>JANCRC010000014.1:27537901-28813627 GCA_024362995.1 Heteromeles arbutifolia
AGCAGGTATTTTTCTAATTTTTCTGTTGGTGTGATGGTGTTATTCCGATACGTGAGATGCCGAAGGCTGGAGTTCTAGCTATGACTGACATGCTTTGTTAAGGTTGAAGGAGGACAAAAGCAGATATGGGAAAACCGGACCTTTATACTATTGTTGAGGTAAAGACTTCTTGTCCATCTTTATTTTCGCTATTTTTTTTCCTTCCGAAAATGCTAGTATATAGGTATCGGTGTACATAAAAGAATTATGTGGGAGGCAACCATTTACTGAAATGCTTAGGTTGCTCGAGAGGAGGACATGAAGAAGGAAGGAAGGGATATGTTTTTTGGCCTTGAAACCTTTGATTGAACAAGGGAGCATCCCTTTGAAGATCACTTCAAAGCTCAAGGAACTTATCGAGTCTTTGGAGCGTGAAATCCAAAAGTATGTGGCTACCGAGAAAGAATTTGCCCAAGGTGACGAAGAGTTGGCGAAGAGTTTGCAGCCCAACACAAAGAGATCAAAACTCGAATGGAGCTGGCCATGCAGAACTGTGCTGGAAGAACATGACATGTTGGCCAGTTACGATATCATGGTTGCAGAACTAAGGCTCTACTGGCTCCTTGATTTACTATAAATTTCTGGATAAAATGATGAATTGTTTGGAAAAGCATTTACCTATATTTGCGTAGAAATGTGAATAGTATGTATCTCTTTTACACATAGTTAAGTATGAATCTTTTAAATTATTTTCATTATATCTCTTGGATGCGAAGAACTAATTAATCACGATACTTTACACCCAGTCACACACAATGAGCCTTTTAACCACATTGAACTAATTTAGCATTCAACTCACCATTAACGAAGTCGAATCTCAGACGTCGGATTAACGGCAGTAAAATGTGAGTCATTATACACTCATGTTAAAAAAAAAAAAAAAAAATCTTTTTGAGTGAGATCTTTTTTTATTTTTTAAAGTGAGAGGTCAGACTCGGGTAACCCACTAAACCAACGGGTAGGATAGGATTAAATTCGGGTATGGACCAAGTAGGAGGAAGGCATATTCATGCGAGATGCCGGGTGTGGGGTCGCCGGTGCCGGAAACTTGACCCGATTGGTCATTCCTGGCTAGAGTTTGTGTTTCGGTAGGAAAGGGGTAGGGTTTTGCTCGATTAAATGTCTAATTTCAGCGATTTCCTCGTAGCAAAGAGAAGGACGAACAATGCTTCGTGCCGCACTCGGATGTGGTCGAAGGCCTCACAGTATGGAAGCTACCATTTTCGTCACTTATTGAATTTCTTTTTTACCCGCTTTTAGTTTTCGTTTTCACAAGCAAGTGTACCCGCGCGTTGCTGCGAGGTTTCGAAAATTGTTGAAAATGTAGAAAGTGTAGAAAATACTAGAAATCGATGCCCGCGCGTTGCTGCGGGATTAAAAATTGTATGTAAGATTGTATTCGAAACATATGAAAGATTGTAAGATAGAAGATTAATACTATTTACATTCAAAATGTTAGAAAAATTTTATGTACAAAATATTTAACAAATACAATCCACATACAAAAAAGCGTAGATTTTTTTTTCTATTTCATGCATTATGTTCGATATATACACAATACCTAACCTAAGTTCCAGATATAAAATGTGTATATAGAATCTAAATAGATCTTAATCTGTTAATCCCTATAATAATTGGGGTTACTAATGTAGTGTCAAGAAATGATTGGACAGAAGAATATGGGTAAACCTGTGACAGAAGACATGCTTACAATAATTCAGCCTTCAATCTTAAGGTCTTTCGGATCGGAGAGCTGAATCTTAATGCAAGCTTTGTGCAATTTTCCAGAAATACAAATAAAAGTTAAAATCCAAGTCTAAAAATTAACCGATATCCCAACTTTCTAATAAATTGTGATGACAAAATCAACAAAATAGAATGAAAACATGACTTACACATTTAAGGCATGCTTGAATCTTGATCTAAAGTTGGTGGTGAGTCGATTGGTTGTCACCAACTCTAAATGAGAATTCATCGGAACCTAGGAATTTAAATAAAGAATTTTACAAAATCAATATTTACTAAAACCCAATTATTTTGTTTATCATGTATTATGGCTTGCCAAATACTGAATTAAAAAAAAGCAATATAAAGAGTCAAAACTCAAAGTCAAAAATCCATCTTCAAAGTACTATTAAATGCCAGCATTTACCCAATTTTAAGAAATTGAATGGTTAAAATTTAAATACCATGATCAATTCACCTTCCTTAATATTTTCTAAAGTTTCCACCGCACCCTTCTTTAACCGCTGAACAAAAAAATACACATATTACTCTTTAAATACTAAAATTGAAGATCTTAAATTCATAAATTATCCAAGACTTAATAAGCTCGTCAAAATAAGCATCCATCATAACAATAGCACTTGTTTCCCAACATTTTCTCATCAACCAAGCAGAGGAAAATTGTGTTCAACTAAATAGGTAGCAGTTGTGAGTTGGGTTTCACCTCTTTAAATTCATAATATTTTTAACATGCATGTCCATCATTATTTCTTTAATTTGCTTTCGAAATGGGGTAAGATCATGTTAGTTTAAAACTACTGTTAACATGTTATCATTCAATATAGTATAACATGGATCAAACAGTTAAGTTCGTAAACCAAAAAATAAAAAGATTAGAAATTAATGGAAAAATTATTAGTCTGACATGAGAAGTTGCAAAACCTACATCACCAAATCGTTTTGGCTCAATGCTAATAAAAGCCTAACATGACTAAGTTGTAGTGCAAAGAATCATAAGTCTTGACTCCCTTGAATGATGAAAACGCTTATAATCACAAAGTTCTCTGCATTTGCAGAAGATATATACCACATAATTAGACTAAAAAAAATTGATTTTCAAATACATACCAAAGTTGAACTCTTTCTCTAACCAGTATCCAATGACTAAAAGGCTCAACATATTAGCCAATAAATAGAAAACACCCCATGTAACCAATTGCAAATGATGAGAAGCCACCCCTGGTGTCTGTCACCACCTTCTTTACATCCAAAGCCCCCATTTTCTGCAACCTAAACCAACCAAAATCCAACACAATTCCATGTTATACTTGCAATCTGTCAACTAACAAACTTTAGAGCAAAAAGAGTCTTCTCCAATTGGGATTAAAAACATCCACCTAATGATTTCAGATCAGTCCCCAAACTTGTAAAACATGTTTTTATGCAAACAGGACAACGAAAAGTACGAAAAACTTAAAACCAACCAAGTGGTTTTCTTAAAGCAAGGAATTGGAGCTACCACAAACAGAATGTATCAAATTAACAATATGCAATCAATGAACTATTTCATAACAAAAATAGCTAAAGGCTTAGACCCAAATGAGATTAAATGTTAGGAATTCACAAAAGAAACTGAAAATCTAATTCCAAAATTCCAAACACCCACCAGATGGTTTCAGATAAAGTTCTAAAGTCGAATACATGTTACCGATACATCAGGGTACATAAGAATGAGAAGTAAAGTATGAAAATTTTCAAACAAAGGGCCAATCGTGCTCTTTGGCAAATTACATTTTGAGTTTGGCTGTTTTTCAGTTTCACTCTACCCTTATATTTGTTCTTCTTTATGAGTAGACCTTCCAACCCAACATCTATTCACATATATAATTGTCCCTAGCTACACCAACACGAATCCAAAATCACATATATTCTCTAATGTAAACTAATTCATAACTAATTAACATGTTCAAATCCTAATTTTCTCATATGATTATGTACCAATAGGATTAGGAAAATCTTTACCAAATTGATGTCTGGATGCACCTCGTCTAGAGTTTGATGACATTATACCTGAATCAGAAAATTTAAAAAATAAAAAAAAAATTGATGACATTATAACTGAATCAGAAAAAAAATTAAAAAAAAAAAAAAAAAAAAATTATTTGATAACATTATACCTGTAAAACCCAAAAAATAAGTATACATCACTTCCTGTAAAACCCCAAAATCAGAAAATTAAAAAAATAGAAGTTGATAACATTATACCTGAAGAAACCCAAAATTTCCAGTCAAAGGAAAATTAATACAACCTCTGGAAAAAAATAATCAGGAGATAAAAACTCAAATACCAAAAAATAGAATCAGCAAAATAATCATATAAATTGTGATTTAGATGAAAATTTAGGAGGGTAAAGATTGGAAACGCACAGAGAGGAAGGCCTTGTATTTCTGCCAATCTGAAATGCAATCCTCCTTGTCCCATTGGCCCTTGACAAACTTCTTCGATTACCACTACACAAAGAGACAATATCTCTTGAACCCTTTTCAGAAAATAACAAATGGATTTGAGAGACAGAGGAGAGAGAGAAATTAGGGTTTAAGAGGTAATTAAAGGAGATTGCATTGTGTTCATTTTTTCTTTTGTTTTTCTTTTAAAACTCACTCTTAATCAGGATTTCCTCTTTATCGTGTTCTAGTCTTTATTGTATATTATGCCTACATTATATCCCCATTTCAGTAAGAAATTGAAATTGAAATCAATATGCTTTTTGAGTAAACATGGTGTTTTCATTACATCTTTTCATTAAATCTTCCATAGATTAATACACCCATGATCAAAATGGTCTACACGAATAGCCAAAGATTGACACAATTCACGTCCTCTCTCTAGCTAAAGAAAAACCTCTATATTTTTCTTTTAAAAGCTCCAATCACATTATCCAAAACAATATGTAAAAAAAATAGAAAAAAAAAATCCGAAATGAATACAGGTGAACCACAAAAATAAAAACTGAAATTCAAATACTCAGAAGCAATGAACTACATCCCCCATTCATGCACATAATCCACTTCTCTCTTTATCTCCCCCTTTGTCTGACTAAACCAAAACCCTCAATCTCTTTTCAATACTGCAATAACATAACTGAACATAACATGGAATGAAAATCATTTATAACTTAGAACAAAAGAGACTAACTTATGCAACACCACCTAAAACACACAAAAAAAAGGAAACAACATTCTCCAAATACACAAAAAAATTAAGAACAAATGGATTTGCACAGATTCAACGTTCACAATATACAAAATTCAACCTCCACAATATACAAAAAGTAAAAATTTTGTTACACAAAATCCTCAAAGGAAGATACTAAATTATTTACCTTGTGTACAAAGGGCTTCGAAGTCTATACACCAAAAGCCCAAAAACAAACAGCAAGGTCTCCTGATCATACACCCAAGCTGGATCTGACAATATAAACAAACTCTCAAAATCACATAATCAAAATTGAAACAGAAAAGCCATCTGTAAATTCAAAACAACATGAAAAATCACAAATACAAAATTCGAAACAGCTACACGGAGAAGTCACGAAACTCACCAGAACACGCTAGATTTCGTGGGTAAAAAACCGATCCTGATCGAATCGAAAAAATTGATGAAATAGCCGATGAAATCTGTAGCCACCGAGAGGTTTTAAAATCACAACAATTTGAACAAATAAAGGAGAACTAAAAAACAATATGCTGGAGAACTCACCAGGAAACCCAAGGTTTCTGCAGGATTGACGATTTCCTGAAAACCAAGCTTTTCTAGGTTTAAACTTTCTTCCCGAAGGCAACAGATATGACATTATTTGGAAAGAAAATTCGATCACGAATTGAAAAGAAAAAAAATGTGAGAGAGAGAGAGACGAACCTTCATGCGGAGGCTACCGATCCGGAGCTGGAGAGAGATCGAGAAATCTGTGGAAGCAAATGGAAGATCCCTGATTTTCCATCTTTCTTCCGTTCTAGGATGAGCAACACGTGTATAGCAGGAAGAAAATCCAACGAAAAGGCACACGGATGAGAACGCGTGGGCAACGCTGTGCACAGAGAAACAAAAAGCAGAAAAGCAAACGAAGAAGGCGGAGCAATGAGGGACGCATAGGCAACTGAGGGTAAAACCGCCTTTTTACTGTGAAAAAAGCACAAAAAATGGCGAAGAAAGAAGCATTTCGAGTTGGTGAATCAGATGAAGGGTTACGGGAAAGATCTACCCAGAGAGCGTTTAGTCCAGAAATTGCTCATAAGCTTAACTAAGGAATTTGATCCTGTTTGTTATGTTATTAAACAAACTAAGGATATTGAAACTATTAAGGTACAAGAAGTAATTGCAGCATTAAGAGGGTTTGCACAGCGCCTTGATAGGCATGCTGAAAGTACCACTGAGAGAGCTTTCAGTAGTATGAATCTGAATTCAAAGGGAACTCAACCAAATTCTTTTTTTGGTAATTCTAAGCCAAAGAAGAACTGGAAATCAAAAGGAAAGAAGTGGGATCCTAAACCTCAGAATTTTGTCAGTCAAGGTAGCAAATATGATCAGGGAGAAAAACCAAATCAGGCTAAGGGAAAATGCAAACATTGTGATAAGCTACACTATGGTGAATGTTGGTTTAAAGGGAAGCCAAAATGCCATGGTTGCAATCGATTTGGTCACTTCATCAAGGACTGTGATCAACCAAACAAGGCTGGGAAGCTTGTAAACTTTGCAAATCAGGTAACAGAATCTGCAACCATGTTTTATGCCTGCCATTCTGCTACTATTGGAAGGAATATGAATATATGGTATGTAGATAGTGCATGTAGCAACCATATGACCTCTCATGAATCTTTGCTTATTGATGTTGATAAGAATGTGAAGTGTAGAGTTAAAATGGGCACTGGAGATTTAGTGCAGTCAATAGGCAAAGGCACATTGGTTATAGAGATGAAGGGTGTGACTAGGTATATTAAAGAAGTTATGATTGTACCTGGGTTAGATGAAAACTTATTGAGTGTAGGGCAGATGGTAGAACATGGATATTGGCTTGTGTTTGGTGATTACATGGTTGATATTTATGGAGATAGACAGATGGAAGACTTGATTGCAAGTGTCCCGATGAAAGGAAACAGATGCTTTCCCTGAAGTTTGGAATATGTCAATCCTCACATGGCTAATAAAGCAACTGTTGAAGAGTCATCTTGGTTGTGGCATAGAAGATATGGACATCTAAACTACATCAGTTTGATGCTCTTGCAAAAGAAGGAAATGGTGCAGGGTTTACCTAGACTACAAGTCTCTGAGCATGTTTGCTCTGGATGTGCTACATGGAAGTGTCATAGGGAACCATTTGACAGAGGAAAGGTTTGGAGGGCATCACAACCTCTAGAACTTATTCACTCTGATATCTGTGGTCCAATGCAGATAACCACTCTTGGAGGCAACATATTTTTCCTTACCTTTATTGATGATCACACTAGAATGTGTTGGGCGTTCTTTCTGCAGCACAAGTCACAGGTCTTCAATATTTTCAAAAGGTTCAAATCCATGGTTGAGCTACAGAGTGGCTATCAAATCAAGAAACTCAGAAGTGATAGGGGTGGAGAATATACATCCCTAGAGTTTTCAAGGTTTTGTGAAGATATGGGGTTAGAAAAGCAATTAACGGTTGCCTACTCTCCACAACAAAACGGAGTTGTAGAGAGAAAGAACAGAACAGTGATTGAAATGGCTAGAACTATGATGTATGAGAAGAAAATCCCTTTGAAATTTTGGGCTAAAGCTGTGAACACAGCCGTGTACTTGCAAAATCGATGTCCAACAAGTGCTTTAAACAATATAACTCCATTTGAGGCATTTAGTGGGAGGAAGCCAGGTGTCAAACACTTGAAAATATTTGGCTCTCTGTGTTATATTCACATCCCTGCATAGAAAAGACACAAATTGGAGGAAACTGGAGAGAATGGAGTATTTGTTGGATATGGTAATTGTGAAAAAGGATATAGAGTTTTCAACTTGAGAACTCAAAAGGTTGAACTGTCAAGGAGTGTAATCTTTGATGAGAAAGCAATGTGGAACTGGGAATCTAATGAAGCATTGCAATTTGCTATTCCTTGGAATGATGAAGGAAGCTCAAGGATATCTGAATTTGAACCAAAGTCAAGTGATTCACCTCAGTCTATGCAATCTCCTCTGAGATCACAAACAACTAGAGATCTGCAAGCATCTCAAAGATCTGATTCACTTGGTTCTCCGGTTTCAATCTCTGAAACTTATGATCATACTCCACAGAAATGGAAGAACTTGAGTGATGTATATGCTCAATGCAAGATGAGCATTATTGAACCTGAAGATTTCAGTGAAGCAGTCAAAGATGAAGCTTGGAAAAAGGCTATGCAAGAAGAAATGCTGATGATAGAGAAGAATTCAACTTGGGAGTTGGTTGATAGGCCAGGCAACAAACCAATTGTGGGAGTGAAATGTGTCTACAAAATAAAGTTGCATCTTGATGGTTCCATTCAAAAACACAAAGCTATGCTTGTAGCCAAGGGCTACACACAGAAACCTGGGGTTGATTACAATGAAACATTTGCCCCTGTGGCAAGGTTAGATACCATTAGGACACTCATTGCATTAGCTACACAGAAAGGTTGGAAACTGTGGCAATTGAATGTTAAATCAGCCTTTCTGAATGGTGTTCTCGAAGAGGAAGTATATGCGGATCAACCTGATAGATTTGTGATTAAAGGAGCTGAAGACAAGGTGTATAGACTGAGAAAGGCCCTCTATGGTCTAAAATAGGCACCAAGGGCCTGGTATAGTGAAATTGACACATACTTAATTCACTGTGGCTTTCACAGAAGCTCAAGTGAAGCAACTTTATAAGTAAGAAACAAGGAAGGCGTTGGTACTTTGATTGTATCAATTTATGTTGTTGACATAGTGTACACAGGGAGTAGTGCAAAAATGATGGAAGAGTTCAAGACTGAGATGATGTGCAAATATGAGATGTCAGACTTAGGTTTGCTCCATCATTTTCTTGGAATGGGGGTAACTCAAAATGAAGGGAGTATATTTATACATCATAAAAAGTATGCTCTAGCTCTTTTGGATAAATTTGGGCTCAAAGACCGCAAGCCAATAAGCACTCCTTTAGTTGCAACTGATAAACTGAGAAGAAAAGATGGAAGTGAACCTACAGATGAGTGTGAGTACAGGAAAATTGTTGGGAGCCTTCTGTATTTAACAACGACTAGGCCAGATATTATGTTCTCTGCTAGTTTACTTGCACGATTTATGCACAAGCCTACCAAGAAACATTATGGTTCTGCTAAAAGAGTACTAAGGTACATTCAAGGAACAATTGACTTTGGGATTGAATATGTGATTGGAAAATCTGCCTTGTTGATTGGTTACTATGATAGTGACTGGAGTGGATCTGAGGAGGATATGAAAAGCACCTCAGGGTATGCTTTTTCATTTGGAAGTGGAGCATTCTCATGGGCTTCAGTTAAGCAGCACAGTGTAGCACTTTCAACTACAGAAGCAGAGTACGTTAGTGCAGCTGAGGCAACCTCTCAAGCCATTTGGCTTAGGTTTGTGCTCGAGGACTTTGGAGAAGAGCAAGCTACTGCAACTTCCTTATTCTGTGACAACACTTCAGCCATAGCCATGTCTAAGAATCCGGTATTTCACCAAAGGACTAAGCACATTGGCAGGAAGTTTCATTTTATTAGAGATGCAATTCAAGAAGGAGTGGTCGATTTAATTTACTGCAGGAGTGAAGAACAGATTGCAGACATCTTTACCAAGGCTCTTCCCAAGGACAGATTTAACTATTTGAGAAGCTTGCTTGGTGTGAAATCAGTTCGCAATTTAGAAGGGAGTGTTGAAAAGTAAATTGCTTACTAATTTCTTGTTAGTAAATGATTTACTTATTAGATTTACCTTTGTTCTATTGTATGACTGTTTTCTGTTATGATAGCTTGAGCTCATATGCCAAGTGTAAGGTCTTAGATCAGTTTTCATTTTTCAATGGCTCATATGCCTTATAAGTGCCATGTGTCATTATCACAATGGCTCATGTATTTGAATGGCTGTGATAGCTGATGTAAGAGAACAATCTATATGAATGAAAAGGCATCATTCTGCAATGGTTAGAATGTTGCAGTGGATATTCTCATGCTCTCTCTCTATTCTTTCAACTCCCTTTATACAAACAGATCCAAATTTCAACAGTTCTGTGTCAGTTCCTGTTCCAATGAAGTAAGAGATCCCCTTCACAGTTTATAATCTTCACACTATATCTGTGGGTAACAGATATATTATCTCTTTATAGAGCACCAATAGTTCAACAAATTAGCAGATATATAATGTCTACTGCCTATTATGGTTAGTTCAAAATCATTGTAATATTATTTTGAACAAATATATTCCAATGATATAAATAGGGAATCTATAAACCATTATTGTACCTATTAGTAGAAAAATGCAGTAAACTTTACTTGAACTGAAATATTAGTACTAAACAGACACACTTCACTCGCACTGGTATATTAAGATTTTGTAAAAACGCTTAGTGCTCATATCCCAGCCGCTTTCTCTCTCTACACATAGCATACACAACTTTGATTGAGACCTGCTGATGAACTATATGCACAAAAGGGTACTCTTATAAAAGAGTAATGAAAAACATATATATGTTGGATTGATTCTGGGAATATGATCAAAGATCGAAATATGAACTAAATATCAAGCAAGAGAACAACTTTATGAACTGCTTTAATGTATGAGCCAAAAGCACTTTCTGGTTTCAGCATGAACTGGAAGTTGCAATGCTATCTATGAAGCGTTTGATACTCATACTCAAGGGTCCAAAATAAATTAACTATAAAATACGGATCTTTTGGGGATAATTTTTCCAACATGAAAACTTAGGGCTTCTAATTGAAAATGATCAAAGCTAGTTAAAGTTAAAGAGATTATCATAATTCATTCAAATCTTTTGGTCCACAATCAAAGGAGCAAACCCTTCATAGATTTTTAGGCAACAATCAATAATAAATAAAATTAAGAGGAAACCAAATAAAAAAATTGGAGACTTTTAAGAACCAACATAATCTACAGAGAGTTTAGAGAGAGAGGAGAGGGAGGGGGCTTAACATCCTTCAGAGCAACCAGAACTTTCAGATAAAATCACACCAAAAAACCCACAAATTTAACGAAAATTTGTGCACAACCCAGAAATTTGAAGGAAAAAAATACGAAAAATTAACTAAAACCCAATTATATTAAATCAAATATTTGAAGTAGAATCTTTACATGCAATAGATGAAGAAGGTACCTGAGGTGCTGAGGAATAGTTTGAGACCAACATCGACGCCGACCTTCGCCGGAATCATCGCATAAACGTAGGAAAACTATGAGGAGTACTAAAAAATCCTCATCGAAACCGTAACGAATCGAGGCATGCAACGGGTGTTTCTTGTTCCTGAGATGAAAGGGAGACGATTGGTAAAACGTTAAGGTCCGATTCGCCGGCTTTCAAACGGAAATAGCCCGTCGTCGTCAGCTGAGTCACGGGAGGAAGAGATATGGAGACTTGTAATAACACAAACTAAGTGAGGAAAGGAGGAGCCCTCGGGACTCGGTGGGGATCTTTTTGGTCAAATTGGAGTCGGCAGGAACGAACAGATGGAGGAGGAAACGGAGTTTTCTTGCTGTGCTGTCGAAGAGAGTGAACGACAGCTCAATAACTCAACACCGAATGGCAGACATGTAATAACACAAACTAAGCAAGGGCAAAATCGAAACTACACTGTTCGTATGAACAGTGATTCAGTTGATTTTGGGTTTTAGTATAGATTGAATGTTTTGTATTGTAAGTGGAGAACTGAAAAACTAAAATAAAATGATCATCAAACGAAGGCTAGGGTATGAACTTTTCTTGGTTTTGAAAATTTATGGCATTCGTTGTGTGTTGGTATGGTAGCAGCTGAAGTGGAGGATCTTCCAACCATGAAATTCACTTGGAAAATTGACAACTTTACTAGTCTTAAGACCGACAAGCTCTACTCTGATGGCATCTTTTTTTGCGATTATAAATGGTATTTTCCATCTAACGACAGGTCAAAAAAAATCGTTTTACTTTTATGTATATTGTGTCATTGATAACATGATGAGAGATAGACACATGATTGAATAAAAACCGATACTAAAGTAGATTTTCTGTTGAAGTTGGGTGATTGTATTTGAATTTCTTTGGTTTATTTGATCAGGCAGATACTAATATATCCAAAAGGAGACTACAATGTAGATTACTTGGCGATGTATTTAAAATGTGGAGAACCGAGTTTTGTGACATTGCCATATGGGTGGAGTAGATATGTGCACTACAAGTGGGCTGTAGTTAATCGTATCGATAGCAAGTACTCAAAGAAAAGAGGTATATCTCTTTTTATCGGCCTTATTTCCTTTTGGCATTTGAAACTCCATTTTCATCTCATATTGTCTAAATGTAAATTTTACTTTTAGTCAAAAAGTCTGTGAAATAAGTACGTTTGCTTATATAGTGACATGTGTGAGATCCACCGCTACAATTATATGAAATCACGTGAATTGTCAAAAATATATTTATTAAGAGGACTTAATAAATATTTCAAAGAATATAGGTAATGCGGGAAAAAAAAGATTTGAATTTTAGGGACAAAGTGGAACAAATTGGATTCTCAATTGAGTTCCACGGGGCATTGCAGAAAATAAGCATTTGAGTTATTTACACAAACGACCCCTAAAATTTGTCATGATTTTGTTTGGAAGCATTAACTTCCATTTTTACCCTTCAAAAATCAAAACAAAAGAGGACGAGAAAAAGGAAAAGAAAAAAAAAATTCTTCCACCCCTCTCTATATAGAGAAAAACTTGTGTGGTGCTTAACTTGCCACTGCATAATGCTGAGTGGCACTACCATCCACTCAAAACATGTCACTTAGAAGCTTTATCTACAATATTTGTTATAACTTTTTCATAATAGAATTTTCTATTAAATAATTACACCTCCCACTTTTTTACTCAATTCCTCCTCTCCTTTTTCGTGTCAGATTTTCTTCCCAGTCACGTATTGTTTCTTCTCTTCCCCTTGCTTTTCTTTGAAAAATTTGAAAAAAAAATAAGAACCCACCTTCTCTAACTTTTCATATCATGGAAACTAGAAAGCAACCGATTTTATCCTTTTTTTTTAAATTTGGTAGCTGATTTTATCATATGACCGTGACTTGATTGATTAACACACGAATCTCTAATATCCAACAAAGATGATACAAATTGAATCTACCATTTTCAAACGAAAATTTTCATGTAATTTGCTGTACAGAAATTCAAACCCCATAAGAAGAGATAAAGATGCTTCCATGATTCTATTGGTTCATTCAAAATGCATCTAGGCAATGGTTTTATAGAGTGGTTGGTTGGTTATCTCAATTAAAACACGGTTGATGGTTTTTTTTGATCTAAAGTGAATTCTTTTTTTTTCTCCTTATTCCTGCATATATTTATAAGAAATGCAAGAAAATGAGTGGGACAAGCTGAGAAGGAATGGAGACAGATAAAGAAAGGAAAATTATAGAAGATTAGATGAATTAGAATATTAATTAGGAATATTTATTATGAAAAGTTTAAATATAATATAGGGAACTTTAACGAAAAGCTCCCGGTATTGTTCACTTTAACGAAAAACCACATTTTTACACTAAAAAGTCAATCATGTTACTATTCACTTTACCCTTTATTTTGTCTTTTTCGTTAAAACTCAAAGTTTTCAAGTCTTTTTCATTAATTTTCCTTATAATATATGGTAAAAATTATATTTAAACTTTACCACGTGGCAATTTGAGTGGATAGTAATGCCACCAGCATCGTTCAGGGGCAAGCCAAGCCCCACACAAGTTTTTACCCTCTCTATAAACGCCATTGTATTTCTTGAAGGTTGAAAAAAGTACAACAAAAATGAAGGATATAACCAACAAAATTAAAAGGGCAAAGTGGATTCAAATAATGTCACCATAGTTATCTTTCCTTTCTTTTAATGGAGTAATTTTTCAATGTGCCCGAAATACGGTATGTCATATGTTATTATACAAGTACACGGAAGTTTTCTTTTTTTTCAAGTGTCTTTGCGTATGTGCCAGTGTTCCGGGCACCCTGACAAATCTGTTTTTTTTTTTTTTTTTTTTTTTTTTTCTGGTTTGCATATATGGAAACCATTAAGGAACAGGAAAAAGTGAAAGAATTATTGATACGTGAAATATTAATATAGTGATAAATTGTAAAGAGCTTCACTGATGCAGCAAAACTATTATTTGAAGTCTGTTTCATCAGAGCAACTTCATTTTCGTGTGCAGTTCTTACATATTGGCCTTGAAACCTTTGATTGAACAAGGGGGAATCGCTTTGAAGATCACTTCAAAGCTCAAGGAACTTATCGAGTCCTTGGAGCGTGAAATCCAAAAGTATGTGGATGCGGAGAAAGAATTTGCCCAAGGTGGCGAAGAGTTTGCAGCCCAACACAAAGAGATCAAAGCTCGAATGGAACTGGCCATGCAGAACTGTGCTGGAAGAAGAGACATATTGGCCAGTTACGATATCATGGTTGCAGAACTGAAGGCTCTACCGGCTCCTTGATTTACTATAAATTTCTGGATAAAATGATGTCTTGTTTGTAAAAGCATTTACCTATATTTGCGTAGAAATGTGAATAGTATGTATCTCTGTTACACAATTAAGTATGAATCTTTTAAATTATTTTCATTTTATCTCTTGGATGCAGAGAATTAATTAATCACAATACTTCACACTCGGTCACACACAATGAACCTTTTAACTGTTGAATATATAGCCAAATTCTAGGAGCCTTTATATGTAAGCCCAAGAGCCCATTTAAAGGGCATTTTTATTTGGCCCATGTGAAAAGCCACGGGAGTGGCTAGGTTTTTAATTAAGGCAGCTGCTGCCCTTTTGTTTCAGAGCAGAAAACAGAGGGCAGAAAAGAAGGAGGTGCCGCAGCACCCATATAAGAAAGAAGGGTGATTTTCTTTCTTTGTTAGTTCTTACTCAATCAAAGTTGTATTTGTGTGTTAGCTTTGAGCTTTGTATAGAGATGAATTATTCACTATATTTCCTTATCTATTTGTGTCTTTGGTGAGTGAGAGTTATTGGGAGTATTGGAGTTTTGGGTTGTGAGATTGTCAATAGTTTGTAAACTCTCATTTGGTTGATAGTGGATTATTGGGTGAGCTCCTATTGCTCCGAGGACATACTCCAGTTACACTGACTATTGAAGAACCTCGTTAAAATCTTGGTGCCTTTTATATTTTGTTCTTGCATTTCATTTGATATATTATCTGTGGGTTAGCTTGAGCTGGTTCCAATTGGTTTGGTGCTATCCTAGCACAACATTAACCACATCGAACTAATTTAGCATTTAACTCGCCGTTAACAAATTCGAATCTAAGACGTCCGATTAACGGCAGTAAAATGTGAGAGTCAATATACACTCATGTAAAATATTTTTTTTTTTTTTTAGAGAAATATTTTTTTTTTTTTTAAAGTGAGATGAGACGTCAGACTTGGGTAACCCACTAAACCACCGGGTAGGATAGGATTAAATTGGGGTATGGGCCAAGCAGGAGGAAGGTATATTCATGCGGGATCCCGGGTGTGGGGTCGCCGGTGCCGGAAACGTGACCCGATTGGTCATTCCCGGCTAGAGTATGTGTTTCAGTAGGATAGGGCTAGGGATTTGCTCGAATAAAGGTCTGATTTTAGCAATTTCCTCGCAGAAAAGAGGAGGACGAACAATGCTTCGTGCCGCACTCGGATGTGGTCGAAGGCCTCACTGTATGGAAGCTAACATTTTCGTCATTTATTGAATTTTTTTTTTAACCTCGGTAGACAACCGTTTCGCTTTTAGTTTTTCATTTTCATATTTGTGATTTAAATAGAGAACTGAAAAACTAAAATAAAATAATCATCAAACGACCGCTAGAGTATGAACTTTTCTTGGTATTCGTTGTGTGTCGGTATGGTAGCAGCTGAAGTGGAGGATCTTCCAACCACGAAATTCACTTGGAAAATTAACAACTTTACTTGTCTAAAGACCAACAAGCTGTATTCTGATGACATCAATTTTGGCAGTTATAAATGGTATTTTCCATCCATCGACAAG
Source organism: Heteromeles arbutifolia (assembly GCA_024362995.1). Lineage (NCBI taxonomy): Eukaryota > Viridiplantae > Streptophyta > Magnoliopsida > Rosales > Rosaceae > Heteromeles > Heteromeles arbutifolia. The sequence continues at coordinate 27,553,912 of JANCRC010000014.1, forward strand.
TCAAAAATTCGTTTTACTTTTGTGTATATTGTGCCGTTTACTCCGTAATGAAAGATAGACACATGGTTACATAAAACCGATAATAAGACAAATTTTCTCGTTCTCGTGAAGTTGGCTGGTTGTAATTGAATTTGTTTGGTTTATTTGATCAGGCAGATACTAATATATCCAAATGGAGACTACAATGGGGACTACTTGGCCGTGTATTTAAAATGTAGAGAACCGGATATGGGTGGAGTAGATATGTGCACTACACGTTGGCTGTAGTCAATCGTATCGATAGCAAGTACTCAAAGAAAAGAGGTATATTTCTTTTTATCGGCCTTATTTCCTTTTGGCATTTGAAACTCCATTTTCATCCCACATTCTCTGAATTTTGTGAAGTTCGTGAATTTTATCTTTTAGTTGAAAAGTCTGTGAAATAACTGTAATTTTGCTTATGTGGTGAGAAAGTGGAACAAATTAAGTTCCAGGGGAGAAAGTGAGACAAAATTGATGTTCATGGGGCATTGCAGAAAATAAACATTTGAGTCATTTACGCAAACAACCCCTAAGGTTTGTTGTGATTTTGTTTGGAAACATTAACTTCCATTTTTCACCTTTTAAAAATAGGAGGAGATGACAAAAAATAAAAAATAAAAAATATTGCACCCTTTTCTCTATAGACGCCATTGTATTTCTTGAAGGTTGAAAAAAGTACAACAAAAATGAAGGATATAACCAACAAAATTAAAATGGCAAAGTGGATTAAAAAAATGTTACCCTAGTTACCTTTCCTTTCCTTTAATGAAGAGATTTTTCAATGTGTCTGAAACACGATACACCATATGTTATTATACAAGTAGAGAAAAAAAAAATTTCAAGTGTCGTGATCTGGGCACTCTGAGAATTTCTCCTTTTAATGGTCCATGTTTTTTTTTTTTTCTGGTTTGCATATGGGAAAACCATTAAGCAACAGGAAAAAGTTAAGGAAAAGTTATCGATACGTGAAGTATTAATATAGTGACAAATTGTAAAGAGCTTCACTGATGCAGCCAAACTATTATTTGAAGTCTGTTTCGTCAGAAGCAACTTGATTTTCGTGTGCAGTTCTTACGTATTCTTAATTCTTTGTATGACGCAGTAGACGCACAACACCAGTTCAATGCAAGAGAGAATTTCATGGGACGTACATCATTCATGCCTCTTAGTGAGCTTTATGACCCGAATGCGGGTTACTTGGTGAATGATACAGTCGTTATTGAAGCTGAGGTTGTCTTACTTCTAATCAATACTATTAAATCATTTTTGAGTTTTGCATTCAAGTAGTATCCACCTGAAAACCTGAGCTGACATTGTTTGTTCATTTCAGATACGGTTGAAGGAAGAACAAGAGGAGCAGGGCAAAAGGGGAGACGAGGCAAAAATGCGGCTTTATACTATTGTTAAGGTAAAATATTCTGTCTATCCACGCTCTTACCACTGCTTGTTCAGACGTGTTAGTGCAGGAAGCTGGTGTACATAAAAAATAATGGCAGAAGAAATTTGTTTGTATGGTTAGGTTGCTCGAGATGAGGACCTAGCAAAACAGATTGGAAGGGATTTCTATTTTGACCTAGTAGACCATGAAAAGGTTCATGGTTTTCGTAATCAGCAAAAGACTCCGTTTTTTCTTTTCAAGGTACCGTAGTAAATGCTTACTTTTGCGTATTCATGTCTTCCTTTCCCCCCTCCCCCCCCCCCCCCCCCCCCCCCCCTCTTCTTTTGGAGCGGATTCTGTATTTTTCTCTTTATATTTAGATTTCTAATTATGAAATGGTTCACAGGAGTATTTTGCAAAAGAGTTTGGTATACCAGTGCAATTTCAGCGTTTCTGGATTTGGCACAGGAGATTACACTGCACATATCGCCCCCATCGTCCATTGACACTTCAGGAGGAATCACAGTCAGTATGTACTTCACACTCCATACTTCATACTTTTTAAAAAATCTCAATGTTACAGAAGACTTTTACTTGGAGGCTTTGCTCCTACCCTATCTGCTTTATCTCTGGATTTGTTAATTGTCTTTCTCTTAATTCATGGTTTTTATTTTGTCACCTGGTTTTAGTGGTAACCCGCTATTTCCTTTTTTCGGTGCTACCTTTTTCTTTTCAAGGGATGGGGTTAGATACTGTTTGTTGCCTCTGAGACTGAGGTACTCGAGTTTATCATCGAATTATGAATGATTGTGACCGCTGATTTCTTTTGTGGATAAGAAATTTAGCATAGTGCTTAAAGAATGGATTTGTTAATTGTGTTTTGAGGTTGACATTGGCGCCCATCAGTGTCGTCTGCAAACAGAATGACGGCTACTTGTGTTTCGTAGGTTGAACAACTCGCAGCAATATCAAGCGAAAGTCATAAAAATTCCAAGCTAAATTTATTTTTGGAAGTAGATTTTGGGCCGGTAATCAGTCTTACTCTATCTTGTTGTTAGACATGGTTTTTGGCTCATTGTAGTTACAATTGCTTTATGAAAGTAGATCTTTCTCATGATTTTTGTGCTTCTTTGAATTTCTCCAGGATCTGTGCGCAATTCCTCTGCCTGACAAGACCAACGAAGATATCCTTATTTTCTTTAAGCTTTATGAACCAGAGAAACAAGGACTACGGTAGATCTGGCTCTTTCTGCTCATTTATCATATTTTCTCCTTCTCATTTTCATTCGCTGATTTAGTCTTTTGTTGCAACTTACAAGGGATGGGGAGAGGGGGGATTTGAACTCCGTTCTTAGGTGTAGGGTTAAATGCTTTCGATCAGTAGAGCTATAAACCTCCACCTGATTTAAGCTTCTTTTGTGTTGCCAGTTTTGTTGGTAGGCTTTATGTGAAGAGGTCTAGTGAGCCAATCAAAATTTTAGCAAAGTTAAATCAACTGGCTGGGTTTTCTGCTGAGGAAGAAATTGAACTTTATCAGGTTCATTTCACATTAATTTTTTAGCATCAGCTGTGCCATAACATACATTACATAAACATTGTCCGCTGCATGTATGCATGCATATAACTATTTGATGCGCATTCTGGTGTAGCATTCTTAAGTAGAAAAATTTACGTGTTATGATACATTCACGAAATACAGTTTTATCCAAGTGTCAGTTGTGTCAATGTCGACAAGAGGACCTCGTTGCAATTAAGTCAGGTAATTGTTGCTATATAAATTTAAATTGTATGCTTCGCATATTGCAAACAAGTGTCTGCAACAGGAATGAACCGTTTTGATGCTTTGCATGTCGCTAGTAAACTATTTGATGCTTTGTTTTCCAGCTTAAAGACGGGGACATCATATGCTTTCAGAAATCTATTCCACTTGAATGCGAAGAAGAACGTAAATATTTTGATGTCCCCTCGTTTTGTTGTACTTTTATGTGCAAACGGAAGCAAATTATAACAAAGTACTAATATCAACGTCGTAGGTGAAAACTAAAACAAACAATCTCAAACTAACAAAAGAGATTTACGTGGTTCGGCGTAAAGCCTACATCCACGAGCGAAGCACGACGAGGAATTTCACTAAACAAACAGAGATTACAAAAGAGTGTTTAAACTCTCATAACCCAAATCCCACAAATTACAAACCCTAAACCAAACGAGCAGAAAACCCAAAAGTAATGGAGAAGATTCTCCCAAATTGCTCTCTAACTCACAAACTCACAAATTGACTCTCATCAAATTGCCACACAAAAGAGCCACACAAAATACACTAACCCTAAGGTCCTATTTATAGTGCATAGGACTTAGGTTACAATAAGAATCCTAATAGGAAGTAAATACAAATCCTAATCAAATAGGTAATTAACAAAATCTCTCCACCAAGGAAACCAACTAAGAAGTCAAAATCCAAACCCAAATAAGACACCAAAACCAAATAGGTAACACAAACCTAATTCTTTGCATCATCCTAATTTTGAGCCATAAAACCCAACAATCTCCACCTCGGCGAGAAATTAACAAACTTCCAAATCAAATACAAACTTCAAATTTTGGGATACCAAAATACAAACCGCAAATGTGCACCAAATTCTTTCGAAACTAATCTCCACCTAGACTCAAAAAATCCAAAAGTCTTCAAACTTGAAATTTCCTCCAACGCCTTCTCCAACAAATTCCATTACGGAAACTAACAAATACGAAACAAAATCCAAGCAAAAGCTTGAACATACGAACAAAAAGTGCGAATTGCACTTCACCCAAAGAGCTTGAGTACCAAGCTCCACCTCCTCACATAACCTTTAGAGGAGTTCAGAACAACGATCTTCTGCAATGTTTGCATCAACACTAGCAAAAGACTTATCAAACGGCTTCTTTTTGCCCTTGAGTTTAGGGCAATCTACTTTCCAATGACCTTCCTTATAACAATAGCTACACGTGTTCTTTCCAAGTTTGCTCCTTTCCTTACTCCTTCCTTGAACTACCAAAGCTCCATCTTGTGTGTCAGACACTTTATTCTTTAGCTCTTTAGAATTCAAAGGGACTTTAACATCTTCCAAACTAAGACTTTCTTTACCAAATAGCATGGTATCGACAAAGTGTTCATACGAAGGAGATAAAGAACACAACAAAGTTATCGCATAATCCTCATCACTAATTTGGTTGTCCACACTTTTCAAATCTGTCATAAGTTTATTGAATTCATCAACTTGCTTATGAATTGACGTACCTTCATCCATACGAAGAGTATGCAAACTTTTCTTCAAATACAACCGTTTAGCAAGGGATTTGGTCATATACAAGCTCTCCAATTTTAGCCACAACTCCGGTGCAGATTTGATGTTACCAACTTCACGCAAGACTTCATTCGATAAAGTCAGCAGGATTGCTCCAAGTGCCCGCTCCATAACGTCTTCTTTTTCTTCATCAATCCACGAATTCGGCAAAGCCTTCACACCCTTTAGCGTTTTTAAAAGCCCTTGTTGAACTAACAAAGCACGCATCTTCAATTGCCAAATACCAAAGTCATTGTCGTCGAACTTTTCAATATCAACTTTCACTGATGACACATAAGGCTTCATGGTGACTGCCAAGCAAAGCCCAAGCCGAAACCTGGGCTCTGATACCACTTGTTGTACTTTTATGCACAAATGGAAGCGAATTATAATAAAGTACTAATATCAACATCGTAGGTGAAAACTAAAACAAACAATCTCAAACTAACAAAAGAGATTTACGTGGTTCGGCGTAAAACCTACATCCACGAGCGAAGCACGACGAGGAATTTCACTAAATAAACGGAGATTACAAAAGAGTGTTTAAACTCTCACAACCCAAATCCCACAAATTACAAACCCTAAACCAAACGAGTAGAGAACCCAAAACTAATGGAGAAGATTCTCCCAAATTGCTCTCTAACTCACAAACTCACAAATTGACTATCACCAAATTGCCACACAAAAGAGCCACACAAAATACACTAACCATAATGTCCTATTTATAGTGCATAGGACTTAGGTTACAATAAGAATCCTAATAGGAAGTAAATCCAAATTCTAATCGAATAGGTAAGTAACAAAATCTCTCCACCAAGGAAACCAACTAAGAAGTCAAAATCCAAACCCAAATAGGACACCAAAACCAAATAGGTAACACAAACCTAATTCTTTGCATCATCCTAATTTTGAGCCGTAAAACCCAACACGTTTATGGAGTATATAAACAGTCGCAAGGTACAGGCTATGGAAGCTTTTGAATGGTTTTTTGCCCTCCTTTTACATGGTTTTACTTTCAACTGTCATTATTTTATCTATCTTCTATATATAAAGCCAACAATAAAGGTGAATAGTGCTTTTTGGTGTCATGGGTTTCAACAAAAAGAAGGGGACAAAAATGCCCCCAAAACAAAAAACTTCAAAGGCATGCCAAAGTAATGCATCAAATATGGTAAGGGCATTTTTGTCATTTTAATAGTCTATTTTTAATAAATAATTTTTTTGTGATTTTTTTTTTTTTTAAATTAGTACATCACAATAGGCTAGCAGTAATGTGATTCATTTGCTCTATTTTTAAACACATTCAGAACATCTTAAGAGGCGTGTAATGCTGGTTATGAAAAAGGTCATTCGCACGTGGATAATAATGTGATTGAATTAGTTATCAAATGATTGTTTTTTTTTTAACAAATGATATTATCTACACTAAAGAGAGGGTGAGGGGGGTGGGCTTAGCCTCACAGTTGAAGGAAAAATTTTGTCATAGCTAAGAACATGTGAGAACATTTGAACACATATGCAAACTAATAACACTTTAAAGTAGGCATGCATTCAAAAACAATTCTAAAACCCATGATTTTCAAAGCCTAGTGAATGGTGAACCACAAGACTCTTTAACAACATCAAAGAGAAGAAGGATTTTGAGATTCATTACCCTTAAAGCTCATCCTTGTTTGCACAAGGGATTCACCCAAGTGGAGGGCCTTCAAGTCACCTCCTAGCTCCTTGGATCTTCCTTGTGATTCTTCTCCTTTAGATGCTCCTTTGCTCCTTGATGATGTGAGGAAAGGATCTCCAAAAAGTACCAAAGGTTTGGTACCTCTAAGTCTCCACACCAAGGATGTAGTGTGAAGAGAAAATGGATGACTTAGAGAGATTTTGATGCTAGTGAAAAGCTCTCTAAGTGGCCGGCCTCTTTGGAGAAAAAGAGAGAAAATGTTTCTTTTCTTTGCCTCTGGAAAACCCTAAGTGAATGAAAGCTATAAAGTTGACTTTATACTACATCACATGTGAGTGGCAAACTTGCAATTAAATCAAGTTTGCTTCCACTCACCCTTATGGCCAGCCTTGGCATTGTTATTGGGCTAATTGCTCATTTTGTTTTAGTTGTCATACAACTTAAACATAATGGGCCTTGTGGACCAAAAACCCTTTTGGGCCCCGAAACCCAAAAGGAACATGTCCTTAGTTCTTCTTAAGTACTTAAGGACCGTCTTGATAGCTGCCTAGTGTTCTGATCCTGGGTTAGATTGATATCGACTAGTAATGCTCACAGCATATGCGATATCAGGCCTTGTGCATATCATGGCATACATGAGACTTCCTGTGGCGGAAGCATAAGGAATCCTACTCATTTGCCGTATTTCTTCAGGAGTTTTCGGTCCCATGGATTTAGAAAGGTGAATTCCATGTCTCACAGGAAGAAGGCCTTTCTTCGATTGTTCCATTTGGAACCTACTTAGCACCTTATCTATGTACATAGATTGGGATAATCCAATTAATTTTCTGGATCTATCACGATAGAGCTTTATCCCCAATACATAAGATGCATCTCCCAAATCTTTCATATGGAAGGTTTTGACAACCATACTTTTACAGAAGAAAGTACTGCAGTGTCATTCCCGAATAGTAATATGTCATCTACATATAACACTAGGAATACAACTGCAACCCCAACAACCTTTTGATAAACACAATTGTCGTCTTCGTTTTGAGTAAAACCAAACGATTTGATTTCTGTGTCAAAACGAATATTCCAGCTCCTGGAGGCTTGTTTAAGTCCATAAATGGACCTTTGAAGCTTGCATACCTTAGTCTTTTCAGACTTGGACACGAAACCTTCGGGTTGAGTCATATAGAGCTCTTCTTCTAGGTAGCCGTTCAGAAAGGCCGTCTTCACATCCATTTGCCATATCTCATAATCATGGTACGCAGCTATAGCAAGCAAAATCCGAATGGACTTAATCATGGCTACAGGAGAGAAAGTTTCTTCATAGTCAATCCCTTCTCTTTGCCTGTAACCTTTGGCTACTAGTCTAGCCTTATAAGTCTCCACGTTTCCATCAACGCCTATCTTCCTCTTGAATACCCATTTGTTTCCAACAGGTACTATACCTTCTGGAGGGTCTACAAGAGTCCAGACCTGATTTTGATACATGGAATCCATCTCGGATTTCATGGCCTCTTGCCATCTCTTTGAATCAATGTCGGACATTACTTCAGTGTAGTCTCTAGGGTCCTCATTTGTGTCATTGTCACCTAGAATGTGCAATTCCCCAAAGTCATTATCTAAGCCATACCTCTTAGGTGGCTTACTGACCCGTTCAGATCTACGTGGAGCTAGGGGTTCAGGAACATGGTTGTCTATCTGTTGATTGCTTGTTTGTGGCTCATCAGGAATTTCCTTTAATTCTATCGTTTTCTCGCTACTTCCATTGAGAAAGAATTCGTCCTCAAGGAACATAGCAGTTCTGGCGACAAAGACTTTCTGGTCGTCAGGGTGATAGAATTCGTATCCCAAAGTCTGTTTGGAATACCCCACAAAATAGCACTTAACAGACCTTGCTTCAAGCTTGTCTGCTTCAAGCCTTTTTACGTAAGCTGGACAACCCCAAATCTTAACATGGTTAAGATTTGTTCTTTTGCCATGCCATATCTCATATGGCGTTTGTGGAACTGACTTGGAAGGTACTTTATTTAGCAAATAAGCTCCTGTTTGTAGTGCATATCCCCAGAACGAAACTGGTAGGTCAGCGGAACTCATCATAGAACGAACCATATTCATCAAGGTTCGATTTCTCCGTTCAGAAACTCCGTTATGTTGAGGATTTCCTGGTGGAGTCCACTGTGATACTATTCCACACTCCTTGAGGTAGTCTAGGAATTCATTACTTAGATATTCACCGCTCGATCCGATCTTAGGGTCTTTATCTGTTTCCCAGTTTGGTTCTCCACTTCATTCTTGAACTCTTTGAACTTTTCAAAGGATTCTGACTTGTACTTCATAAGATACACATAGCCAAACCGAGAGTGATCATCGGTGAATGTGATATAGTAGGAGAACCCTCCTCGTGCTACAGTGGACATAGGTCCACATACATCTGTGTGGATTAACCCTAGTAGTTCTTTGGCTCGCTCTCATTTCCCAGTGAATGAAGATTTAGACATCTTTCCCAGTAAACAAGATTCACAAGCTCCCATTTGGTCATTACCTACTGAGCTGAAATATCCGTCTTTCGACATCTTGCGAATCTTATCTTGGTTTACATGTCCAAGTTTAAGATGCCAAAGCTTAACTCGGTTAACTTCTTCTCTAGCCCTTTTGGGTTTTGAGGTATTCCCGCTTTCAATACAGTGCATCCCACTACTTGTCTCTAGGTGAAAAAGTCCCTCTATCATATTACCATGTGAGATAATACGACCGTTCAAGTATAAAGTGTAACTCATTTTGTCAAACAATACTGAGTGCCCATCTCGTAAAAGCATAGAGATAGAAATCAAATTCTTTATACATGAAGGAAAATATAAACAATTTTTAAGTTCCAAGACTTCCCCAGAGGGTAGTTTAAGCATGTAGGTGCCTATTGCTTTTGCAGATATCTTAGTGCCATTCCCAACTCGCACAATCATCTCCCCATTGCACAATGTCCTGCTCCCTGTTAGTCCCTGCAACGAATTGCAGATATGTTGACTAGCGCCTGAATCAAATATCCAGGAATTGGAGCCTACTGTAAAAGCACTCTCTATGACAGAAATAGTCCCTTCAAAAGTTCGTGTCATAAGGCTCGCAATGCGCACCCTGTATTTCTTCTTCCAATGTTCATTCTTTCCACAATGAAAGCATGTTCCCTTGGATTTTCTTGCCTTCTTCTTATGCAACCTTTTCCTTATGATTGCATTCTCACTCCCACTGTCCTTTTTGAAACTTTGTTCAAACTTACAGCACATGTCAATCATCTCGGTAAAAGTATGATTGAATCTATTCACTTTATAGTTTACTATAAACTTAGTGAAATCATCCGAGAGAGATGCAAGGAAAAAGTCTTGGGCCATTTTCCCATCGATAGAAGTTCCTAAACTTTCAAGATCTTGAAAAATCATTTCCATCTTTTGTCCATGTTTTTGGACCGATGTCCCCTTTGCCATTTTGGCATTTAATAGACTACAAACATTTGAGAATCGTACGTTACTTGTCTCAATGTCATGCATTTTATGCAAACTTTCAACCATGGCACATGAAGTGTCCATGTGCTTATGTAGCTTCATAAGCTCCTCACTAAGTGAAGTAAGGATTAAGCATTTGGCTTGTAAGTCATCCTCATAATATCTAGCATAATTTTGACACTCCTCCTTTGAAGCTAGTTTCGTATGAGGTACATGAGGAGGGGATTGCTTGAGCACATACACTATGTCTTTCACCTTTGAGACATTCTCAATATGGCGATACCAAGCAAGGAAACGTTGGCCCCTAAGGCCCTTTTTGTCAAGTATAATGGTAGGTGTAATTTTAGGCATGTTGTTAACTACATAACATAACAGAAATCGTATTAGATTGTTGATTTTCAAACTACTTGATTGGGTCTTAAATCAAATAGTACCACCCACTATTTTTGGCAAATTCCACACCCCTCAATGGAATCTGAGAGTTATGTTGAACTCTTAGTGGGGTATGGGAGACTCACCATTACCAAGCCCACCTCAGAAGAATATCATATTGGCTAGCAACAATAATGATGAGAGGATAACGCTTTAGCCATTTACAACTTTTGTAATTACCTATCTAATTTGGCCTCTAGAGAATGATGCCTCAGAAGAATATCATATTGGCACCATTGCACTTAGTTAAGTCATTCCCACCATGCTAGTTAAAGTAGGGGTTCAAGAATGGCCTCAGAAGAATATCATATTGACCATACTCGTTGCCTACCTTCACTTCATCATATGTTTATAGGCTTCTCCTGAATGTAAGCACATACTTTGTATACCTCAGAACTGGACGAATACGGTGCATGAGTCACAAACGATTGGAGCCCACCATGGTGGAAGGCCTACGAAGAGATGTTCAAAGCATCTCTCGCATATCAACTTAATATTCGTTTTGTCGAGGGAGTAGTGTTGGGCTACATCAATTTCATTTTAATCTTATTAAAAGGACTTAGGATGATTATGAACCGTTTGATTTGATCCAACACGAGCCTTGTGTTGGACCTTGGGTCTAAGGTAGGTAGTTGTTGATTTTAGTTACGCGTTTAATCTAATTAAACCGTTATTTCCTATTGGGCGTTGGACCCAACTATTCCAATTTGCATACAAATAAACAAAAAGGAATACTTGAAATAAAGAGAAGGGCTTATGCCCTTTTACAACAATTGGAAGGACTTATGCCCTTTTACAACACATTTGAACTAATCAAATTACATTCAAATCTAAACTACTTAACCCAAACATTCATAATGTAAAACGGCCAATCACATAGCATAATCACCCTTTTCTTAATCAATCACATTAACTAAGAAAGCAACTTAAACAATTGGTTTTCGGATTCATAGAATTGATTCAAATGGAACTAAATGAAATGAAAATCCAATTCTCATTAAAGAGACAAAACCATTTTGTTCTCACCATATTTTGGGCCGAAAAACAATGACCTCAACTATTGGGCCACTATGCTAAAACATAAACTTTTGGGGTCACTTTGTAAAAACATAAGAGTCCACAACTTCATGTAATTACAACTAGAACCCAAAAATTTCAACAATCACAAAAACTTCATTAAAGGAGCAAAACAATTTGTCCTTTAGTGATTTTGGGCCTTTACGTAAAAACGTAAACTTTTGGGTCAAAGTACAAATACACAAAAGTATCAAAACTTTATGTAATTGCATAAAAGCCCCAAAAGTACCCTACTTTATAGGGTGGCCGGTTATGGAGTGATGTAAAGAGTGTGTGGGTGATTGAAGTGTAAGTTTTAAATTTGATAAAGTGATTGGTATGGTGGTGATGTGTGAATAGTGTGATTGAATAGTGAAAAGTACAAATCAACTTACATCACCAATCACAAACAAATTTCAAACAAATCTTTGAGAAAATTTTGAATCAAAAACTCCCAAACTTTGTTCATGTTATGAACATGAAGAACACAACAAGAACATTGAAGAACATTCATGAAAAACCCATAAGAGCTCTATGAACATTTTCACTCAATAAAACTCAAATTTTCACTACTCAAAAGAGGGTTAACATCCTAGGGTATATAGGGGTTCCAAAAGTCACTTTAAAGCACTTTTAACAAGACAAACATGAACCCAAAAATCCACCCTTTGGATTTGGCCGAATTTCCCCACATACATGGCACCAAATTTTAGTTCCAATATTCATGCTTAAATGAACTACATCTACAACATTTGAGATGCTAAATTTTCAAGCAAAATTTATATTCAAAAAAGCAAGAACAAAGCTTGTAACATTTACAACATTTAAGTCACAAACCATGAAAAAACACAAAACCCAAAAGGATTCACCATACACTAGACCTAGGCTCTGATACCACTTGAAGGAAAAATTTTGTCCTAGCTAAGAACATGTGAGAACATTTGAACACATATGCAAACTAATAACACTTTAAAGTAGGCATGCATTCAAAAACAATTCTAAAACCCATGATTTTCAAAGCCTAGTGAATGGTGAACCACAAGACTCTTTAACAACATCAAAGAGAAGAAGGATTTTGAGATTCATTACCCTTGAAGCTCATCCTTGTTTGCACAAGGGATTCACCCAAGTGGAGGGCCTTCAAGTCACCTCCTAGCTCCTTGGATCTTCCTTGTGATTCTTCTCCTTTAGATGCTCCTTTGCTTCTTGATGATGTGAGGAAAGGATCTCCAAAAAGTACCAAAGGTTTGGTACTTCTAAGTCTCCACACCAAGGATGAAGTGTGAAGAGAAGATGGATGACTTAGAGAGATTTTGATGCTAGTGAAAAGCTCTCTAAGTGGCCGGCCTCTTTGGAGAAAAAGAGAGAAAATGTTTCTCTTCTTTGCCTCTAGAAAATCCTAAGTGAATGAAAGCTATAAAGTTGACTTTATACTACATCACATATGAGTGGCAAACTTGCAATTAAATCAAGTTTGCTTCCACTCACCCTTATGGCCGGCCTTGGCATTGTTATTGGGCTAATTGCTCATTTTGTTTTAGTTGTCATACAACTTAAACATAATGGGCCTTGTGGACCAAAAACCCTTTTGGGCCCCGAAACCCAAAACCAACTTAAAAGCCCAATACGAACCTTTCGTAAAATTATTTAATTAATTAATTAATCTTGACCATTCTCAATTAAACTATTTAATTGCTTATCCATTTCATTTATATTTCTTCACTTTCATCCTTACTTGGTGTACGATCCATTAGGTTCCAATTAGCGAGGCAGTGGGCGATTGTTACTCTTAACGATCGATTGTGAATTGAAACTACATTTCAATTCTCCCTTTGATGAAGATTAGTGTTTGCTAATCCTCAGGGCTTCCACAAACCATGAGTGACACCTAGCAGTATGTCATGGCTACCCAAGCTAATTAGAAGTGGTTGGAGAACCTATCCAGTTACAATTACAGTGCAATACGATCCTTCTCTAATACAATACTCTCAATCACATTGTTGGAGTGATAGTTTGTTTCATGTCTTCTATCCAATGTGATACTTCTCTATATGATTCAATTGAATATGATTTGGAACAAACTTCCTAAGTCATATTCGTATGCTTTGGCCAAAGACTCTCGAATCATATCTCAGAGTATTCTCCTTCCACCATGGAAGGTTAGAGATCCCTTGTTATGCATTCACATGCCTACATGACTAGATAGCTTGACCCCAACAATGCCGTGGACACTCTCAATGGAATGCCTTTGACATAATCAAAGATCAAGGACCTAACCATTAGACATCAATAATGCCTCAGGTCAAATGACTACTTTGCATATTGCAACTTATGAGTTCTTACATGACATGTATGCTCGAACTCTCTTTTGATCGTTGTTCAGTGTACTCGATTACTCTTTCGAGCACCTATGTGTTTGTCTCAGTGTCCAACACTAAATGACTTGAGACTAGTCATACTCACACTTGAGTTAACATAACGCATACTAACCTTAGCGGATTGTCAATGCCCAATTGGCAATCCTATGGCTAGGAACGTTTTAGGAATGAACATAAGAGAAAGGTCTCGTTAATCTAACTTACTTAAATCACTTCTCTCTTAGATCAAATACATTCCTTGGATTCCCTTATTGCTTAAACACATGATACAATAAATAGTGATTAACAATAAGCTTTGCCCTTTATTAAACATATAATAGTTTAATAAGTATTCCAAAAGCTATTACATCAAATGAGTGGCTTTGTGGGCATACTTCCAACAACAGTGGGCTAGCAATAATGTGATTCAATCAGTTGTTTATTAAATATTATTTTCTCTATTTTTAAATACGTTCAAAACATCTTAAGAGGCGTGTAATGCCAGTTATAAAAAAGGTCTTTCGCACACGAATAATAATGTGATTAAATTAGTTGTCAAATGATTTTTTTTAAACAATATTATCTACACTAAGAGGGAAGGGGTGGGCTTAGCCTCACAATGGGCTCGCAATAATATGATTCAATCAATTGTTTATTAAATATTATTTTCTCTATTCTTAATGTAAATTCTATGGAGACCAATTTTATTATGTAAATTCAGCTGCTTTAATTAGTTTATGAGAGGTTTCTTCTAGCATAATCTAAGATTATTCATTTACTTTAAATATTTTACTTTTCTTTTGTCAATTTACGCATATAAATACATTTAAAACGTGTAAGTCGCACACGTGCATAAAGGCTAGTTATATATAAAGAGAATGGAAAAGGTGAATAGTGATTTGGTGTCACCATGCTTCAACAAAAATATTTGGACAAAAATGCCCCCAAAACAAAAAACTTCAAAGGCATTCCAAAATAATACATCAAATAAGGAAGGGGCATTTTCGTCATTTTAACAGTATTTCTTTAATAATTTACTTTTTGGTGCTTTTTTTTAATTAGTACCTCACAATAAGTTAACAATAATGTGATACAATTTCTTTATTTTTAAACACATTCAAAACATTTTAAAATGCGTGCATGAAGGCTAGTTACTTTATTATAAGAGTACGCGTAGGTTCTTTTTTTAAAGAAAAACCTAACTTTATTAAATGATTTAACAGTCTATAGATTGTTCATTTCCATTCTTTGGAGAAACCGAAGGAGGAGGATTTTATTTTAGAGTTGTAAGTAGTTCTGCCTGGAACCACTGTCTCTCATAGTTGGAGTGTCCATTGTTGTCTTCAGTGCTAAAACTTTTTTTCGTGTTTTCGAGGTCAAAGCTAGACACTTATGATGATGTGGTGATGAAGGTGGTTTGCCAAATTGGTTTAGAAGATCCTACCATAATCAGACTCACTGCTCATTGCTGGTATTCTCAACAACCTAAGCCCCAACCGATCAATTATCGGGGAGTAACGTATTTACAAGAAATGCTCATCCCTCACGATCGAGTAGGTGCCGTTATATTGAGTTTCCTCTGTCATCTGTCACTTGTATAAGCGTCATGTATCATTGGTACTCATTATGATTGTCGTTCCCTATTCAGGGATCTGATATACTGTATTATGAAGTCTTGGACATCCCGCTGCCAGAGATGCAAGCCCTAAAAAGTCTGAAAGTTTCTTTTCTTAATGCTACAAAAGATGAGGTCTGTGTGAAATATTTGGTCAGATTCCCTGCTTATGGACCCGCTATTATGCTATTTTGTCCATCATAATCTTTTGTAATTTGTTCACAGTTGGAGATTCACAGTATTAGATTGCCCAAATGGAGTACTGTCGGGGATGTGATTAACGAACTTAAAAGGAAGGTTAGATGTCTCTTTATTTCGGCATTGTTACTTTTGACTATCCATCTATATTCATCTGAATATATCTGCCAACCATATGGTACGATCAGTTTCATTCGTGTTTTGAATTTTTTTTTTTTTTTTTGAATTTTTTTTTATGACAATTCTTATGGAACAGCGTGATCGCTTTGACATGCTCTAAGAGCAAAGACCTACTAGCACGATATATCTGTAACAATGTGGCTGTGATAATCATATGTCAACAATATACGATAGATGCTCAACGAAAAATCGTCCACACACCCCTCAGCGGCTCACCCCCTCCCCATTTTTTCTGTTATACTTGCGTATAACTGACTGACTTTGTCAATGTGTGATGTACCTGAAATAGGTACGGTTGTCGCATCCAAATGCTGAGCTCAGACTGCTTGAGGTTTTCAAACACAGGATCTACAAGGTAATTGCTTGTTCTTGTATATCAGATGTATCAGCATGTCAGCTATTTTTTCCGTTCATATTTTCCCCAGAAGTGGCGTCTTTTCCCGTTAGTGTTGATTATGCATGATTCCAGCGATTGTATCAGAAACTTTGTTCCCTGATTTATGTGTTTTAATCTGGAGCGTTCATAATTTCGTGTTCACTTTTCAGACCATACCATGCAATGAAAAATTTTAGAATATAAATAACCAGTTCTGGACTTTGCGTGCAGAGGAGGCAAGTTCCCTTTCTCACTTGTACAGTTTTCTTCTTTTATTCAGTTGAACACTTTATAGACTGTAAGAGTCTAGTCTTGTGGGCAAGAATTATAATATTTACTTGGTTTTCCGCTTTGGATTGGCATTTCTTTAGGCTTCGTTTGGTACGTAGGATTGGATAGATCGCAGAAGATGGATTACTCATGAAGAAAACTCTCCATTCCAATCCGATCCTACATACCAAACGAGCTTATTGTGTCGGACTGAATTGGCTTGATGCCAGTGTCAATTGTTTCTATTTTTGTGCGTATCAGATTTCGGAAGAAGAGAAAAACTTGGGTGTTTGTGATCGCTTGATTCAAGTTTACCACTTTGCAAAAGGAGAGAGAAACTCGGGTCCTTATATGATCGCTTGATTCGTCCAAAAAACTTCACGAAAGAGACTGCACAGAAGAATCAGATGGTATTCGAATTCATTTTTATAAGAATGAAATTTGGATAATTTTAATGCGAGTTTTTCTTTTCCGAATCAGAAATTGGCTTACCATCTCAATTAAATATGAAGAATGGTTGCACTAAAATACTTGTTATTCTTATTAATGATCTTCTTCATTGCTCTTTATACATTTCAAATAGCAAGTAAAAAATTTCAGGGAACCTTTCTTCCTCGTCATCCACGAAGGTGAAACTTTAACTGAAGTTAAGGTACGCGTACAAAGGAAATTGCAGGTCCCCGATGAGGAATTTTCAAAGGTGCTTGACTCAAACCTTCTATATATTGCAAGGTCGATTAGATGAATATCGATTCTTATTTTGCTTCCTCGTTTATTTCCCTTTCGGTTGTGCAGTGGAAGTTTGCATTATTGTCACGTGGCTGTCCAAAGTACTTGCAGGATTCAGACATCGTACGGAATCGATTGCAGGTATGTTTACGGTCTATCATTATTCGAGTCTCCTTGCTTTCATATTAAGGAAAACTAATGAAAATGGCTTGAAAACTTTGAGTTTTAACGATAAGGACAAAATAAAGGGTAAAGTGAATAGTATCAGGATTGACTTTTTAGTGTAAAAATGTGGTTTTTCGTTAAAGTAAACAGTAACAGGAGCTTTTCGTTAAACTTTCCTTCATATTATATGTCCGAGGGTAAATCTGAACTGTGGTTATGGCTATTGCGTACGTGGGTTTTTCGTAACTCCAGTATATGAATTTTGTTTTCCTTAGAGACGGGATGCCTATGGTGCTTGGCAGCAGTATCTTGGGTTGGAGCACTCAGATAATGCTCCTAAGAGGGCTTCTGCAGTAACTCTACCAGGTAAGTTCTGCTTTACAAGTATTACTGAAGTGCTTCTCCATTGTTTACCTCGGCATTCTCAGTCCCTTGAACAGCCGCGAATGTCGTGGTAAAAGTTTCCTGTATTGTGAAGTTATCCCTTCTACGAAACCAACTTCTCGTGCTAACCATCTACCTTTACGTAGGCAAGTAATCTCCCAAAGGCCGCGGCTGTGGTAAAATCTTGTTAGGATGCCAAGGTTGCAAAACCCGGGGCTGAACTGGCCCGAGTTAAGGAAAGCAAGCAGAGGAAACGGCGAATCCAAAAACTGCAGCGGATGAAATGGAGCCTCTTAACAAAGCTTTGCAGATAGCTTTTCCGAGTTTGAATGCTTCACTGCCAGGCTTGTTCTATAGATATACTGAAAAATTGCTTTTAAGTGTGAATAAAACTTTGATTAGAAACTTTGGATTTTGTTTGTTGTAAGGTAGCTTTGCTTGCTTAGTACTCAACGTAGTTTACTAACCATTCAATTTGCTTTCATTTGTGTGTATTTCCTTATACGTTTCTTCTACATATCTTTCCATCGTCATCCTTCTTCCGCTACTCTATTACTAGACTAAGTTTATTATCAAAGTGAAATGATATTGAATCAAGCTAAAGTATGAATTATTCGAACGGTTATAACTAATGTAATTAATATTGTATGATACACATACGAAACACGATTAAGGTAAAAAAACAAACACGAGAGTTTTAATTCTAAAAAAACGAACGTAGCGTGATTATTTTGTACATAACACTAGATGACACGAATAACCTGTTTACTAGCTAACATTAAAGTTTTACCTAATTTTCGTTAAAACTAAACGTGAAAGGTCATAAATAACATAAAAGATTTTTTTTTTTTTTTTAGTAAAGCGGCATAATTTCATAGAAAATGCTCAAAGGCTAAGAAGTATAAGAGAGGGAGATCTCCTTAATCAAATCACATATTACAATAGGATGTTCCTCGAACTAAATACAATCATTAGCTAATCGAAAGGTTAGGCCGGCAAAGCGATGAGCAAATTCATTGCCATGTTGACGAATGTGGGAAGAAGTGGCCTCAGTGATCAAGTTTTGCAGCATCTTTGAGTCTTCCATAATAGGTCCAATGACATACATATTAGCATAACTCTTGTGCAATGTTGTTATGATCTGAAGCGATCGCTCTCAAGTTTTTTATGAAACCCCTTGTCCGCCATTAAAGCCAATCCAACTCTTACCGCTTGTGCCTTTGCTTGCACCGGAGAAAAAAAACATCATTGAATATGTAGGCAACAGCTGCCACAAATTCACCCTCATCATTCTTCAAAATAATACCACCTCCACCACTAGTTTTGTGCATTTATCGTCGAAATTTTATAAAAGTTATTACATGTAAAATCCCTTGAACTTAAGATTGTGACATTAACAATACATCACCCTCATCAAAGTTTGTATCCTCGTTTGTGTAATTTAAATTTAAATAAATTTAATGTGAACAAAAAAATAATTAAAGTTGGTGGATTGTATAAAAGTAGAGAAGTCCAGTGTACGAGGAAAGATCACATACAGCCATTTGCCTGTGCGCACGCACGTGACCCTCTGGATACTGCCACGTCATCTATTTTGTACCCCACCCAACCCATCCTACCCCAGCTGTCGGCTTCCCACTGGTCCTCTCACACGCTCAAGATCTCACGCCTCTCACATAAACCCACCGCACTCCGTCCTTCTTTTCCCAAACTGCCCCCGTACTTTCACGAAATCCCCGATACGCCTCTCCCCTCCCTGGAGTTTGCACTCAGCGAGCGGCTTGTCTCGGAGCCAGTTTCTTTCGGGAATCCTCGCAAAACGAAGCCCCGCTTCTCTCTCTCTCTCTCTCTCTCTCTCTCTCTCTCTACTGTTATCGTTCGTCTCTCTGATTCGTCGATCGGACGTTTCGTTGCGCGGCAGCAATGACTATGATGACTCCTGCACCATTAGATGTGAGTACCGACTCCTCCTCTACATTTCCACTCTCGGTTTAATTTCGTTCGGTTTCGGCTTCATTCTTCGTTTCTGATCGCCTAGGGTTCTTGGCTCGATCGTCGGTGTCGAATTGGTTGAGTTTTGGGAATTCACCGACTTATTGATTTGCTGCTAGGGTTATGATTCAGTAGGATAGGGTTAGGTTTTTGTCGATCAGAGCTCTGATTTTTGTTTCTTTTGTTAGCAGCAGCAGCAAGAGGACGAAGAGATGCTTGTGCCGCACTCGGATGTGGTCGAAGGCCCTCAGCCTATGGAAGGTTTAATTTTTTTAGCAATTTTTCGATGATTTACTGTTTGAATTTCTTGAGTTTGTGTTTTTTGGTGTCGTTTCGAAGCGTTATGTGTTTCGTAATTGATCTGAAAGAATTGATTTTTGTGCGAATTTGGTGTCACGGGGTTTGATTAGAGTGCAAGTGATTGCATTTTCTGTAGGTTTTTGGTTATGTTGTTTTGAAATTTATGGTATTTGGTGTGTTGGTAGTAGCCCAAGTTGAGCCGGCTAGTACAGTTGATAGTCAGCCGGTGGAGGATCCTCCAACGATGAAATTCACTTGGACAATTGAGAATTTTACTAGGTTGAACACCAAGAAGCACTACTCTGACACGTTCGTTGTTGGCGGCTATAAATGGTATTTTTTGCTTGTCTACCAGATGTCAAAAACTGATTTTACAGCTTAAGTTTGGCTTATATTTGTATGGGTTTTGACTTGCTTTTGGTTTGTTTGATCAGGCGGATATTGATATTTCCCAAGGGAAACAATGTGGACTACTTGTCAATGTATTTGGATGTGGCAGATTCTGGGACATTGCCATATGGGTGGAGTAGATATGCGCACTTCAGCTTGGCTATAGTTAATCAGATCCATACCAAGTACTCAATAAGAAAGGGTATATTCTTTACTAGTCTTATTTCCTTTTAGCATTCAAGTTTGTGCTTTTGCCTGGTTGTCGTGTTCCGTTTTCTTTTTACTTTCAATAAGAGCTTTGCTTGTCATTGGGTAGTCATGGACACCCAAGGCTTTTAATTAGAACTTTTATCCTTGAACTGATCGTACTGGTTTTCAACTTCATTTTTCTGAGGTGATGTCATTTTAATGCATTCAATCTAGTTGATCACCCTAATCTAGATATTGTGAACTTTTAATTCTAATTTTACTCCTCGAAATATCAGAACTATAGAGTAAAGAGAATTCTTCCACCCCTTTCTCTATAACATCTTGGCTGATGGCAGCAGCACCATGGACTGACCATGTGCCCATGGTGATTTTGTTTTGGGATTTTTGAAGTTTGAGAAAAAGGGAAAAGAAAAATTATGGAGTACAACGTACCAGCAGATGTTCGATGTTAATTGAAAACCAAATAGATTGGACCTTTTAGGTATCTGGCTGTCAAATATAGATTAACAGTAAAAGTATACAGGAAGAATTTACTTGGAAACTGTGTGCAATTAAGCAAGAATTCTAGGATGAAAATGCTAACTAAATCAAGGGTTTCCATTTCTTAAGAGATGAGCTTGAGGTGGTCTGGTGACCTTATTAAATTGGAGCAGTGAAGTTCAAAAATGATAACGAATTGTATTTCGTTGGTGTGGCCTATGTTGCAGAACAATGATATGAAATGCATTTAACCAGAACTGAACGAACTTTAATCGTATTCTAGACCTTTTGAAGACTTTTGTCCTTGATTGTTCTATGATGTTGCAGACACACAACACCAGTTCAATGCAAGAGAAAGTGACTGGGGATTCACTTCCTTCATGCTTCTTGGTGATCTCTATGACCCGAGTAGGGGATATCTGGTGAACGATACAGTTGTGGTTGAAGCTGAGGTTGCTGTCCGTAAGGTTCTTGATTACTGGTCATATGACTCGAAAAAGGAAACTGGTTATGTTGGGCTCAAGAATCAGGGAGCAACTTGTTATATGAATTCTCTTCTCCAGACTTTGTACCATATACCGTACTTCAGAAAGGTCGTTTACATGATCTCCTGTTTTCATTGTAAGCTAAACATGAATTTTCTTGTGAATTTTATATGAAAAGAATTACCTCAATTTTGGACTTACTGACCAGGCCGTGTATCATATGCCAACAACTGAGAATGACATGCCTTCAGGAAGCATTCCTTTGGCACTACAAAGTTTGTTCTATAAGCTTCAATACAATGACAGCAGTGTTGCAACCAAAGAATTGACCAAGTCCTTTGGATGGGATACATATGATTCTTTTATGCAACATGATGTGCAGGAACTTAATAGAGTTCTTTGTGAAAAGCTTGAAGATAAAATGAAGGTATGCGAAGCTTTCAGTTTTGACGATGATTGTAGTTTTTGTTCCCTTTTCATCGTGAAAATTGTTCCGTGGGTCCAGGGAACTGTTGTGGAGGGTACAATACAGCAGTTGTTTGAAGGACATCACATGAATTACATTGAATGCATCAATGTGGACTACAAATCTACAAGAAAAGAATCATTTTATGGTAATATTTTCTGGCACAAATTTCAATTGTTAAGATTTGGAAATATTTTGTGAATGTCAGTGTATGCCACTGGTTTCTTCTTTTTACTTTGTAGACCTCCAGCTTGATGTGAAAGGCTGCCGGGATGTTTATGCTTCATTTGACAAGTATGTGGAAGTTGAACGTCTAGAGGGTGACAATAAATACCACGCTGAGGAACATGGTTTGCAGGTTAATTACTGAATCACTATTGGTGACTGCATTTATGCTGTAATTATAATCTGAGGCTGCTCTTAGTTGCCTCCTTTGACAAACCTCTTTCTAAAACTAGTGGTTTACATTATTTCCTGTGCCAGTGAAATTTTTAATGTGGTTCTCAAAACATTTGTGCGTGGCGTCATGCATGTTATATTCTAAATTCTGATTGGATGCCGTCCTTAGTTTTTTCTTTCCTTTAAATCACTTGCTGAAGGCAGTATTCTTATTTATTCTAAATGTTGTTCTCAACAAATATTTTGGATGTTATTCCAGGATGCTAAGAAGGGTGTCCTATTTATTGACTTCCCTCCCGTTCTTCAACTTCAGCTAAAGCGATTTGAGTATGATTTTATGCGGGACACAATGGTTAAGGTTTGTACTGGAAGTTTATATTCCTCCTTCAGCTTCATCTATTTGTTTTATTACATGAAGCATTGGAATTGTAATGAAGGTTAAGCTTCTTTGTTGAAAACAAAACTGTAGCATGTCAAATATATTTCTTCAAATTTTGTATAAGTTCAGGTGAACGACTTGTCTTTGCCTAATGGTTCTAATGTTGATTTTAATTTTTGTTTTATGACTGAATGCTGAACGATTGATTAAACCCAATCTATGTGGTTTTTTTTTTGCCTTTACAACAACAACAACCAAGTCTTATCCCACTAACTAGGGTTTTTTTCGCCTTTCTTTTTGGAAAAGAAGTGATCCCCCCCCCCCCCCCCCCCACACCCCCCAAATTTGGTTGAACTTTCTCAATCTAGTGCATTTCGAAGTTATTTACTAATGAAATTCGTTTTACCTCTTGGGTTATGTTTGTTTGGTGTGATAATAACATTTTTTAAATGGAAAGCAAATAAATTATCATGGTAAGAATGTTGTATTATTTGTTTTTGGCAGATAAATGATCGCTATGAATTTCCTCTCCAACTTGACCTTGATAGGGAGAATGGAAAATATCTATCACCTGATTCAGATAAGAGTGTTCGCAACCTCTACACCCTTCATAGGTATCTATTTTGTCATGTACTATTGATATAATGTAGTTCGCCTGTTTCCTAAATTTGGCATGTTATTTCAATGAATTTTACTTTCTAGACCTTTGCATGCACTCTGCATGTTTTTTTTAACCGAGTGTAGCATACTCAATTTTACATCACCTTGAAATATAATCCCCCGGTGGATAAATCAATTTTTTTCCATTGAAGTTGAAGCTGCGTTGAATAACTATCTGATCCATGGTCATTCATGATGTCTAGGAGTCTCCTTATTTATCAAAGTTCTTTCATGCCTACGACCATTGTGGCATTGTGCCTCTGTACTATTAGTTGATTGGGTGGGATTATGAGAAAAGTTTCAGGTTTAATTCGTCAATTGTGCCCAATAGTGATTATAGAATTTTAAAAAAATCCTAATGACATATATGAAGACAGTTATTCAAACCTGCTTTTGCATCTGCGTGTTAGGTGCTCTTCATGTTATGTGGAGCTTCGTAATTTTTACTTTGTAATTGGTTACTTACTATGATTATGATCTACTGTTGCAGTGTCTTGGTTCATAGTGGTGGGGTGCATGGTGGACATTACTATGCTTTCATCAGACCAACCCTCTCTGACCAGTGGTACTGATCTCCTGGAATTGATTCTCTCTGTAATTGTTTACAGTTTCTCACTCAGAAAAACACATGAGCACGTGCACAGACAGACATTATCTCACACTTCTCTTTTGCTTTGCTTCTTACTTTTTTTGGTTACTCCTTGATCAAATAAGTAGGCTTTATTGGAATCTATATTTATTACATTGCTTTTCCAATGGATTCTGGCACCATAACTTGGTTACCTGACTGCCTGATTGAGAACTTTAAAGAAAGCAACTGTATTGCTATAACTTATATGCATTTTTTTTTCAACTATAACTTTGATGTTAGTATTTCTTTATTTGGATTTTTATGCATGACCGAGTGTTCTTGTGCATGCATTTCATATATGTTGATGATGTAATTTGTCATGTCTTGTTTTAGGTACAAGTTTGATGATGAACGTGTAACAAAAGAGGATGTGAAGAGGGCTTTAGAAGAGCAGTATGGTGGTGAGGAAGAGGTAGTTTATTTTTGGCTGTATCTCAACTGCTATAATTCTCCTTAACTTTGGAGTTCTTAATTGTCAACTGACCTATTGTTGTTTCTTTCCCACAGTTGCCACAGACCAATCCTGGCTTCAATAATACTCCTTTCAAATTTACAAAGTACTCAAATGCATACATGCTTGTGTATATACGGGATAGTGATAAGGACAAAATAATATGTAACGTGGATGAGAAAGACATAGCCGAACATCTAAGGGTAACATCAAGCATAATTCTGGATTCCAGTGTCCAACTAAGAAACTAAACTGACATTCTAGTTTCATGTCAGATAAGGTTGAAGAAAGAACAAGAAGAGAAAGAGGACAAAAGGAGATATAAGGCACAAGCACACCTCTATACAATGATTAAGGTAAAGATTTCTAATTTATCCCTGTTTTCACCATTGCTTGTTCAGGTGTGGTAGTACAGATATTTGGTGTGGAACAACAAATTATAGCAAAGTCTAATGATGTGTTTAGGTTGCTCGAGATGAGGATCTGACAGAACAAATTGGAAGGGATATTTATTTTGACCTTGTGGACCATGACAAAGTTCGTAGTTTCCGTATTCAGAAACAAACGCCCTTTAATCTTTTCAAGGTACACCAGTACAGGCTGACTTTTGTGCATTCACTTCTTTATTCTTTTCTACCTATTTGGGGTTATGTATAGTGTGGGAATTCCTAAATTTGACATGGTGAACAGGAGGAGGTTGCAAAAGAGTTTGGCATACCAGTGCAGTTTCAGCGTTTCTGGATTTGGGCCAAGAGACAAAACCACACTTATCGCCCCAATCGACCATTGACACCTCAGGAAGAAACACAATCGGTATGTACTTTGCACTTCCTACCTTTGAATAGATTTTCAATACATGATGCCTTGCTCCTTGCCTGCGTGCTTTATTTTTTGTTCTCTACGTAATTCCCAATTCTTTTTTTTTTTCAACTTGTAATTCCCAATTGTTAATTTCTTATTATTCTTACTTTTCTCCCACTTGGATTTATTGGCAAATGTTGTCTTTGTAGAGTCTAACACTGAACTGCTCAAGTTTATGAACAAATGGTGCATGATTATAATTGTCATCTCTTTTCTGAAATTGTAATTTACTTAAGTGCTTAATGGATGGGTTTTTTGGAATTCGGATAATAATTCTTATTTCAGTATTGTTTGAGGCAGTTTCAAATGAAGTTATTCAACTATAAAAAAAATTCTGTTGGTCAGTGATAAATTATTGATTGGAAGTGTTTTTAACTGCACTTCGGTGCCAAGAAGAGCTTGGTCTAGGTGCCTTATGCCAAGTTATTGATGACGGCTTGCGTTTTTCAGGTTGGACAATTGAGAGAGGTATCAAATAAAACAAACAATGCAGAGCTAAAGCTGTTTTTGGAAGTAGCATTTGGGCCGGTAACCAGTCGTACTCTATTCTTGTTACTACCTGTATAGTGAGGCTTATTGCAGTTCTTATTGTGTATGAAAGGGATCTTATCTTCCATTTTATTATTTCTATAAATTCTCCAGGATCTACGTCCTCCGCCTGACAAAACCAAGGAAGATATTCTTCTTTTCTTTAAGCTTTATGAGCCTGAGAAACGAGAACTACGGTACCTCCTGCCCTTTCTGCTTAGCTAAAAAAAAATTTCTGTTGACTTTTGTTGCTAACTTAAGTTTTTTTTCTGTTTCCAGTTTTGTTGGTAGGTTTTTCGTGAAGAGTTCTAGTAAGCCAGCAGAGATTTTAGGAAAATTAAATCAACTGGCTGGTTTTGCCCCTGAGGAAGAAATTGAACTTTATGAGGTTTGTTTCACTTAATTTTGTAGCATTGTTGTGTCCTAACTCACACACATATATATACATGTAGACTATATATGTATGTTTACATTTACTATATAATTTGTTGCATTCTTTGCTATCGAACTTTAAGCAAACTTTATGTATGTATTTGTGCTAAAATTCAGGAAATAAAGTTTGAGCCTTGTATCATGTGCGAACACCTTGACAAGAAGACCTCATTTCGATTAAGTCAGGTAACTGTTGCTATATTGCATGCTTGGTCTATTGTAAGTATGTGTCTGGTATAGGAATTAACATTTTGATGCTTTTCTAGGTATTTTTTAGTTAACCATCGGTTGCTTTCCTTTTCCAGATTGAAGATGGGGATATTATTTGCTTTCAGAAGTCTACTCCTCTTAAAAGTGAAGAAGAATGTAAATATCCTGATGTTCCTTCGTTTTTGGAATACGTACACAATCGCCAGGTACAAGCTGTCGAAACATTTAATTTGTTTTATAGCTGTATTTTGTTGAATGTTAAACCTAACTATGTTGAATGATTTGATACTTTACAGGTTGTTCATTTCCGTTCTTTGGAGAAACCTAAGGAGGAGGATTTCAGTTTAGAATTGTAACGACTTCCTGAACCATTGTCCCTCATAGTTGAACAGCCCATCATCGTTTTATTATTCAGTGCTCTAATTGTTTTTTTTCTTGTTATTTTTTAGGTCAAAGCTACACACTTACGATGATGTGGTGGAGAAGTTGGCTCGCCAAATTGGTTTGGATGATCCCACCAAAATCAGACTCACTGCACATAACTGCTATTCTCAGCAACCTAAACCCCAACCAATTAAATTTCGGGGAGTAGAGCATTTAACTGATATGTTAGTTCATTACAATCAAGTAAGTGGCACTTTGTTGACCTTCCTCTGTTTAATTTTCACTCTCATAAGCATCATGTGGTGTGGCTACTAATTATGCTTCTTGTTTCCTTTTTCAGAGCTCTGATATCTTGTATTATGAAGTCTTGGACATCCCCCTGCCAGAATTGCAAGGCCTAAAGAATCTAAAAGTTGCTTTTCATCATGCTACAAAAGATGAGGTATGAGGGAGACTTTTTTTCAACGTCTTCTGGCTATGGACGGCGGTTACATCATTGTGCACATCATAATCTTGAGTGATATGTTTACAGGTGGTGATTCACAATATTAGATTGCCCAAACAGAGCACTGTAGGGGATGTGATTAATGTACTTAAAACGAAGGTATGGTTTCTATCAATCATATTGGAAGTTTTATGTGTGTTTTCTTTTCGTTTTAGAGTTACTAGCCTGATGCATCTGTAGCACCCATGCAGTGCACTACATATTATATTACCTTTAATTAAAAATTTGTGTCCTTTTTCCTACAGGTTTTTGTACTTTATGTCCTTAAAGCTGTCTATAATGGATTTCACTCAGCTTGCACTGATAATCATAACTGGAAAAAATCATTAGATGCTCAAATAATTATCTCTGCCTCCTTTAAAAGTTCAGTATAATAGATTTTACTCAATGGTGCACTTGAAACAGGTAGAACTGTCTCATCCAAACGCAGAACTCCGACTGCTTGAGGTTTTCTATCACAAGATCTACAAGGTAATTACTTGTATATCAGCTGTATCGGCATGTAGGTAAATTTCGTTGGGTCACTTTTCGCGGAAATGATATGCATCTAGCTTGGCCCCATTTGTAATGTTTGGCATGCTTTAAAGGATCTTATTGTATCAGAAATTATTCCCTCCAATTTAATGTATATAGTTTAGTCTGTAGTTGCACTCAGTTCCTTCTTTTTGTTTTCAGATCTTCCCACATAGTGAGAAAATTGAGAATATAAATGACCAGTACTGGACTTTGCGTGCAGAGGAGGCAAGTTCCTTTTGCTCCCTTTTCTTTATTTAGTTTTATTTTGGGAAGTTTCTTTATTCAATTGAAAAATTTTAGACTGCGGATGTAGTTTTATGGGCATGATCAGTAATTAGTTGGTTTTCCCTTTCTGGATTAGCATTCTTACTATTTTATAGGACTGAATTGGATTGATATTTTTTTTTACCAGTGCTCTTTATGCAGCTGACTTGTTTTTTTCCTTTGTTTCTTGTGCATCAGATTCCAGAAGAAGAGAAAAACTTGGGTCTCCATGATCGCTTGATTCATGTTTACCACTTTACAAAAGACACTGCACAGAACCAGATGGTATGGGAAATTTTAATAAAAAATTTTGAAAGTGGAATTTTCCCTTATTAATTGATATTGTCTTGGTAGAACTATTTGATTACTGTTTCAGTTAAAGATGAAGAGTGATTCATTCAAATACTTTTAAGATTTTAGTAACAATGTTGTTCTTTGTACATTTCAACAGCAAGTACAAAATTTTGGGGAACCTTTCTTCTTGGTCATCCATGAAGGTGAAACTTTAGCCGAAGTTAAAGAACGGATACAAAAGAAATTGCAGGTCCCCGATGAGGAGTTTGCAAAGGTACTTGATCCACACCTTATATACATTCGAACATTGCTGGAGGAAAAGATTTGTTTTACCGCTAGAATTAGTAGTTCTTTATTTTGTTCCTCATCTATCTCCCTTGTGGTTGTGCAGTGGAAGTTTGCATTCTTGTCACTTGGTCGTCCAGAGTACTTGCAGGATTCTGATGTTGTTTCCAGCCGTTTTCAGGTATGTCTATGGTCTATTGTAATTTTGCGCTTATGGATATTGCCGTTATTGCGTTGCCGGTTCTTTAATTCCACTGTTATGGTTTTTGTTTTTCTCAGAGAAGAGATGTTTATGGTGCATGGGAGCAGTACCTTGGGTTGGAGCACTCTGATAATGCTCCTAAGAGAGCTTATGCAGCAAATCAGGTAAGTGCTGCTTCTTGGTGTTGTACAAACTTCACATTCTTATGCCGAAATAGTGTTATCAAATAAATGGGAACCTCCCGTTTCTTGGTTTTGATTCACCTCACAATATTTTGCAGAACCGTCACACGTATGAGAAGCCGGTTAAAATATACAACTAATAAGAGCTGATGGTCCTCGACTGGTGCATCAGCTTGTACTTAGCATCCCTCAGTACCACGGAGGCAGTCGGAAAATAGCCAGGATGCAAACGAGATGTAGCTCATATAGGGGTGATTTGGTCAGCAATCGATTGTTGTCGTTTGGGATGAAATATTCATTCACGTGGTCGGGGAAGGGGAAGATCATCTCCCCCTGCTAGAGATTTGCTCTGTTTCGGTTGTCTGTTTTCTTTACCTCCTTATTGAAGGCACCGCCTTGCTTTCGGAGGTTGGTTGCTTTCCTTATACAACTCCATTGTAGTTTAGCAGTACATAAGGAGATTTTGAGGGCATGTATATCGGGTACGGTTGGCTGCATTTGCATGTAGGATTGTTCCGTAATATTATTTTTCGTGTTCAATTAATTCTCTCATTTTCGTGAAGGCCTTGGAAAACAAAAAACTGCGAAACGGGTTTGTATTAGCATGGTTGGCATGCA
This sequence comes from Heteromeles arbutifolia, assembly GCA_024362995.1. Taxonomy (NCBI): domain Eukaryota; kingdom Viridiplantae; phylum Streptophyta; class Magnoliopsida; order Rosales; family Rosaceae; genus Heteromeles; species Heteromeles arbutifolia. The sequence goes on from JANCRC010000014.1 coordinate 27,583,683, forward strand.
TGTTCAGAATTCAGGCTCTCAGATTGTATAAGATATACGATTTCACAGTGGCGTGTTTGTATGTATCGATCTGTTTATTTTCCGTTTTACAGTTTATCTATGCAGTGTATGACATGTTGATTTACATACCAAAGTAAATGAGCACGCGTATTGCGTTTATTTTGTTATATTTCATCTTTTATACAATGCCAAAAACAAATTTATATCAGGTTAGGAATCTTAGGATCAATCCACTAGTCATAGCAAGCAATGCCTCTGGGGCTGCTGCTCTCAGCCTCGGCGTTGAGAGTCAAACAAGACTTACGCGGCATAAGATAAGTTATGTCCAACGGGTATACACTTATGCGTAAATGGTTATGGGTACGGTTATATGTGGTTATGGATACGTTTATCCAGCTCTTAACAGTTAAGGGTACGATTACTTGACGGATATACGGGTACATGGTTATAGCTCTTAACGGTTATAGGTAATTAACTACGGCTGCCCGCTACCATACCCATTGCCCATCCCTCATCCCTGATGCCCATATGTGGAATAACCCGAAGAAAGGAGATGAGAAGATGAGAAGATGGATGTACAAAGCAAATTAATTTAATTGAGTGAGTTTCCAGGAGTGTCCAAAGACGAGAATTGGGAAGTAAAAAGAACCGCTCGTTAAAGAAATGCGGGGGCAGGACCAGTAAGTAAAATGTACTTAGTATATAAATACCCTCTCACCATCACTAACACAAAAAGTGAAAACCAAACACTAAAAATGAAACAGTTCTCAGACGGCTCACACAGTTGTGTCAGCAAGATTGCTGGCGTTTTTTTTACCCTTTCCATTGGACTATATTCGTGTGCATGAACTCCATCTGATATAATATACATCTCATTACAAAACTCGGTATGAGATTAAACCATTTACAGTCTCAACAACCAATCGATTCATGCGTACAAGCAGCAGCAAGTAAGATCTCGCTTTCGGCCCTATATCAATGAAACAGCACCAAATCAGGCCATTGGATTTGACATCTGTAAAAATCTATTTTTTGGAGTTACGAAAAGTAGTCGGATTGCCTCATGAAAGTTTGGTGGTAAAGAGATTTCAAATGAAATATGTGCGCATATGCCAACAAGTACGGATGCACAGAAGTAATGCTATTGTTCTTGCGTGAAATCAGTCTACGAAGAAGTGAAAGAAAGAACTTGCCTAAGCCCAAGGATGAAATTTCATCTTGATGGAAGAAATTAGTCCCCCTTGCTTTCTGTTTCAGGCTTGAGTTAATCTTCTCGACAGCGGCAAGCAGGTCCTTAAAGTCGAGTTCAACACAACACAAATTATCAGAAATTGGAAACAAAATGAACAGAAAAATTGACATTATGCATAAACTATAAAGCAAATTGCGATAATTGACGAGGATTGATGTATTCATTTAAGACTAAAACTCGCAAGTTTCTACATGCACATGAAAGCATGGTCAGTTTGTCAGCAACTCACCATCGATCTTATTCTACCCTAATGTCATTCTTCTTTCCTTTCATTTTTCTTGCTCGATGAAGACATAGCAAGAGCTATATGAATATATGAAGACACTATATCGAAATCATCTGGGTTACACAGTGCATCATACATATTCATGAACTCCATGAACCATGCCTAAATCTGCTATGCAACATCCTCAAATAATGTTTCAACACCTGAAGATGAACAATGACAAAACTGAGATCTCTCATGCTCCATCACCTTTGGGGTTGCTAAAGTCGAAATCTTTAGGATATCATTCTTAACACTCAAGCACAATTAACACTGAAAGTTTATCTTATGAGCTGAAACTGTAAAATTCGATATCCAACATCTTACAGCTTTCGGAATGATATAAATTCCTATCGTTATCTTCTTGTCTTTTCTTAAAAAACTTCATTTAGTCCATTCCTAAGATAGATATACCTCTCTATATTTTATCAACGTAGGGATTCCAAATGCGGGTACAGCATGCATTACTTGCAAACAAATAAGAATGCAATCACAAGAAACATGTAGCAATTTCATACCTCCCAAGGTGCTAAACTTTTCATGTAGGAAGGAAGGCTCTCGTAATCATCCCGGGACACCTTTACAAGAGGCAAAGGAAGTTCAGCTAGCTTTGGTTTATCCTCAACATCACCTACATTTAGCAATGCCGACATCAATGGGCAATACTCGCAAGTTGTTGTTCCAAGCTAAATCGATGATTTTCAATGGAAACATACTATAAAAGACAGCGTTAAATACCAAAATCAGATAGCAATCTATCTCCGGAAGCTCCTGAGGTTTTCGCGGAAGGATCATATGACCCCTTTAAGGACTTCCACTCATTCATATATACATCAGTGTCCTCATTTTTAGCATTAGCTGCAAGAGAATGAGCAATAGAACCGAAAGTGTCAATTGCATAGACGAAAATTAAACAGAAACTACGAAAAAAAGTAACCGAAATTCAAGCATTGTGAAATGGAAATCACAAACAAACAGAGATTTAGGGTTTTGACTTCAATTTTCTCACCTAAAGATGCAAGAGACGCATCCGAAAGCCCGAGCTTCTTCAAACTCAGGGACTCGTCCAATCTAATCAAAACACTAAGAAAACACAAATCGAAATTCCAATTCCCAATTTCATGAAGTTTCAATTTTCAATTCTGAAATAAGGATACAAATCTTCTTCTTCATCGATGACAGGTGCATCGAATCCGTCCTCCTGATCAACCGGCGTCGATGTAAAATCTTCATCGTCGTCAATCTCAAGTTCTGCAATAAAATATAACTAATTAGAAATCACAAATAATTACAATTTAAGGGCGTGTTTGGCTGGCGGGAAAATTAGTACCGGCGACGGAGGAGGGGGAGAGACGATGTTGGAGGTTGAGGAGGCGGGTTTGGTTGTCCTTGTAGACCTCAGAGCAGTGGCCCAAGAGCTCCTCGAAGGAGACGGTGCCGAACGACATTGTTTCGAGGAGGTTGAGTTGGGTGCTGGCGGCGGAGACGCGGCGGTTGAGGGATTGGAGGAAGGTGGACGACGCAGTATCGAGAGGGATGGGGCGGCGGTCGACGGAAGTTTTGAGGGCGTCGCAGCTGCTCTGGAGGTGGTTGCAGAAGGACGCTACGCCCTTGCACAAGCTCCGAATCGATTCCTCCATCTCTCTCTCTAGTTCTCAACTCCTGTTTGGCTCCCTCTTATTTCATTTCGAATTGAATGGGCGGGAAGTAAATATAGTAGCAGTTATAAACATTCATAGGGTATGTCGTATCAACAAGCGCCTGTAGCTCAGTGGATAGAGCGTCTGTTTCCTAAGCAGAAGGCCGTAGGTTCGACCCCTACCTGGCGCGAACTAAGTTTTATTTTCACTTTTTTTTAGCTTTTTATGTTTTTTTTACAAACAAGTTATGTCGTACGGTGATACCAGGTGGCCAGCCCACAACACGCACAAACACTAAAAACACATTCATGTGATTTTTTTACAAACAATTTATTTTTAAGATAATAATCAAATGGTAAGTAAAACCATAGTTAGTCGAGTCTTTTGAAGAATATAGTTACATCTGGACTTATGAATTTGACGGTTTGAACCACACATTGAAAGGTCTTGTTCCTTATCAAAATAGATCCCTCTTGAGAAAGGGACTTATATATGCACTAAATTTGAATACCAATTAGGAAATAAACCCACAAATTCCTAATCAATCGAGTTACCAAGGTCCTAAATTCCTAATCACAAAAAATCACACTGATCAAACTAATTAGTTTCAACAACCCAAAAATGTTTTGTAAGAAATTTACAAACTTTGACGAAAAGAATCCTAAGAAAATTAGCAATACACACAAACCCAAAACATAATTTAGTTTAATCACACATCAAGCCTCATTAAAAAGAGAAAATACAGCAGCATAAACCATAACAGAAGCATGGAAATGGAAAAAGGAACCTGCAGTTAGGTTTCTTCAGAAGCAAGGAGAAAAAGAAATGGCAGAACGGAACCAAGAGATGGTCTTAGTCGGTTGGTTGCGAATTGGCTACCTATTAACATTTTCGAACCAAATAATTACCTACCATATCCGACTCACTTTTCAACAAAAAAACTAAACGTACTTTTTGACAAGTACATCAAAATCTTCACTCGGAAAATTGAGTTTACACTTTACAGAGAATAACCAAGTTACTATTTACAAAAACTCTGACGTCTATATTACAGGGCAAAAAAGTTGCACCTTCTTCTACTCCATGCTTATAAATACACACCAGCGCCGGAATGTTTTCAAGGTTTTCTTCTTCTTCTTTCTGTGTACATGATTCAGAAAACGTCTCCTCTCAGGGATTTTGCAGCCCTCTGTATGGCCCTGGCAACTCTCCAGATCTCGTGCTGAACTTTGGCCTGCCCTTCTCTCCTACTCATTCTCTTTGCTCGAAGCATTGCATCGCCTACTCCGGGAAAGAAGGATAGTTTGCTTCCATGCTCACCAGGAGGCCCATAAACCTACAGGAACAAGAGGGGCAAAATGATCATGCAATGCGTTTGTATGAAGTATGAACCCCCCTTCGTCTCTCTTTCCTTGATTTCCACCGCACTTAGTCTTTGGACCTGAAAACCAAGGAAAAAGAAAAATACTTACAAGATGCTTAAACCACTGTCTTCCTTCGAGTCCATCTGAATCTAGGAAGCCTCTTTCAGCAAACATCAGCCGATCATTCAGTGCCCGCTTCTTCAAAATTACAAGCTCGCTTGTATTTTCTTGGTCTCTCAGCTTCTGCACTTGAAAAAATTAGAAGGATAAATTTCTCAGAATTTCCCGAAACGTTTATGCTTATTCCACTTCAGAACAAGAATAGAAAATAAATCAATGAAGTGCTATACGCATGTCATTATAATTTCACTTTTTTAATCCCAACACGATATCAAAAATGTCATTGCTGATCTTGGACATTATTTGACTAGCAGACGGCAACAACAAAGTGTCAATATGTCTATTTTGAAGATTTTACCTGTGCTTCATCTTCAGCTTCTTTGGCGGCATAGGCAAACTCCTGAATTGCTGTTGTGAGGGGATGTAGAGATACACCCCCGTCCAACAAGTTGCTCAAAACATCTTTATAATGCTGCCCAAAATTCGTAAAGATGTAGGTTTTGCACTTAGTTTAAGAAGGATCAACCATATGCACGAAAAAGCTTAGACTAACCCTTTTTTTAACCACAAGTACAATAAAAATAAAATAGCATTTTTGGCACATTCGTTAAACTGATGAAGATGAATGCCTTTAAATAATTTTCCTATTACATCATTTCCTTCTATCCATGATAAAACTTTAAATTCTTGCATCCCGTTTCTCTCTTACTTTTACTGATTCAACCAAAACGAAAGCCATAAGTAAAAATGATACCATCAGTATTTCACAAAAATTAATTTAACAGAAAAAGTTAATGACACAATTCGGAGAAGATTCACACCTTTAACTGATCCGCATAAGAGAGGAAATTGAAAGGTAGAACTGAATCGTCAGCCAGGTGAAGGGCAAGAAGTCCCCACATTCCAGCAACTGAGGAGAAGTTCCATTGAATTTTTAACAGTAAAGTAATCGTCTTCAAATTTATTAAGGAAAACTCAACAGCAAAGAGTTTTGTGGACAAGTCTGTAAACGTATGCTTACCAGCCACATGTCTCTGAAAGAAAGGATCTCCAAAATTTATCATCCACTCATAAGCGTCGTATGCAGTGTGATAAACAGAAAAATCTGAACATGAATGAAGATTAATCACGCAATCGCAGTATTAATATAAAACTCAATTTTTCTATCCGACTTACTAGAAGGAAAATAAGAGATGTACCAATTCCATAATACATATCCATGGAAGGAATCCCTGCATGTTGCAAAAATGGGGCAAAATCAGAATCCACCGCACTTAGTCTTTGGACCTGAAAACCCATGACAGAACATGTGACCAAAACTGTCATGGCAGGATAATGCATGAAAGTATGGAGCAAGAACGGGAATTGCAGATAATCACTTACATCAACCCTTCCATTTGCTTTCATCCATTTCTCATATACAGTGGCACCCACTGAGTCTGGATCTTTAACCTGAGGTCACATTGAATAGCAGTCAAGGATATAACACTCAAATACCAGGTGCAGCACTGCCTCGCCTGCAAAGAAAATAACTTTCTTCGATTTGTAGTTACTGGTTATGACTATTTTGTGTACCTTCTTTGTGACCTCAAGAATGAGATTGTCCAGCTGAGGAGTAGAGCGGACAAAGAATCCTGGCCCTTGAACTGCACAATCTACATTAAGGTAGGCAACGGCTTTGGAGCCCAGATTGGCAATGTTTTGTTCAACCCACTCAGTAGATCCTACCTGGGAACACCAAACCTTGAGAGATCAATAAATTCAAGTATTCTGATTAATAAACCTAAGTATTATATAATAAAGTCGCTTAAATATCTGATGCAAAACAATGACTGTGACTGCCCAGAGTCTTTTGGTAATGAAGACGCAGAACCACCTACCATTCCAAACTCTTCTGCGTCCCAACTACAGAGAATAATCGTCCTCCTAGGATTCCAACCCGAACGCATCAAAAGAGAATATCTACGAGCAATGTCAAGTAATGCTGCAGTTCCACTATTGGGGTCAACAGCCCCATACGTCCACGCATCTCTATGGTTTCCAAGCAGCACATAGCGGTCGGGCTCTTCCGAACCCCTTATGACAGCAAAAACATTATGAATCTTCACCACCTTTTTCTCCCCCTAAAATTATGACAGATGATATAAGAGAGAATATATACGAGGAGAGAGGGAGCAGGGAAGAACATTATCCAGCATACAGGCTTAAAATATAATCATTCCTCTTTCCAAAGATTTATAGGTAGGTAAGCAAAATATTTAAAAGCAAAAGACGATGATATAAAAGATAGATTACGGCTATTGCTGCAAAAATGATATCGATTACAAAGTAAATGATGCAACAGAAAGTGACAAAACAACAGGTTTCTAACAGAGAGACTAAAAGACAAGCTCTTAGAAGCACAATGCAAGAGGCACATGCACTCCTCCCCAAATTGGCAAAAATCTCCAATGTAGAGCTCAAATTATAACACCTCCCCACCGCCCGCATCCAATTTTGGCTAAACTTTACACAACCACCGGTTCGGATAACACAACAGAAATAACAGAAAACACCAAAGTCAAAAAACCACACATTGCCACAATCAGAAATTTCCAAGCCACCACCTTTCACACAACATTTGACTAAAATCCATGCAACAGAGAAAAACGGGCACCAACAAAAACCGACCTTGTAAGTGAAATTCACCACTGTCGGGCCAGGCCCCACCCCGCGCACTGCTGCGGGCAGCGATTCCCGCCACGCTGGCGGCACAGTAGCGCCGCCGAGCCACCCCAGAAGGGTTTCGGCAGCCTCCGCCGACAGGGGCATGGATGGAATTTTAGGAAACCTTTTCAGTACCCCAGGGTCGTCCAGGTCCAGCCTCTCGGCTCCGTCGACCCCGGCCCACCCAGGGCTCAGTGGGTCCCCCACGCCGTTCATAACAAACCCTCTCTCAAAACCCTTCTTAAACCCCCCATTCGCTTGACCACCGGCCCCCTCCGTGTACAATAGCACAGCCTGCGCACCGTTTTTCTCGGCCTTCCTAACGACTTCGCCTCTGGACACGTCATCGCCTCTTCTAACAATCACCACGCACCCGCTAACGTTCACCCCGAGCTCCCCCAGCGCACGATAGTCCTCGTCCGTGCCGTGGTTGGCAAAGGCGAGCTTAGCGTGCGCCGACCCGGAGGGGGAGTACGCGTGGTACGGTGGAACGACGCCGTCGCGATTACTGTTGAGGCCCGGCTCGGTTAAGGGGATGTCCACGCGGGAGCCGTTGCTAAAATGTGCAGAGAGTGAGGAGTGGAGTGGGTAGGAGAGGAGGGCGTTGTAGTGGGCCGAGCGGGTGACAAGGCCCAGGCCCAGGAAGTGGGCCCGGACGAAGCTGGCGGTGTCCAAGGATGGCGGGGTGCCGGCGAGGTGGGGATGGAGGGTGAGGGCGCGGAGGTAGGAGGAGAGGGTGGCGTTGGTGGCGTGGGAGAGGAAAATCTGGCGGAATCGGAGCGCAGAATGGGAATTTGAGGAGGAGAGTGGAGGGTGGGGGAAATGCAGGGTGTAAAAACCCAGAATGCCGATGATGAGGAGGGAGAGGAAGGTGCACGTGGGTGAGGGCTTTGAAGTGAAGAGGGTGGTGGAGCTAGGGAGGAGCTGACCCATTTTGGCTTTTTCACAGTCTACACTGGTTATGGAGAGGAGAGAGAAAGTTGCGTTTAGGGGAGAGAGAGAGAGAGAGAGAGAGAGAGAGAGAGAGAGTTGGGGAGAGGAGCCTAGGAGGAGAGAGAGATGAGTGTGGTGGTTTCTATGGGGGGTTTTGGGACTTTTAGGCTGCTGGCCTCACAGTCGTGAGTTCCGGTGGGAGTTACTATTTCATATTAAAATTGAATAGGTTCCTTTTTTTTCATATTTATAGTATTTAGTTATAAAAAAAAACCTGCTTCTAAATAATAAATTGATAAATGTCAACTCAACTCTGGTGCAAGGACATAAATACAGAGACACACGATAAGACGACAGGGAAAAATTAAAAAAAGAAAAGAAAATGCACATGATAATATATAACAATTAAAATATAATAAATTACATATATTAAAAATAATACTTTGAATTCGTAATAAAACAAAGTACTCGTGGTAGATGCTAGTTGTTGCGTATAGGATGTGGAACCAAGTGACTTAAGGAATTGAGGAAAGAAAGAGACTTAGGGCTGGTTTGGTATTGCTGTGCTTTGAAAAAAAGCTGCTTCTGCTGTGCTGTGAGAATAAGCAGCTGTGAAATAAAGTAGTAGAGTGTTTGGTAAACTTTTTTGTAAAAGTGCTTTTGAAAAAAAAAAAGCAGTATTATAGTGTTTGGTAAACTTTTATGTAAAACAGATGTGAAAAAAAGCCGATTTTTCAAAGCTGGGTTTTGCAGCTTCTTGTTTTTGGCTTTTTTTCACCCAAAACTGTGAAAAAAAGCTGAAGCTGAACGTTTACCAAACACCAAAAACTGTCCCAGCTTTTTTTCACAGCAGCTTTTTTTAAAATCACCTCAACCCCAAACTGGGGCTTAGGGCTGGTTTGGTATTGCTGTGCTTTAAAAAAAAGCTGCTGTGAGAATAAGTGGCTGTGCTGTGAGAATAAGCGGCTGTGAAATAAAGCAATAAAGTGTTTGGTAAACTTTTTTGTAAAAGTGTTTTTGGAAAAAAAAGCAGTATGATAGTGTTTGATAAACATTTATGTAAAACAGCTATGACTATGTGAAATGACCAAAAAGGGTATAATACTATATTATTATTATTATGATATTTTATTTAATATTACTATTTTTACAGTTTCACACCTTCCTCTCATTTTCATTGTTCATTTTCTTCTTCCTCCTCCGACATACACACACGGACGATAACAGAGACACCACCAATTGTGTGGCCGTGAAATCCCAAATCCAAAACCCTAAAAAATCAAGAACCTTCCTAACCGCCACAACCTCCTCCTCCGTCTCCGCCCCTCTTCACTACTCTCCTCTCTCCTGCCCTCTCTCTATCGGAGCAAGACCGCTTCGCTTCACCCCTCCAATCCTCTGCGGGCGATGGATAACGGAGGCAGCGACTCAAGTCCAGCCTCGCTTCGCTTCTGGCTGTCTCCAGTCCAGCCTCTCTTCCTCTCGCTGTCTCCAAGTTGTAAACTTTGAAGAAGGAGAAACTGAAGATGGATAACAGAGGCAGCGACTCAATCATCTTCTTCTCGCTGTCTCCAGTCCAGCCTCTCTTCCTTCCGCAAGTAGCGACTCAAGGTTATCTCTTTCACCTCCTCCTCGTTTTCTTTTTTCTGATTTGAAACAAATTCAAAGTTGTAAACTTTGACGAAGGTGAAATTGAATTGTTGTTGTTCTTTTTGTCTGCAGATTCTTAAAGTAGCAGAGGAAAAATGAGAGTTTTATGTTTTTTTTTTTTTTTTTTGCGATTATCGGTTTTAGTTGTGGTATTCTAGTGGGTTTCTGTGTTTCCATTTCTTGTGCAGATCGGCAAAACCGTTTCTGGTGGGTTTCTGGGTTTTGTAGAGATCGGCAAAGGCACACCGTTTTTGGTTTGAGGGTGTTATTGGACTTTAGAAAGTTTCATTAAAGGAGCACTGTAGCTCCGTGTGCTTTGAAAAAAAGCCAGTTTTCCAAAGCAGCAAATAGCTGCTTCAGCTTTTCCTTTGATTTCAGCTTATTCTCACAGCAGCTTCCAAAATAAGCCCTTTTTTTTTAGTTTACCAAACACCTAAAACCCTTACAGCTTTTTTTCATGGGTGCTTTTTCTTTAAGCACCTCACTCCCAAACCACCCCTTAAAGATGGAGGTGCAAGATTATAGAAAAAGAGAGGATTTAATTTAGGTTGAGGTCGGTAACCTTTTTATATTTTAGCTTCAATATTTCCAAAACAGCCTCAAAATGTTTTTAAAATTTACAAAAAAACTCATGCCGTGTTTTAATCATGTCTAAATCATTAATCGTATTCAAGTTGCGTTCAAGACGTGTATAAAATATATCGATATGTCAGAATGTCCGATACTTTGACAACCTAGCTCCAGTGAAGTGATATTTCTAGCACGAGTGATGCAGAGGAGAATCAACATTTTGATGCACAACATTATATACAACTCTGAAAATCTATAAACCAAATTGTTTCATGACAACGACGGTGAAACACAAGCAAAGGACTGAAAGGGTGTCCACAAGATGGGTTGGAGATGTGCAAATCAAGGAGAGACGCTGTCGAGGCGATTGGAGATGTGGTGTTGGCCCCACTAAATCTTTTAATATAATTTGGGTTCATGACCCACCGGATTTTTCCTAGAACAAGCAAAAGCAAAAGTGTTGAGATTAGAATAAGGGAGGGGAATCCTTCTTTTTCTCGGGCAACTGAGTGAGGGGAATGTGTATGGTGGCAGCGTGTGCATATGTCACAGTTAAAAAGTACAGAATTATGTCATTCAGTATTACAATCCGTTAATATTCTTTTTTATTTGGAATTGAAAAGTCGTAAGTTTGAACCTTGTGAATGAAAAATTCGATACCAAACTAGATTGCTCATTATGTAATTTATCCGAATTTTCCCTCATCTTAGTGTAAAATTATATTGATCTACTAAAAAAAGTAAGAAATATTTTATATTTCAAAGCATCAAAGAAGTTTTTACTTGATAACTATAATAGCGACTTTTTATTTAGATTTTTTTAAATAAACATAGACGTTAAAAGAAGAGTGAATATTTTTAATTACTTGAGTGATAAGTTTTTAATAAATTGCAATTTTATCATAATTTACAAATTTCTTCCCTAATAAATAAAAAACTTAAATGTGGATTAATGAATGTGATTGGAACAGTTTAGTCCAGTATCATAGATTCATATGGCCTCGTTTGACAGCTCGGATTGTACTGACTATTTCTGTCGGATATGATAAATAACCACCGGATAGTATTGACTAAATTAGTCAGGCGTTTGGTGCAGTATCGGACTAATGATCGTATTATTTATATTGTGTTTGGTACTGAACCGGATAAGAAAAGGGAAGAAAAAAAAAATTTGACAAATCTTTTTTTGTTTGATGAACTTTTCTCTCTCCCCTCCCCAAATTGCCAATCTTCTCCCCAGATTTCCTATTGTCTCCTCCCCTCACTCCCTCCTCCTTCATCACTTCCTCCCCGGATTTTTGGGGTTCTAGGGGTGTTTGATTCAAACAAGAAGGGGTTCGAAGGTCCAAAAATGGCTTCTTTTCAAGGATAGAGGTTGGGCTCATGGCGGCCGTCAGATTCAGAGACGGCTTTTGAGGTGAAGCTGGTGAACAATCTCGGATTCGCGAAGAAAGAGGAAGTGAGTTTTGTGTGTTTTTCACTGGGAGAGATAAGAGAGCCGTTTTGCCGTTGGAGCTCGCTCACTTGCTTGCTCTAGTTCTTGAAAAATTCTATAAAAATAAAATCCCTCTGCAAAACAAGAAAAAATAACTACTAAATGCACCCAAAATTTAAAACTTGAATTTGATTTTCACCCAATAAATTACTCACAAGCTTTGAAGCTCTAGAAAATGGCATAAAGTTGCAAACGTTGAAGCTCTATTGTGTTGGATAATGGCAGATGAAAAAACCCAGAAATCAGAAATCGCAGAAAAATTCCATGAAATAGAGGGAAGGGCGGAACCTGGGAAGAAGAAGAAGATGATGAATGAGAAGATGAACTAGGATTCAGACGAAGAAGAAGATGAATGAGGGAGGGGCGGAACCTAGGAGGACCGACAGTGCGTTTGGAGATGAAGGAGAGAGCAAGCCCGACTAAATTGTCCCATGGTTTTAGATGGGATAAATAGCCGGGTGTGAGGGGTATAAGATAAGTGGGCCCGGATTAAATAGTCCGGTGCTTATTTCATACGAAGCTCACCAAACACCCGTTTCGTATTATTAATACTATCTGGTGATACAAACCGGTGTGCCAAGCGAGGCTTATGTGTCTAATTGCATTAGGTTTTTGGAGTCTTTGGACTAGCACTAGTTTACCTCCAATCTAGGTTTTGATTTTTAAGTTCAAGTGTGAAACTCGAGGTTTGTACATATGATTGTTAGTTGTTTTTTACGTTTAGAGTTCAAGGTACGGGTATAAGGTACGAGGCCTCGTACACATAATAGCATATGTGGTAACTTGTTTCACATTTACTAGTCCCCTTTTAAAAAAAAGAAAGAGTGACGACATTACATAAAGAAATTATTTTTTTAATTACAAATAACAATCTGATACCTATACAGACGAAGAAAAAAAAACCAAATTTTCACTTTTTTTTTTGGCCTCATATACATTTTTTTCCTCAAATTAAATAAATCAAATAAAAATAAATTTGTAAGAAGAAAAAAAAAAGTATTTATCATTCCCAAAGAAAACACTACCTCTATCCCTCTTTAAAAAGCCGATGCAAGAACTGTCACTTAGTATTACTGTATAGTGGTATTCCTTCATTTGCAAGTGAGAAATTTTAAGTTTGATTCTAGCTCATTGTGAGGCTAAACCACTCATTTTTTTCTTAATGTAGATAATATTGTTTATTATAAAAAATAAAATAAAAAAAAATAAAAAAAGTAAAGGTAGGTGCAAAAACCAACTATTCCATACCTTTCCACCCCAACGAAAAAGGGTTTGCACCAAGACAGCTATACTGCTAATAATTGGGTTTTAAAGTGAAGACAAGACGTGAAAAAGTGGAGCACTTTACTTCTCATGCATATTTTTAGGGGTAGAATCGAATGAGTAACATACTCATTGTTCATATGCTAAAAATAAAATAAAAAACAAAAATTCCCCAATAAAAATAGCTTGTTGTCTATTGTCCTTCCACTCATTTAATGTAGATAATATCGTTTGTTAAAAAACAAAATTGATGACAACTAATTCACACAAAAAAAGATTTGTTATAAAAATATATATTTTTTATTATAAACAATATTGCTACTTTAATTTGTATATATATGAATCATGTCTTGAGACTGATCTCTCGCACCATCAATGGAAACTAGATGTCAGCAAACGGCACATAATTGAAATTGGACAACCTCACACCCCAATAAATGTAGTCGAAATGACAAATCGAATGTCGCGTGATCGAGTGTGACCGCATGATTGGTTGTTGAGGTAGAACCCTTCAACAAAGAGAGTTGATCGACAAATTCATACTATTATTTGTCAATTAGGATGTCCTCTCATTCTTATTATAAAATTAATTGTCTTAATTCTTATAATACAATTGCTACACTTGACTTATCTAATTTATACTTTTCACACGTCCCATCTTACTTCACACACAACTTTTCAATTGTTTAATAACTTTGATGTAATTAATATATAGGGTGGTGATTTTCACACATTGCATTTTACTGGCACACACCCTCAAAAGCTGTTACTAGTTCTATATTGAAAGGGCATGTGAGAGGTAAAACGGGTGAAGATCACCACCCTATATTGAACTACAAGAATTAGAATCACTCTCTTAGAACTCAGATCTTCCAGTTCACTGTGCGAAAGGCCTAAACTAGACTAGAGAGATGGAAAAATATTTAAACCTGAAACACATCGAGTTAAAAATGAATACTCTATCTACTAGAACGATCGACCACTTGCATGCAAAAAACATTTTGTAAATTCGAAACATGTTCCTTTTAGCTTGATTTTTACAATGGAAACGAATGAGAATCCGAGTGTCTATTTTGTTTCCTTTCACTTTCATTTCCCACTTTGTAATCTCATGCCAAAAGCAAAGTTGGTCGAGTGTTCATGCCAACCCAAGGTGAGTGGCCACAGCATTAAGCTTTGGTGCATCCAAATCTCTCTCTCTCGTGAAAAAGTCATATACCAACAACGATTGCAATCATTTTTTTTTATACCTCCCAACTTTGTAGATAAAAGATTCGACCTATTTTCGATCCATTGGGTTACTATTCTCGAATTTCTAAAAACTAAGGACATGTTTGGTAACGTATTAAAAAAAATTAGAATTTTTCAAAACATTTCTGAAAAAGTTATTTTAAAAAGAATTTTATTTAAGATTTAAAAACTTGTTGGTACTCAAAATTGTCTTTAATTTTAATAATTAAAAAGAAAAGAAAAAAAAAACCCTACAAGGCTACAACAACCCTCCGTGAATTAAAAAACTACCACCAATTGGATAGACAAAGATATCTGAGTAAAATGTAGCAATGGTCCCTCAACTTTAATCAAATTGGAGCAATGGTCCCTCAACTAAAAATCAATTATCATTGGTCCCTCAACTTATCAAAATGTGTAGCTATAGTCATTTTCATCAATTTCTTCAAACTTTTTCAAGATAAGTTATGTTGGAATAACCATTTATATAATTAGGATCCCTCAACTCATCAAAGTGTGTAATTATGGTCATTTTCGTCAACTACGTCAAAATTTTTGTCAAAACGAGTTACGTTGGAAGGATCGTTGCTACAATTTGGTTAAAGTTAAGGGACCATTTCTCCAATTGAATTAAAATTGAGGGATCAATGATAATGAATTTTTAGTTAAGGGACCATTGCTCCAATTGAGTTAAAGTTAAGGGACCATAGCTACAATTTACTCAAGATATCCAAAGAGGAAAATAGGTAAGAATTCCTCTCTCTATGTGAGAGACCTTCCCTCTGTGTGAGGGTTAATCTCACCGATCTATGTGAGTGGTTCCCGATCGAGTCCTTTTCCGATGTCGCCGATCTTAGCTCCAGCTGGGATCGGTAGGTTTTTTTTTGTTGCTTTCTCCCTCTCTTTCTCCTCTTCTATCCGCTGTTTTCTTCCCTGGGTTTTTTGGCCGATCTGCCATATTCTCTCCCCTCTGCTGTCTCTCATCCATTTTCATCCAATTTCCCAGCTTCCGTCACCCTTTACCGCGATTTGTTGCGGTGTTTCGAGTTGGTGTGCTTTGATCTAATGCTGGCACTGGGTCGGGTGTTCCTTGCACCCTTACCTTCTTTTTGCTGTCTGCCCTTGTTGGCAATGTTGCTCGTGGATTGCCATGAGCTTCTTTCACTTGGCTGCAGGTTCTCTGGGGTCTGTAGCTGTGCTGGGCGTGAAGCTTGGAATTGGCTGCTGTTGTTGGTGAGACGTGGCTTTGTTTGGGGATCGAATTTGACTGGATGGACATGCACGACTGCTATTTTGGTGGTTGCAGCGGCTCTGGTTGTTTATGTGTGTTCTTTGTTTTGAGCTCAACTTTTGGTTGGGCCTCTGTTGGTTGTTTGTATTTTTCGTTCTTGGGCCTCTGTGTTGTAAATTTTGGGCCTCTGTGTTGTAGTGTTTGTACTATTTGTTGTTGGTAATCTATGTTACCTTTGCTCCCAAAAAAAAAAATATCCAAAGAGAGAGTAAGAGGAAAGAGAGATGAATGAGAGGAGAGAGAGAGATGAATGAGAGGAGAGAGAAATAAGAGAGGGGATAGAAAGAAAGGAGATAGGGGATTAGGAGATAGAAAGGAAGGAGAGAGGGGATTAGGAGAGGAAGGAGATAGAAAGAAAGGAGATTTGAAAGGAAGGGGATTAGAGAGGGGATTTGAAAGGAAGGAGATAGAAAGAAAGGAGATAGGGGATTAGGAGAGGAAAGAGAAAGATACGAAAGAGATAAGAAGTTCGCAGAGAAATATCATAAATGAGAGAGGAAAGGAGAGAGAAAGTATTGATTTGGAGTTTAAAAACTCTAAAAACTCATCTTTTTGTGTTTTTTAAAAGTAAACTAATTTTTAAGTTATTTTGACTTTAGTTTTTGCAAATAGTCCAACCAAACAAGTATTCAAAAGTGTAACGCGCAGAAAGTATTTGTAGAAAGTATTTTTACGTCTAAAAAGTTAAATTCAAATAAAGTACCAAACAGGTTCTAAACCAAGTAAACCAAGTAATTGGTTTCTTTTTAGTTTTATATAAAAACACTACCAACTACCAAACAAAATGAGTAATTCAATTTTTATGGGTAATATGTGAAATATTGTTTTTTAATATATGGATTCACTTGAAATTAGAATCAGTGTGGTACCAGCCAACCACTCTCCCATGCCGAAATGAAGTACTTACAGGAAGGAGTAAGGAGTTCATTTCTCTTTTTGTGTCACTGAAACATCGACCTCCGGCGAAATAATACGTTATCCATCACCGTAAAATGGTGAGCATCGCCACCACATTATGTCCTCTTATGAAAATATCATGTGGTGGATCAGAAACAAATAATTTGACAGATCCACTAATGTGTGTGATCTAATGGACACAATTATTTACACCCATACTTCCATAAACAAACGTTACAAACCTACTTCATGTAGCATTCTGAATACTCGTCGAAAACTGACACAAGGCTTATCCATACAACTAGCAATCACATGACATTGCCGTAGTTTGTAGACATTTTCTTTTCATAAAATGCACCAATCCGAAAACTGTACACATCGAAATGGGAACAACGTACCTCGCTGCTTTTGATGTTACTCGCAGAAAAAGATGTTGGTTTTGGGTTTTGTTTCTCAACTTGCTCCTAAATGAATTCCGGAATGCTTTTAAAAGAAGCACGGCTGGCAAAAGCAGTCGATTGCGTGCATCAGTTTCCTCCGGGGCCCTACTGCATTGGCACCCATATCTTTGAGCTTCTTCATGGTCAGATTCACCAACTGGAACTTACTCAGACCTTTCCTCTGGAAAATCCTAGCAAACTGCCCCAGTCCTAGTGATGCTAACCACCTGCTTAATCCACCAGCTTTCTGAAGCTTCCTCTCAAGATTCATAGCTCTCAGCTTTTGATTCAGCAGTATTCCCTGATCAAGGAAAATACTTGGGCCATGTCGTAATTTTCTTGGCTGAATGGTGGCTTTTGAGGTTTTAAATACTCCCGGTGTTCTATGAGACTGTGAAGTAGCAATCTGATCTGGATTTCGTAATTCCATTCTTATATCTCGCTTGATTGACTTCCCAAATGTTGAAACGTATTCAGCAGGAGGAGATTTTCTAGTAACTTGAACAACCCTTTTATGAGCAATAGATTTAATCCTCTTTTGCTCCTGAACTGAAGTCGTCTTAGGACATGTCTCAGTCTCGACAGGAAACTGTGATTTGTTTCCTTCCGCTTCTCTAGCCACAGGTTGCAGCTGGACTGGTCCTGGATTTGGCGGTGGAGATTTATTAGCAACAGGCAGGGGAGGTATCAGAATTTTGACTCTCTGCTTCTTAACTATCATCCAATTATCTTGCAGATCAGGATCATTATCGGAGTTTGAAGACTCAATTAGACCACCAGTGGAGGTATTATTCTTGTGCTGGGCAACCCCAAGCTGCGTTTGCCTTTTCTTTGCCATCAGCAGAGAACCTGCTCGTGAAATCAAATGTTCACTGGATCAGAAACAATGAGATCATTGTCGAAGGAAAATACAACCCAAAGGTCGGACACATGCTGCTCAACCTCGAACAAAAGCAACACTTCACATAGTATCTCGACTTGAAATTCGCCTCCGTATCTTAAGCGATTTAACACGATACAATGAATACTTCAGAATGCAAAGGTTTTCCCCAGTAAAAAACTTTACAGTATGTTTATATCAAAATTCAGAAACAAAGTCCGACGAAAACACTGCGATTATTGAGCTAGTAATGAATAATGCGTGCAACAAACAAAATCGAAACTTTTGGTATATGCACGGACTTTTCTGTTCAGATGGAATTAAAGCATCCAAAAAGGGTATTAGTTCCCTCCTTACTAACATTATAATCGAAAATGTTCATTCTTTTTATCTTCATCTAAAGATCATATCTAGAAAAATTCATTGGATTTGGAGATCGAACAAATGGACGGTTATTTGTGCAAAATTAAACAAAATTTAATAATTTTAACTGGATTAAAGTTTCAAATAAATTCATGCATTTTCAAGAACCCAAACAATCCCAGAAGCTAATGAAGCAAAGAGTTATGCTTGCACAAGCAAAGATTAAAAAGCAAACAAGAAAATCCAAATGGGGAAATTTACCAGTAGGAAGCTGGAGGAGGAGGAGGAGGCGAGATGGGTCGGTGGTTGTTGCTTCGGGGACGGCTTCTGGGCGGTGGATCTCAGAATCTCAGATCAAATGGGTTTGGGTCGGGTGCGCGGGTGGGTCTCGCTTTCAGTTGGGTTCGCAGCTGAAACCTGAATCTTTTGGTTTAGGAGAAGAGAGACTGTCTATCCTCTGCCGACTGCAGCCGACGGACACCGGGTGCTAATCGAATCGAGTTGACGGAGGAACAATTGTCAACTGAACAGTTCAAATTTACCCCACATATATTTTTTTGTTGATATTTAACCCACATATTTTTTATTGCTCAAATACCCCACAAATTTTGTTACACCTTCTCAATTGAGTCAAAATTCTGTAAGTATAATTTTTTTTTTGTTTTTAAAAAATTGGTCAAAAAGGGTTTATCACAAATTTACCCCAGGATTCCATGAACATTACACTTTGTTTGGATAAGAAAATTTAAGATTACTAAGGTTTTTTTTTTGGACAAATGATATTATATGCACTAAGAGCAATTCCACCCCTAAAGACTTTGCACCAGCACCCAGCGCATTTATCCACTCAAATGAACAGTAATAGACCCCAGTGAACATTAATAAGCCAAAGCATCTCCACCCCTAACAAAAAATAGCCTAGTCAATTTTATTAAAATATTATTAATTTTTAATATAAAATAATAATTTGGTTTTTTAATTTCTGACTTCTTCTCTCTGACTCCTTCTTGTTCTCTCTGACTCCCGTCGTCTTCTTCTTCTTCTTCTTCCCACTTGCCAGAAATCAATGGCAACATCAACACCATTTACCCTAACTCTCAACTGAGAGAGGGAGAGAGGCATAGGCGCATTAGCATTTCCCCCTTTGATTTTATTTTGCTGGTGAAAAATGGATCCATGCCCATTTGTGCGGGTCACAGTGGGCAATCTCGCTCTCTAAGGGGGAGGGGGATGAGACTTAGTCTCACAATGGGCTAGCAATAATGTGGTTTAGATTCGTCTTTAGGAAGAATAGAACCTAAGATATCTCACTTACAAATGAAGAGAAATATCACTAGACTGTAGTACTAAGTGGCATATTACTAAGGAATTTTAAAATGACGGAATTTTATTTTCTAGAATTTGTAAATTTCTTGTTTGGTTAGCCTAAAAGAACAATGGAATTTTAATATTGAATTTGTTATTTTTAAACTCTCATTCATAGAAATTTAGAAATGACACATATTTACCTGGAATTTGAATTTGGTGGTCCCAATTTTCAATTTTTTTTTACGAGGAAATTCTAAATTTCTATGATTATGAATCCAAACAAGGGAATTGGTGCATGTCAATTTATAAATTATGACTTAAATCCAAGTTTTTTTCATCATTCAAACAAGGGTTTTTATCACAAATGGTCCCTGAAATTGACCCACCCCATCAAGATGGTCCCTAAAATTGAAAATCAATCAATGTAGTCCCTGAAATTAGGTGTCGCAAATCAATGTAGTCATTCCGTCATAACTCTATTAAAAATTCTGTTATGTGCTGATATGGCAAGTGACATGACACACTTTATATTAAAAAACTAATAAAATATTATTAAAAACTAAAAAAAATCATCTAATATTTTTTAAATGTTAAAATAATAATGAATTATTTAAAAAAAAAAAAAAACCCATGTTTGTCAAACCCCCCCGTCCCCTTCTCCCCCACCCCCTGCAACCTGAAGAAGAAGAAGAACCCATGTTCGTCATCCCCCCCGCCCCATTCTCCCCCACCCTTGTAACCCAAAAGAAGAAGAAGAAGAAGAAAGGAAAAAGAAAAAAAAAACCCCAATTTCGTCTTCCCCCAACCCCCTGCAACCCACAAAGAAAGAAAGAAGAAGAAGAAGAAGAAGAAGAAGAAAAAAAAAACCAAGTTCGCTGTAACCCAGAAAGAAGAAGAAGAAGAAGAAGAAGAAGAAGAAAAAATATATTAAATGATTTTTTTTTAGTTTTTTAATATAAAGTGTGCCACGTCACTTGCCACATCAGCACATAACATAATTTTTAACGGAATTATGACGGAAGTACTACATTGATTTGCAACACCCAATTTCAGGGACTACATTGATTGATTTTCAATTTCAGGGACCATCTTGATGGGGTGCGTCAATTTCAGGGACCATTTGTGATAAAAACCCTTCAAACAATATGTTAGGGTGTTTGTTCCACAATAATTTTTTTTTTTTTTGGGTAAACGAATGATTATATTAAAAGAGAGCCAAAAGAAGCAACAAACTACAACACAACAATGGCAACAAAGGCCAAGCTAAAAAAAAAAAAAAAAAACAAGAGGCTTTAAAAAACAGCAACAACCCAAACCTAACGATCAGCACCAAAAGGAGAACTACATAGGAATTCTCCATTCTTGAAAAATAGGTACATTTGCAGTAAAAACCGGAATATGCAAAGAACATAACCGTAAGCGTATAGAGTTCATAATGGCTTCAAAGATAACAATGTAGTGGAGGTGTTCATTTCTGAACTTACAGTTATTCCTTTCTTTTCAAATAGCATAGACAACGACTTGGAGGCACAACTTCTTAATGTTAACATCCAACGACTTACTCGTCCAATTATTAGCAGCCCAAGTGATAAACTCATGCCGATCTAAAGGAGGAGGATCACAACCACACTTAGAAAGCACATAAGACCAAATATTAGCATTATATGGACACTCAAAGAACAAGTGATTGTGAGACTCATTATCAATCAAGCAAAAAAAGCAAATAGGCGAGGCATGAGGGGTAAAGACCATCACCCAATCCATAGTAGATAACTTACGCCTTATTGTAAGCCAAAAAATGAAGCTTCACCTCCGGACATGCTTACCAAACCACAAGAGACCAGCCCATGGGACCTTCGGATGAGACTCCCTATTAGCATTCCAAGCGGATGAGGCAGAGTAGCTTCCATTGGGTGACAATGTCCAAGTAACAGAATCACGCCTAAACTGGTTTGGAGAAAAGTGAAACATAGAAACTCGAATTTCCAATAAATCATTAGAGGAAGAAAAAGGCCACCTTTATCCAGAACCATTCTCATCAACAATCTCACTGACCAAAGAATTTGGTTGGATCCTTGATTCCTCAATGATACTAGAAGGCCATCTAAGGGTAAAGGGTCCGAGCGGGTGCCAATTATTAAATCATAAAGAGGTGGGGCGCCGATCACCAATGACATGAAAGAAGAAAAGTCTAACTAGCCCTATGAGATGAAGGAATTTCCTCCAATTCCAAGAGCAAATAAAAGGAAAATGGGCATTCCAAAAAGAATTACCTTGAAGTAAATAAGCCTTCACCCTATTAGACCATATATTAGAAGCATCATAAATTAAGCTCCAAATATGGCGGATCATAAAAGCTTTATTTCAACACTGTAGTCTCTTTAAGCCAAGGCCCCCCATAGCCTTAGGGAGACAAATGTCAGACCAAGACACTTCTACATAACGCCCTAAGCAAGTACCAGACCATAAAAAAGAGCGAAGTCTTCTCTAAACATCTAAAATGCACTTTTTGGGAAGGATTAGATGTGAGCACCAAAAAACTTGGATACTGGAAAACACAAATTGGATGAGTTGCAATCTCCCAGCAAAAGAGAGCATTATTCTCCCAACTTTTAATCCTTGCTTCAGTCTTGTCAATTAAATGAGAGCAATCACAAAAACCTAAGCTTGGAAGTGATAGAGAAACTCCTCAGTAACGAACCAGTAAAGATCCTACGGGAAAATTAAACAATTGCAAAATTTGATGTTTAGAGATGTCATTCATTCAAGCAATAAAAATTTGGCTCTTTAAGGCACTAGCGGCTAACCCCGGAAAGCAATTGAAAATCGCATAGAGATTGATAGAGAACCCGAGCAGACTCTTCATCCCCAAAGCAGACCATAAGAAGATCATCCGCAAAGCAAATGTGAGTTAACCCAATTTTCTCACACCGCCAATGAAACCGAAAAAATGAGAGGATCTAACTTTAACATTAATACAACGGGACAACATCTCCATAGCAATGACAAATAAGTAGGGAGACAAGGGATTAAAAGAAATTGATAGCTTCCCACTTGACTTCCTCTTCCGAATTAACAATAGACCCATCAACTCTAGTAATAGAAACCAAACGATTCCTACTTCTGTTCTTCGATATAGCAAAATGAAGAATTTCTATCCCCTACCTGATATGAGCATATTTATGCAATTTAGTTAGTTTGTTTTCGTGCATTTATGTTGTTATTCCTTAGTTATTTTAGTGTTTAAAGTCATTTTCGTGCAATTTCAGGTTCTAAGGACAAAGTATGCAAAAAGGTGCATTTTGGAGTCTTTTGGAGAAATTTTGGGCATGAATTGAATAGCTTATGCTTGGAGCAATATAGATGGACGAAATTGAAGACTTAAAGAAGCTAGGAACCTGCCAAAGAGAGAAAGAAGAAAGTAATTCAAGTCAAAGAGGGAAAAGGAATCCAAGAAGAAGAAGGATTTACCAAGTCAAAGTTTCCTAATCCTAGTGCACAAAAGTTCCAGCTACAAAGAAGGAGTCCTAAACACTTTGGGATACTTAATTCCTTGCTCTAGGAGGATGCCGCACCTTCCTCATCACTTACCCTTCCTTGCCGCACAAGTAAACAGATTCCCTTTTAATTTAGGACCCAAATTAGCATGGAAAACTGATTCTCTTCCCTTGCCGCATAGGAAAATCTCTTTCTCTTTATTCCCTTCCTTTGCCGCACCTTGTTGCCTAATTCCCTTGGGATTTTGAACTTAATTTCCTATTTCCTTTAAGATTTATAATAATTCCTGATTACCTAATTTAATTTGGAGCCTTGTCCTTTAAATACCAAGTATTGCCGTAGCCTTAGGCGGATGATTAACCAATTCACACAACCTTACACCATTCTACATAATCCCAGCCATCTCTACACCTTTGCCGCAACTCCATTCAACCTAAAACACATTTCTGACCCCAAAACACATCTCATACACTTCATCCACCTTTGTGCCGCAGCAAGAAGAAAGAATGGAGGACTCTTGGATGTTCGAGCTTGATTGTTGGAGCATTCTAGGTGTAATTCGTTCTATGTTTACAATGTTTAATTTCTTTTTCTTTTGTTTTGCTGTGAACATGAGTGGCTAAACCACTTTTTGGCTAGGGGGCTATTCAAAGCCATGAACATACTTGCAATATGAATTGATTACCTTCAGTTGTGATTTCATAAATTGTGAATTCAATTTGCTTAACTGTTTGATTGATAACTTATTCTTGTATGTTGATTGAGAGTGCACGCTTAGTTTTCATGCATGAATTTGATGCTAGAATATAGGGGAATTTCACCTAATCGTTATGAACTTATATTCATGTGTAGTGGAGATTGCTAGTCACAATCGTGTTAAGTGATTCTTGGCAGGAGTATCATGCTCATCATAGTTACGAATGCCTCATCAATGCTTATAGTTCTCATGAAGTTTAATGATCTCTGATTGTATCTTTATTGTGCTGTTCACGTATGGGGCTTTTAGAGAATGTTTTGAATTGTTGTATGCGCATTCCCATCCAATTCATAACTTAAGGAGAACTTGAAGGTTAATTTAAGCGTACTTAATTAATCTGGAGTGTTAAGTTTGATGGTTTATCGAATGAACAACTGAAAATTGGTTTGTATGCAAGTGTGTCATGTGTGGATAAGAACCCTCTAGCTAGCCTAAAACCCATCCAAAACACCAATTTCGTGTCAAAATTTGTCTAAGTCTTTAGTTTGCTTGTTTTACTTTAAATTCGTCCAAAACCCAATCCCCTTTACTTTTGTGTGTCAAACTAGTTAGAATCTGTCCAACTTTGTGTTTTTAAGTGTTTTGAGTCGTTATAGTTCCAAAGTCGTCCAAATTTACCCCTAGAGTCTGTTCTGAGTCTTTTAGCTTGTTTTAAGCTGTTTTGAGTCTTTTAAGTTTGTTTTGAGTCTTGTGAGTCTTGTCAAGTGTTTTTAAGTTTGTTTTTGCGTTTTTAAGTCAGTTTCAAGTGTTTTAGCAATCCCTCCTAATCCCCGCTCTAGAACGATCCCTACTTGCATCTTTACTACAATTGTCAACAAGAGGGTTTAGTTTGTGTGCTTATTTATTTCGCATCACTGCCCTTAGCCATTGAACTCTAGATTTTTGCCTCAAGAATATTTCCTTCACAGTCAAAGCTGAAACATAAGCATCATAAAGGATTTTTTCTTGTGCTCGCAAAGAGTTGTCAAAAGCGTTAGAGTCAAGAAGCCTTTGGCACATATCTAAATCAGCCTTGGACTTAACAACATCAGAGACATTTCCAACAAGATCTTTGTTGAGGTGCTTAAGCTGCTGCTTAATAAGCTTGAGTTTTTTGCAAACTTGAAATTGTTTAGAGCCTAGTAGTACAGTAGACCATACACTAACAATTGTGGGAATAAAATCATCCCTGTCAGCCATAAAGTTAAAAAATTTAAAGGGAAATTTTCGTTTTCGGAAAGGGAGCCCCAACTTGACTACCATGAGAGAATGATCAGAGATGCTAGTGGGAAAAAATTCAACATAGCAGTTTGGCAGAGTTTCAGTCCACATTTCATTCATCAGAACACGATCCAATATTTTGAAAATACACTCTGAATCATCCTGCTTGTTGCTCCAAGAGTAGAAAATTCCAATGGCATTGAGATCGTCATCAAGTTTAGTGTTGAAGAGGCAAGAAGCAAAATCTTCCATGACACTGGTGTGTTGAGAACCACTAGCTGTCTCATTACACCTTCTAGTGGTATTAAAATTTCTTAAAACAATCCAAGGGGAGCTAGAAAAAACACTAGCAAAGGAAACTAAATTAGACCCAAAGACTCATCCTCACAACAACGTCATTAGAGGCATAGATGAAGTAGGCAAAAAGAACTAGTCTAGGTTCTAAAAGCTTGATGTTACAGTGTATTACTTGATCAATAGCTTCCAACTTGGAAACTGAAAGCTTTGAAGGGTTCCAACTAACCCAAATTCTTCAATAATGGTGGCTATAATAGTTATTGATAAAAAACCACTCTCCAAAAAAGGACCTGGAGATACCCTCAACATTTCCAGAATTAATCCTAGTTTCCACAAGATACAAAAGATTGAGTTTATGGAAAGCAACCAAATTCCTAACCTCCATATGTATAGTGGGGCCATTTAGGCCCCAAATGTTCCAACACCCGATATTGATAATTGGATAGGGGCAATAGGCTTGTCAACCTGAGTATCTGTAGCTTTACCCTTTAAAGAGTTTTTTCCCAAATTTTTTTCTTCTTTGAATAGGATAAACTGAGCATTGGCAAAGCATCAATATTTTTACCTTGAATTCAATGACGGTATTGAGATGCCCATAGTCGTTGTATTGACCAAGTAATGACCAGAGTCAAATTGTTCCTCCTCTGCCAAGACAGAAAAAGGGTTGCTTGTGTTAAACATCAACACCAGCCCAATTGGTGTTTGGATTCGAGAAGATTATAGTAAGCAATTCTAAAGGTGGTCGGTGCATGCAAATGTGCTAGACGTTTCTAGCCATGATTAAGTATGTTTGTAATTAGAATGTACTAGAAACTAGGAAAACACAAGGCCAATTAGGAAAGCATGTCGGTGGCAGTGCATGATCACTAACTAGAAAGTTCTAGCTATTTGTACAATTGTGTGGCCATTATGTAATGCCCATGTCGGTGGGCAAAAGGAAAGTCGGTGAACACCACCTATAATAGGTGTGTGTGTATTGCAATGTAACAAAACAACCAACTAACCAATCAAGTAGCCAAGAAGCACGTAGGCAATCAAGGGAGAGTGAGAAGTAAAAATAGTCTTGTATGAGTGTGAGTGATCTAGAGTGTTTCTAGAAAGTGAGTGAGTGTCGTTGCTTCTAAAGTGTGTCCTTTGAGAGTTTGTGTTGTAATATTTTGTGTGTGTAATACAAGTAATTTGTTTACTTGTTTTGTCTCTCCAACACTTGTGTTAGAGTTGTGTACTCTTTAGTTTTTTCACCAACAGCTTGACTCTACCGACGGGATCGAGGGAGCAGAATCAGACCCACCTAGGAGTTTTGGATTATCACAAACTGAAGGATCATCAGTTTTGGATTATCACAAACTGAAGGATCATTCACAACAATAAAATCTAATTTCTCTTGAATATCACTATCCAAATTGGGCCCTGAAGCAACACAAACAAATGGTTCCACGATGGACATAAAATTCATCGACTTCGTTACAGGGGCTGGATGAGTATGAGTTTCTTGTGAATTTCTAGAGTATTTGCTTCGAGCTTGTTAGAAACCATCAAGAAGGGTTGCAACACACTCACTAGTAGAGGGAGGAACCTTTGCAGCACACTCACTGGTAGAAAATTCGGGGTCCTAAATTAGGTAACCAGTTCAGTGTTAGGAGTAATTCAAATTAATTGGGTATGGTAAAAAATCGGGAATACTAACGTTCCCCCCAAGGTTCGTATGTTCACTTGGAGCTTATGCAGATACCTTATCCCCATGAGGGTTAACCTTGCGAGGAAATGAATATCGACAGATCTATCGTGTGTTTTCTGCAACTCCTATGTGGATTCCATGATTCATCTTTTCAAAGAGTGTCATTTTGCTCGATGCTCTTGGATCAGCACCCCTCTCGACTATTTGCCAAGACATCTAGAACCACCATCTGTGATGGACTGGTTTTTTGAGCTTGCTACTAACCTTCCAGCGACAGCTTCGACGTTGCCATGGTGGTGGTTTGGGTAAATTGGAACTGCAGGAATGCTAGGTTTTGGAATGACAAATGCGATCCACCAGATTTGGCTGTGGCTCGGGCCATCCCTTGGTGGTAGGAATTCATTAGAATAAACTCTTACTCTTCCAGTCCCTATTCCTCTGTTCCTAGCCTTACCAAATGGTCGCTACCCCCTCAAGGTCGTCTGAAGATGAATTTTGATGGAGCTTAGAATGGGGTTGAGAAAATTGGAGGGGCAGGTATCGTGATTAAGGACAATGCGGGAAAATTCGTGGCTAGTTTTTGCAAGAATATTCGGGATGTCTCTCCCCCCTCAGGAAGAGGCTTTGGCTCTTAGAGAATGTGTGGTTTGGGCGGCGTCAAAGGGTTTCCACAACACTATCATTGAAGGTGATTCACTATTGTAGGTGCTATTTCTATTTCTTCTCGTAATTTGTCTTCCATTGGCAACATTATAGAAGATTCTATGTTCTGGCTTCCTACAATCACTAAAGGATTTTGTACCCATATTCGTCGTCAAGCCAATTTTCACATCCCAGTATACATAGTAAGATATTGTTCGCTTTGGGTCACGCTCTCACAAATTTGTTCTTGGGTTTTCACCCAAAATGTGTCTTACTATAGGGAGGTGGATATGTACATAAAAGGAACATCACCTCCCCTCCCCCGGGCGATGTGGGATCTTACACCAACACCGTGGCTCATCGTATGCCTTGTTACAGTTTGAGTGTTGATGATCAAAGTGAATGAATAGATTGCCCTCTGTCTTTAGTCACTAACCTCTTTTTTGAGGACCTTAGGCCATCTTCAACCGAAGGGTCCAGAGGGCCAGATTGCCGAAAATAGCCCTAAAACCGTCTCCAACCGAGGGCTAGGCCAGAGGGCTCGGGAATCTGGGAGGGCCCCACGAAATTTCAAAGGGCCAAAGGGCCAAAGGGCTGGCTGCTTTCGGCCAGCCAGCCAGCCCTGGGCTGGCTCTTTTTTTTTTTATTGTTTTCCTATTGTTGTTGGTTATAACCGACAGCATTAAAGAAGAATTTTTTAATACTGTCGGTTATAACCAACAGTAATAGGTTTTCACATGCAAATTTTTTTTTATTTACTATTAGTGTCGGTTATAACCGACACTAATAGTATGAATAAATTTGAATCCAACGGCTAGCTGACGTCAGCTAGCCGTTGGATTCAATTTTTTTTTTTTTTTGGGCCTTTTTTTTTAAAAAAAAATTCAATTTTTTTTCCTATAAATACCTAAACCATTCATTCACCATTCCTACACCATTTCAATTCTCATATTTTCTTTCCTCTTTCAAAAATCTATACTTCAATTTTTTCAATAATTTTCACATGGCCTCGTCTGCAATGAAAGGTAGGGCTTGGACCCAAAAAGAAGATGAAGCTCTTTGCAAGGCTTATAGATGGGTGTCGGAAGATAGTGTGAGAGGGAATTGTCAAACAAATGACGGTGTTTGGACTCGTGTGTCCAAAAAATATTTAGAATTCTATGAAGGCACCACTCCAGTGAATATTCGAAACCATGAGAGTTGTTCTTCAAGATGGAAGAAACATCTTCAGCCAAGTTTGAACAAATGGCATCAAGCATAGTTAGCAGCCGCAAGTAGACATGAAAGCGGCGCTAATTACTACGACGAAGTAAGTGTTTTCACAATTTATTTTAAATATTTAATTATATTACATTTAATTTCATAAATTAATTCCTTTAATTTTTTTCTAGGTACGCCAAGCGGAGGAATTGTATATCGAGAGTAGCTCGAAACCCTTTCAGTTTCACAGTTGTTGGGAAATTTGTAAAGGGTGGGTGTTATTTGAAGATCCACCACAGAGAGCTCCTACGCCGGTGTTTGAAACTGCATCCTCAGCTGCAGATATGGATGAAGATGGATCTCCAATCATTCAACAAACAAGGGTAGAAAATCCGTCTTCGGGTGAAGGTTCCATACGCAGGGCTATGGGACGAAACAAGGCGCGAAGGTTGAAGGAAAAGGGCAAGGCAAATGATGGTTACGCCGCTCAACATGAAGTGGCGGCCTCATTGCAATTATTGGCGGAGCAAAATGCCCTTGAGGCGGAAGAAAGGAAGTGTAGGCATGAAGAACGGGCCAAACAAATACAAGAAGAGATGGATGATAAGAATATGGAAAGGAACACTTCGAATTACACTCCAATGAGTAAGGCCTATTTTGATAGGAAAAAAAAAAGAAATTATGAGCCGACGACAGTTGTTTACCTCTGACTATACTCCTACGATGGCGGATGATGATGTTGATTATGGATATTAAATTTAAGTTGTTGTAGTTTTTAAATTTAATTTGTCGTTTTTAAATTTTAGTTGTAGTTTTTAAATATAAGTTGTAGTTTTTAAATTTAATTTGTCGTTTTTAAATTTTAGTTGTAGTTTTTAAATATAAGTTGTAGTTTTTAAATTTAAAGTGTTGTTGTTTTTAAATTTAAGTTGTTGTAGTTTTTAAATTTAAATAATAAATTATGTTTGGCCCTATGACCCTTTGGCCCTCGATTGGAGACGGAGGCAAATATGACCCTGTACTGTTCATTAAAATATTAATATCTTGGAGAATCTTGGAGGGCCAGAGGGCTAAAATGAGCCCTCTGGCCAGCCCTCGGTTGGAGATGGCCTTATGTATAACTGGTTGTACTTTTTTAAGATTGATCATATTTTTGTAATCCTTTGCTGGTTTTTGAAGTGACTTGACTTCTGCCCCTAATGAATATCTACCGTTGCATCAAAAAAAGAAAAAAAAAAAAAAAAAAAAAAAAAAAAAAAACAGTCCAACACATTTTTATTATGCCGAGTAATTAAACAAATTTAAAAGAAATATTAAAACCAGTAAAATTTTTAAAAATGTAAAATATTTACAATTAGCGTCCAAATTTAGGAAATGATTATCGTGTACACGAAATACATAAAAATGACTCTAAATAAATTATTTGGTGGTTTGTGGTGACCAAAAGAAACTTAGCAAATATGCAAAAGTTGAGAAAAGAAAAGAAAAACACAAGCGATATTTGGGGGTTTAATTTCTTCAAACCATATATGCATGTTGTGTGACAGGTCCTACGTAGTTGTTTCTGTAAAACCTTTCTTCAAACTACTTAGTTGTTGTTGTTCAAAACAAAAAAACTAAATAAATAAAAAATTACGAAGTTGTTAAAAGCCTAGAATAGAAACATCTTATGTGATACGATAGTATATTTTGTATAACTTTTTTTTTTGGAAGAAATTCGATGTATATGCGTCAACTATCGGCTGCGTCTACCCATTTCACCTAAGTTATTTCCTAAAATTACTCCAAGAATTTGCGTTAACCATGGACGACTGTGCCTTCTCGTTCAACCTAAGTTATTCTCTTAAACTTGGTTCAACTCAGTGTAACGGTAACCCCTTAAAAAGCGCGCGCTATTTTCCCGTTTAAAATCGCTTCGACTTCCGCGTGTGCTCCGTCGCCACCACTCATTTTCCTTTATAAACCTTTGTTTGTTTCCTGAGAAAATTGAGAGGGAATCGAGCCTTGGGTGGGAGCTCGGCTCCGAAAACCTTCTCCCACCTCCGCCGCCTCCCCCTTATTCTCATCTCACTCCAAATCGTTCATTTTTCATTTTTCTCCGGCTTTCCCCGGTTTCTAGGGTTTCAGAAGCCGGACTGATTTGCATTGGATTAATCGGGAAATATGAAATTTGGAGAGACTTACACCGAGTTTTTGCACAAGGAAAAGATACGATTCTCGGAGAATTGCTCGCATGTCGAGTACAAGCGGCTGAAGAATGTTCTCAAGACTTGTCAGAGTTGCAAGGCATTGCAGGAATCTTCAGCTGCTCAAGGACAAGAAGGTGCTTCTAATCAAAATCAGCAGTTGTGCCAATGCCAATCTTGCCCTTGTAAGAATTTATTCCCCAATTATTTAATTTATTTAAATAAGCTTGTTATCAATCGGGTGAAATTCAATTTTTTATAAAACTCGACATAAGTCTTTTACTTCAATAAAGCTCATTGACTTAGGTTTCACAAAAGTAAATTCATTAATTATGTCTGACTTTACATATTTAAAATTTTTTCGGATGCTTAAAATACCATTATTTGGATGTTTGATGTACATTAATTTCATGCAGTTGTAAGAAAGAATTAGTAGTTTTACAAAAAGAAAACAATTAATGTTATAAATTCATAGCAATGTATAATAACAATAAAATATGCCTGGTATATGTAATAATACTGGCTTAATGAATGTCACAAAAATTATGCTTTATAAATAAATGTAGGTAAATTATTTTACACACACAGTGCACCACTATTTGAATTTTAAAAGGTTAGATTGCTTAAAAAAAAGCTAGATGGAAATAAGGATTTCACGGGAAGGAAAAAAAAACTCTCAAATCATGTCTATTAATACTGAACAAAATTCATCATTATTGTAGGTAATAATAAAATTCATTAACATAATTAGGGTATTGTGGCATAAGTTAATAATAGGTTACTTATTTTTTCACATGTCAACAAGCTTAAATTTTGGATTTTATTTAAATGTTTAAAGATAGATATGTTTAATTTTAGTACACAAGATTTACAAGGGCCTATCTCTAAAGAAGCTGGGAAACATGGGTTTTGATTTTTGGTATGATCAAGGTTTCGGGGTTTAAGATTGAGATTTACCCAATTGGTGTCCAGGTTGCTACATTCTGCTCAAAGGATTTGAAGAAATCATAGGCATAAACCATGCTGTTTTAGCGTTTAGCCCCTTTTCGGGTTTAGTTTTACTTTGTAGAACCGAGTGTGCAGGCATTTTCAAATAACAAAAAGGACTTATTCCATCTTTCCTAACGAATGTGAGATGCTGCCCCAATCGTGCTTTCCTACTTTCCTTGTTTCTTAGAAGGATGTCGACATTTGGGAATTTTGTTAAAGAAGTGACATATCATGACTAATATATTTCTGTAGACTGAGTTTACATGTAAAGTTATTTTTTATTTCTTCTCGGTCTTAGCATTGTTGCTTACTTATAAGTTGTAACCATATTCCGTTGTCTCACTCATCTGCTATCAATTTTCTATATTGTAGTGTGTGATCAGGCCTTTTTCTCAGAGTTAATGAAGGAGGTTTCAGACATAGCTCTATGTTTTAGTTTGAGAGTCAGACATCTCCTCCATCTCCATGTTGCTACCGGAGCGCAGAGATACTTACTGCGGTTCCGTCAGTGTTTCGTGAATGATCAACAAGCCATGGTAGAAAAAGGGCGGATGCTGATCGAGTATGTTACGATGAACGCAATTGCTATCAGAAAAATCCTTGAGAAATATGATAAAGTATGCACGACACTCGTCATTTTTTTTTCCTTGCTAACTTGGTTGATGGTGTTTTGTACCTAACAGTGTTCCTTTGTTTAAAATATAATACTACAGATACATAGCTCTGAAAATGGCAAGCTTTTCAAATCCAAGATGCGGGCTCAACATATTGAGATTTTACAATCACCTTGGCTTATAGAATTGGGTGCTTTTTATTTGAATCTTGATGGATTAGATGATGAAGAGCTCAATGAGGTTTCTGGTCGCTTTTCCTGTGATCTCAATGCGGCACCACCTACAATGACATTGATGCTTCCTGACAACTTAAAGATGGAATATGATCTGACTTGTGCTGTATGCTTGGTAAGGTCCTTTCACTTACATTCTGAATGAGAAAAAGTTGGCATTTGTACGTAACTGTTCTGAATTCTGCTTTGTATTTGATGACTCACAGGAAACTGTTTTCAATCCATATGCTTTGAGCTGCGGCCACCTGTTCTGCAAGTCTTGTGCTTGCGCAGCTGCTTCTGTGTTTATTTTCCAAGGACCTAAATCTGCAGGCCTGGATGCAAAGTGCCCACTATGCAGAGAGGTATGTAGCTAGTTTTTGAAGCAACTGGCGATAATCTTATATAAAATTTGAAAGACAAAAATTGAAATTTGATATTATATATCGTTTGATCCTAAGTTCGTATCCTCCTCGAATGCAGGCTGGAGTGTTTGCTAAAGCAGTGCACATGTTGGAACTAGATCTGCTCTTGAAAACAAGGTCAGAAAATTGAAAATCTTCAATGGTTTTTAACTTATTGTAAGAGAGTTACCCTTTTCTGACTCCTAAAACCCTACCAGGTGCAAAGATTATTGGAAAGAGAGGTACAACGCCGAACGCACAGAGATAACGAAGCAAACTAAGGAGTTCTGGGATATGCAAGCCAAATATGCGGTGTATTGATTGATACATTAAGGAGGCAGAGCCCCATATCTATAATCACATGATGAGAGATACAGAAGATGGTGGTATATTTCGGGGGGGTAGCCGAGAATCTCCCGTGATCTAGCCAATAAATTGTTTAATGATGCAAATCCGTCGCTTTGAAATGATCATTCATTGAAGCCTGTAACTAGGCTTAGAATTTTTTTGGAAAGATCATATTTGCTCACCACCATTAACTAGGCTTAGCAATATTTTACACAACTCGTTAACCAGACATGAAACGACACAAAAATAACGTTAGCCAGATCTAGACATTAGGCATGTGCATTTCTTGCATGGCCCGTTAACTTGACACGAAATAAGACGATCCCTTAACCAATCAGGTCATATCGGATCACATGTTAAGAACCCGTTAAGATAACATGTTTGAGACGACACGACTTGTTAAGATAACAAGTATGACACAAAAATAACACGAACGCGATAAAAACGACTCGTTTCGCAAGCCTACCATTAATTATGGGGGATGCTCACCAATTTCTCTAAGACTGTCACATGTTATTTTCTTAACTATAGTTAACATTTACATATCTCAAGCACTGGCGGAGCCAGGTTAAGGGCTGCCCTGGGCTGTAGCCCAGGTAGCTTTCGGTGAAAAGTAAAATTTTACATGTAATTTTGATTGATTTTTGAATGTAGTCCACCAAATATTTAGTCACTAATCCGAATTCTCTAGGTTTAACTATATAAAATTATATAATACAGCTCACAAACCATCTATTTTTCTTACATTATTTTTCTCATCGCTTCTTGTACATATACAAGTTTGAATTTGTTTAATTTTAACATGTATTTGTTTAATTACAAAATTTTTTGGCTCACCTTGTGAATTTTTTTAAGCTAGCTGATACTATGAAAAATACGGTATCAAGTTTCTTTATTTATAAAAGATTTAAAATTTTAAGCTAACGCACCAGATAAAAAATTTCTAGCTTCGCCATTGATCTCAAGAAAGGAATAGGATCCTATCCGGATCCTCTTTGTGAAGATCCTATATGAATCAGTTCATTTTATCCGTTTATCAGTCATCATGCAGCTAAAAATCATTTTGAATTTTTTAATTTAAAATTGAATATAAATAGTACATAACAAAAGTTGACCGCACGATGTACGATGAACGATTAAAATGAATTGATCTGTAGGATCCTCACAAAGAGGATCTGGAGAGGATCCTCATCCCTCAAAAAATGAAAATAGAAAATTTCAGATATCACTTTGCCGCCGGCTATTTTCTTTCCTTCACCCTCTCTTTCTTCTTCCCATCCCACCTGTGTCTCTGGACATTGTTTTGGGGTAGAGATAATCTGATATGGGAGGAGGAGAAGTGGAGCGGGTGTGGATGACGACGGAGGAAGCCAGAAACAACTTTAATGGGTTCCAGATTTGGGAAGGTGGGACAAACAATTTATTAAGCATAAATTAAAATATAATTTTTAAAATTAATCTGTTTACCTCTTTCCTCATTAAGGTCTTAAGAAAGAGAGCTGCAAGACCTCAATGTTCTGTTTTCCCACCCATATTATACGCTTATCCCCCATAAAAAGTTCAAAAATGGAAATGCTATTTTCTGATAAGAGAATACGATGAATGGTTAGGTGTATTGCCATGTGTCAATAGATGAGTAAGTTTGTTATAAGTTAGTTAAGCTTGTTGAGATTGTTGTGACTTTAGTAGGCTATACAACAAAGTGTATGGATTGTGGGTGTGTTTACGTATCCGTAATCGGAATGAGAATGTGGAATTGAATTCCGATTACAGAGTACTCCGGTGTTTACTAAACATGGAGGAATCAAAAAAGCAGTGGGGTCCACACAAATTTTGGAATTCAATTCCTTGTATTGGTGGAATTGGATTCCCTAAATATAGGTGGTAATCCAATTCCGGATTGTTTGGGCAATCAGAATGACATTTTTGTTCCCTTTATGCCCTCACTTACTTTTTTTATTTCCAAGACTATCCTTTATAAACCCATTAAAGTATATAAAATATTTGATTTGGGACAAAGGGCATTTTAGTAATCATACTAGTTTATATTATGATTCTGCTGAATTAGTAAAGAGCTTTATGGAATTCTATTCCGATTCCAGAACATTTAAGTAAACAGCTTCAACAGAAATCCGATTCTGACTTCTCCTTATTCCAACTCCTCCTCAATTCAATTCCTCCTATTTTCATTATTGTTACGTAAAGGCGCCATAAGAACTTATTTCTTATCTCTCTAATTCTCTCTCTCTAAAACCTCCATAGCTGTTCTTCAATATTGCTGCAACATATACTGTTGCTTTACATGGTATCATTCGCCTGCCAAGCAACTATTGCTTCAAGGTTGATTCGATCTTCGTTTCTTTTGCTACTGCAGCTTAAGATCGTCTAGTTCTCGGAGCTCTAAAAGCTTTATGAGATTTCTTCTTCTCGGTCGTACACTCTAGGTGTTCGATCTTATTTCTCATCAAGATTCTTCAAGAAAAGATTACAATGGTGACTGCTAATCAGTTGCAGATCTTGGAGAGCTAATCAGTTGCAGATCTTGCAATCTCCAATCACATCTCTTATCTCTACAATTTCTACTTCTGTCATAGTAAAGTTGGATGATTCCAATTACCTTACTTGGAATTTCCAGATGCAGCTTTTACTTGAATGACAAGGAATCATGGGGTTCTTGGATGGTTATAATTCATGTCCTGAGAGATTCATTACCATCAGTTTAGGGGATTATGAAGTCAATTCTGGTGACTCTTCATCAAGAATTGAAACTGATTCATTCAAAGTCTGGATAATGCATGATAGAGCTTTGATACAACTCATTATTACCAGCCTTTCTCCAGCAGCTGTATCATGTGCTATTGGAAGCACAAGTGCTCAGGAATTATGGGTTCGTCTCAAAGAACACTTTGAAGATGATGATATTGCCATCTTGACTCTCAATGGCTTACCAGTAGAGTACAACACTATGAGATCAATTATTCGAGGTAGGGAAAGTGTTATCTCCATCAAAGATTTAAGATCTCAATTGCTTACTGAAGAAGCAATGGTTGAAAATACTACAGTAACTCCATTTCTCTCTGCAATGGTTGCCAAGAACATTGAGTCTAGCTCCAAGACCTTAATTTTTTCACAAGAATTTCTGGTAATCAAAACCAAGGGTATTCTGGCAATCAAAATCAAGGGCATTCTAGTAACCAAGGGTATTTTAGCAATCAGGGATATTCTAGCAATCAAGGGTATTCTGGCAATCAAGAGTTCTCTGGTGGGGGCAATCAAGCTACATATTTCAAGAACAACTACAATAAGAATAAGGGCAGAGGTAAATTCAACTATAATTCTAATTTTCGATATGGGAACTCAAGAAACAATTACAACAATTCCTCTCCTGGCATTCTTGGTACATCTTCATCAAATTTACCTTGTCAGATATGTGGCAAGTATGGACCATGCAGATTCAGAAATAATGACAGTGCAGTGATTGAAGGATGTCAGATATGTGGAAAGAAGAATCATACTGCTCAATTTTACCATTTCAGAAATGCAAATATCTCTAAAAATTCACCTAAGATGACTGCAATGCATGCTGCTTCTTCCCCATTTGGTTCAACATTCAACTGCTGATTTGCAGAACCTATCATTAGCTACTCCATTCCCATTTACAGAGACAATACAAATTGCAAATGGTGCAGGTTTACCAATATCACATATTGGATCATCTATCATTCATACTCCTATGCAATCTGTGAAACTTAATTCAGTTTTATATGTACCACAAATTACTCAGAACTTACTTTCAGTACATAGGATTTGCTTGGATAATAATTGATGGCTAAGCTTTGATGCATTTAAACTTCTGTATTCAGGACAAAGCCACAAGGAGGATTCTGTATAAGGGACAGTGTAGTAATGGGTTGTATCTAATTCCAATTTCAAGATCTGCTGCAATTCATCATCAAGCATTCAAAGCTGCTTTTCTTGGACAACAAGTAAATACAAGTTTCTGGCATAGCAGGCTAGGTCACCCTTCAAATTCAATTGTCTCCATTTATACTTAGAAAATATCATATTTCAGTACC
Source organism: Heteromeles arbutifolia (assembly GCA_024362995.1). Lineage (NCBI taxonomy): Eukaryota > Viridiplantae > Streptophyta > Magnoliopsida > Rosales > Rosaceae > Heteromeles > Heteromeles arbutifolia. Next base: position 27,621,451 of record JANCRC010000014.1, read on the forward strand.
TTTTGATGTATTACCTTCAATCTGTCATTCATGTTTACAGAGAAAATTTAGCAAATTGCCCTTTCCTTTATCTGTGTCTAAGTCTGTAGTTTCATTTGAAGTAGTTCACAGTGATGTGTGAGGCCCTACTCCTTGTAATTCCATTGATGGATATAGATACTATGTGACATTCATTGATCAGTGCACTAGATATTGTTGGTTGTTTCCATTACATTATAAAAGTGAAGTGTGTTATGTGTTTATTGGATTGTATCAGTTCATTTTTAATCACTTTGCAGTTTCAATTAAAGCTTTACAAAGTGATGAGGGTGAGTACCTAAGTAAAACCTTTCAATCCTTTTTGTTAGACAAATGAATCACTAATCAAATATCATGTCCTCATACTCTAGAGCAGAATGGGTTGGCAGAAAGAAAACACAGACACATTGTTGAAATCTCTATCACATTGTTACAAACAACTTCTTTACCAGCCAATTTTTGGTCTTTTGCTTGTCAAACTGTAATATATCTTATAAATAGGATGTTATCTCTAACTTTAAACAATCAATCACCATTTGAAACTTTATTTCATTCAATTCCATAAATACAACATCTCAGGATATATGGTTCTTCACACTTTCCATTACTGAAACCTTATAACAGTACAAAACTGCAACCAAAAACAACAAAGTGTCTTTTTTTTTTTTTTTGGGATATGCATCTAAGTATAAGGGATACATATGTTTTGAAGTTAGTTCAAAGAGGGTTTATATTTCCAAGCATGTAATATTTGATGAGTGTGATTTTCCATATCATTCCTTGTCACAAAAACAATCTGTTACTCCATCCAATCTCCCATTAAGAACACAAACACAACTAGTGTCTATCACAAGTGAAAACATTGTTGTGTCATCATCATCACTATATTCCAATCCTGAAATTAGACATGCTAGTGCCAGTGACTTCTCTCAGACTCCATCAAATGCTGCTACAGAAACTAAAGTCTCAAATCAGCTTATTACTCAAACTCTATCACATGCTGCTGCAGAAGCTGAAGTCTCAAATCAACTCATTACTGGCACTTCATCTCAGTCTCTTTCTTCTACACTCCATGTGGTTCCTGAATTTTAACTAGAAAGTTTGCAAGTGGTTCTCCCTATTCCTCCACTGAATTTGCATCCTATGCAAACAAGGTCAAAAAGTGGTATTTCAAAGAATAAGGCTTTTGTGGCTATGTCTTCTGATAATGCAGAAATTGATTTGTCTCAAATTGAACTAGTGTCATATAAATCTGCACTTAAATCTCCAGTGTGGTATAGAGCAATGGAAGAGGAAATACAAGCATTGCATTCTCAGAATACTTGGTCTCTAGTTACTTTACCTTCAAACAAGAATCTTGTGGGATGTAAATGGATTTTCAAGATTAAAAGACATGCAGATGGAACAATTTCAAGATAAAAGACGAGGCTTATGACAAATGGGTTCAATCAAGAGGCATGTATAGATTATGGAGAGACATTTAGTCCTGTGGTTAAGCCAACTACAGTAAGACTAGTTCTTGCACTAGCAGCACACTTTGGTTGGTCCCTAAGGCAATTAGATGTACAAAATGCATTTTTGCACAGAATTACAAGAAGAGGTATATATGGCACAACCTCGTGGTTTTGTGCATTCATTGCATTCTACCTCAGTGTGTAAAATTGGCTTAAAACAAGCGCCAAGGGCTTGGAATGAGAGATTTACCAGTTTCTTGCCTTCATTTGGATTTCAATCCACTTATGCAGATACATAATTGTTTGTTAAGCATGTTGGCTCTGAAGTGGTGATTCTCTTGCTCTATGTAAATGATATAATCATCACAGGTAGTGCAGTTGATACAATTAGTGAGGTGATTACCCAGTTGGCCAAAGAATTTGATATCTAGGATTTGGGTAGTCTTCATTACTTCCTTGGTATTCAAATTACAAAAACTGCAGAAGGGTTATTTCTCTCTCAGAGTAAATATGTCAATGATTTGTTGACAAAAACAAAAATGCATTAAGCTAAACCCTGTGCTACACCTTGTTTGCCTTATACCAGACTACTTAAAGATGATGGAATACCATTTGACAATCCAGAATTGTACATAAGCATTGTAGGGGCTCTCCAATACCTACTAGACCAGACATTGCATTCTTTATGCATCAAGCCTATCAATTCATGCACTGTCCAATGAAGTCACATTACTTGGCTGTGAAAAGGATACTTAGATATCTCAAAGGTACACAGAGTTATGGGATTCAATATGTCAAAGGAGAATTGGATTTAAATGCATTTAATGATGCTGACTGGGTTAGAGATCCCAATGATAGAAGATCTTCTTGGGATTCAATCATATTCTTGGTCTTCTAAGAAACAAAATACAATATCTCATTCATCTACTGAAGCTGAATTTCGGGCAATTGCATCAACAACTACTGAGATCGATTGGATAAGACACAGCTACTTGTGTTTTTGTAGATTCCAGTTCAACTTCTTTCCACAATGTTCTGTGATAACTTGTCAACTATTGCACTCACATGTAATCCAGTGATGCATCAAAGGACAAAGCACATCGAGATTGATGTACATTTTGTGCGTGAGAAGGTAACTAAGCAACCGATTCAAATGCAGTTTGTGTCTTCAAATGAATAGTTTGCTGATATACTGACTAAAGTATTGTCTGCACCACTATTTCACAATCATTGTTGCAATCTCAGGCTTGGTGATCCATTCCCTGAGATTGAGGGAGGATGATTAGAGTATAAGACGAATGGTTAGATGTATTGCCATGTGTCAATAGATTAGTAGGTTTGTTATAAGGTAGTTAAGGTTGTTGAGATCGTTGTGACTTGTGGTGTAAGCTTTGTTAGTTAGGAGGCCATATAACAGATTGTATGGATTGTAATACACTAAGGAAAATATAAAAACTTTCTTCTCTCTAAAACCTCCATAGCTGTTATTCAATATTGCTGCAACATATACTGTTGCTTTACATTTTCTAACTCACAAAGCGGTTAATATTCCCGACATCGTTGTGTTCCCGAGTTGAGAAGCTTGCTTCATTTGCTTCAGCTGCTTATTGTGTTTCCTTTATGCTTCATGACTACATGTGATGATAGTGTTGGCACAGGAATGTTGGCACGAGAATTAACGTTAAACTGTAAAGTAACATAGAATCCATAGAGTCCCGTTTTAAAAAAGTCTCCTTAGCATTTTGCTTAATAGAAACACACAATATGTAAGAAATCTCAGAATAATATCGAAAAGACCTGATAAGTTGTGAAGATGAATGAAAGATTTTAACACGTCCAATCTTGCTTGATCCTGCTGACCACTTAGTTTTGATCACATTAAGATCTCTCTATCTCTCGTACGTAATGTTTGAGGTCTCCTCTTCAAGACGATAACTTGCATGTCTATTCTTCCTCGCTCAATGGAATCATGACCAGCCAACCAAACCCATTCCTTCTTACTTGTTTAGTGTTGGTCACCAAATAGTAGCATTTAAATTCATATACAATTAATAATTTGGTTATCTTGTTACACTATTGGTTTTTTACTCTATCAACGATATTCATGTAAACTTTAGTTTCATTGGTTTAGTTTAACATTGATTTTACTGATTTTGTTTTTAGCATGTAGGTATGGAACAATGCGTGATAATGCCATTAGTCTCAAGGTTTGTCAATTATCTTTACAGCTTGACTCAAATTTGTAATGTTGTATTTCTTATGTTGTTTATCTTCCAGGTAGTTCTTGTTAGAGATTTCAATAATAAATATATAAATTATTATTATTATTATTATTATTATTATATGTGTATGTATGTATAGACTTGGTGCTGCATTGTGCAGCATACGTGTATTTATAATCGGGAAAGGCTGATGCGGTGCGCAGCAAGCCTACGGGCGGCAAGGTTGGATTTCATTCAACTTTGTATATTTTGTTGAATGGTTACAACTTTTGGTTAAAAGATATGATGCTTACTCAAATTGTATGAGTAAAATTAAAAGATGTAATAAGTCAAATTTATTTTCTGAAAATTCTAATTAGAGGACATGTCTTTAGGGTCAACACTATTAAGAAGGGTTGTATATCTTCAGCTAAAATGAAAGGACTCGATGAACGGGTGCTTTAATGCTTATAAATACCTATTGTGGCATAATGTTTCACATACAATTTCAGAAATTTGTTTCTACATTCCTTGCTCTCTTTTCTCTCAATCACATTCATACAATTTATTTCTAGTTATTTCTAAGGGAATACAATTTAGGTTTTGTTAATCGAATATTCCATACTTTGTTGTATCCTGGAAGTGATTTGCTAAGAACCCTTTAGCAAACTCATTCGAGTGTGGGCAAATAACACTTTAAGGAAACGATTCAAGTCGTACTTCAAAGTCATCCTTCGGATTATTCTCTATAATTCTACATTTACTCTAACAATCTTAAAGTGTTATTTTCGTCATGGAGAACAAGTCTGATAACATGGCTTTGAAGATTATCAATCAAGATGTCTACAAGTTAGACAAATTTGATGGATCAAATTTCACCTGATGGAAGGACAAGATGTGTTTCATGCTTACTGTTCTAAATGTCATATATGTGTTGGACCCGAAATTGGAGCCTATTCATGAACCAAGTGACAAAGACTCGGACAAAATTGTTGCCGATCGAAAGAAGCGTGAAGAAGATGAATTGGTATGTCAAGGACACATCTTGGGCACATTATCTGATCGCTTATATGACCTGTACGCACACATTCAATCTCTAAAGGAAATTTGGGAAGCACTTGAACACAAGTACACAACGGAGAAAAGAGGTACTGATAAATTTTTAATGTTCAAATATTATGAATTCACTATGTTTGATAACAAACCCATCCTAGACCAAGTTCATGAATTATTGGTCTTGGTCTCACAGCTTCATGAACTTAAAATAGTTATTCCGGATTCTATTATAGTTGGGGCTATTATGGCGAAATTACCCCAAACATGGAATAACTATAGAAAGAAACTTCTACACATGGTGGAAGATATTAGTTTGGAGGATTTGCAAAAGGATATTCAAATTGAAGAGGAAACTCGAAATCGTGATAAGAATTTTGCAAATCAAGATTCCTCTAAAGTTCACATTGTCGAAGGAAACAAATACAAAAAGAACTTCAAAGTCAAAATTGACAAAGGGAAGTTTAAGAAGACCAATTCCAACAACAATCAAAAGAATGCAAATTGTGTCTGCTACCTTTGTGGAAAGAAAGGCCATTACGTTCGTGATCGTACACACAGAAAAACAAGTGAGGAATATGCCAACAAGACCAATAGCGCAAATATGGTGGAAAACTCTAGTGTTGATAACATTGTTGCAATGGTATCAATGATGCATGTTGGCATGATTACTGAACTGAATATGGCAACGACAATAAAATCCTCTGATTGGTGGCTCGATTCAAGGGCTACTATACATGTGTGCAATGACAAAACACAATTCAAGACATTTGAAGCATCAACGAGCAATCAAGAGGTTTTAATGGGAAATTATAATTCTGCCAAAGTTATAGGAAAAGGGACTGTTGAACTTCAGTTTACTTCTGGGAAGAAATTGACGTTGCTTAATATACTGCATGTTCCAGAAATTTGAAAGAATCTTGTGTCTGCAAATTTATTATGTAAGAACGTTATAAAGACTGTTCTAGAGTCCGACAAGTTAATAATGTCGAAAATGGGATGTTTGTTAGGAAGGGGTATTCTTGTGATGGGATATTCAAACTAAGTATTAATAATAAAGTGAATTCTTCTGCTTATATTGTTGAATCTTCCTCTCATTTATGGCATTTACGTTTAGCACATATAAATTTTAGATCTTTAAAATACATGTGCACACTTGGTTTAATTGCTTGCAATAATGATTATAATGATACATGTGAAACATGTATTCAAGCGAAAATGACTAAGAAACCTTTTCCAACTGTCGAAAGAAACACAAATTTATTAGACTTAATACATTCTGACATATGTGAATTCAATGGCATTTTAACAAGAGGAGGAAAAAGATATTTCATCACAATTATAGATGATTGTTCTAAGTTCACTTATGTTTATTTATTGTCTAATAAAGATGAAGCTTTTGAGTGTTTTAAGCGCTATAAAGCTGAAGTTGAAAACCAAAAAGGAAAGAAAATTAAATGTCTTCGTAGCGATAGAGGTGGTGAATATTTTTCACATGAATTTGATATTTTTTGTGAAGAGCATGGTGTTATACATCAAAGAACTGCACCCTATACACCACAACAAAATGGTTTGACAGAAAGAAAAAATAGGACACTCACTGAAATAATTAACTCTATGATGATTAATGCTAATACTCCAAAATATTTATGGGGTGAAGCATTGTTTACTGCATGCCATATACACAATAGAATTACATCTACAAAGACACATGTGTCACCATATGAAATTTGGAAAGAAAGAAAACCAAATTTGTCATATCTGAGAGTATGGGGTTGTGTAGCTTTTTATAAGGCACTCGATCCTAAGAGATCCAAGTTGGGTCCAAGAGGAATTAAAAGCATATTTGTAGGATATGCAGAAAATTCAAAGGCATATAGGTTGCTTAATTTAGACTCAAATACAATTGTTGAGTCTAGAGATGTCAAATTTATAGAAAATAAATTTTATAACGACTACCCAATTTCTGGAAACAAGAATGATCAAACACCTTTCTCTAATACGGCTACTAGTAATTCTCAAGGTGAGAAAAGAAAACAGTCTAAAGCTGTTAATGAACCAAGGAAAAGCCAAAGAGTAAGAAAAGAGAAGACTCTAGGCTCTGGTTTTATTTCGTCTCAATTTATTGTATTTTTAGTTGAAGGAAATAGAAAGCAGGTTCTTAAAAAATACCCATATTGTTGAATGTTGAGGATGATCCTAAAAGTCTAAGCGAAGTGTTGACTTCAAGAGATGCAGCCTTTTGGAAAGAGGCTATAGATGAATTTGAATCATTAATATCTAATCAAACATGGGTTTTAGTAGACTTGCCCCAAGGATCAAAAGCAATAGGTTGTAAGTGGGTGTTTAGAAGAAAATACAATACAGACGGGTCTATTCAGACATTTAAAGCCATGCTGGTTGCCAAGGGTTTTAAACAGAAAAAAGGAATAGACTATTTCGATACATATGCACCAGTAACTAGGATCATATCAATTAGAATATTGTTTGCATTGGCATCTTTATATAATTTGCATGTGCATCAAATGGATGTGAAAATGACTTTTTTAAATGGTGATTTAGATGAAGAAGTCTATATGGAACAACCAGAAGGGTTTGTTCTCCTTGGGAATGAAAAGAAAGTTTGTAAATTAGTCAAGTCGTTATATGGATTGAAGCAAGCACCAAAACAATGGCATGAAAAGTTTGATATTGTCATTTTATCACATGCATTTAGACATAATAGTGCTGATAAATGCATATACTCTAAATTCACAAATGATTATGGTGTTGTTATATGTTTATATGTAGACGACTTGCTAATTTTTGGTACAAACATGAAATGTGTATATGAAACTAAAGAGTATCTAAATTCAAAATTCAAAATGAAGGACTTGAATGAAGTAGATACTATCTTGGGAATTAAAGTAAAGAAGCATAATAGAGGTTACGCTTTGTGTCAGTCATATTATATAGAAAAATTGCTTCTTCAGTTTAAGCATTTACAAATAAAAGAAGCAAATACCCCTTATGACCCTAGTGAGACTTTGCTTAATAATTCTGGTAGGTCCGTTGCATAGCTTGAGTATGCTAGTATAATCGGAAGTTTAATGTATGCCATGCATTGTACCAGGCCAGATATCGCATTTGCAGTAAGCAAACTTTCTAGATACACTAATCATCTAGGTACTGCTAACTGGAAAGCAATAAATAGAATTTTTGGTTATCTTAAAAGAACTATTAACCTGAGTTTTACTTACTATGAGTTTCCAGCAGTACTTGAAGGATATTCAGATGCAAGTTGGATAACAAGTGCAAATGATAATATGTCTACAACATGGTGGATTTTTACAATTGTCGGAGGAACAATTTCTTGGGCTTCGAAAAAGCAAACATGTATAGCACATTCAACTATGGAATATGAATTTATAGCATTAGCAGCAGCAGGTAAAGAAGCGGAATGGATTAGAAATTTGTTATTGGAAATAGAGTTGTGGCCACAACCAATGCCATCCATTTCTTTATACTATGATAGTGAGGCTACTTTGTCTACAACATACAATAACGTATACAATGGAAAGTCTGGACATATTAGCTTGAGACATGAATATGTCAAGCAATTAATAACTGATGGAGTTATTAATATTGTTTATGTTAAATCAAGTAATAACTTGGCGGATCCGTTAACGAAAGCACTTTCAAGAGCTTTGGTAGATAGTACATCTAGTGGAATGGGGCTAAAACCCTTTACTGAAAATTAGCCACCAATAATGGTAACCCGACTTTCTCTAGAACATCACTAGTTTAAAAGTTTAATGGGTAATAACAAGTTATTGATAAGTGGTTGTGAAAGCACTGAAAATTAATATATAGCTCATTCCAGGATGATTAGTGCAAGATTGCTACGTTTAGAAGGATGAGTTTTATCTCTTACTGAGGTTATTTGTAGTTATGTCTATAGTAGCAGTGACATGGGAAGGAACCTCACCTATATGAACATAGGAAGTGGTGCTGCTTCTACCAAGAGTTGGGTTTTCTCTTGTAAATGTTTATGAAACCAGGATGAAGCACAAGGCCATAATAGTGCTTAATTAGTTCAGAAATTTCTTTAAGGAAATAAGACATAGTCATGTGTGTAGTGATTCCGGTTTTAACATAAGAATATTTGGTTTAAACTTAGGTCACCATCGCATTCATTCTAACTTTGAATTACTTACACTAATTAAAGGTTTAATTCGAAAGACACCTTTATTGTATGCATGATTATATCGGTATGCTTGTGATTAATTATAAAGAGAGGATTGTTAGTATATTATTTATCATATAATTGAAATTGGGAAGGATTGTTAGAGATTTCAATAATAAATATATAAATTATATATATATATATATATACATATGTATGTATATATATATATGTATATATGTATATATATATATATATATATATATATATATATATGTATAGACTTGGTGCTGCATTGTGCAGCATATGTGTATGTATAATAGGGAAAGGCTGCTGTGGTGCGCAGCAAGCCTACGGGCGGCGAGGTTGGATTTCATTCAACCTTGGTATATTTTGTTGAATGGTTACAACTTTTGGTTAAAAGACATGATGCTTACTTAAACTGTATGAGTAAAATTAAAAGATGTAATAAAAATTTATTTTCTGAAAATTCTAAATAGAAGACATGTCTTTTGGGTCAACACTATTAAGAAGGGTTGCATATCTTCAACTAAAATGAAAGGACTCGATGAACGGGTGCTTTAATGCCTATAAATACCTATTGGTATAATGTTTCACATACAATTTCAGAAATTTGTTTCTACATTCCTTGCTCTCTTTTCTCTCTATCACATTTATACAATTTCTTTCTAGTTATTTGTAAGGGAATACAATTCGGTTTTGCTAATCGAATATTTCATACTTTGTTGTATTTGCCAGGAACCCTTTAGCAAACTCATTCAAGTGGAGGCAAATAATACTTTAAGGAAACGATTCAAATCGTACCTCAAAATCATCCTTCAGATTATTCTCTACAATTCCACATTTACTCTAACAGTTCTTGCCAAAGGAGATATTGTTCAGACTGCATCTCGTGCTAGAAAAAGTGCTGCAGGGTTTGTTTTCTATTCTATTTTATTTTAGAACTATGTGGTTGATCTTCTAGAACTGAAACAAAAGGAAAACAAACCCTGCAGGCTTTTTTTCTTAATTTTTATGCTCTTTAGATTTTCCAAGCCTTGTGAAAGGAGACTATTGGTGGATAATTTTCTCAAATTTCTTGCCAGATTTTTCGATGCAAAGAACTATTATTTTCCATGGGACAAAAGGCTTTATTTTGTTCGACTCCCTGCCATTTAGTGCCCCCAGCCTGCTTTCTACCTGTTGTAATTTGGGATTTATTTTCTTTCTGTTTTTAGAGGCATATTCCCGTGAGCAAAGCCATATAGTTCAACAGACTGTTTCTGAACACAATGGTTCAGCTTTGCTTTTGCTAAGGACCCTGAAGGTTGTTGGAGCAATATTAGAAAATATGAAAATAACACAAGAATTCTAATAATAATAATCACATAGAAATTCATGACATCAATTATGTATAAATTAATATAAACAACTAGAGATAAAGTTAGAAAAACTGACAAACTTGGAGATTGAGGCTTGCATAAATGCAATGTCCTAAAGATAGAATTTCGCCCCTACTCTTGTGCTTGTAGTTCGGTAGGCGTTCATCTCCCAGGATTCAACAATCTATAATCCGAAGTCAAAGCACTTCAATCTTCGAACTCTGGCGAACTTCATATATTCCGTACTCTCAAGACACGACTTGGAATTTGACACACGAAGCATGAGAGAAACAAAGTGGGGAAACCCTATTTCTCAAGAGTAAAAATTAACTCTAATTTTCTGTATCCTTAATGGTAATGGTTTCATAGGTTTATATAGAACCCAAGTACTTCTTGTTAAAGAGATGTAACTTTTCATCTATAAGTATACATCATTTGACAAGGGAATGCACCTAAATAACATAACCTTTCTAAGAAATATGGTTAACACTATTTTTCATTCAATTATTAAAATTATATATTACAATATTTTATACTATAATATATAATTTCCAACAAAGGTAAAAAGGAAACTCTGGAAGGCAGTGAATACTTAATTGGTGTATGAGAAATAAATGGAAGTCTTTTCTTGTAGTAGTTGTGGTCGGTAAATTATCTCCCGGTATCCTTTATATGCACTTACAATTTTATTTTGTTTCAATTCTACTTAAGACAAAGTCACAGGGTCGCACCTTTTGCAATTAATTAGTACTTCTATCACTTAATTCGTATCAAAATTAGGGAACTTGCAAAGAAAAACAGCAAATAACTTGTCATGTAGCCGAACGTTTTTGGCTTGTAGATTCATGTCCTCCTTGCTATTTTATTTATGCATCATAAAATATATGGCTGCTTATTCACTTCCATTAATGGAAATCTGTTCTGAATGCACTTATTGTCCAATTTTAAAGGTTAAATTGCAACTCGATTTCAAATTGTTTGAATACCATACTTGCGATCTTGAATAGATTCAAGCCAGACGCTTGATCCAGTTCATCCTTGTTGTCATTTTATCTATTTAAATATCTCTTTTACGTGTACATAGGGAAGGAGGCACTCTGGGCGTGCTTTGCAATGGAGCCTAATTTTGAGGCAATGTGCATTTGTTTATATCTGCACACAGTTGCAGAACATTTTTTTAATAGTTAAAAATTTGTTGAACATGCTTAGTTACTCTGACAACAATCACTTTCAGGAATCCTACATTCTTAAAAGTTAACTCAGTTTTTCAGTTGAGTTCCCAAAAGTTTCAACCATTGTCTTGCTTACTAATTCTCTTTGGTTGTAAGAATGGAAGTATTATGAATTAGTTAATGGGTTATTAGAATTACGTTTTTCTGGCTGTTTCCTTAAGTTCGAAAGGGTGCTCCTTTACTTTTCATATATGCAGGATGTATGGAGAATTGATATCAAGGTCCAAACAAGAGCTGGATGCATCGGAACTGGTTTGGTAATGTCTGATCAAATGACTCTATTCCTATTATTCAGTAGGGAGGTGAGCTGAAATATATTGTGGTTCACAAATAGCATGGAAGATTAAATGGGCTGACTGTACGTATGTCCTTGTGCCTTTTAACATTTTTGCTAATAACAGCATAGTTATTGCTCATGCTGGTGACGGGAACTTCCATACAGTGATTCTTTTTTACCCTAACAATGAAGAACATCGACAAGAAGCAGAGAGACTGAACCATTTTATGGTCCATACTGCCTTGTCAATGGAAGGTATGGACTATTCTGGAATTCTTTACAATTTCTCTACTCTCCAAGTCGATGAATTATTGAAGGGATTTGCAATGTGGCCGTTATTGATTATCCTTTTTGGAATCTTTCTCCATTGTGGTTTATTAATTCCATTAAGTTTGTTAATCTAGTATCTTTACATGTAATAACCAACAGTTGATCTTATCTCAACTTAACTTTCTTTTTATATTTCGCTACCCAAATATTATTATAACACAATAGTCGACAAGTTAGAGGAAGATCTACGAAGACTTGGAAAGAGATTTTTAATACCTAGGATGGAAGACCAGGGCAAAAGGGATAGAGGAAGACTTGGAAAGAGACTTTAAGAAAAGACATGGAGTACTTGGAGCTAACGGAAGACTTGGTGCAAAATCGGGCTCAGTGGCGTTCTAAGATTCATACAACTGAATACACTTAGTGGAATAAGGCTTTGTTGTTGTTGTTTGATCGACAAGTTTGTTGGAAAATGATCAACAATCAATGACAAATTTATATATATGAAAGTAAATTCGGATATGCTAATAAATATTGGGAATGGAGGCTTTGAAGACAAGGAAAAGAATAAAAGCAGCATTAGATCACAAAAACATTATATGAATCCAGGGAAGCTAATTCCTGCTCACGTTTTCTTTCAAAGCTTTACTCTCTTTATGCACACGCACATGCACGTCTACACCCCTATGCCTACCCTCACCCTTCCCTTCCAGTCGCTGTCGGAATCGAGAAATGAAGCTGAAATCGTTTCGTATAATTCTCTGACGTACTTGTAATCTTTAATGGTCCCCTATGCCCCCCCTCATCTTTATTATGAGCTGAAAACCTGTCTTAATGTATTTCTGTTAATTTTGCTTCTTTCACTTGTATCCCATGGGTTAGAGTGTGAAAATCTCCGTAACTTGTAATTCGAAGAGATATGTGAATCGTATTTGTTTGAGTCGAATGTAAACGAACCCCCCTCCTCTGTATGCTGGTAGTAAAGAAAGTTTAGATGGGATGTGATCCCATTTTGTGAAGTCGAAACCTGTTTTTTTTTCTTTCTGTTTTTACTGGAGATACAAACTTACGTTGTTTCCCTAAGTTTCATTCTTCTATTCTTTGTTCCATTTCTTCCTTCTATAATGTCTTTCGATTAAACTATTTAACCCATATCGAACTTTTGCTTTTCTTGTGCAACTGATATTGGGGGAGGGGAATTTGAACACAGAATCTCGGGCGGAAAGACAATCAATCTTAACTGTAAACTCAAAGTCAGTCGCTAGACTTGTCCATATAATTTTATAAAAGAATGGCCAATGGAATGGATGTCTCATGGCTCGATTAGGGTAGGCTGTAAATTTCTAATGTGGTTCAATGCATTTGCCGGGAGACAGGGATTAGAAGTCAACGAAGAAATTTGAAACTTCCAAAACAAGAGTGGGGAAAATAGAACTCTGGTAAGATTCGCATGGGAATTGAATAGAAGTGTTTTGTTTTTTTCTTTAAAAAGTTTTTGATCCTCACGATCCTCATGAATCTTAAATTGGAGGCAATAATTGATAGAATCTAGCACCTAGAGGGGTTAGGCCTTAGGTACAACGATTGTACAACGATTGTACTATCTCACTATGTTATACCTAAAACTTGCTTTACTCAAACGATATTGTAATCTAATCGAAAATGTATGTAAGGGAACTTAAACTGTAAAGGAAGAGTATGCTGCTTTAGTCAATTAGGCTACGCATTGATCTACACATAATTTGGTTAGTAGACGTAGTTCGGTTAGAAGGGATAAAAAAGCTTTGGGTAGTTGTAGCACATTATCATGTAGTTGTCTCTTTTAAAATTTTAATTGATTTTTTTTTATCAATTGGGGAAGGGAAGTTCGGACATTGGACCTTTTCTAAACAAATAGGCAATTACCCAACAAAAATAGGCAATTACGTAACCAGAATAGGCAAGGGGAAATGTTTGAATCTAGAATACAGTAGTTTAAAGAGGAAAACCCAGTCCGCCAAGTTAATACAACATGCAGACATGAAAGAAATTTATTCGTTTTAATCCTACCAATTTGGAAGGATTGGAAAGAATAAGTTTCTTTGATGGGTAATTCATCTTCTATCAACATTGCATACTTTTTTTAGAAAACTAATGAAAAAGGTTTGAAAATTTTGAGTTTTAATCAAAATGACAAAAAGGTGTTGTAAGTGAATAGTATCAAGAGTGACTTTTTAGAGTAAAATTGTTATTTTCGTGAAAAGTGAACAATACCAGAAGTGTTTTGTTGAAACTCCCTACTTTTTTTCATTCTTCCTTTAACATGCATTGAATCTAATTAGTTATTTATTCCAATCAAATCCTAAACAACAAATGAATCCAAGGATTCTCAAGTTTATAGACTACCCAACAAGGAGCAATTACCAACTCATACTATTTTATCCCTCTCGTTAACATCATTCAACCAGGGATTATGTTGAAATGGGGTCCACTTGTAGTTTTCCAAGCCAAACAAGCAGATAGAAAATGGACGAAGCATCTCCTGTGCACACAGGTTGTGCGCATGGGTTATTCATGACCCGTATTGACAGTGTATCACAACAACATATTGACAGTAAATTGATAATTAATATTTTTTTTATATTATTAATAAAGTGAGGATACGTTATCGATACACTATCAACATAGGTCATGCACAATCCATACGCAAGCGATGAAAAATGTGGCCGACCTATAATTTGGGCATTAAGTATTGTGATAGACACCATACGTAAAGCACACAAACAAAACGCAGGATCGCTCCTGCAAAGTGGGGTACGGAGCTTAGCTTTGAACAATGGCGACCCTTGCTACTTTCACATCACGACAGCTTCAACCAACTGGCTAGGGAATATGTGCAAGGCACTCAGCACTGGTTTTTGGATTATTTGTAACCATGGTATAATACGGATGAACGATGAGGTTATGCTTTATGGTTTAGTAATAATTACAAATTCATGTGTATGAGTGGATTTGTTATATCACGTAGCTATATTCCAGTATAGTACAATAGTATAATACCATTCCAGTATTGTACTATACAATAGTTTCTCGTTGCTTAGACTTAATAGAAGCATAAGCATGCACGTATATGCCATGCGTTGCTAATATAGTATTTGATTTAGCACTAGTAATTGTAAAATAGAATTCTCTACTTAGGGAGTGTTACTGATTTCCGTACTCTCTTTTTTTTTTTCTTTGCATAGACTCCTTTATGGTTTTTTTTTTCCTGACTTTTAAGTTGAATAAATTTAAAATAAAATCAAGGTACATAAAGAAAGAAGAGCTCACAAAGACAAAAACAGTGTTCAAAAATTACTTTCGAATCCTAGAAAAGCACTTAGATGTAGAGGTGGAATAACATGGAGGGCTGGATAAGCTCTAGCCCGATCAGCCCAAGTTTTCAAGCACCTTAATTCGTCATCTTGGTTCCGCCACTAGATAGGTGGTTTTCTCAAAAGCTCTAAAACAATGTTTTTATAATTGAGAAGTCGTATTAGGTTTAACTTTTTTGGTCAAGCATTGTCAAATACATTTTTTTATTATATAAAAGTGTTTTTATGCCAAAAAGAAAATTACTTAGAAGTTGGAATTGGCGTAATTTTGACCATAAGGAAGTTGAAGTTTTATTATAAAACTAATTTGTTATAATAATTCAATTTCTTATTAGTACATGTAAAATCTTATATTTTTTTCAATGTGAAACAACACTCAATCCTCACACATAAAACACAATACAATATAATAAGAATAAATTTATGAATTCGATAGTGAGGGTGGTATTTATTTTGAGAGTTGATAGACCCGTCCCAATGTGATTTTTCAAACCAACATTATAATCACACCTACCATAAAAAGTTAAAAAATTGAAATGTTATTTTTCCACCCACTATTATTCCTAATAACCTCTAATATGCTATTTTCACATCCACTATTATTTTTAGAAAATTGAAATACTATTCCCCATCCTCCGATGATAATCTATTAGCAAATGAATGATGCTCCAAATACTTTGCTGCTGCTGTGAGATTATGCACTCCAATAACTATTATCAATATTAATTTAAATCATCAGTTGCTAGCTCATATGCACTTTTTCATTCCAAAATTCTTTTTATCCTCGCCCTTTATGTCTTTTTTGCGAATTCGGCTTACATATTGTCCATTCCTTTCACAACCCAATGGAAGTCTAGGGCTCATGTTACCTTTTCGCGCCCAACCTATTACTATTATATATCTTTTAAGGTCATTATCAATCGTTTAATAAAGGGGTAAATTTGTAATTAAAATTTTTATTAAAAAATGAATGAGAAGATAAGACAATGAGGTGAGAAGAACAACACTCTATCTTTGAGTCAAGTGTGAATGCATGATAAAGATGTATCACATCCTTCCGTGGCTACCACTTTTATCCTGATTCCCACTAATCCGTGGCTACCACCATCACCATCATATATACCGATCATGCATGATGAAGATACACCAACTATATATCACAGCCGCCACCATCAGCATCATGCATGCATTGATTCCCCATTTTCATTTTCTTAATTATCTGTTACTTTTGCAATCACCACAGTCCATGTCAAAGAAGAAAGATTTAAGTTTTAACCCCAATTGATCAGCAACTTGCATTGCATATTTGCGGTCAAAGTGATGCGTAATTTTTTTTCTACTAGTTGAGGGACGACCAAAACCCTAATTTAATCATGCCGTGTTAAACATTATTACACGTGGGCGGCAGTAGCGGAGTCACCCACAAAGCTTAGGTGGGTTGTAGACCAGGGAGGTTTTTGTGTAAATTCATGCTTTACTTGCTTATGTTAATGCATGTAGTCTATATAGCTCACTCAATTTTAATACAAGTTAATATTTAATGTATACTTAGTGCACGATAGGTAATAAATAATACTTTTTTATACTAAAATAAAATGAGTTCTCTCTCTATTCCCCATCATTTTACAGTGGTGGAGAAGAGTGTTGCCCTTCCACCACAGCGTGGGTTCAAACCCTGTTGGCTTTCTAATCTAACAAATCTATCGTTTGACAACAAAGAAAAAGAAAAAAACTTTTTACCCTATGCAATCTAGCCATTGTGCTTCCTACTAAAAAAAAAAAAGAAAAATATTTTTTTTAATCAACCATTAAACCCCTAGCTCCGCAATTTCCTTACTTTCCGTTGAGATTTTCCAATGAATGTCACATTTGGTCTGTTCTTAATCTTTTTATTTACTATTCTTGATCTAATTAGCAGGCTAATTATTATATGGTCCTTCAATTTGTCGATTAGATTATGATTTTGAGAAAAGTTTATATTTCATCGTTGTTGTTTCATGTTGATTATTATATAATTTTATATAGGCAAAAAGAATGAACATATAATTTTGTGGTACTGATTTCAGCTAGACCACCCAAAAAAAAAAAAAAAATCCTAGCTCCGCCCTTGGTGGGCGGTAGGGAAAATATAGTGATTTGCAATTTTAAATGTGGCTTAAATTTACTCAAAGTTCAGGTCCTTATTTTTTTGGTTAATTTGGATTCTGTATAAACTATTGCTATCAACTTAACAGGTTGTCCATATATATCGATCAAGACAGAAGACGGTCTGTTTTCCTTCTGATAGGGTGAAATCTCACCCACTCTTACACTAACTGGAGTAATAGATCATTTATATTATATAGTTAGTGCGAGTTAGGATCATATTTTGATTAGGAGTGGTTTGAATTTGAAAATGTTATCTTGTTTGGGTTAATTTATACTATTTTGGGGAGTAAAAGAATTGTTTAAGAGTATTCACATTTTGCGTTTGAAGTTTTGGGTTCGAATATTACTGCCTTCACTTATTTTAATCACCGATGGAAAGGAAAGAAGCATTTCATTAATTGGTTCATACTGTATTTAGTTGGAAGTGTTCATTTATCTTTTGCAAATGAGCATTCAATTAATTGGGATTTTTAATACGACTAATTATACTCTTACCTTGTTAAAATATATATACACACACACACACACACACACACACACACACACTCTTACCACTTATTTGTTTCACATTTTAACTACCATTTTACGTAGGGTACTGCTAGGGTGATTAAATTTTTAGACTAAATTTGCAAACTAAATGATATGTCACCAATAGGATTGAGCACGTTAATTAACGCTTAAGTAATAAACCTATCATCAACTTCCATGTCCTTTAGTTTTAAAAATTTAGTCTCCCTAGCATTACTCTTTTACGTAATAGCTACTAGTTAGGTGTACGTCCACAGTAATTCTGATTTTTAGTTCAATTCAAAAAGATTAAAAAAAGGAAGAAGCAAAACATAAGTAACTCTATCTCTCTCTCTCTCTCGACACACGTCACACACCTCGCCACCTATTAACAATGGAAATCAAAGAAAAGCTTATGAGAAATCTCAGAGAAGTTTTAGAGAGGAGAGAAAGAGAGAACCTTTTGTATTGAATACTTTGAGAGAAAATACAATATTAATGGCAAATGCCTTACAAGTTTGCTTTTGTAGTAAAACTAACCATCACAGAATTACAATATTACCCTTCTTACATTCCACCAATTTCTAACAAACTTAATCCATACAGTGGCGGATCTAGGAAATAATATTCGGGGGGTCAGTAAGAATGGTGCGCGCAGCGCGCAAATTTTTTTTTAGCAGAAATAGCATGCATATCGTCATTTCATCGAGTCTTGATAGGCCTTAAGTCATTTGGAAAAACATATTGCACACCTGTTAATGCCTCATTTGCGTAGGTAACTAACATGTTAAGGCTGCTACCATATGAATGCTTAACAAATAAATACACTTATCTTGAACACACTAACAATGTTTGATATCATTGCATCCCATTAATATGTTTGTCCAAGAATGATGATGCTTTGTTATTCTTTGAGATAACCATTTCATTTACTTTGCATTTTGGATAGTTTTTTACTTTGTTCTTTTTTTTTGCCAACAATTGTAATCACAACCAACAAACAAGCCAGAGGTAAATAATATTAGGACTAGACTGTAAAGGGGCAACACCTCTCTAATGCATTTTATCATGCAATTGAAGGGCATATATGAAGGGCAACTCTAACCTTTAAAGGGCAGCACCCAAGTCATCCATGGACATTCACTGAAGTTCGGAGGGTCAGCACCTAAGATGTCCATGGACGTTCACTGAAGTTTGGGGGGTCAGCTGACCCTCCTTGCCCCTTAGTGCATCCGCCAGTGAATCCATATAACCAACTTATAACAACCATCCCCCCCCCCCGCCCCACACACACACACAAAAAACTAAGCGTGGAGGATTCGAGCTTAGTTTGCTTCATAGTTGTTGGAATTCCCAAGCCAAGATGTCTGCAATGCTTTAAGAAAACTGGACTGTGTAATCCCTTAGTGAAAACATTTGCAATCTGATCATCTGTTGAAATATAATGCACACTGATATCTCATTTTTGGACCTTCTTTCGAACAAAATGGTAATCAGTGTCAAGGTGTTTAATCTTGGAGTGAAACACATGATTGGAACTAAAAGCTAATGCAGAAAGGTTATCACAGTGAAGAGAATGTGGTGTTGACAAAAACTGATAAATATCCTTGAATAAAGACTAAATCCAAAACACATCACCTGTACAATGTGCCAAGGCTTTGTATTCAACCTATGTGGAACTTTGAGAAACAGTAGGTTGATTCTTTGATTGCTATGAGATATGATTTGACCCCAGATAAACTACAAAACCAGAAATAGATCTTCTAGTATTAATATCTGCTACCCAATCCGAGTCTGAGTATGCAGTTATCTGGAAGGTTAAACCTTTTGTATAATGTAAACCACAACTGACAGTCCCTTGGACATATTTGAGTATTCTCTTTACCAGGTGTAAATGTGCATCAGTTGGTTGTGTCATAAATTGACAAACCATATTCATTGAATAAGCAAGATCCGGTCTTATGAAGGTTAAGTACTAAAGTGCACCAACAATACTTTGATATTGACTTGGATCAGATAGCAAGGTTCTTTCACTAGCAAGAATTTGAGTATATGGCTTGGAGGGAGTAGATGTTGGCTTACAAGATTCCATACCTGTTTTCTTCAAAACAATTTTAGCATACTTTGACTGATTGATGAACAAAGATCCATCATCATTGTACTGAACATGTAACCCCAAAAAATAAGTAAGTTTCCCCAGGTCCTTGAGATCAAACACACCTGTTAAGTCATTGATCACTGCCTGCAACTCAGTTGGACTAGAACCAGTAAGGATAATGTCATCCACATACAATAGTAACAGAATAATGTCTTCATCATCAATCTTGACAAACAAACTTCTATCTGACAATGATGCTTTAAAACCAAGAGCTGGAAGGTAACTAGTAAATTTGGAATTCCAGGCCCTAGGTGCTTGTTTTAGTCCATAAAGAGACTTCACTAATTTGCAAACATGATTAAGCTTTTGAAAATCCATAAAACCTTGAGGTTGCTTCATGTATACTTCTTCCTCAAGATCTTAATGCAAGAATGCATTTTTGATATCCAATTGTCTCAATTACCAACTGAACTAAGCAGCTAGTGCAAGTATAATCCTTATTGTAGTATGCCTAACAACAGGGCTAAAAGTTTTAGAATAGTCTATCCCATGCTCTTGAGTAAACCCTTGTGCAACCAATCTAGCTTTAAACCTTGAAATAGAGCCATCAGGGTTCTTCTTAATCTTGTAAACCCATTTGCTACCTATGACAGTTTTATTTGATGGAGGTGGGACAAATTTCCATGTTCCCTGAGCTTTGAGGGCATCAAATTCTTCCTGCATTGCATTCTGCCACTTTACTTTATGAGCTGCACTCTTAAAAGTTTTTGATTCCTCAACATCAGATCTATCAGCTAAGAAAGAGAAACTAGCATGACATTGATCCATGGATTGATTATCAGAAACTAAATCCATGAGTTGTAAAAAAGACAACTTAGGCAAAAAGGCAAGAAAACTAGCATAATTCTTCCTTGTGATTGCACTTGTTTGTAATCTAGTTTGTACACCATGTTTTCTCACATCATTATTATCTGAATCAATAAGTGAAAAAGATGTGGTGAAAGGAAGAACTACCTATAATAATGCAGAATCCAGGACAGGGAGCAAGAAAGTTGTATCAACAGGAGAGGAAAAAGTAAAGCCATTTAATGATAATGTGTCACTAGCCTACGAAGCAGAGACTAATGCAATGCTATTTTCTGGAAGACAAGGTTGATGATGACCACTGATATCATAAGCATTTGAACCAGAAACATGTGAACTGGAGAATGATGGTGCAGTTGAATGAGATAATGAAACTGAATGGTCTACAGAGTTATTGGCAGATTCTCTGTGATTAACATGAACTGGTATAATAGCTGGCATCAAATTCTGAGGCTCTTGTCTACTTTGCCCCATTCCAGTGTGTATCTTAGCTAACTTACTAGGAAAATAAGACTCATCAAATACTATATGTCTAGATATGATGCATTTTCTAGTCTGCATATTGAAACAAATCACCCCTTTGTACCCCATTAAGTATCCCAGAAAAATACACATAGCAGATCTTGCTTGCAATTTATTTGCATTATATGGCCTCAACCAAGGAAACATAGCTGAGCCAAAAATCTTTAATGATTGTACATCAGGTACTTTCTGATACAACACCTGATATGGAGAACACATTGATAGAGTCTTACAAGGCATCTTTTTAATCAAGAAAACCGAATGTGCACATGCAAAGTACCAAAACTCAGAGGTTAAACCAGCAGCATTGAGTAGTGTGATAACAATCTCCAGTATATGTTTGTGTTTTCTTTCTGCCATTCCATTATGTTGTGGAGTGTAAGGTCAAGAAATAAACTAAATGATGCCCTTACTAGCTAGAAAAGAAGTGAAACTTTTACTCACATATTCTCCTCCTCCATCTGTTTGCAAGCTTTTAGTATGTGTCCCAAATTGAGTAAGTACAAAATTGTAAAATCTTACAAAAATTGTAAACACATCTGATTTATTACTCATTGGAAAAATCCACACATATCTGGTATATTCATCAATTAGAGTTACATAATACCTATATCCTTCTAAGGACTTCATAGGAGAAGGACCCCAAATATCTGAATGCACTTTTTCAAATGGATATGTACATGTATCTGATCTAATTAGAAATAAAGTTCTAGACATTTCCCTTGGATACAAGGTACGCAAACACTATGTTTATTATCTATACAATCCGTAATACTAGACTTCTGTAACATAGAAGACATAGGGTGTCCCAACCTTTAATGCCAAATCTCAAATTTTATAGCTTTTCCCAAATATGATGCTGGACTACTTATAATAGACTACACTCCTCTTCTCTGTTGAACCACTGGAATTTGAAACAATTCTTAGGCTTACTCTTTCCTTGATACACTATTTCCCTTGTCCTCTTGTTCTGCACAAAGAATTCAGATTCATCACATATAAACCAGCTCTTATTGTCAGCACAAAGTTGTTTCACAGATAATAAACTCCTAGCAATATGAGGAACATGTAATACTTTGTTGAGAATAAGAGAATGGCTATTAGTTTGTAAAGTAGTTAAACCAATGTTATGTATTGATAAACTTGTACCATTTTCAATGGTTATTTTATCCGAACCCTCAAAAGGTGTAACTTGAGTCCAAGCATTGATGTCAACAGCCATATGATGAGATGCACCTGAATCAACAATCCAAGTATCCTAAGGAATGAACTATGTAGTCTGTTGAGCATTTATAGCAGACAATGATGATGGTGGTGGCTGACCTTGAAATGAATAATTGCTTCTCTGATAACAATCAAGAGCTGAATGTCCCATTTTTCCACATATTTGGCACTCAACAACAAAGCCTGAATTTAAAGAGTTACTATTCCTATGGTAACAGTTAACTGCAGCGTGCCCCCTTTTGTTACATATTTGACACTCTATCACCACATTGGTTCTGGTATTAGTATTACCAGACCAAGAATTATTACCATTATGTCTTGAATTACTTGAGCCATATCCTTTTCCCCTGAAGTTATTGTTGTTTCTGTAATTGTTTCCCCTATATTGATTGCCAATTGATCATTGAGCCCCAAAATTCCTCTATTAGACTGTGTACCAGAATTATTTTCATCACTAGGATTACCAATAAAACCATATCCATAGGTTTGACCAGGGAACAAAGTAGTGGTGATGGTGGATAAAATGGTCTAGATGAAGCAGGATAGAATGGCTGCTGAAAATTTGGTGGCGGCAGTGAATTGTTGAGAGAGTTATCTTGAATCTGAGGAGTAGTACCATAAGGCACAGCAGTGATAGTCCCCACAGTACTACCAGGAATATGACTATGAGCCTGAGCATTCGAGGATGATCCAGAACTAGAACCAGTATTAAAACCTTAAACATACATTGCAGATAAGCTCTGAGATAAGATATTAATCTCCTATTCAATTTCCCTTTCTATACCTAATAATTGTGATTGAAACTCCTTCAAGGTAATCAATGACTCCCTAGCCAATATAACCGTACAAATAACCCCATACTCCTTAGGTAAACCAGCAAGACCAACAATCATTATCAGACACAGATTCACCTGCAGCAGTTAGTTGTTCCCTAATACTTTTCAACTTCGAAAGATACTTATCAATTGTATCAGTTCCTTTCTGAATCGTGTGCAACTCTGTTTTGAGATGATTGACCATAGACCTAGAAATAGATGCATATCGATCAACAAGATTGGTCCATGCTTCATGAGCAGTTCTACAACCAAGAACATACTCCATTGCCTCATAAGTTAAGGTAGCAAGTAACAAACTCAGTAGTGCCATATATGTAGATTCCCAACCCATAAAAGCCACAGTAATCTCCTTTGTAACCCTAGCTTTCACACTAACAACATACTTTGATGGACACACAGTTGTACCGTCAAAATGACCAAACAATTTATATCCTCTTAAAATCAATTGAAATTGAAATGCACATTTGGCGAAATTGTCATCTCTTAGCTTTATGGTAAGCATACCCAAAACTCCATCAACTTTAAAGTTTGAAGTACTCATGATTATCTTCAAAACGCAAACAACTAATCACCAAATCGAATTATACTTAGAGATTAACACTCTGATTGGAAATAACCAAGGAAGAATGACACTTTCCTTAACAAACAATTTCTTGACTGAGAAAGAATGACATTTTCTTGAAACTTTCTTGAATTTGTGAAAGAATAACACTTTCACAAGAACGATACTAACAATCGCAGCAAATATGAATTAACATATACATATTAACAGAAGTATCACAAATCATGAAAACCAACTTAGATCAAGAATTTGCAGAACTCAACCATATGCTTCGAATTCAAGAAACCAATGAAGAGTGAAGAATAGTAACACATGAAAGAAGAGCAGAATCCATGGACAACCCAGACATCTCCCCACGAATCGAAGTTCCCATTAACATCGTCAGAAATCGCAGCAAGAACAATTCTGATAAATCGCAGCAACTACAACACCAATACGAATCACTGAAGCATCAATAATAGTGGAACAAGTCAGGATCGGAATCGGTGATGAACCATTACCGACGATGATACCATATTAACAATGGAAATCAAAGAAAAGCTTATGAGAAATCTCAGAGAAGTTTTAGAGAGAAGAGAGAAAGAGAAAACTTTTTGTATTGAATACTTTGAGAGAAAATACAATATTAATGGCAAATACCTTACAAGTTTGCTTTTGTA
Source organism: Heteromeles arbutifolia (assembly GCA_024362995.1). Taxonomy (NCBI): domain Eukaryota; kingdom Viridiplantae; phylum Streptophyta; class Magnoliopsida; order Rosales; family Rosaceae; genus Heteromeles; species Heteromeles arbutifolia. Next base: position 27,646,276 of record JANCRC010000014.1, read on the forward strand.
GTAAAACTATCACAGAATTACAATATTACCCTTCTTACATTCCACCAGTTTCTAACAAACTTAATCCATATAACCAACTTATAACAACCATTATGGTTATTACCACCAAAACCAACATCCCAAATCCTTCAATACTCCGAACCCATAAACCAGAATCAATTAGATGAATTCGGACTTGCCGCCAATAGGAAGTTACTATAGTCCCAACCCACGGTGAAGACTCATTGAACCTAGCGGCGGCGCTGCTTTCTTTCACACCCGACTACTCCGCCTCTCCAACCCATCTTCCTCCCCTTCTCACAAACCCAGCACCACATCTTCATCTCTATCCTCCTTACTACCTGGGTCGCTCTCTCCAACACACAAAAATCTTACCCCATTTACGACTCTTCGACACTCGAATCCAACCCAGTTGTTCTGTTAGTTTCCACATATGGGTTTCGATTCGGGTACCAATTAATGGCCGACGCCAATTTAGGTTGGGGTTTGATAGGTTTTTTTTCTTCTTTTTTCAGTGTTTTAATTACATAAATTAGAATTGACGTGGATGTCCAACTCAGCCGCCACATAAGGTGGGTAAGACTAGCATTACTCTTTTAAACAGTTATAAATCCATGCAATGTAATATATCATTATGTAAATACATGAAGTTTGATGGGGTTTGGCTTTATTTCCTAAAGCCTAAAACATATTATAATCCCTGCAAATTTATCAAAATCATTAACTTTTAAATTCAAATCATAATTGAATACACATAAAGTTATATAGACTATTTTAAAATCTAACTGATTGAATACCCTCATATTTCTCTGGAATTTATAAACTCCTTTAGAATCTTGATTGAATCTTGATTGAATGCAACGGTGGGTCAGTTCGCATGTGAAACTAAAAGGAGACGTTTTAATGATGGTTACAGCTCTCCAACGGGATTCCACAACCAACATAGGTCAGTTTGGACATGTTCTAGATGATACTCGTCGGCTTATGAATAACTTTTCTCAAGGGGAAGGTCTCGTTTATCAATCACGAGGCCAACAATGTTGCACATTGCTTGGCAAGATATAGCTTGACAATAACCAATCCTTTGATGAGGTTTAAAGAACTGCTACATTTTATCTGAGATTCTTTATTTGAGGATAGCAACTTCATCTTGTAATTTGGTGCGAGACGCTCTTTTTCCCTTAGAGCAGATTGAAATCCCCGACAAGATTTTTATCGAGGGCCTTAAAAGCATCTTCAAATGAGACATCAAATATTGAACACCAAATATCAATTTGATGATCTGCGCGGCAGTTTGACATCATAGTAAAATTACATCTTCAACAATGTATCTAATATACTGTTTTGTATTTTAATATATTAATTTTTCAAATCATAATAAGTGCTAAAAGAAATATAAATAGCTACACATCCAAGCATTTAATGCAAGGCTGAAGAATAATCATTTGGCATATGAATTTTGAGGCGGCACTTTTGACGCCTCCCACCAAGCCTTCAATCCACATCAGCTTTTGGCTGATGGGTTGGAATGTAATGAGATGCCATTTGTCACCGTTACACATCTACTTGGCAATTTGAAGCATGGGTTGAAGATGCTCTAACATGCACCCTATTCTTAGCATTGGACGTATTCTCTCATTATTAGTGAATATCATACTTTTTCTCAACAAAAATAAAATCTTGATTAAATAAATATGAATTTTGTAAAACTCTTTTAAAACTTTTTAAACTCCAAATTGAATAGCATTTAATGAACTTTATTATGTGTTAACTTGAGAGAAATCCCTCAAAATCTTAAGGGGAAAGGGTGGATTATGAAATTCCTCCAAATCATCAAAATCCTATAAAATTAAATTCTTATATAACAGATGACGCTTTACTGCACTGGCAGAAAGCAATTATGCCTATGCACCTTAGTGCGGGTTCGATTCCCACCAATTCTTTCTGCCTAACAACTAATTAATTAACCCATTAACCCTAACATTCTACTAAAAAAATCATCATTTAATACACTTAAACTTTTATAAGCTCCTTTAAAATCTTAATTGAATATAGCTAGATTTTATGAACTTTTATGAACTCCTTTGAAATTCTAATTGAATAACTCTTGCCTTTTAAGATATATATTTTTTTTTACCAAACAATATTATCTACACTAAGGGAAATAGTGTGGGCTAAGTCTCATACTAGGCTCACAATAAAAAAAATTTGGCCCGTTCTGCTTCTTGCCTGCACCCAACTAGGTTGGGGTGCCTACGGCTAAGCCTCATTTAGGCTTAATTTTCTTAATTATTTGGCCCGAAGCCATCTAAAGTGAATATGGCCCGAAGTCATTATTTTGCTTCTACGATCGACCCCGTATGGTCCGATCTATTGAATTAATGAAAAGTGACCAGCAATCCATTAATCTGACAAAACATCCAAAATTATTAGCCTGAAGCCCACTTTTGGACATTAACGATTCAATATTTTATTTCTTTTCTTTTAACCGTTGACTCACTTTCGTAATCGCGAAGCACTCACACTTGAGTTCCTGAAGCAACCCATCCACTACACTTAGTTGTATATTGTATTATGTGTTCTTATAGGTACCTCATTTTATGAACCAGAAGTTCATAACTAAACTCGAACCTGTGGTTTCGAATTTAGTGCCTTTGAAACCTGAAGTTTTCATAAAACAATACACCCATGAAAACCTGACATTTTTCATGTAAACCATGTCTTAGAACCCGAATGTTCTAACTTTGATGCTTATGGATATCTTATTTCCATAAGCACCAATCACAATTTTGTTCCCTCCATTTAGTGGATTGTTGAACCGTAACAAGTTTTCACTATTTCGGAAGTTTCGAATTGAAACTACTTTATGTGGGTACAAGACGTGAATCTCCACTTGACTATTAAGAAGCTGAGTAACCATTAAAGCCAACAATGGCGTGGAAGAGCTGAATAAGCCTCTGCCATGATCTTCATTCGAAGACTTATGCCCGAAGCATTACAAACGAAAATACCTCCTGAACGAGGATTTTATGGCTCTTTGGCTCGCTTTTACGGACTGTTAAATCCTGAAAGACTGTCATGCCCCGACCCGCGAATAAAGACTATCCACGAGCTAGGATGTGAGCCATATCTTAGCTATAGAAATAAATTCTACAACCAAGATATGTGGAAAATTAAATTAAATTATAACGATTACACCACACATCAACTAAATCTTACAAAAAAATTTATTGAATACGCAGCAGAATAACTTTAGTGCCCAAATTAATTCACAACAAAAACTACCAATTCAACAATAATTAAATTGTAACAATTCTTTCAAATGCATGAAATATATGCAAATGAGATGGATGAATGTACTCACTCCCTTATAATCCCTTCAACACATACCTAAGGCACCCAAGCCTACACATCCCATACCATGCTTATACCACTTGGCTCTGGATACGTTAGAGTATGAGTTAACTCCCGTTCATCCTTTAAACCAATTTTTATAGTTAAACTCTCAGTTTCCACTTTATTATACAGACACTTCCCCTGACACCTAATTGTATATTCAAGCCCTTCCCCCGACGCCTGACATATACAAGATTTCTTTATTTTATAATCAACCAATTTGTATACTCAAACCCTGCACCTTACGCTTGACATATATACGGTTCATTATTATTCAAGGCAAACTTCAGCCCTTGAATATCCTCACAACTTAAACACTTTACACAAGTGAGCACTTGACACAGCACAACTTTTTTTCTTGCTTTGCATGAATGTTTATGTATATGTCATGTTCATATAGATATCAATACTCACATGTTATCTAACAAACCTGCAAGCTTCAACATAAATCAAATTTATTAGTAACAAGAGTAGTATAATCATAATATTAATAACAAAATAATAATCTTTAATATAAATGATAAGCAATATGTTACCATTTCCTAATTTTTTTATTGTTTCAATTTCATTTCCTCCCTCTTGTTCTCTTTCTTCCTTCACCACTTCCCCTTCCTCTTCTTTAATATAGCTGAAACTCTACATATATAATAGGAGTTGGATTTCTGAAAAACTTCCATGAAAGCAAAAGAAACTAGAGATGTTGGCCATGCAAAGAGGTTGGCAGAGAAGGCTAGCTCAACTGAGCATCAGCTGTTCGAACTGGAGTACAAGTCAGTACATAGATTGGATTGTTGTGATTTTTGGATATGTTATAGATGAGATGCTAAGGAACAACTTTTGTGAAGGAAGTGTTTTGATCGGAGCTCTATAAAATGGGGTTTTGGTGCTCATAACATGGCTGTCCAGTTTTCTGCGGGATTAGAGACATGAGTTGGTATTTCAAACATATTGGACGATCGCACCGTTGGATATTCCTGAAATTTGGATATATCATGGTAGAGAGATAGGAAAACAACTCTCATGAAGAAAGTACTATGATATAATCTATGGATGATGGTATTTTGATCTGTTCAATAGGCTGGACGAATTTCTAGTTTTTTGGATATCTTTCTTTTGAGAGATGGAGTTTGGTGGAAAGATTTGTTGGATAAGGTCTCATGTATTTTTCTGGGATTTGTCTCACACTTTTGTACATCATTCTCAAGGAAAAAAAATAGAGATTTATGATAGTTTGGTGGAAGTGCTTCTCATGGCAATGATCCCAAACGTAAATGCATAAACAACACAAGATTTAAGTGGTTCGCCAAATCGACTACATCCACTGGGTTTACTTTCATTGTATTTCACTATATATGAGAAACTTACAAATACAATGAAAGATGGCTTAAAGCCTTAACAATATGTATGTGAAAGATAAGGGGTAATATGAAAAAGGAGAATGGCTTTGGAGTTGTTCTTTTTCTTTTTTCTTTTTTCTTCTTCTTCCTTTCTCTTTTCTCCCTTGTCTTCCGTTGTTTCTTACTCCTTCCTTTATAAAGATTGCATGACATCTTCCTCTCCAAAGAATCTCCACAAGTGTGCCAATAGAAAGAAAGCAAGTGTTGTGCCAATCATTAGACATAAAATGTGTTCCAATAGAAACACACCAATTGTTAACCTAATCATCACCATGAAATGTGTTCCAATAACAAGGCAACAAATGTTGTCCTAATCCTTAGCAATGACATGTGGTCCAATAGAAAAACAACAAATGTGAAGCTAATTGTGAACTAATGAATAATATGCAAGATGTTCCTTGCATCAAAGGCCACGTGAAATGTTCTAACCACAATAAGTTGTCATCTTCCTCTATTTAGAGTGGTGAATATCATGCAAAGTGCACAAAAGCTCAAAAGCCACGTTCAAAGTCTAAGGGATATGAATCCCACCTCTTCAAATTTTGGAGGGATGAATCATCACCAAACATTTAACTCTTAGATTCCTAATGAATACAAACTTGCCAACTCACCCTTAAGTAGACTTCCACCTTCACATTTAGAGTGGTGAGTAATCACCAAATCATTAACTCCTAATGTTACAAACTCTCCACCTCATCTTTGAGGGAAAATATCAAGACAAAATTACTCATTTAGTCCAACCACAAACTCTTGGCCCTTTGTGAGGAAAATAAAACCAAACTCATTTAATCTCCCTTCTCCAATTCAAACTAAAAATATCTCTAATTACATATGAACATGAAATAGCTAGTTTTTGAAATAATTTGTAGCAAAAAGGATTTTACATTGAAACTATTTTACATATCGAAAATAGGTTCTTGTACGTAAAAATAATTACCCACATACATACATATATACATATAACCATTTTTTTAAATACGAGGCTTTACAAAGACATTGCATGAAGTACACCATGATTACGTCCATGAATGAGTACGATTTTGAAGTTTATAAATCCGATCGAATTTTGACTGGAGAATACTTTTCTCGTCCTTCCTTGTTTCTAACTTGCTCTCGAAGCAGCATTGTAGATAATGGAAGTTTACCAAATTCTCGGATCTGATTACTACCATAAAAGTGAGAAAACGGTATAGACTCAGCTTCAGCTGAAGCCTACCAAATGGTGATGCCCTACTTCGGAAGGGATGCACCAAAGGGCATGCTCTGCTTCGGCAGAGATGCACTGAACGGTATTGCTCTGCTTCTACAGAGGCCTACCGAACAGACCCCTCCAGCTTCGGCTAGAGCCTACCGAATCCAAGTTTGGGTCTGTCTCTCTCACGATCCAATTTCAAGTTTGTTTTTACAACATATGGTATAATCAGAGCCTGCCAAGGTGTGGCATCATGCCCGATGTGTGATCCTTGGCACCTAACATCTAAAACTTCAAGAATAAGGGATAATATTCCTGAACCTTAACCCTGCAAAATATACTTCTGTCTTGATGGAATAGATCATTGGTTATGCATATGTTTGTGCCCCTAACAATGTTGTTGATGAGTACCATTCTAGTAGTTAATACATGAGACTAATTTTGCTCCACCAAACATTGTTGGAAAGCAGAATTGTGACATAGATGGCCTTGTTGGCCGAATTCCCTTAGTAACCCATTTACTTTGTGAACATTTTCTCTATGTTCTTGGATTCACATTTGGTGCTTATTTTCGTTATGGATAATCTTATTGATATTGTCCTCGAATATGAGTTAATTTAATCATGTTTCTTGTATACATGTGACCGAATTCAATTAAACATGTGATTAGGTACGAATGTGGGAAAGTTAGTTATCTAGATGAATGCGATACTACGTACATTAACTTTATACCTAAATCACATCTCTAGCAACGACTTTAGGTCTATCCAACCTGATTAAGAGCATTGGCACGCTCCTCGTTGTATAAATGGTACTACATTACCATTTAAGAGACCTTAAATTCTCTCCATTCCGGAAGAACGGCGTTGAGTTTTAAGGATATTCGAGATGACAATGATCATTAATGAAACCACTGAAGAAAATAAAGTTGAATATCTTTGCACCACCTCCAAAAATGAGCTTGAAGTTTTATTTTAGGGCCAATGGGCTGCCTCCCAACTGGGAACACGTCACATGTGGCCGGCCTAGAGCCTGGTGATTGAGTAGTTTACTAGCTTTGGCATGACCATGTAGGACACTTAAGTCGAACAATGATGCCACGACACATCTTCTTACTCGAAGTAAGGATATTGTGCCTACAAGCACACTTTGCCATGCCTACTTGTTGGGGAAATTGATTTTCTAAATCATTCCTAGGAAAGATACGAAACAACCCTTTTTTCATAGTGGATTCAATGGAATATATGTGGATTAATCCAACCAAAATGCGGACCATATAAATACTTATGGTTTTGGTTAATGAATCGACAAACTGGTCATATGTTTATCCACACACATTGCTGCTAAACCTCTTGGCTGATTCTAAGGGTTCACCACCCTATTTATCCTATAAAGTCTAGAAGACTGGATAATGTCGGAGAGTTTATATCGACAATTTTCGATACATATTGCACGTCTTTTGGATTTATGATTGAACATCGAATTCCCATGTTCACCCCAAAACAGCCTTACAGAGTGATCATAAAGTGCAATTTAAATGATCTTCCGAACCTTGGTGAATGTACCAAGTTTTTGGTTTCTACTTAGGGCTATGCAATCTTGTACGCAACTATGTTGATCTACCTTGAGGCCCATTGCCACCTAACCTATTTGACGTTACAGTTGGTTACTGGGTACGAACCTGACGTTTTGTACTTACTCATTTTGGGTGTGCATTCCATGTGCTAAGTTGCACCGCCGCAATGTACCAACATGGGTCCTCAAAGAAGGATGTGAATTTTTGTCGATTATTATTCTCTTTCACACTAGCTATCTTAGAACCCTTACATACGATATCTTTACTACTCATTTTACGGATTGTCATTTCAATGAGACAGTCTTCCCACCATTAAGGGGAGATAAGAACGTCAACGTTCCCATAGAACGGTGCGAATTTGCATGGACATTGCCCACTATGTCTCATCTCGATCCCTATACTGCATAAGTGTGAAAAGTAAGTGCGATGAATTCTAGCTTTCAGAATATTGCTCCAGACGCATTCCTCTGATCTAGCTAAAGTGACGAGATCATATACTAGATGCAAACATGCCTACAATGATAAACGTACTTAACGAATGTCGAGTCAACATCCTCGAAGGTGTGCCGCCCTTGTTGGACGATTTGGTCGTCCATGTTGGACGATATGGTACACCGGCAGATAGCCAATCAATTATCTTCGCCTAAAGCACGACAGATCATTCGGTTCATAGGATTCACTTCCCTAGAAAAGGAAGGTCACGACACAAAATGAATCCATACTCGATCGTTGTCTCAAATCATTTCCATCTCATAAAATTAATCTGGATTACTGCTGAGACTTGAAGTTCGTGGTCCAGTATACTAGTTTGGATGAGATAATGGAATTGGAATGAGATTACCATCGATGATGTTTTCACTTATATGGTAGCTACCGACATAAATGAAAAGCGATGATATCGAACCGTGTTCTGTTGATTAGTGACAACGTAGAACTAATTAAACAACCGAAATTACAATCCAAGTTAAATTCCTTACCAAAGTGTGTTTGGACCTATTGTTCCTACAGTGCCCAAGGTGGCCATGTTATGTTACTAGTGGGAGATGAAGCTTAATGAGAAGAATGAAATTGTGCATTACAAAGTTCGTCTTGTTAAGCAAGGTTTCTCTCAAACACCATGTGATTGATTGCAACATTATGAAATGTGGTTAGTGTTTCTCCATGGGGATATAGATATAGAGATTTACATGTAAGTTCCCGAAGAATTACATGGACGGGTTCAAATAGTTCCAAACCACGGAACACCCTCTCAACTTGTTTGAGGTGTTCACTTATGGATTAAAGCAATTCGAGTGATGTGGTATACCCATCTAAGTGATTGTTTGATCAGTCAAGGATATGAATTACGTCCTTACGTGTTAAACTATGAAGTCTTATTTTGAATTGCTAGAGTTACAGTTTCTGTCGTTGACATGAATCTCACTAAGACTCTGGAAGAGCTTGAGAAAACAGTCTCGCACCTGAAGATCAAATTTGAAACGAAGGATCTTAGGAAAACTCATTTATGCCTTGACCTAAAGTTCAAGCGTTGTTTTGACGATACTTTGGAATACCAGTCGAACTACACCCCAAATGTGTTACCTTTGAGTATACCTATGATATTCTATACGCTATATACAAATGAGACCCTTGAAGAGGTTATGAAATCCGAAGTTCCATATCTAAGTTCAACTTTGCGCTTGTTATACTGAGCTCATTGCCATTAGATAAGACATTTCATTCGTTGTTGATTTATTGGTAAAGATGCAGCATTGCGCCTACATGCAGCCACTGAATTGGTATTAAAGACGTTTTTCCACTACCCTAAAGGTACTACGGATTTGGCCAAATCCCAACGTATCCTGAGCGGATCCAACCCCCCTCCTCGATCCTCGGAATGATGTTTGCCTTGTTTGTTATGCTGATCCAGGTCACTTATCAAACCCGCAAAAGGCAAATCCCTGAATGGTTATGTCTTTACCGTTAGGGATATTGTAGTATCTCGGAGGTCCACAATATGACCTTAGTTGCAAAATCTTTGAATCATTCCAAGACTCACCTCACTTCACTACGCCACATGTGAGACATGGTTAAGAGTTCTTGTTGAGTACATTCGAAGTACCTACTATTTTCATCCATTGCTGAGTCCCGACAACGATCCATGAAGACTATGCCATATGTATCAACTCAACCAAGACATGATATATCAAAGAAGTCAATGCAAGACATATTGCGTGTGACAATCTGCCCCGAATTTTACAGAACGTCGATGATGATTTCGTAATTTCACTTTCACTTAAGTTGGAGATAATTTTGAAAATGTTGCTTTATTGGTCTTAAAAGGTGAGCTGGGTGGAGTCCACTCTGATTTTGGTCCCACGGCCTCTTTTCTCCCTTGCCTGCCACAGGGCACTTTTCTCCCCAAAAGATCTCTTCTCTCTTCTTTCCCCGTAAGGTCTTCTCTCTCTCACCTCTCTCCCAACTCACTTTCACTTCTCTCCATCCCTTCTCTCGGCAAACACCAAGATGGTGCCATGGAAAAACCCCACTTGAAAACCACCAAGCCTCGGCGAGGGCCTCAACTCACCACCACCTAGAGCTCGCCAACATGAACCCCAAACATGGACCTGGGAACTCGACTGTGGCAAAGGCCACTGTTCACGATCTCCGATGAGTTTCCATCACCTTCGACGTGGGTGAGCTTCGATAACACTCTAAACCTTCCCATTTTGTCCTCATAGTTCATTTCTGATAGTATTTGTGTGTTTTGGACGTCAAAACTATAAAGAAACCACCTCGAAGAGTTTTCCCAGAATTCGACGAGAACCCGTGTGTTTCAGACCGTTTTCAAGCCAACTCCGGCCACCACACATCTTGAAATTGGTACGAATCTCTTCCTTGTTCCATGGGCTTCAATTTGGTATATTGCATGATAGGTTTTAGTTAGGTTTTGGGGTTGAACGGAGCTGGGATAGCTCCGACCTTCTTCTTCCTCTAAATGGCCAACCCGGCCTGGAAACGGGTCAAACTCGATCCGCAAAGCCTAAGCCGGCCCAATCGTCCAGCCCAACCCAATAACCCAGAAACAGAATCCCATAACCTAGTAACGTACTCGACCCAAACCCTTAGGCCATGCAACCCAGACCCATCTTTATAACCCGGCCTAGGACCCCAGGCCCAACCTTGTAGGCCAGAAACAAACACAGAACCCTAGCCAGTGCGTGTGTCCGCGCGTGGGTGCACTTAAGCACTTGTCTTGGTTGGCACATGGAGCACACGCACCTCCACTTGAGGTACTGTGCTCCGCCGCCATCCACGGCGGCACTGGCGACTTTTTCGATCAACTTTCTAGTGACCCAACTCGGCGTGTGGCTGTCTAGGCCGCCGCCACGGGGCGGTGCGTGGGGGTACCCAAGGTCCCCCTTATGGTTTTCGACGTCCTAAATCCGTTTATGACGTCCGTTTTCTAAAATTCAATCATTACAGTAGAGTTTTATCAATTGGACCCTTTATGTGCTTAGGTGCAGTTGTTTATGGCATTTCTGTCTTCGCGAGTCTGAATGGCTCTTCGGCGGCAGAGTATCTATAGTTGGACCCCTTCCAAAATGCATTTTTACTATTAGAAATGCATACATGAAAAGCATGATTTTATGACTACGTTTTATGCAACGTTTATGAGTGAATTGGCTACAATGCTTTATCAAATATCATGCTTTATTGGATTTACGTTCTTTGAATATTTATGATTATATACATACTTATGAACGTGGTTTTACGATATGACGTTTGAGCTATTGATCTCCGATTTGAGACAGATATATATTATTAGAAATATTATGTTCATGTTTTTATGTGCTTATTTAGTGGCTATTCAAATGATACTGCCTACGGGCGAATGATACTTATATATTGGCTTCGGCCGAGAGATGTAGTGCCTACAGGTGGAAGATATTTATAATGGCTTCGGCCGTGCATAGGTTGGTGACTTCGGCCGGGTATAGGTTGGTGGCTTCGGCCGGGCATAGGTTGGTGGCTTCGGCCGGAAAATATTTATATATTGCCTACGGGCGGGAGATGTAGTGCCTTCGGGCAAATGAATATTTATATATATATATATATATATATTTATATATTTATATATTTATTGATATATTTATTTATATATTTATATTTTTATATATTTGTATTTGTATATTTATATATTTATATATTTGTATATTTATATATACCTTTGTGTTGCTACTACTAAGCACACTATATATGATATATGTTTTATGAGGATTTATGACATGCTAGGGTTTTCGGAAAACCTATTACATATTATGTTATACGAGTTTTCTAAACCTGGGGGTTAGTACGTTAAAGATTAATTGTTTATATGTCAACTTGGTCAACTCATGTTTTGTTTTGTGCCCCCTGGGCATCTTGGAGTCCTCTCGACCCATCCTTTTATTCATTCAATTTTATATTATTCTTTTTTAGTGTCTCGGATTAGTTATATGCTCTGAACACGTTCCATAATTGCATGTTCATTATAATTAAATTTACAAGTTTTATTTATGTCGGTTAATTGTTTTTAGTTCTCATGCATTCTAATATGGCTTCGTCACTTTCGGGTGTCAGCCAGCACGTGCCTACCTCGGGTGTTTGGAGAATATCAGGGTTGGGCGTGTCAATTTGGTATCAGAGCCAGGTTTGTTCAGAGCATACTTAGGATCTTCTGTAACTGTAGTAGTGAGTCGGTCATGACATCATTTGGATGTCACGACATCCGAATTTTTGTGCCATTCGGCATAGTTGTGAAAACATTTCTCTATTGAATTGTCACATTCTGGTTGAAATACAAGGATTCGTGTCGGGATTATGCCTCATCGGTGACGAAATAGATTGTTGGATGACTTTCAACATCAGACTGATACTCTGCAGCATGCGTTCCCTAGGAATTACAGGCATAGTCGGTTTTACATTGAAGTGACCTGAATTTAGAAATCTCAGTAAGAGGAAGTCTGGTTAAGACCAGCTGAAGATCCGAGATGGCGATGCCACTCTGCAATATGCGTTCCCTAGGAATTACGGGCAGAGTCGGATCTATATATGAGTGTTTGGAATCGGAAAGATTTTAATGGTATGAGTTGATTAATACCAACTGGAGAACCGGAACGGTGATGCGACTCTGCGACATGTGTTCCCTAGGAATGGCGGGCATAGTAGTATCTACATAGGAGTGTGGTGAAACGGAAAAAAAAAGTGGTTTAAGTTTGGAGATCTAAAAAAAATGGTGATGTTACTCTACGACATGCGTTCCCTAGGCATGGCGGACATAGTCATATCTTTATGGAAATTATTCTAAACATGCAAAGTGCATGTTGGAGAAGGCGAGTAAGCAATAGTCGTCGCGAAGTTAGTAAGTGTTAGTTAGTGGGATCGAATCAATGTCCCCGGACTCGCTCCTGCTGAGGAAATTTGTGTGGATCTTTAGAACAATTCTCGATGATTGTTCTATCAATAACCTTCTTGCTTACTCTAACCACAAGGTCAGGTTCACTAAACATCAACAGTCAATCGTACGTCAAATCCTTCAAACATTATTTTTGTTTAGATTATATACCTTTCTTGTGAGATTCTTTGGTAGCAGACGTTATTCTCATCAATTTCCAAAAGAGGTTACAACCGTTGGAAATTGAAAATCTTCACAAGATGTTGTGAATTACGAAATGTCGTTGGTCTTGTCGAACCCTATCAGTAGTTCTTAACTATTCTTTGAGCTTAGACCTATTTCCTTTTTGGCTAAGAAACCAGTCAACCTTATTGTGATGTGGACGGTGAACGAAGTTTCTGACAACGGGATATTGTCTCATCTGATCGTAGTTCTTACACTTTTCAAATTCTACGGTGGTACATTATTAAATGTTTGGCTGCACACTGATCCAGCAGGATCGAGTATCGCGTGTGCCTCTTGACGATTAGAACCACATGATGTGAACCATCATATCCTTGACCTATAGCTGGTAACGACCTTGCTGTAAAATTTGGTGACGTTTTCTCTACAGCGAGAAATGTTCCATCCTTTTTTACCGAAGAAGTTGTAGTGTGTTTTCACACAAAAATGGTTGAGTTGGAGACAGAAGAGGTGGATATAACCCGTTGGTGAGTTGATTGCACCTTTGAGTACTATCATGGTCAGGCAACTGTCGTAGCTGATGCTCTTAGTCGGAAATCCCATGGACAGTTTACCTCTATCCAAGTTATCCATGTCCCACTAGAGTTTTCTCTTCAAAGAATTAGCTTTACATTGGTGTCCGACCCACGGTGAATATTGTCGACTCATATTTCAGCGTATACCATGCATGCTTGCAGTACTAAATGGTACCATGATGTTCGTCCACTTTATTACTTGTATTGTAGGAATGGTTTATCGTTGAATATGTGAGGGAATATCTAATTTACTGATGGGTGAAAGCGGTGAGATGGAAGCCATTGAGCTTATCTCAATCTTCTTCTATTCCTGTTTGGAGGTGAAAAGAAATTCCCATAGTTGTCCTTTTTGGGTTGTTAGGCACCCACTGAGGATGCGAATGGAAATGAATGAATATCACCATAGAATTCCTGTACAAAACCGCCTTGTACACGTGGAGACTATGATGACATTTTGGTACTTGATGGTCAACTCACTCAGCGTATTATCTACTAGTCCGCAACTTTTGACCACTTGGCAAAATTCTTCATCCTAGACTTTGTTTGACTGACGTCTTGATTAACATCGATTTTGACCGAAATCCTTATTTCACCTCTAGGTACTGGAAGACATTCTAGTCAACTTTGGGTTCGTGTTTACCCTAAAACACTTCGTATCATTTCCAAACCAGATAGACTATTCAGGAAAACCACTCAAATCAGAAAGTTTTAGCCGGAGCCATCAGTCATACAATCACCCATTAACATCCTATTGAGCGAATCTTTACCTCTGGTGTTGGAATAACCCTAAGATTTATCATTGTAACCGTTGTTGTGAACATTAGAATGGAAAAAAAAGTCTGAGTTCCTGCTTATCTAAATACTTTTGATTACCAATCGAGTCGAGTCTGCTGTCAACCATCTCGACTTACCATCACCGAATCAAGTTTCATACTCACACGTGTTATTGTATCAAAGTTACGCATTCACTCCAGTTATCTCGTACTTTAGATTTGTTGGACTTGTTTTGACCCTTAAATTCTTGATTGTTCACTTAGCCTTCTCGGCATAGTTGTTCGCTAAATCGGAGAGAAATTTCCAATGAATCAGCCAGCTTAGGCATTGTGAATCATATTGTTCTGGTTTACGGTGTGCCGTCACTATTTGTACCTCATAGTGATGTGCATTTCACTTCTAAGTCTTGTGAAGTTTTATTGAAGGTCTTGGGTACTAAGTTGTTTGTCCAGTACCACATGTTTATTTGCAAACTGTTGGATTGTTTGAATGAACCATCTAGACCTTGGAAGACATGTTGTGTTCTTTCGATTTGTGGTTTCTAAATGATTAGAATTTGCACCGATCTCTTTTGGAGTAGTTACGACGATAGTTTTTATTTTTGGTTTGAGTATGGCACTATTTGAGACTTAGTATGATAGATTCTATTGGCAACACTGGTTAGACAGTAGAGTTTTACGAATTGGTTTTCGAATGTTTGAATTTTCGTTATGGGTGACTGTGTGCTTCTGATGCTGTTGACTTGGTGTTGGACAAATAGTAATTTTGCACCTTGGAGAGTTGTTACTTGCTTATCGAGACAACAATGTGTTGTCGATATCATAGGCGGCCGACTGTAATATCGATGGCTTATTCGTTGGGTTTGTTAAGTAAGTGGACAGGTAGACCCGTCTGCGATAGTTGTTACTATTTAGTTATTGTTGGGGCTCAACCCAAAACTGTTCTCGGAGTACGTGACGTTACGAATGCTTGGGCGAGACAGACTTTCATTTTTGGTTTGTATTTTTGACGTTATAAATGTTCGGTTGAGTCTTTTCCACTTTCAGTTTTAAGTTCAGTACTAGTTTTCGACCTCTATGTTAATACTTATCTATGTTGACATTATCTTACTATGCACATACTTTTGACCTTACGTTATTATATATTTTTGACTTTTTATCCTTGTAAAGTATGTTTTTACTTTTACACTAATGGGGGAAGAATGTATGAGCCTGGAGGCATCAAAGAGGAACCATTGCAACCCACTCACAACGGGTGGCATATTCCCTTTGATGCAACCACTCTGAATTGATTTCTTCTTTATACATATGTTCTTCTTCCTATCTTTGAGTATTTTTGTATTGTAAGTTATTTCAAATTTTGGGGTTGAAATTTTCTTAACAAGGGTAGATTGTGACAACGCATCCCGGATTTTACAAAACGTCGAGGATGATTTCGTAATTTTACTTAAGTTAGAAATAATATTGAAAAAGGTTACTTTATTGGTCTTAAAATGTGAGTCGGGTGAGGCCTACTCTGATTTTGGTCCCCCGGCTTCTTTTCTTCCTTACCTGCCACGTGGCACTTTTCTCCCCAAAAGATCTCTTCTCTCTCTCTCCCCGTAAGGTCCTCTCTTTCACCTTTCTCTCAACTCACTCTCACTTCTCTCCCTTCTCTTTCTCGGCAAGCATCGAGATGGTGCCATGGAAAAACCCCACTTGAAAACCACCAACCCTCGGCAAGGCCTTCAACTCACCACCACCTGGACCTCGTCACCATGAACCCCGGACATGGACCTGGGAACTCTATCGTGGTAGAGGCCACTGTTCACGATCTCTGGAGAGTTTCTATCACCTCCGACTTGGGTGAGCTTCAATAACACTCTAAACCTTCCCATTTTGTCCTCAAAGTTCATTTCTGATAGTATTTATGTGTTTTGGACGTCAAAACTACGAAGAAACCACCTCGGAGAGTTTTCCTAGATTCCGGCCAGAACTCGTGGGTTTCAGACCACTTTCCGACCAACTCTAGCCACCACACGTCTAGAAATTGGTATGAATCTCTTCCTTGTTCCTTGGGCTTCAATTTGGTATATTGCATGATAGATTTTAGTTAGGTTTTGGGGTTGAACGAAGCTAGGATAGCTCCAGCCTTCTTCTTCCTCGAAACGGCCAACCTTGCCTGGAAACATGTCAAACCCGATCAGCAAAGCCTAAGCCGGCCTAACTCGTTGGGCCATGGAACCCAGCCCAATCGTCCAGCCCAACCCAATAATCCAGAAACCCAATCCCTTAACCCAGTAACAGACCCGGCCCAAACCCTTGGGCCATGCAACCTAGACCCATCTCCAGGCCCAAACTTGTAGCCCAGAAACAAACCCAGGACCCTGGCAAGTGCGTGGGTCTGTGTATGGGAGCTCGTGTAGCACACGTACCTTCATGGGAGGTACTGTGCTCTGCCGCTGTCCACGGCGGCGTCGGCGACTTTTCCAGCCAACTTTCCGGCGACCTAACTCGGTGTGCGGGCCGCCGCCACAAGGCTGCGCGTGGGGGTCCCCGAGGTTCCCGCTTATGTTTTTCGACATTCTGAATCCATTTATGACGTAGGTTTTCTGAAATTCAATCATTACAATAGAGTTTTATTAATTTGACCCTTTATGATCTTAGGTGCATTTGTTTATGGCTTTTCTGTCTTCGCTAGTTTGCACGGCTCTTCGGCGGCAGAGTATCTGTGAGTGCACCCCTTCCAAAACGCATGTTTTACTATTAGAAATGCATACATGAAAAGCATGATTTTATGACTACGTTTTATGCAACGTTTATCAGTGAATTGGCTACCATGCTTTATCAAATATCATGCTTTATCGGAGTTACGTTCTTTGAATATTTATGATTATATACATACTTATGAACGTGGTTTTACGATATGATGTTTGAGCTACTAAGCTCCGATTTGAGAGAGATATATATTATTAGAAATATTATGTTCATGTTTTTATGTGCTTATTTAGTGGCTGTAAAACCCCAGAAACATTTATTTAATATTGTGGAGCTTGTAAAGGTTTAGGTGGATTAAAATAGGGTGGGTGTCAAGTTGTTATTGGGTTAAAAAAAAAAAAAAAGAGACAAAAGGAATGGAGAGCACGTGAGTTAAGATGACCTTTCATCTTTTTGGTTTCGGTGCTCAGTTTCCAAACCATCAGAAAGGAAGAACAGCCATGGTTCTTCTCTAGGTATCAAAAGAAGAAAAATGCATTGGTTAATCTTTAGACATCCGATTTGCAATCCGTTTTCGCCTCTGTGATCATAACGTCGAGCTCTACAAACGAAGGTAAGAATTCAAAGCTTATTTGCAGATTTGAAATTTTATTTTAATTGGGGATTTCCTATTAATAAGTTTGAAAATTCATGGTTGAAGTTCTATATGGTTGAATTGAGAGTTTTGGAAGTCTCAGGGCTAGTCGAAGAGCATTATTGAATAAGACAAGTAAATTTTTACTTGATTTGGAGTTATGGAATTCAATTGTGCATTGGTTGTTCGATGGCACTTGATATATGGCTCCTGAATAGATTTCATGGAAAAGTTTAATTAAGCTGGGACACATATGAATACATATTAGATTTGATGGACATACACGCACTGGGCCGATGGAATTGAAGTGTATTAGTATGTGTTGGTGCATGTAAAGGGTGTATTGATATGTTTTTTTTTTTTTCAGATTAGGCACTCTCGTGGCTTAAGCGAGATCAAGTGACAAGAGTGAACAATTGTGGAAAGAGTTGGCACTTGAAGCTTGGAATATCAGGTAGGGAGACTCACACCCTGGTTAGCGGTTTTCCGTATGTATTATGTATGTAAATATTGATGCGTGCAAGCAATGCATTGGATTTTTGTTGTTGTTAGAACTGCATGCTTTTTCTAGCATGTGATTTTTGTTATTCTATATTGTAATGACGACCTAAGAGTGAGGGGGTCTGTGTGACTACCTTGGGCTTTGATCCCCTAAACCTCTGGACGGTCCTATACAAACGGACTCGTACCATTAACCGTAAGGGGAAGGTACTTGTGTCTATGTGGTATAGGTTGTAAGTGGACACTCTCACTACCCTACCTTGTGTTGGTATTACTTGAGAATTTTATTTTACGTACGGGTAGTTGGCCGTATGTTCGGTTGTCATGACAAAAAGAATGCAGGGATCCCACTATAGTTACTTGTAAGAGCATGAAATAAATTTTAACTCAAGCCAAAGGATTTTGTTGTGCAAAACTGTTTCCTTTATACGTAGTACAAAGGTATATCTAGTTTCAAACCTAGCTAGGGTACCTCCCGATAGGGTGCAAATGATTGTATATGATGCTCACCCCTACATTTTCAGGTGCTGTGTGAGATACAATGGAAGAGTTGGACTAAGGTGTGTGGTTGTAGCTTGTCAACCTCAAAGCTTTCGAGTCAGAAAATCAACTTTTGAAATGTAAATATTGATTTTCTGGTTTCAGTGAAAACTGTCTATGTATAGCCTATTTTGCTTATGTATATATTTATCTAAACCTATTACTCCTTTGGCTTTTGTAAACTGAACTTTTGGGATTTCTTTTGTAAAAAGGTTGCTTATGAAATGGTTTGAATGTTATGGGTTTTGCTTGAACTCTGATATTTATTTTGTTATTAGTTTTAGAGGCCTTGTGTATCTTAAAGATACAGGAGAATTGTCGTGTTCTGAGAATGGAGCATACAACTCTCATGCGTTTTTAAGATTCCCAACGCTGTCGTGTTACATTTTTGGGTTGTGACAGTGGCTATTCAAATGATATTGCCTACGGGCAAATGATACTTATATATTGGCTTCGGCCGGGAAATGTAGTGCCTACGGGCAGAAGATATTTATAATGGCTTCGGCCTGGTGTAGGTTGGTGGCTTCGGCTGGAAGATACTTATATATGGCTTCGGCCGGGCGTAGGTTGGTGGCTTCGGCCGGAAGATATTTATTTATTGCCTACGGGCGAGAGATGTAGTGCCTTCGAGCCTTCGAGCTAATGTGTATGTATATATATATATATATATATACCGTTGTGCTACTACTACTAAGCACACTATATATGATATATATTTTATGAAGTTTTATAGCATGCTAGGGTTTTCGGAAAACCTACTACATATTATGCTATACGAGTTTTCTAAACCTGGGGGTTAATACGTTAAAGTTTAATTTTTTTAGTATTACTTATATATCAACTTGGTCCACTCATGTTTTGTTTTGCACCCCTTCAGGACTTAGAATCAAGGTGTACAATCCCGACGTCAAGGCGCTCCTGCATCGGCATCTTCGATTCCTCTCGGTGTAGGACCCATCCTTTTATTCATTCAATTTTATATTATTCCTTTTTAGTGTCTCGGATTAGTTGTATGCTCTAAACACGTTCCACAATTGCATGTTCATTATAATTAAATTTACAAGTTTTATTTATGTCGGTTAATTGTTTATAGTTCTCATGCATCCTAATATGGCTTCGTCACCTTCGGGTGTCGACCAGCACGTGCCTACCCCGGGTGTTTGGAGAATATCAGGGTCGGGCATGTCATTAGGTCTACATCTACATCAACAAAGCATCAAGAGATTGAAGTCATGCAAGCTAATCCCAAACAACCTTGTCGACCTCTACACGACGTCATTGCTGAAGTCAACCTTTCAGAAGCTTGTCTGAGGAATTGGTATGCCTAACTATTCATATGCAATGCTTGTAGTTCTAATTTGGAATTTCTGTCAAACTCAGGAGGAGTATCCAAAAGTGTACTCACTTGATCTTAATGTACTCTTTTTCCCTACGATTATGAGCATTTTTCCCACTAGGTTTTTGCTACCTAACTAGGTTTTGACAAGGCACCCATCCTGGGCTGGTCAAAACCTTGTGAGCTATTCTACTTGTGTCCAAAAGAAGTATAGTTTTGACATAATGCAACTTCTCACTTTTTTCCTTAGTCTATGGGTTTTTCTCCCACCTTGGGTTTTACCATAGCGAGGTTTTGTGAGTTTTACCTTTTATGCATTCTTCTGTTGATTTGAGACTCGCATTCGCTCATTGTGTCGACGACTTCATCAACTGTACTTACTTCATCACCGAAGACCTGATGCGTCATTTAGTTGAGTATTTACACACTCAAGGGGGAGTGTTGCAGTACTATTAGATTAGGAATGTGATTGTGTAAATCCTAGTGTATCTAGGAATATCTTGGAATATTCCCTAGGGTTAGATATTATCCTATTAGAGTTGTAATCCTATTAGGGTAAGGATTTAACCTTCCCTACTACTATAAATAAAGGCACGATGGGATGGAATAGAACACACCTTAGAATTACATCTCTCTCTTCTCTCTCTCTTGCCGCCGGCCTCTCTTCCTCTTTGTCCTAAATACAGTTCAGTCAAATAGGCCTACAACAAAATCATCATAAATACTCTTAGATTTTAAACTTTTTTAAAATTCTTCAAAATCCCAATTGAATACACTCCTAAAAAATACAACTTTTGTTTTAAATTAAATCTTTATTTTACACACTTAGACTTTTATAAACTCCTTTAAAATTCTAATTAAATACAACTAGATTTTATGAACCTTTATGAGCTCCTTTGAAATTTTAATTGAATGTCTCTTGCCTTTTAAGATACATTTAAATCCTCATAAATACTCTTAGATTTTTAAACCTTTTTCAAAATTCTTCAAAATACACTCCTAAAAAATTCTTTTATTTTAAATTTAAATCCTTATTCAATACATGTGAACCTTTTATAAACTCCTATAAAATCTTAATTGAATACCGCCGAATTTTATGACTTTTATGAGCTCCTTTAAAATTCCAATTGAATATCTCTTGCCTTGAAGATACACTAAAATCTTCTGCCATTTTGTACTATGGTCTAGTGGTATTCCTCTTTACTTATAAGTGAGAGGTTTTATGTTCGATTCTCGCCAAAGGCGAATTTGAACCACGTTATTGCTAGCTCATTGTGAGGCTAAGTCCACCTCATTCCCTTAGGGTAAATAATATCATTTGTTAAAAATAAAAAAAACAAACAAAAAACACTCAAATCCTCATAAATACTCCAATATTTTTTTAAACTCTTTTAAAATTCTTCAAAATCTCAATTGAATACATTTCTAAAAAAGACAACGTTTCTTTTTTATTTTTCTATATATTACATTTTTTAACATGAATATTATTGAATATTGAACAAATTGTAATTCCTAAACTACTAAAAAAACAAACAAACATGGAAATTGTAGTAAAAAGGCATTTCCTAGCGACCATTTTCCAACATTTTGCGAGGGGATTTTACTAAAAGAAAGTCAGCGATATGGTGAATTGTAGTAAAGGTACTTCCCAGTGGTCTGGTAAACAAATTTGATGAGTGGTATACTTGAAAAGTAAAACTAGGTAGCCGACTTTGAATGGACAAGTTTTTCGGTTCTTTAATTTGGATTGTAACAAGTTTTATAATCTATGTGATGATAGTTATTGGATATATATTCACACAGGCTGGCAATTTGATAAGTTCCAGGCAACTGGTAATTTTCAACCATCCAAGCCAACGTTTTTTATAGCTACCCAATATGGTCCATTTTCAAAACAATAAGATAAACCAATGGCCATGTATGCATATGATGTCCCCATTAATTAATTTACCATATAACCCACAAATTGCACACTATCCCCAGCACCACCCTCCCTCTTTGTCCTCTCTATACATACCCCCTAACCATGAGACATCTTTCCTCACACCCTCCATTCCCAAATAACCAAATCCCAAAAGAAAAGAAAAAATATATGGGTTCCCTCCCTCACATAGTAGAAGATTGCATGGGAGTTCTCCAAGTCTTTAGCGACGGTTCGATCAAACGCTGCTCCTTAACGGACATAAACGTCAACATTCCTGTCATTGACGACGGCTCCGTGGCCTTCAAAGACATAATTTTCGACACTAAACATAAACTTTCCCTCCGTTTATACAAACCCAAATCAGCAAACCTCAATTCCAAGCTCCCCGTGGTCTTCTACTTCCACGGTGGCGGCTTCTGCGTTGGCTCGCACGTGTGGCCAAATTGCCACAACTGCTGCATCCGCCTGTCTTCCGGGCTCCAGGCACTTGTCGTGGCCCCGGGCTACAGGCTTGCTCCAGAGCATAAACTTCCGGCTGCGATTGATGATGCAGTGAGTGCAGTGGAGTGGCTGCAAAAGGAGGCATTGGGTGAGAGCACGAATGATGCATGGATTGGTGGTACGGCTGACTTGGATCGGGTTTTTGTATTGGGTGACTCTTCAGGTGGGAATATGGCCCACCACCTGGCGGTTCGGCTTGGAATGGGGTCTGTCAAGGCGGCTCCGGTTAGGGTACGGGGGTATGTGCTCCTAGCGCCATTTTTTGGCGGGGTGGAGAGGACAAAGTCAGAGGAAGGTCCTTGTGAGGCATTGCTGAGTTTGGACATACTTGACAGGTATTCATTCAGAACTTTTTGAGTCTTGTCCCTTCCTAGTTTGCACATTAATGCCCTCTTCTTTTTCTTTTTTTCTTCTTTTTGAGGAAAATTAATGCTCTCTTATCTTACAACATGGTATTTGAAAATCCTCGCGTTCAATCTGAATCATATATTCAAGGAACATGATATAACATATATTGTTATATATATATATAGGGATAGGATCAAGGGACAAAGATTTTGACAAATATTTGTACACTTCTTTTTAACCTTTAGATTTTATATCATCCAATGGTCCTAATTAAAAGTGATGTGGAGGATAAATAACATGAATGATGACATGGAATATAAATAATCATAAATAAATAAAATCTGCAAAACGTAGGAGGGAGGGATGAAGACCTCCATTGATTTCGTGATTGCCAAGAACAAGCGAATTTGGTCTTTCTTCATGACAATTTGACCAAAAGGAATAAAGAGTGATAATTACAACTTAATAACTATCTAAAATTGAACATATCAAAGTTTTACCATAACCCAATTCTCACCCAAAGATACTAAGAATGAAGACTTAATTTAGGGTTTAATTTTGTTTATTTAACAAAAGATTCAAGAGATCGAGTGATAGCTTGATATGCTTTGTGTGCTTCAGAATATTGTATGAATCGAACTAAAGTAGCATTTAGTGAAGGCATTGGAAACTTGTTTATCATGACATTGGGATTAGGTTTTGATGAACAAGTTATATCCTCAGTAATTTTTAAACGGTGCTCTTGCAATTCAAGAGTTAAAACCATAAGCACTTCTATAATTAAATTCTACTCTTATGTTTTTCTTAAGAAAAATTTATTGGTTTCACTGCGCATATATATATTAATCAATTATAATCTACGGCATATGGGGTTTCAGAAATATGGAAATTGAAAGAAGAAGAGGAAGAAGACGGATTGTTGAGTTTTTTCTCTTTACATTCTTCTTTTTTTTGGTACAAATACAATTACTTAAATTAGTTTATTTATCTATTTCCATGTCACTGCCATGTCAACGAGAACAATTTAAGTTTTAATTAGGGACCGCTAGATTAAACTAGATCTAAAGGTTGGGAAAAAGTGTAACAATATTTGTCAAAATTTGTGTCCCTTGATCCTATCCCATATATATATATATATATATATATATATATATATATATATATATATATATATAAAGTGAAAATCTCACAACTTAGCATATTAAGTTGTTGGGTAAATTACACTTTCATACCTCAGGTTTGGGCTCTATTTCAATTCCTTACAACATCTTTAAAACATTTCACTTTCATACCTTAAGAATTATTTTATTTCAAAATAATACCTCCGTTACATTTTTCATCCATTGATCCGTTAAATGCTGACATGGCTGCCACATATATGCCACGTGGCAAAAAAAATTTTAATTTTTTTTAAAAAACCCTGAATTTTTACAAAAAAAAAAAGAAAAGAAAAAGGGTAAATTACACTTTCATACCTCAGGTTTGGGGTCTATTTCAATTTCTTACAACATCTTTAAAACATTTCACTTTCATACCTTAAGTACTATTTTATTTCAAAATAATACCTCTGTTACATTTTCCATCCATTGATCCGTTAAATGCTGACGTGGCTGCCACATATATGCCACGTGGCTGCCAAATGTATGCCATGTGGCAAATACAATAATATTTTTATTTTAAAAAAAAACCTGAATTTTCTCAACAAAAAAAAATAAAAAACAAAAAATTTGAAACCTACATCTGCAAGAAGAAGAAGAGGGAGGAAGAAAGAAAAAAGAAACTGTCCCTCCCCCACCCCCCTAGCAACCCACATCTGCAAGAAGAAGAAAAAGAGGAGGGAGGAAGAAAGAAAGAAAAAAACCCCAAAATCCCACCCGAGCCACCCCTCCCAAAAATTCCCCATCACCCACCCCCAAAAATCCCACTTGAGATTAGGTGGATCTACCACAAAACCAGTCCAAAAATCATCTCAAACTCAAACTATTTTCAAAACTCACCCACACTGAAAATCACCAGATCGCGGAGGGATGAGGGTCCCGGAGGGGGGGGGACGGGAGAAGGGTCGCCGGGCGGGGGGGGAGGGCTTTTCTTCTTCTTCCTGCATATGTGGGTCGCTGGGGGGAGGGACAATTTTTTTTTTCTTCCTCCCTCTTCTTCCTTCCTCTTGCAGATGTGCGTTTCAAATTTTTTTTTTTTTTTTTTTTTTTTTGTTTAGAAAATTCAGGGTTTTTAAAAAAAATTAAAAAATTATTTTATTTACCACGTGGCAAACATTTGGCAGCCACGTGGCATATATGTGGCGGCCACGTCTGCATTTAATGGATCAATGGATGAAAAATGTAACGGAGGTATTATTTTGAAATAAAATAGTACTTAAGGTATGACAGTGAAATGTTTTAAAGATGTTGTAAGGAATTGAAATAGACCCCAAACCTGAGGTATAAAAGTGTAATTTACCCTTTTTGTTTCTTTTTTTTTTTGTAAAAATTCAGGTTTTTTTTTAAAAAATTTAAATAAAAAAAAAAAATTTGCCACGTGGTAGACATTTGGCAGCCACGTGGCATATATGTGGCAGCCACGTCAGCATTTAACGGATCAATGGATGGAAAATGTAACGGAGGTATTATTTTGAAATAAAATAGTACTTAAGGTATGAAAGTGAAATGTTTTAAAGATGTTGTAAGGAATTGAAATAGACCCCAAACCTGAGGTATGATAGTGTAATTTACCCAATGATTTTTGACCGCACGATGTACGATAAACAAATGTGATTGGAGGATCCGACGAGAATCCTCCTGGCTAATAAGAAAACCAAAAGGGGAAAAGCATAATGATTGTTTTGGAGTATATGTTCATAACAATTAGCAAAAAAAAGTTCTCTTATTTTGTTTCTCAACAGAAAAAGGAGAGGGATTCAAACTTAGTACTTTTTTTTTTAATATTAGAAAAATAAATACTGTGGTTTTGACAATTATTCAAGATACTTTGATTTGATTTGTGTGGTATGAACATATGCAACGCTGTTACTTACCATGCATGAATAATGATCAAACTTTGAGTTTCTTTCCAAACGTGTAAGATAGTGCTTAATCCAATGCATGACCAACAAACCCGAAATGATTATGATATAAAGCAAGATAAACTTGATGTTAGGATAACAAGCAAGTCTAGTTATCGTGTAAGTAGTGCTTAATCCAATATAAGTATGACCTTTCAAATGATTAAGATAGTGCCGTATCCATTTATCTATTTTTATAATCAAACCACATTCCTTGTCATCCTCCCTTAACCAATAACAAATGCATACTTATTGGTTCTAATATCGTACACATATTTGACTCTCAATACATAGAAATAAATTTACGAGAGCCGCATTTAGGACATTTTTTAATGATCATTTCTCTTTTTTGGTTTAACAATATTCCTTTAAGTATTATTCTCACGTCAATATTTGATATGTATCATTTTAGGATCCCTGGCCGATTTAAAGAAATTAGCTTGATATCTATGTCAACTGTCTTCTATAATTTGTTTTATTCAACAATTATTTTCCATAAAATTAATTTAATGGTTAATATTCCATGCAGATTTTGGAGGCTTTCAATGCCAGCAGAAGAAACCAGAGACAATCCAATGGTCAACCCGTTTGGACCGAACAGTCCAAACCTTGAGAAGGTGGCCCTTGATCCCATCTTGGTTGTCGTGGGTGGCAATGAATTGTTGAAAGATAGGGTGGAGAGTTACTGGAAAAAGTTAAAAGATTTGGGAAAGAAAATTGAGTATGTCGAATTTGAAGGACAGGAACATGGGTTTTTAACGAATGATCCATACTCAGAAGTCTCAAATGAAGCTTTGCAAGTTATTAAAAGATTTATGACTGAAAACTGCAACTGAATAAGGAATTAATCACCATGCATGTGATATATTGTTGGATCAGTTTCCAGCTAGCTCTTTAAATTATTCTGAAGTGTTTGAGCTTGTATGTTTATAGACAAGAATTTGAAGTTAGCATCTTCCTTTTTTTTTTTTTTTTTTTTTCCTTCTGAATAGTATATATTAATGATGAAAAGTTATATTTATGGTTATTACTATAATATTGGGGAGTTGTATCAAAATATTATGTATGTATGCATGCACTTATGTATGATGTATGTATGCATGTATGTATGTATAATGTTGTGGGAGTAAATTGAGGAAGAAAGGGTGTGATCATCATCTCACAAATTTTATCATTTTAAATATATAATTATTATTTTTTGGAAATTTGACGGTAGGAGGGAGCTTTATTCATGATTTGAAAAAGACACGACTTAGTATTACGATTTAATGATATTACTCTGTATTTTGTAAGTGTGAGCATTATGTTCGACTTTGTAAATTGCAAGTTAAATATCAAATTATTATGGCTGGACCGTTGTGTAACTTAGCTTAAATCTATCACCCCTTAATGTAAATATATTATTTTATAAAAAAAATGAAAATAAAAAGCCAAACAGGAGACATAAGGCCTGACCCCCAACTATAATCTTTAACTATAATAGCGTCTTGAATATTATTAGGAGGCATCTCAAGCAGTTAAAATAAACAAGCACAAATTAAAACAAACCGAGCTAACGTATCATTTCAAATAACTTATGAGTGTATATGAGTGATCATATTGGTTTTGAAATAAAAGAAATGTATTCTTAAGTTATAATCCACAAGATGTATACGTAAGTAAACCCAAACGTAATACGATTACGTGTATTGAGTTAATTTTGAGTTATATACATGATTAATTAAACATGGTAGATTAATCAAGTTGACAAATATTTGACACGGATACAAGGTAGTATGGTTCGAAAATGACCTCAATTGATGCCATATTTACTTTATTGTGGAGTCTTTTTACAAACAAAAAGAAATTGAGTAAGATTTATTTAACAATAATAAATGTCCCTATCGATAACTTTTAGACCAAACTCAAACTCAAACTCAAATCAAACTTTTCGTATGAGATTTTGGTATACTATCCAATATTGCTTTTATGCTAAATGATAAAATTGTTCATTGTCTGATTAGGAGAGTATCCTTTTGAGAAGATTTAGTGGTCCATATTATCAATCGACTGTCATGCTTTGGATTAGGGTTTAATTGTATATGTATTTATTAAATACAAATTGCGAATTGTATATGTATTTATTAAATACAAATTGCGCCTTATCTAATTGACCTCATTTTAAAAATTAATGTCTCAGCACGCGATTTCCTTTTGGTTCACGCACTGCTCAGTGCTTTGACAAGATTTTTGGAAATGCTCATTTATAAAATACTTATTTTTAAAAGTGCTGCAAATTAGAAGGATTACGAAATTTGTAATAAAATGGAATGTGTGGTAGCAAAATCTGTCGTCTTTCAGTTTTGATGAATTTGTACCTACAAAACAATTAACACCTTCATCATAGACCAAAGCCTCATGCACCCATCGGGACGCCAAATTCAGTAGAGATGGAGTGGCCGGCTATAGGGTTAGGGTTTTGCCTTACACATGATGCGAGATGTGTCATCCGTTGGATGAATGAGGAAAGAGTATTCTGAATATATTAATTAAGAGATAATATATTGGGATGATGATAAAGCATCCATGATTGATTGTGATAGGAATTCCTTACTTAATAAAGTTGATCTCCAATTGGTACTGTATTAAAGATGGGAGTAATTAATCCAACCTTTAATGCTTTTGACTTTTCAACGCCACGAGTAGGGGAGGCCTTAGCAGTCGTAGTGAACTGCTTGGATATTCAGGATGCTGAGTTGTCGTGGGAGTATTTGAGAGCCCTGCCCATTTAATGAGAGCAATCTTATCTTTCTAAAGAAAAAGTCCACATGTTTTCTTATTGATTTTTGGAATTATTTTTTGCTCTACACAATGCTTCATGGTTTGAAGTGCTTTTGGTTAAACTTAATTGTAAGTGTTTTAGTGATTTGAAAGCGATTTTAATAATTTTAAAATGTGGAAACATTTTATATTCGGTCGGTTTTACCCTATAAGTATGATATATTTTATTGTCGATTTGACATGTCCAGTGCCATTTTTCCTGTATTGAGATTAATGTGGTGCAGGAGGCTGACTATGTATATCGATTAAGTTTTGACCTGGGAGGTTCTTGACATAAGTGGCAAAGCATAGGTGGGTTGCTAGTGAAAGATGACATAGATATATCCAACGATTTCAACAAAAAAATTTGATAGACGGTAGGTGTAGATTGTCGAATTTTGTAAATTTGATTGATGCTAGGACTCATGGATTGTGATAAAGTAAGAGCATCCGATTCAAACCCAATCAGATTTTGGACACACAATATTTCAGCGTGCATAAGACGAGTTCAATGAAAAATGTGATGCAAGATAACTGGACTGTTAGTTGATGATAGCAACTCCATGTCAAATGAAAAAAAAAAAAATACTATAATTGATGGGGTAGCAGGAAGAAGAAAAACCATTTGAGGTTGAGGCTGCATACTTGGATAGGGCAGTCGGAGGCCAAACTTTTTTAGATAACGATAATTATTATGAGATAAACCGAATATTCTACATATATTTTGTACCTCTTTCACCCATTATTCTGTTATGGTTTCATATTAAATTGTCGTTTTTAATGCGTTTCATGATCATTTCTCTTTTTTGGTTTAACAATATTCCTTCAAGTTGTTGTAAACATTCCTAGTTTAAGTGTGATTGTGTAAATCCTAGATTTGATTTGATTCTAGTTATCCTTTCCTATTGTATCTTGTATTCTTTGGGGATGAAGAATATCTTCTCTCCTTTTACTACTATAAATAAAGGCACAAGGTAGGATGGATAACAACACACATTCCTCTACAATTCTACAAACACATCTCTCTCTTCTCCTTGCCGCCGGCCCTCTTTAACTTTGTCAGATAAAATAGACCACAACACGTTATTAGCACGCTCCTACCGCTGCGCTTAGGAATCTGATGTTAGAGAATTTTTCTGCATCAAACTAGTTCATCCATATCATCACGCAATCATGTTCTTTCAAAACAACGGTTTTTATCTCGATATTTTTGCAACTCTAATAGCATGAACATTCATCATGATGCATGACCCAACTTTACGTTTTTTGAATTTTAGATTCTACATAAATTGTATATGCATCATAATCATAATTGTTGAATTATGTGACTTTGATATTTGCTATGAATTACATCAAATATATGTATATGCATCAAATTGAATTCAATTAACATATCATTGTTTTGCATATGCATATAATTGAATTCAATATGATTTGAATTGAATTATATATGAATTGAATTGAAAAAAAAAAACAAAAACAAAAAACAAAAAGCAATCAGAAACCACGGCCTGGAATCTTCGAACCCATGACCTCGAGCACTCGCCCAAGCCTGTAGCTTGTGGTTGAACCGTGCCGAAGCTGAGAGCTCCAGGTGCAAACCCAGAAAACCCGACACCATCGACGGTGTCCTTGTCCATATCGACCATGGGATGGCCTGGAGCCACCACCCTGAACGTTTTGTTCATGTCGACGACGACCAGAAATCGTCCCACACCGAAATTTGACCGAGATTCATCGGAATTTTTCTATAAACTCGATTTGAATTCCTAGGGTTTTACAACAAATGTCGAGATTTTTCTTCAAATCTCCGTTCACCTTTGAGGTCTCCCACGACCTATAGACTCGCCCCAAGCACCGTTGTCCCAAAGCATGGCCATCTGAAGCGGTAGTGCCGGCCTTCTTCCCCGGCGAACACACCCAGCTACGGCTGGGGTGTCTTTGGACCCAACCCTAGCCCTATTGGGCTCCATCTCTCGGCTTGCTCCCTAATTTTTTGGGCTCCATCTTTGGCCTGTTTTTTTTTTTGGCTCACCTGTAGTGACCCAAAAACCCTTTGGGTTCCCTGTTTTGGCCCAATGCACTTTTTCCCCTAGCCGTGAGAGAAAAAAAACGAAAATTTTTTAGGCTCGCTGACATTTTTTTAAGGGTCAGCTTTTAGCGGCCCGTGTTTTTTTTTTTAGGAATTGCCTTCTGCACCCCCCCTCCCCCCCCCCGAGAGACACTCTAGCCTAATTTTGGGCGTAGGTTACACAGACTATAACTGCTTAAGCCACCCGTGGGCTTTGGCCTATATTTTTAGGCCTCGAGCTTTAATAATTTAATTTTTTTTTATAAATAATTTGGGTTTTATATTTTTTTTCACCCACATTTTAATTTGGCCCGAAGTCCAAATAATTAAATTCAATTATAATTGTAAACCTAAAAGTTTTATTATTTTGCATATTTTTGTTGCATTTTTCTGTATATATTTGTGTTTGCCTGCAGGAATATATGAACCTGAAGTTCATAATAATTTTGAAACCCGAAGTTTCTTATATACATGCCTTGTTTGAAAACCTGAAGTTTTTCATTTAAAAACATCACTCATGAAAACCCAAAGTTTTTTCATGCAAAATTAAACCAAAACATGTCTATTAGAACTTGTCTGTTATACTCCTATGTGAATGGATTGATTTTTCTCCATTACACTAACCACATCTTGTCCATCTATTTTGTGATAGGAACATTTCGAATTTGAACAAACTAGACTTCACCGCTTTGGAGGTCTCTGAAATGAACTACCTCAAGTGGGTCCAAGATGTGAAGCTCCACCTCACTGCCAAGAACTTGTGTCCCGCTATTGAAGAAGAGACGGACAACCCTATTGGCGAAGCTGAAAAAGCCACTGCTATGATCTTCATCCGAAGACATATCCATGATGCTTTGCAAACTGAATATCTTGCTGAGGAGGATCCACATGCACTATGGGTCGCTTTGGCAGATCCTTTTGATCACCAAAATAACATATTCTTGCCTGAAGCAAGACACGACTGGGAGCAGTTGTGCTTCCAAGACTTTAAGTTTGTGATTGAATATAATTCTGAAGTTTGTCAAATCCGATCACTTCTCAAGTTTTGCAACGAAACTTTGACCAAAAATGATTTCCTAGAGAAGACCTATTCGACCTTCTCTGCTTCTAATATTGTCCTGCAGCAATAACATAGAGCTCAGAAGTTCACTAAGTTCTCGGATTTGATCTCTGTTTTACTTCTCGTTGAAAAGCAAAACCAACTGTTGATGAAGAATCATCAAGCTCAACCTACTAGAGCGACTGCTGTGCCTGAAGCACATTATAGCACCAACCAACGCCCAAAACACCAAAAGAGGCGTGGTAGGGGTGGCCAAAAACCATCATACCAAGGTCAACAGAGTCAAGGAGGAAATAAAGCCCAGAAGCGCCCAAACCTCGCTCCCAAGGCCCCAAACTTCAAGAATAAGGGCAAAGCACCTGAAACTATGGATGCAGATATGTGCTATCGATGTGGTTCAAAAGACCATTGGTCATGTGTTTGCCGAGCTCCCAAGAAGGTTGTAAATGAATATCATTCTCTTCGTAAGAAGTTTGAATCAAACTTCATGCAAATGGACGAACCAGAGACTACAAAGATGGAGGTTTCTGACTTTCAAGAGGATACCACCACTATGGAAGATTAGAATCTTAGACATAGACTTATTTTTTAGTTGAAATAAGACATTGAGGCCGAATTCCACCTAGTGGCCAAACCCCTCCTTTGTTTTTTGGTTGATTTTTGAACAATTTTCCTTTATGTTTGGATTATTTGTTGGTGATTTGTTTTTGGATATTAAGTTTTAATTAATTACCATCCTTGAATAAATGAAATTATTTTGAATTGATATTTGTTTTTCAAAACTTTTATGCATGTACCGATTCAAATTAATTTTTCATTCTAGGTATGACTAGTGGTGAAGTTAGTTGTCTGACAGATAGTGCAACCACGCACACCGTTTTACATGAACGTATCTGATTTCACTAACTTCATACCTAAGAATGCACCTCTGACAACCCTCACAGACCCATCCAACCTGATAGAAGGATACGGTAAGGCACGTATAATGTTGTCTAATGGTACAATCTTGACCATTGCTGGGGCACTCTATTCTCCACGTACCGGAAGAGCGTTGTTAAGTTTCAAGAACATTAGTGATAACAATTACCACGCTAAAACCCACATAGAAAATGGAGTTGAATTTATGTGCATAACTTCGTACGAATATGGCCAGAAGTGTACTCTAGAGAAGATGGAGCATATCCTGAGTGGTCTGTATACTACAACCATACGCCCCATAGAATGCCACTATATGGTCGGCCCTCCTATTGGGACCGCACACAAAATTACACTTTGGCATGATCTTTTGGGACATCCTGGATGAATAGCGATGCGTCGTATCCTCAAATCATCACACAGGTATCCACTAACCCGAAATTTAGGTTCGATCCAAGGAATCGCATGTCAAACATGTTCGATGGGAAAGCTTATTACTAAGCCTTCTTATGACAAGATTCGTTCGAATTCTCCCATTTTTCTACAACGGATTTAGGGGGACATTTGTAGACCGATTCACCCTCCCTGCGGACCATTTAGATACTTTATGGTTTTGGTTGACGATTCCACACGTTGGTCACAAGTGTGCTTCTTATCCACAAGGAACGCTGCATTCTCCAAACTGCTGGCTCAGGTTATCAAGCTAAGGGCTCACCACCCTGATTATCCGATCAAATCTATTCGATTGGATAATGCTGGAGAATTCACGTCTAAAACTTTTGATGACTATTGCATGTCGGTTGGGGTTGACGTTAAACATCATGTACCTCATGTTCACACCCAGAACGGCTTGGCAGAGGCTTTCATTAAGCGCTTACAAATGATTGCTCGATCATTGGTCATACGTACCAAGCTCCCAATCCCTACTTGGGGCCATGCAATATTGCACGCAGCAAAGTTGGTCCGCCTGAGGCCTGTTGCGACACAACCATTTAATGCCATTCAGTTGGTATATGTGCCGATCACATCTAAGCGTTTTTTGTTGTGCGGTATATGTGCCGATCTCGCTGCCCTTACGTACAAAAATAGGGCCTCAGCGAAGGATGGGAATCTATGTCGGATATGATTCTCCTTCAATTATTTGTTACTTAGAACCTTTGACAGGCAATCTGTTTACCGCTCATTTCATGGATTGTCACTTCTATGAGACAGTCTTCCTGTTGTTAGGGGGAAATAAGAATGTCAACGTTCCTGAAGAACGACGCGAATTATCGTGGACGACTCCCACTTTGTCTCATTTAAATCCCCGCACCATTCCTGAAGAACCTACCGTGAATCTGACTATCGCTTACTCATTATATCCAACTCATGAGAAAATTCTAGATTATGGAAGCGTCCTTAAAGAGACGAATCCTCCTCCCGAGAATCGTGAGATTTCGGTCTATTATGCTAGCTTAGATGATGTGTGGCGTAGAAATGAGATGATTTTCGATGATGCATTAGCATTTGCAGTAGCTACTAAGATCATGTTGAGCGATGACATTGAACTGCGTTCCGTTGATGAATGTGGACGTATAACTGATTGGTCAAACTGGAAATAAGCAATCCAAGTCGAACTTGATTCGCTTGCGAAATGTAAGGTGTTTGGACCTGTAGCTTCTACTCCTCCACATGTGAAGCTCGTTGGCTACAAGTAGGTTTTCGTTCGAATGCGTAATGAGAATAATGAACTTGTGCGTTACAAAGCTCGTCTTGTTGCACAAGGCTTCTCACAATACCCCGGGATTGACTATGACGAAACTTACTCACTCGTTATGGATATGATTACTTTTTGTTATCTTATCAGTTTGGTAGTTTCTGAAAAACTGGATGTACAGCTGATGGACGTAGTAACCGCGTATCTCTATGGGGATCTTGATACGAAAAATCTATATGAAAGTTCCCAAATGACTTACTTTGACTGGTTCAAATATTTCCAAACCCCAAAACACGCTCTCAATTCGGCTGAGGCGTTCACTCTACGGTTTGAAACAATCTGGAAGAATGTGGTATAACCGTCTGAGTGAGTATTTGACTAGTCAAGGATATGTGAACAACGAACTATGCCCTTGTGTGTTCATTAAGAAGTCTCATTCCGGATTTGCGATTGTTGCAGTATATGTCGATGACATGAATCTTATCAAAACTCCTAAAGAGTTCACGAGAATTACCGCGCACTTGAAGTCAGAATTTGAGATGAAAGATCTAGGTACGACGCGATACTGTCTCGGTCTTGAGATAGAGGATTGTTTGGATTGAATCCTAGTACATCAATCAAACTACACACAAAAGGTGTTGCGCCGCTTTAATGAGGATAAAAAGAAGCCTTCGAGTACTCCTATAGTCGTTCATTCACTAGATGCAAAACAAGATCCCTTTCGTCCGAATGAGGATGATGAAGAGATTTTGGAGCCTGAAGCTCCTTATCTAAGTGCGATAGGCGCTTTTTTGTACTTAGCTCAATGCACTAGACCCGACATCTCCTTCGCTGTTAATCTTTTGGCAAGATACAGTAATACACCAACACGCAGACACTGAACTGGCGTGAAAGACATCTTCCGTTACCTTAAGGGTACTACGAATTTAGGCTTGTTCTCTCCTTACAAATCCTCGAATGGTGCCGCACCCTATGCTCCTCGAGTTGATTCTTGCTTGTTGGTTATGCCGACGCAGGATACTTATCCAATCCGCACAAGGCGTGTTCTCAAACGGGTTATGTCTTTACCGTTGGAGGCACCGCAATCTCTTGGAGGTCAACTAAACAGACCTTTGTTACCATTTTGTCTAACCATGCTGAAATTCTTGCCTTACATGAAGCAATTCAGGAATGCTTTTGGTTGAGAGCAGTAGTGGACCATATTCGAAGCTCCTGCGATCTTTATGCCGCCGTTGATGTCCCGACGACGATCTTTGAAGACAACGCAGCTTGCATCAAACAGCTCAAGAAGGGTTACATCAAAGGAGACAACACCAAGCACATTGCGCCGAAGTTCTTCTTTTCACATCAACAACATGAGCATCAGAAGATTGAAGTCATGCAAATCAGTTCACAAGATAATCTGGCCGACCTTTTCACCAAATCACTGTCAAATACGACGTTTCAGAAGCTTGTTCATGGAATTGGTATGCGTAAACTTTCTGAGCTGTAACTTTGCTATTTCTCTTTGGAATTACGTCAAACTCAGGGGGAGTATCCTGTAGATACTTGCTTGATCTTAATGTACTCTTTTTCCCTACGATTCGGAGCATTTTTCCCACTGGGTTTTTGCTACCTAACTAGGTTTTAACGAGGCACCCACCTTAGGCTGGTCATATCCCTGATGACGTCTCGTAGATGTTTCTTTTGACTTTTGCATTTCTCACGCATTTTTCCTTAGACTATGGATTTTGTCCCTACTTGGGTTTTTGCCATAGCCTTAGGGTTTAGTGAGACTTACTACTTATGCAAGTTCCTACCTTATTGAGAATAAGCGTTGTTCCTTAGAATCAGTGCCGATGAGTCAACTTCCTCAACTTCTACATGATGCTAAATCTACCTTGAGTATTTACACACTCAAGGGGGAGTGTTGTAAACATTCCTAGTTTAAGTGTGATTGTGTAAATCCTAGATTAGATTTGATTCTAGTTATCCTTTTCTATTGTATCTTGTATTCCTTGGGGATGAAGGAATATTTTCTCTTCTTTTACTACTATAAATAAAGCCACAATGTAGGAGGGATAACAACACACATTCCCTTACAATTCTACAAACACATCTCTCTCTCTTCTCCTTGCCGCCGGCCCTCTTTAACTTTGTCAGATAAAATAGACCACAACACAAGTATTATTCTCACGTCAATATTTTGTATTATTTTAGGATCCCTAGCCGATTTATAAGGTCATCTTCAACCGACCCGGCCAAAGGGCCATATAGGGCTAAAAATAGCTCTAAATGACACAAAAACCGTCTCCAATTGAGGGCTAAGCCAAAGGGCTTGTGGGCCCCACCAGGCCAAAACTACCAAATCAGGCCAGCGGGCTAGCCACTTCCAGCCAGCCCGATAAGCCCAGCCCACTTTTTTTTCTTTTGGACGATTTTTTTTAGAAAAAAAAAATTCTAGTTTTTTTCCTACACCATTTCTCACATACTTTTCACCATTCCATACTATCTTACCTCATTTTATTTCAATTCTTCACATTCTATTCTCTTCCAATAATCTTTCCTTTAATTTTTTCAATAATTTTCAAATGGCCACCTCTTTCAATAATCTTCCAATATGTTCGAAAATCTTATTTTAATATGGTAGTTTAATTTAGTTAACTATATTAATTCAATTAAAATAATAAATTATGTTTGGCCTATGGCTCTTTGGCCCCCCTTAATTGGAGATGGTTTTTTGTCAAAGGGATTCGGCCTATGGCCTTTTGGCCCCCTTGGTTGGAGATGGTATAAAATATGGCCTGACATTGTTCATTAAAATATAATTTCTTGCAGAGCTATAGGGCTAAACATAACCCTTTGGCCCTCCTTCGGTTGGAGATGGCCTAAGAAATTAGTTTGATATCTATGTTAACTGCCTTCTATAATTTGTTTTATTCAACAATTATCTTCCATAAAATTAATTTAATGGTTAATATTCCATGCAGATTTTGGAGG
Source organism: Heteromeles arbutifolia (assembly GCA_024362995.1). Lineage (NCBI taxonomy): Eukaryota > Viridiplantae > Streptophyta > Magnoliopsida > Rosales > Rosaceae > Heteromeles > Heteromeles arbutifolia. Next base: position 27,683,843 of record JANCRC010000014.1, read on the forward strand.
CTTTCAATGCCAGTAGGAGAAGCCAGAGACAATCCAATGGTCAACCCATTTGGACCGAACAGTCCAAGGGAGAAATTTTTCTGGGTACCGAGAACGCTAAGCTAGTGTTCCCCATGAATGAAGGCTTGACACGTGTTTGTTTTATTTTTCTTATGTAAAAATATGCCATCTAGATTTTTTTTGGACTAAAATTCCTAATTTACCCTTCCTAACACAAGAGAAAATTCAGAAAATGCTAGTCCCCCACCCCCCACCCCTCGCCATTGACACCGAGCTCCCATCACAGATCAACCATCCACCTTCATCGTCGGTCGGCGATTTCACCAGCGACTTTATTTTACTATTCTTGCTCATCTTCCCTCTGTGCATCCCACTCTTACTTCGACATTGGCCCAAGCGATGATCGGCGGCAACTCAAGAGGTGGTGAGTTCACCGACTTGCCAGCGTTCACTTTTGTCCTTTCCCGGCTTAGGAGAGGAGGAGAAAGAAAAAGCGGAAGAGAAAGGAAGGAAGAGAAGGTGAGAGAGAGAGTGGTGAGGAAGAAGGAAGGGAGGGCTGGGTTGGGGCGAGGGGTGCGGTGGCGGAGGTGGTAGCTTGTGGGGGAGAAATCTTGGGTTTTTTTTTTTTTTTTCTTTAATCAAATAAATTCTTTTTAGCCATATGTGAGATGTTAATTAGTCGGAACCTAGAAAAATTTCTCCAAACCTTGAGAAGGTGGCCTTTGATCCCATCTTGGTTTATCGTGGGTGGCAATGAACTGTTGAAAGATAGGGTGGAGAGTTCCTGGAGAAAGTTAAAAGATTAGGGAAAGAAAATTGAGTATGTCGAATTTGAAGGACAGGAACATGGGTTTTTAACGAATGATCCATACTCAGAAGTCTCAAATGAAGCTTTGCGAGTTATTAAAAGATTTATGACTGAAAACCGCAACTGATTAAGGAATCACCATGCATGTGGTATATTGTTGGATCAGTTTCCAGCTATAGCTCTTAAATTTATTCTAAAGTGTTTGAGCTTGTATGTTTATAGACAAGAATTTGAAGTTAGCATCTTGCTTTTTTTTTTCTGAATCTGATTAAGATATTAGTATATATTAATGATGAAAAAGTTATATTTATGGTTATTACTATAATATTGGGGAGTTGTATCAAAATATTATGTATGTGTATGCATGCACGTACGTACATATGTATGTATGTATGTATGTATGTATAATGTTGTGGGAGTAAATTGAGGAAGAAAGGGTGTCATCATCATCTCACAAATTTTATCATTTTAAATATATAATTATTTTTTTCCAAAAATTGACGGTAGGAGGGAGCTTTATTCATGATTTGAAAAAGACACGACTTAGTATTACGATTTAATGATATTACTTTGTATTTTGTAAGTGTGAGCATTACGTTCGACTTTGTAAATTACAAGTTAAATATCAAATTATTATGGCTAGACTGTTTTTTAACTTAGCTTAAATCCGTCATCCCTTAATGTACTATATTATTATATAAAAAATAAAAAGACAAACCGGAGACATAAGGCCTGACCCCGAACTATAATCTTTATCTATAAAAGCGTCTTGAATATTATTAGGAGGCATCCCAAACAATTAAAATAAACCCGCACAAGTTAAAACAAACCGAATTAACGTATCATTTCAAATAACTTATGAGTGATCAAATTGGTTTTGAAATAAAATAAATGTATTCTTAAGTTATAATCCACAAGATGTTTACGTAAGTAAATCCAAACGTGATACGATTACGTGTATTAAGTTAGTTTTGAGTTATATTACATGATTAATTAAACATGGTAGATTAATCAAGTTGACAAATATTTGACACGGATACAAGCTAGTATGGTTCGAAAATGACCTCAATTGATGCCATATTTACTTTATTGTGGAGTCTTTACAAACAAAATGAAATTAAGACTTATGTTGATTTAACAATAATAAACGTCCCTATCGAAAACTTTTTGACCAAGAGAGATTATATTCACACTTAAAATCACTTCTCCCACATATTTTTAATTTTTTACTAACACTTGATAAAAAAATATTAAAAAATTAAAAAAAATGTGGAAGAAGTAATTTAGAGTGTGAATATAATCCCTCTTTTGACCAAACTCAAAACTCAAATCAAACTTTTCGTATGAGATTTTAGTATACTATCCAATATTGCTTTTATGCTAAATGATAAAATTGTTCATTGTCTGATTAGGAGAGTATCATTCTGAGAAGATTTAGTGGTCCACATTATCAATCCACTGTCATGCTTTGGATTAGGGTTTAGTTTGTATATGTATTTATTAAAGACAAATTGCACCTTATCTAATTGACCTTATTTTTAAAGATTAATGTCTCAGCATGCGATTTCCTTTTGGTTCACGCACTGCTCAGTGCTTTGACAAGATTTTTGGAAGTGCTCATTCATAAAATACTTATGTTAATCATGTTTATGTTTAAAAGCGCTTTCAGTTGCAGCTTTGTAATAGAAGTATTAAGAAATTTGTAATAAAATGTAATGTGTGGTAGTAAAAATTTACGACCTTTCAGACGAATATATACTTACAAAAAAATTAACACATATCTACTCCCGGCAACTCACCCGTGGAAGATTCAGTGTTCTCGGAAGAGACAAACATAGGCTTCTCTTCTTGTTGACGCCAATATTGTCAATCTTCCTTGCACAAGATTTCACATAAATTATATTCTGCTTTAGCGGAATTCTTTCTTCTGGTGTTGGATGTGTGGATTGTTGACTTCTGCTTGGTGCCATTTTGAAAACTCAGATCTCATTTTTCTTTGTTAAATACCATTTTTCTTCTTCTAATTAGCTAGTTTATGCTTGGCCTTACAAAAGATAAACATGTTTGTATATCGAATGCTCTAATTACATACACACAGTATAATATCTTATTAAAAAGATGGGTCTTTTTCTTTGTCCCAGTTCCTTTGGGATTAAGTTGAGATTTGAGGACCTACAAGAATAAAGTCTGACGAACGGAATATGAGCTTTATCAAAAACCAAAGAAAAAAACAACTATACAAATTAAGAGAATACTAAACTTTTTTATGCTTGAAAATAAAACAATTGTGTTACGTTAGTTGATACTTGATAATAAACTTTGCCACATACTAAAATTCTTGATTATCTCGCCCAATATTTCTTTTGTAATGCACATCAATGTTTGCACATTTAACAAAAGCTGAGAAAATGAACCCTAAATTTGTAATGCCAAGATGTTTCAATTACAGAGATGTTTAGATGAACCCTAAATTTGTGTTGCACCATTTTCGTCCACTATAAAGCTCAGAAAATGAGTCGGCTGCGGTAGGGTTAAGTGATAAACCATCTCATCCAACCAAAAAAAAGGGATTGCATCTCATTGCCGAGTTACAAAACTCAATTCGAAAAATGTTCATAATCGAAGAGAAATATAATACGTAATGGTAAAGTGGGTATGCTTTGGATACTCCCCAAATTTGGGCATAACTTACCTAGAAACGTTTCATTTCCAATAATTTACGCAATCCAATACCTTGAACAGGTTTCTAGAATCTAGACTTCGACATAAACTTGGTAAAGAGATTTGCAAGGTTGTTTTTGGAATCAGATTTACTTGACTTCAATCTTCTAATACTCTTGTATACAAATTATTTAATAATAAATTTTCTTCCTTTTTCTTTTTTTATTCGAACAGATGCAATTCACCACAAATAAAACAAAAGTAACGGCAATTCAATTGCCTTGCCCTTCCCTTTGCCCTCCTAAAACAGGCGGACGTGCGATGATGTGCAAAGTCATCCTGGAGCTAATGTGATACATAAAAGAAGAGAGCCTCGCCGCTGAAGCTTGAGTAGGAAAGTCATACGCAAAAGTGGCGTGGATGATTTCTTCTTCTAGTTTTACGGGCAGCGCACCCAAAGCAAAGTCGATGAACATGAACCATCAAATTTAACGCAACAATAAATTTGTAAAGAGGCCTAAAAGAAAGAAGAAACATGAAGAGCTTTCCATTTTTCTTTTGTGATGAGATCAGGAAAAGGAAAGAAATGAAGGGTGTGGGGGAATATGAAGAGCAAGTACTTTGCTTCCCATCGATTTCTCGTTGCCAATGGCAACACATATGTCGGAAGAGGTGAAGAACATTAGGCTTCTCCAACGCACGGGATTTGACGTCGAAAGTGAAATTTTATTACACTGGAAAAGTTAGGGTCGTATATAGAGTTCAGGGTTAAACACAAACGCAGTTACTCTAACTCCGGATGAGTTACTCAAGCCATTCTCGCTCTTCATTGGATGATCCACAGACATTCTCTTCCTTTCTGACTGATGAGAAGAAATACGACTTATCCTTGTTTCTCTCATTGATTGCAGACAAACAGGCGCCTACAACGTGGGATGAATTATTACAACCACAACTATATATGGGAAACAAATTGTCGTGCGTAAAACCAAATTGAGCTGCAACTCACCCATGGCAGGTTCAATGGAGTTGTTGTCGGGAATATTGTCAATCCTCGCAGATTTCATGAGAACTATATTCTGCTTCGGTGGACATCTTACTGGTGTTGCATGTGGATTGTTCGCGGCTTCTGCTTGTGCCATTTCGAAAACATTTGTCCAAAAACATCAGTACAAGCTGGACAAGGGGAAAAAAAAAACATTTGTCCAAAAATCATATCACAAATTTCCCAACATAAACCGTAATCCATATCAACCCAGCATCTATGAATCTTCAAACTCATCTTCACAGATCAAATACTAAAATAGGAACATGGTTATCACATAAACTATGAAATTAACCCCCAAAATAGAAGGAAAAAACGCACCCTTTGGATAACTTCCACTACCACTGTTTCTGCCAAATTTCAAACAATACTCCGCCACAAAATAGATGAAAACATCAAACATAACAAAGGAAAAGAAACACACAAAAATTGTAGGTTCAAGTATTTCACAAAAGCATAACACATCAGACGGGTGTCGAATAGGGTCAAAATCAATCAAAAGGGGGAAACTGAAGGCAGGACATCATATACACAAATGCAAAAGCAGCGCATGCCTATTTGTATATTTAGTGGAGAAGAGAACATACTGTATAATTAACCCCGAGAAACAGATAGAAAAATGTACCCTGAGAATATTCATTCTCGAAAGAGATTTTATCCCCATGTTCTTGCTCTTCATTTGATCCACAAACATTCTCTTCCCCACTGTAGGTAATGTGCAGAAATCCATCTTCGCCCTTATTTTGCTCATCGATTTCATAAAACAAAGCACCTGTAACATTTCATAATTTATAACAACCTTAACTTTTGGAACTTTTGGAACAACATACAACGCATAAAAGAAAAAATGAGCTGCCACTCACCAACGGGAGGTTTAGTGTTCTTGAAAGAGACAAATATTGGCTTTTTTTTGCTTATCCTGATGCTAACCCGAATGAATAAGATGAATTCTCCAAGAGTCATCTTACCGGGGACATGGTATCTGCAGTCAAAACCAAGATAGGCAATGCTGCTATGTAAGAACCCCCTTCATTTGAGACAAGCTACGAACACAAATGAACTTTCAATTTACCTATGCAGCAATCGATACATTTTCCTTTCAGTAAGAAAATTCTATGGACTGATATGGAACGAAAATTACATGGTAGGAAGCTATCGCTAATTTGGTAACCAATTCGTGCAAACACTGTTAATCAAGAGTATTCCTAACCGCTCATTAAACTCATAGCGATCAATTCATAACACTACTTCGTATCTGTGTGCGTATAGTCTTTGCATGTAGATTTAAAACTGCACATCTCTCACAACAATAACATAACAGGTATTGGGAATAATTTCAACAAGATTCTAGCTTTTCATTTCCTATTTTTTCCCTGACCCATATCATGAAATATGTCAAAAGCATAAAGGGAACGGAAACAGTCCTATTCTATTGCAGCAATACAATTCAAGATAACTAGAGCACAAGGGAATTCAAAACTCACTTCTTCATGTCAATTTCAGGAATATCACTCCTAGCATCCTTCTCGACAGCCACCTACATGCAGGCTCAAATTAGAACAGAGTACATCCATCCACTGAATGCATATAAAGTAAGCATATCTGAATGCAGTTAAATTCTTACAGGTATTAAAATTGCGCAGGTCTTCCTCAAATGCCAGGCATCTATATGACGGGGCCGGTTTTGGGCGCGCTCGAGAAATTTTCTGAACCTATATCATAGGCATAAAACAGACAAATAAGAATCGGATTCCACCGTAGCAAATAAAAATCAAGATAAGTAAAGCACAAGGAAATAGACAACTAACCTGATCCCATCCTTAGTATTAAGGTCGGTCCTCACAACCTTGTCCACGAGCAAATGCACGGAAGCTCAGGTTAGTACAGAGTACATGTATCCACAGAATGCATAGGACACAAACATAAATGACTCGGTGAAGTTCTTACTAGCCCGTAATTCCAAGGGTCTAAAACTGTAATGGGTTTTGTGAACTTACGACACACTTGTCTTTTCCTCTTCCTTGTCGCTGACGAATTTCTGAAAACATATCAAAAGCATAAATGAACTGGTTTGTAGCAATACAAAGTTTACAAACAAAGAGTTAAAAGCTGAAGAACAAACTTCTTCGCTACATTGACGGGAACGTCAACCCTCCTTGGAGATTCCATCACAGCCATCTCATCGAGTGAAATGATCACTCGTTTCAGAGGGGCATTGTTCTCTTCTGCTTGCGCCACTTTGAAAACGTGACAGACTTGAAACAAAACATAATAGAAAACAAATAAACTTTTCCAAAACAAACCATAATCTATGAAATTTCGACCTAATCATCACAGACCAAATACTAAAATAGGCAAATTGGGAACTGCATAAAGTATATAATTAGCGCACCCAAAAAGAGAGAGAAGGAAATAAATACAAACCCTGGGGAAATTCGTTACTGGGGGAGCTGTTGGCCATGGAGAAACTCCCAATTCGACTGTTCTCTGCCAATTTTCAAACAACAAATATCAGAACCGCTCGCCGAATTTTCAAACCAGAAATTAACTGACAACATCAAACATAAAAACTTAGGGTAAGGGTAAGGATTGATTGACCGAGAGCTGGGAAAACAAAGGAGGGCCAAATCAATCAATCAATATATCCTTACCCAAATTGGAATTTCCAATTTGGGTTTTGGCCCTCTCTGATTGCATTCGGAGAGCGAATTATTGAAGAATGAAGGTCATACGCAGAAATTGGATTGACAAGTTTTAGGGTTACCTTCCGATTCCGCCAAATCTACGCTCTCTCTTCGCTTTTGCAAGAACAAAGGCTGGCCTGCTCTCTTAGTGTTATTTATAGACCGACCTCTATGGCGGCACGGGTCAAATACTTTTCTAATTAGAATTTGTTTACAAGGCAATCTCGTCCACGTGCCAAATAGTATCGCAATGTGGATGCCAAAAGATATGACAACCTATATTATATATTATGGGTGCGTTTGTTTGGCTTCACTACTCTTCACTGGACCGGACTGGACTAGTTTTTAATGCAATCCCGTGTTTGTCTGCATCAAGGACTAAGTTTAATGGTATTAAGTGGGACTCGCATCGACTAATTCCTTCGTTAGAAGGTATTTGCGAGACCCCCCAAATACGAGAGGACTAGCTAAGACCGTCCTCTTCGTGCTTGCTCGGTTCTTCCTGCTCGCTATCCTCGTCCTGCTCGCTCGCCACATCCTGCTTAACTACTTCGATTTCCCCTTCTGCTCGTCCTAATCGCACGTTTCCCCTTCGATCTCCCTTTCGATTTCCCCTTCTGGGTTGTTAAGAATTCTGGGTGCGTTTTATGCTGTGAAATTTTCTTGTTCTTCAATGATTTCTCCTTCTGGGTATTTTATGATGTTGTTGTATGGATTTGATTTCCCCTTCTGGGTATTTTTTTATTTCCCCTGGTTCAGCTTTCCATGCTCAAAGTCTTCATTGGCGAAGCCCCAATTTCAGAAATTGGTGAGGCTGTGAAGAAGGAATCGAAACCTGCTGCCTCCAAATTTGTGGGGTGATGAGGTTTGAATTTTTAACAATTTTGGGACATTTGAGTTGCTGATTAAATTTAAACAGTCAGGTCACTGCTTTCAATTTAAATTCTTCAATTCAACTATGGAAACAAATTGAGACAAAAGGTTAACCGAAAAAGGGAAAAAAAGCTAGAGGCATTCATCGAGCTCGTGGTGTGGAGTATAAGGTGAATAAAGAAACCCATAAAAAGTATGAGATAATAACCTTTTATGTTTCTCAACTATGAATTTTCATCTTTATTTTTTCCAATTTCCCCAAAAAAAGCCTTCCATTTTCTTCCCCAAGTCATTATTTCTTAGCATTGCAGAATCTGGGTTTTGTTCTTTATACTCTGTTTTGGTGAATTATGAAAAAAAAATTCTAGATGGGTATTTGTTGTTGTAGTGACTGATTGGTTACGGAGAAAAACTGGAGGAGGAGGATAATTTTTGTAATTTTTTTGTGTTTCCATGGGTGGCTTATAGTTGAAAGGGCAGTTTGTTTATGCAAATTGCAATGATACAATGGACAAAAAACTCGATATTTTTTTTCATTTCCAAGCAATTGCAATTAAGTTTAGTGTAATTTCATCATTTAATTTAATTGTGGGTATTGTGCAATTGAGTTTGATGCTTCAATTGTTAATTTGCAATTTCACTAATTTTTATTATCCTGCTTTTTAGTCCAACACTGCACCAAACGCTTCACTAAGCTAGTCCAGCTTAGTCTAGTCTAAGCCAGTCCAGCTTAGTCCCTAAAGCTAGTCCAGTCCGTGACAGTCCGGTGCAACAAACGCATCCTAAGAGAATACCTTGCCAACCTTTTTGCTCGCTTTTTTCAATTTTGCTCCTCATTTTTTAATCCACAATGTTGAGATGAGGAGGGTAAAATAGTAATTTTGTACATTTTGACAAAATGACAATCATATCTCATTTTTCCTATTTTGCCCTTACTTTTGATACACAATATTTACATAAAGAGGGTAAAACAGTAATTTTGTATCAAAATATTTACATAAGATAAAAATATGCACTTATTAAAAGTGAAATCATGATGTTTTTTTTAGATAGTTTAAATGAACTGAAGTGGTTGCGCTTAATTAGGCAAAATGGCTCCCCAATTTCCATATGACATGTCTCCTGTATTTTCTTAATAAAGTGATGTAATTTTCACATCACATATTTCTTGTTGAATTTTGATCGTACTCTCTCAGAGGTTTGGATGCAATTGTAACCTCATACAATATTTTAAAGTATTTAAATCTCATCTATTGATTTATCCTTTATTTCAATTTCATATATTTGTTATCTAACCTGGTAATTTGACCGTTGAATGGTAACGTGACAAATAGAAAAAAATTTATAATTACAAAAAATTAATTTAAAAAGTTAAAAAAAGGCCCGCCCTTCTTCTCCGTGGACCACTTCCTTCGCTCGCCCCAGTCGACGCTAACTTCTGTCGAGACCCTCACCTCCGTCACTCTGAGACTCTGACCATCGCAACTCGATGCCAACTTCTGTTGCGTCCCACCTCTGATGCCGATATAGTCCACGTGCCAGCAGCTACCGCAGGGGAAAAATGGATTGCTGGTTCTAATTAAGTCACTGTAGAATAGGGGAAAAGGGGCTCATCCCTCTCTCACGAAAATCTTAAAGGATTTTTCTTCACATCTCTCTCGATAACCGCTGATATTTTATTTGGTTTTGAAGAAATAAGCTTTCATTTTTTTTTTATGTGATTGCGTAAATTTTGAAGCTTTTTCAGTCTGAATCTATGGGAAAGGATTCCTAGCCGAAATGGGATTGTTGGAAATCAGGGGTCCGTTGGAGAGACCCAATTCTGCGGTCTTCATAGAACGGCAAAAACCCCTTTATGTATTTGGAACTATACCCTTATTTTATAAAAGTATTTTGGCACAAATGTTCCATCTGTTCCATCTGTTAAAACGATACGGGATCTGGTTACAAGCATATATTACATTTGTAAGTCATGGGACCAAGTTAATGGTGGGCCTTAAAACTTAAAAGGATATCTACTAGCAGAGGAGGGAGCCAAAACGAGTAGTAGTGAGCGGCGGATGTGGACTTCGTCCTCCCCATCAGGACCATCTCTGGAATGGTCATGGTGGGATTCAGAGGGATCCTGGGAACAAAAAATAAAGAACCAGAAACCTCATCAGATCATTGCCCCCCTCCCTGATGGGTCCTTCCCCAACCCGTCGCCTTAAACCCAATCTCACGGATGCCCACCCTCTTCTCCTCTCCTCTGATGCAAACCCCATACCCCTACCACTGATAACCTGCTTCTTTCTCTCTTTTTTTCCCACGGTGGCGCCATTCATTTTTGGCTTCCAAATCCGACGATAACAGATGAGAGAGATATATGAGCGGCGATCTTGGTTCGGATGGGCGTGGGAGGTCCTTTTTTCTCCTTTTTTTTCTTTTTTTACATAATCGTTTCCTTTTTCTTTTCTTTTTTTACATAATCAAATACCTTGTACAAGCTTCTGAAATTTAGAATTCCACGTAGCTCACTCCTCTCAGAAAATATGGTACAAAATAAAAAAATATAGAACTTTCCGGCCAAAACAAAAAATATGACACAAAAGCAAAGTCGATGAACATGAACCTTCAAATTTAACCCAACAGAAGGTTTGTAAAGACGTCAAAAAAACAAAAAAACACAACGTGAAGAGCTTTTCATTTTTTCTTTTCTGATGAGATCATGAAAAAAGAAAGGGATTGGGGGGGCGGGGTGTGGGGGTGGGAAAGGGGATCTCTCGTTGCCAATGCTGACGCACATATCAGAAGAGGTGGTGAACGTTAAGCTTCTCCGACGCACCGGATTTGGCGTCAAAAGTGAAATTTTAATACACCGAAAAGTTAGGGTCGCATATATAGAGTTTAGAGTTAAATACAAATGCAGTTACTTTAACTCCGGTTGAGTTACTCAAGGCATTCTCGCTCTTCATTGGATGATCCGTAAACATTCTCTTCCTTTCCGACTGATGTGAAGAAATACGACTTATCCTTATTTCTCTCATTGGTTGCAGACAACCAGGCACCTACATCGCGGGATGAATTATTACAACCACAACTATACATGGGGAACAAATTGTTATGCGTAATACCAAATTGAGCTGCAACTCACTCATGGCAGGTTCAATGGAATTGTTGTCGGGAATACTGTCAATCCTCCTTGCAGATTCCACGAGAATTATACTCTGCTTCAGTGGAATTCTTACTGGTTGCATGTGGATTGTTCGCGGCTTCTGCTTGAGCCATTTCAAAAACATTTGTCCAAAAACATCAGTACAAGATGGACAAGGGAAAAAAAAAACATTTATCCAAAAACCATATCACAAATTTCCCAACATAAACCGTAATCCATATCAACCCAGCATCTATGAATCTTCAACCTCATCTTCACAGATCACATACTAAAATAGGAACATGGTTGTCACATAAACTATGAAATCAACCCCCAAAATAGAAGGAAAAAAAGCACCCTTCGGATAACTCCCACCACCACTGTTTCTGCCAAATTTCAAACAATACTCCGCCACAAAATAGATGACAACATCAAACATAACAAAGGAAAAGAAACACACAAAAATTGTAGGTTCAAGTATTTCACAAAAGCATAACACATCAGACGGGTGTCAAATAGGGTCAAAATCAATCAAAAGGGGGAAACGGAAGGCAGGACATCATATACACAAATACAAAAGCAGCGCATGCCTATTTGTATATTTAGTGGAGAAGAGAACACACTGTATAATTAACCCCCAGAAATAGCTAGAAAAACGTACCCTGAGAATATTCATTCTCAAAAAAGATTTTATCCCCACGTTCTTGCTCTTCATTTGATCCACAAACATTCTCTTCCCCACTGTAGGTAATGTGCAGAAATCCATCTTCACCCTTATTTTGCTCATCGATTTCATAAAACAAAGCACCTGTAACATTGCATAATTTATTACAACCTTAACTTTTTGAACATTTTGAACGACATACGATGCATAAAAGAAACAAAAATGAGCTGCCACTCACCAACGGGATGTTTAGTGTTCTTGAAAGAGACAATTATTGGCTTTTTTTTGCTTATCCTGATGCTAACCCGAATGAATAAGATGAATTCTCCGAGAGTCATCTTACCGGGGACATGGTATCTGCAGTCAAAACCAAGATAGGCAATGCTGCTATGTAAGAACCCCTTTCATTTGAGACAAGCTACGAACACAAATGAACTTTCAATTTACCTATGCAGCAATCGATACATTTTCCTTTCAGTATGAAAATTCTACGGACTGATATGGAATGAAAATTACACGGTAGGAAGCTATCGCTAATTTGGTAACCAATTCTTGCAAACACTGTTAATCAAGAGAATTCCGACCCGCTCATTAAACTCTTAGCGATCAATTCATAACACTACTTCGTATCTGTGTGCGTATAGTCTTTGCATGTCGATTTAAAACTGCACATCTCTCACAACAATAACATGACAGGTATTGGGAATAATTTCAACAAGATTCTAGCTTTTCATTTCCTATTTTTTCCCTGACCCATATCATGAAATATGTCAAAAGCATAAAGGAAACGGAAACAGTCTTATTCTATGGCAGCAATACAATTCAAGATAACTAGAGCACAAGGGAATTCAAAACTCACTTCTTCATGTCAATTTCAGGAATATCACTCCTAGCATCCTTCTCGACAGCCACCTACATGCATGCTTAAATTAGAACAGAGTACATCCATCCACTGAATGCATATAAAGTAAACATATCTGAATGCAGTTAAATTCTTACAGGTATTAAAATTGCGCAGGTCTTCCTCAAATGCCAGGCATCTATATGATGGGACTGGTTTTGGGCACGCTCGAGAAATTTTCTGAACCTATATCATAAGCATAAAACAGACAAATAACGATCGGAATCCACCGTAGCAAATAAAAATCAAGATAAGTAAAGCACAAGGGAATTGAAAACTAACCAGATCCCATCCTTTGTATTAAGGTCGGTCCTCACAACCTTGTCCACGAGCAAGTGCACGGAAGCTCAAGTTAGTATAGAGTACATGTATCCACAGAATGCATAGGACACAAACATACATGAGTCGGTGAAGTTCTTACCAGCCCGTCATTCCAAGGGTCTAAAACTGTAATGGGTTTTGTGAACTTAGGACACACTTGTCTTTTCCTCTTCCTTGTCGCTGACGAATTTCTGATAACATATCAAAAGCATAAATGAACTGGTTTGTAGCAATACAAAGTTTACGAACAAAGAGTTAAAAGCTGAAGAACAAACTTCTTCGCTATATTGACGGGAACGTCAACCCTCCTTGGAGATTCCATCACAACTATCTCATCGAGTGAAATGATCACTTGTTTCCGAGGGGCATTGTTCTCTTCTGCTTGTGCCACTTTCAAAACGTGACAGATTTGAAACAAAACATATTAGAAGACAAATAAATTCTTCCAAAACAAACCATAATCTATGAAATTTCAACCTAATCATCACAGACCAAATACTAAAATAGGCAAATTGGGAACTGCATAAAGCATATAATTAGCGCACCCAAAAAGAGAGAGAGAAGGAAATAAATACAAACCCTGGGGAAATTCGTTACTGGGGGAGCTGTTGGCCATGGAGAAACTCCCGATTCGACTGTTCTCTGCGAATTTTCAAACAACAAAAATCAGAACCGCATGCCGAATTTTCAAACCAGAAACTAACTGACAACATCAAACATAAAAATTTAGGGTAAGGGTAAGGATTGATTGACCGAGAGCTGCGAAAACAAAGGAGGGCCAAATCAATCAATCAATCAATCCTGACTCAAATTGGAATCCCAATTTGGGTTTTGGCCCTCTTTGATTGCATTCGGAGAGCGAATTATTGAAGAATGAAGGTCATATGCAGAAATTGGATTGACAAGTTTTAGGGTTACCTTCCGATTCCGCCAAATCCACTCTCTCTCCCTCTCTCCCCCTCTCTTCGCTTTTGCCAGAACGAAGCCTGGCCTGCTCTCTTAGTCCTATTTATAGACCGACCTCTACGGCGGCACGGGTCAAATACTTTTCTAATTAGAATTTGTTTACACGTCAATCTCGTCCACGTGCCAAATTGTATCGCTTTTTTCTTTTTCTTTTTTGTTAAGCAAATAATATATTAAAAGGGTAAAAGCCCAAAGAGAACAACAAATGAAGACTGGGCAAAGAAGAAAGCTCAAGGCACCAGCAAACAAAAGGGAAAACATAAACACCAAAGCCTAAACCACGCAGAGAAAGGTAACAAACAACGGGTGTAGTCAAACTTGGATTTTAAAGGATTTTAAAAGTGATAGATTTTATATGATTTAAGAGAATTAAAAACTCCTACAAAATTCATATGGATTTTAAAGAATTTGAATGGATTGTGGTGGAAGGATTTGAAATCCTAGGGGTTGAATCTTGGTTATATATATTTTTTGCTCTCAAATCCCACAAAATCCACAACTTTTAGAAATCCTCCAAAATCTTAATTTTTTTAACACACTTAGATTTGGATGGATTTTAAAATCCTTTAAAATCTTTTAATTGACTACACCCTATATTTGAATGGATTCTAAAATCTTTTAATTGACTACACTAGGATTTTAAAGTCTTCTAAAATCCTCTCAAATCCAAGTTTGACTACAGCAACAACATTCCAGTTATGGAAGACCCATGTGTTAATGGTGGAAGGCTTAACTTTCAAAGTACACAATCGACACCGAATCATATTGGTGATCAACTGAAGAACTGTAGCAGGAGGTTTCCTGCAGTTGTTGAAGATGTGGTTATTCCGCTCACACCATATGCAGTAAACAGTGACTGCCAACGAAAGTTTCCTAACCACCATGGGAAGGGATTTCCCCCGCCATTGGGCCGCTACACACTCCACAAAAGAAGGCCATAGAGGGTGAAGCCAAGGAACCCCACACCTCATCACAACATGTCGACATAAACCTTCACTATAAGGGCACTCAAAGAAAAGGTGAGAGTGAGATTCCAAATCACATAATTAAGGTTGGCACGAGGGGCATATTGACCAATGCGATCAAGCGTAGTAAGCTTATTCTTCATGGCTAGCCACAACACAAAACTTGCACGTTCAAAGAAATTTTAGGTGCCATGGGACGGATGCAGTTCCACATAGAAGACGAAGAGAAAATACCGTCTTTGCTAGGAGCCCAAAAGAAAGAATCCAAGTTCTGAGAAGAAGGCATAATGTTGTAGGAATATGATTGAATGTTAAAAAAAGTTTGGTTGGTAGTAAACGGCCAACACCACTAAGATACCCTAATCACAGAAGAAAGCTTGAAATTTATATGAAGACCAGAGGTCAACACTACCTCGCAACCCCAAACGTCTAAGAGAGGACCATGAGGGTGTCAGTTATCATGCCACATAAAAGTAGATGACCCATCTCCCACTGAAACATGAATAAAAGGCTTAATAAGTTCCCGAAGCTTTAAGAGTTTCCTCCAATTCCATGAGCAAGTAGACGGCACTTTTAGGCTCCAAAAACACTTGTCTTGAAGGAAATATGCTTTGACCCATTTAGACCACATATTACCTCATCCATGACTGAACAAAAACCAAATATGGCAAGCCATAAGAGCTAAATTCCAAGAGTGTAAACCTTTAATCCCCAATCCTCCTTCATCTTTGGGGCAACAGACTTCCCTCCAAGACACTATAGCAAAATAATTCCCTGAAACCTTACCAGACCATAGAAATCGACGAAAAAACTGCTCAATGTCTTTCGTAATCTTTTTGGGCAAGAAAATGTGAAAGGCCCAAAAAACTTGGAGGCTACCTAAGATTGAAATCACCAATTGTAAACGACCAGCAAAAGACAATGTTTTATGCTCCCAACTACTAATACGATTATCAACTTTCTCAAGTAAAGGCACACAATCCACATAGGTCAACTTAGAACTGATCAAAGGCACCCCAAGATACTTAAAGGGAAGACACCCCTCTTGAAACCCAAAGCAGCTTACAATTCTAGTGATGTCTCTAGTTTTGACTCCAACAAGAAAAATATTACTCTTAGAAGCATTAGGAGTTAAACCAGAAACGTGAGAAAAGTAATCCAAAGCCTCTTTTAAAACCCTTGCAGAAAGTAAGTCTCCATGGCAAAAAACAAGCAAATCATCAGCAAAAGCCATATGAGTATGTCTAATCTTATCACATCTCTAATGGAACTGAAAGTGAGGGGAAGTAGCCACTTTAGCATGTATAATTAAGGAAAATACCTACATGGCAATAACAAAAAGGTAAGGGGACAGAGGATCCCCTTGTCTAAGACCACGATTCCCCGAAAAAAAAAAAAAAACAACCAGCTCACCAGTAACTGCCACGGAGAAATAAGCGGTGGAGATACAACATTGGATCCATTGAACAAACCTTGGATGAAAGTTAAAAGCCAACAAAACACCAAGCAAAAATTTCCAATCCAAAGTATCATAGGCTTTGCGAATATCCACTTTGATTGCACACCTGGGAGTTCCATTATTCAGATGGTAACCACGAAAAAGCTCTTGGACAAGAAGAATATTATCTCCGATATGACGACCTCCCACAAAGGTAGATTGCGTATCACTTATGATGGTAGGCAGAACCCCTTTAATTCTATTAGCCATAATCTTAGAGATGATTTTATAAAGAGTGTTGCAACAAGAAATAAGCCGAAAATCTCCCATGGAAAAGGGGTTAGGGATTTTAGGCACAAGGGTAATTATAGTGGTGTTAAGCTCTCGAAGTAACTGGTTGGAGTTGAAGAATTCCTGGACTGCAAGAATAATCTGATCACCAACAATAGGCCAAGCTTTTTGAAAGAAAATGGCATTAAAGCCATCCAGGCCTGGGGCTTTATTAGGTTTCAAACTGAAACAAACCTTACGAATTTCTTCCCTAGAATCTCTTACCATAGCAGTGGCCATATCAGAAGAATTAGGACTTGTGACAAGGTTACAAGCAGCAAGATTGACTTCAGAGGTCGGAATAGCAACATCACTGCCAATAAGACTTTGGAAATACCTCATAGCTTCATCTTTGATCTCCCTTTCAACAGTAGTAATAGACCCATCACTTCTACAAATAGAGGCAATACGGTTTCGGTTAGCCCGCTTCTTAATAGAATTGTAGAAAAAAACGGTGTTCCTATCGTCGTTAGCCATCCATTGGACACGAGACTTCTGCTTGACAAAGCTCTTGGATGCCAAATGATATGGCAATTAAACGCAGGGGCAGGTTCTCTTTAGACCAACTAAAGGTGTAGACTTGAACCAATAATTGACATGATACATCTAGATTGATAGGCCTCTGCTGCACTCACTCACCTAAAGGTGTGGACTTGAACCAACAATTGACATGATATATTTAGCTTTTACTTTGTTTTGTTTTTATTTATGTATTTATTTTTGTCAAAAACTACAAATTAATTATTATTATGGATAATTTTCTATAGTTCTTTAAACTGATATAAAACTTCTCCAGGATGATACAGACGTCGATGGTGATGGTGATGGTGATGACAATGACGATATGGATGGCGATGATGGTTATAGCTATGGAGATGATGACATGGAGGATGATGGGAGTTGGGATATTAACAAGGAGGATGACGTGTCTGGTGATGAGGGGGGTGATTATAATTCAACATGAAAACTTCTAACTAAAATATAAAAGCATAATGAAAAATAATTCTAATTGAAATACAAAAGCATAATAAAAAAATGAAGTTACTTTTGATATTTTAATCTTTACTAGTTCTTATATTAGATTCGACAACGATTTGGTTCAATTTGAATCCGATACTTATTGGATATGGATTGACAAGTTAGATTCGATCATCTAAGTACGATCTGGACTCATAAATTCGATTATAAATGGATTTGGATATGGATTAAGGTTGAATTCTTTTCAAGCTCAATTGATTTGCAAGGTGTATTTGTATTATTTAAGAAACAAGTAAGCCAGATCCTGTAACAAAATTCTTGACATAGCGATGTTTTTTAATGCAGACTGCATCATATATGAATATATTTTAGAAAGATATACATGAGGTTGATGCTTGGAGGCTCTCAGTAATGCACATCAATGTTTGCACATTTAACTTGCACAAAAGATTAAAAACCATTAGATTGATTGGTCTTCTTGTTCCGCCGCGCAAGTTAGATGCAGAAACTTGATGTGTATTGGAGAATTTTCGATGATGCTCGTGGTCACCAAGAGTAAACATTAATTCAAGTAAGCCAGTTGTTTAGCTCTTACTTTGTTCTGCTTTTATTTATTTATTTATTTTTGTCAAAAAGTACAAATTAATTATTATTATGGATAATTTTATACGGTTCTTTAAACTGATATAAAACTTCTCCATGATGATACAGACGCCTATGGTGACGGTGATGACGATGGCGATATGGACGAGGATGATGGTTATAGGTGAGATGATGACATGGAGGATGACGGGAGTTAGGTTATTGACGAGGGGGATGACAGGTCTGGTGACGACGGAGATGATTATAATTCAAAATGAAAACTTCTAATTAAAATATAAAAGCATAATGAAAAATAATTATAATTCAAGATGATTATAATTCAAAATGAAAACTTCTAATTAAAATATAAAGGGTTTTTATCACAAATGGTCCCTGAAATTGACGTACCCCATCAAGATGGTCCTTGAAATTGGGTGTCGCAAATCAATGTAATCCTTCCGTCATAATTCCGTTAAAAATTCTGTTATGTGCTGATATGGCAAGTAATGTAGCACATTTTATATTAAAAAACTAAAAAAAAAATCATTTAATATATATTTTTTTTCTTCTTCTTCTTCTTCTCTTCTTCTTCTTTCTGGGTTGCAGCAAACTTGGTTTTTTTTTTCTTCTTCTTCTTCTTCTTCTTCTTTCTTTGTGGGTTGCAGAGGGTTGGGGGAAGACGAAATTGGGGTTTTTTTTTTTTTTTTTTTTTGCCTTTCTTCTTCTTCTTCTTTTGGGTTGCAGGGGGTGGGGGAAAAGGGTGCGTGGGGGATGACGAACATGGGTTCTTCTTCTTCTTCTTCGGGTTGCAAGGGGTGTGGGAGAATGGGACGAGGGGGTTTGACAAACATGGGTTTTTTTTTTAAATAATTAATTATTATTTTAACATTTAAAAAATATTAAATGATTTTTTTTTTAGTTTTTAATAATATTTTATTAGTTTTTTAATATAAAGTGTGCCACATCACTTGCCACATCAGCACATAACTGAATTTTTAAAGGAGTTATGACGGAAGGACTACATTGATTTGCGACACCCAATTTCAGGGACTACATTGATTGATTTTCAATTTTAGGGACCATCTTGATGGGGTGGGTCAATTTCAGGGACCATTTATGATAAAAACCCAAATATAAAAGCATAATGAAAAATAATTTTCATTCAAAATATAAAAGCATAATAAAAAAAATTAAGTTACTATTGATATTTTAATCTTTACTAGTTCTTATATTAGATTCGATAACGATTTGGTTCAATTTGAATCTGATACTTATTGGATATGGATTGACAAGTTAGATTCGATAATCTAAGTACGAGCTGGACTCATAAATTCGATTAAAGTGCATTCTTTTCGAACTTAATTGATTTGCAAGGTGTATTTGTATTATTTAAGAAATAAGTTAGTCAGATCCTATAACAAAATTCTCGACTAGCGATGTTTTTTAATGCGAATGCATCGTATATGAATATATTTCAAAAAAATATACAGGAGGTTGATGCTTGGAGGCTCTCTGTAATGCACATCAATGTTTGTACATTTAACTTGCACAAAAGGTTAAAAAACCATTAGATTGATTGGTCTTCTTGTTCCGTCATGCAAGTTAGATGCGCAAACTTGAGGTGTATTGGAGAATTTTCAATGATGCTCGTGGTAACCAAGAGTAAACATTAATTCAAGTAGGCCAATTGTTATTTTTCAAGAGAATTATACCAAGACTGATGGGCCTCTGTTGCACTCAATCACCTAAAGGTGTGGACTTAAACCAACAATTGACATGATACATTTACACTGATGGGCCTCTGATGCACTCACTTACTTAAAGGTGTGGACTGGAACCAACAATTGACATGATATATTTAGCTTTTACTTTGTTCTGTTTTTATTTATTTATTTATTTTTGTCAAAAACTACAAACTAATTATTATTATGGATAATTTTCTATGGTTCCTTAAACTGATATAAAACTTCTCCAGGATGATACAAACGTCGATGGTGATGGTGATGACGATGACGATATGGACGAGGACGATATGGATGACGATGATGGTTATAGCTATGGAGATGATGACATGGAGGATGACGGAAGTTGGGATATTGACGAGAGGGATGACGGGTCTGGTGACGAGGGGGTGATTATAATTCAACATGAAAACTTCTAATTAAAATATAAAAGCATAATGAAAAATAATTCTAATTGAAATACAAAAGCATAATAAAAAAAAAATGAAGTTACTATTGATATTTTAATCTTTACTAGTTCTTATATTTGATTCGACAACGATTTGGTTCAATTTGAATCCGAAACTTATTGGATATGGATTGACAAGTTAGATTCGATAATCTAAGTACGATCTGGACTCATAAATTCGATTATAAATGGATTTGGATATGGATTAAGGTTGAATTCTTTTCGAAGCTCAATTGATTTGCAAGGTGTATTTGTATTATTTAAGAAACAAGTTAGCCAGATCCTGTAACAAAATTATTGCCACATCGATGTTTTTTTTAATGCAGAATGCATCATATATGAATATATTTCAAAAAGATATACAGGAGGTTGATGCTTGGAGGCTCTCAATTGATATATATATACAATAAAACAGTTATCAACATACTAACCCCCAAAGTTTTATGAAAACAATAGCATAATATGTAGTAGGTTTTTCCGAAAACCCTAGCATGCCATAAAACCTTTCATAAAACATATCTCGTATAGTGTGCTAAAATAGTGGTATCATGAACGACCAGCAGACCCCTACATCACCCGACTCGAAGGCCCCTACATCACCTGACCAGAAGGCCTAAAGTATAAATCTTCATTCGACCCGTAGGCCCCTACATCACCCGATCCACATGCCAACATAATATATCCTGACCCGAAGGCCTCTACATCACCCGACTGAAGCCAATATGATAATTCAAAATATTTTAAGTAAGCATAATATCTCATAAAAAGTTTCACAAAACGTAATCATTAAATCATGCTTTTTATGTATGCATTTCTACAAATAAAACATGCACTTTAGAAGGGGTCCACTCACAGTACTTTACCGTCGAAAAGCCGCATTGTTGGCGAAGACGGAAACGCCACCATATATGCACCAAAGCACATAAAGTGTACAATTAGTAAAACTCTACTTAAACGATTTAATTTGGGAAAACAAACGTTAGAAATGGGTCCAGGACGTCACAATTAGCCTAAGGGGTCCGGGCTCAAACCCAAAAAAGTCAACAAAAAGTCAACGTTGACAAGTCAAAGTCGACGCTGACCATTGACCGGGTCCGGGTCAACGGGTTAAACCGATTTAGGGTTGGACCAGGTCTAGGGTTTAGGTTGGACATGGGTTCGGTGGGCCTCTGGGCTTGGGGTTTTTGGGCTTGGGGTTTTTGGGCTTAGGCCCAAGTTCACATGGCCCAAAGGCCTGAGGTCCAGGGTTTTGGGTCTGGGTCTCTAAAGGTTGGGCTTAGTGGCTTAGCGGCCAAGGCCCGAAAGGTTTTGGGTTTCACTAGACTGGGTTGGGTTTAGGGCTTAAGTTTAGTAGGCTTGGGTTTAGAACTTAAGGCTTGAGGCCCGGCCCAAGCATTGGACCAACAGCCCGAGAGCCTGGTCTGCTCGTGCTCGCCAGGGAATGAGGCCGAAGCCTCCCGTGCTCTGGTCAATGTTAAAGCGTCACCCTAGACTCCAATCTGGGTGCCAAAAAGAAGGTAGAGGTGAAAGGAAGAGAGTGGTACTTGTGGTTCGCCGTGGAATGGCCAGAGTTGGCCGGATTTTGGGTTGCGCACCACGGCTCACCGGGGGGTTCTCTGTGCTCCCATGCTTCACAGAGACGAGGGAGAGTGAGAGAGAGTCCACGCGAGGTTGGTGGAGGTGGTTAGGTTGCGGGGGTGCCTCATCGGGTGTGGGTGTCGCCAGAAAAAGATGAGGGTGTGAAAGAGAGAGAGAGAGAGAGAGAGAGAGAGAGAGAGAGAGAGATAGAGAGAGAGAGAGTTAACTGAGAGTGAGAGGGTAAGAGAGTGAAGATCTCGGGGTGGGGGAAAGAGAGAATGAGGGAGAGTGTTAGGGAACTACCATGTGGCAGCTAGGGAGTGGGTAAGAGGTTTTAGAAAATCCGAAAAAAGGGATTTTTGATTGGATATGTATATATATTTTTTAATTTTATTTAAGCAGTATACTATATTGAGATGCAAAATAGCACACCGTTTTAGTCAACTTGACCAAACCCAGATTAGCAGTTGTGTATTTGTTTAGAAAATAAATGTTTTTGTTAGCATCCCAACTCCCAAATCTTTTGTGAATGTTTTTGTTCTATTTTGTTGTGAATGATTTTTTATGTCGTTTTAGTATATAATATGGCTTGGTTAGTACACCCAAGAAAAAAGAATGTGGATGTTGTCTCTGGAATCCTATCGTCGTCTTCCTTGCATGCAAGGCTCTAGCCCTTTCAACCAAAACCAAAACGTGTTTTAAGTGCCTAACACAACCTCTCACTACTCACTCCATAAAATCCCACCCCCAATTTTTTGTGAATTTCATAATTTTCCCCAAAGGTTTTTGACAGTTACATTTTAGTAACAATTCATTGTTGGCAATTGAATATTGTTATTGTGATAGTACTCTACTATTGCATGATTAGTCACATTCTATTATCTTGCTACAATTTAAGTGCATGCTTCTCATGTTCTCAGCATTTGCATTCATAAATGGCTTGCGTCACCTTTGGGTGTCAACCAGCACGTGACCATCTCGATATCTGTGGGACATCGGGATCGGGCCGTGTCATTTTAAGGCCTAAAACTTAAATTGTTTTTTAGTTTAAAAAGTTAGATTCATATAAAGTACCAAACAGGCCCTAAATTACTTATATATTCAAAAATGAAGTATGAGTCCAAACACTCAACTCAAAATACATTCTCACGTTTTATACTTTTCTTACCCACTCGCTCTTCCGGGATAGATAATTTTTCCATTAGCTAATTAATGGTTTATAATTTTACCATTCTAAGCACTAGTTACTCAAAATCATGTTGTTGGACAATAAGTGAACGAATTATATCAAATCTTGATTTAATTTCATCACTTGAAGTTGCCCCCACTGAAAATTTGTTTTTGGCTTTGTCTATGGATGAGCTTGTAATGACGTTAAATTAATAAAATTTCAGTTAAAAATCTTGGATAAAAAGAATATGATAGAAGAGAAAGGCATAGGCCTACATCTTTTTTTTCCGATATAGTTGGTCCATTAATATATAAACTATGACTTTGCAAGAGTTCTTTTTAAGGGGGTGTATTCAATTGGGAATTTGAGAAATTTTAATGGATTTATAAAGAGGTTTTTGAACTTTAATCCTTCAAGAAGATTAAAATTTAAAAAAAAAAAAACGTGGTATTATATTAAATATTGATTTTAGTCCCTAATGTGTCCTTAATTCAAAATAATTAATGTGCATTTATTTAATGTCTCCCATTAAATATTTAAATTTATTAATACACAAATTTTAATTTATTTTTTGACCAAAAAAGAGTTTTTTAATTTATTAATTTTATTTAACATTCTTCAAACTTGAAAGACTCAATTAATGTACCTAAATGTTAGTATCGAAATGTGTGTACCGAAATATATTATATTGAACTAATATATTTAAATGTTAGTACCGAAATGTATTAATATTAAATTAATATACCTAAATGTGTGTACCGAAATGTATGCACCGAAATGTTAGTACCGAAAATGTATTATATTGAATTAATGTACCTAAATGTTTGTATCGAAATGTATGTACCGAAATGTGTGTACCTAAATGTATGCATCGAAATGTATTATAATGAATTTAATATACCTAAATGAAGAAGATAAAGTACTTCGAAATATATTGTATAACAAAAATTAGTTTATCTAAATGTTCACAACAAAATATATTACGATGAATGAAATGGAAATAAAAATTATAATGAAATAAAATTAATACATTAAAAATTAGAAAGAAAAAGATAAATAATTAAAAAAATCAAAAATAATTAATAAATGAGGTTATTAATGTATCAAGGGAGATTTTGATCTTACTCATGGTTTTAATCTAAAATTCATCTTTGCCAAGGATTAAAATGAAGTTTTCTAATTTATAAATCTATGAATTTTTATAGAGTTTAACTGATTTATAGAGATTTCATGTAAAATTTTGATTCAATTCCCTTGAAATCTCATGGGAAGAGGTGAGATTTGTGGATGTTTAAAATACACTACAAAATCTCTCCAGTTCCCTCTAATTCCTCAACTTTTCCAAATTCCATAAATTCAAATTCTAATTGAATACACCTGGAATGTTATAAACTTCTTTAAAATTTTAATTAAATACACCCGAATTTCTAAGGATTTTAATAAACTATCTTAAAATCATAATTGAATACACATTGAATTTCAGAGATTTACTTAAAATCATGATTGAATACCCCTAGATTCATTAAAAGAATTAAAATCCTTCAAAATCCCAATTTAATACACCCCCTTAATCTATGGACAATCATTTTGGTTGGATCTCTTTCAGTTTTACCAACTTTTTCTTTATATGACCTCTAATTAGTTGAGGATAATGACGGTGGTGGCCAAATAGTTTCCAATAATTTCTCTCTTTTCTCAATCAACCATAAAATGTTTGATCCAAAATAAAAAACCAACCAACCATAAAAGGGTAATATTAGATAGACTAAATTTTTAAGAGTAATGTTAAAGAGTAATTTTGTAAACCAAATTTTGTAAACTAAATTTTTAAATCAAATTTTATAAACCAAATAATGTGTTACCAATAGAAAATAAGAACGTTAACCAACACTTAAGTAATAATTCAATCGTCAGCAACCACATCATTGAGTTTACAAAATTTGGTTTGAAAATTTGATTTTCCTAGCATTACTCATCATAAATGCCGATCAAGTGTAACTTTAGGAATTGGGTATATCATTAAAAAGTGGGTTCCATTAGCATATTAAGTTTGTTTCCGGAAAGACGTTAGGGAAAACTTTAGTCAATTTGAAATTGGAGGGACTAAAATGATGAGTTAGTCGAACTTTAAGAAAACTATTTGTGATCAAAACTCATTTTGAAATTGGGGTGGTTTATACACGAATTAATAAAGATACTTTAATGTCTTGATCATGTTGATTAGGATGTAAGCTTAGCACTTATGGTTTAATTTCATTTGTTTTAATTAACTTCATACATTCTAAATTGAGTATTTTATAATTTGTACAATCACAATTTTCGTTGTCAAAATTAAAGCAAAAATGTCAAAATCGCTACCATTTTAATTTTTTAAATATCTCAAAATGAGACTAGATATTCAAATTTTTTTATTTCCCGTGTCACTCTAAAATATTTTAAATCTGCCTTGAGTATTTATTTGTCTATAGACGTAACTAAATCTATATTGTGACTATTTATAAATACAAGAGCTTCAACATTTAGGTTTTAAAATCAAGACTCAACCAAATACGTACCATTAAACATATAAGCATCCTAAATACATATCGCTCGACACTTGTCATATCATGTAATATGAACTCCTTCACATTATTTAATAAGAACAAATTAGAATTTCTTCTAAATTAGATAAAGTTAAGGTCCGAGTCAAACATCTCATAACCAAGTTATTAGTATCAATGATTGAGTATTGGAAAAACTAAAGTGCATTATCCTAATTTAACCAAATTTACTACAAATTGGATGAAGTAAAACTTATTAGAAATTCACGAAGGTAGACATCTCATCGAAAGTCTTTAGTGGTTAATTTTTTCTTTGACAACAATAATTAGTTGTTAACCATGATAATTATCGAGTTGTATACGTGTTTCGTTCATGTTGACTTGGATTATGCAAATAATAGTAAATCGAAAAGTAAACCCCAAATTTGAGGTAATTAGTAAAAAGTAAGTATAAATTGTAAGGGTACAGGGTAATTAGTTGGAGAGGTTGGACAAAGGCTCCCTCCATCCCCCAAACATACAAACCAGGTCCTTTCGCTCACAAATTCCAATTCAAATCGTCCCTCTCCCCCCCCCCTCCCTCTCTCTCTCTCTCCAAACGACATCACGAATTCGAGACGAATAATAACAAAAGAGGGGGAAATTTTTAATTAACAAAAAATTTAGGGTTTCCAAAATTTTCTCTCTCTTTCTGTTCGATTTTCTTTCCCTCCAAACAGCCCTGGGAACGCGGGTGGGGGCGAATCATTTTTTTCGCAGCTTGGCCTTTTTTAGTTTTTATTTTTCTTCTTTTTTTTGTTCTTCGTTCCTCTTCAGATCCTAAATTTTCTCGGGAAAAACTTTTTTCCGGGAAAGTTTGGCCTGCACCTCCTGCTCTCCGCGACTTTCTACGGTTTTTTGTTCTTCAAGCTCGTCCAAGGTAATTCTCCCTCTCCCTCTCCCTCCCTCTCTCTCTCTCTCGCTTTCTCTCTCTCTGCCACTCCTTTATTTCAATGGAATTTAATTTCTTTGGATTATTTTCCAGGAGAATTTGTTTCTTCAATTTCCTTAATCCTCCTATAGGTAATTTTCAATTTCTTCCCAGATTTTGGGGGAGATTGTAATTTTTATCCATGTTTGAGTGGTAGCTATTCGTTTTGGTCACATTTTCTATGTGAATTAAGGCAGAACATAATCTATTTTGGCATTTTTAGGTCTAATATTGTTGCAATTTTTGTTTTTTAGGAGTTTTGTGTGTGAATGGTTGATCTGAGAGGGACGATAGCTCACAATCGGAGTGCAGGAAGGGAGGGAAAATTGTTGAAGGTCTTGGATTCATAGAGAGAGGATTTGGGAGCTCCAGGATAAGACTTCTTGGTATTGTAGATGGTTGATTTGTTGAATAGTCAAATTACCGTCGCTTGATCTTGAATTGGTTGAATTTTGAATGCACGTTGCTCTATGGATTCAGAAGCATTTCCATCCTCGAGGCCGATGGTGAAATGTTGTAATTGTGAATGTAGTTGTTCGCTGGTGAGTGTCTCATCACGGGGGACTTGGCTTCGGTCGGTAAAGAGAAAGTATGGCGAGTTTGAGGATGGTAACCGTTTCTTTATACCTGGGCTTGAACTTTATTATAATGCGCGAGTCCAGATGGAGAACGAATGCATTGCACTTCGCGAGACGCTTAGTAGCCAGCAGAAAACCATACAAGATTTGTATACCGAGCTGGACGAGGAGAGGAATGCTTCATCATCCGCTGCCAACGAGGCTATGTCAATGATATTGAGGTTGCAGAGGGAGAAGGCTGAAATACAGATGGAGGCCCGGCAATTCAAGTGTTTCGTTGAGGAGAAGATGGCACATGAGCAGCAGGAGCTTTTGGCACTGGAAGATTTGCTGTATAAGAGAGAGCAGGCGATTCAGGCACTCACATGTGAAGTGCAGGCCTATAAGCATAGAATGATGAGTTATGGGCTCACGGAGTCTGAGGCAGAAGGTGACCAGGGTTCCTTTAGCCGTATCCAAAGCGTGGGTGACTTTGAAGCCCAATATGAACTCCCGACAACGCCCACATATGAATACCCACCTCTGAAATGTAAGATAAATGAGACCCAAGGTGTGTTGGAGTGTGATGATGAAGCAGACATTGAGAAATACGCATTTGGTGAGACCCCTCGTGGGAGAGACCATTTGAGAAATTTGGAAAGCAGGCTCTTTCAGATGGAGGGGAGTCCGAGCGGCAGTCCAATGGAAAGGGATTTTTCAGGTTCCAAGAATTTTTTTGAAAAGGTGGTCGTTGGCCATTCTCCTAGGCGATCAAGACATTCTGGGAGACTTTCAAGTGACTCGCCTATGTATACGGTTAAAGAAACTGGTCCAGATTTTACTGAATCTCCGCGATATAACAACAGCTTCAGGAAGGCAGACTATGTCTCACAGTCAGAGGACTATCCAAATGCTAGAAAGTTTGATAATGTATCAGAAGTTGGAGACGACATGAGTGACAGAGTTTATACTATTGACTCTGTTCATAATGGAGCACCTTACAATGGTTATACAGAAGCCAAATCTGGAGTTACTCCTAGGGGACTTAGTGGGCCTGATTTTGAGGATCCTGATGTCATGAAGCTCTATATGAGGCTTCAGGCACTTGAGGCTGACAGGGAGTCAATGAGGCAGGCAATGCTTTCAATGCGAACAGATAAAGCTCAACTGGTATTGCTTAAAGAAATAGCTCAACATTTGTGTAATGATATGTCACCGGAGAAACGAATGATTGTGAAGAAACCATCTATTGTTGGACGCTTTTCTTCCATGTCTGTTTTTAAGGTAAATTCGGATTCATCTATTGGCAGTTGAAATATAGTTTAAGCCAAGTAATGGTATCAAATTATGTTTAATTAACATTTGTTATCTATTTGATTGTTTTGTTCAGTGGATCAAGTCCTTTGTTTTCTGGAGAAGGAGAGCGTGCCGAAGCAAGTAAGTAGCTTATACTTCCTACCATCAGAATAGATAGAAATTGATAGTTTAACATTTTTATTGTATAACTGATACAATCTTAATTTTGTATATTTTTTTTGATAAAATGAACACAATGTGTGTTCGAAAAGACGAAGGCAAACCCATCTAGCAACAATTACTGTTTACAGCGCTAAATTATAAACTATACAGAAGAATAATTTGAAAGAAAAACTGTAGTCCTAACTATGATCTACATAGCCTTGCAGTAATTCCCCCCCCCCCCCCGGCCGCCCCCCCCCCGGCCGCCCCCCCCCCGGCCAGGGTGAAAACGGTAGGTAGCATTAGATCTATATCCACAGCACT
This sequence comes from Heteromeles arbutifolia, assembly GCA_024362995.1. NCBI lineage: Eukaryota > Viridiplantae > Streptophyta > Magnoliopsida > Rosales > Rosaceae > Heteromeles > Heteromeles arbutifolia. Next base: position 27,712,980 of record JANCRC010000014.1, read on the forward strand.
CCGGTACTGTTTAGCTTTGCGGATTGTTTATGGCCATTTTATCGTTTTCTAATATCTTTAAACATAATTTCAGGCATATGTTTGGGCTATCAGCCAATGTGGGTTTGCTTATGCTGTTAGACAGGGGTCACCATGTAAGGCAGTGGAGATGTCTTACAAGCACGCAAGTGTAAATCAAGTTATCCGTATCGAAAGCTACGCTCACATGTGGACACACACCAAAGGGCATTCTAAATCACACTTCTACGAGTAGATTTCGCATCCTTTTCCGGGCTTGGTTGGTTGTTGCCGCTGAATTTGGGTTTATGAGCAGAGTGTTATTTTGATTCATTTTTTTTCCTGGCGTGGGTTTTGAGTGTAATTTTCTGGCGACCGACGAACCATGGCAACGTTTCAAGCATGCTCGCTCTCGTGTATGGTTCCTTGGAATTCAGCTCAAAGCTGTGTCATTTGACAGTCCTCTCCTGTACATTGCAGATGCTTGTATGATTGATTTCCAATGCAAAATATGCGAAAGGCCTATTCTTTTAGCCCTGGTTTTTGCATGTTTTTACGGTTTTACCCAAAGGGATTTCAAAATCTTGGTTCTTTTGGAATATAGTTTGGTCCTTTACCCCTATATGCTTTTTCGGACCACCACCACACAAAAGTGCTTTTGAAATTTCAGTTGGTTTGCACTGTTTTAATAATGCTGGTTCGATAGGGCCATGAATTGTCTTTCCCTTTTGGCATAATTGCATTTTTTTTTAACTTTGTTAAAATTAGAGATAGGATTTTCTTCGAATCTTCTTTGTGAGGATTCTGGAGATTCTTTAATTATGTTTTTTCATGGTACATTTTGCGGTCAGAAATTATTTTAAATTATATTATTTAAAATTGAACACAAATAGTACCTGACGAAAATTGATCGATGTACGATGAACGGACAGGATTAAAGGATTTTCAGGATCCTCACAAAGAGGATCAGGCGAGGCGAGGATCCTATCTCTTAAAATTAAAGTAAGATTGCCCTAAGTTTCAACTGTACGTTTGCAGATGCCTTCATGTCAATTTTGGATAGTGATTTTCGGAGTAGAATTTTCTCTCTTAATCTCTCTCCCCTTCCCTTCTATTTGAACAGTTACGATTAAATCACGTTAATATCTTGTGTTGACTTCTTTATACAAAGAAAAAGACAAACGAATGTATGAGAGGAGGGGAGGGAAGGGGAGAAGAATAGGAAGGAAAATAATCTTTATCAGTGATTTCATATTCTAAACTACTCTAATTTACCAAGGGCATTAAAACGCGGTATAAAACTGTCATAGAGACTGCCCTACCGCACATTTTCTCATTGCACTTTTTGTTGTCAATTTCTTAATTATTTAACTTAGGTTCTATATTGTAGGTGATTTTTAACAGTTTTTTTCAATAATCAGATAAACGGTCATCAATGAATTGAGAAAACACTATTTTTTTCTCAACTACTAATTTAATGGATAATCAGTCAGTCTTTAACCAACAATAAAATTATATGGGAATGAGACAAGCTGTAGCCTGCTAAATTAATCTTGTTTGTTACTAAGCATGCTTATATTAAGTTTAATATAAGCATTGATTGACAAGCTGTCGCTGTAGAGGGATGAGGAGCACATTGTTTGACCATTGATTGACAAGTTCAATGGCAAGGCAGCCAATGGTGGGTGGGTGGCACATTGTTTCAACCTTAGACACTCATATACCTCATGACAACTCATCCCTTCTTCTATAGAGTATTTAAATTTAGGGTAAACTGCTAATTTAGTCACTGAATTATCACTTTAGTGAAAATTAAGTCCCTAAACTATTTTTTTCAGAAAAATTAGTCCCTGAATTATAAAAATCTATCAATTACATCCCTAATGTTATATTTGAAGCTATTATATTCAATTTTCCGTCAATTTAAGTCACGTTACTTGCATGTGATACACATTGGAGGGTAGATTGGTAGTTTTTCATAAATAAATATTGTATGGAGTTAACTTTGGAGGAGAAATTGATAGTTTTTCATAAAAAAATAGTGTAAGTTAACTTTTGAGGGTAAATTAGACATTAAATTCGCAACCTATATGAAATGTTAAGCACTTATAGACGAGAAAATGAAGGTATTACACTCTAAAGTGTGTCAAGTGACTTAAGTTGAAGAAAAATTGGATAAAATAGCTTTGAATATAATAGTAGGGATGAAATTAGCAATTTCTAATGAATTTAGGGACTTATTTTACCGAAAAAATAATTCAGAGACCTAATTTTCACTGAGGTGATAGTTCAAGGACTAAATCAGCACTTCACCCTTAAATTTAACTAGTATTAGATCTTCTCATTTTCTGGGAATAGTTTAGAATCTCGTTTTATCAAAAATAGCATATATGTGGCTAGGCCAATTAGTCAGGTTAATGTGCTCGTCTTTTCCTTCTCAATAAATTAAAGTAGATCTAAATACCGCCTTGTAAGAAAAATATAAATCTTTTTCCTTCAATTGTCGGATCATAATAGTTAGTAATTTATTGCTCGATAATTTATTGCTTGAACTAGTAACATCATGAGTAGAGAAAGAAATTTCTGTGTCTGTAAAACGCAATGTGGTACATCACGTGTTATAATATAAAAGTGGATGATGGGGTTAATATGTTTCGCTTTAGAGTATACTTTTCAATGTTCCTCACATCAATTATGAAACGTAGTATATCGTCTCATGTTTCAAGTGCACTAAAAAAAATTTAGAGAAGTCCTAAAAGGGATTTGTTTTCATTGAAAGGTAAGGGATTTGTTTTCATTGAAAGGTAATAATTATCTTCCTATGTATTGTTTTAGTTGATAGTTAACATACCTAGATTACTTTGGAAGGGTTAAGAAATTACTCATCACAACCAGCTGCATGCCTGCCTTTTGGTATATCAACTATTTGATTTTGATCCTGACCTGCCAAAAAATGGCCAATGCATGAAAGTGTGAGGAAACTCCTCATTTGTATCAAACAACAAACTTCCCTTCTGCACATGAAATGAAAATAGATGTTTGCGAGGAGAAAATTTGTTGTGTCACCGGAACATATATCATTGTGTTTATAGCACCCATAGCAAGAGGGACTTTTATTATTTGAAAAATTGATTGTTTATAGGACAATTACTAACCTCTTATAGGAAAATCAATATGACAAACATGAATTTTCACACGAGAAATGTCTAAAATGCTAATGCATATACTAAGTAATACTCAACACGATCGACAACCTTTAGGTCCATTCCATCCTCCATCCTCCAAATGCAAAATTCTTAATTGACAAGTGTGTTGTTTTACATGGCATAAATACAGCAGTATTTAAGCCATTTCATGTGTTGTCTTTTGTGCGAAAATCTGCAATTGCAATTTGTTTTAGTCCAACATGTTACAGAAAAAATGATTTTTATTTTTTATGTATATCTATATATTTACATTAATATGCTAGATGATTAAATTAGTATCAAACTTGTAATTTACGAAATTTAAAGATAAGACCGCTCATTCACAAATGAAAAATTCAATTACCCTTTTTTATTTGGGTTTTTGTCACAAATGGTCCCTGACATTGATCAAACACATCATTTTGGTCCCTAACATTGAAAATCAATAGAAATGGTCCCTGAGATTGATCAAACACATCACAAATGGTCCTTCCGTTAAAAACTCTTTGGGCAATTTTCAAAGCTTCGTAACTCAATTGTTTCTTAACCAAATTCGACCCATAATATATCAAAATGAAGATAGGAAAGTGTAGAACAAGATTATAACATTTGGAAGCCCAATGGTTGCCGGAGATGGCAGGAAAATAGCCTCAAATGTGACTGATCCGCGGAAAAACTGGAAAACTCGCCGGAAACTGGGTAAATTTTAAACGTTCATAACTTTTTCAATAATCAACGAAATTGAGTGATTCAAAAACGAAAATCATACTTCTCAACTAGACGAAGAGAATGATATGTTTCTTGATAGCTAACTCGCCGTAGTTTGGCCGGAAAACGGCTCGAAATTGGCTAACTCGAAAATGGTTATCCAATTTCGAGCTGTTTTTCGGCCAAACTACGACGAGTTAGCCATCAAGAAAGATACCATTCTCTTCTTCTCATCAAGAAGTATGATTTTTGTTTTTTGAATCACTCGATTTCGTTGATTATTGAAGAAGTTATGAACATTTAAAGTTTACCCAGTTTTCGGCAAGTTTTCCAGTTTTTCCGCATACCAGTCACATTTGAGGCTATTTTCCGGCCATCTTCGGCAACCATTGGGCTTCCAAATGATATAATCTTGTTCTACACTTTCCTATCTTCATTTTGATATATTATGGGTCGAATTTGGTTAAGAAACGATTGAGTTACGAAGCTTTGAAAATTGTCCAAGGAGTTTTTAACAGAAGGATCATTTGTGATGTGTTTGATCAATCTCAAAGACCATTTCTACTGATTTTCAATGTCAGGGACCAAAATGATGTGTTTGATCAATGTCAGGGACCATTTGTGATAAAAATCCTTTTTATTTTTCTTTGTAAATTTTCTTCTTTTTTTTTCTCTCTCTTTCAAATAGAACAAAAACATTCGTTTTGTAGGCGCCAACACGCGCGCACTCGCTGCACCAGTCTAGCTAAAACCCTGCCCCATCACCCAGCCGTTCTCCAAAGCTTAGCTGCAAAACCCTATTGTCCCAAAGGACCAAATCCATCAGGAAAAAGAAGAAAACCAAATCCAAAACCAAGAAAACAACCAAATCTGTTTCCACAAAAAAAAAAAAAAAAAAAAAAAAAAAAAAAAAAAAAAAAACCCCATTTCCAAAAACTACCAAGACTTAAAGGAGCAATAAGAAGAAGATGGTGAAGATTTTGAAGCAGGTTTCAATCTCAAGGACTCAGCTCCATCGAGCTCCCATGGGGTCCAGCCACTGGGAGATCTCTACCTCAACCCTGGTTCTCTCAACTCAAGGAACACCGGATTAGGTAATCTCCAAACCCTAACAGATGAGCTTGTTCTTGAGATTTTGGGGGCTTTTGGGTGGGACCCACTTGGGGGTTTTGGCCACTGTGAGCAAATCTTTCTATGTTTTTGCAAATCATGAGCCCCTCTGGAGGAATCTTGTGTTGGATGTGTTTGAATTGGATATTTAATACTGGATTTGGTGAGAGTGAAAGCCCAAGAACACAAAAAATAAAGGAAGGATTGGGCTTGGACAAAGCAACACTCCAAGAAGAATTAAAAATTATTTTTGCCAAGGAATAGACAATAAGCCTATGAGAGAAGTGACACTCAGAATGGCAGCTCACCCCAGCAAAAAGTACTTTTCGAGAGTATGGATGTGTAAATAAGTGGTGACTCACCACGTTTTGGAGGACTTTACCGAAAGGCAAAGCTTGGATAGTCAGGCTAAAATGTTTGTAAAAGTAGCAAGGGATCCCAGAAACAAAGACACTCAACCAATCAATCAAAAGAAATCCTATTTTGCTTTTAGACAAGCAAGATACCAGAAAGCTTTAGTTTGTCCGGACTTTGTTCTTAGATTCACCATAGAAAACCATCTTTTGTCAAGTTTTAGAAGCTCTGATACTTTTCCCCAGCGTTGTGGTATGAATCCCTTTTTGTAAACTTGATTTACCTTTCATTCCCCAAAGATTACAACCCTTGTAAAACACAAAGAGAAGTGGCAGCAAGAGGATGAACATTGCCTGATAAGGTTATATAATTTTGTCTGAGTCTCTTTTGTTTGTACTTACGTAAAGTAGATCTGTTGTTTAATGCATCTTTCTTTGTGTTGTAAACCATTTTCAAAGTTCATTTGTGATTAATCTAGCTAAACTAATTAACCTTGCTTCTTTAGTGTTAACTGTAATTAAAAAATAGTTGGAAGGGCCCTGAACTCCCTTTATCTGGACATATAATATCATGAATAAAAGTCCTTGTTTACAAGGCAAGAAAAAGAACCTTATTACAGACTTAACTCACATGTAACAATCCAGCAAGATCAAGAAGTCTAAGTAACTTGTGGCGCAAGTAATCAACCCAGTTAAAAACCAAAAAAAAAATTTGTTATACAAAGGTAACAGTGGCACGCTCAGATCTATATTAATTTTAATTGTGAGCCTCAAGGCCTAACAAAGGCCCCATAAAGGCACCATTCCAACTAATGGCAAACTCATATTGCAGCACACCAAGCAGCAAACCTTGCCCGACAGATAAGACCCCAAGGAGCTGTGCGAGGGACAGATCTAGCCCGAACAGGATGATCTAAAGGGTAGGCTTTTGTATAATGGGTCTTGGAAATCTACTTACATTGCTGCTCATTGCCTTTCGTTTGATGTGTCGAGTATCCGGTTTTCGGGTTTGAGAGTTAGGGACTTTTATTATGACTATCTCTTCCGAAGCTGGCTCTGTGCCAGTCTTGAGATGAAACCCGAGTGGCTTGAAAGAGATAATATTGTCCGAAGAAGGGGCATTTCGGTTGAGGAGTTCATTTCGGATTTTGAGGAACCGAACAAGCCGGTACTGTTGGAAGGGTATATGGATAATTGGGTTGCATCAGACACTTGGACTATTTTCGGTATGCTGATCAGGCGAGGGAAGAGAGGCCGCTGTATTTATTCGACCCAAAATTTGATGAAAAAGTTGCAACTTTAGGTTCAGAGTATGAAGTTCCGGTGTACTTTAGGGAGGACTTATTTGGTGTTTTGGGCAATGAGAGGCCAGATTATAGAGTTCACCGTTCCACATTGATCCTAATTCAACTTCAGCTTGGAACGCGGTGATCACGGGGTCAAAGAAGTGGGTGTTGTTTCCTCCTGATGTGGTTCCTCCGGGGGTACATCCCAGTCCAGACGGAGCTGAGGTGGCATGTCCAGTTTCAATAATTGAATGGTTCATGAACTTGTATGGTGCAACAAAGACTTGGAAGAAGAAATCCATTGAGTGCATTTGTAAGGCCGGGGAGGTGATTTTTGCACCTCGTGGATGGTGGCATTTGGTGTTCAACTTGGAGGAATCAATTGTGATTACACAGAATTACGTTAGCAGGTATCGTTGGAGGAATCAAGCTGAAGTTGAATTATGAAGACAATACGGTCAGCATTCAAATGAAACTCCAAAAAGAACCCAAATAACATGTAAAAGAGTTCGTGTTGTATGTCTTCAACTTTGTATTGGCAGGATGAGGATATGCATTGTATGACCATTCATTATATCCACAGTTTCAGAACAGAAAGGGAAGGTTTTCCATTTAGTTACCTGCCTTTTATGTTTTTGCAGGAGAAATTTGTTGAACGTCTTGGATTTTCTCAAGTGGCCAAATGCGAGCACTCTGGTATCCGGAACAAAGATAGGGTGAATTTGTATGACAAGTTTAAAAATGCTGTCGAGGCTTCTTTTCCTGGAACTATTGATCACCTGACACGGAAATTAGAGGAGAAGAAACCATCCTTCTGGGATTCAGTTATGGATTCAAAGGCCGGTGCTTTCAACTTCTCTTTCCAGACGAAAACCACTGATACAGAAAATTGCAACGAGTCCTTCCTCCAGAAAAAAAAAAATGAGGAAAGAACAATTTTGACATTTATTGGTTTGACATTGTTGTATTGTTCCAAATTTTCAAATATCAAATTCACTAATAACTTGCCTGGCCATAACTTTAGGAAGCTCATGAACTTGTACCCGAATAAATTGAGTTCAACATAATGAAAGCTTGATACCGCCAAGGCGCCAAGGAGAATAGCTTACATGTCTTTGTATTGTTGGCATAAGATGCCACACTGCCAACGTACACATGCAATGTAAGTTCTCGAAGTGCTTACATGCAACTGGGACACTTAGGTGACGGTATTCCAAATGGGGGACTTGGCCAGCCCTTTGAGGAGCATTTCGGTATTTCCATTCCCGCAGTAACTCTGTTATAGTCGTTGCAAACCATTCACAGGGAGAAAAGCTGGACAAATTTCACAAGGAGAATAACTAGTAAAACATCCAAATAGTAGGCAGATTTCTCATGAGTTTTGTCAATAAAACCATTCACTATTAAACTGGTAAAGCAAATTTCACAAAGCGGTTCAAGATTAGATCATGTACCAAATTAAAGTACAGAGAATTAGTTGGATCAAAGAATGATATCAACCATCGTCGTGGCGAAATATACGATTGTATTTCTAGTCAGCTTCTAAGGTAGGAGAAAGGGAAGCCGAATAAGAACCATTTGAGAACTTCAAAGTTTTCAAGAAACTCAAACGCAACTGAGGTGTAACGATGGCTTCTGGAATACCAAAAGCAGAGGTGTTTTTTTGCAAGTCTTCAGCTGCGGCATCAGGACGATCAGATTTCTCAGGAACTGCTTCTACAGCAACATTCAACCCGATTGATGAAGGTTCGTTCATAAAGCTGGAAGTAGGTCAAATCAAATAAAAGGACGAGTTAAGATCTATATTGGATTAGTTTGACAATGGCAACTGAATGCAGACTAGTGTAGTGCAAACTGTAACCAAGCTCCAGATGGAAGATAGGTTCAATGCAGCATAGCATCCAAAGGTTATAGCGAAAGTCCATCATTTAACTCGGCCTTAAATTGTGAGTATTCATCTACTTACGGAACTTGGTGCACTAAATCATAGATCAACCTAACGAATTTTGAGCATTAATGCACAAAAGGTTCATATGAAACTTGAATCACGTTAATGATTACCTCGCCTCGAAGCTTCTCTCTTCAGAGCCCAGAAGGGCAAGTAGGCTGCAAATAATCCATGGTGGAAGATATGCATCCTTAATTTCAACACTAGAGCAGAGACCAGCGGATGAGCCTTGCATGGATCCATCTTTTGCGGTGGTTTTCTTAGGAGCAACAATATGGTCTGCTCTTTTCAATTCCGTGCATTTAATCTAAAAAAAGGGTAGAATAAAAAGTTCTGTTAGCATATTTCTGAGAACATTGCAGCATAGTGAAGGCAAGTAGGCACATTCAAAACAAATGAGAGGTGGGGTTGGGGGGGTGGGTTAGGGAAAATTGGCAAACAGGTCATTATCTGTGGTACGCTCTAAATCATGACTTCACTCTAATACGTTATAATAGCATTGGCAAGCACAAAGCTCCAACCAAATGCACATACTCAAACAGACTTAGAATTCATGTTTTTGGCAACAAGACATGCTCTGTAGTCTAGGTAGTCCCTGGCATAAAAATTAAAGACATTAAAGAACCGCAAACATTTTTCACACCCACCTCTGGAGAAGAAATGGAAGCATTCTGAAACGGCACAGATGAATATAATACAGGGACATCCATTACCATTAAAGCAGTCAACAATGATCTGAACATGAAACCAGAAGCAAGATAGAGTGAGATGATAAGAATCCAAAATACATAGTTAATCAATTTAACCAGATGATATGGAATTGAAAATTAAATTTAACATACCTATAATTTAACAAAATATCAAACACTCCATGTACATTTTTATTGCCACTGAAAACTAGCAATGATTCCGGGGTATTATCTATATCAGAAGAGGAACTCAAGCGCCGAGTCTGCAACAATTTTAAATGGAGGTACATATAAGTCAAGCAGAAAAGTGATCTATGAAACTTGTAAACCAAGGCCTGACAATGGCATGAGTAGACAACCAAAAACACATGACGAATGCGAATGGTTGGACATGCAAGACATCCTTCCAACAATATCTTTTAAAGAATAAGGATAATAATAATAATAGTTGGAATGATGCAAAGTATAAGACTGAGATACTTTTCTTTCCTTTTTCTCTTAAGCTACCCAAAGTTTTAACTATCAAATGGTGAATAAAAACAGAAACTGCTGCCCAGTAGCCAGATCAGTAGAACAATATAGCACCAAGTCTTATCCGCAATCAAATCCCACAAAGGGCAGGCAAGGGTATTCCATGACCCTTACCATGCCTACAATCAGATAAGCAAAACTAGAACAAACTGCAAATAAGGGGAAGAACAACAGATATTAACCTGGCCGAAATTCTGCTTCTCCATCTCTGAGAGCTCAACAAGAACATCTGGAGTGACTTGCTCTACTTTCGAACAGCAAAGAGGCATAGTGAAAGAAACATCCTAATGGCAATATTGTCCAGAGAAAAAAAAGTCAGAAATGATAGACAAAAAGGGCAGTACAGGGTCCATGTACAGGGTCCATGCTGAGTTAAAAACACACTACACAGACAAGGCTTAACTTTCAGAAATTATGCCATGGTCCATAATTGTGTGTGAAAAAGCAATACTGAACCAAGAGCAAAAGCTTGCAGCTCAAGTGTTAAATACATTTTCAAAGACTTTGTATGAGGAAAAGGTATAAATTGGAACCCTATTAACTTATTTAGTTCAATGATTTTTGACTTTCATCTACCAACTTAGTGAATATCTAAATGCAAGAGAAAAACATTCAAATGAAAGATGGCATAAGATTATATCTAGATAAGATTTCTGTCTGTAAATGCAGTAAGCATTACATTAGAAGTAAAAATTACACAAACAAAAAAATATTGAGAAATACTACGAGTGAAACTTACATGCTCTCTTAACAATGATCGTATGGCTCTTGTTGATTGGGAGATATAAGCATTGCTGATGCGTTTCGAGCCCACCGAGACATTACAAGCCGTGAACATTACCACAAAATATGGGGTACAGACTAAAAGAATTGTACATGAAAACAGCAATAAGTGTGGAGTCCATATGAAAAAGAAAAAAGGGAATCTAATTGGTTCAAAGATATTGGAATGGAGCATAAGACTCCGGAAAGGGAAGCTTATGCCTTCTTGATATGAATGGCAAGCTGAGATTTAAAATAATAACAATAATAAAATTGTTTTCTGTTTGATTATTATGATTAAAAGTACAAGTCTCATCATGCAAACACTACCATAACACAGGGAGAAATCAAGTTTTGTAGATTGAATAAAGCATAATACATTTGTATCCCCACTCCAAGCATAATCAATGATAGTAATTCATTCTAAAAATAGTACGTATATGGTCAAAACACAAGCGAAAGTGACTTGAAAAAACATCATATAAGGGCCTCACCATAAAAGATATCACAGGTACCATTACGAAGCATGTAGTATAGACTCTGAAATGAGTCATCCCATGCTACCTGTCGTTTTCTCAAGAAATCTGTTTCCACTGCAAAAGAGAAAACTATTGATGAGAACATTTCAGGTAAAGATACATTGGGAATGACAGTTTACTAAAAGCTTATTTAGCACACCTCCCTCAGCTGTTGATGATGTCAAAACTTGTATGAGAGAAGGCGGTAAGGTAGATTGAGGGTAAACCCACGAATATAATTGTTCAGAAATAATGACTTTGGAATTCAATGTAAGCCCTGAGCCACAGCTCATATTTTGATCCTGATAACAATCGGATTGGAACTTGAGATTGGGCATACTAGTGTAGGCACCGCACACTATTGCCCTATGAATCCTAAAATGTGAAAACAACATAACCAACAACAGAATTAGCAGAGTATGCTGATGAGTTTAAACTCTAAAAAAAAGTGGTAAGGGCAGTTTCCTCATGTTTGCACTACCTTTGTTTTTTTTTTTTATAATTTATTTACTAATAAAAATTAATGTATGGCTTGAAACTATGTGATACTTGCATCTGGGCAATTCTTCTAATATAATATTTGTATATGAACAATCCATAAGCATAATTTGATGGTTTGACTAAGACATCAGCAGTGGCCAATGCATTATCTGCTAAAATTTCGTTTCCCATCACTTCTCAAACTGTCTTCAAGTATGTTGAAGTAAAAGTCACGTAATTGCACCCTATCTTCAATGTTATTAAAGTGAAATTAGACTGAATATACCTAATTAGGTTGAAAACTTATAAACATGATCATACAAAACAAGCTAACAACACTACGGGTCATCTTAGTTAAGTGTCTTATGCACACGCACCTAAAGAATTTAACTAAGCATTGGGAGAGAATAACAAAACAAAAGGAATGAAAAAGTAGTACCCGTCCTGTCTTAATTACTGGTAACTAAACAAACTGTCTTTTTAATAAACACATTTTACTTAAAAGAAAACAAAACTGTGGACAAGTAATCAACCAAGGAGATACAAACTCAAGACTAACTAACAGAAATGAAAGCTAAACAGATAGTATAGCAGCTGACCACTTACCAATTAACTGGGGAAGAGGACACCACCCGCATACTAGTTTTCAAAGTAAAATCCAGAGGAACCTTTCCACCAGGCAAGCAAAAGTCGCCTAAACAAGTTGATGTAGGATCACCACTTCTTTCAGAAATATAAGCAGGTAAGCCAATTGTATATTCCTGGGCATCTATTCCTTTTAACACTTTATCCTGTTAAAATTAGCACAAAAAAGTTAATAACAGATTATTTGACTATGTAGATAAAAAGGAAAGGCTACTAAGTATACCACATCGACAGCTGCAAAGCCCGACAATCTGTCACTGCCTGATGAAAGCTCAGTAACACTACGGAAAGTAGTTTGACTACACTTTTCAATAGTTCGATAAACTTTTGACGCGCCTTCTTCAGTATGTTCAGCAGAAGCTACATTTTGGGAACTTCCCGGAAAAGAAAGATGGAATTGATAAGAAAATAAGAATGAGCCTGTTTTTCATAAACTAGATAACAATGGGCTAAAAGGCATACCCAGAAAGTTGTTGTTTCCTCTTTGAAGCCAAATTAGAGAGCAACGAAAGATTCTTCACACTGCTAAGTTTCTCCATTGAAATACTTTCCTGAACACAATAATAGGGTATTTTTGCACATTACCAACCGCATTTAAAATTGAGTAGTAACATAAGAAGGAAACAGGATTTCAAGAAAAGTAAATGGAACATCTTTTTAAGATTATGTGCAAACCTTAGCATTAAGTATCTTGAACCTAGATTTTTTTGCAGGGTATACTTCATCCATACGAATGTCAATGTATCTAGGATTCCTTGACAGTTCTTGTTTCTTTAGCCCATTTTCTGCTTCACTAGTGTTACAGAAAGAAAACAAGTCAGTGACTTTCAACAAAAAAACCTAGAAAGAAGTAAGAAAATCTTACTTTGTAGAACCAAGTAAAGGAGCTGGAGATTCATCGCTTATCTCCACAGCATTCATCCGCTGCTCTCCCTGTCAGGCATGCATTATAAATGAGAACCTTCTTAACATATATATCCTGTAAAATTATAAGCCAAGCTTTTGAAAATCCACTTCAATTAAAATTTGTCTATAAGCACTTGGTTATACATCAGTGTTGCTTCGTAAAAAGTAGATGTAGCACCATACAATAATCAGACATAGCACTAGGCCTTAGAAACTGTACTGCAGCCTACGCATAACCCAGTGCGCCAGTGCCAATCCCACTTAACGTGGGGACCTGGTAGGCGTGATCCTCTTGAACTGTTTTGACATTGATTAGAATTTGTTTACAAACAAAATAACAGAATATAAGAAGATGGACGATACAATGACAGGTTCTCTATGTATCCAACCAAAAATCGAAAGAACACAAGTACAATGGCAATGATAAGATTTATAATCAGGCAACCAACATAAATCTCAAGAAGACCAGAGTCCGTAGAGAAACAAAACCATGACTTCAACAACTTACTCTCAGTTGAGATGGTGTCTTTCTCTTGACTGTTGCCGTCCCACCACCAATCTTCAGAGATGCGGGAGGTAGAGAACCGGGTGGAGCAACCATCGCCATACGTCAGCCTCAAACACTATTAACAGCAGGTCTTTTACATACAGTTCGAGTTCCTACATACGATTTGAGAATCGATTCAATAACCATGAGCAAAATAAAACCCTTCAATTTCCCAGCTAGCTAACCCTCACTTTCTTCACAACACGAATTACAAAACGAGTAAAAGTACCCAAACAATAATTTGATTGCGTCAAAATCTTGGAAATTTGTAATCTGAAGATTTGTAGAAGAATGTCTAACCTCAGCGAATGAGAGATTTCCAGGGCAAAGGCATTGGCTGGCGGCCGACGAAATCTCAGTGCGGCGTAGAAACAGACGAGATTAATCAATCCCGGTGGTTTCGATCGATTTGCCACCAAAAATTGAATTCCTGAGACTAGGGCAAACCGAAGAGGTCGAGAGAGAGAGGTCGAGAGGTCGAGAGAGAGAGAGAGAGAGAGAGAGAGAGAGAGAGAGAGAGAGAATGTAGTGGGAAAATGCGGTAAAGTGAGGAGATTTGAGAATTTTGTTTGAACAATTTGGAGTTTCCCTCCTGTTACTGACGGCGTCAAATCTGACGTTAGAGATAGCTTTTTAGTTTTTATCGATGATCATTTTAGTTTCGGTCACTAATCAACATAATTGTTAGATTGAAGCCTTATTTGTTTAAATATTTTGATCGAGATCCTTAGCCTCATTTAAGAGATTTAACTCATGCATTTGTGCATATACTGTCCCACAAATTATGAAATTTAAACAAATTCAAATAATATTTTTAAAATATAATAAATACTTAAAAATCATTTTTAGAGTAATATTGTTCTTCACAAATTTATAGCAAAAAAAGAATGTAACCATAATTATTAACATATTATAAAAAAAAAACTAATGATATATTTTTAAACATAAAATAAATACATATAATTAGCATGGGTACATTTAGCAAAATTAAAAATGGGTACAAATACAAATAAAATTTAAAAAAATATGGGCACAAAAAAAAATCTAATATATGGGTACAAATTAAAACTGAAAAGAAAAATGGTACAAATTAAAATAAGGCTTGCAAATTAAAAATGGGTACAAACTAAAAATAAATAAATATATATATATGATAAAAAATTTAGCCATAAATATAAATATACAAAATGTAACGTTTCTAATACTAAATGAATATATTTACAAATAAAAAATATTTTATTATTGAAATAATTAATGACGTTTATTGAAATCTAAGGACCTTAATCAAAAATTGAAAATGATAAGGTTTTAATCAATGGAGTAGGAAAAATAGGGATGAGAACCTAATTTTTCCTTTAATCAATGGCCACAATGCTCTAAAGAAACGAATAATGATTTTTTAATATTTTAGTTCATACATTTAGAGATTATATTATTCAGGCCCTTTCCAACCGAAATGACTAAATATAGCCCCGTATAAAATTATAGTCTTACAAAATATTACTTTTAAATGATCAGTGTAAGATTATTACTTTTAAATTGACACACCCCGTCTCGAAGGTAGGGCGTGCTGGCCGTCACGTGAACGTGACGTAAGCCATGTGCACTGTGCGGAAGCAGGATCAATTCAAGGATATGAACCAATTAAAACCGAAACACTAGCAATACTAGTGTACAAGAAGTGTGAATTTCAATAATACGTAGCATAATAGTCTACGTGCAGTCAAGCAGAAGTACTGAATAGAAATAACACCCAAAGGTGGTCCTACATAAATGGAATTCTGTCAGAACGTCTGATGAGCTCCTCGTATGCCACCAACGAACGCTACCTAATACCTGGAGGGGCGAAAAACATAAAACTGAGTGGGTCAGCAACAATTCTTTTCAAAACCTTTCCTTTCAAAAGTTATAACCCCTCGCCGTAAAACCTGTATAATTTCCCAGAAATAAAGTATATACTCATATATATATTTCTTCAAAATCCGCTAGAAAACATGTATGTATGAAAGTATGCATATGCCATGCCAAAGTATCAACTGAATGCCAAAGCATCTTTGTGAATGTGATTGAATACTCAAATATCATCTTAGCCTTCGGCTGTATATAGCTCATATCAACTCATCAAATCATGTAACTCATAATCATCATAATCAAATCATATATATACCCTGCACACACATCTATACCACCTCTAGTGGTCTGCATAATATCACTGATAATAAACTAATATGCTCTAGTGCTACAATCACGTGAAGACTGAGCGATAAATCGCGGGTCACCTACGAGTCAAACCCACCTATAGTGGCCTATTCGACAGGACTAAGCACCTAACTTGGATTCAAGGCGAGCATGCGGTGCGGGAGATGAACAACACGTGAAAGACTGAGCCCCTCTCTGGGCTTGAGCACTAATATCAGTGTGCAGGTTTATGAGCTCTAATCATATCACATCACATCACATTTCATCACATTTCATCATTCGTTCACAATAACTAGCATATAAACTTACCTGCCACTTACCTGTGCGTCCTCAGCACCGACATTAATATAAACAATCAATAATGCATAATTAAACAAATAGATACTTTGCATGGCATTTCATATCATTTTTCATTTAAACTGATTTTCTGGGCAAAACTCATTTATATAGGTATATACGGAAAATAATTGCCCACTCACTGATATGTAGACGGGTCGTAACCTCCGTGCCTAGCCTGGCTACGCTCGTCATCTGGATAGGTCTCGCCTATATGAGAAGTAACTGAAATAACGTTAATTAACGCACATAAACGACAATTACTAATAACTTCTCATACGTAGCTCAATTTTGGCATATGAATATACCAACGAGACCTACACGACGTCACGAGCGTCGTGATATTTTTAAAATAATTTTACTGTAGCTCACGCACCCCCACGCCCCTGACAGGGCATTGTGAAACGCGCCCCCACGCGCATGGCACGCGCCTAACGCGTGTCGTCTTCAACCTTGGGTCGCCGGCGCCGGCCACCGGTCGCCGGAAACCTGCAACTCGCCATATCTCGACCATTTCTTCACCATTTTAACTCATTTTTCTTCCTACGTGCTCTAAATTAAGAAAGGAAGAGGGCTATACCTTCAAAAACCTCGAAAAAGCTTCGAATCACGACGGAGCAAAATCTCAAAAACCGGCCACTTTCGAATTGGGGTTTCCCGACATCCAACTCAAGCCAACGATACACTCCGAGGTTCGTGAGGGTCTCACAAAGCTCCATGTGAGCTTGGATTGTCCTAAAACAAAGCCATTAAAAAATTGATGAATAGTGCTCAAAACGGACCTCGGGTTTTCGACGTGAAATCGTACGAGTTCTTACTTGAAACTGGTGTCAACGGGTTCATATGGACCTCAGGAATACAATGGAGTCATTTTTTGCGTCGATCCGTGAAGATTCTGGGGTCCTTGGGCGTGGTCCGTACGTGAGGGAAGAGAGAGAGTGACGAGTTCGAGAGAGAGTGTGTGACGGGTAGAAAGAGAGAGTGAGTGTGTGAGGTGTGTGCTCTTAGTCACCAATCAAATTCAAGGACCAATAATTTGATTGGTTCCAATTAATTAGGTTAGTGCACCATTGGGCAATTTCACACACATACATACACACATGTCAATAATCCCCGCGAGGGTATTTTCGTCCTTTCACGTCCCTAGTGACGTAAATGTCGGGACGGGTCGTTACATAAATGATCAGTGTAAGATCATACTTATATACCATTTACAACCGAATGGGCTAAACGTAGCCCCCTCAATAATTTATTGGTTTTAAGTTTATATTTTAAATTTATTAGTTAATTTAATTAAACTACCTTTGAATGTTTTCAAATTTAACCGTTGAATTTGAATCAGTTCTTGCAACTGAGGAGTTAAGCCCCAAAAAAAGAGCTAAGAGAGGAGCTACATTTGGCTAGCCTGATTTCCCTTTGGCCAATAATAGTCTGTTGAGCTCCATGGAATTCTAGCCCAACCTTAGGTTGGAGATAAGTTTTTTGACAAATCAGGTTATTTTTGACATTCGGACCTTTAGCCATCTCCATCGGAGATATGGTCTAAAGACCTCCCATTGCAGACTATTCTTTTAGGGACCGTATATTCTCTTATAGTCCATAAATAAATCAAAATTAACGGTAGGATGCTCTAAGAAAACACTTCAGAGTCCATCTCACAGGACACGAGGCATAAAAAGAAAAACACACTTTAAGAGTCCATAAAAGCCAATAACGGTCTATCCTCTTTAGAGTTTTTTTGCATATTGTTGAGTGGAATACACATGAACATAGAAGCTCCATTACTATTCGACCTTGCACATTTTTTTATGATAGGACTTTAGGGGTTTAGACATAAGAAAACTATTTGTGAACCGGGTAGAAAACAATTTATGATAGGACTTTAGGGGTTTATATTATCAAAATTAACAATGTTCTCTTAGACAACCACGATGCCTTAAGTCTAACTGATAATTTGCATTATTGCAACTTATGTTTCTTGAATCCAATCAATATGCCGAGTGACCTTCATTAGGAACCTACACATTTATCTCAATGTTCCTATCCGAATGACTTTAAACCAATCATTTTCTCAATTAAATAAATATAGGACTCATTTGGATGTGTTTTTAAAATGATTAAAAACGCTTTTAGAGAAAATCTTTTTAGGTTCCAACAGCACTTGAAGTGATTTCTACAAGAAGCATCGGTTATGTGCTTCTTCCATAAAATACTTTAAGTGTTTTTCTAGAATTTACTTGCATTTTTACCAAGGATTGATTCTAAAAACATTTTCGCCAAAAACGCTTTCAGTCATTTTAAAAGCACATCCAAATGTACTTATAGTGTACAAGTCTTTATCGTTTAATTGAGACAAACATAACATTTCGACAAAGAAAAATAGACAAAAATAACATATGGGACATGTCTTATCTTAGCAAAAGAAAATCATAAACTAAAAGGTTAAATCAAAATGTTAAGTTATTTTATTTTTTGATCAATAACGAATGATTTCATTTCATAACATAGCCAATTATACAACTTGAATGAGAAAGACAAGGAAATAAACAACAACAGCAAACAAATAATCGTACACCTCTCACTGAGATGGTCATTCTTCATCAGAAATGAACGACCACCAGGAAAAGCTTGCCGCCTGCTATTCATGTAAATTATTTCAAACAAAAACATGTTCAACCAAAATAAAAATCAAACATCCTGCAAAACTCATACATGAAAAAAAATTGATTATATGATATATATCCATCAAATAACCTTAATAAATTCTGGCATACAAAGCTAAAAGCTAGACTAATATATGAAACCTGTCGTTTGCTTTTCTCGAACTCAAAGTAACCCAGATAACATACTTTTGATGTTAACATATGTAAATATTTCTACAGATAAATACACAAATACATATACTGTTATATTGCTAGAAGATTTCAGCAAAGTTGGAGGTTGTTGTAGTAGGTATTCCAAAAGGTACACGATCATCGCAGTACTCATCTGCCCTATTATTGTTGGGCTTCCGTGGGCTCTCACTCACGAAACCTTCTTGGTCGATCAAACTAGTAGTGGAAGCACTGAGAATTAGCAGCCCTAATGTTATTAACCTTGGATTTTCGACAACCTTGATTATTATTATTCCCGGTAAGCCGTTGAACCAAACCCATAAACTCATCAGGTTGGACTTGAATAATCTTGGGAGATATGAGATAGACTATGACTGGCTTCTTCTTCATCACCTTCTGTGAATTCTTGCTTACCATAAGAGGTGTAGGCCTTGGACCCTGCAACTCCAAATGCCTTTTCAAAGACTTCGTCATCTTATTAAACAGCCAATTTGAATATGATAGCGCAGTGGTAGTGAAAATTATAGATGTGCAAAACAATATTTATACTTGGTTTCAAGGAAGAATGGGTGCAATATTTTGTATTTGGTGACTAGTAGCTTTCTTTTGGCTTGATTTGTATCATTGAATTGGTCTGTTTTGAGATAAAATATGTTTGCTGATTCAGTATAGTTTGCCGGCTGTCGTTCTACAGATTTCATAGAAACCAAGAATTATAATGGAGTTCAAAATTTTAAACTAAATTTGTAAACTAAATGATGTGTCGTTAATAAGAAATAAGCATATGAATCGACATTAAATTAATAATCAATTATCAACAATCATATTATTTAATTTACACAATTTGATTTGAAAGTTTAACCTCCCTCATATTACTTTTAATGTATTAATTGACATGTGTGAACAAAAATACTATTCAAAAAGCAGAAGAAACAAAGCACGGATCATCAGGCTATGAAAAAGTCATCGAATATACTAGTCAGTCCAGAT
Source organism: Heteromeles arbutifolia (assembly GCA_024362995.1). NCBI lineage: Eukaryota > Viridiplantae > Streptophyta > Magnoliopsida > Rosales > Rosaceae > Heteromeles > Heteromeles arbutifolia. The sequence continues at coordinate 27,733,004 of JANCRC010000014.1, forward strand.
CAGTCATCCAATCATGTACTTCTCTTCTTGGCGTGCAATTGAAAACTTAAAATACGTTTGTTGAGGAATTTGGGATGTCTGACTTTTTACACTAGATCTTGTTGTGTCTTTATCTTGTAATAAAAATTATGTAATATTTTTTTTTGAGAAACAGGGAAGAACCAAGGGAAGATTGAGTCAGGGAGGAAGATTAATGCAATAAAAATGTAATATTTTAGTCTTAAGTTTTAATTCAAAGATGGTGGTGTAAATATATACACCAGTAACACCACTGAATTCGAATCTCATTAAGTTTTAACTCCTCTAAAAATCAAATTTTGCCGGTTAACTTCTTAAAACCATCTTCAACTCTTAGGTTAAAACATAAAAATTTTAACCTAGAAACAGTTTTTTTTTTTTTTTTTTTTACTTTAATAATTTTAAGTTAAAATTTTAGCTCGATATTATTAAAGAATGAATTTAGGATAATTTTTTTTTCTTTATGATTAAAAAAATTTCATCAAATGTTTTTATATAAAAAGAAATCAGTGAGATATTTTTTCAGGACATGGATCCTCTCCGGATCCAGTTGTCTTAATCCACCTAGTCAAATCATCTGGACCATTGAAATTTGATCTAATGGCTGCAAGCAGGGGTCTACTTTAAAAGTTATAATAACTTTAGCCGTTAAATCAAATTTCAATGGCCCGGATGATTTGACTAGGTGGATTAGGACAACTGGATCCGGAGAGGATCCATGTCCATTTTTTCATTAGTTTACTATACGTTTTTGTTAATTACTTTGGACCCCTCATTATCTTTACCTCATTACCCTCGAGAATATTTTCAGTGTACTAGAAACACAGACCGGTACATTAAGTGTCATAAAATAATTGATTGAAAGGTTTTTATCCAAGTATCCAACTAATTGTTTTGTGACATTTGTGTACCGGATCATGTTATCGGTACACTAAAAATCTCTCCATTACCCTCCACCCTAAGAATTAATAATGCCTATAATCTCTATTAATTAATAAAACACTCATTGTCAACCAAAACCCCTATGAAATTACCAGTTTAACTCTCTAATTAAAACAGAACATGAATAAGAAATATGGGGCAAAAATGTAATTTTACACAACCAAATTTTGTTGTTTTTTTTCAAAGCCTCACTTACATGTAATCCTCATATATCTCTAATTAAAATAAATAAATAAATAAACCTTCCCACTCCCACATTCTCTATCACTCTCTTCCTCTCTCCTTCTATTTCAAAAACAAAAATAAAAATTTTTCTCACACACTTTGTGTGTGCCCATATGCTAGGATTACATGTAATGATATCCGGTGGATTAATAGGAAACGTTGCACAATAGGGAATGCATCGCCCGGCCGACAGAAATAAATATGGGAAATTACAGGTATATATGATTATCAAAATTTGTAACTTTCACGATTATAGAAATGGCACATCTGTGTCTCAGACAGGCTGTATTGCCACCCCTATTATCTTAGCATAAATCATAATCATTTTAGAAATATCGGGTTGCTCTCATGGACGGAGCCAATCAAGGCTCACTGGGGGCAGATGCCCCCACTCAAGTAATTCGTTTGTTAAATTGCAGACTTCAGTTATATAATATACACGTGTTATTTTTGTAGTAAATATATGTATCTAATGTTCAACATACTTTCATACTACTTCACTCCATAATATGAGCAAAAGTGCTCTTGTTCTGTCATTCAAACCAAAAAACCCTCTTCCGTCTATCATGTAGGAATATTTTTCTCATCATTTTGCCACTTTCCACTACTAGACTGAAATTTTTGTACCATTGAAATTGTGATACACCATCATATTTGAAATCATCCCTATTATCATATTGGGTATTAAGCCATCCTATAATAAAGTATTCTTAGTTATTTTTCGGGATGCCCCTACTAAAAGAAATTTCTACCTTCGTCCTTTGCTCTCATAGAAACGTTTACTAGAACAAAACGTAAGATCCAGGACCTACCAGCACGTGAGAAAGAAATGTCAATTCTCTGTCCATTCCAATCTAAATATTGACGATGTAACAGAAGGGAAAATAATTGGATCCTCCTCAGTTATAATTTACAGTTGACACAAATGCAGAAAGTAGCACAACTCTTTACTATAAATCACAATAATTGGTACCGTTCTGAAACATATGCCAAAGCAAAGTGCAAATTAACCAAATGTAGAGAGGTGATCACATTCTCTCTGCTCTTGGGATATTGCACAACTACTTGAGATGATGGCGTTGTGGGACAGTTGGGTCGAAGAGGGTCTTCAGAAACTCGAACGCCTGCAACTCATTGGGTCTATCAGACCCATTTACGTCCATAGAACCCAAGATGATAACCAAAAACCTGTCGATGAAGATGAATTCGAGGTGTACAATGAGATTCAACCGTGGGATCGATCATCTGTGGAGGTTCACATTCCGGAACCCACGTTCCAAAACGCCATCATCTCAAGTAGTTGTGCAATATCCCAAGAGCAAAGAGAATGCGATCACCTCTCTACATTTGGTTAATTTGCACTTTGCTTTGGCATATGTTTCAAAACGGTACCAATTAATGTGATTTATAGTAAAGAGTTGTGCTACTTTCTGCATTTGTGTCAATTGTAAATTACAACTGAGGAGGATCCAATTATTTTCCCTTCTCTTACATCGTCAATATTTAGATTGGAATGGACAGAGAATTGACATTTCTTTCTCACGTGCTGGTAGGTCCTTGATCTTACATTTTGTTCTAGTAAATGTTTCTATGAGAGCAACCCGGTATTCCTAAAATGATTTATGCTAAGATAATAGGGGTGGCAATACAGCCTTTCTGAGACACAGATGTGCCATTTCTATAATCTTGAAAGTTACAGATTTTGATAATCATATACTTGTAATTTCCCATACTTATTTCTATCGGCCGGGCGATGCATTCCCTATTGTGCAACGTTTCCTATTATTATCAATGAAAAAAATTTATTCGCATTTATTAAAAATTGATTATTGTATGGCCACTTCACGTTAATCTAATAATATTTATCTTTACTTTCTTGGAAAAAAAAAATATTTTTCTTTACTTGAAGGTTTGAAATTTAATTCTCGTGATGAATTTTATGCTAATTTATTCTCTACTGTATCATTATATGATGGGGTAATGGTAGAAAAATCAAATTTGTAAACATCATTGATGGGGTAATGGTAGGAAAATCAAATTTGTAAACAAAATGATGTGTCATTAATAAGAAACAAGCACGATAATTGACACTTTATTAATAATCTAATCATCTATAACCACATCATTTGATTTACAAATTTAATTTAAAAAATTTGGTTTTACTGACATTACCCTTATATAATTATTGTACCCGTTGTCTGTTATACTGTACGAGTTGAACACGTAAGTATGGATTTGTAGCGTCGATCACGATCTTTCTCTGCATGCAGAACGTGGACATGGCATCCCTTCAATTTTCAAAAGTTATCCAGAACTTCAGAATCCCTCAATTGCTTCTCATTCTTCTTGACGACTCACCGTCCCCCTCTCAATAGCTCAGTTTCCCGCACACACACACACACTCTCTCTCCCCTTTTGTTTAATTTTTTCCCGTTTCCCCTTTTTTAGGGTTTTCATTTTCTGTAATTATTCTTGTTCCCAATTGAAATTTGTTCTCTGTACATTTTTCTGGACGGTAATTTTATTCATTTTTGTTTTAATTTTCCAAATTTCTTTCTTATTCCTCACCATTTTATTGTAATTTTACAGATTTTTTTATTCATATTTTATCATAGTTGATTTCCATGATGTATCTCGCAATTTTGCGCGTCTCAATTCGTTTTCGGACGCAAATTTCTTATTTTTGTCAGTGAATTTTTAAGTGAAAAATCGAATTTTGGAAGTTTTGAATAGATCAAGGTGCAATTACGGTTTCCAGTCATATGCTGTTGGGCGCAAAGAATCGAGCTAGGGTTCGTTCAGGTCCCTGATCTGACCTGCAGAGGTAGGGACTTGATTGGATTGCTTATTATTGTAGTTAATAGGACTGAAGAAGAAGATTGATTTGGATGTTGAAATTAATAGAAAGACCTGAGATTGGTGTTTTTATTATTTGATGGGGAACACATGTGTAGGACCAAATCTTGGTAAGGGTTTCTTTCAATCTTTTACTGCCGCTATTTGGCGAAACCAGCCGCCGGAAAACAGGCTACCTCCTCCCAATGAAGGAAATAGTAACAAAAGTGGCCCAAGTTCAAATCATGATTCTTCTAAAGGAGGTTCTGAAGGGAATAAAGCACTTGATCATCAGGTTCCTAAAGCTATTGAGATTCCTCCTAATCCGGTCCAAAGCACACCGCCTCCAGCTGTGAAAATCGGTAATGATTCACATAAAAAAGCAGAACCTGAAAAACCTAATAAGCCGGAGATTAAGGAGGAGGTGAGTAAGCCTCCTCAGGATGCTGACAAATCGAAGAAACCTGCTCATATGAAGAGGATTTCGAGCGTTGGACTGCAAGTAGAATCGGTGTTAGGAAGAAAGACTGGGAATATAAAGGATGTTTATAGCTTGGGCAGGAAGCTTGGACAAGGGCAATTTGGGACGACATTTCTCTGTGTGGAGAAGGAAACGAATAAAGAGTTTGCTTGCAAGTCCATTGCAAAGAGGAAATTGACAACACAAGAAGACGTGGAGGATGTTAGGAGGGAAATTCAGATAATGCATCACTTGGCAGGTCACCCCAATGTGATACAAATCATCAGCGCTTATGAGGATGCTGTGGCAGTTCATGTTGTAATGGAACTGTGTGCAGGTGGGGAGCTTTTCGATAGGATTATACAGAGGGGGCATTACACAGAGAGAACGGCAGCTAAGCTTGCAAGGGTTATCGCTGGTGTCCTTGAAGCATGCCATTCTTTGGGTGTCATGCATCGGGACTTAAAACCAGAGAATTTTCTATTTGTCAACCAGAAAGAGGATGCACCACTTAAGACAATAGATTTTGGGCTTTCTGTGTTCTTTAGGCCAGGTATAATATCACATTTATGGATTAGATTTGTATCTGGAACCCATATGGAACAAATTAGGTGCAAAGATTATTGACCCTAAATTGTCATAAACCTGTGAAATAAGATATATGTTTTTGATTCATTCTTGAGCCGGTATTTAATTGGTTTTTGGTAGAATTCTCTTACTATTTCTTCCCATATCATTCGTTTACTTTGATGAGTGTAGGATTTTCGATTTTATACTTCTAGATTGAAATGGTAGTTCTGTGGAACTGAATATGCTGGCTTGATCATTTTTCTCTGAATTGTTGCTTCTAAGTAATTACAAAAAAGGAACCTGCCTTCCTTGCTTTAATATGTTGAATGTTTACAGTTGTGATGTTACGTCTCATGTTCATGAAGTGAAAAGTAGTCGACCATAAGTGTGAAAATATATTATCTATATATAAGCAAACTTTCTTTGCATGTGTGAGATCTTCGATGAGAATCTGATGAGAGGAAAAAAGAGGTGTGTAGATGGGGATATACTGGGAGAGGTAAGTGTGTGAAAGGTAGTGGCAGGGTAGATATCAAAGTGGTTAAGGGTTGGGGTGTGCGGTGGAGGAGGGTGATCAAGTGTTTTAACTGCTTTAGAGATAAAAATAGCCTTATGTAATATATGAGTATGAATAATTAACTTCATCATTGTTGAAGCTTGAAAGGTCAAGGATTTTGGTATTCTTTGATGTGAAATTTCTCACTTTTGTAATGGATTGAAATTAATTGTAGTGATTCTAGTGAATGTTTCAGGTTGATTTTTACGGTAGAATTTGCTTTCTTTGTTTTTTGAAGCCATACTTCAAAGTTTCAAGAATTCACAAGTTTGTTTGAGTTGGGTTAGTTGCTCCTGCCTATAGCCCGTACGACACTTTGTAAGAGTAATATGGAGATCATGTGTCATAAGTTTGCCCTCTGTTTAATAACTTGTCACACAAGGTTACGTTCAATGCATGTATAACAGTCATTTTGGGCAAATTTGTGGCTTTTTTTTTGTCAAGAATTTTGGGGCTAACCTTTTGGTTTTATCTTAATGCTATGAGGAGTTTTTCATGTATCTGGGCAGAGTTTATTTAATTTTTGAATAAATATGTTAAAACTAAGGATTTGAATATGAAAGATATGAAACTATTGCAACGCTTATTTGTGCAGAACTATGCTAGATAGAGGGGGTAAAGAAATACTATTTGTTTATTTTCTTTTGTTAGTCGGTTTTCATTTTCATTTCATTTACAATTATGTACATGGCGTGTTAGATAACTCATGTTGCTTGTGTAATTTGCTTGCACCCCTTTTGGCTCTTTTCAAAATACTGTGAAGAGCACAAAGGATACGATATAATACACATTAACTATTTAAGCGAAATATTCCTTCAGAAAAAAGGATATAATTTTTAGTTAATTCTTCGAATAACCGTGCATTTGATAACCATGTCAAATATATTGTTTCCTTCCCTTGCCCCATAGCTCCTGCAAATCAGTATGTTTTAAGTTTCCAGTAAATCTCTGTTGTAAATGATATATGTTTATAAAGCCAGCATGCTGTCTGAATGTTTGTCTTTGCTCATTCCAACTTATATGATCCACTTCACATCGTTAGACTGAATTCTTTCAATATCACCCAACTTCCCAGGAGAAACGTTCACTGATGTTGTTGGGAGCCCTTACTATGTGGCGCCAGAAGTACTACGGAAGCACTATGGTCTAGAATGTGATGTTTGGAGTGCTGGTGTGATCATTTATATCTTACTCAGTGGAGTGCCCCCTTTCTGGGATGGTGGGAATATCATGGCTTTGTTGTATTGAATATTCATTAAATTTCATATAAAAGTTACATCTAATCTCTAGTTTTCTTTTGATGTTCTGGATCAGAAACGGAGCACGGTATATTTGAGCAGGTATTAAAAGGCGAACTCGATTTCATATCAGAACCGTGGCCCAGCATATCTGAAAGCGCTAAGGATTTGGTTCGGAGAATGCTTGTGAGGGACCCAAAAAAGCGGCTAACGGCCCATGAAGTTCTTTGTGAGCAAATTTTCTCTGCAAATTTTTTACTTTTTGTTGCAACCTAAAAGCTCCATTATATCATGCTATTATTGGATTATTTTTCAGCAGAAGCGTCTCTTAAGCATCAATTTATATAATTAGATGGTTCAGTATGCAGCAATATTAAGTGTGAACAATTCAAAATCTCAGAAACTACAGTGGAAAGTGGTTTAGAATTTGATTAAGCAAGAATGGTAAAATATAACGTAAGCAGGTGCATTATTACACTTAGGGCTCGTTCAAGTGCTTTTAAAGTGACTGAAAGCACTTTTGATAAAATGTTTTTTGAACCAATCCTTCGTAAAAATGCAATTTCTTGAAAAAGAGGAAGCACTTCAAGCGCTTTTTGGAACCAAAAATCATTTTTTCTAAAAGTGTTTTCAGTCATTTCAAAAGCACTTCCAAACGAGCCCTTATCCCAACTGGATTTCTCTTTTCAAACCTCTCACAAGAACTAAGGACTTCGTGGTAGGTTGTAAACTTTTCAAATTAGAAGCATCTGTTGGTCCAGTGATTAATTGGATAATTTGAAAGTGTACATAGTTACAAGTTAAATAGGCTTTTTGAAATTTACTTGTCCTTGGTGCTTGCATATCATGCTTATAGATTCTATTGTTTTACACATATCAATGAGTTGATAACTGAACATAGAATTGAAGATAAATTATTGATCTGAGTCAGTTTCTATTCAAACTGTTTGATCCTTACATGTTTTCGCATTTCTTCTGTCACAAACCATAGCATTGCATTAAGTAGCACTTTTGTCCTTGCAGGCCACCCATGGGTTCAGGTAGATGGTGCTGCTCCTGATAAACCTCTTGATTCTGCTGTCCTAACTCGCTTGAAGCAATTCTCGGCCATGAATAAACTCAAGAAAATTGCCATCAGGGTGAGTATTCTCATCCTTAAGTTTTACAACCTTAAGGTTTTGTTTGGATGAGGGCCTTGCAAGTACCAAGGGATTTGGAATAAGTTAGTTAGAAATGTACCATTGATTGTATCATTACAAAGCATAGGCATGGGACTTACAAATGACTCCTTTCAAGTAGTCATTTGCTAATCCATCTTAATGCATTGTGTATACAGTCTACTCGTTTCAAATCCCTCCTTCTAATCTTTTGTAGTGCATTTCTAACTAATTTAGATTAAATTCCTTGGTACTTGCGAATCCTTTGTCCAAACATGTACTGAAGGATTTTACAGGTCGGGTTTGCATGGTTACGACAATGTCATTAAAACTTCTGCAATAGTAACATTTAATTATGCAATTCTGTATTTAAAACAACTGCAAAAGAAAATCTTCTTAAAAGTTTTCTTATAAGTGAAGTAATCTTCGGTTGTTTGCGTAGATTATATTTATAGGGTGGTGCTATCCACACACCCCTTTTTACCACCCACACATCCCATGTTAATTTGTATTCGTTGATCTTCTTCAAATAATTCTGACCAGGCTACCGGAAATTGAGAAGGGTGTGTGGAAGGTAAAAAGAGGTGTGTGGATAGCACCACCCTATTTATAATATGAAGAAGTAAACAAGTTTGATATCATCAATGGTAGCCCAATATTACTCCTTGAAGACTTGTTGGGATGACTGGTTCTTTTGTTCGGGTATGACTTACCCATCTATGCTTGTTTCGTAGGTCATTGCAGAAAGCCTGTCCGAAGAGGAAATTGCAGGCCTGAAAGAAATGTTCAGGACGATAGACGCAGATAATAGTGGGCATATCACCCTTGAGGAACTGAAGAATGGTTTGGAAAGAGTGGGTGCTGACCTCAAGGATTCTGAAATCAGTTGGTTAATGCAAGCGGTAAGTGCTAGTTTTCAATGCATATAGAGAACTTTTTTGTAGTCTTGTAGAATACATGATCTGTTTAAAAGAGTTATATACCAAAAATATAGTTTTCCTTGTCCTGATGGATTTAATTACACACATGCTATCCTATGCATGTGGAGTGTAATGGAAGTTATAGCAAGAGAAAAAGTAGGGTCTGCGATAGAGAAAGTTGGCTTTTGATTACCATATTATCCTTAGTTTTGAATTTATCGATTTCTTAGTTTAAGAGAGGCCAAATCATGTTTTCTTGCGTTACAATTGATGGAGTTTTATCGTCAATAGTATAGATAAACGATAAAGCGAGCTGAGGTCAATTGCAAGATCAGCAAGTAACAGTTTTTTGTTTCCTGATTGATGAAGTGTTTCCTTTTCTTATAATAAATTTTCAGGCGGATGTGGACAACAGTGGTACCATAGACTACGGTGAATTCATAGCAGCAATGCTCCACCTGAACAAGGTCCAGAAGGAGGATCACCTGTATGCAGCATTCTCGTACTTTGACACAGATGGAAGTGGGCACATTACTCGAGATGAGCTGCAACAGGCCTGTGAGAAGTTTGGCTTAGAAGATGTTCACTTAGATGATATAATACGTGAAGTTGACCAGGATAATGTAATTCGACTTCCCTGCCAAAATGCATGCTTGATTTTCTTTCCCCTTTCCTTCATATGAAATTCTTATGGATACAAAATTGTTCATGATAATTTACCTTTAAACTTTTCAGGACGGGCACATTGATTATAGCGAGTTTGTCGCTATGATGCAAGACACAGGTTTCGGCAAGGGGTTACAAAGTAATATGAGTAGAAAGGTAGCATGAGTATTCGAATTCGAGGAAGTCCTCAAGCATTAATACCTGATGTTATGTCTAGTCAACAACACAGTCCATATAGTCAATATGTACTAATATTTGCTTCTTAAGAAAAATTAACAGAAATAGAGATGCATACTGACGTAGAGATCAGCCAGATTTCAGGGGGTGAGAGAGTGTTAGGGCCCTGTTCTTTCTAGTGCTTTCATTTTGTATTTACCATTTAGTTTTGTATGAAGTATTTTCACTTTTGAAATGACTGCAAGTCATTTGTTCTTGAAGCTTTGTAATTGAATCTATGTTTCCTTGTACTTGTTCGCTTATGACCTTAATTCCAATATACTTTTCAGTTTTCCAAACTCTGTTTGATCAGAAAAAGACATTTCGGAACTCATGAATCACTGGGTATCGTGCATCATCCATTTACACCCATTAATCTTCTTTTTTTCTTACACCGGAAATTTATCCATGACGAACACATATCCTTGAACCAAGTAGAGGTTAGATGTCACTAGATCAGATGACCATTAGCGTAACCATTCGTTCGTTAAGCTATAACAGGCAATGCCTACTATCGATTTGTTGTGTTGTACAATCCATCATATAATAGTGAGATTATGTATGGATATATGCGGGAGAGGGTGCATACATTCGTTTTAAGAGAGGATATTCAGCATATTCCTCGTCCTCACCATTTGGCACAATACCTTTTTTTCTCTTAAGCGCGTCGATTTGGGGGTTTAAGTTCATGGTTTAGCTTATGTTAAAAAATTCTATTGGATGCACCCGTCTATACCATACATCACACTTGTCATGCTGACTTAGTATATCAAACTCATGTTTCGTTAATTCTAACCACAAACGCTAGTATGTGGACTAGTCGGACTTGCAGATCGTTTTCGGAGGTAAATGTAAACTTTTCCAAAGAAGGAAGTTGTAATTCAATAAATAGCTATATGTCAACATGCATGCATCGTATTTGATGCAGTCACCGTGTGCGCTACGGCGAGTCCTTGAGAGTTGTATGCATCAACATGCTATAAGCTTAATTGTCATCTTCCTACTGATCAATCAGCTTGCATATGCTAAACACACGTACAGAGATGTACAAGTATATATAATAGTCCATTAGCAGCCACGGTTAACATTTAAGTAGTAGTCACGAATGGGGCCTCTCACATTCAAATACTAGAATTTCTCTTTTGCATTGATGCCATAACCATCAATACATATTTTGTTATTCTTAAATATCAAATTTAACAAATATTTGTGCATTGAAAATTTTGGAGACCCTATAAAGTTGAATCTTGTGCGGTCGCTCCACTTGCTCATCACCAGAACCGCCTTCGATCATCGTGGACTACTGGAAAGTAAGACCCTGTATGTTGTATGCTGCTTCTTTATACCACATTTCAATTTTCACATATGTATTTGGTGTAAAAATGAATCTGCAGTTGATTTAATTTGTTGGTAAAGGGTAAAGTTATCCCCAATATTTGATGCACCCTTGTTGTCACATCCCGGCCCGGGGTGGATCACTTCCCGGGTCCGCTCCACCACCGTAGCACGATATTGTCCGCTTTGGGCCCCGACCACGCCCTCACGGTTTTGTTTCTGGGAACTCACGAGCAATTTTCCAGTGGGTCACCCATCATGGGAGTGCTCTAGCCCCCTTCTCGCTTAACTTCGGAGTTCCTACGGAACCCAAAGCCAGTGAGCTCCCAAAAGGCCTCATGCTAGGTAGAGATGAGAGTATACATTTAAGGATCACTCTCCTGGATGATGTGGGATGTCACACTTGTATCTATGCATATATGCCAGTGGAACTGAGAAGGTACAATGTCCACATCCCACAATATTGATAATGTGATATAGGGCCGAGAGAGCACGTACTGATCTAATTTGTCTAATGGATCACCCATAGCTGTTGGCCAGAATGCTCGAAATGGAACCATGTGAATGTGATATATCCTACAAACAGGGGAAGAGAACGACATGCTTATCGAGTGTCAAGAGGTCTTTCAAGAGGTCGCTTCAGTTTGTACGGGCTTTTCCAGACAATGGCTATATACTTCACTGTCATATTCTATCCGATCATGTAGACCAAAAAATGAACTGTATGCATTCATTGTATGCAGTAATTTCTTATTCAAATGATTAAAGAAATTAATGAATACCCTTTACATTGAAGTTCACAATTTATAGTGTTTTTTGGTTAAGAAAATGTTTTATACTTTAGACTTATGTTGTTAGTCAGATACATACTTAATTGAGAAAATCCTTAATTTTACCTAGTAAACCAAATCGGCAAGGATTCAACCCCCAATTTGGTAGTCTAATTTTCTCATAAAAGCGATATATTGGTCCGGAATGTGATCCTTGAACTCAAGACTTCATGTGTAATTTGCTTAACTTAACTGAGTTACAAGCCCTTTGCTAAAATAGTAGTGTTTTTAATTACTACAGAACAGAAGAAAAAGAAATTCATAAATTCTTTGATGGTCACTTGGTTGTGTCCCCATATATACTACTTGACGAAAACCAACATTATTAGGATAGTTTGAGTACGTAGCATTTTCAGAATAAATAAATAAACAAAGGAGAAAACCGACATCTCCTGTAGTTGTCAAGAATAAGTATAGTTTGAAACTTTGAGTAGTATTTTTACAAATAACAAGGGGTTTTCTCTCAAGTTTTAGCAAATTACTCCTTAAAACTTTTATAATTGGTCAATTTTTCTTAAACTTTAATTTTAGCCGATTACTTTTGTGAACTTTTATAATTGGCTATTTTAGCCGATTACCCTCATGAACGTTTACGGGAGCCATGTAATCAGCTAAAATTAAAGTTGAAAGGAAAATTGGCCAATCATAAAAGTTTAGGACGACAATTGGCTAAAATTAAAGTTTAGGAGGAAAATTAGCCAATTATAAAAGTTTAGGGGAATAATCGGCTAAGATTAAACTTAAGTGAATAAATTGGCAGCTCTTTACAAATTTGTAGAAAACTGACGTCTCCTTACAAGCTCCTTCAAGTTCTGCAGTAATCCCATGCACTGTTGAGTAATAGGACCGTAATTGATAAGCCCCTTAGGCCATCTCCAACCGAAGGGTCCAGAGGGCCGAAAATGGCACGAAAACCGTCTCCGACTGGGGGCTAAGCCAGAGGGCTCTGGAATCTGAGAAGGCCCCACGGAATCCCAAAGGGCCAAAGGGCTAGAGGGCTGGCCACTTCCGGCCAGCTAGCCAGCCCCGGGCTGGCCAGGAATTTTTTTTTTGTTTGATTTCCTGTCGGTTATAACCGACATGAATAATATTTTTTCAATAGTGTCAGTTATAACCGACACTAATATTGATTCAAGTATAACGGCTGATTGGAATATTTTTATTAATTACGATTAGTGTCGGTTATAACCGATACAAATAGTTTGAAAAAGCTAGCCGTTGTATTCCTTTTTTATTTTTTTTATTTTTATTTTTATTTTTAATAATTTAAACCTTATTTTTCTTCTATAAATATGGTGAAGCTCTTTAAATATAAGTTGTAGTTTTTAAATTTAATTTGTCGTTTTTAAATTTAAGTTGTAGTTTTTAAATATGTGTTGTAGTTTTTAAATATAAGTTGTAGTTTTTAAATTTAAGTTGTTGTTGTTTTTAAATTTAAGTTGTTGTAGTTTTTAAATTTAAATAATAAATTATGTTTGGCTCTCGGTTGGAGACGATTTTTTGTGACAGGGTAAAACGAGCCCTCTAGCCCTTTGGCCCTCGGTTGGAGACGGAGGCAAATATGGCCCTGTATTGTTCATTAAAATATTAATATCTTGGAGAATCTTGGAGGGCCAGCGGGCTCAAACGAGCCCTCTGGCCAGCCATCGGTTGGAGATTGACACACTCCGACCGAAATCGAAGCGTGTTGGCCGTCACGTGAGGGTGACGTAACCATGTGCACATTGCGGAAGCGGAAAGATATAGAGAAATAGGAATAAATTAAAACCAAACCACTAGCAGTACTAACTAAGATAATGTGCTATTGCGAGATTAAGAGTGAATCCCAATAATTCAGAGCATAAGTAACCTAGTGTAGTCTAGCAGAACAATTATTAATAATACAACATCCAAAGATGACTACATGGAAGGTGAACTGTCAGAACTTCCGTCAAGCCCTCGTAAGCCACCAACGAACCATCTTACCTAAAACCTGGAGGGGCGCAAAACAAAAAGCGTGAGTGGGCAAAAACAAGGTTTTACAAAAATCATATCATTTTCAAAAGTTCTAACCCCTCGCTGTAAAACCTGTATAATTTCCTAGAAAATAATATACATACATATATATCTCAAAACCATGCTCAATATATCCAAAACCACATATATGTATGCCATGCGTATGCCATGTCCAATATCACAATATAACTACTGTAAGCCAGGTGATGGGATTCAATATAAATCATCTGTCAGCCGGAGTCACCTAATGTGATCTGCATGGCGAAATTTAGAGCTCATCTCAATCACATCTCAATCATATATCTTATCAAGTATATACATATCTCATTATGTATATACATCTCCACACGAGTCAGAACCACCTCACGTGGTCAGTCCTACAAGACTGGGTGTAAAATAATACGCTCTAGTGCTACGATTACGTGAAGACTGTGCGAATAATCACGGGTCACCTACGAGTCGAACCCACTGAAAGTGGTCTATATGACAGGACTGTGCACCTAACTTGGATCCAAGATGAGCGTGTGGTGCGGGAGGTGAACATCACGTGAAGGACTGTGCCCCTAACTCTGGGCGGGAGCACTAACACCGAGGTACAGATTATGAGCTCTAATATATCTCATCATCATCATCATCATCATATCTCATAACCATTACCAACATAATATACTCACCTGTAGCTTACCTGGGCCTCCGCAGCACCATGCAACATTATGCATAAATATGATAATGCATACACTAAAATATGAGGCAAGTATGACATGACATTTAAATCACATTTCTTTTAAATACGTTTTCTGGGAAAAACATCAAGTATATATATATATATACTGAAAACAAAAGCCCACTCTCTGATATGTAGACGGATTGTAACCCCCGTGCCTAGCCTGTCTATCCTCGTCCTCCGGATAGGCCTTGCCTATATGAGAAATAACTGAAATAACGTTAATTAACGCACATAAACAACATAAGCTAATAACTTCTCATATATTGCTCAATTTGCGTATATGAATATACCACTGAGACCTACTCATCCTCAGAAACATCCCCATATTTTAAAAATATTTTTCCGACCACTCACGCGCCGGCAAGTGCATGGCCATACGCGCCGCCACGCGCAGGGAATCCTGACGGAATAGTAACGGCAGTTAGGAATATTCCATTAAAACCTAACAGAGTCCGTTAAATATACCTGACGGCGTCAGAATATTCCGTCAACTCTGACGGAATATTTCGTCTTCTTCCCCGAAGGTCTCGCCAGCGACCGCCTTCCGCCGCCGTCTGAAACTCAGTTTCTCGCCGGATTCTGGAAAAAATTTCAAAATTTCATATCTTCTTTATTTCTCAACCAAATCTCATGAAACTTGAACCAAAATGAAGCTTATAAAGAGTAGAACCAATTCTTACCACTTTGAAGCTCCAAAAATCACGGGATCTCGCCGGAGAAAGCTCGATAATTCTGGCCAAAATTCAAACTCTTCGATCTCGACTTCCCGACATCCAAATCACTCCATTTTTCTTCTCCGAGCTTCGTGAAGACGATCTAAAGCTCACTACAAGCTTAGAATGCTCTGAAACCTTCACATTTACGTGTGCATGAACAGTGCACAAAATCTGGGGTTAGGGTTCCCGGGGTTTTCGAAGGTTTCAAGATCCAAAAAGGGTATATATGAACTCAAAAACTTACAAGGAGTTCGAATCTTACCTTCTTGACGTCGATCCATTCGTGTATGAGAGGGTTCGAGATTTGTCCGTACGAGAGAGAAGAAGAGAGTGAGTCTAAGAGAGAGAGCACGGGAGAGAAGAGAGAGAAGGTTTTGGGTGTGTGTGTGGTCCTCACATTAACACCTCACCAAAACCACAACCACAACCATACAAAAATATCTAAGGGCAATTTTGTCATTTCACATCATCGAGAAATATTTTTCGGGACGAGCTGTCACAGAGATGGCATTAATTATTTCCCAGCAAAAGATTCAACCTAGGATACTTGTTATTTCTCTTTTGTTTTTAATTATTTTTTAAATTTTGGTTTGATATCAATAGCCCGAAGCACATGATCCTTGACCTGCCACACACCATCTTTTTTCCATTACATGTACAACTTTTGATGAACTTTCTAAAAACTGTAAATCACACAAACCTTTTAATTCAACCTTCACTTTCAAAGCCTCTTTTTTCAGGGGATGAAAACGAGAGAAGAAAACAAAAGAAAGCAGTAAGTCCCTACCATTTGACATCCTTTATTTCCTGCTGTCAATTCCTCCTCTGCATTATTTGGACCACTTAATAATTTTTGTTTTTACGCTAATTTCCTCCTCTTAAAGATAGAACAGATGATAGCTAGAAAGAAACAGGCTGGTGGATGAAGGTGTCTGTCCCATACAGCTTTTTCCCTGATCGCTCCTTCGTTATCGTGGCCACCATGCATATGATGCTTATACGTGTGTTTTGTTTTTGTTTAAATTTCAGGTAGACAGGCCATGGGGTCACTCCAACAACATCGATACTGTCCTCCCTTGGCCACCTGCTCAATTCGTCAGATGTGGGGTTGTAATACAAAAGGCCTTGGTGTTAGTTAGAGTGGGGTAATTCTATATAAATTGCTTGTTCTCAAGTCTTCTGGCCGATGTGGGACAGAGAAATTCTAACACTCCCCCGCACGTGAGACCCCATTTTTATGGGTCACACATGAAGTTTCACACATCGGCAACCACGTGGAGCCAAGATGGGGCTCACCCGTTCACGCGGGGCCAATGGGGACCCACCCATTCACGTGACATCTCTTGGCCTACGTCGAGCCAAGTCGGGGCTCATCCGTTCGCGAAGGGTCAAAGGGGACCCACCTGTTTACGTGGATGTACGGGCCTGTCCCTTGGCTCTGATACCATCTTAAATTTCAGGTAGACAGGCCATGGGCCCACTCCAACAACACCGATATTGTCCCCACTTGGCCACCTGCTCAATCTGTCAGGTGTGGGGTTTTAATACAAAAGTCTCGGTATTAGTTAGAGTGAGGTAATTCTATATAAATTGCTTGTTCTCAAGCTTTCTGGCCAATGTGGGACAAAGGAATTCTAACAGAGCAGGACTAAAGTCAAATAATTGTCTAGACTTCATTTATTTTTAATTCTCTTTCTCTATGTGAATATGAAGTAGTACTACTTGTACCCTCTCAAAGTGGATGTTCAATTTTAAATAGCAGAGGACATGAATCTGCAATACATTTTAGTGATATATTAATAACTTTTGGTTTGATTATAGGGAGAGATTCTTCGGTATACATAAAGAACAGTCAAGTAATATTGTTCAACTAAAATTATAACATGAGTGTTTGGTTTTTATTAACATACTCTAAAAGTGAGACATATCAACTATATTGCTCATTCATACTATATATACAACACGTAATATAATACATCACGTGAAATGTATTATCTGAACACGTACCAAATTTTCTTAACTAAAGGTTATCTGTCAAACCCTTTACTCAAAGAAGTTTCTTAAGTGGACCTAATAGTCTAATATTGCAATTATAGAACGCAAGTGTGTCACCTTAACTTAAATTTGGCCCTTTTTCCTCCTATAGTGGGTGGGTGCAACAAATGATGTGAAAACCTTTGTATTGTCTTAATGGATCGAAGTGGTATACATGTTGGAATTTGAGACTCGGTTTGGATCACTTTAATTAGAAACCAATACCCATCACTAGTTATAGTGCCATAGCCACTTCTACCCCAACTATGTTGCCTATTCCACCATTTTCTTCCACTAGGGTTTAGGGCATTCCACTTCTACCAAATAATGGAGGTCATTTGTATACTTTTATGGGTTCATAATTGCTAAAGCTTTCTTCCTATCCATAATACAAAGCTTTCTTCACATTTTAAGCTTATGACCGTTTGAATATTTAAAAAGATAAGCAGAACGCGAGGTGTAGATTTAATTCTAAATTAGGAAATTCATTGTAATTAAAATGCATGAAATTTTTTTCAATATTATCTGTTTAATTTATTAGTGCACGTATCTAATTTTGTTTTACATCATATTTGATGAGATAAGATATATTTTCGTAAAAAAGAGAATCCTCCAGGGTCTGTTACGTTCTGCCGTGTTCACCTTTTTTCTCCTGTCCAATTCCTTCTGTGCTGGCTTTCTTTTTACACAGAAAGGGGGATTCAACCTTTATTGCTTGTGTATGGTCTGCATTATTGAATTAGTATGCTATCAGATACGTGATCTTGAGATCCACGTGGAAGCAGCATAGGGCAGCTGCTTGGGATCAACCCAATTGATCAGCTAACGTGTCATGGCAATTGTGGTGGTGACTCCACTGCCGTCAAGTCGATATGAATTGTAAGAAAGCAATTCGTGGCCCTACACGTGGCAAGGGAAGGACGGCTAGCTAAAACGTAATATATGTCTTGCTACGATCCCTTTAGGGTTTAGCACTGTCTCTCGACCTAAAGGCTAAAACTGGCTGTCTATCCCTTACGGTCACGTCTTTGTCGCATGCCTTTCCCTCTCAAGGACGGCACCGGCCTTAGGATTTGGGATTTGGAGGAAAAAGCTTCAACAGATTTTTCCTTTCTGTTTTTGTTGTTATTTTGAAAAGGAGAAAATTAGGTAATGCATTCCAGGTGGAGATCATTTAGTATTTTCCTGTACTACAGAGCAATATTGTGATGTAGAGTTGAACACAAAACTTAGTGTGATACAGTAGGTGACACACCCCGACCGAGATCGAGGCGTGCTGGCCGTCACGTGAGCGTGACGTAACCATAAGCACAGTGCGGAAGCAAGATTAATAAGGAAAATACGAACAAATTAAAACCGAGCAACTAGCAATCCTAGTTAAGATAGCATGCTAGTGCGAGAATAAGTGTGAATTACACAACCAAAGCTTAACTAGCCTAAGTGCAGTCAAGCATAAATGTACTGATTAAACAACACCTGAATGTGGTCCTACATGAAGGATGTCTGTCAGAACCTTCGTTGAATCCTCGTAAGCCACCAACAAACGCTACCTAATACCTGGAGGGGCGCAAAACAAATACGTGAGTGGGCAAAAACAAAGGTTTTCTAAAATCATACGATATCAAAAGCGCTATCCCCTCGCTGGAAAACCTATATAATTCCTAGAAAATAGGATACATATATATGTATATAAATATAATTCAAAACCATGCTCAATGTATCCAAAACCACATAAATATATGTATGCCATGCTTATGCCATGCCCAATGCCTCATAATATCACAAATGTAAGCCAGGTGATGCAATTCAATATAATTCATATACTAGCCGAAGTCACCTGACGTGATCTATACGGCGAAATCTATAGCTGATTTCAATCATATCTCATCACATAAGTCATCATGTATATGCGTCACATATCTCATCATGTATATACATATTTGCACACGAGTCGGAACCACCTCACGTGGTCTAACTGACAAGACTGGGCATAAATAATAATACGCTCTAGTGCTACGATCACGTGAAGACTGTGCGAATATTCGCGGGTCACCTACGAGTCGAACCCACTTATAGTGGTCTATACGACAAGACTGTGCACCTAACTTGGATCCAAGATGAGCGTGTGGTGCAGGAGGTGAACATCACGTGAAGGACTATGCCCCTAACTCTGGGCGGGAGCACTAATACCGGGGTGTAGATTAATGAGCTCAATATGTATCATAACATCACCATTCATCTCATAACTATTACCAGCATGATATACTCACATGTAGCTTACCTGGGCTCTGCAGCACCATGCAACAATATGCATGATTATGATAATGCATATGCTAATATATAATACAAGCATGACATGGCATTTCAAATCACATTTCCTTTAAAATACGTTTTCTGGGAAAAACATCAAGTGTGTGTATATATATATATACTGAAAACAAAAGCCCACTCACTGGTACGTAGCTGGGTCGTAACCCCTGTGCCTAGCCTGGTTACGCTCGATCCTCCTGATATGTCTCGCCTATATGAGAAACAACTATATAGGCGTTATTTTAAAGCACATAAACAAAACTAGGTAATAACTTCTCATACAATGCTCAAATTGGGTATATGAATATACCACCATGATCTAAACAACCTCACGAACATCCCCATATTTTTAGAAATTTTTTTTGACCACCCACGCGCTGTCACGCGCCGGCCAAGGCACGGCCAGACTCGCCCCCATGCGCGGCCACGTGCCAGGCACACTGACAGCATCAGTTAACGCTGTCAGGAATATTCCGTTAAATCCCAACGGTAACAGTTAAAACTAACTGACGGCGTTGGAATATTCCGTCAGAATTGACGGAATACTCTGTCGTCTTCAACCTCCGAACTCCGACGACCGTCGTCGTCGCCGGAAACTGGGGATTTCATATTTTCGTCCTAACTTCTTCGTTTTTAACCCAAATTGCATGCAATTTACACCAATGGAAAGTGATGTGAAATTAAATTGCACTCAAACTTAAACCCTATCAATGTAGTATGTGTAAGTAGGGATCGTTCTAAACCGGAGATTAACTAGGGATGCTAATTAACACAAATAAGACTCAAAAACACTAAACTAGACTCTAATGACTCAAAACTAACTTAAAACACTAAAAACAGCAAGAAACAATAAAAAAGACTCAAATCTAGACCTAACAATTGGTTTTGACGAAAATAGAACTTAAAAGACTCAAACAACTAAAAGAAAACATATTTTGACTCAACTAACAAGACTTAATGAAAGGGGGATTGTTTTTGACGAATTTAAAAACTTAAAACTAAAACTTTGCATAAAACACTTATATAAACGAATTTTGTGAATTAAAAAGGGTGAAAGACTAGTTAGAGGGCCCTTCTCCACACATGAACATATGCATATGAACCGATTTCCAGTTATTCTTTCAACAAACCATGAATGACAATGCCCCAAATTAATTGTGTAGAACTAATTAATTCTCAGATTTCCCTAGACTCATTGAATTGGATGAAAAGCATACGACAACCCAAATCATTCTTTATTAAGCTCCCTAACTATGAAAAGCATGATAGAGACACGAAACAAATATCATTAAGCTTTGTGAAAATCATAAGCATTGACATGACATTCGTGACTCTAAAAAGCATGACACTCCTGCCAGGAATTTACTTAACGCGATCGTGACTAGCAACCTCCACTACTTGTAAATATAAGTTTGTAACGATTAGGTGAACCTCCCTTATATTTTAGCATCAAATTCATGCATGCAAACTAAGTAGGCCTCCTTAATCAACACACAAGAACAAGTTCTCAATAACTCAGATAAGTAAACCACATTCACGATTCATGAAATCATAACTGGAGGAAATCAATTCATATAAAACATATGTCCATGGCTTTGAATTCGCCTCTAACTATGAAGAAATTAGTTCCTCATGTTCACAATCAAACAAATATAAATAAAATTAAACATTAAAAACAAAGGATAGAATACACCTAGAAAACGCTCCAGATTCCTTCCTTCCTTGCAAGGCTGCGGCACAATGAGTGTGTGGTGGATGGATGTAGGTGAGTTATGGTAGAGGGTGGTGGTCTGAATGGTGCAGCAAAATAGTGTATTTATAGGGCTAGGGATTACTTGGCCTAGGTTGTCAAGGAAAAGGATTTAGGACTCCAAACCAACAAGGAAAAGGCCATCTAGAAAGGTTGGGGCGCCAGATTTTTAAAGCTTCTAGAAAGGAGTGTTGTGGCATGTTTCTAGAACAAAAAGGCCTCCTAAAAACAGGTTTTAGGCATCCTAATATGAAAAGGAGTCCCCCTGGTAACTGGAATTAAGGTAGGATAAGATTAGGATATGATAAGATAAGATAAGGTAAGATAAGGTTAGTTGGATAAGATAAGGTTGGATAAGGTTTTGGATAATTCTCCTTCTTTGTAGCTAATTCCTTGTCTTCTTTGACTTGAATTTATTTCTTCAATTCTTTTGCACATTCCTAGCCTCTCTTGAACTTCAAATTCGTCCATCCATCTTGCTCCATACTTGTGACATCCATTCCAAGCCCAAAACTGCTCTAAAATGCTCCAAATTGCATCTTTTTGCCTACTTTGCTTCTTGAACCTACAAACACACGAAAATGACTTAAGACACCATAATAAGCAATAAATAACTAAGTAAATGCAAGAAAACACACTAACTAAATCGCATAAATATGCTCCTATCAGAAAGCTGGAGATGAGTAGAACAACGTTATACCTCTTTCAAGCCTAAAAAACCACGAGATCTCGCTGGGAAAAATCGAGAAAAACCTGGCCAAGCTTTGTCCTCTCGATTCCGACGTCCAAAACCACCTAACGAACTTCTCTGAGCCTCTAGAGGGCCTCACTAAGCTTCATATAAGCTTCAAATTCCCTGAAAATCAATATTTCACGTATGCATGAACAGTGACAAAATCGGTGGTTCATGGTTCAACGTGAAATCGGAGGATTCCTTACCTACAATTGGTATGGTTGAACTCGTAAGGTCTTCACGAACACAAAGGTACCATTTTCCACTTCGATCCGTCACGTTTGCAAAGGTTTTGGGTCTCGTCCGTACAAGAGAGAAGAGAGAGAGTGAGTGATTTCGAGAGAGAGAGAGAGAGAGAGTGATTCTGAGAGAGGGTATGAGAGAGTGAGGGAGAGAGGGTTTGGTGTGTAAGTGTGGTCCTCACACTTCCACCTAAGCCTCAACATAACCATGGTTACTCCAAAAATCCAAATCTTCAACTAGGGTTACCAAATAAAACTCCAATATGAAATTCTCATGTAACGCTCACGGGCAATTTCGTCAATTCACGTCAACGAAAATTATTTTCCCGGGATGGGCTGTCACAGTAGGAGTATAAGCTCTTAACTTGTTAAATTAGAAGCTCTTTTTAGTGATAATCATTAATATCAAACATCTCGGTCTTATTAATCAAGAATTATGTATATTAGTATAGCTAGAACGACCTTCACAAGTTGTCGTTGAAATGATTGATATTCAAAATTACAACTCTATACAGACATAATAATTTTCATCCACTCTGCTATGAAGTTAAAAATCTTGTAACTTTATTTCTTGAATTAGTATATATTATACCATAAATTAATTTCAAACCAACCACACAATATTATTAGTTTAGACGATTGTGGAGTAAAAAATAATCGAGAAAAATATAGAGGCAACACATGGATTCTTGGGTGAAAAAGATGAAATTACCCTCGAGGCACACTGGAACTCCCACACGCAAGAAGTAGACAATAACGGCTCAATCAAGGACAAAAGTGATCAAAATAGGTATTTATTCAAAATCTATTTCATCAATCCCCACAAGGTAACCCCTATTTATTCTTTTCAAATTAGGATTAATTACCAAAATTAATTGATTAATTTAGTAATTAATTGATTAATTTTCTAATTAATTTTCTAATTGATCGCAAGATATTATTTTGACATAATATCTTGCAATTAGAGCCAAAACCCACCATAAGTGGCTGGATCCCTTTTCTCCAAATAGGGCCGGCCACACCCTAATATATAGCCCCTCATTTCTCCAAAAACCTAAGTTCAATTCTCTTGCAAAATTCTCCAAATTTCTCTAAACACTTTCTCCCTCAAATTCTAACTTTGGCATCGGAGGTTCTTTGGCCAAAGCCCCCCCATTCATCGTGGGCGCGTGAGGTTCTTGGCCTTGACCTTAGGTGTTAATTGTTTTGTAGGTGAATTTTCATCTAAGAAGGAGAAGGCGGAAATTTGCATCCACAAATTGGTGCTTTCATTAAGAGTCTTGATTTATATACTCGTAGAAGATTCTCGCATTCAAGGTTTTTCGTCTTCTTGTTTGTTTGTAGATTTTTCGTACATTCTTATTCTTGGAATTTTTATTTATAAAAATTATTTGATAAAACGTAAAAGAAAAGTACAATGACTAGAAACTCGGAAACCACGACAAACGAAAATTCCAACGTTCAAGAATTAGGACCACGACGATCCACAAGACTCAACACAACGACAAGTGGAGCGGCACCACCACCATAAGGCGCCACCGTAGCAGCCACCATGGCAGCAACCACCGTGGCCACCTACGGCAGCAACCACCGTGGCCACCCACGACAGCAACCACCGTGAGCAGGCCACCTCGTAGCAATAGGCCCAAGCCCGTGCCACAAGGCAGCCAGCCCAGATTGAACAGGCCACGACCTAAAATGAGCAAGCCTTGAAGCAACCTAGCTTGCTGCCACTTTAGCAGCCCAGGCCCAAGAGCAAACCTAGGCCCACGCCACGGAGCAAAGCCAAGCCTAGGCCCACGCTGCACAACAGCTGGCCCAAACCGCGCTGAGGAAGAAGCAGGCCCAGAGCCCACGCCAGCAGCCCGACCTGCTCCAGCGATCCGACTCGTTTCCGTGGTTCAATTCAAGATCCAACCCACTTCCATGGCCCAACCCATTCCCGTGGTGTCCTAAGCAGCCCAGGCCGGCCCAAGACCAGTTCAACCATCTCGGTTTCAAATTTCTAGGCTGATGATTGAATCGGGGGCATTTTTGCCCTATTTTTTCGCGGATTTGATATTTCCCAACTCAAATCTCGCGCCCGGAGTCTACCACACTTCCATTACTCAAGGAGATGCATTTCGTCCAAACTCTTCCAACCTAAATGGCGAACAACACTTGTCCCGACAAGTCATAGAGTTGACAAGTGCCCTCGCACAACAGACAACCTTAGTGAATCAGCTCTTGCAGCGTACCAAGATTCAACGTGCCCTAGACGAGGTATCCTGAAGTAGGACAAGGGCAGACGATGAACCTATCTAGCAGCATCCCAGTAAGCAGTCTCTCGACCATCCACGAACCAAGTGTTTGGGCAGTGTACACTCCCGGCTGGGCTCCCAAGATAGCGTATATTCCCGTCTTAGTGCGCAGAGGAGCGTGCACTCTCGGCTAGGCCCACAGACGAGCATACATTCACGGTTAGGGCCACACTTCGATAATCAACATGAGCAACTTTCCAGGCGAAATGTTCATTTGCGGCTAGGCCTCCAATGAGCGTCATCCACCTCACATCGGAGTAGGCAGCACCACGGACTGAGAGAAACAGTTACTTAATCTGGTTCAAGTTTAACGGGCAGCCTGAGAGAAATTTGCTCGCCTGCTAGGAATGTACCACATGCAACGCAGCCGCAACATAGACGAGCCGAACACATGGAAGAGCAGCCTAGACCGGGGGCAGCCGGAAGCTCCGCCGCCACACTAAAGGAAAATTCAAGAAGAAGTTGAGAAGTTCCTGACCGAACGATTGTGCGATTTCCAGCGCAACGAAGCTACTGACGAGGCGCTCCAACGAGACATGACCAAAAAAAGCAGGCCACCTTTCATTGACAAGATCGAGCAGACGGGACTATCCTACATAGATTTTTGGATACAAAGTGTAACGCCCCGACCCAAAATTTTTATTACGGAAACTAATTTCGGTGATAGGCCAGAATTAGACTTTTGTTTAACTAACTACTGTTCATCACAATTGTTTATTTAAATTTCTTAATCACTCACAAAATCTATAACCTAAATTTACTTACCAAAACGCATAAGATTAAATTTTCAAATAATTCACTAAAATTTCTCTGCTTCAATCAAATTCCCAACAAAAGATTAATCTCAATTATTTAAGGCTGCATCTAACCCCTGTTAGACTGCCTCCGTACCCTTGATGTGGGATCAAGCTTTTCGTAGTTCACAATTCATGCTTTTATCCATTTCCGAAAATATTCTAGTAATGGAAATATTTAACATTAACTTTCACAATCGAATCACCTCAAATGGGTACCAATTACGGATTTAAAATATCAAAATTTTCATGAAAAGGCAGTGTCGGCCCACTGGCCACGCGCCGCTGCAGGTGTCGATTGCTTGCGAACGAAAACCTAACTTTCCGACGAACTCTAAAAATTACCAAATTTCACAAGTAGGTAGAGTTCAATGAGAAGAACAACTTTCATACATGGGTTGAAGTCTAATTCGGCTGGAAAACGCCTAAAATCGCCCACGGCCCGCCGGAACCCTAGAATTAGGTGTGCTTCGATTTGCCATCCATACTCACTCCGACGTCCCTACCACTGCTTGGGCTTTGTTCTTGAGGTTTAGGGGAGCCTATTGGTGGTGGTAATTGGTTGGGTTAGCTTCACAATTGGCAAATCGCCACCGTACACCCACATGGACCACCGTCCGTTTTTCCCCAAAATTTCCACCAAATTTGTTCTAATTTTGGGTGGAAATGGAAAAGGGCAGGCTAGGGAGTTGTTTCCGGTTGGCGAATTGCCTCGATTCTCATTGAAACGTCTTGAATGGCGTCGGATTTGCATGTCGCCAGGTCGGGTCAAGAAGAATACCCATTTCCCTTTTTTTCTTTTTTTTTTCTTCCTTCTCTTATTTCCCTCGTTTCCTCCCCCTTCATTGGTCCGTGTTCCTCCCTTTTCTTTCCTTTCTTTTCCATCACAGCCGTCTATTTCTCTCATTTTTCTTCTTTTCCTTTCAGCCACACACGTGGCACATCTTATTGCTCCAGAAAATCTGGAGCCTTCTAGAATGAAGGAAAATTACCAAAATGTCCTTAACTTTAAACGTTAATAAATCATTCGTTATAGCTCCATTTCACGAACGGCTTTCACCAACGCGCTCATTGGACCGAGCTTTATCCAAAATTTATAAAAAAATAATTTAATATATATAAGTATAAAATACGTCCTCGTATAATTACGTTAAACCAACTAGGGGCATTTTCATCTTTTACACTTAACGAAAAAAATTATACGACATACATAATAATAAAATCCGGAAGCGGATTTCACATTTTCCCCATTCGAATTTCATAACCATAAATCGATCTATTTTCAATTTTCTCCACATATTCATAATTATGAATATCTAATTCATATATTTAAATTTTCAGGGTATTACACAAAGATTACTTCTATTTCGACAAACGCAGCAGCTTAGCCTAATGGCGCGCCGGCGGCAGACGAGTACCAGAAGGACGCACCAGCCCAACTACCAAGAACCGGGGGCAAGTCTTATTCTCAACACTCCAGACAATTCAATATTGAAGCAGCACATCATGGACCTAGTGGTCCAATTCCTCATGTTGCGCACAACCTGGTCCAAGCTAGCCCCAGCTCTGCGCTCACACCCGTGCCTACCTATTTCATCACTCACAACAGCTCTTGATCTGTCACCATGACTCCTAACTATGCCGATCTTGCACCACGGTTCCCAGCCGTACTGATCTTGCCATGTGGCTCGCGCCGACCAAGCCCACGACACTTCAAACTTCAAAGCATCCAACGACGGAGTAGAAAACAAGGCTTTATTAGCAGCCCCTGCTAGCGAAAGGCTTAGCGGTGAAGAAGCTTGCAATCCATTCAAATTCTCAGCTGATCACCAACCAAGCCTTAGAATGGCACACAACGAAACATCTAACGATGGTACAATACTTGAAGAAAGTATGGAAGTAGCTCACTGCGCTTCCCACATACACCCTTACGCGGGTTCCATAAGCAGTTCAAAGTCTCAAGCAGATCGCCGAACAAGACCTCACAGGCTGAGGATTATTTCAGTTGTCCAGCTTTTTTCGGCTGTGCTTACGACAACGACTTCTATGCTCTCCAGTGCCAGAGGATAAACTAATTCCTCGACACCCATCTGGGTCTGCTCTCCAGTGCGAGAGGATAAACCAATTCCCCTGCACCCATATGGGTCTGCTATTCAGTACGAGAGGATAAACTAATTGTTCTCCAGTGCGAGAAGGCAAACCAATTCCCCGACACCCATGTGGGTTTGCTCTCCAGTGCAAGATGATAAACTAATTGTTCTCCAGTGCTAGAGGGTAAACCAATTTCCTGATGCCCATATGGGTCTGCTTTCTAGTGCGAGATGATAAACTAATTACTCTCCAGTGAGAGAAGGTAAACCAATTCCCTAACATCCATATGGGTAAGCTCTCTAGTGCGAGAGGGTAAACTAATTCCCTGACACCCATCTGGGTAAGCTCTCCAGTGCGAGAAGGCCACATAGCTCAAAAGATCGAATACTTGAAGACTAACTAATCAGTAAATGGTCAGAGGGCAGTAGCACTTTGCACTCAACAGTTCGCTCATCCGACATTTCAACTTCAGCAGCTTCGATCTTGGTTGCTCCATCCTTGATTGCTTCATATATGGCAGCTGAGAAATCAAACTCAAGCAGTTTCCTCATTTTTGGCAAGCAGCCCAGACATGGCAGCCCAAACCGTGGCCTATGCCACGCCACTTCCTCAGCCCATGCCAAGCCAGTCTTTGGCTTCAGTCTAGCCGAGCATCACAAGCAATGGCCCTTGCCACACCACCTCCTTGGCCTATGCCAAGCCGACTCCTGGCCCCTACCAGCCGACGTGCCGCGCCACCTTGACGGCTGCCCCGTGGCAGCACCACCCAAGAAGAAGACAAAAAGGATTAATTTTTTCTTACATCAATGCGGCACGGAAAAAACAAAGAAATCAACGGAAGACGGTTATTTGTATGGGCAAGCAAAAAAGAGTGCTAGGGGAGGGGTAACTTAAGGTAGGCTTAAATAGGCTTTGGAGGCGATTTATTTCCTTTCCTAGAAGAATCTAATTCCAAGTCCAAGTGAGAATCTGCATCAAAGTTGGAGATCCCTACATCTGCTACCCTTTCCTGCGAGCAGCCCAGCAGGTGTGGGGCATTTGTGGAGTAAAAAATAATTGAGAAAAATATGGAGGCGACACATGGATTCTTGGGTGAAAAAGACAAAATTACCCTATATGCACACCCGAACTCCCACTCGCAAGAAGTAGACAATAACGACTTAATCAAGGTCAAAGGTGATCAAAATAGGTTCTCCCTCAAATTCTAACTTTGGCATCAGAGGTTCTTTGGCCAAAGCAAACCACCCCCCACCCCCCCAATTCATCTTGGGCGTGTGAGGCTCTTGGCCTTAACCTTAGGTGTTAATTGTTTTGCAGCTGCATTTTCATCCAAGAAGGAGAAGGTGGAAATTTGCATCCACAACGATCTTATTCTATTTCCTGGAATATCACAAACTAAATTCTATGATGCATAACATAATTGAACTATCTTATTCTACCTTTGCTTGCCTTCACTTGAGTCCCACCAAAACCATCTTCATGTGTGTGCCTTCGTCTTTGTTGAAACCCTAAAAACAATACTAATTGAAGAAAGCTAAAGTTGCAGCATAAAATAAATTGACCATATGAGAAGTAGTCATACTTTTCATAAGTTTATAGAAGGTTTATTCTTCCATCAATAAGGAATTCATTCTCAACACGCCCCCCACGTGTAGCGAATTTTCAAGCCTAGCACGTGAACAATACAAATGGGGTGACGTGGAGCACGTGTGGCCATTGGGCTTAACACGTGAGACAACTTGCTTTGATACTATGAAGAAAGTTGGGGTTCCATCATAAAACCAATTGGTACTATTTACGAAGAGTGGCCCAATTTCTTATAAGCCTAGCAAAATCCCTTCTTCTATCAATGTGAGATTCATCATCAACAGTAACACATGTACACATAAACCCTAAAAACAGTTACTAATTCTCAAACCATACGTTATCTATTCTATTAAGAGAAGAGGCCTTGTCAACTTTTTTCCCATTTTTTCCAATTTTGCCCTCATTTTTTAATACACAATATTGACATGAGAAGGGCAAAATAGTAATTTTGTACCTTTTGACAAAATGACAATCATATCCCTATTTTTCCTATTTTACCCTTTTTTTTTTTTTTTTTTAGAAAATGACAATCATATACTTATTTTTCCAATTTTACCCTCACTTTTGATACACAATATTTACATGAGGACAAAACAGTAATTATGTAATATTAAAAAAAATATGCACTTATTAAATGAAATTGTTCACACACACAAAGTGTGTGCTCTCTGCTATGTAATATTTAAAAAAATATGCACTTAATAAGAGAAATTGTTCACATACACAAAGTGTATGCTCTCTGCTAGTATACTATTAGGTGTCTATATATAGTCTAATAAGTTTAAATTATGATTAGTGGCTTATTAAAATAGTTACTTGATGAACACTATATAATAAGTTGACCACAAAAACATTCTAATTTGATTGATTTTTCCTGCTAAAATGGATAATTCATGATAGGAAGAAAATGAAATTCATGCAGCTGGTTAATTATTAGACCATCTCCAATGGTAGGCTAAAAGCCAAATTATCCCCCAAAATTTCCCCCCAAACTCACTCCAATCCAAGGGGAAAATTTGGGCTAAATGCTAAATGCTAAACCAAGGCCAGATTCCCCCCAGAATTTAGCTCAAAAATCGATGTGGGCTCCACCGAATTGAGTGAAAATATTTATCGGAATTTAAATTTTTTTTGATTAAAATGTTCATAAAATTAATTTACGATGGTTTACATATTTTTTTTTTAAAAAATTTAATTTAAGAAAAAAAATAGCCTAAGTTTATTCTTTAATAATCCCGGGCTAAAATTTTAGGCTAGAACGGTTGGAGCAAAAAAACTGTTTCTGGGCTAAAAGCTAAATTTTTCGGGCTAAAATATTTGACTTTTAGCCCAACCATTGGAGATGGTTTTAGGACAGTTAATCTTACGGTCCCAACTGCCACGAGGCAAGGATTTGGTGGAGCAATCGAATTCGAGGGTGACCAACCATATGGAACAAGCACCGCAACAATGACCTCCTCATTTAATCCTTATCATCAGGAACCACCAAAACTGTCCTTTTGGGGGCTACTTTTTCTTCACACCTCCAGCTATTTCCTGCACACCCATCACCCAATGGTCCATCATAGAGGAAAAGCATCAGGATCATCGCCGGATCATTTTTTTGGAATCCTAGGAATCTCGTGATCGTGATCGTTCATCGTACATCGTGTTGTCAGTTTTCGTTAGATACTATTTATATTTAATTTTAAATTTTAAATTTTGAAATAATTTCTGACCGCACGATGTACGATGAACGATCACGATCACAGACTCCCTAGGGTCCTCAGGAAAATGATCCGTCATAGAAACCCTTGAAACCCTTGAAACCCTCCACCCTTAAATACTACGATACCCTTCAAACTCTATACGAAAATTATTGGGTATTATGTATCAAATTTTGTTTCTTTCCTTTTTTTCATTTATCAAGATATAAAGAAGCTACTAGGATAAGGAATTATCCCTACTCAGCTTGGCAAAATAATTTCGATGATGCTACCTACAGTTCTATTCAGATTGCTCTGATTAAAACTTTCAGTGGGGAGAATATTGAAATTTGGCCAAAGACCCCAACCACTGAGCAAATTCAATGATTTTGAATGACCAAGTTGCATTCGTGAAAATTCTAACATGTATAGCACCAAAAGATAACTTTTGTCATTCTGTCGATATTGCGTGTAAATTTGTAGTTTGTCCAATTCATATTCGTATTTTCTTTCGTTGACGTGGTGCACAATATAAACTTTATAACTTTTTTAGACCATTGGCCTAATACAAACCTATCCAACAAGCTAAAGATGCAATTGCCTAAACTTGTAATAACCCTTTCATCCAATAAAAGATACTCGTAATAATCCATATGGTGGCGGAAAATGGAGAAAATGGAGAAAATGTCGAATTATACAATTTTGCCAAACACAAAACTATAAGACCAATGGTAATCTACGTAATTTATGAGCACTCTTTTTAACTGTTAGATGTGATGAATTTATTCTATATTTAAGATATAAAAGGGTGACTACCATTAAATGTTAATATAAAGGTTGAGTTATATGCTTGCATTGCTCTATGGCAGCGATCCAATGGTCTGGAAAGAGTGTATAGTTTCCCTCTTTCTTTTGTTTTCTTGACACAGCATGAATTTCTCTTTGCAAGCTAATGCACATGCATGCCAAGGGATAAGATATAGCAATCTGTATTATTATTTCTTGCTCCGTTTAGCTTTTCGTTCATATGTCTTTTTTTTCTCTTTTGTCAAAAACTTTCATATAAGTTAGAAACAGTGTCTAAAAAAATTGAAAGTATCCTTTCAAAGTTGATTGGTCAAAAATTGTGGGTGGTCGGCCAATTACAATGGAAATTTTAAATCTGAACTTACAAGTTTAAGTTGTTATACATAAATAAGTGAAAAGTTTTAAATTCGATTCTTGATAATATTAATGTAGATAATATAGCATATATTAAAAACAAACTCAACGGGTTACATTAGTGATTGAGCAATGTTATAAAAGTTCAAGAGGATAATTAACTAAAATTAAAGTTTAGAGAAGAAATTAGCAGCTCCTTACAAGTTGGGAGAAGAAGGAAAATCGACGACTACCTCAACAATTTTTCAACAATGTACGAGCATATGTTCTAAAATTAATTATATTTGTATATATATTGAGAAGGAAAAACGTGAATCGTTTGTGAGCAAAATACCAAAAAGAATTTGGTGCCCTCTTTAAAGGGTAACCTGAGACCAAACCAAGACCTCATGTTGCAGAGACATGCAGGCCCTCCAAACGAAGGAAACAAAATTCATGGTCTCTTTCTGCATTTGGGTTACTTGATTAGGCGGCACATCATCCATCCGAAAGAGGTTAAACATCATCAATGTCAAAAGTTTCCCATTTGATCACTCATAGTAATGTTAGCAATTGAACAAAATCTGCAGATTCAAATTCAATTCCACGAAAAAACAGCTCCACAAAATCGTCATAACACGTGTACGACAATGATGCAGGGATGGACTCACTCCTTTGATTGATTGATTGATATTATTGCTCCATCCATTTATCATATCTCATAATATTTTATATGTTCGAGTCAAGTTAATATCAATATTATGGAATTACATGTGTTTGATAATAACCAAGTACAGGGGTACTTTGGTAATTCCCATTCCCTCTCTGATTGCATTTTGCTCTATTTATAAGAAGGGGGATGCACACCCCAGTTGAGATCATATTCTCATACCTCCAAACACCAAAGTGGAGCTCTCCTTGTAGCTAGTCTTCTTCTACTCTCAGCTCATTCATTTTCTGTCAAATAATTGAGAATAAGGTATGGAGCGGTTACTTACCTGCATTTGCATGTTTTTCGTTCGATGTTCATTTGGACTTACAAAATCTCAAATTGACAAAAAATAACAGTTAAATTACTACCATGTTAAGTATATTACGATGCAAAATGAACCCAACTATATATCTTTCGATCTACTGTTTCATTACATTTGGATTTTGAACTTACATAAGTAAACTATGATGCTGGCCAACTTATTTTCTTCTACATCTAGATATTTAATTTGTTTATATACATACTAAGGACATATATAGAAGATCAATTTATGATTAGGTTTCTGTATATGAACCATGCACCCCTACTTTTCCCTCTCCTCTCCATTTATCTAGTGAAGCCCCAGAAAGTTCTCTCTCTTTAAACTTCCAACAAGTCATCATAAATGCTCCTACCTTAAAGTGCCCATGAGGTAGATATATACCTACCTCATCAAAAAAGTTCACAAAAAAATGGTGCTTCTGGTTTCCAAATTATAAACCCGCGTAATTTTATCATCACATTCACTCCTTGAGTAAAGGTACATCTCGTTTTTGGTCAATTATATATCACCTGAATACACAAGAAATTAACTAAATTTGTACTTATTGTTTTGGTGAAAGATGGAGAAACCAAACTTAACTGGGTTGGCAAGGACCAAGTCCGAACAATTGGTGGAAACTCTAGCCGCGGCGTTCAAGTCACCTCCGTCAGGCGATGCCAGTTCAACGGTTGAAGGCGGATCAACCCTATCGAGGAAGTCAAGCCGGCGCATGATGGGGGCGTCACCGGGGCGTGGTAGTGGCAGTGCTGGAAAAAACACACACATTAGGAAGTCTAGGAGCGCCCAAATGAAGCTGGACCTCGATGAGATCGGCAGCGGCGCTGCCTTGAGCCGCGCCTCTAGCGCCAGCTTAGGGTTTTCATTCTCCTTCACCGGCTTCACTGTGCCCGCTGAGGATATCGCCGACTCAAAGCCGTTCAGCGACGATGATGATTTACGTAAGTACTTAACACACTAGTAAATTTCATGCAAGTGCTTAGTAATTTTCACACACACAATAAAAAAAATAAAAAAAGTAAAAAAACGGTCTCAACAATTAATTAATATAGTCCATGCTCTTCACCCACATGCATATATCGATTAAAAACACTATAAGTTGAGGAAAATTTACATATTAGTTATTTACTTTTGATCAGTGTGCGGTGTGCATATGTATTATGTATTCACATGTTTTTGCATTTAATATTTTTTGGCTATGTTTGTTATTTTTATTTTGTAAATTTATGGTGCATGTTACTCTCCACTCTCCTAACCTTTATTTCCCGAACATGTGACTCCACTCAATAAAAAATTTAATTCAATATTAATTTCCAGGTTTTATATAAATATTTTTTATTTGAATAAAGTATAATATAAGTTGAATATACATGTATAAATAATGTTATTATTAACACTTCAAACGATTCTTCTGAAATCTTTTGCTTAAACACAAGTAAGGAATTTCACTTAATAGAATATAGGACATCTTTTTTTTTAATTACCAGTAACAACTTCCGATAAATACAATATCCGTTTTGACATTTAGGTCATTTTACAAAGTGTTAAGCTAGCTAAATGAAGAGGATGGTGTCTGAGATTGATTGGTGAGTCCTAGCTAGCTAGGATAGAGAAACTATGTAAAAGTAACTCCAAAGATACCTAACATTGAGTGATATAAAAATATACGACTCAAAAATCCACATGGCACGTAGCATTGAAACACCAAAAGTGAGCTTTTGATTGGGGTGTTCACTTGGTAGCTAGAGAGAAAGACGCCACAGAGGCAGCTTATGACTTAATAAATAAATAATAAATAAAAGTGAACAGTGCTTTACATTGACATGGAAATGTGAAGTTTGTTAGCCCCACCGCTCCCAGAAAATAGGAAAACTTTGTCTTCCTCCCACACACTGATTAAGAAATCTTACCTACAAAAATAAAGGTCAATTTTCATTTTCTTATTTTTGAAATTCTCACTTTGTTACCTTTAATTATTTTCGTTTTATTTTTATGCCTAAAATTACGTTTTTTTTTCAAAATCATATATCTGTTAGTTTAACAGTTGAGTCATCTGTTAAATAATGATGTGGCGCATGACTGGACACTGACTATGTAGAAATGTGACCCTGTGGGCCCCACGTGGGCATATAAAACAATTGAAAAAATTAGAACTTTTTTTTTTACAAAGTGAGAATTACCAAAAAATTGAAGAAGAATACATTAATTCAATTTAACAGTTTACATGAAACTGTTTTCCTTTAGAATTACATAAAATTAAGTATTAAGTCTTGTATTGTTTGTGTAACTGTATTTTCCAATTTTTCCTTGTTTTACTTCTCTTTGAAACGTTAGGATTGGGTTGAGTTGAGAATCGATTTCATGTTTTTTACTAGAACAAAAACTAGTCATGTGTGGGTCCCAAATATAGGTGAAATGAGACTAATCTTATACCAAAATAAGACTTTTGGGCTAAAGAAGATGCTGAACACTAAAATATTAAATTTAACATTAAGTTATAGTTTAATAGAAAATATACTTATATATTATTGTTAAAAATAAAAACACAAGGATAAGATAGATATATATTTTTAACTCATTATTATTAATGAAAAGGAAAAGGGTTCGAAAAAGTTAAGTGCAAACCGAACTAGATTATGAAGGCCTTCAAACTCTGCATAACAATTTTTCTAGCTGTAATTTGTGCCTCTTTCCAAACACAGGTTCGTCATCCAAGGAAGAAATGATTATTGCACTCATAAAATCAAGCATTATAAAATGTTCCTACTATTAAAAAAAGAGTAATGTTAGGGAGATTAAATTTGTAGACAAAATTTTGTAAACTAAATGGCATGGAAGTTGTTGATTAGATTATTACTTATGCGTTGAGAAACGTGATCATTACTTTTGGTGACACATCATTTAGTTTGCAAATTTTGTCTACAAATTTAGTTTCCCTAGCATCTAAACAATGTTTATTGCCTGTGGCACAAGTAAGCACTGTTTTTTACACTTAGTATTCAGCTGCTACCAGTCAAATAATGCTAATTAATAACAAAAAAAAACCCTATTATCCAATGTATATTGCAGGAGAAGACCTTGAAGCTGGCATCACCAGGAAGCCAAAATTCCAAACAGAACCCACACTGCCATTATATCTCAAGGTTTTTCTTCCTTTCAAGTATTTACGTACACAAGTTACAAGCTTACGAGTTGCCATGTTTTCCATGTATGCTTTTCTTCTCCCTTTTTCTCCCAAAACCCTTGCAATATTTGCAAACTGCATCTGCCGGTGTACGATTCAAAAACCTGTTCGTGTTTAACCTTAGTGTCGATGAGAAATTGATGTGATACTTACTGTATTTGGGCAGGCAAGGATGGAGATTGATCATCTAGCTAAGCACATCAAAGGGCGGTCCCTAGAACATGGCTAGCAATATATTAGTATGGTCAGGTTCAGTCTTGTACAGAATTTCATTCTATATGATGACTTGTTTGTACAAGACTTGCCCTTTGTTTCCAACCCAAAAAAGATTCATCATATAACTAAATCACATAATCTACTTTTATCTAGGGTTCTAGAACTAAAGTGAATAGCGGGTTTTACACCCTTCAAAAACTAGTTTAGAAATCGGCATTGATTAGGGTTTAGGGATACCAAAAGCATCAAAGGAAAGAAGTGTATGGACAGTCTGATCTGTTAAGGTTCTAGAAAAGTAATTAATTCCTTATCTTTCGACTCTGCAATAAATTCGAATCATTAATATAAGTAACTAGTTAGGAATCCTAGTAATGAAGGCTAAATCTTGCTGTTGTTTATTTATCTCAGTTCACAGATGTGACATACAAGGTCATTTTCAAAGGAATGAGGACAGCTGAAGAGAAGGATATCTTGAATGGGATTACTGGTTCGGTTAACCCCGGTGAAGTTTTGGCCCTGATGGGACCATCAGGAAGTGGAAAAACCACACTCCTTAATCTTCTTGGGGGCAGGGGAAGCCAAACCAATGTTGGCGGTTCAATTACCTACAACGATCAGATATATTCCAAGTACCTAAAGAGCAAGTATGAATCTGGAACCAAGTTTTTTCACCTTGATAATACATAGAGTAAAATGTATAGGAGAAACAAAAACAATGTGGATAGGTATTATAATGGTCATGCACAATGACATGAAACATATGGCAGGATAGGGTTCGTGACTCAGGACGACGTTCTATTTCCTCACCTTACAGTGAAAGAGACATTGACATATGCAGCCCTCCTACGACTGCCAAAGAAATTGATGAAAGACCAGAAGGAAAAACGAGCGATAGAAGTCATCTATGAGCTAGGCTTAGAGAGGTAAGTTCTCCTTCTACCGGTTTCCGTTGGATTTTGGGATTCCTTTAAGTATTGTCATCAATGGAATAGCTGAATGATAGATATAGATACGACGAAGACTATTTTAGGAAGTACCGATTTTGTTACTAGATTACAAATCCAACCTGCAAAAATTCTTGATATGCACAGGTGCCAAGACACTATGATCGGTGGCTCCTTTGTCCGTGGGGTATCAGGTGGAGAGAGGAAAAGAGTTTGCATTGGCAATGAGATCCTAATCAACCCTTCTCTTCTATTTCTGGATGAACCAACTTCCGGCTTGGATTCTACAACTGCATTGCGAATCGTTCAGATGTTACAAGACATAGCAGAGGTAGAATAGACATTCACAGACGCCAATGTTGTACTAGTAATATGAACACAAAGCAAAAAGTGAACTTTGTTTGTATGGCAGGCTGGCAAGACTGTGGTGACAACAATCCACCAGCCATCAAGTCGACTCTTCCACAAATTCGACAAGTTGATCCTTCTCGGGAAGGGAAGCTTGCTCTACTTTGGAAAAGCATCAGAAGCAATGGTGTATTTCTCATCCATAGGATGTTCTCCACTTATTTCCATGAACCCGGCAGAGTTCTTGCTAGACCTTGCAAATGGAAACTTAAACGATGTTTCTGTACCATCCGAATTAGAGGATAAAGTGCAAATGGGAAATTCAGAAGCAGCTGATACAAGAAATGGAAAGCCATCTCCAGCAGTTGTGCAAGAGGTAAATCTTACGAGACATGAGTGATTTTTGTTAACAAGAGATGGAAAGTATACTTATATGGTGTTTCTATTTGGAAGCAGTATCTTGTGGAGTGCTACGAGACACGAGTTGCAGACAAGGAGAAGAAGAAGATTATGGTTCCCCTTCCCCTCGATGATGAACTGAAGTTGAAGATTTCATTTTCGAGGCGAGAATGGGGAGCAAGCTGGTGGGAGCAATTTTCTATCTTGTTCTGCAGAGGAATTAAAGAAAGAAGGCACGACTACTTCAGCTGGTTGAGAATCACTCAAGTTCTCTCCACCGCAATAATTTTGGGCTTGCTCTGGTGGCAGTCAGATGCCAACGATCCCAAAGGCCGGGAGGATCAGGTACATACTTCTCTTGTCAAATCAATAAAAATTAACTGACCAGTTCAATACAAGCAATTTTTTGTGTGACCGTTGCATTGAAAAATCTCTCCCTTGATACTCAAACCCTCCTCAATTTACATCAAAAGAAAACCAAGGCCACTTCATGGAGTATACAATCAGTTATAAATGTACAAACTTAACCCTAAATTGCAGGCAGGGCTTCTTTTCTTCATGTCGGTCTTCTGGGGATTTTTACCCGTCTTCACAGCAATCTTCACATTTCCTCAAGAAAGAGCAATGTTGATGAAGGAACGATCAGCTGACATGTACAGATTAAGTGCATATTTTGTTTCTAGGACTACAAGTGACCTCCCACTTGATCTAATGCTACCAGTTCTGTTCCTCGTCGTTGTATATTTCATGGCTGGCTTAAGGCTGAGTGCTGAAACCTTCTTCCTAAGCATGCTTACAGTTTTCCTCTGCATTGTGGCTGCGCAGGTATGCCTATTGTCAGCTACTAGTTTTGAAAATTCTATGAATATTTGGACTACCGCACTTAACTAATTACAAATGGATTCGAAATAGGGACTCGGACTCGCTATAGGAGCTACATTGATGGACCTAAAGAAAGCCACAACTCTTGCTTCGGTAATTGTGATGACATTCATGCTTGCTGGAGGTTTCTTTGTGAAAGTAAGCATACAATCCTCTATTAAAAGCCTATATTTTGTCAACAAATTCATCAGTGAAAATTACAATTCATAAGATGGAAATCATTAAGAGTCTAACTCAACATGTTATTCACAATGTTGTAGAAAGTTCCTGTGTTCATATCTTGGATTCGCTATATGTCTTTCGACTACCACACATACAGGCTTCTTCTTAAGGTGCAGTACAAACACATCACACCGACCATTCACGGGTTGAGCACAGACTGCGGTTTAACAGAAGTTGTTGCCCTTATAGTCATGGTGTTTGGATACCGGCTCTTGGCATACTTTTCTTTGCGGAGAATGAAGCTTCAAGGTGGGGCATAGAACTCAAGGAAGCCTACATCTTTTAAAAGCTATTGTCTAAAGCATGAGTTCTGATATTAACTGAGGAAAACTAGTGAGGTTCCACTGATCTGCAACTTATGCCTTATCAAGTTTGTTAAATTTATCTCATGCAGCATGTAAAAAATCAGATAGATTGGTTAGCTGGCTAATAGCCAAAACACCATATCGAGAGAGAGACTTTAGAGTTGTTTTTGGAATATGTAAACCCTAGGTAACAGTGGAATTCATATCAGAAACTGTACTTTGTATGTCAATTGTAATCGACGAAAACTCAGTATGATTTTACATAACTCATGAATGAACTTTATTGAACTACCGGATATGTTTTGTGTTCAAAATGCTAAAGCTTTGTTTCTGCGAAACGATTAATTAATTAGGTAACCAAGAACTTGCAAACTAAATAAAATTACCTCAAGCTGTCACCCCATGTTAAACAAAATTAACCAAAGGTGTTCCTCTGGTGGCATTTGATAATATGGTTTTGGCAAAGAACCCGTCTGATAACCTTTTTCCGATGGTCCGACCTGCATGAACATCAAAATAACATAAACAAAACCATCTTTCAACAAATATAAATACTATGATGTTAGTAACATTGTCCCTGTAAACAAAGAATAGATACATTTCGCTAAGGACTCTGCAATTCCACCACCACCACCAACAGGGTGGTTAGTCCAACCAGAATGCCTGTCACACGTAATCTGTCGAAAACATAAATGAGGAAACAAGAGGAAAAGCGCAAGATATGACCCGAAAAAACAGATAACCCATCATGTAAGCTTTGAAATCGCAGACAACAGGTTAGTGTTAGGAAACAGAAGTGCAATCAACCTCGTGACGAACGAACCCAAGCACAAGAAGAATAACAAAATCATCTAAAAATATCGTTTTATTTTTTATCATTTCAAGTAACTGCATCAGATTCTATTTAGGACTGGTATCTCAAAACTTTGAAGGTTTCAATATTGTCAACTGTATCAATGACACCAGTGTTGCAATCAATTGTTCTACCTCCCCACGGTGTTGCAATCAAAAGTTGGACTCCAAGCTTCCTCTATTCCTCCCCCGTCATCCACAATCCCAGAACCGGTTGGAGCAAACACCTCATGGGTTTCAGCAAGTTATTGCTCTGTGAAACTTGGACTCCAAGCTTCCTCTTGTACTGCTCCGTCGGCAACAATCCCAGAAGCAGCAGGCGAAGGTACTTCTAGGGTTTCGGCCTCTGACATACTTGGAATCCAAGGTGGCTCGCCTACTGCTCCATGATAATATCATGAGTAGTGATCACATTCACATGTTGTGACCACGACCCTAATTTCTATGATCCCACTCCATCCTCTTTCTTGACCTTTTTCTTTTTGTTTGTGCAGCGCTTGCACTTCTTCTCCGAATTCGAAGTCGACTCAGAAATGAGACACAACCCGTCAACTCAGAAATGAGTCTTATGATCGTCAATAATTTTAGTAAAGGGTAAGTAGGTCAAACAACTGGAAGACTTATATTACATGATTTTAAAATATTTAGTGCATTTATTAAAAAAATAAAAATTTAGTGCTATATGTGAGAAACTTGAAACTTATTGCTCATTTTGAAAACCACTGTAAACCTAGATGGTGTAAATTGTAATTAGCGCAGTTCTTTTTTTTATTTACTTATAGCGTCAGCGAGTTAAATTGTTAAAGGTTAAGAAGCTTTCCACACAGTAAACCCTTAAAATAAGCTAACAATGGAGATTCTAAAGAACCAAAAATATAAATCAATCGACCCTTTGCCAACAAATTTTGCAATCTTGAGATAAAGTATCCCAAGAAAAATGGGAGTTCTTTTTATTTTTATTTTTTCTTAAAAATAGGGACAACTGGTGGTAAGTCACGGTTATCAACCCCTTTCGAGGGCCGGGAAGACTTTCATCGGAAAAAGATTTTCATAAGATCTTCCCCAACTAGTGTGATCAAGTCTTCAAGGAAGCCTAGATCAATTAAAAGAGGATAGTACACACATTTTTACTTGTCACACAACTCTCTCAATTTTTTACCATTGGATTAAACGAATTGAAGAATATCAAGGGCCAAAAATTAACAAGGGTGTGTAAGAGGTAAAAATGGGTGTGTGAATAACACTATCCTTAAAAGAATGAGTTTCAAGTTAACTAATCTAGAACTTGCAGTCTCCATTCTAAGAAGTCGTAAAATTTATCAGCTAACAGACTTGGTAGGAAAGGGTTATACTTCATGGATGAGGCTCCCATCAGGATCCAAATGGCGGGGACCCTAGGGATCCTCACATCCTAACCGTTCATCGTATATCGTGCGATCAGTTTTCGTCAGGTACTATTTATGTTTAATTTTAAATAATAAAATTCAAATGATTTCTGACGCACGATATATGATGAACGTTTAGGATGTGACAGATACCGCGTACATAGGCTTCTACCTGCTGCATAAGAATGCTGCTTACAAGCAAGATATATACCCGCCATTCCAGCCAAATGGCCACAATGATCTTATATTATCCCATCGCAAATGGCTGCTAAATAGTATGGATGATATATACCCAAACCGCTGTTAGAGCTACCGTGGTATGTGATAAAGAAGATAATGCATCTGCAGCCAAAATGCCAAGCTGCATT
The DNA here is from genome assembly GCA_024362995.1 of Heteromeles arbutifolia. NCBI lineage: Eukaryota > Viridiplantae > Streptophyta > Magnoliopsida > Rosales > Rosaceae > Heteromeles > Heteromeles arbutifolia. Next base: position 27,775,212 of record JANCRC010000014.1, read on the forward strand.
ACATATTGTCCTGTATGAAGTCCTCACGCTAATGTCCTTAACCATCCAAGTAGTCGAAGGAGGGCAGCATCCAATACTGGGGACTTCTTCTCAAGCCCTGCCAAAGAAATAAAAAAATTGAGGAAATGAAATAAATAAACCAACATAAAAGCTCTAAACAGTTCTACACATCAAATCAGCTATGGATCGCTGCATTTGAACTCCCTCTGTTCGCTCCTTAATCACCCCGATATTTTTTTTGTTAATGAAAATATACTGTTACCCTTACCAATACTTTAATTCCACATCTTTTTACTCTAATTTCCTATGCTGTAAAAAGAAAAGACTGCCCATTGAGACCAAACTTGGCGGGCTTTTTCTGGGGACGAGGAGGAGGTAGGAGTTGCTCATGATGCCTCTTTTGGTTCAGAAAGAGGAGCTGCCAGTGGCGCCTTTGTTCCATTTAACTTCTTTTCAAGAGTAAAATCAAATTACAAAAGCAACCCCAAAAGGGATAAAAAAAAACACTGAGAAAATACCAATATCAGCAGCTACTCGATGAGCACACATTACTCCTGAGAAGGATACGGCTATAACTCCTTGTCCCGGAAAGCAGCTGTCACCAACACAGTAAAGACCATCTATGGCCTGCATTTTTCATCATCGCATAGCACACCTTGTTCAGTATGCTTAAAGTCAATGACTACTATTAAAACATCCATTTGATATTACAATTGAACTTACGGTTGTATTGAATGGCATTCCCAATAATCCCTTAGGAGTATTACGTGGTATTGGTCCGTAAGTACCCTTGTCGCGAGCCAGGTACCGCCTGTGTGTCTTTGGTGTTCCCACCTGCCAAGATTGGAGAACCTTTCAATGATCATATCAAATCGTGTAAACTACAAGTTGTGGAATTCTAAGAATCCTAAGCATACCAAAGTATTCACCCACAGAAGGGAATATTTTGTGGAATCAGCTTAGTTAAGCTCATAGAAAGCAGGGAGCCTAAAAATTCAAATGCCCCTTAGGAGGAACATTTGTTAAGTTGAAGAGAATAAACATGTATTTAATAAATATATAAGTTCTAGGGAGAGACGTGCTAAGCCCTCAAAACATTTTTTCTAATTTCTTCCCATCTTCTGCTCTGTCTCTCTCCTTTCCATGTCACAAGGCTCACAACCTTAACACTATTTCAGATATCTCAACTGCGTGAGTATAGATTAGAAGTGAATAGGGTACAATATTACCTCCTTAAAAACAATGGACGATTTGAGCCCTGGAAATAGCTTATTCTCTAATCTGCGAATGATTTCATCTGCTACAAGCTCCTTCTTTGCCTCATAGTCCTTTCGAGACAGTCCCTATAAAGAAATCTCCACCTCATTAGTTACTCAAATTACAATTACAATGTACAAGGAGGGGCTGGCTACGGAAAGAGAGTGGAGAAGAAATCAATGTAACTTTGACAACAAATGGTTACCTCCCAGTCCTCTATGGAAGAGGTTGTAAATATGTGAAGAATATGGCGTCCTTCTGGGGCCAACGATGAATCAAGAACAGTTGGAATGCTTAAAAATATACTTCCATAAGGCTCTTCTAACCTCGTCCAATCATCCTGAAAAACATGGAAGACAATGACGAAAAGATGAACAAAAACATTCCTATTTCAAAGCCCGAAAATGTTTCCTAGCAAATGATGGTACTGAAAAGGAAAAACAAAGTACCTCAAGCACAAAATGGTGGCAATCTGTTTCCGGTGGCAAAACCTCAGCTTTCACCCCCATGTGAATGGAAAGAAAAGATGGGGCCTTAACATAAACTTTCTGAAAATCTTCCTCTTGTTTCGGTACCTGGTCTGCTTTTATTAGTTTTCCTAAAATAAAGTTGAAGGTGATTAGACTTCCTTTAAACAAGCTACATATAACAGTGCAACATTCGGCAGCAAACAACGATCATCCAATAAATTAACTGCTGGTCGCACTAACCAAAGGTATTCCATCTTGTAGCATTTGATATTATGGTTTTTGCAAAGAATTCCCTCCCGTCTGAAAGCCTTACTCCAACCTACATGCACACTAAAATAACATAAACAAAATTATCTTTGACAAGTATAAATGAAGCAACGCATAGATATCGTTGCATCACTAATCCAAGACTAAATTTGAACTCACCGCTCTGCCCTGATCAACTATGATGTTAGTAACATTGGCCTTGTAAAGTATCTCACTGCCCTGGTCTACCAGACCTTTTGCTAAGGACTTTGCAATTCCACCAACACCACCAACAGGGTAGTTAATCCCACCATAATGCCTATCACACATAACCTGTCGAAACCATAAATGACAAGAGGAAAATACAAAAGGTAGTACCCAAAGAGCAACTTGAAAATCTTACCATGCTTGCATTGATCATTGGTGTTTGCAAAGCCTTGACTGTACTCACAATAAAACACTGGATACAAATGTAAAACTTTTTATGAGATGGAGGGGAAGGAAGACCATTCGTAGACCACCAAAGACGAATAAATTTACAAATGATATAAAATCGTAAATACGAATTTCAATAGGATCGAACAACCCACCTCCGCATCTATGAAAGACAACAGCTGGGGGTCCTGAATGTATTTGCGAGCTATATCCCCAGCATTTTGAGGCAAATAGTAGGCTGCAATAGTTAGCCCATCATGTAAGCATTTGAAAACACAGATAACAAACCGAAGTCCTAGACTAAAAGTATCAATTTCTTTTCTGTTCAAGTAACTGCATCAATAGATCTCATTAAATAACTGCAAGCATCGATCAATTAGGGATTCAAAAATTTCCCGTTTTCAACTACTTTAACCAATAATTTAATCCTACAGACATAATAACTATAATGTTGCCCCGAAAAATATCCAAGGTAAAGCTGGAAAGAAAAACCAAAGGCTAAATTATATCTTGCACGATGACTCGAATTTAGGTTTGAAAAGTCATTGCAGTGAAAAAAATATACAAAAACAAATGCTTACCAAGTGTCAAGCATTCAACAGGCTTTTGAAAGAACTGTCCAAAAAGGTAGATTGGCTCCTCAAGTGACTTCAGTTCCAATGAGTTCAAGGCATTGAAAATCTATACATATGTACACAATGTATTAGCGTCAGTTCAGAATTACAAGTAACGGAAATATCCCAAAGGAATTCCCAGTCAACTTGAAAAGTAAATGAAAAAAGAAAAGAACAGACCTTCCAACATACACCATAGAATTTGAGAATCCCTTGCTTTTCATGGGGAAATTTATTAGTAAGTTCTGAAATAAATTCACTGTATTCTCTGTGCACTACAACAGAAAGATTATCTGGTAGATGGTAATGGACAGTAGTCGGATCAGGTATCACCGGCATCTCACAACCTACAGCTGCCAGTGCTTGGGTTATCAAATTTAGATTGCCCTGCCATATTACAAATTCAGTGATAATAGCTCATGAGAAAATATCAAAACTGACAAAATGCAGGCCTCTCTGAACCATGACAGATGCAGGACAAATAAAAGTTCTTCAACCAATACAAAATGCCAACAAGATGGAGTTCATGCTTAGAAAATCAGAACCGCATGTCATTACTAAAAGAAATAAAATGTAAAGTTATACCAAAATATACAACATGCATGAGAGTTAGTTATCTTTTACATATTTGCAGACCACCTTGCTGTAAATTTAAACACTTTCAGTTAATGACTACTTTCCGATTCAGACATGTGTCTGCCCTTGGGCAAATCCCTCCATTTTTCCCCAGAGTCCTTAAGCTCTATACATCACTTGTTAACTAACTGTAGCATGTCTATGGGAAATAATGTAATGAATGTCTGCTGTTACATTCCCATGCGTACAAGTTTCTACACGGACACAATGCTTTTCATGGTAGTAACTCCCAACCTCCAATAAGTTTCCACGAGTTCTTTTGATTAAGAAAAGAAAGAAAAGAAATTCTTCAAATGTCTGCACAATTATTTCCGTTACAGATATCGAACTACTTTCACAGAAAGTCAAAATCATAGCGCAAAGTAACTTTTCAATCAGTCAAGAAAGAGCCACTGATAACAAAGTGTAATATACATTGAATTATTCGAAAGAGAGGACTAATCCTTTCTACTTTTAGTAATGTTTTTTTCCTTTCAGTAGGATAATAATTTTTTTACTTGTTTTACATGCTTTATGACGGACAAGATTTTTGACATATGGAATAATCAAGTTCTATTCAACCATTTTCAACTCAACTCATATAGCTATCAGGTAAACCGCAATGTAAGCAACGAAAAATCAAAACTTTACACGAAAACTGACCTTATCGCTGAACCCAAACATCACAGAAGATCCAACATCAAAAGTATAACCATCCCTCTCATAATACCCAGAGCTCCCACCAGGAATCACGTACTTCTCCAAAACCAAAACCTTTGCACCCTTCACAGCCAATTGTGTTGCTGCAACCAACCCTCCAATTCCTGACCCTATAACAATGGCATCATAATTTTTCTTCCCGCCACCTCCCTCCCTTTCCACCTCTTTCTCCACACTCAATGTCGAACTAGACCTCACAACGAAACTAAAATTCCTCGAATTCACCTCATCCAACCCCAATTCCACTCTCCCATGCCTGTACCTACTAAAATCTGAACCCTCCAAATGACTCCCTTGAAACAATTTGCTTTTGCCATACCCTAAACCCAATCCACTGAGCTTGCAATCATTGGGAAGTGAGCTTCTACCATGCCCAAAGGAGAGAACTTTGAGTTTTCGGCTTCTGGGTCTGATTCTACCCAACTGCAAACTACATCCATGGCCAAAAACTTGAGAATTCTGAGACCCCAATTGCAATCCACAGAGGCTGACGCCATTTCCCTGATAGCCATGCTGCTGAAATCTGTGATTTTGAATGCTGGGTTTTGAAGAACTCAACCGGGTGCTGCAGTGGCGACTGGGAAACTGATAAATCTCCATGGAAGGAGAGAATCCAAGTTCAGGTATGGAAAGTGAGTGGGAAAAGGGCATTTTTTGTATTTGGTGGGGAAAGCTGTGGTGGGAGAGATGGTGATATATGGAGGTTGTCTTGCTGGGTTTTGTAGGATGAATTCAATTGGAATTGGGTTGTGATTCCACTTCATGATTCCTGGAGAAGATGAGACAAAGGATTTTCCCTCTTGGTGAATAGGACAAAATGGTTTTAGGGTGGTAGTGGGTGGGTTAGTTCATTTTGCGCTTTGTTGGCACATGGCCATTAACAAGTTTAGAATTTTGTGGGTAACCTGTTTAAATAATTTTTTTTTAGGAAATACAATTATTTATTTATTTTTTTAATTTTTAATACAACAATCATACACGAGAATTGAGATAAGCCACATAATGAATCAATTATAAAGAGGTATCGAACTCAGCACAAATATTATACGTTTTGGTTATTCAAGTGAGTTCACTCCATCATGGGAGCCTCCTGGGTAACAAAAGCAATCTTAGAAGAAGAGGAAGCCATTGAATTTTTGTTTTTTCTTTTGACCCTACACCGCTCAAGAACCTAAAGAATTTACAGTTATAGGCGATTGTGGGACCATAAGTTACACAAACATACAACGTGACAACTCAAGTTCGAAAATCAATTATATTACCAAAAGTACCCGTAGACATTAAGCAAGGAGCTCCGAGCCTGAAGGGCAAAAGCTCTCAGGTCTTGGAAGTTTCAAACATGAAAGGTTACTTAGGTTGCAAGTAAGGATATTCTCAACCATGTTTGAAATACTCAAAAGAGTTACTTACCCCTGGTTCGACTTGGATTGTAAATGAAGTCGCAAACCCTAAAATGGAGGACAGGTCTTTGAAGGTCTCTGCTGAATATCTTTGATTCACACCCTCAAGCCCTAAGATTGGTTTTTTGAAGAGCGAGAAACCTACTTCACTCTCAATCCAAAGGTAAGACACATTTTGGATCCTTAACACACTGTTTTGAGTTCTTGATACAATGATATGATTTTATCATCGGAGAGTTATTGGTTGATATCACACTGATGCTTCCTTATCTTTCGGATATCAATATATTTTAACCATTCTGAAAGCCATGCGAATTGTATTCACCGTAACCCTCACACATTGGATGACAAAAAAATAGATTTTTAACCAAAATAATCTATGAGATTGGCATAACCCCTCACTTTAGTCACTGACAATGAAAATCAATAGAAGTGGTCCATGAGTTTGTCAATCGTAAATCATTTTAGTAATTCTGTGAAAAATATGTTAATATCCTCGTTAAATTAAAGAGTTGGTGTGTCAAAAACACTCTTAAAAAGGTAATCACGTGGTCGTTCACAATTTAACAAGGATATTGACAAACTTTTCATGAAATGACCAGATTGATTTACGGTGTACAAACTCAAGGACAAACTTCTATTGATTTTATTATCAATGACCAAAATAAGTAATTATGTCTATCTCAAAAACTATTTTAACTAAAATGCTAAAGAAAAAGTATGGCAAGAATATGCTTACTTTCTAGTTTCTATCCTCAAATTTTATTACCATTTTAGCAAGCCCAACATATAATTGTGTGCCCAGCTCACGTGAGTCATGTCACAGCGGGTCCGGAGTTCGGTAACGAGTCTGAACCCCTCCCGAGCCGCTCCACTCACTGCAATCACCACTGTCCACCTCTGAACCCAACTCCATCACAACCGTCAAATCCACCCCGCACTGGTCCCCACACACACATCACATGCCCACCTCCCCTCCGCAAGCTGCCACGTGTCCGAAGCACAAACGTAAGCTCTATTTCTTCACAAAAGAAGCGGCAAGGAATTTGGATCCAATTCGCTTTCCGATATCTGCTTCGCTCGTTCGTTGTATGCATACCTTTCAATCACTCACTTCGTCATCTCACTCTCTCCTTCCCCCAATTCCTCGAAAACCTAATAATCCCAATCTTCGATTCCCAATCGCTTCGAATCGGACTTTTGCTCTCAAGTTTCCAGGTGATATCTGCAATTCCCGCTAATTGTTTGTCGCAATTGTTGTTAATTCGTTGCGTTTAGTTTCAATTTGTGGCAATCTGTTTGGTTGCCGGGAAAATTGTGTAGGGAGTAAAGAAAACTTGAGCTTTCGAGGTTGTTATTCGTTTTGAATTTCTCAATTGTTGTTCATCGCAATCGTGTTGATTCATTGTGTTTAGGCTCATTTTTTGTCTGACTGTTTGGTTGCCGGGAAAATAGTGTCGAAACTGAGAGAGAAAGCGGAGATTTGAGTTTTTGTTTATAAAAGATTCAGATTGAACTTCCGAAATTTGTTGGCTGAAGAATTTAACAGAAAATATGTTTTTTTTTTTTTAATTTCAAACTTTGTATTTGATTGAGGGTCATCTTAACGAATTAGGATGTTTGGTTTTGGATTTGGAATGGTTTTACAGATGTTTGTATCTCTTGTATATTATAATTCAGTGCAGGTTTGCGTTGGATATAGGATAGTCATGGATCGGCTCGAAGCTCCTGCCCGGCTAATGATAGTTTCAGATCTTGATCATACAATGGTAGGTTCTGTAACTTGTTTTGTCATTGTGGTTTCGCTTCGTTCCCTTTCTGCAGCGATTTTAGTGGTGAATGCTTCAATTGCAGGTTGATCATCATGACACTGAGAACCTTTCCCTGCTCAGATTCAATTCTTTGTGGGAAGCGAATTACCGTCACGATTCTCTGCTGGTTTTTTCAACTGGAAGGTCACCGACACTGTACAAAGAATTGAGAAAAGAGAAACCCATGTTAACTCCCGATATAACAATAATGTCTGTAGGAACCGAGATAACATATGGTAACGCAATGGTTCCTGATGATGGCTGGGTTGAGGTTCTGAATCAAAAATGGGATAGGAACATAGTCAAAGAGGAAGCCAGCAAATTTTCTGAACTTAAACTTCAGGTATATTATATATGTACTGGCGTTGATTAGTGTCTCTCATGGTGTCATGCAATGAATTCTGTTATAGACATGCATTGGAATAAACTGAAGTGAAATTCAAATAAGATACTAGTTGTATATGAACTTTCTGAAGTATTAAACTTTATGTGGAATTCAGGCAGAAACAGAGCAACGGCCACACAAGGTTAGCTTTTATGTTGAGAAAGCCAAGGCTCAGGAAGTGACAAAGGCTCTTTCAGAAGTTTTTGTAAAGCGTGGGGTAAGATATAAATCTTAGACAGCATTTTTCATATATACTGCAGACCTTTGTTGAATCTTAGTTTTTGTAAAGTGTTAAAGGTTATTACTTTCAGAGTACCATAGGTATTGTTGCTTTTGTTATTGACCTAAGTTGTTGCTTCATCTTTGGTTAGTTGGATGTGAAGATAATCTATAGTGGAGGAATGGATTTGGATATATTACCACAAGGTGCTGGCAAAGGACAAGCTCTTGCATATTTGCTTAAGAAATTTAAGAGTGAGGGAAGGCCACCTGTTAACACTCTTGTTTGTGGTGACTCTGGAAATGATGCTGAGCTTTTTAGCATTCCAGAAGTATATGGTGTCATGGTTTGTAGCTCAACTTGTTTCTCTTCATATTTAAGCACTATTTTCTTACAGTGAAATGTGGTTTTCCTCATTAATCGGCATTATTTTGTTATTTATGATCATACAGGTTAGCAATGCCCAAGAAGAATTGTTGCAGTGGCATGCTGAAAATGCTAAGGGTAACACAAGGATTATTCATGCAACAGAGAGCTGTGCAGCTGGAATCATACAAGCCATTGGCCACTTTAAGCTAGGTCCGAGTTTGCCCCCAAGAGATATTGCAGATTTTTCTGACTATAAACTGGAGAATCCAAATCCTGGTCACGAACTAGTAAAGTTTTTCTTGTTCTATGAGAAATGGAGACGCGCAGAAGTTGAGAATTCAGAGATCTATTTGGCAAGGTTGAAAGCAGATTGCGTATGTTTATATCTTCCTTTCTCCTAAATACTGAGTTTTATGAGATTACACCATCTTATATTTATTGCATAAATTTATGGTGTCAGAAGATTTATCATCGTTTCTATTTCAGATTTGAACATCTTTTGAAATACTTCAAAAATTTTCTAGTTCAATTTGTAGTTAACAGATTACATGAGTTCTGGTTCTTTTCATAAATTTTGTGTAGAAAGAAAAAGTAAGTCACTTCTCATTTTGGATATAGCCTAGAGGTTAGTAACTTAGAATTCATATATTTTTCCCTTCCTATTCTTTTTTTTGGTACAGAGGATGGCGAAGCCCAGCAAGCAAAACAAAAAAGCTAGGCAAGAACAGCCCTAGGAAGGGCCCTGCCAATAGAATCAGAAACTAGAAAATTAGTAGCAGTGGTAGGAGGAGAAGCAAAATCATGAAGGCCAAGGGATAACCCATGACCCAAGTCAGCCATGTGATCAGCTGAGGCATTCTGTTCTCTATAGATATGAGTGACTTCGCATCTCCAATTTTTTTCGATGGCTTCTTTGCAGTCAATAATGAGATTGTAGAGCGGGTGCGAAACCAAAATAGGATTTTGGATCAAAGTAACAGCATCCCAAGAATCACATACCTGCAACCCTCATCCCAAGCTATAGAAAGGCCCATGAAAACACCCCAAAGCTCAGCTTCCATGATGGTTCCTCTACCCAAATTAGCAGCAAATCCCTTAATCCATTCCCCTTCAGAATTACGAATCAAACCTCCAGCACTTATGTGGCTAAATGGGTCTTTACAACTCCCATCTGTATTGATTTTATATCTACCAATTGGTGGGTGGACCCAATGGATTGAGATGATTTGTCTAGGAGGCTTTTTCAACTACATAATAAACCTATGACTCAAGCCCAGTTTGTAACACTCATTTATTTACTAATAAAACTTAGTCGTATTGTGATCAGACAAAGCAGTGGAGGTGAGTGTGTATGATGCCATATTACATGAGGGCTGAAGTTTTGGGGATCTATTGACTTTGACCGTGCGTGCTTCATGTTTATCACTATTGTCATTTTGGTATTTTGTTCTCTAAGACGTCAAAATATGTGAAGATAGTGAACAGAAAAAATGAAATTACCTGTCTACAACATCTGCATGCCAGAGTGTGAACTTGCTCAATTTTCTTATATGTATGTTTGCATTGTCCAATTACAACATCTTTATAAAGAGAAATCATTCCTTTGAAATTATTATTGAACCCATAAAATTGTTTGTTAAATTATTATTAAATTCGTAAAATTGTTTGGTGACAACATTTGGTTCCAATTGACTGGAAAAAAAAACTGTCAAAACATTATTTTTCTGGTTTAATTTTGGGTTAAATCCTTGGATTGAGTAAACTTATTCTGTGTACTTTTGTAAAAATAAACAGACCTTGGATATTTTGGTATTTAATCATTTCATATCATGTGTTGCCCTTTTGCATCTCCTTAATTGTGTTCGTCTCATCAGCTGCTAACCTTTAATTATGTTTTCTTTGGGTCAGTCTCCATCCGGTACATTTGTCCATCCTTCTGGAGTTGAGCACTCTCTTTCTGACAGCATAAATGCTCTGAGAAACTGCTACGGAGACAAACAGGGAAAACAATTTCGGGTTTGGGTGGATGGGGTTTTAGCTACACATGTTGGTTCAAACACATGGCTAGTGAAGTTCGATAAGTGGGAATTATCTGGTTAGACGCTCCCCCCCTTCTCTCTTCTCCTTCTATTTAAGCAATCCAACATGTTTATACTATTTGATAAATATATGTTTAAAATTTAACAACATTAATATTTCTGAGAGACGGCTTTGTGAAATATGCTGCATGCGATATCTTACTCATATCCTGCATTTGAAGATTTTAATGAAAATAAAATTGCATCCTTTTTCTGGACAAACATGACAATCATGGCCATTGACGTTGTAGGAAAAAGTTGTATATATTTAAACACATCATGACTATCTAAGTTGTAGCACCATATACGCGCAAGTTGCTGCTGCTCTGTTGACTCTACTCCTCATTGCAGGTGAAGAACGTTATGCAACAAAGGGAACAGCTGTTATAAGTTCAAAGGTGAGATATGAGATTATGATTGGTTAATGTCCTCCAGCACTCCCAACATTTTCTAAGATCAGATTATCGGGTTTCAGGGTTCCGGTGTTTCAGTTGGTTTCACTTGGATTCGAGTGCACCAGACGTGGTACAAAGGATATGAAGCAAAAGATGATTCAACGTGGTTCTTCTAAATTGTGATAACAGGTTCATTTCAAAGATCTATAGCGCCCTGAAACTTCCTCTCTGAAAATAATTGCGTATGTTTAATATTCAAGTTTTCGGAAGTCATGTAATCATCAGCTAGATGGAGATGGTTACGAGATGATTAATTCAGTTAAAAAGAAATAACAGTAAGGCTGATATTCATAGTCTAACGGCTTCCTTCGACATAAACGTTTCATAAACTTGAACAGATGACACAGAAGAATGACAATGATGTCAATTAATACTACCTTTAATAATGTAAATTTGGTATTTTACGTAAAATTTACATATGCTATCATGTCTCCTAATTTCATAAATTGTAGAGATTTTGACAGTTCTTTTTTAACCGTACGCACCTCAAACTCAGGCTAAAGGAGTGTTCAAATCATGAGGGACATGGCAAGCAAGCTTTCAGTTTTGTATTGGTCTTTAGATAGAAAAACTCATGAATTCGAGTTATGGCTAGTAGCCCATAGTTGAGTTGGGCCTACTGGGCTGCATCCTTTAGGGAAGTGTGAGTGGGAGCCCTTCATGAACGTGTTGAAATGGTGTTTCCGATGAAAAAAAATACCAAGGAAATTATTTTTTTAGATCATATTTTATAAATTATATGATGTGACAGTTGATTGTTGAATTATATTTTTAATGATTTAACGGAAGAATCCAACAGTCAACCATCATATCATATGATCTACACAATATGGTAGTTTCTCTAGCATCGCGGTTATGAAAATAACCACTCATACAATGACATGGTGATGAGTTATTTAATATTCGTAATGAACTCCCTTTTTTTGGTCAAAATTTATGAAGAACTCTTTATGAATGCATAACGTTGTAAACTCCAACTAATTTTGGTTGATCATTTTTTTTTGGTAAATAAAATAATGCTGCACCAAAGCAGCAATAACCAACACTAACTATTTATGGGGATATTCCATTCTCGTAAAATAGATCATTAGCAGCGAAGTTGGTGATTTTCAAGGAACTCAACTGAAGTCTAATAATGGACTTAATTGAGTTGAGAGCCACCACATCGGGTTGACACAAATTCTTGAATCTACGGTTGTTCTGCTCCCTCCATACATAACACACGGTAGCAATAAGACACAACTTCAACACTATCAACAATAGAGATTTTTCCTTCCACCGGCTAGCAGCATGCCACACAACAAAAAAAAGGCCAAAGGAGCCTTAGCCATAGGACACTACACTTGAACAACACCGAAGACCAAATAGCAACAGTAAAAGGACACTCAAAGAAAAGGTGGCATTGAGACTCCATAGCACTAAAGTAGAGGACAGAAGTGACATGAGCCGATGAAGCAAATGTCAAAATCCTATCCATAGTACAAAGCTTGCATTTAACGGTCAACCAAAGAATGAAACGCATATTGATAATATTTTGATTATATCGTACAAGTTTTGACCAACCTGCATTAGGCTTAGATTGCCAAAACCTATCCCAAACAAAAGCAACATAGTAGATGTTAGACGATGGAGTCCATTATCAAATCATCCAAGTTAGTATTTGGAACAATATTAGACATGGAAATTTGAATTTCCAACAACTCTTGAGAAGAATTGTGAGGCCGACGGCAATTAGAACTATTCAAAATATTGCAAATCAAAGCAGTTTTTTTTTTTTTGGTCAAGTGGGATCCAAAATGATCACCAGGAAACTTTATTAAACACACAACACAAATTTACAAACAACAGGCCCACTAACAAAATACACAAACAAAAAATGACCATAACGGGAAACAGAAAAACACGGGCCAAACCCCAAACTAACAAAAGCCCAACCAAACAGAAAAAACAAACAAAAGCCGAGAAGTCCGCTACTACCACCTCCGCCAGAACAGGGCATCTCAACCTGCAAAAATCCATGCCCACCGCCAAACATCGCCTCTCCGATCGTATCATCCAACATCGATCTACTCCCTGAGCACAGCCATAAAGTAAGGATAACCAAAATCTGAAGAAAATCAGTTGGTTATCAATCAAAGGAAGCCCATGGAACACCATAAGCAACACTGCCAAATCTGGCAGACAACAAAGAGAAGGTGGTGGTGTTGGGAACACCTGAGTCAGTTGAAACACCGAAACTCGCAGCACCAACTCGAAACCTGTGGCTGAAGATTGAAACGCAGATGAAGGGGGAAGATGGATGACAACAAGGGAAGAAGAAGAGGGCAAATCAAGATGAGAAGGGGGAAAAAGTAGCAGACAAAGGAAAAAGATGAGAAAACAAAGGAAGGGAAAAAGTGGCAACCAACTCCAGCCGAAGCTAGAGTCGACGCCTAAAAAGGTGGACAAGAATGAAACCCTTACCAGAGGAGGAGGAGGAGGAGGAGAGGTGAGGGGAGAACTTTCACAGAGGAGAGAAGCTCTCTCAAATCAGCAATGATATTGCAACCCCAATTGACAAAAAAAGACCTAATTAATGTCAATTGTCATACCAAAGAGAGGTTCTCCTACCATCCCCAATTTTGTGGAAAACGAGAAGCCAAACAAAATCTTTCAAATGGAAAAGTTTCGTCCAATTCGAGAATTTTTTTATTGTAACCGGAACACGGGTGGTACACCACATGTTTTTATATAAGTGATGGTATAATGACACACATATCCTACCATTGTATAATGACATGTAGTGTATCACCTCGTGTACCGATCACACGAAAAAATCTCTCGTCCAATTCCAAGGGCAATTAATTTTGGGGGGATCTCAATCTGCCAAAAGTTCAAATTCTTTCTTTAAAAGATAGTTCTAGCCTAGGCCAAAATCTTTGGTTATGAATGGTAGGCAGCATGAGCAAGAAGTGTCTCTCTTTGAAAGAAAACCTTACCCTAGCAACATCTCGCACTGCTGGCCCTTGCGAAGGCTTGGCTGGCGGCATCCTCACTTTTCCTCTTCCTCGCCATTTCCCCTTTCCTCCTACGCCTTCCACAGCCGCCTTTCCTCCCCTCTTATTCTTGCTTCATTTTTTCCTTATTTCTCCTTTTTTTCCCCTTCTTCACTGTTCTCAGCTTTCCTCTGAATTTTTCTCAGATTTCCTTGTGCTTGGTCCCAATTTTCTTTGAGCTTGTCTCAGATATGAGTTTCATGCCCGTTTCTCGGCTTTCCCATCGGTTTTCGATGTCTTCCCTTTTCTCTCTCACTCATTTTTCTTCTCCATGCTTTCCCAAATCCCATTTCTCATCTAGCCATAAGCTTGCTCTTGAAGTGTTTGACCCGATTGGTTCCCTAGATCCACACCTCACAGTCCCTTGCCTTACCGGCTTGCCCGAAAATCTGGGTGAAGTGTGGAACGATCTGCGTCGTAACAAGGGTGTTTTACATACCCCCTTCAACCCTTCCTTTTTTCTTTTTTGTTTGTTTGTTTGGTTCTCTGGTTCTCTTTGCAGGTTTTGCTGTCGACGGTTTGGATCTCAGGGTTCGATTTGGTTCGGTGTTTCAAGATTAATATTATGGTTTGTGTGTGATTTTGGATTGGTGCAAGCATTGTGGTGCGGCGAGCAGCTCTCCGATGTTGGAGATTAGGGTTTTTTTTGTTGCTTTGTTTCTTTTGCTGGGCATAAGCTTGGTTGGGCCTCCCTAGACGTTTTGGGCCTCCTTGCATTAGTAACACCTTGACCAAAAAGCTTACTAAGAACTTTCGAACCCTTTGCTCAATGTTGATGAGAATTTTCTTAGCTAAATGATACTCTCCACAAAACATATACGGTCCAATAACATGTAAGCTTAAATCTATGACCAAGTGATTAAAAAAAAAAAAATGAAACACCGAGTAGGTACACATGCATTGAGTGGTTGGTCGTATATTTAAGCTTGCATGTGCAAGCATGCATACAGGTGCACTAAACCATGCTCCCACACGTAAACACTCCCTCAATCCAATTTCCCACTTGTCAAAGTCAAAGTTGCCCTTCACGACACGTACGTACAGTATGGGAAAACATAATTCAAACATTCAAAGTATCCACTTACTGTCCAAATTCCAGTCCCTCCCCCACTTCCCTCTTCTCTCTCTCTCTCTCTCTCTCTCTCTCTCTCTCTCTCTCTCTATATATATATATATATGTCTTTATTTTGTGGATCTCTGATCTGAGAGAGACTGAGAGACCAATAGTAGGGTTGTTATAAACTCGCAATATATACATATATGGGTTTTAGAATCGTGTACGGGCTGCTGTTCCTGTCCTTCTCGTGCGCCTGCATCATACTCATCCACCTAATGCTCCACCCAGTATTCTACTACACCACCTGAGAAACTCTCAGAAGTGAAAAGTTGATTAGAGCTGCAGGTGAAACATGGGTTAGCCCACAAGATTCATAATTATCGGTTTTGTTTTGTATTTATACTTCAATATTCCAATTGGGTTTGTATTTGTTTATTGATGCATATATGTGTGTTGTAATGGCATATTACAATAATTCAATTGTATATTTATGAAATTAGTATATGTTGTAAGTGGGTATGAATTGTGTGTGTGTGTGTGTTTGAATTGTTAAATTGGTGTGATTTAATATCATAGGCATTGATCATGTAAGTTAATGGCTTGATCTATATTTTATCTTACTTTCTTGACAAAAACTTGGCGGTACCTGATTATGTACGTTTTGTATGGTGATTTTAAGTACGTGTAAGTAAGAAAACAAGTAAATTTCAGCCGCCCATGATTGATGGGCTTCAACCAAAGTTAGGAGAAATACTCTGTAGGGGATACCTGACTACGGTATTCATGATAAACTTGTGAGACTCTTATTTAGGCTCCATTTGATATTGCTTTTTTTTTTTTTGTACTAAAAATTACTTTACTTTAAAGTTAAGTATAAAAAATGTCTAGTAAAAATAAAATATCATACTTATTTTAAAAAACAATGACCTCTGGACAGACATGTAACGGAAGTTGCTTTTAAAAGCTATTTTAATAAAAAAGCGGAATTGAGCATTTAATGAATATTTTCAATTGCTGTCATACCTTCATTACTTTTTTAAAAATGACATTATTTAACCTTCTACATGCATTTTGTCCCTTAGAGAATAAATTGACCTCTACCACATACCTCAAGAAATACTAACCTTACACCATCACTGCTATTACCATCACCATTGTTGCCACCACAACCACAACCATCACTAGCACCATTGTCACCACCATCACCTGTAATCCAGCAGATAAAGTACATTACATAGTCCGTTTTAGGGATTGACGACTTACTACTATCGCCGCCATCATGACCACAACCTCCATCACTGTCACTACAACCATAACTGCCACTACTACCATTGTCACCACCATCATTATAGCCACAACCACCACCATCATAACCACAACAACCACCACTGCCATCACAATCAGAACCGTCATCACCACGACCGTTACCACTATTGTCCCCACCTCTGTTGTTGTCGCTCCCACTCCTACTACTATGTCCATTTTGTCATTTTATACAATTATATTACTTTTACATTAACATTTACCAAACATTACACTACCTTTAATACTCACAGCACTTTTAAAATACAGTTAATCAAACGCTCATCTACTTTATTTTATAGCTGATTAATCTTCAAGCGTAGCATAAACAGTTTTTTTTTAAAAAGCACATCAATCCCAAATTAGCCATTACTCTCTTATTAAGGTCTTATTCTACTCATTATTGGTTCTACTTGGAGTGAAAATTGTCCTAACAAAGCAATCCCACCCACATATGTGTTTGATATAGTAAAGAGTAAGGTTCTAAAAGACGCTAGGCACTAGTCGGGCGGCAGGCTGGGGCCTAGCGCCTAGGCGGACTAGGCGGATTTAAGTAAATCTATTATATTTCGTGTAAATAAGTGTCTTTTTATACTTAAATATATATAATTACATCATAAACTACAAAATAGAATGTGATATATATTATGAAGTATTGGAACATAATGAAAACATGGGGAACAAGCATATAATGTGTGTTCGTTTAAGTATTTAACAAGTCTCTTAAACTTTATTGAAAGAAACTAAAGTGCAAAATGAAAGTTATCTATTTTTTGTCTAAATGAGTCGCAACCTAAGCGGATGTCTAGGCGGGTTTGTGCGGGCTAGGTGGGTGCCTAGGCGGTATAGGCGGGCTCCTCTGCAGGTCTAAGCGCCCTTTCTTAATTTTCAAACGCCTAGGCATTAATCGGGACGGTGGCCAGCCGGCTAGCGCCGCCTAGAACAGTGGTAGATAGAACACAAAATTGTCACGACCCATCTTGAATTTCATTGTGTTTTATTTCTCTTAAGTTGTTAAGTTACAAAAATGCTTCTAGAATGAATAAGTAGAAATCCCATGTGAACATTTGATATGTGATACACCACCTTGTGTTTTGAGTATACTAAAAAAATTCTCTCTTTATGTAAGTCTTATTGATTGATTAATGTTATGCAAATGTCGTTGATTGATAATGTTATGCAAGTCGTGTTCATTGATTAATGAAATCCCAATAGACCTGAACAAAAGCAAACAAGAAAATGCTACATTATTCTAAATCGACTTTTTTTCTTTCCAAACCACCAAATATATAAGAATCATATATACGAATGTGGATTCTTTAGTCTATACCATGAAAAGGTCAATTCTTAAGGGATTGTTGGCAATAATTCATAATTTTCAAATACAAAGAAGTTATTTAACACGAGAACTAAGGGACGGTTTGATAAATATTTTTTTCTTAGTGTTTATTCTTTTTTTTAATTGAAACTTGAAATCTTGTTTTTACTTTTTGGTTCTCAATTTTCGTTTTAAAAAAAACTGAACTGAAAACAGTTACCAAACACGATTTCAATTAAAATAAAAAAATTGAAAACTAAATTGGTTATCAAATGAATTCTAAATTATTCAATACTTATTAGTTTGTTTGTTTTTGAGAAAAAATGTAATATTTCATCATTAAATAAAGGACATTGTATAGACATGTTCGAGAACAATTCAATCCCCAAAGATTTGCAAACTAAATCTACAAATATTATAATAAGTATGACTAATTGCAATGTAATCAGCAGACTTTTAGCACTTCATTAAAGTAAAAATACAAATATAGCCCAAAAATCTCAAATAGATTTGGTTGAATCTTTTTAGCCAGGCAAATGGCATACTACTAATAAACCTATCCTACATATAGATTTCGTGGATTAAAATCTTGGGTGGTGCTATGTCCACACACCTCTTTTATCGATCTTCACACTTTTCTTAAATTTTTAACGTCGGATCAAATGATTGAAAAAGATTGTAGGACAAAATTAACAAGTTGTTGGATATTATCAACAATCAATGATAATTTATATATGCTAATAAATAATAAATGCGAATAATAAATTAACAGAGTATAAACAAGAATAAAAATTAAAAACAGACAACTTGAAGATGAAGGCTTGCGTACCGCAATGTCCTTGAAACAGAAATTTCGTCCCTACTCAGTGCTTGTAGTTCTACGGACGTCTGCTTCACCAAGATTCAACAATCAAGTTAGAATTCCAGCACCAGAAAACTTAACTTTTGGCGAATTTCTTTGTGGTACTCTCAGTAAGAATGTTATGGATTGTAGAAGAAGATTTATGTTTTTTTGTGTTCTCAATGCCATGCAGATGGATGTATATATAGGGAGACTATGCCTGTTCGCAATAGGTATGAGAGTGTGATGTGATTGTTGGGAGACATCTCTTCAGAGGGGTGCTGTGCTCTCTCCGTTTTTTCATTGAATTCAGACTTCATCTGAAAAGATGAGTCTGTTAAAAAAATAATTTAATTCAATTCGAAATTAATTAAAAATAATTAATTAAAGAATTTAATTTTCAGAGCCCAAGATCCCATCTTTTGATAATTAATTATATATTAATTACCAATTAATTAGTGCACCCCAAAGCCCAACCCTAAGGGTGAGCCCAATTTTATTCTCCAAGGCCTATTACGCCAATCACTTTCTATAAGAGACAAAGCCTTATAAAGTGAAGAAATCTTGTGGAAATGACCAATGTGGGACAAAGAAATTTCTACTCAAAAATTTCCAATAGTACCCCACATTTGAGTTGAAATTTCGTTCAAACTCCAACTCCAACAATGTGTATACCCCACATTTGAGTTGAAATTTCATTCAAACTCCAACTCCAACAATGACCCCACATTTAAATGCAAATGCAAATGTATGACTAGGCTACCTAAAACTGAGAGAGAATAGACATGATATGCATCGGGTGAAGTGTCTTTTGGACTTGAACTTACCCTAGTGAAAACATATCGGGTTTACTTGGTGACGCAGTGGATGTGGAAGATCTTGAACTGTTCACCGCAGTAGTAAACCGAGACAATATGCTACACACATATCATGTCTGCCACACGTCAATTCATACGATTGTGTTCATTTTGGCCCTGAACAGATCCCGGATTTCGTAGGAGCTTTAGAGAATGTAGCCATTTCAATTCTCATAAATGCAGCCCCATTTACTCCTATATAGGTGACATTAATTAATAATAGCCTGCCATATTCCTCTTGATAACAAGATATTAATGTCATTAAATGTATAAAACATAACCCCTCAAACTCAACAGACAACACACATTTTATCATAAGAATGGGTAAGTTGTGTGTTCAACTTTTGAATCAAACTCAACCAGTTTGCCTATTGAACCTAGACCATGAGATCTCCAATCAGCTAAGTTAGGTTTCCACCCAGTTCGATTCATTGAATTGGCTTGAGACCCATTCCCCTCGATGTAAATAATATTGACTCTCTTGGTAGACCTTTTGTCAAGGGATCAGCTATATTTTCCTTTGACTTCACATAATCAATGGATATTATTCCATTAGAGAGCAACTTCTTAAGAGTATTATGCCGACGCCTGATGTGTCGCGACTTTCCATTGTATACATGACTTTTGGCCCTTGATTGCGCTGCCATACTGTCACAATGTATACATATAGCAGTTACAAGCTTCGGCCACACTAGAATATCCTCTAGAAAGTGTTTAAGCCACTCGGCTTCTTCTCTCCAACCAAGTCTAAAGCTACAAACTCGGACTCCATGGTGGAACGAGCTATACATTTTTGTTTAGAGGATTTCCAAGATATTGCTGCACCTCCCAAAGTAAAAACATATCCACTTGTCGACTTGAATTTTGTAGTGTCAGATATCCAATTGGCATCACTGAAGCCTTCTACAACAGGTGGATACTTTGTGTAGTGTAATCCTTAATCAAGTGTATTTTTCAAATACCTTAACACTCTTAGTAAAGCATCCCAATGCTTTTGTGCCGGATTACTTGTATATCTACTAAGCCTACTTACTGGATAAGCTAAGTTGGGCATAGTTGAATTCATCAAGTTCATTAAACTTCCAATTACTTGAGAATATTCAAGTTGAGATATGGCGTTGCCTTTATTTTTCTCCAACTTGCATCCAGCATCAAAAGGAGTTGCAGCAGGTTTGCAGTCAAATTGACTAAACCTTCGTAATATTTTTCTGCATAATGGGATTGTGTAAAGATATATCCTTCACTATTTCGCTTAATTTGAATTCCTAAAATGACATCGGCTTGACCTAAGTCTTTCATGTCAAAACTTGAATTCAACATTTTCTTTGTTTTGTTTATTAAATCTTTATCGCTTCCTATTATGAGCATATCATCCACATACAAGCAGACAATAACGTAAGTTTTATCATTACTCTTAATGTAGACACATTTATCAGATTCATTTATTTTGAACCCATGTGTCAACAAAGCATGATCAAATTTCTCGTGCCATTGTTTTGGTGCCTGTTTAAGTCCATATAATGACTTAACTAATTTGCACACTTTGCTTTCTTGTCCTTTGAGCACAAACCCTTCAGGTTGTTCCATGTATATTGCTTCATCAAGTTCTCCAAAAAATGCTATTTTGACATCCATTTGATGTATATCAAAGTTGTACACAGCCACAATCGCTATTAACGTCCTAATTGACGTTGTGCGAGAAACTGGAGAATATGTGTTGAAATAATCCAACCCTTCCTTTTGGCGATAACCTTTGGCTACTAAACGTACCTTGAACTTGTCAATGGTTCCATCCGCCTTAAGTTTCTTCTTGAAAATCCATTTATGACCAATTGGTTTACTACGAGGAGGTAAATCAACCAATTCCCATGTGTTATTTTCCATAATGGATTCCATTTCACTTTTAATTGCTTCCTTCCATAAAGGAGCCTCGGAAGAAGACATTGCTTCTTGAAAAGTTCTAGGTTCATTCTCGGACAAGTAAGCTATGAAATCTGGTCCAAAGTTTTTAGAAACTTTGGTTCTTTTTCCTCTTCTTGGTGCCACATCAGTTTCTTGAACACTAGAAGAAGAGGCTTCATCATGACTATGATCATGAACCCTCTTTGTATTAGAACCAGATTCCTTTTCTTTGTAAGGAAATATATCCTCAAAGAATCCTGCATCCGCCGATTCTAATATAGTGTTAACATGTATGTCAGAAATTGAAGAGTTTACAACAAGGAACCTATAAGCAGCACTATTATTTGCATATCCAATGAATACACAATCAATAGTTTTAGGTTCTAGTTTCGTTCTTTTTGGTAACGGAACTTGCACCTTTGCTAAACAACCCCACACTTTGAGGGTTTTATAAGTGGGTTTATGTCCTTTCCATAGTTCATAAGGTGACTCATCAATCTTCTTTAGAGGAACCTTATTCAATATGGCATTTGCAGTAAGTAAAGCTTCACCCAACAAATTGTGTGGAAGCCCAAAACTATTTAACATGGAATTAATCATATCCTTAAATGTTCTATTTTTCCTTTCGGCAACACCATTTTGTTATGGTGTGTATGGAGCCGTTGTTTGATGTATAATTCCATGTTGTGCACAAAAAATTGAGAAGGCAGTAAACTCATACTCTCCTCCTCTATCGGATCTAAGTGCTTTGATTTTTCTCTCAAGTTGATTTTCAACTTCGGCTTTATATGTCTTAAACATATTCAAAGCTTCGTCTTTGCTATGAATCAAATAAACATAGCAATACTTACTGCAATCATCAATGAAAGTGACATAATAATTCTTTCCTCCACGAGTTGGTGTGGATTTAAAGTCACAAAGATCACTATGAATTAATCCAAGTAATTCATTTGATTTTTCCAAAATTGACTTTCTCGTTCGCCTAGCAAATTTTGATTCAGTACATGTTTCACACTTATGATTAAAATCAATTTCGAATTTAGTTAACAATTCTAATTTAACCATTCTTTGCATGGAATGAAAATTAACATGTCCTAATCTAGCATGCCAAATATTAGAAGACTCAACAATATAAGTAGAAGCATTTATTTTATTAGCATCATCAATGGCAATTACATTGAGTTTCAAGAGACCATCAGCCACATATCCCTTTCCAACAAACATCCCACCCTTGGTAAGTACAAATTTGTTGGATTCCATTACAAGTTTAAAGCCCTTAGTAATCAGAATATGTCCAAAACCAAGTTCCTCCTTATTTCGGGAACATGCAGCACATTCAGCAAGGAGAGACTCTTTCCAGATGTGAATTTGAGTACCACTTTGCCTTTGCCCTCCACCGTGGATGAAGCAGAATTGCCCATATACAGCTTTTCTCTAGGGGCAGCAGGATGGTATTCAGTGAACCGATTCCTGTCAGCGCAGATGTCCTTGGTAGCACCAGTATCTAACAGCCACTCACTCCCATTCGAGACCATGTTAACCTCGGATACAACATCAGCCAACTCTTCATCGCTGATTGCTATGTTGGTATGGTTATTGTTGTTTCCGTTGGCATGATTTCCATCCTTGCAATGATAACAATCTTGTGCCTTGTGACCAGATTTGCCACACGCGTAGCAGGCGCCCTTAATCTTCTTCAGATTCTTACCTTCAGGAGCAAGGGCATATTGCATAAACTGCTTGGTTTTCGAAGCCTTATTCTTCTTCGGCTTGGCCTTGGAGTTTCCTCCCTCAACATAATTCACATTGGCTTCAATGGCAGCAAACCCACTAGAACGGTCTGCCTTTCTGTGGTCTTCTTCCACTCATAGCCTCAAAATCAAATCCTCCATATTCATCTCACGATGCTTGTGCTTAAGATAAATTTTGAAGTCATTCCTAGAAGTTGGCAATTTCTCGATTATCGCCCCAACTTGGAAATGCTCATTGATCTCGCATCCCTCAGAGTGCAATTCATAGATCAATTTCTGGATTTCTTCAACCTGAGAGACAACAGATTTGGAATCCACCATTGTATATTTGAGAAACTTACCGATAACAAATTTCTTTGAACCGGCATCATCAATCTTAAACTTTTTCTCCAAGGATTCCCACAACTCCTTCGCTGTCTTGCATAGAGAATAAATGTCGTAGAGATTGTCATCCAAAATGTTCAGAATATAATTCCTGCAACAAAACTCAGAATGATTCCAAGCTTCAATTGCCATGACAGTCTATTTCATCATTGGATTCTCATTAGACTTCGGAGCTTCTTCCTTGACAACATGAGCGAAATTCATGGTTGTCAGGAAAAACAACATCTTCTGTTGCCATCTCTTGAAGTCCAGCCCTTTGAACTTCTCAGGCTTTTCAGAGTATTTTAGCATAGCGCCATTCACAGTCCCTGATTGTTGATCCATTTCTTTTTCAAGAACATTGCGGTACGCAAGTCTCGATCTTCAAGTTGTCTGTTTTTATTTTTTATTCTTGTTTATACTCTGTTAATTTATTATTCGCATTTATTATTTATTAGCATATATAAATTATCATTGATTGTTGATAATATCCAACACAAATTGTGCGAAAGGTAAAAAGAGATGTGAATATAGCACCACCCTATCCTTTTACTCACAGATCTAAGTACTAATATGTCGTCTTCAAAGGATGTATCCTACTGGTAAACCTCCCTTAGATTTCCTTGAATTGCTCATAATGCATACTCATGGTTACCTTTTCTTTTTATTATAGTCTCACTCATGCTTACTTCAGTTAAAAAGAAAGTTTATGGAATGAAGTGTCGTTGGCATTGACCCTTGATATTACAAAGGATTGTGTGTTTGTCAATGTTTTTCATAATTAAAGGCAAACCCCACACACGTAGAGTAGATGATCAAGAATGTATAAAGATTAAACTCTAGAAATTAATCTCTGTAACTTAATACTTTTTGTGAATGATGGAGAGAGGAAAAATCATTTTTAAGGATGATAATAATTAGTTATATCTGGTAGAAATCTTCTCTATTTATGGAGAATTAAGTGACTTTCTAAATTGATTGAGTAGCCATGCAAAGCCATGCAAATAAGCATATCTTAGTTCAAACCTCTTGATCAAGAGGTATCTTCTCATTTGAATTATGTCAGATGGCTTTTTAGGTAAAATGATTTGTAAAAAATTTCTGCTAAATTAAGGGTATTTTTGTTCAATGAAGCCTTTTACTTTTCATTTAACAAAGATTTTTCATGAAATGACCAAAATGATTAACAGTGGACAAATTTAAAGACCGCTTCAACCAATTTTCAGTGTCAATGACCAAAGTAAGGAGTTATATTAATCTCAATGGCCATTTTAGTTAAAAAGCCTAATTCATATTGTTTCGTTTCAAAACTCTTTAATTTATTTAATTTAACACAAATACGGGCAATCGGTCGTCAGACACAAAGTTTGAAAACTTTGAGAATCTGGCAAACCCATTGACCTCCATAGTGGTTGGCCAGTAGCTCTTGTATTAAGAAGAAGCAAAGACTTGGGCGCTAGCCCTAGTGGGCGAGGGTGGATGAAAATGCCAAGAGTTTGTTTCCCATAACAAATTACAAAAACAAAGACTTGAGACTAAATTTATGATTTATCATCATTATTGGAGAAGTCTTAGATGCGTACAATTCATTCAAGTTAACCTAAATACGTATTTTTTTAAGATGTATAATTCAAACACGACTCAATGGTATACAGAATAATTAACGACAAAACGACTTTATTTATTTGTTTATTTTTGCTAAAAAAAGAAGGTAAATACGTACAAGGCACATGTACAAATTAGAAGTCATTTTCATTGCTTGTCACTCTTTCATTTTCCTTTTCTCTATAGAATGAATTTATTGAACTCCTTTTGTTTTTTGTTGGTGTCTAGGCCTGTTTGCTGAAGGCAGAACATACAAAAGAAATAGTTTTCTTTCTATTTTTTTAATTTATTTATCACCAACTACAAAAAAAAAAAGAAAAAATTACAATTGTTGCAGTCCTATTGAATTAGGAATGTGATTGTGTAAATCCTATTGTATCTAGGAGTATCTTTGTATATTCCCTTTAGTAGTTTAATTCCTATTAGAGTTGTAATCCTAATAGGGTAAGGATTTAACCTTCTCTACTACTATAAATAAAGGCACAATGGGGTCATACAACACACACCTCAGACTTACATCTCTCTCTTCTCTCTATGTTGTTGTCGGCCCCTCTCCCTCTCTGTCCTAAATACAGTTCAGTCAAATGGGCCTACAACACGTTATCAGTATGCTCTTGTCAGAAGCTAAGGAACTGAAAGATCGTGGAGCAGGCTTCCTTCTACAATATCAAAGGCTTTCAATTATTTTCTGCCAATTCGGTTCTTCTAAAATAAATTAAGATATTTGAAAAAACTTTGAAGTATGAAAACATTCCCCATGATGCATGAACCCCCTATATTTATCTTTTCCTTCCAATTATATATATATATATATATAAAATTATATATTGTATATGTGTTGATATATTTTGTCAATATATATTGTTCATGCAATACGCAATTATGCTATGTGAAACCTGCTGGGCTCGTCCCCTTGCCCTGGCCGGCCTGCAGCAGCTTTCTTGGCTGCTGGGCTTGCACAGTCATGGCCCAACCACAAATCCAACTTTGGCTGGGCTTTGCAGTGCCTCAACCCAAAGCCAGCTTCAGCTGGGCTTGCTAGCGCTTTAGCCCAAGACCACAACAAGCCAGCTTTTGCGGCTAGGCTTACCCAAAAATGGCCCATGGCCTGCAGCCATGATTTGGGCTGCCCCGCAGCAACCCGTGGCCCACTAAGCCCTTTTTAGGGCCTTACCATGCTTACGGCACCCAAGCCCAGCGTCATTGGGCTATGGTTTTTTTAATCCAATGCTATTTTTGGCATTCTTTATAATTTTAACCCGAATGTTATAATTATTTTTTCTTCTACAATCAACCATGTATGGTCTGATCTATTGAATTAATTAAAATGACCTACAGTCCATTAATCTGACAATTAATCCAAAATTATTGGCCTGAAGCTCACTTTTTGGCAATTAACGAGTCAATAAATTATTTCGTTTCTTTGAACCGTTGACTATCTTTCATAATCCCGAAGCACTCACACTTGGGTTCCTGAAGCAATCCACAAATTCACTATACTTTATTGTATATTCTATTCTGTGTTCTTGCAGGTACCCCTATATATGAACTGAACGTTCATAACTAAATCGAACATGTAGTTTTGAATTTAGTGCCTTTGAAACCCGAAGTTTTCATTCAAAACTTACCACATGAAATTCGTTGCTTTCATGCTTAAATTAAACCAATACATGTCTATAAAACCCGAATATTCTACGATATATGTCTATGGCTTTCCATATGACTAACCACGTTTTGTTGTACCCTCCGTTTTAGGGACATGACGAATTTGAACAAGCTCGATTTCACCATTCTGGAAGTCTCTGGAAGAAACTACCCGAAGTGGGTTCAAAACGTGAAGCTCCATCTTACTACAAAGAGTCTTAGAGCTACTATCGAGGAACCTACCGACCATGAACCTGTCGACGAAGCTCAGAAAGCTACTGCTATAATCTTCATCAGCAGCCACATCCATGATGCACATCAGACCGAGTACCTCGTAGAGAAGGATCCACGTACCCTCTGGCTCGCTCTGGCCAATCGCTTCGATCACCAGAAAGATATTTACTTGTCTGAAGTAAGACACGACTGACATCATTTACGCTTCCAAGACTTTAAGTCTGTGAATGAATACAACTCTGAAGTTTGTACAATCCAATCACTGCTTAAGTTCTGTAAAAAGGACTTAACTGAACAGGATCTCCTGGAGAATACCTATTTGACCTTAATGCCACCAATATTGTCCTGCAGCAACAATATAGGGCACACAAGTTTAACCAAATTTTTGAATTTGATATTTGTTTTACTTCTTGCTAAAAGAAAAACCAGTTTTTGATGAAGAATCATCAAGCTCGACCCACCGGCTCAAACGCTTTGCCTGAAGCTCATGCGATTAGTAGCCACAACCGACGGAAATCCCGTCGTGGTCATGGAAAAGGGCGGCAAGCCTCACCACGAACCCAAGGTCAACAAAACAAAGGCCCACCCAAGGGAGGAAATTTGACCCAGAAGCG
Organism: Heteromeles arbutifolia; assembly: GCA_024362995.1. Lineage (NCBI taxonomy): Eukaryota > Viridiplantae > Streptophyta > Magnoliopsida > Rosales > Rosaceae > Heteromeles > Heteromeles arbutifolia. The sequence goes on from JANCRC010000014.1 coordinate 27,802,810, forward strand.
CAAATCCATTGCCCCTATTGCCCCAAACTTCAAAAACAAAGGAAAAGCTTGAAAACACTATTTTACTGACTTCATATTGCTTGAAAAACACTATTTTACTAACTTCTAGGTATGACTAGTGGAGAAGTTAATTGTCTGGCTGATAGTGCCACCACGCACACCATATTGCTTGAAAAACACTATTTTACTAACTTCATAACTAAAAATGCACCTCTGACAACCCTCTTAGGCCCATCCAACCTGATAGAAGGATACGGAAAAGTTCATATTATGTTGTCCAATGGTACTGAATTAACCATTAAAAAGGCCTTCTATTCTCCACGTTTCGGCAGAACGTTGCTGAGTTTTAGAGATATTCGAGATAATTAATATCATGTTGAAACCATTAAAGATAACGGTTCTGAATTTCTTTGTATAACTTCTTACGAATATGGCCAGAAGCGTATTCACGAGAAGCTGGAACGTCTCCCGAGTGGGTTGTACATAATAACCATTCGCGCCATTAAGACCCATCACGTGGCCAGACCTATGGCTGGGTTCCACAACACTCTTCTACTTTGGCATGATCGAATGGGACACCCCTGACGAGATATGATGCGTCGTATCCTCAAAGCATCATATAGACATCACTTGAAATCTTATCCCGGCTATCTGCTTTGCAAAGCATGCTCCCTGGGGAAGTTGAACATTCAACCCTCACTTACAAAGATTATTCACGACCCCCCTAAGTTTCTTCAGAGAATTCAAGAGGCTATTTGTGGACCTGTCCAACCAACATGCAGACCATTTAGATACTTCATAGTGTTAGTTGATGCATCGATGCGATGGTCACATGTCAGCTTATTATCCACATGCAATGCTGCATTTGCAAAACTCCTAGCATAAATTATTAAGCTTAGGGCTCACCATCCTAATTATCTGATCAAGTCGATTCGACTGGATAATGCTGGAGAGTTTACATCACAGACCTTTGACGATTATTGCATGTCTGTTGGGATTGAAGTTGAACATCATGTACCCCATGTTCACACCTAAAACGGCCTGGCAGAAGCTTTCATAAAGCGCCTTCAAACGATAGCTCAGACTTTGGTTATGCGAACCAACTTGCCGGTATCTGCCCAAGGCAATGCAATATTGCACGCATCTATGTTCGTTCGCCTGAGGCTCACCGCCACTCATCCTCATTCACTGTTACAGTTTTACTGGATACGAGCCTGACATCTCGTATTTACATGTGTTTGGGTGCGCAATCTATGTGCCAATAGCGCTGCCATTATGTACTAAAATAGGTCCTTAAAGAAAAATGGGAATCTAAGTCAGTTCTGATTCGCCATCCAGTATTCGCTACTTAGAGCCCTTGACAAGAGATCTCTTTACCACATGTTTTGCGGATTGTCACTTCGATGAGACAGTATTCCCGTCGTTAGAGGGAAATAAGACCACTATGCCTCACTTAGATCCCCGTACCCCTCAGTCTAAAACTGAAGTGCAACGTATTCTAGATCTTTAGAGCATCCCTCAAAGCATGACGGATGCTTTTACTGATCTAGCAAAGAGATTACGGTGATGCCTTAGATGAGACATACCGGCCTCTTGAAAATCGTGAGATTTCGGTCCATTACGCAATATTGGATGAGGTTTGGAATCGGAATGAGAAGATTGTCGATGATGCATTCACGTATACAGTTGCTTCGACATCATGCTTAATGATGACAATGAACCACATTCCATTAATGAATGTCGACGTAGAACGAATTGGTCAAACTGGAAACAAGCAATCCAGGTCAAACTCGATTCGCTCGCGAAACGTAAGGTGTTTGGGCCTATAGCTCTTACTCCACCACATGTGAAGCCCGTAGGCTACAAGTGGGTTTTTGTGAGGAAGCGTAATGAGAAGAATGAAATAGTGCGATACAAGGCATGCCTAGTAGCGCAAGGCTTCTCTCAGCGAACTAAGATTGATTATGAGGAGACGTAGTCCCTCGTAATAGACGTCATAACGTTCTTCTACCTTATCAGTTTGGTAGTTTTCGAAAAACTGAATATGCAGCTTATGGACATAGCAACTGTGTTGTGGATGCAAATTTCTTCCTCCTTGCTCTTGGACAAATTTGCACCTATAAAACAAATAGCACCTTAGGTCAAGGCCAAGAGCCTCACGTGCCCATGATGAATGGGGGGAGATTTGGCCGAAGAACCTCCGATGCCAAAGTTAGAATTTTGAGGGAAAAGTGTTTGGAGAATTTAGAGAGTTTAGCAAGAGAATTGGAATTGAGTTTTGGGGAGAATGAGAGGGCTTTTATAGAGGTGTGGCCGACCTCCTTGGGTGAGGGAGGACCGGCCACTTGGCTCCTTTTGTGGGCTAGGTTTTTTATTTGTGTTCAATTGGGAATAATTGAATAATTAACTAATTAATTAGCCAATTAATAGAATAATTGCCTAATTGATTAGCTAATTAATATAATAAAATGGGAAAGATTTGGGACTTACCTTGTGGAGAGGATTTAATGAAGATGGATGAAATAGTTTTGAATTGTTACCTATTTTGGGCACTTTTGACTTGGTTGTGGGATGATTGTCCGCTGCTCGCGCGTAGGAATCCTGGTGTGCCTCGAGGGTAATTTTGTCCTTTTTGACCCAAAAATCCACGTGTCGCCTCTTGATTATTTTTAGCTCCACAAATGCCCCCACACCTATTGGGCTACTCGTAGGAAAGGGCAGTAGGTGTAGAAATCTTCTTGCTTCAGGAAAAGTAGGATTGTTTCCTATTTTGATGTTGATTCCCTCTTTAATAGGAAATTAGATCCTTCTAGGAAAGCGAAATAAATTTCTCTCAAAACCTATTTAAGTCCACCTTAAGTGGGTTATTAAATCAACTTTGGAGAATGATTTATTCTACCCTATAAGAGATAGAGAGCTTAGAGGATATTTGTTCCCCCTCCTGTAGCAAAGGACCGTCTTTCGTTGCTTTTTTCGTATTCTCCGCGCCGCACCGAGGTAAAAACAATTTAATTTTCCTTGTTTTCTTCTTGGATAGTCTTATCGCGGGGCAGCCATCGGGGTGGTGCGGCACGTCGGCTGGCAAGGGCCAGGAGTCGGCTTGGCATGGGCCGATGAGATGTTGTGGTAGGGACCACTGCTTGGGCTGCTTGGCTTGGCTACAGCCAAGAGCAACTTGAGCGGCTAGGGCCACAGATTGAGGTGATGGGGCGCAGTGCTAGGTGAGCCGCATGGTTCATGTCCTTTGGGCTCTTGGACTTGACGCGGGCTAGGCCGGCGATTGAGAGAAATGAAGAGGTCGCGAGCCTCATGGGCTGCTGGAATGCTGGGCATGCATGCCTCCTGCCTGTTGGCCTGAGAGAAAAAATGAGAGAAAAGCTAGTATGGGTTGAGCTCCCTTGCTGAGTACTGTGAATGGCGTTGGCTGCTTAGTTCTCTTCGCCGGGAGAAATGTGGGCTGCTACCGAGAGAGAAAGTAAAGAGGATCAAGGCGGATACTTTGGCTCATCTAATCGTTGTTGTGGAGCCTACTATGAATGAAGGTGGAAAAAAGAGATTTTCCCTGTCTACTCAAGAGATGTTGGTTAAGAAAAAAACTGAAGACTTCTTCCGTTGCTCATGAGGGTCCGCCTACTGCCGAGAGGCCTGTGATTGACATAACTTCTTCCAATAGGAAGAAAAATGAGGCTATTAGATTTGATACTGTGGGGCCTGCCATGTCGAGATTGGCTAATTCGATTGTTAATAGTATTGCTCAGTGTAAAGGTCTTGTCATGCCCCCAATGCCGAAGTATGTGCCAAGACGTCTGTTGGGAGCTAAGTCTGGTTCTCATTTAGAGAGGCTTGCTATTATGATGAGTGATAAGGTGGACTCTGCTGCTAAGGTGGCGCTAAGGCCCACTCCCTCTGCTGCTGAAACTGATTCGCCTAGTGGGAAAGAGAAGACTGCTCGCATGGGCAGCTGTGAGAAATCCATTAAGCCTGCTTCTAGGGAAGCTGCTGAAATCTGTGTGCTTTTGAAACCGGATCTGATTAAAGACATGGACGTTTGTGCCTAGTTTGTCGATGGCGTTAGCAATGTTGTTTGCCCAAGTTCCTTTGCGAAACATACGACCCAATATATAATGACTGCTCCACTTGCTATGATGCAAATATAGTAAGGCTGCCAAGGTGGTGGTAAAGATTATGGCAGCTGAAGCCTATTCCTCAGCCGATGAGATCAAGAGGTTGGATTATGAGCTCGTTGCTTTGAAGGGGTCTAATATTTCTGCCCCCACCTCTCTGCAACTTGAGACCGCTCGCCAAGAGATCGTTGACTTGAAGGCTAGGCTTGACGCAATCCAAGTTAAGTATAAAAGTGCAGAGAATGAGATTGGATGTTACATACCTCAGATTCAAGATCTTGAGTTTGCAGTTTCTGAGCTTCGTTCTGCTGCTTATGCAAAGGATGAAAAGTTGATTGCTGCTTATAACCAAGTGATCCACTTCAAGAAGGACATTGATAGGCTTGAACCCAAAGTGTTGGAACTCCAAGGTGCGCTGAAGATCAACGAAAGTTTGAATAAGGAAGTGGATGAGCTACAGCGCGTCCGTGTTGGTCTGCTTATGAAGAATGAGCAGCTGAAAGGTGAGAAGTATGGGCTCGAGGTTTTGAGACCTTCTCTATTTCTCCAGAAGACTTGCTTGCTTTTACTTTTGAGTCTTCCATTGGCAAAGTAGTGGGAAAAATTGGTGCCCAGGCTGGGGCAGCCGGGGGTGAAGCGCTGGATGATGCCGCTGCTAAGAGCGTCGCGGCTGCTAAAGGTGTGGCGACCGAGTAGTCATGGGATGTCTAAGCTGCTGTAGTATTCTAGGTAGCCTTTAGGATTTTCTTTGTTTTTTCCTTGTAGCTCTTGTTTTGCTTAAATTCCTTTGGCCTTTGCTAGTTGTTTATAAACATGATTCCTTCGTTTTTCTTCATCTTCGCTTCTTTTGTTCATGCCCTAACCTTTAGACTTTGTAGACCAGTGACAGACGTGCTACTTTTCTATAAGTAGATAGGCCCACGTAGCTTATGCAGCCGTAGGTGTTGGTGTAGAACTTTGCAAAGTTGTTAGCCATATGGTTGGCAGCCGGATGCCTTACTTACAGAAGCAAAAAAATCTGCGTAACCACTAGGCTCTTAACCTTGGCTTTCTCCAATTCCATAGGTTGCATAGCAAGTATCACAACACTTTAGGACTTGGTGTAGGTTGTTCCGCGCTTGGCAGAGGTGAAGCTTGTCGACTACGTAGCATGTCGGCATTAGATAAAGCTTCGTATATGCACGCTAGCTTGTTTAACCTTTCACAAGAATGTGCGGTTGTATAAGTCTAGTATGGCTTTACTGCTCGAAGGGCAAGCCGTAGGCAGTAGCTCATCTTCAGCTACAACAAAAGGGCCAAGATCCGGCAGTTCCAGCCAGGAGATCTAGTCTTAAGAAAAACCTTCATCACTGCCCGCAGAAAAGGCTCCCAAAAGATGGATCCCATCTGGAAAGGTCCGTACAAGATCAGCAGAGTAGGCGGCAAGAGTAATTACACCCTCGCCACGATGAAACGACAAAAAGATCGAAAAGCAGTGGAACACCTACAATCTGAGGAAGTACCATGTGTGACCCCTGCTATATCAAAGCCTGAAGACTCAAGCATCTTGACAGACACCACCTCACAAGCCGATGACTATCCAGTTGTTATACAGTTCTTACCTTACAGTTAAGTTCTCGTTTATTTCACTCGTTTTTCAATGATGAATTCAAAAGTAATCTACAACTTGGCTCGGTTGCATGTTTACAACAACTGATCACTCATGCACTTCCAAAGAAGACCAGACCCTTCTTAGGGACTCATCGCATGAATTGCACCCCCCAAGGGACCAACTATGTTCTCCAGTGTGAAAGGGTAAACCAATTCCCCGACATCCACATGGGTCAACTCTCCAAGACGGAAAGATAAACTCTACACTCTGAATATCCAGACGTGGATGAGCCAGGCTGCCTTAGTGAAACTAGATGCACGATGGTATGCCTTAGTGAAAATAGGTTTTGAATTGTTACCTATTTTGGGCACTTTTGACTTGGTTGAGGGATGATTGCCCGCTGCTCGCTCGTAGGAATCCCGTTGTGCCTCGAGGGTAATTTTGTCCTTTTCAACCCAAAAATCCTCGTGTCGCCTCTTGATTATTTTTGGCTGCACACGAGTATCTCTATGGGGATCTAAATACGAAAATGTACATGAAAGTTCCAGAATAACTTCCATTGACTGGTTCAAATAGTTCTAGCCCACGAAACACTCTCTCGATTAGATTGAGGAGATCGTTCTACAAATTGAAACAATCTGGGTGGATGTGTTATAACTGTCTGAGTGAATATTTGACAAGTCAGGGTTATGTGAACAACAAACTATGCCCATACGTGTTCATCAAGAAGTCACATTCCGGATTTACAATCGTTGCAATTTATGTCGACGACATGAACCTCATCGGAACTCCTGCAAAGCTTGAGAAAATTGTCATTCACTTGAAATCGGAATTTGAGATAAAAGATCTTGGGAAAACTCGATATTGTCTCAACCTGGAGATTGAGCATTGTTCGGATGGAATCCTAGTACATCAATCGAACTACACTCAAAAGGTGTTGAACGTAATGAGGATAAAGCGAACCCTTCGAGTACGTCTATGGTCGTTCGGACTCTGGATGCTAAATGAGGTCTTTTCCGTCCCAAGGAGGATGAGGAAAAGATTTTGGAGCCTGAAGTTCTATACCTAAGTGCAATTGGTGCTTTATTGTACTTGACTTAATGCACTAGACCCAACATCTCATTCACTGTTAATCTTTTGGCTAGATACAGCAATGCGCCTACACGCATACATTGGAATGGTGTTAAAGATATTTTCCGCTACCTCAAGGATATGACGAATTTGGGCTTGTTCTACACCCACGAATCCTCGAGAGGAGTTGCCGCCCTCCTTGGTCCTCGAGTTGATTCTTGCCTCGTTGGTTACGTAGATGCTGGTTATCTGTCTGACCCACATAGGGTACGTTCTCAAACGGGCTATGTCTTTACCATTGGAGACACCGCTATATCTTGGAGGTTTACCAAGCAAACGCTAATTACGACTTATTCGAACCATGGTGAGATTCTCACCCTGCATGAAGCATCGCATGAGTGCTTTTGGTTGAGAGCAGTCATGGAACATATTCGAAGCACTAGTGGTCTTTCTTCCGTTATTAACCTTCTTACGACGATCTTTGAAGACAATGCAGCATGTATCGAGCAGTTAAAGAAGGGATACATCAAGGGAGGCAACACCAAGCACATAATGCCGAAATTCTTTTATTCTCACCAGCAACAATAGCATCAGAACATTGAAGTCAAGCAAATCCGTTCCCAAGACAACCTGGCCGATTTCTTCACTAAGTCATTGCCCAAGTCTACTTTTCAGAAGCTCGTCCAAGGAATCGGTATGCGTAAATTATTGGAGTTGAATTGCTTGTAGTATCCTAAAGCATACTCACTTGATCTTAATGTACTATTTTTCCTATGATTAGAAGCATTTTTCTCACTGGGTTTTTGCTACCTAACGAGGTTTTAATGAGGCACCCATCATTAGATGATCATACTCTGTTGAGTTCACTACTTTCGTCCTGTTTGACGTTTGTTTTAAGACATTATGCATACTTCTCACTTTTCTCCTTAGTCTATAGGATTTTACCTACCTTAAGTTTTACCATAGCGAGGTTTTGTGAGTTTTACTACCTATGCATACTTTATTTCAAATTTGAGACTTGCATTCACCTGTTATGTTGACGACTTCATCAACTATTCTACCTTATCTGCTGAAGATCTGATGCGATGTTTTGTTTGAGTGTTTACACACTCAAGGGGGAGTGTTGCAGTCTTATTGGATTAGAAATGTGATTGTGTAAATCCTAGTGTATCTAGGAGTATCTTTGTGTATTCCCTTTAGTAGTTTAATTTCTATTAGAGTTGTAATCCTAATAGGGTAAGGATTTAACCTTCTCTACTATTATAAATAAAGGCACAATGGGGTGATACAACACACACCTCAGAATTACATCTCTCTCTTCTCTCTCTGTTGCCGCTAGCCACTCTCCCTCTCTGTCCTAAATACAGTTCAGTCAAATAGGCATACAACAACAATAGTAAATTGGATAATTATTCTTACCCAAAATTTATTTTAAGACTTTGTACCCTATAAAGAATTGAATCTATTATTTTCCTGGTCACCAAAATTATAATTAAAAGTAGTAACTCACCAAGTTTGATTTGCGGTTTTAACACCAAGAATCCAGATAAAAACAGCAGGTTTGTTACTTGTTGCCAATTAACGTTAGCACTTAAAGGCAGAGGATAAATACAGGCAGAAAATAAAAAAACAATTAACTATTAACAACACATAATTAATTCAAGTTTTAACCAATGAAATCAGTTAAGCCGTCTTTTTTTTACTGGGTCTTACAAATTTTAGGCACATTCCTCATTAGCATGGTCAATGTCATGTTTTCTTGTATACATCGTCAATTCTAAACCGCTTTTTTTCTCTTTCTCTCGCACCATATATACAATCTCCCACCAACTTTCATTCCTCACCAGTTTCTTATTTTTCTCTTTTTTGTAATTGTTTTACTATGAATTTCTTGGGTTTTTTCCATGTCCTTGTTGATACAAAAAAAAGCTCATGACAGTGTTTGATCCAAATTAGACATTTTGATTCTAGAGAGAGAGAGAGAGAGAGAGAGAGAGAGAGAGAGATGGAGAACTCTATTGGTGTAGGGTTCATGGCTGTTTTTGCTGTATCTGGAAGCGTGGTTGTTCTTGCCCATCAACTCCACAAACGGCTTCTCTCCGATTTCATGAAGAATATTGAATCTGAACTTGGTGGTTTTCTCTCCCCCCACAAAAGATTGGCATCTGGTAAGTCAACCTTCTCTAATTTTCTCGTCCTCGTATTTTGTTTCCAGAAAATTTTAGCAATGCCTTCTGAACTTCTGACTCGGGTCACCTTTCGCACGAACCGAAAGTCTAAATTATATATTTTTATTTTTATTTTTGGGTACTTAGGAGGATCTGAGAAAGTGCAAACCAAGAAGAGTGTTAGGTTTGCAGAGGATGTTGTGGAACCATCATCAAATAACAAAGAGTACCGCAAGAGGAGGTCCAGTAATAATACAAAGCAGGCTAAAGAGGGTTCTGGGAATCATAAAATGGAGGACAACAGCATGCCACTCAATAGGCAGGCTCTTTACAAAGGGATCATTGAATCTAAGGCCCTCAAGGGCACACATGTTTTTTAATATATAATCGTTGTTGGTTTCGAGTCGTGTTAACTTGCATATTTTCATTTTGTAAATTGAGAGTTCTTTTGTATAAATTGATTTTTTTTCTCTTTTTTTTTGGTCGAAACTTTTTTTTGTATGAATTGTTTTTTTTCTCTTTAATTCCACCCTAAAAAGAACAATAAGAGGTGAGGAAGAAGTTACGGGGAGGTCAAATGTATATATTTTCTCTATCATAACTACTCATCATTTAATTTTTATATGATGATGAAATTATGAGACGAAAATGTATACCTTCTGCTGTACTAATAAAGATTTTATCAATATTTTGTGATCCATAGATTTAGTTCCATGGATGCGAAAAGTCTTTTAGGTAATGTAGGAGATGGAAGAACAAACATTCTTTGTTTGAATAAAAGGGTAATTTGGTTGTTCATTAGTTGACCAAAGCCTAGGACTTGTCAAAGATGATTCCATAGAAAAACTGGCATGTACTGCAGGACTCAGTCTTTGCTTGTATTTGTACTGTGTTATGTTTCTGGATCTTGTACATAAAGGCCTTGTTTGGCACACCGTATAAGACACCGGATAGTATTAATTATACGGAATACGGTGTTTGGTGTCCATTTGTATTAAATAGCCATCGGATTAAATAATCCGGGCCCACCAACTTTATCAGGTATACACCCGCTTGCTTATACCATCCAAAACCACTGTATAATTTACTCGGGTTCTCTCCTTCCGCTCCAGACAGACGCTCTCTCATTCCTCTCCAGACGCACGGTCCTCTCCAGATTTCGGCCCCGCTCCAGAAGCTCTCTCCTTCCTCTCCATATGCACGATCCAAAACCATAGTTCATCTTCTCATTTTTATTCTTCTTCCCAGGTTCCACCCCTCCTTCTATTTTTCTTGCAATTTTCTTTCAATTGATTAAATCTAGTTATTGTTTTCTCTCTAATTATGCAATTGATTATGTAATTTTGTGTTTTAATTAGAATTTTCGAATTTTAGGGTTTGATGTTGGGGTCGAATTTTAGAGATTTGATTATCTGTTTAGCTTTACAGTTTTTGGCTATTCTGGGTGTTTTCTTTGGTTCTCTCGGGGTACTACATACGGCCCTGCTGTATTCCTTTATCCATTGCTGCTATGCACTTTATTTTTCAATTATATGTTTCATATCTTTGGTGGGTTCTGCTCAAATTAAGGAAAACATGTTTTTCTTCGTTTTGTGATTGCATATTATCAAACCCCTTACACAGGTTCTGTTGTTTATAAACTAGTTAAAACCACTCCATGAACGATGGAAAATGTACAAGAAAAATTTACCATCGATGTAAGTTGAACCTTGGGGCTGTGGAAGTCTTCTACTTTTCCATAGCTTTCGATGTGCCAATTCTTGATTGTTGGGTGGTATTCAGCAACCTTAGAGCAAACCCGATACTTCAAATTTTTCTTCTGTGCCTTCTTGATCTTTCCATTAGAAAGCTAGTATTTCCATCTTTGATTATGCTGTGAATGTGTGGAAGTGTGCATGTATGTGGTGATTCAAGGTCCATTGTTCCAGTGTAATTCGTTTTATTATTACGACTGCATATGGAGATTTATGTTGCATTCCATTAGATGTTTAGCAAAATGTTCTACAGGCGGAAAGTGCTTACTCTTTTTCACTGATAACAGGCGGAAAGTGCTGTAATTGCGCTCAATTGTAGCGGAATGGTGTTGGGAGCACAACCCATCAGGTGTGGTCACTGATCCAATGAGGTTTATCATAATTCTTCGAGTGATTCAATGTTCTAATATCTTGCATATATCGTAATTCTGTAGGGTAAGTCCTTCAAAGACACCTGTGAGACCACATGTTACTCGTCCATTGCATTAACCAATACCACAAGAAAAGATCCGTGCATGGACTTGGAGGGCTTTACAAGTTTGAAGAGCTTTGTTGTTTTATCGTCTATTCCTTTCAGTATTTCCATCTTTTCCGTCTCTGTTTACCCTGCTTCAGTTGAAGTTTTAAAAGATGGTTTGGATCTTGGCAGTCGTACGTTTAGCCTCATCGTTGATTTTAAAGCTCTAGTTCAGTTTTGTTCTGTTATGACTGTGAGTATGTCCTTGCTCACACTGTACGCACTCGAAAGCTTAAATACCGATTTGAATTTATTGAATAAATGTTGCAATGTTCCAGTTACCAATGCTCCAGTTAAATTTTTATGTGATGTAATTCTAGGAGGGTAAAACACCAGGTGACTTAAGAAACCCAGCAAAAACTATGCAATTAAATCAAAGCGAATCAGACTATGCAATTAAATTGCTTCTTACTGAAAGCAAAACAGCAGCATGCATGGCTATCTGGACAAACTATTTCTTACTGAAACCAACTTGCATTTGTATATTTTGTGACATTGGATATGTGGTTGAATTAATCTATATAACGTAATGTTTTCTGAACCTTCTTTTATGTTATTGGAAAATATTTTGAATTTGATGTATGAAATTTATTATTTTTCTTTGTTATTTGAAAATTTGTGTGGTTTTCAATAGGTATAAATGTGAGAAAAGTTCAACAAACAAACAAAGATTTGTCAAATTTTTTTTCTTCTCTTATCTTATCCGGTTCAGTACCAAACACAGTATAAGTAATACGGTCCTTAGTTCGATACTGCACCAAACGTCCGACTAATTTAGTCAGTACAGTCCGATGGCTATTTATTCTATCTAACAGAAATAGTCAGTACAGTCCGAGCTGTCAAACGAGAATGATAGAAATAATACAGTCTGCCTGCATTTTTTTTAAACCTTAATGTCCCCGGTGATTTTGTAGTTTGATTTTCTTTTATAACCGTACACTTCAAACAGGAGCAGTGTTCCCTTATTTTTTTCAGACTAAATTTGGATTACACATTATAATATTTTCACACGTTAACAAATAGTATGGTACGAGAACACTTTCGTCGATATAATAATCTGTATAGAAAGACCATAAATTTAGGAAAACATTTTTCTTAAACATAATAAAATGCATGAATTGATCATCTTCACGATTACACATATTTGTAAATGTAAAATAAAAAACTTATTGCACACACTATAATAACAGGAAAATACAACAAAAATTCAAAGGATGATACATGCATTCACATTACCAAAGGGGATGGATAGGAATCTTTGTTTTCTCTCTTAAATTTTCTTATTTAAGTAGATTATTGTTTTGGACTCTATGGAAATCTTCAATGGAGAGGGATTCAAAAGCTAAAAAATTGTCTGATTTGTGCAAAAAATCAACTACAATGGAAGGTTAGGCTATAATTTTGTGGAACCCACCAAACCATTATTTGGCCAAAAGAGCCGGTTGGCTAAGTCCAGCCTTCCTCCCAGCCCGTCTTCTAGGGCCCAACTCATCTGCTTCAATAAATTATTCAAATTCAATGGCTAAATTTCAAAGCATCCAACGGCTAGGCTTGGAACCAAGGTTCTAAAAGACGCTAGGCATTAGTCGGGCGGCAAGCTGGGGCCTAGCGCCTAGGCGGCTAGACGGGGCCTAGGCGGACTAGGCAAATTTAAGTAAATGTATTATATTTCATGTAAATAAGTATCTGTTTATACTTAAAATATATATAATTTTATCATAAACTACAAAATATAATGACACACACACACGCACACACACACACATATATATATATATATATATATATATATTATGAACTATTGGAACATAATGAAAACATGGAGAACAAGCTTATAATGTGTGTTCATTTAAGTATTCAACAAGTCTCTTACAATTTATTGAAAAAATTAAAATTAAAAATGAAAGTTATCTATTTTCTGTCTAAGTGAATTGCAACCTAAGCGGGTACCTAGGCAGTCTAGGTGGGCGCCTCAGCAAGTTTAGGCACTCTTTCTTAATTTTCAAACGCGTAGGCATTAATCGGGACGGTGACTAGCCTCTTAGCACCTAGACGGGGATTTTTAGAACAGTGCTTGGAACAACAGAGTAGAGGTTGTGAACATGTGAGTTATTTTGCTTCAATTAAATAGAACTCGTCTGGATACTTTCTTTACCTACAAATTGAATTAGTCTCCTAGCATAATTTGATTTGGAAAGACCAAGGCCGAAGACCTACCTACCATTGTAACTTGTATAGGAAGGGGAAGCTACCAGAGACAGTAATTTGATATTTGTTTTTCTCCATTGTTTCATTTGCTTTCAAAGTAGCAATATCGTACTTTACACTAAGAGTTTATTTTTATTGGAATTTCAATTAAATTAACTAATAAATTTAAAAGTAATAAATTATTAAGGGGTTATATTTAGCCTATTTTGTTGGAGATGATATATGAATATGGCCTAACAGTTTTACAATATTTATTTAAAAATAATTTCTTGCAAGATTATAATTCTGAACGAGACTATATTTAGTCTCCTCGGTTAGAGTTTACCTAAGAATAAGTTTAATGAGCCCTTAATTCTATGTAGTCTAGGCCTCTAGGGCCTCCTCCTATGGTTTAGAGGATTAGATTGTAATTGACAACCCACTATATTCATGGTATCTTGAAAGAATACACAAAAAATTGTCCAACTTGAAAACGGAAGATAAATTACTAAATAAGAAAACTTATTCTTTCAATATACCTTGAATACGGAGGGTTAAAACTCTGTGAACTTAACTCGAAACTCAACTCGAGTCGGATGGACCATGAAAATCCTCTTGTTCTTGATTGTGATAAAATAAAAAGAGTGGGTTTTACAATCTTGATCTCGTTGAACTAGTTCTGCAATCAAGTAGTTTTTTGCAAACACAAGATGCACAGCTACAAGTAAAAGTTGAACTCCTCGCTAGGCCATCTCTAATACCACAGGGACAGAAGAATTGTTAACATTTTTTCTCTTGGAAGTTTTAGTGTTGGGTAAAATTGCTAAGGCCCAAAAACATGTGACTCGTCTTTCCTTTTCTGCAGCCCAATGTTAGTGGGTACCATGACTGAATGGTTGAACGTTTCTAAGAGAGCTTTCAGCTAAAAACACTTTTATCAAAATAGTTTTCAGTTATTTTAAAATCTATTAAAATATAATTCGATTTTTGAAAAATGTAGACTTTTTTTCCAATACCGCATTTAATAATGACAAAATTGCATAAATTAGTTAGACGTAAAGGTAATTTATCTTATTAATTAGTGAAAACGTAATATTACAATCTACAGGAATAGATTTTTTAACTTTATATATATGATTGTTTCATCAAAACGGCTTGCGCCGCTGATTAGTCTAATTTTCCAATTTTGTCTTTAGAATAAAGTCGCAAAGCCAAATCTTTGCTCCTATACATACCTTATCATGTGGGGCGTTCAGAGCAACAAAGTTGGTTTAGAAGTAGAGAGGTCTGAGTAACAAAACACATATCAATCATGACTAGGAAGAAGGTGAGACTCGCTTGGATAGTGAATGATAGAGCTAGAAAAGCCACATTAGAATAGAGAAAGGCAAGCTTGTTGAAGAAAATGAGTGAGCTCACCATCTTGTGTGCTGGTAATGGCTTTACCATTGTTTACGGCACAGACAACGACGAGCTGACTGCATGGCCATCAGACCCAATTGTGGAAGAAAAGCTCGCAAGATTCTAGAAAATAGATCGATACGATGACAAAGCAAAGGCTTACCTTTGACTGCCCTCTTCAGAAGGTAAGTCTTCTGGTTTGTCATCTTCTTTTTCTGCTCCATTTCTGGTATTTCAAAGAATCTTGCAATCAGTTCTTCCACACCGTTGGCTCGTTGTTGTCTTGGTCATAGACGATGGCAAAGCCATTCACTTCGCATAAGGTGGTTAGCTCCCCCATTTTCCTTACCAAGTTTGCCTTCCTCTTTCTAAAGCAAGCTTTCCTAGCCCTATCATTTTCTACCATGCATGTTTCACCTTCTTCTTAGTCATGGTCGACGTTAATGTTTTCTAGTTGGTAATTAAGCTCTCCATGACTATTTTTTCTCTAGGCTTAAACTCTATCATGCTCTAAAACATACCCACCCTAGGGGTATTTATATATTTAGGAATATAGAGATAAGACTTAATGTTCTTTTCTTTTTTTTTTAGAAGAAACGATAGCGGTTTTATTTAAAATATTAAGAATGCATACAATCGTCAAGGAGAGCATCTAGAAGTAAATTCGTAAGCTGCTCAAACCAACAACTTGTAAAATTAGACAAAATTGCCAACTTGACCATTCTATGCGCCGCATCATAGGCGGATTGGTGAACATGGCAAACTTTGGACTTGTCAAATCTCCACAGGCGAATTTTAATATCATCAATCAGTAAATCAATGGCAGAAGAACCACTTTGTAAACTGCTTATAGCTTGGACTACTAGTAGCGCATCATAACAAGCTGCCAATTTTTCTGTGCAGCCAACTCAAGCCCTTCTCGAACAGCGAGAATCTCAACTGTGTTGGGGCTAGTCACGTGAGGTACTTTGAGAGTGAAACCTCCAGCATAGCTACTGGATTCGTCGGGAACACCACACCGACGCCCCCATAATTTGTAGACGAACGAAAAGAGCCACCCACATTAATCGTGATCCAACGCACTGGGGGAGGAAGCTAACGAGAAGGAGGCTGCACAGTTCTTATTTAGATTTTTTTTTAAAGCAACGATCATAGAATTCCATTGATAAAAAGCCAATTACAAGAGGGCGGAGGCCGGCCAAACAAGCCACCTAATTACAATCAGAGGAAAGCAAATCTAAAATAAGGTCAGGTGGCCCTTCAAACCACGAACAGGAACTACTATCCATGCGAAGGGCGGAACGGGCAAGGAGATGGGCAACACCATTGCCTTCGTGACGGGTATGGGAAACAGAAGCTCCAGTGATCCTGAGAAGGGCATCCTTAGACTCTTCGATAATATGACCCTCATTGGACATGTCCGAAGAATTTCGGAGAAGCGCTTCCACGATCTAGAGAGAATCACACTCAAGAATTATATCATTAAAACCCCTTTCCATTGCCAAGAACAAGCCCTCACGAGCAGCCACCGCTTCCACCTGAATGGGGGAGAAAACAAAGTTAACCCGTAATGCACGCGCATAGATGAAGTGCCCAAACCAGTTCCTGATGACAATTCCCACACCACCCAGCTTTCTATCTTCACACTAAGCTCAAAAGAATTACTTGCAGGACAATATTGTTCATGAATTTGGGGCCAAAAATCTGTACGTGAAGATTTTTAAACTTGGCGTTTAGTAAGAAAATTAATTTTAATTTAGGGGAATTTTTCGTTATTGATATAAAATGGAAAGTGATAAAAATGCATCTGATTACTTTGGAAGTTTTATGTGCTTTTAAGGAATAATCAATTATCTTTAGGGTGGTGTTATATACAACAAATTTATGCACCAAATCATGTGACACATTTTATAGCATTATATAAATTTGAGTAGTGCTACATACACCAAATTCATGAATCAAATTTGTGCACAAAATGATGTGTGACACACCACATAATTTTTTGTTGCTATTATTAATAAAATGCCAACTTGAATTAAGGTACAAATTTAATTGGTGCCGCATCATTTGATGAATAACTTTGGTGTAGAAATTTGGTTTGTCTTGTTATAAATATTATATAATTGTGCAAACCCTTTATGCAAAGGGATCCCCATTTTTTTCAAAAAATAGGGATTAGGTGTGGGGTTCACTTCACATCGAACTTCAACAATCCGAACCGTCTATTTTGTAAGTCTCGGTTCATAGATCATCCTTGCAAAAATTCAATTCAATCCGAAACTATTTGCCTTTTTAATTATCAAGATAAAATTTCATTGTTTCTTATATAACAAAGTATTCGTTAATTTCTTTTAACCCAATTAGATGTCTTAAACATTTCCAATTTGGCTAATATTTTGTAAGGATGATCTATGAGGTGCAACTTGAAAAATAGACAGTTCGGATCATTAAAGTTCGATGTAGTATGGACCCCACAACTAATCCCCATTTTTATAAAAAAAATGGGGATCCCTTCCCTTAAAGATTTCCTATAATTGTGATTGTGTAAATCCTAGACATATTTAATTTCTAGATTATCTATTATTCTAGTGATATACTTTTTTCCTATGCGATTGTTTGGAGGACAAGTTAATACTCTCCTCTTGGTTTACTATGAATAAAGGCATTGATATAGGGAGAACCAAAACAATCCCTAAGCATTCTACATTTCTCCACTCTCTCTATACTGCTGCCGCACCCTCTCTCTCCCTCAGATAATATAGGCCACAACACGTTATCAACATGCTCCTATCTTGCTCGGCCTGCACCAAAACCCAGCCCAGATTTGGGCCTAAGCTCACAGATTTTTGTTTTGCTGACCTAGCCTATGTGGGTTTTGGTCCAATCTTAGACCATCAATGATTTTCAACGCCTGATTCTTTTTAGCAATATTCTAAAAATTGACCTAGGGGCAACCGCCTCGACAATGGGCGGCTAACCGCAAGATGTATCGAACAACTCAAGAAGGGATACATAAAAGGAGACAACACAAAACATATTGTGTCGAAGTTCTTTTTCTCTCATCAACAACAAGAACATCAGTACATTGAAGTCAAGCAAATTTGTTCTTAGTACAACCTGATCAACCTTTTCACAAAGTCACTGCCGAAATCTACCTTTCAAAAGCTTGTTCAAAGAAATGGTAGGTGTAAACCTTCTAAGTTGTAACATTATTAGTTCTCTTTAGAATTATGTCAAACTCAAAGGAGTATCTCGAAGTATACTGACTTGGCCTTAATGTACTATTTTTCCTATGATTATGAGCATTTTTCCCTTTGGGTTTCTGCTACTTAACTAGGTTTAACAAGGCATCCATCTTGGGCTGGTCATACCCTTTTCATAGGCGTTTAAATTGGCTTTACCTTACATCACATTTTTCTTTGGACTATGGGTTTTGCCTCATATTGGGTTTTACCATACCTGGGTTTTGTAAAACTCATTTTCATATGCAAGTTCCATATTCGAGACTAACGTGTTCCCAGATCAATGTCGATGAGTCGACTTCATCAACTTTGCCAAACCTGATGTTGCATCTACTTGAGTATTTACACACTTAAGGGAGAGTGTTATAAATATTATCTAATTGTGATTATGTAAATCCTTGATAGATCATTCCAAAAACCCGCAACCTTTTAGTATCATTTCAAATTGGTCTCAACCTTTTTATACATTCTAAACAAGTACCAAACCATGTGAAAATGTCACATCTATTAAGCCCAACTAAAAATACATTAAATTAATTAGGACTTACTTTGTCTCCAAAATCAATAAAAAGTCATGGAAGCATACCCTTCACCAACTAACAGTCACCATCACCTCCAAACTCAACGCAAAACCACCAACTAACAGTCACCATCACCTCCAAACTCAACGCAAAACCACCAACTCCACCCTACAACTCAAGCTGCCAACATCGAGAAAAAGGTCATGGAGGTTGTTGAAATGGTATGGACTGTCATGATACGGCCACCACCATCTTCACTTTCAACAAAGAAAAACTAGAAGCTTTACGAGTTGAGAATCGGCGAATGAGGAAATCACATGTAAAAAACCATGCTCCTGGAAACCCAATTTGAATTCTTAACCCTCTTCTTGTTAGGAGATTGCCCTTCTAATGTATTTCTATTTGGGTCCATTTTTCGATTCAATTCAATACCCGTCTGATCATTAGGTTCTATATTATATAAGCTATCTTTGAAATTTAGATTTTGAGCCAACTAATATTAATGTTGACCATGATATACCCATTTGGTGAATTTTGATATAATCTATGTTTAAAAAATTAACTGCAGATTAACGGATCTAACATTTTCAATAAGTTGGATATTTGTTTGAAATGTATAAAAAAGTTGGAACTAATAAAAGGTTGAAGAGTTTTAAGTACTTAAACCTAAATGATATAATCTAAGATATTCCCATCAAAGGCCCAGGATCAAGTGATCCGGGCTGTTGAAATTTGATCCAACGGCTACAATTATTATAACTTTTAAAGAGGCTCTATGTTTGTAACCGTTTGATTAAATTTCAACGGTGATCCTAGGCCTTTGATGAGAGAGATCCGGACCGACTCGGATCCTTTTCCCTCTAAATGAAGCTTCTGCTTGATGTGACGTTGATTTTGATCAATTCTGTGGAGGCAATCGGATACAATTAATTGAACCAGGATCCTCGCCGGATCCATTCCCTAGGGATCCCGCAATCGTGTCCGTTCATTATATATCGTGCGGTCAGAAATTATTTAAAATTTAAAATTTAAAATTCAAATATAAATAGTACCTAACGAAAACTGACCGCACAATATACAATGAACGGACAAGATTGCGGAATCCCTAAAATCCCGAGGGAATGGATCCGGCGAGGATCTTGGTTCCAATTAATTAACCAAAACAAAACGTTGGATGATTAAAGTATATAAATGTGAATGTGACAGAGATCATGGACTCCCTCCCTCACGAGGCATCAACCTTAACTTTAATAACAAACAAGTCTCGTGCAAACTGCAAAGCTTCAATTGTGTTCTTGGTATTCAAAACTTTTTGGCCTACACGTTTTGGATAATTTTCATTACTATATTCATAGAGATAACAACTTGCTTTTGCCAAATTTTTCGGGCGTCAACGCTGTAAAAAGCAAAAATGTTAAAAAAAGAGAAAAAAAAATTCATTTAGAAATGATTTTAAAATAATTAAAAATATTATCGGTAAAAATGTTTTTGAAATTAATTTTTAATAAAAAGTGCATTCTATAAAAATATTTTAAGTGTTTACTGTAAAAAAAATCTTTCAAAAAGTACTTAAAATGTTTTTGAAACTCAATATCAATTTTATAAAAAAAAATTTAATTATTTTAAAAATATTTCCAAACGGAAATAACTAACGTAACTGTGGTTGGTTGGTGACACAGTGAAAGGCAAAGCAGGTAGTCACATCAGGACAGATACCCTAAACGTGATGAGGGTATCCATTCCCCATTCCCACTCATAGAAACGGCTGAAATTCCACGCCATCAGAGTATGTACGCGGAGCGGAGTTTGCTTTGTTTATTTCATTAATCCATAAATGTGATTAACAATTATAATTGTGTGTTTTTTTGTGTTGGATTGCTTTTAGAGATCAATCAAATCATTCCAACAACGTATACAAATTATGGAGATATTTGGCATACGGAATTAAATAAAATTACGTACACATTCAAGTAAGAAGTTAATTGAACGATAACTTTGATGACGATAAATTAATATAACACATCATATTGTTTGACAATAGAACATTTATATCATGCATGTTCTTAAGTTCAACTACAAAGTTTAGTGGACTAAATGTTTGACATGGTTAAGGTGTCTCCAATCCCATTCTCTTTTAGTATTCCCGTCATTTTTATAGACGACAAATGAATGCCTCTTAGTCAAGTTAAACATTAAATTAGTCAAGTTCGAATCATATTATTATTAGTCTATTGTGACGCCTAACCCACTTCCCTACCAGACAGTGTAGATAATATCGTTTAGTCAAAAAAATTAAAAATTAAAAACCTCCATTAACTTTCTCCTATCTCTCGAGCTGCCTCAGCCTTCTTGTTTGTCTTTATATTCTTTCGGTTACTCTTCTATTTTTATTTTGTTTCTGCCTTTCGATTACTCTTCTTAATCTGTGAACTTTAGGGCGTGTTTACGTGTCCGTAATCGGAATCAAAAGTCAAAGTGTGATTCCAATTACGGGTTATTCTTGTGTTTACTAAAATTTGAAGGAATCAAAATAGGTGGGGTCCACTCGAAAGATAGGAATTGAATTCTTAATTTTGGAGGAATTGAACTCCTGAGTAGGAGGTGTCATTTGAATTCCAGGACAAATGAGGAATCTGGAATACAATTTTCTACTCATTATAACCCCATCTAATTCCAAAAAACTCCAAATCTGCCATTCAAATCAACAAGCCCATACCTCTCTGCCTACCTCCCTTTCATCTCCATGTGCCCCAGTGAACCAATCTCAAGAATCCAAGGACATCTTCAGATATCGTAATGAGCTGGTTGTTCTTTGGTTGTGGCATCATGGTTGTGTGGGGATGGAGGTACGACGCGCGAGAGAGATCAATGGATGCGCAGGAAATGATGATGAAGGATCCACAGAAAATAAAATCGAGGAGAGGGAGGGAAAGAATGGTGGCGGTAGCAGCTGGTGAGGATTGACGAATGATACTGGGGAGAAGAGAAAAGACGTGAAAAATTGGGTTTCAAAAGGTAGAAAACTTGGGCTGCTAGCTTGGGAAGTTATGGGGTGGGTATAAAAAATTAGGTTTGAAAAGGAAAAAAAAAAAGTTAAAAAATTAGTTTATAAAGAGATAGAAAATTGGGTAAATTACATAAAACTACCTCAATTATTGGGTCAGTCACAGTTTCATACCCCATCTTTAAAAAATTTCAATGTCATACCTCATCTACGAATTTTTTACAATTTCATACCTTCCGTCAGTTTTCTGTCAATTCTTTCGTTAAATAGTGACGTGGCTTGAGATGGGGCCCATTCTCTATTAAAAAATTAATTAAATATTAAAAAAACTAAAAAAAAAAATCATTTAATATATTTTTTTGCATGGGGGACCCACCCCAAACCCAAATCTTGTCTTCCCCAAAGCCACCCCTTTCTTCCCCTAAACCCACCTCTGTTCCCGACCCCTCCTTCACCAATTTCAGCACCAATGACAACAACTCTAGCTACAACTTCTCCAAATCCTCCACCTCCTCCTCCGTCCCCTCCCTCAAATCCTTCAAAGCCTCCCTCCCTGAAAACCCACAAATCTACGACTTCTCCGAGATCCGTTCCGCCACCTCCAACTTCCTCCCCCACCGCCTCCTCTCCTCATCTTCCTAGCGATGCTCTCTTTGATCCAAAGACGCTATCATCTTCCAGTGCAAATCCCGCATTCCCATCTCCCTCCCTGACCTCCAGCGCCGCCTCTCCCTCATCTCCAAATTCCACCACTCCAACCTCTGCAGATCACCACCGACCTCGCCCACAGCCTTGATTATATGCACCACGGCTCCGGCCTCGACTCAACCTTCGTCCACAACCACATTAAGAGCTCCAGCATCATCTTCTCCAAGGAGGACCACCTCGTGCTCGGCGCCAAAATCTGCCATTTCGGCACGACGGAACTCTGCGGCAAGACCCAGGCTTGGTCAACGAAACTGGATGGCACATACAGTTACATGGTGCCGGAGTTTCAAGAGCAAGGAGAACGTGGTGGGTTTGGGGAAGACGGGATGGGGAAGAAAAGGGTGGTCCGCATGCAAAAAAAATATTAAATGATTTTATTTTTTAGTTTTTTTTAATATTTAATTAATTTTTTTAATTTTTTAATAGAGAGTGGGCCCCGTCTCAAGTCACGTCACTATTTAACGGAAGAATTGACAGAAAACTGACGAAATGTATGAAATTGTAAAAAAATCGTAGATGAGGTATGACATTGAAATTTTTTTAAGATGGGGTATGAAACTGTGACTAACCCGATAGTTGAGGTAGTTTTATGTAATTTACGCTAGAAAATTCAATCATTTATGGGTTAAGATTGTATGAAATTTAAATTTTACTAATTATCTCATAAAATAATTCATTTAGATCAAGGGCAGTTTAGTAATCAAATAGTTTTGATTCTGATTCAGAAGTGAATTAGTAAACAACTTATATGAAACCAACATCATTCCTATTCCGTTTCTTGACAATTTAGTAAACAACTTTCATAGGAATCTGATTCTAATTCCTCCCCAATCCAATTCCACATCAATTCAATTCATCTTCAATTCAATTCCCTCAATTTTAATTACGAACTAGTAAACGAGCCATTAAATAAATACCCACCACTGATCCCCTTCACACCCTCCTCCTTGTCCTCCAACACAACACCCATCTCTCTCTCTCTCTCTCTCTCTCTCTCTCTCTCTCTCTCTCTCTCTCTCTCTCTCTCTCTCTCTTTCTCTCTTTTGCCATTTTTATAAGGGAGTTTTAACGAAAAGCCCACAGTACTGTTCACTTTAACGAAAAACCATATTTTTACACTAAAAAGTCAAACTTAGTACTATTCACTTTACCTTTTATTTTGTCATTTTCGTTAAAACTCAAAGTTTTCAAGTTATTTTCATT
Source organism: Heteromeles arbutifolia (assembly GCA_024362995.1). Classification (NCBI taxonomy): domain Eukaryota; kingdom Viridiplantae; phylum Streptophyta; class Magnoliopsida; order Rosales; family Rosaceae; genus Heteromeles; species Heteromeles arbutifolia. Next base: position 27,826,301 of record JANCRC010000014.1, read on the forward strand.
AGTTTTCCTTTTTTATAATCCCTTCCCTCCACCCCCAACAATCATATGGTCACGGGTCAGCTGTCCCCAAAATAAATGTCTCCTTGGTGTCTCTTCGGTAAGTTCGCGACACCTGTCCAACACTTAACACTGTTAAGTCCCCTTAACACACCTCCTCCTCTGTTATTTCTTGGTTTGCAACCACGGGTTAGAGCAAAACCACTTTTTCAGTTTTCATTCTTGTCGTCTCCTTTAGAAATTGATATATATTGGAAACTCAAATTCTACAATTTCGGATTCAAACAGAATGTTTTCCAATCTGTCCAGTTGACCTAACCCATCCTGAGTTGCTTGACTTATTGCATCTTAATTTTATGTCAATTCTGATAACAAAATATTTTATTCCCATACAATTCGCGAAAATTTGTGTTGCTTGAGAGAGATTAACGATAACTGAAAAATTGATTGATGGAGAGATAAAACGAGTTTGAAATTGAAATATTGAAAGATACAATGACTTGTTTTGACAAATTCGTTGAGATTAGCAGAGTGGACGTTCCTGATGGCATGAGCTCGCAGCTGGTGGCCAAGCCATCTGAATCGAAACCGTCGTTTTGAATTGTGGGCTCTCGCTGGCGGCGGTGAGGTGTGGAGGAGTAGGTGGGGTCACATAGGTATATAAACACAACACTGTTTTGTTGATGATATGAAGAACAAGGCGGCCGGAAGATATGGAGGAAGAGTCCATCGAAATGGTTCTGGTACCAGTGGGTGCCTTCATAAGAGAGGACTTAAACGTCCGAACCAAAAAAAAAAAAAAGGATTTAACAGTGGTAATTATCTGTTAAGTGTTGGACAGGTGTCGTAATATTAAATAAGAGACACCAAGGAGACATAGAGTAAATTGTACAAATGGTCCCTCAACTTTAATCAAATTGGAGCAATGGTCCCTCAACTAAAAATCTATTACCATTGGTCCCTCAACTTATCAAAATGTGTAGCTATAGTCCTTTTCATAAATTTTGTCAAAATTTTGTCAAAATAAGTTAAATTGGAATGACCATTTATACAATTAGGATCCCTCAACTCATCAAAGTGTATAATTATGGTTCTTTTTGTCAACTATGTCAAAAATTTTGTCAAAACGAGTTACATTGGAAGGACCATTGCTACAATTGGGTTAAAGTTAAGGGACCATTTCTCCAGTTGAATTAAAGTTGAGGGACCAATGGTAATGGATTTTTAGTTGAGGGACCATAGCTGCACGTTTTGATAAGTTGAGGGACCAATGGTAATGGATTTTTAGTTGAGGGACCATTGCTCCAATTGAGTTAAAGTTAAAGGATCATAGCTACAATTTACTCAGGAGACATATATTTTGGGGACAGCAGACCTGTGGCCCAATCATATAGAGCAAGAAACCCCTCCAAGAAAAGCCCGTCACCCTTCAAAAATACCCAAACTCCCCCAGCGCAATACTCGTTTCCCAAACTCCCCCACTTCCATCCATTTTCTTGGCCTCCTAATAGTAGTATCACCTATACAACTCCCTCATACATCATCTTCGTACAACTCCCTGCACGGCCACCCCCATTTCCCACAACCTCCCCCTCCCACCTCCCATGGAGTCACCCCTCTTATTATTCTTATTACTCATTCTTTGACCCTTTCGCGTACAACAAGGGTCGCCGGCGACCCTCGAGCATGGAATTTGATTTCTCCTGATCGGATTCATCCTCTTCCTTGTTCCGAGGATCCAAGACCCTTGCTTCTTCTTTTTTTATTGATAATTTTTTGGCAAAACCAAATAACCAAAAGAATCTTCCCATTTCTCATGACATTCTGATTCGGCAAAATTCTTGAAATTCCCACATCAAAAATCGAAATTAAATTCTGGGTTTTTTCAGAAATTGTTCAATCTGTAAAACCCAGATCGGAATTCTCTCCATTTTCCGTTTTCGATTTCCCTTTTTTTTCTTTTTTAATTTGAGCTATGTCAGCATCGATAACCTCATCGCGGGAGCTGTTTCTCCGGCAGACTTCTTCGCCGCGCCGGCAGCCGCTGCTCCGGACCCAAGTCTCAACCAGCACCGCCCGATTTGCTGAAGTCGTAGGCGGCACCACCGCCGATTGCGCTGCCGTGTGCTGCTGCTGCCCGTGGGGCCTCGTCAACCTCTTAGTTCTCGCAATCTACAAGGTCCCGGCGGGGCTCTGCCGCCGCGTTCTGAAGAAGAAACGCCGCCAGCGGCTGATCAAGAAGGGGCTGTTGCTGACCCGGAATCGCAAGTGCAGTTGCGGGTTCGCCGGCTCGGAGCTCCAGTTCCACCCGGTGGGTTTGCAGTGCGTGGCGGAGATCAACAACAGGTCGCAGAAGGTCTCCGACGACGAGTCGTGTGACAAGGATGTGATGCAGCTCGAGAAGGAGATGTGGGACCGGTTTTACAGTACCGGGTTTTGGAGAAGCCCATCCCAGAGGGAACCGTCGCCCAAGGTTCTAACTGGTATATAATTTAAAAATATTTAACTATTGGCGAAATGGCCACAATACCCCCCGAGTTATAATTACTGAGGTTATTTGGTGTGTTGACCACATTAGATTTGATTTAATGTGGTTAAATCTAAATATATACGGGGATGTGGAAAATGAAATATTTTGGTGTGTAACCGGTAATTTATTCATCTGATGATTTATCCGTCACGTGATGAAGGGATAGAGATGACCTAAATCATCGAAATTAGGTTTTTTCAGGGTGGGAATTTGTATATTGTAAGAGTTTGCATCCTTGTCATGTTGTTTGACTTTGGGGGTTAAATGTGGATTTTGCGGGCATTGAAAAAAGAAAGAAAATGGTTGTTGAAGGTTTCAAAGATTATTGGAAGTGATACGTTGCCGGCCTATTTCTGCTTTATTTTTTATTTAGTTTATTTAGTTTTTAACGTAGTTTCTAGATCATGTACAAATTGTCTCACCAAAATTAACAAAAAAAGAAAATGTTTGAATCTCCAAAAATGATCTTCTTTTTTTTCTTTTTTTTTTTTGGAGTTTTAACGAAACACTCCTGATACTGTTCATTTTTAACGAAAAATCACATTTTTACCTTTTTTTTGGTATAATTCACTATACCTTTATTTGTCTTTTTCATTAAAATTAAAAAAAAATGAATTTTTCGTTATTTTTTTTTTGTTTTTTGTTTTTGTGGTTATGTGGGAAGGCGATATGTTTGAGGGAGAGGTGTCTGTGATCTTAAAATTGCTGGTGATTTAAATATTTTATGTTTGAATGTGATGATATATTTTGGTATGGACAGAATCTAAACCTGAGTTTGGTTTTACAACCATTGTTCTTCCTAGAAGGGAAATTCGGCCATAGTTAGCTGAACGATGTAACGGCTCAAGCAGTGTTCGTATTCAAATATTTTCTTAACACAAACGATGTTTTCTTTCAGATAATATATGACAGGCAATTTGAACTTCAATGCAGAAGAAGAGTACATATGTTGAAGCCAATCTAATACGCACATGTTTGCTTGAGGAAATTCAAATAGTGTTCATATTCATACATGATGATAGAAGAATGACATAAGGGCGATAGCAAAAAGTTTAAGTGTGACCACTGTTTAAATGAGCTAACAGTTTATATAGTGTTCATAGGAGTTTAAATCTTCTGTACTCATTTTGTGTGTGACCTCTCTGTGATCTGTATCATTAATTCACATCTTAGTCAATGACTTTCATTGGGAGTGGAATCGAGTTGGATATTATAAATGAAAGCATGAGGAACTTGGTAGGGTCATATGTTTGTGGCTTTACACTTGATCTTGGATATGCAGATAGATTTCCTTTTTTGCTGTCCATCTTGTTTAAAACAACACTTTTTCTCTTGCTTTGTACAAATTCTATGTTGCTTCACCTTTTGTCACAATTTTTCTTTGCACACTTTGGTCAAATTCACACTCCCACAAAAATAAAGGAAGTCTCTCCGGCTCTGTTTCGGTGAGAGGTTTCCATGTTCCAAGGAATTTGGAAAGTAAAAAATGGATCACAAATCTTAGTTTACTATCCAGAAATTTCTTGGTTTTCAACATTTCATACATCAATTTTTTTTTATCGCAGTCTGGTACCTAAAATGATAATTCTAAAACACTTTCATATATTTGTTTAGCTTTCTGTTAAAACAGTCGTTAACCATTTAATGGTCAATGACCGTCTTTAGGCCACTTTAACAGAAAGGCCAAGACACATGCCTTGTCAAAGTAATTGTATTTCTTTTTTTTTTAACAAATACGATATTATCTACACTAAAGTGGAGGGGATGTGCTAAACCTCACAATGGGTTAACAAGAATGTGATTCAAATTCGCCATTGGTGAGAATCAAATCTAAAATCTCTCACTTACAAGTAAAAAATAATACTACTAAACTGCAGTACTAAGTAGCAATACTTTTAAGGCTTATTTGTCAATTTGCCCCCTGAACTGATATGGAGCTGCCAATTTCGTCCCTGAACTTCAATTTTAGCCAATTACCTCCTTGAACTTTTATAATTAGCCAATTTCGCCCTTGAACTTTAACGTGAGCCAATTATCCCCTGAACTTTTATAATAGCCAATTTCCACCTTGGCATTTGATTTTTAAAAAAAATCATCTAACTTTCCATCCATCTTGATCACAAGATCAACACATGACAACTGCATGAGGGCAAAAATGATAGAAAATTGAATGGATGAAAAATTGAAATGAAAATTTTTAAAATATAGGGTAAATCTCAGTTTACTACCCTCAAGTTTCGTGGTTTTCAACATTGGTACATGAAGTTTTTTTCGTCCCAGAGTCATACCTAAAGTGCTAATTTTAGGACAGTCTCATACATCTGTTAGTCTGGCTGTTAAGTCTTTTATTAACTGCTGATGAGGCGCCTATGTAGACAATGACTAGGTGCCACGTGGACATTAAAAAATTAAAAAATAACCCTAAAAACTAAACAAGTTTCCCCGCCGGGAAAGAATCCTTTCCGGATCCTCCTTCTTCTTTCTTCTCTGCAGATTTTCATCACCGTCATCCATTTTTCCATGAAATCTCCAAACTCTACAAATCTGCCCCCTTCTTAAAATCTAAAATTCATCTTCTTTGTTTTTTTTTTTAATTAAAATTCAACCTAAGTTTATACCTGAAGGGATTTGATTTTTGAATTGGAAGTGAGATGGGATGGATTTGATTTTGGATTGAGAGGTCTGGTGTTCTTACCTAAAGGGATTGGTGTCGTCCAACGCCATCGCTCACACGCCACACCCTCCCTCCTACTCCGCCACACTTACCGCCCCAGCCACATATTCCCCCACCCCCCCCCCCCCCCCCCCGCCGCCGCCGCCGCAGCCGTCGAAACCCTAAAAAAATCGAAAAGCTCCGCCTCAAGAAGAGGATGGTCGTCTCCGACAAAAGCCTTGAACCCCAATTTCAAGTCTCTACCTCTCTCCTCACATTTCTCACCCTATCTTTCTTCTCCGTGCAAATGGACCTAATTTTATGAAACAAATTTGAAAATTTTGGATTTAGATTTAGATTTACAGTTTTGGAGATTTGACGAGGAGGAAGTAATGGGTCAGCAATTCGACGAGAAGGGCGCTTACGAATAGATAGGGACACATGCGAGGATGGGTGGCTTGACGGAGAGATGGCGCTGACGGGGAGTTAGAGAAAAACAAACCCCAAACGTCGATTTGACGAAGGGATGGGTGATAAGGGGTGGGAGGGTGGGCATGGGTTGGGATTCTGGGGAAGACAAAGGGTTTTTGGTTTTTTTTTTTTTGTTTTTTGTTTTCTTTAAATAATTATTTTTTTTGAATTTTTAATTTCCACGTAGACCCCTTAATAACACGTGGTGCCTAGTCATTGTCCACATGGGTGCCACGTCATCAGTCGACGGGAGACTTAACAGCCAGACTAACAGATGTATGAAACTGTCCCAAATTTAACACTTTAGGTATGACTCTGGGACGAAAAAACTTCATGTACCAAATGTTGAAAACCACGAAACTTGAGGGTAATAAACTGAGATTTACTCTAAAATCTAATGTCATGGGGACTTGGTTATTTATAAAAGTTCAGGAAGGTAATCGGTTAAAATTAAAATTCAAATGATAAATTGACTAATTATAAAAGTTTATGGGAGTAATCAGCTAAAATTAATATTCAAATAAAAGATTGACAGCTTTTTAAGAGACATATCAACAGATACCTCTACTTTTAATCACTAGAAATACAAATTGTTTTCAAATATGTATTAAATTAGTATAATTTAGATGGTGAAATTTCCAACACATATCATCTTCCCTCACTTTGTTTACCACAAATTAATAAATAATAGAGTCACCATCACCTTTTGAGTGCGCGGGAGAATTGTTAGCTCCAGTGGTGAATTTTATGGTGAGAGACATCATCTTTCGGTCAAAACTGTAGTCATGCACTCTCATATAGTGACTCGTGAATTGAACCCAAGTTAGGAGTTGCATGTTCCAAATAGATCCCACTTTTCATCAAAAAAACAAAAAAAATCCCACTTTTTTTCTTTTTATCAACGAAAAACAAAAATAAAAATAAAAAAAAATAAAAAGAGAAAAAAAATGCTCTTAATTTATATTATGTCACTGTCCGGACTCTACATGTTGTTGAGTCAGGTGGGTTCAGATCTGAACTTGAATCTTTAGGCGTGGGCCGTGGGAGTGTAAACTGTCCCTTTTGTCTCTGCCCTGCAAAAGAAGGGTACCCTACAAAGACGGCTATTCTAGGATCATCTTAAACTCTTGGGTTAAAACCTAAAATTTTTAGCCCAAACAATTTAGGGCTTGTTTGGTATCCTATTTGAAAATTTTTATTATTTCTCAAAACATTTCTTAAGAACTTTTCTTGAAAACAATTTTCTTTAAGACTCAAAAACTTGTTTGGTATGCGATTTAAAAATTTTAAATCTTACAACTTAAACTGGACAAAGAGATCCCAAAAGAGAGGGTCGAGGGAGAAAGATGAGAGAGAAGGAAAGAAAGTAAGACATGATTGGAGGAAAGAGAAAGAAGAGAGAGGATCATAGGAGATAGAGAGGAAGAGAAGTGAGAGAAAAAATCGAGAGAATAAAGAAAGTGGATTGGAGGAGAGACGAAAAAGGTAAAAAAGAAGAAGAAGGGGGAGATAGAAAGAAGAAAAGAGAGAGATAGATTTGGAGTGAGAGGGGAGGAGGGAAAGAAAAGAAATGAGTAAGTTTAAGTTTAAAAACTCACTTTTTGTTTTTTTCAGAGAATAGATTATATTTTTGAGTTAGTCTTGAATTCAGTTTTTGAAAATAGGCCTACCAAACAAGTTTTTAAGGCCTAAAACTTGAAAATTGTTTTTGAGTTTAAAAAGTTGGATTCAAGTAGAGTACCAAACAGACCCTTAGGTTTTAACTCAGAAACAGTTTTTCTCTTCCAACCCTTTTGAGTTAAATATTTAGCCCGAAATGATTAAAGAATGAATTTAGGATAATTTCTTTCTTAAAGTAACTTTAAAAAAAAAAATTATGTAGACTATCCTAATTTAATTTTATGAACATTTTAACATAAAAATATTTAGATTCCGATAAATATTGAAAAATCACTAAACCGACACTATGAAACTTGTGGAACATTACGAAAGAATATGAAACACATAATGTTAAGGAAAGTATCTCCACAGATTAGTCAATATTGTTAATTGATATTGTTGTTATTTACTTCCTTGTTTTGTCCTTGATGATCCTTGCGTCTAGGCTTTAGTTTAGGATCTTGTTTACTGTATTCTTATATAAATGTGTAAACCTAGTTGGAGAAATATACAATGAAAACTATATTCCATTATACGTTTTCTATGATGGTACCATAGTAATTGATATCTGGGCAAACAAAAAAGCAAACACACAAACACACAAACAAACCCTAGCAAAACGCAGCCATGGGTGATAGTGAAAAGAAGTCAACCTCCTCAGGCATGACCTCGCATTCGAAGTGGGAGAATCCTAATCACCCACTTTATCTCCATCATTCGGACCAACCTGGTGCAGTGCTTGTGCCTCAGCCACTGGTGGAAGACAATTACAGTACATGGGTTCAATCCATGACCATGGCTTTAACAGTCAAAAATAAATTAGGGCTTGTCGATGGAACAATCAAGAAACCTACTGAAGACATGAAGAACTGCAGCAGTGGAATCGGTGTAATAATCTGGTTAAGACGTGGCTCTTAGGATCTATGTCCAAGGAAATTTCAAGTAGTGTCATCCACTATAAAGATGCAAGGCAGATGTCGCTTGATTTGCAAGAAAGGTTTTCTCATGTGAACATTGTTCAATTGTTTCACATAGAAGATGAGATCCATGGCTGTGTACAAGGCAACATGACGGTGAGTTCGTACTTCACTAAATTAAAAGGGCTTTGGGACGAACGTGATGTACTGTGTTCTATCCCTGCATGTAGTTGCGACACGAAGAAGGAGATCACTTCTTATGTTGAAACCCAGAAAACCATGAAGTTTCTCATGGGTTTAAATGATTCCTATTCCACTGTTCGAAGCAATACTCTCCTCCTTGAGCCTTTACCAACAGTGAACAAGGCCTATTCCCTTGTTCTTCGTCATGAGAGGCAGGCAGAAGTCTCAAGTGGAAAGCATCCTTCTCAACCTGAAGCGGCAGTCTTTGCCGTGAAAAATGGTGGCCGAGAAAATGAACAAGAAGATGGTAATCTTCGTTGCGGGAAATGTAACAAGACGAACCATACTACCAAGAACTGCCGAGCACACCTCAAGTGCACTTTTTGCGGATGGAAAGGCCATTCATTCGAATATTGTCGTAAGCGCAAAGCGGCTGCTGAACCTGAACAAAATCGCCCATCTTCTGCTAAAGGTAATCATGTTGCAGTGCATAACAAGAAAGACGGGATGCCCAATTTTCCCTTTTCCCAGGAGGATTGCAAGCAGATACTTGCAATGTTAAACAAGAACAAGTCATCCTTTGCGAATCACGTTAGTAATTCATCAAACAATGAAGAACTTTCAGGTAAAGGTTTTTCATGCATGCATAATGGTATTACAACTGTTTGGATCTTGGATAGTGGTGCAATGGACCACATCGTTTGCAACCCTAATTCTCTCACATCATCAAGGCCTGTTTCTAACCATACTGTTGAACTACCCACTGGTTCTCTTGCCACGGTCACCCACGTTGGACAAGTCATCTTCTCACCCAACTTGGTACTTGATAATGTTTTGTGTGTGCCATTTTTCAAGTTAAACTTAATATCCATTAGCAAGCTCGCCCATAATTCTTTCTATATTACCATTTTTCTCAGAAAAATTTGTGTTATACAGGACCTACGCTCGGGGAAGATGATTGGGATGGGAATTGAGCGAGAGGGGCTATACTACCTCAATCCACCACAGAAAAGAACATGCAATGTCATTCAAGCATCAAACCCTCGTCTTTGGCATCAACGTCTAGGCCATCCATCCCAAACTGTTTCCATGTTATTTCCCTTCTTGAATAATAAACCTTGTGATTCTAATAAGTGCTTTATTTTTCCATTAGCCAAACAAACCATAGCACCATTTTCATTAAGTTCTATATCCACTAAATCCTGTTTTGAACTGATTTATATTGACATTTGGGAGGGGTATCATGTTCATTCTCTTTCTGGTGCACAATACTTTCTCACCATTGTTGATGACTACACTCGAAGCACATGGATTTACTTGATGAAACATAAATCTGATACACGGGATCTCCTTGTGCAATTTGTTCATTTGATTGAAACACAATTCACCACCAAGGTCAAAATGATTAGAAGTGATAATGGACCCGAATTTCGTCTTGACAATTTTTATGCTCAGAAAGACATCGTGCATCAAACGAGTTGCGTCAACACACCACAACAAAATGGTGTTGCTGAACGTAAGCATCGTCACTTATTAAATGTTGCCCGAGCTCTCCTCTTTCAAGCCAAAATGCCAAAACGTTTTTGGGGGGACCCCATACTTGCTGCAGCCTACCTTATCAATCGCACCCCCACACCAGTTCTTCACGGGAAAACACCTTATGAAAAGCTGTTTAACAAGACTCCCAACTATTCGCACTTACGAGTATTTGGTTGTTTGTGTTTTGCTTCCACCCATTCACATAAACCTTCCAAATTTGATCCCCGTGCCCGTCGCTGTGTTTTTCTGGGATATCCCTATGGGCAAAAAGGCTATCGTTTACTTGATCTTCAACTTCATAAAGTTTTTGTCTCCCGTGATGTCATTTTCTTTGAAGATCAGTTTCCCTTCCCCTTAGACACTTTCGATGCCCATGACAACTCACTCACCACATCCCCCTCACTTTTACATTTTGACATGGATTCTTTTCCCGACACACCTACCATGCCTTCCGCACACTCTGACCCTACACCACCTGCATTATCCTCGCCTGACTCTCCTACCAACCCTGCACCGTCCGACCCTATCCTCCCCTCTTCTCCACCTTCAGCCCCCATCTCTTCCTCCTCTTCAGATCCTCCATCTTCCTCGCCTCCAGATACTTTACCTTCTCCCATTCAAACTGCTCCGCCCACCCTTCCACCCCGACGTGGAACTCGTTCTACTAAACCTTCCCCTTTTTTGCAGGATTTTCATATCGAGGTTCCCCTCCCGTCTCAGCCTGATCCTACGTCTTCTCTGAACGTCGTCCAGTCCTCATCAGGTACTTCTCATCCTCTCTCCACTTACTTAACTTATGATCGTCTTTCACATCACCATAAAGCTTACACTGCCAATCTCACCCTCCTCAAAGAACCCACCAGCTTTTCCCAAGCTGTCCGAGATCCACACTAGCGTGATGCCATGCAACATGAAATAGCTACTCTTCAAGCAAATCATACATGGACACTTGTGCCTTTGCCGTTGCATAAACGTCCCATTGGCTGTAAATGTGTTTACAAGATTAAGCTCAAACCTGATGGCACAATCGAACGGTACAAGGCGCGCCTCGTTGCCAAGGGCTACAGTCAAATTGAAGGTGTTGATTACCGAGAAACATTTGCTCCCGTTGCTAAATTAACCACAGTTCACGTGCTTCTTAGTGTTGCGGCTGTGCAAGGCTGGCATCTCCATCAACTAGACGTGAACAATGCGTTCTTACATGGTAATCTCGACGAAGATGTTGACATGAATTTACCCCCTGGTTTCGGACGAAAGGGGGAGAATCGAGTATGTAAGTTAAATAAATCTCTATACGGTTTAAAGCAAGCTTCCAGGCAGTGGTTCATTAAGCTATCCAATGCCCTCAAGGCTACTGGGTTCCATCAATCATGGTCTGATTATTCACTATTCGTCCGAAGCCGTCATGGTAACTTTGTTGCTTTATTAGTCTATGTTGACGATGTGATACTGGCAGGGAATAATCTGCATGAAATTGAAGAGACTAAGCAGTCCCTCTCTCAACGGTTCAAGCTGAAAGACTTGGGACAACTCAAGTATTTTTTGGGAATAGAAGTTGCACGCTCAAAACGTGGAATCACTTTATGCCAGCGCAAATATGCACTAGAGATATTGGATGACGTTGGTTTTCTAGGAGTTAAGCCTTCAAGGTTTCTTGTGGATCAAAATTTGTCTCTCACACAAATGGAAGGAAATGAGTTAAAAGATCCTTCGTCATATAGACGACTTGTGGGCAGGTTAATTTACTTGACCATAACGAGACCTGATTTAGCATATGTCGTCCACATACTAAGTCAATTCATGGAGAAACCACGGCAACCACATCTTGAGGCAGCACATAAAGTCCTCAAGTACATCAAACAAGCACCAGGACAAGGAATTTTTCTTCCTTCCACAGGCTTACTGGAATTACAAGCATTTTGTGATGCTGATTGGGCTAGATGTAGAGATACTCAAAGGTCGATAACTGGCTACTGTATTTTGCTTGGTCAAGCGCCCATTTCTTGGAAAACTAAGAAACAAACAACTATATCTCGTTCTAGTGCAGAGGCTGAATACCGTTCCATGGCCACCACATGTTGTGAAATCATATGGTTGAAGAATATTTTGAAAGATTTGAAAGTGTGTGATTCACAACCTGCCAAGTTGTTTTGTGACAATCAAGCAGCATTACACATTGCCTCAAATCCTGTTTTTCATGAGCGAACGAAGCATATAGAGATTGATTGTCACCTAGTACGAGAGAAGATTCAGGAAGGGATGATACGCACAGCTTACGTAAGGACAAGTGATCAACCGGCTGATATATTCACCAAGCCATTGAGTTCAACACAGTTTGAAGTTTTACTTAGCAAGTTGGGTGTCATTAACATACACTCCAACTTGAGGGGGAGTGTTAAGGAAAGTATCTCCACAGATTAGTCAATATTGTTAATTGATATTGTTGTTATTTACTTCCTTGTTTCGTCCTTGATGATCCTTGCGTCTAGGCTTTAGTTTAGGATCTTGTTTACTGTATTCTTATATAAATGTGTAAACCTAGTTGGAGAAATATACAATGAAAACTATATTCCATTATACGTTTTCTATGACATAAAATTTTTTTTTTTAATTACTTTAGCCGTTTGATTTAAATTTGACCGTTATATTTTTTTTTTTACCGTTGGATTTGATCAAATTAGATCTTAACTGTTGGATATAATTAATTTATAAATATAAAAAAAAATATACATATATTGTGATAGCCCGTCCCGAATTATTTTTATTGGCGGTGTGAATTGTCGAAATTGCCCTTGGACGTTGTGTTGTGTTGTGTGTGTTATGCTTTTAGAATTGGGCCAATCCATTTTCTCCCTAATATTTTGGACCCAATTGGAACTTTGGTTTTATTTTTGTTGTTTTGATTGGTGACCCAGCTGGACCACACACTCAAACTCTCTCTCTCCTCCCTCTCGGGTTTCACCCATTTCCCATACAAGTGTACGGACGAACCTCAAACCAGACCATATCTTCTCAGATCGAGGGATTTAAGGTCACCATTTTGTTCCTTGTGACCTCACGAGTTGAATGGTACCCTTAGTTCGACTTGAAACCGTCGGAACCCCTGAGTTCCCATAAGTTCCGGCGAGGTGAACAGTGACACGATCGTGATCGTGGGTGATCTAGGAAGTTTGAGGACTCAAAAAGTATTATTCTAACTTCCTTGTCGTTTTGGAGTAGTTTTAACGTCAGGATCGTGAGCACTCGGAATCCCAATTTTGAGCACTGTTCATGAGATCGTAATTGTGTAGTTTTCGGGGAGTTTTGAAGTTATAGGAAGCTTTAGAACACTCTCACGAAGCTCGGAGAAGAAAGTTGAGGTGTTTTGGACGTCGGGAAGCTCGAGAATAGTTAGTTGCAGAGGTGGCCGGTTATCGTGGATTTTTCCGGCAAGATCTCGTGAGTTTTAGGTCCTAAAATTGGTAAGGATTTGTTCTACTCACTCTAAGCTTCATTTTGGTACAAATTTCATGGATTTTGGTGCAAAAACGAGTGAGATATGAAGTTTTAAAGATTTTCCAGTTTCCTGGCGAGTACTAGCAGCGGTCGCCGGCGAGGTCCATTGGAGAAGAATGGAGAATATTCCGTCGAAATCGACAGAATATTCCTAACGGTAACTAACGGCATCAGGTTAGTTTTAACGGAATATGCTTGTTTTTGACGAAATATTCCTTACGGCGTTAACTGTTTTGTTAGGGTTGGCCCCGCGTGGGGGCGTGTCTGGCTATGCCTTGGTTGGGGCATGGGTGGTCGGAAAATTTTTCTAAAATATAGGGATGTTCTTGAGGATGAGTAGGTCATGGTGGTATATTCAAATACCTTATTTGAGCATTTTATGAGAAGTTATTAGCTAGTTTCGTTTATGTGCTTTAAATGAACGTTTATATAGTTGTTTCGCATATAGGTGAGACCTATCCTAAGGACGAGCGCCATCAATTGAGGTTCGGGGGCTATGACCCTTCGACATATCAGTGAGTGGGCTTTTGGTTTTCTGTATATACCTATATACTTGAGTTTTTCCCAAAAAACGAATTTGAAAGATTATATGTTTTGAAATGCCATGCAAAGTATCTACTTATTTAATTATGCATTAGTAGTTGTATATATTTATGATTGGTGCTGCAGACGCACAGGTAAGTGCCAAGTAAGTTCATAAATTAAAGATTTGAGATTTCTTGAATTATGAGATATGATGTGATGCATTGAGAGCTCATAAACCTGCACCTCGGTGTTAGTGCTCCCACCCAGAGTTAGGGCACAGTCCTTCACGTAATGTTCACCTCCCGCACCATATACTTGCCTTGGATCCAAGTTAGGTGCACAGGCTTGTCGTACAGACCACTATAGGTGGTTCCGACTCGTATGTGACCCGCGATTTATTGCACAGTCTTCACGTGATCGTAGCACTAAAGCATATTTATTTTACACCTAGCCCTATCGTACATACCACTTTAGGTGGTTTCGACTCGTGTGCAGGATTTGATATGATTAAGATTGATTATGAGCTATAAACTCAGCCATGCAGGTCACGTTAGGTGGACCCGGCTGATATGATATCTGGCATTTATATATGTTAACTGGATTACTTATGGCATTTCATTGTGATACTTTGGCATGGTATAGTTCTATGAATTTTCATCATAAGCATGATTTTTGATATGGCATATATATTATATTTTATGGGAAATTATACAGGTTTTACGGCAAGGGGTTAGAACTTTTGAGAAACGAAATGATTTTGAAAAGCTTTGTTTTTGCCCACTCACACTTTTTGTTTTGCACCCCTCCAGGTTTTAGGTAGAAGTGCTTGGGTGGCTTACGAGGATTTCCGGAGGTTCTGACAGATTTCACCAAATGTAGGATCACCTTTGGGTGTTGTTTAATTAATACTTGTCATGTCGGACTACAATTAGGCTACTTATGCTCTGGTTGTGTATTTCACACTTAATCTCGCACTAGCATGTTTTCTTAGCTAGTATTGCTAGTAGTTTGGTTTTTATTTATTCATATTTCTCTATATCAATATTGCTTCCGCACTGTGCACATGGTTACGTAACTCTCACGTGACGGCCAGCACGCCCTAATCTAGGTCGGGGTGTGTCATATATGGTGGGCAGCCTCACTAACCCAGGGGGGAATCTTGGGCTAAATTTGTTCGAGAAATGAGTTTTGAGTTTTAACTCATATTTGGCCCAAGGGTTGGAGCAAGTTAGGGTAAGTTTAGAACCTAAAATTTGAGTTTTACTGCAAGAGTTGGAGTAGGTCTAAGTTACAAATGTGAAAATGTAGAAACAAATTCAAGAAAGTGTTGTCACTTAGTATTATAGTTTAGTGATGTGATGACCCGTCCCTAATTTCCATGTAATTTTCTCCCCGAGTGTTAAATGACGTTTATGCCTTTTTTGGCAAAAGTGGAACCTGACGTGGACGTAGTTATTCATCTTTTAAATTATTTTTCTCGATATCGTAAATAATTAGTACTCGTTGTTACGAATGCGTGAGCGTGAGTTAGACCCGAATCAAAGTTGTAACGAAAAAGTTACGTTTTGTTAAAGTGCGTTAACAACAGGTAAATTTGTACACGTGTGTGCTAATTATTTAGTGTAGGAAACTACTATTTTTTATAAGAGCAAGTCCACCGTGTGCTCCAGCCCGAGGGACAGGCGCAGGAACAGGGCCATGTAGCCCGAGTGATGAAGCCCAACGTGTGCTGGCGAGCAAGCCCGAGGGAGAGGCTCGGCGATTCGTGCCAGCCCAAGCGCTCGAAGGGAATGTGACGTGGGCTGACGTCACGGCGACGTCAGCCACAATATAAAAAGAGTAAACTGTCAATTTGCCCCCTAAACTTTCACCTAGCTTTCGATTTCCCTCCTGAACTTTTCGATTGGAAAATTAAGGACTCAAACTAATTTTTTTAGCCAATTTGCCCCTTACCGTTAGTTTTTTAAACATTCCATCCATATTTCTGTTAAGTGAGACCATGTGCACAACATGTGAGGGTAGTTAAGTCATTTCACTCTTAAAAATGATTAAAAAACTGAAAATAAATAATTAAAAAAAAACTTTCCCTCTATTTTTTCCCTCTGATTCCTATCCTCAATTTTATTTTTCACTCATTCCTATTCATGAGAAATGACATATGGTGTTATTGTCTTCAAAAGTATTTAAGTTAGTCCTTTTCTTGAAGCATGTACTATCATTTTTATTTTCTCTAACAAATTAATAATTTGACAAATGCTCATGGCGTTATTGTCTCCAAAGCAGTGCATTAATATAAGAAACATGTTCATAATACTCATAAAAAATGCTCAAGATAATTACATACTTTTCATAATGTCATAATAATCCCAATACAATTCCACAAAATGATCCTTAACAATTGTGTATTGAATTTTTATTTATTTATTTTTGGTAAAGAATATATACTTGATTTATTCACAATAGATTTTTAGGTCTAATTGCCATCTACCGCAATCTTATTGATATCGAAGTACCTCCATGTTTCTTCTATTAATGCACTGCTTTAGAGATAATAACGCCATGAGCATTAGTCAAATTATTAATTTGTTAGAGAAAATAAAAATGGCAGTACATGCTTCAAGAAAAAGACTAACTTAGATACTTTTGAAGACAATAACATCATATGTCATTTCTCATGCATAGGAATATGTGAAAAATAAAATTGAGGATAGGAATTAGAAGGAAAAAATAGAGGGAAAGTTTTTTTTTTATATTTATTTTCAGTTTTTTAATCATTTTTAAGAGTGAAATGACTTAACTATCCTCACATGTTGTGCACATGGTCTCACTTAACAGAAATATGGATGGAATGTTTGAAAACTAACAGTAGGGGGCAAATTGGCTAAAAAAATTAGTTTGAATCCTTAATTTTCCAATCGAAAAGTTCAAGGAGAAAATCGAAAGTTAGGTGAAATAAGTTAGTTGAAAATTTAAAGGGCAAATCCACAGTTTACTCATATAAAAAAGTAAAAAAAATCAGCATCGCGATCAGAAGCCAAATTTGAAGAACACAAAACACACACTTCCTTTTGTCATTTCTTGCTCTCATAATTTTCTGCTCCGGAACCTTCAAACTTTTTTTTTTTTTCAGATTCTCAAAAGGGTTTTGAAAATCTCTCTCAAAGTTTGGAACTTTGAATTTTCCTGCAAAATTTGGAATAGTTTGATACTGGTAGGTAGGAAATTAGGGATTTTGGAAATGGTGAGCCCCAAATCTGGAGGTGTAGAGGGGGTGCCCTGCGATTTCTGCAGCGACCAGCCGGCGGTTCTCTACTGCCGGGCAGACTCCGCCAAGCTCTGCTTGTTCTGCGACCAGCACGTGCACTCCGCTAACTTGCTCTCCCGGAAGCACGTGCGCTCTCAGATATGTGATAATTGCGCTTCCGAGGCCGTCTCCGTCCGCTGCTCCACCGACAACCTCGTTCTCTGCCAAGAGTGCGATTGGGACGCCCACGGCAGCTGCTCCACCGCGCACGATCGCACCCCTCATCTGGGTTTGAGCAATGGAAGCTTGAAGCTCTCGGCTTCAATGGTGGATCACCCAAATGGTGCTCTGATGATGCATGCAAGGATATATTCGAGTTCCTCTCATCCAGGGGATTGAGATTTCGGAGTTTGTTAGTTTGATTTGCTTCGGTGTCGAAGAAGAGGAAGGATAAGAGCTCTCGGAGCTGTAGAAAGAGAATGAGAGAGATTAAAGAGAGAGAGGTTTCAGAAATGAGGGGGAAGGGTTGCGTAGAGAGAGAGAGAGAGAGAGAGAGAGAGAGAGAAGGAATAGGAAAAGGAAGAGTGTTCTGAAAAAAAATGAAAAGGAATAGTGTTCTGGAAAAAAATGAAAAGGAAAAGGAATAGGAAAAAGGAAAAAAATTAAAAATTATTTTGTATTGTTTTATAAATAAATAAAATACTAATATTTTATTACCAATTGACAGGACTATTTAGTGTTGGAGTGGAGATGCAAAATGTAGTTACTGTTTATTAAATGCAGTTACTATTCACTAGGTGGATTAAATAGTGGATAGCCCTAGGGGGCCTTACACACGGTGGAATTGCTCTAAGGCGCGTTACATTTCGTCTGATTTCAAATTGTACAAAACCTTATCATTTTTCTCTTTAAAAATATGCCCCATGCCCTTTCTCCCTCACCAACCAATCAGTCACTATCCTCACTTCCCTCACCCAATAAGACAGATCCCTCAATCAGACTCATTCCCTCTCTCTTTCTTTCATCTTCTCATTCTGTCTCTCCCTCACCTATAACTTTCTCTTCTCTGCAACAACAAGGACCATCATCAACACTTATAGATCAAGTCTCAAACCACCACCATTGAATTCCTCTCATCCCCACGAGTCCATTCGTACAAACCAATCTTAAAATGGACGAGTTTTGAGTTTCCAACTCGAAGCAACTCGGAGCTCCAACTTGGGTGGAGATTCCCCGTCGATTTCCAGCTTGTGTTACAAGGTTTTGGGAGATTTGGAGGCCACTACACAACTCCCCATGACCACTAACCCAAGTTGGGAGAAGAGCCATCATGAAAACACACGGTTTTGAGACGACTAAAATAGATCCGAGAGCTTCGAGCTAATTTCAGCCCATTTCCGTCCACTTTTTGGACTTCCAAAAGGTATAAACTTGTTCTACTCTTCATAAGCTTCGTTTGCATATAAAGTACGTCAAAAATGTTTGAAAAATGAAGAAGATATGAAGTTTTAAATTTTTTTCCAGAAATCCGGCGAATTTTTCTAGAAACCAGCAAACCAGATGGCGAAAGGTAACCAGAGAAAAAGGAGAATATTTCGTTAAAGTTAACATAATATTCTGACGCCATTAGGTAACGCCGTTAATATTTAATGGAATATTTCGTCAAATCTGACGGAATATTCCTCTATCATCTGTCAATCTGTCAGGCGCGTGGCCTACTCGTGGGCGAAAGTGTGGCCGCGACCTGGCGGAGTGTGAAAGCGCGTGCTTGACGTGTACGGGTCCGTGACGTCGAGTATAATGTTTTCATATATTTAAACTGTAATACCCTGAAAAATTTAAATATATGAATATGTGAAAAGAATCGAGAATTTATATTACTTCATTTGAGTTTAGTTTTAAATTAGACTAATTACGAAGGTTGAAGTTTGGAAGTTAATTAATTAAAATCCATAGAGCTTTTGAGGTCACAATTTATAAGCTTGAATAGAGCTCGATCTCACAAACGCGTAGGCGCAAACCGTTCGTGAAACGGAGTTATAACGAATAAGTTATTAATGATAGAAGTTGAGGGTAAAATAGTCATTTTGATATCAAGTGGGAAGATTCCAGAAAATCAGGAGAAAAAGGGAGTGCCACGTGTGTGGCTATGATGGAAAGGAAATGGGAGAAAAGGGGAGGGACTCGGACCAATCAGGGGGGAGAGGGAAGGAGGGAAAGGAGGGAAAGAAGAAAAAAAAGAGAAAAAGAAAAAAAGAAGGGGGTGCGGGTTTTATCCCGACCCGACCCGTCGAGGACAACCCAATGCCAAGGGGCGGAGGTTCACGGCGGTTTTCTGCCCTCCTTCACTTGGGTATACCTACTCAACCTTCCATCTACCATTACCACCCAAAATCATTAGAAATCCAGTTGAAATTTGGTGGAAAACCACCATAGGTGCCGCGGGTAACCTTGTCCAAAATCCATCAATTGTGAAATGTTTTCCTCCAATTACCACCACCATTAGACTCCCCTTGAGGCCTGGAACAAAGCCTATTCATTGGTTGGGACGTCGGAGTGGTTTTAGAGGCGAATCAAGAACACCCAAAAACAAGGGTTTCCGGTGGTTCGTGGCCAATTTGAGGTGTTTCCCGGCCAAATTGGACTTAGCCGCAGGTATGAAAGTTTCTCTACTCATTGAGATCTACTTGCCTGTAAAATTTGGTAATTTTTGGAAATAGTTGAATTTTCAGGCGAGACGGGGCGGCCGACCGCAACCCGCGGCGACGCGTGGCCAGTGGGCCGACTCCACCTTTTTCATGCTAATTTCAACGTTCTGAATCCATATTTAATATGCATATGGTGTGATTCAATTGTTTAGACCGAAATTGTGATTGTTAGTCACTAAAGTGTTGAAGTTAATGAATTGGGAAGTGGATTGTGAACTACGAATGGCTTGATCCCCATTTGGGGTACGTAGGCAGTCTAACGGGAAGTTAGATGCAGCCAGAAAATAAGTGAGATTAATAATCGAAAGGTTGTTGTTAGTTGGAGATTTGGATCTAAGAGAAGAAAATTCATTTAATTGAAAATGGAATTGTATGTGTTGTTAAAAAATGATGGTTATGGATCACTTGTGGAAAAAAGGAATTTATTGGAGTTTGTTGACTAATGATAGTGAATTAAGTTAGTATTGTAATTCTTTGGTTTGGCATATTAATATGTGGATAGTTATTTAAGAAATTAAATCATTGGAGTGTAAGAGCGTAATTAACGGTAAGTTAACTAAACAAGAGTTTAGTTCGGGCCTATCACCAATATACTTATTTTCCGAAATAAAACAAATATTTCGGGGCCGGGTCGTTACATAAACCCTCTGTTTGAGCAAACTATGGGGGATTTTCCTAGCCCTTTAGTGTATGTCCTAATTAAATAGTTAGTAAAGTTATTTCACATATAGGTGAGACTTACCCCGAGAAGGTACGAGGACAAACAAGGCTAGGAGGCTACGATCCATCGATGTATCAGTGAGTGAGCATTTGTTTTTATATATTATATATAAAGTTTATAGTTTCCACATGTGCTTTTAGATTGATTTTACGCCTATCATGCCATGTTTTATTGAATTTTAAAAATGACATATTATTGTTGAGATTTATATATTGTCATGGCATGTCCATATACTTTATACTTGCTCATCATGCATGCTTGCATCGGTGTAGTACTCGCCCCGGCCAGGGCCAGACTTCACGTGTATGTTCACATTGCACCGCATGCTTACCTTGGATCCATTGTAGGTGCCAGTCTTGTCGTACAGGTTGCATTAGGCAACTCCGACTCGTATATGATGCGCCTAGCACCAGTCTTCATGTGATTGTAGTACTATAGCGTATATTATGATTACACCCAGTCCTGTTCATGTCAGATTCCCTTTGCATGAACTCGTGTGTTAACATAGATTGATAAGCACCTGATTTTATTATGCTACTGTTGAGATATTGTGATTTGGCGTATTTCTGGATTTACTGTTGATTTGCATTTGATTTCATACTTATACGTAGTATGATTTTCTGGAAACTATACATGTTTTACGGCAAGGCGTTAGTATGTTCAGAAAATAAATGTGTTTTATAAACCTTTGTTTTTGCCTACTCACCCATCTGTTTTTCGCCCCTTCAGGTCCTAGTTAGCTAATTACTCTGTGGCGTATGAGGAATATCCAACGGTTCTGACATATCCATAAATAAGTGTAGGGGGCTTTTTCGCGGTTGTGTATTAAGCACTTTAACTAGTTTCGACTGCACACTTTTATGTCATCTATGCTCTGAACACTTGTGTTTTATGGGTTCTTCCCACTACTGCGCACTCGCTACTTTAGATTAAATAAATGTTAGCTTTGGTTTAGATTTACGGTTTACCCATATTTTCATGCTTCACTTTCCTTTTTGGCTACGTCACCTTTGGATGTCGGACATCATGCCTCGACTCCGGTCGAGGTGTGTCAAGTGATATTTATGTTTATTTATAAGTGAGAGGTATTAGGTTCAATTTTCGCCAAAGACGAATTTGAACACATTATTGCTAGATCATTGTGAGGATTAGCCCACTTTTCCACCCTGTTTTTGTGTAGATAATACCGTTTATTCAAAACAAAAAAAACCATGAAAGTGCTTTGACTAGTTTTGCAAAACTCTAGGTCCACACTATATTGTAAATTTGAGATGTTCTTGGGCGAAATTAAAGCACTTAATCATACATGTAACCAACTTTATTAGTGAATAATAGATAGGATAAGGGCCACTTGTACACTAAAATATATATGTCCTTGTTCTTTATCCAATTAGAATATATTCCAAACCCAATTGTAGTTTTGAAGATTTTAGGTGACATGGGACCACTTAAGAACTTTGCGTTCGTGGTGAACGTGTTATAATATCGGTGAATGACTTGGTGCTTTAATGTATATGAGTATAAAAGCAATAATGAAAAAGAGGAAATTAAACTCAAAACCTCAGGTGCAAGGGTAAATATTTTTAACCAATTGAGTTACAAACACCTTGCATTTTACTGTACCTCAATAATAGACAAATAATGTGTTATAATTTCAGCTGGTAGAGATCCAGTTTCCTGACGGGAAATTCACTCTCAACACATATATATAGTTGGGTTTTTTTAGGCTGCACTTCATATTGGTAATGAATGGGAAACGTGGGAATTTTTATGGAATGTTTTAAGACAACACTTTGCCACTTATAAAAGTTTTTTAAAATCAATTTCAAAATGATACATGGGATAACAATAATATGATTTAAATCGTCTTTGGCGATAATCGAATTTAACATCTCTTACTTAAAAATGAAGAAAAATACCACTAAACTGTAGTACTAAGTGACACTAATGAGTTGTGACCCTATTGAAACAAGAAGGCTTTATAAGAAGACCAAAAATATCAATTTTTCTTAGGAAAACTAATGAAAAGTGTTTGAAAACATTGAATTTTAACGACAAGGAAAAAATAAAGAGTAAAATAAATAGTATTATGATTAACTTTTTAATGTACAAATGTAATTTTTCGTGAAAGTAAATAATACCGAGAACTTTTCGTTAAAGTTCTTATTTTTCTTCAATGCAATTATGTATTTGTGCCGAACATTTTGTGGCTGTCAGATCCCATCCAAGGGCCCAAAATCATTATTGGGTGACAGGTTGTCCGTTCTTAATCGCAAAGTTGGGTGGTTTTGATACAAAGTTAAAAATTGGGTAGAAAGTCGGAAATTCGAATAAGACAACACAAAAAGGGTCGATTTTTAAGCAGAATATGAAATCTAAAAAATCTTGCGCTGTTTGAATAAGAGCTTAAACGGTTAAATGTGTAAGAACTTCAATATTTATAAATAAGTAATTACGGTTACCTGCCCGCTATACACGTTACCCGTTCCTAATGGTGATACCATATCATCTAATAATTTCTCCATGGAGAGGCTGCAGTGGCCAAACAACTATTAAAAGTTTGATTTCAAATTTTTTTTTTTGGATTTGAATGGTAAATCTTGTTTTCAATCAGACGCATTTGAAATTACCCCTATTAGTTGCAATTAATGTAAAACTATGCAACGGTTCAGTAGCCAACATCCAAAATTCTTGAAATATTCGATTGTCATATGTTGAATACTACAAGTCTATCATGAGTCTTAATATTTGATAACAGTTAGCATAAAATTACATTTATACTCTGTTTGGATGAGGAAATTTAAGATTATTAAAGAATTTTAAAATAACAGAAATTGAAATGACGAAATTTTATTCTCTAGGGTTTGTGAATTTTCTTGTTTGGCTAACTTAAAAAGAACAATGGAATTTGAAACATAATTTGTTATTTTTAAACTCGCACTCATAGAAATTTGAAAATAAAACCTATTGACATGAAATTTAAACTTGGTAATTGAAGGTCCCAAATTCCTTTTTTTTTATCCAAGCAGAAATTCTAAATTTCTATGTTTATGAATTCAAACAAGGAAATTGGTGCATGTCAATTTATAAATTCTGACTTTTATCAAAATTTCAAGTTTATATCTCCTATCCAAATATAGTTTTAAAAAAAAACGAATTTATTCGTGATTTAACTCAACGGTCTCATTTTTTTGGTTATGAAGGTGACTTCAAATACATTAATAACTTGGTATATATGATTACATACCATATACCAATTTTGTATTGAATAAACTACATTATCTTGTATGTCAATTGTCCACCAAATAAAAACGAAAATAATAGGACGAATAAGATAAAAATCTTTAGGTATTCATATAAAATGGAAACAAATCCAACTACTTAATTATTAATCACAAAAACATAGAATATACAAAATAAAAACAAATTGGGTATGTGTCTAAAATTAAACATAAAAAATGAGCTCTATACTTTAGTAAATGACCCCCATAAAGATGAACACCCAACGATTCAATGAGTTAAGAGATTTTTCAATATATTGAAATATGAATACATACGCCTACAAGCTGAATGACATTTAAGAAAACTTCTTTCCACTTTTCTGTAACTTATGGCGTAACGCCCGTGCCCTGAACTGAAAAATTTCTTCAATGGGAGGTGTTGAATCTTGAGGCCTCTTCCTGTGACCCCATCTATTGTGACATGTCGTGATTGTGGGGGTGGGGTTTGTTTTCCAATGCACAAAAAAAGACAAAACAAATAAAGCAAAGAAAATTCTCAAAAAAGTGGGAAGTGGGTAAGGAACATAAATTATTTTCAGAAAAAAATAATGTTCCTAATCTTAATATTTTAACATATAATTAGGTGAAATTAATATCTTCGTTGAAACGTAGATTATATTCATTCAAAACGTTGAAACACTTCGCATTCCGTAATTTTCTGAAGCTGATTTTGTTTACGTGAATAATACAGCAATATAAAACCTGAATTTTCCAAACAAAAACAAACCAACCAGGAACCAGCACTGCACACCCAAATTTGAAGGTAAAATTATCTTTAATTTTTTTTATCCTTCTGTTTTTTTTCTTTTCAACATTGATCAATCAACTGTGCACCGCTGAATTGTAGGGTGGTTTTGTTTTGTTTGCTGCCGGCCTGCTGGCGATGAATCTCTAGTGGGGTTTTCTGGTTGGGGAATTCAGAGCTCGATCTGCTGCAATTTCATGGCCGTTCTTCTCTGAATTTCATGACTGCCATCTCTAATCCCCTTAATGGAGGTAAACCCATCAAAACCCATCAATTTTTTATTTGGAATTTGATTGAAGTTTTAATTTTTTTATTCTTAGGATTGAATTTTGATTTTCTTTTCAATTATGTTGTTGCTTTGATTTGATTATTGAGAGTATTATGTTATCTGGGTTTCATATAATTGAATATGTATGTATAATTGAATGAACCAATGGATGGATAATTGAGGATATGTGTGTATGTTAAAGAAAATGTTATCCTGTTTAAGGGAGTTATTTATTTTTATATTTTAGTGATGCTATATTTTTGTATTCGAGCGATATTCTAATCTAATAAAAACTACAGGGAGGGGAATTTGAACTTGGGTGCAGGGGATTTGATTATTAAGTTTATTGTTTCCTGTGGGTTTCATATATTTGTGACTGTATTTGTATATTCGGATAAGCAAATGGATGGAATGGATGGATGAATGATGATATGTATGTATGTTAAACAAAGCTTTTGTTAATCTCTGATACAACTATGAAGGATATAGTTTTCGCTTTGGAGTTCTGCATGCTACATGAAACATTTCAAAATCCTTTAAAACATAAACAAACTTTCACCTGGATCAGTCAACATATTTGAGAACGTAGTGATTTTCTTTATCCAAACAGGAGTAGTTTTTATTGTGTGTTGATGAAACAGTGTGTTAATTTCTCCATCTCAGTTTTCATTGATATAATTCAGCATTTTAAGAAATGCTACATTTTGCAGTTCAATTTAACGAATGTTAGTTTTCACAAATACAAAAAGGGAACTAGAGGAAGTTAGGAATGGTTACAATGATAAACTAGGAAACGATTTTCCAAAAAATAATGGTGGATGTGGTTCCAGATAATTTAAGTAGGATAAGAGTCATAAGACCTCAGATATTAGTGTCACCAGCCTTAGTTGATAGGTTCAGGTTCCTTTGAGTTGGGTTTATAATTTTGTCTACTCATGAGAATTTATTAACTTAGCCTGCAGCTTTACCTGTTTTACTTCTAAAATATTTAGAACTGAGATTGGCTAACTCTTTAAGAATAGATGCTCATTCTGTTTGGGATTTAATTATGCTACTTTTCACGAACGATGCACTCTACTGATCAATGTTGAAATTGGGTTTTGTTTGTCAAAAGATTCCAAATAAAATGGAGGCAAAGGAGGCTGAAAGTCATATGATATCAGCTGCTGCATTTGTGGAAGGGGGAATACAAGAGGATTATGGCGAGGCCTGCAGCATATGCCTTGATGAGTTTTGCGACAGTGATCCATCAGTGGTAATATATCAAGTGTATCCACCTTTTTGTTTTCTCCTTGCACATGAGAATCTTATGCTTCGTACTCATGCTTTGATCTTATATAGATTTGCCTTTAATCACATTCCGTGTCGTGCTTTGCAGGTTACTTCTTGCAAGCATGAGTTTCACCTCCACTGCATCCTTGAGTGGTATAAAGGATATTAGTTTCAATCATGGATCTTACTAACATCATTTATTTTAATTTTTATTTATTAATTTGTATTTGATTTTTCATTTTAACTTATTTTAACTTTTAAGCGAGTCTATTTTTTAACTCTATTTGAGGCCAGTTTTTGCACCAGGCAGTACAAGTTTATTTAGGGCACTGCACTACCATGGGCAGCATCCATGGACAGCACCGTCTTTACTTAGCAAAGATTAAGATTAGGGATATGGAAGGAGCAGGAGATGCGGCACTACGGGAATAATGGGGGTGGGAAGGATTGATTAAAATTCTTAAAAATTGTGGTTGGGGCGGGGATATTTGAATTGGGTGTGGGGATAGCACCATTATCTATTATATAGAGTCCAGTGACCTTAGCTGATATATTTTGCCTTCTATGCATATTCCATGGAAACCACCATCTTTACTTAGCGAAGTTAAAGATTAGGGACATGGAAGGATCAGGAGATGTGGCAGTACGGAATGATGGGGGTGGGAGAGTTGATTAATATCCTTTAAACTTGGTTGGGGTGAGGATATATGAATTGTAGCGATAGAACCATTCTTTATTATGTAGCGGCCAGTGACTTAACAGATATGTTTTCCTTCTATGCACAGTTCCATTTTCCTGCAAATGTAAATTTAAACTATGACTTCATGAAGATGTTAATATTTTGGATCTCGTCTGCTTATGAGAGATTCAGTTGTAAGGTTTTTTTGGTCACTTGACACAGCCTTTCTTGGCTTTAAGACAATGTGTGGGTTTCAATTTTTATCTTGCACGAACTCCATTCACATACATACGCGTTTATAAGGCATCTTTAGTTCATCAATAGCCATTCAAATTGGGACAGGTAGACATTCTCAGAATTTAACAATATTATACATTCATATAGGTGCCAGCGAAGCTCTCAATGTCCCATGTGTTGGCAACCCATTAGCTTGAAGGATCCTTGCAGGTTTGTTTTTGTCATTATTTATTTTGATGTGTTATAATTATGTGCCTGGAGTTAACTGAAGTGTGTATGTATTTTGGCAGTCAAGAATTACTGGAGGGAGTAGAACGGGAGAGAAGATCTAGGGAGACAGCTAGAAATGCAACTATATTTCATCATCCCACCCTTGGCGATTTTCAATTTCAGCATGTCCGTCATCTTCTTTCGTTGTTTTTGTTGTTGGAATAGTTCTTTGGTTCTTTAAAGCATTACAAGGCTGTGTCCAATGTTTGGCTGTCCAAAAATACAAAAATAAAACATTTAGGGCATGTTTGATACATAGGATTGAGTTGGCTTGACTAATTATAGGGATTGGATTGGATTGGATTGGTTTGAGTTGGGTTGGGTTGGTTCTATTTAGTCCCCTCATGTTAAATGGTCTAATTCCACATAAAGAAGGTATAATCCCAAATTATCCAATTGTTAATTAACCCCGTGTTTGGTCCAAGTTAGAATTGGTCTTAAATAGCCCAATCCAGTCCTAGTCCGGTCAATCAAACGCTCCCTAAAAGTTTGAATTTTAATATTGTTTCATCATGGTATATAATGTGTTTATGAAATGGAATTCAGTTACCTGTGGGTACTACCAATGCTGAACTTGAAGAGCGCATCATTCAGCACTTGGCCGCTGCTGCTTCTATGGGAAGGGCCCACCACCATGGTAGAAGGGAAAGCCATAGGAGCCGATCATCTGCTCGTGGTCAGCCACACTTCTCGGTACCTTCTACACATCCTAGTGCATCTCCTCTTGCTCCTGTTCATGCCCCAGGAGGGGACAGTGAACCAGCTGAAATAACTGTAGCAAGTCCATCTACCCCACTTACTTCAGATGTGGATGAATCATCACGAAGGAGTGCACAATATCCTTCTGTTCAGACTGACGGAATTTCTTCCTCACCATCTGGGTCTTCACGCGTGCATAGAAATCGTCAAGGAAATTCCTCTAGTCATTGGTAATAATAATTTTCTTATGTTGCATTTTATATGACCATTTAGTCACTGGTAGTATTCTTTATGCACTTCTATGCTAGGCATTTCACATTTGTATGACTATTTAGTATCTTTTTGTAGGAGCTCTACTAGCCATGCCTCATCGTTGGATCAGGACAGAGCAGGACCATCAGAACTTCACTCTCTTTCAGAGTCTCTGAAATCTAAGTTTAATTCCATGTCAATGAGGTATGATATGAAGTGACCACTGTTCTATTTTGGACACCACCTTACTAGTTTAATGTGCATGTGTATAACATTCGGTTTTCTCTTTACCATTTCATTTGTTGTATTTGTACCTAAGGTACAAGGAATCGTTTTCGAGGAGTACACGAGGATTGAAGGAGAGGCTGTTCTCCCGTGGCCCTTCAATGTCGGAACTCAGTTCTGAAGTTCGTAGAGAGGTTAATGCTGGAATTGCCACCGTATCTCGAATGATGGAGCGCCTTGAGACAAGAGACAATATTACAGACAACCAGTCTTCTGGAGTGAATCAGAATGCAGATGGTTCTGCTGCAGAGCAGAGCAACCAGAACCGTGCAGAGATCCGTGGAGAAAACCCTTTGAGTGACAACAATAGGCCTGGTACTACTTGTGCCGCAGGTTCCACTTCACATTGATCTGCTATTAATCGTTTCAGCAATGCATCTATCCTCAGCATTTCATAATTAAGGTGAGTAATAATGTTGGTTTGAATTTTGTTATTTTGGTATCGAAGTAAACCACTTCATCACCAATGCCACCTTATTTACGACTTGTTTCCACCAACATTGTTACTTATTAGGGCCCCATGGTGCAGTAAGAATTTACAATTTGGATTTGAATTATGTGCTAGCGTGCTATTTTGTGCGCCTCAGGCCTATCACTTGACCCTTTGAACATTCCTCTTTCAACAGTCTTGCTCTTAATCACATGATCACGTCTGATTTTACTGTATGCCGTCTAGCTGGCGGCTTTATCAATTAGAATGACAGTTATCTCTGCCGCCGTTTGTTCTCTCATGTTTTTTTTGTGTGCATGTTAGAAATAACGAAAGACCTTAATTCAACTAATTCGCAAGAAGTTTTTCTAAGTTTCAAATCTTAATTTATTTGTACACCTTTCATATTGGTCCAAGTTGTCTGAGTTTTGGTGTGGGTTTTAACTCTAAGGTTGTTACCCTTTGCTCCAGACATGGGATGCTGAGGTTGAGATGCTTTGCACTTCAGGCCGGAGTTAAAGGATTCGGGTATGTCAAAACTATCTCGATTGTGGTCTGAATTCAAATAAAGAAGAGGAGGTCTTGACAGAAGAGCAATTATCTGGACACATACATTTTACAAATGGGTATATCTATGTATATATTTTCATATAGAACCCGTCGTATAGTGCTTTAATTATGTATGGATGGTCTATGTTGGCACTGAATTGTTTTGGATGCTAAGGAGAAATGTTATGGAAGCTTTTCCGAGTCTATCGCCTGTAGATGATAAATAATCTGCAGATCAATATGCCATTATACATTTATTGTTTCAATCGGGTATTGAAATTTTCGTTTAAAACATTTTAGGATGGAACTGAGTGAGTAAAATCTACCTACCCCTTAGTTAAGGTACCAAATGCTTTCTAGGTTGTCCTCTTGAATTGTGATTTCTGTCTTCCCTCCTGTTATGTTGTGTAATATCGGAACAACTTGAGGAGTGCAATGTCGTTTTGAGGGATGTGAGACAGCCAGTCGCAGACATTCGACTTTGCATGCCGATGGACTGGCTGTCTCACATCTCGCAAAACAGGATCCACTTCTCAAGCCGGCTGATATAATAAAACATGTATATGTAGTATATTTAAATTTCAACATTTGCATTTTCTTACTAATGTCTCACGTTAGACCCTATCACGTATGATGGTGGTCTGAGCTACAACATAGCCCATATTTAAATAGTGCTTCAACTACGATTTGACCCTCTAAATTATTATCCTAGTTGAAATTGACTCCTAAACTCATTTGTTGGTAAATTAACTTTCTGAACTATTTGAAATCTGCCAATTAACCCCTTATTGTCAGATTCGAAGAAATTTCATTAACTTTGCCGTCAGATACTCGCATGTGCAGGTGACCAGCACGTAATTCACTCTTGAGCGTAAAATCGTGCTATTATTTGACAGCAAAGTGAATGAAATTGCATCGAATTTAATAGTGAGGTTAATTGGTTGATTTCAAATAGTTTAGGGGTTAATTTACTGAAAAAATAATTTAGAAGTCAATTTCAGATGGGATAATAATTTAGGTTGTCAAACGGCAATTTAGCCTTCTTTCTTTTAGTCTCATCGCAAAATTGTCACTTAACTCTTGAAACTCACATTCCATTTCACTTCGCGAAATGTGTCTAAACCCACTTTCTGTTCACTTTGCCATGTTTTCCGTCTGCTCCATTTACGATCCTTCAAGTTGGCATGGTTGTTGATTTCGTTTTATGTTTTTAGGTTTAATTGGCTAGACAAGTTGTGCGTTTTTATTGAATATATGGGCTCCATCCCCATGAATGAGGTGGGGGAGGGTCGGGGTTGCGAAACGTACTAACATGTTATCAACTATCCGAGTGTCAAATCTCGTCTTCCCCGTCACTCGTTGATGTCTACATTCAAGAGGCAACTTATTGATGTCTACATTTGGATCAACTATCCGAGTGTTAAATCTTGTCTTCATGGTCACTCATGCCCAAGCATTGCCGCTCATAACTATCAGGGTGGTAGTAGCCGGAGAGCCTCTGATGTTTAAGTTAGCTAAAAATATATAAGGATTTAAGTATAATAAAGGGAATTATTATTAGCACTCTAAAAATCTCTACTAATTAATAAAACACTCATTGTCAACCATAACCCTATGAAATTACTAGTTTAACCCTCTAATTAAAACAAAACATGAATAAGAAATATGAGGCAAAAATGTAATTTCACACAACCAAATTTTACTTTTTCTTTTCAAAGCTTCACCTAATGTAATACTAACATATCTCTAAATAAAAAAAAATAAAAAAAAAAACTTCGCACTCCCACATTCTCTATCACTCTCTACCTCTCTCCTTCTATTTCAAAAACAAAAATAAAAAATTTTATCACACACTTTGTGTGTGCCCATATGATATATCAATTGACACTCCAAACTTTCTATAATTAGAAATAAAAATACATTTGTGAGAAGTATTGAATGAGATTTTTGGAGTGCTAATAATAGTTTCCATAATAAATGGTCATAATCAGTATATTTAAAATGTGAAAAAAGAGAAAATCGGTGTGCATTAATCAGTTCACAAAAAGTATTAATATAGGGAACTGTTATTGGCATTCCAAAAATCTAATTTTACACTCCAAACTTTCTATATTTAGAAAGAAAAATACTCTTATGAAGAGTGCACAATTAGATTTTTAAAGTGCCAATAACAGTTCTCTTAATATATAACTAGCATTTGCCTATACACTTTGTGTGTATGAATACATTTTTTTAGAAAATGAGAAGGAGAGAGGGAGAACGTGGGGGGAGTGGGAGATTTTTGTTTTTGTCTTTTTTTTTTTTAATATTGAAGGTATTTTAACATCATCTGTATGTGAGGCTTCAATAAAAAACAGTAAAAACAGTAAAATTTAGACTTGTGAAATTACATTATTGCCCATAATTTTTTTTATGTAATAGAAGACTAAGTAGTATTTTCATTCTCTTTTGATTGACAAAGAAGGTTTCATTAATTAATAGAGATTATTTGTTTTTAATTATTCACACGAAAAAGTTTCAATGGGGACCAAAGGGCCCCAACCAATTCCTCATTAACCTTCACTATATATGTACACTATTAAATGAAGTACATTTGCTTGTGCCATAATGAGACAATAGCATCCAAGGAGCTATAAATTGAAATTATTGGAACCATATTTTGTATATCATATGATGTGACGGCTGATGGTTTGATTTTTTTTTAAGCATTGAAAAATAATCTAACCATGAACCGCCACATCATGTAGCCTATAAATGTAGTCTGAAAACATGGTTCAAACCAATATTGTGGACCAAGAAATGCATTTTTTTTTTCAAAAAAGATGACCAGTAGCTTCGCCATGGCAATCCACCATTCTAAGGATCGGAAAGACTCAAAAGGTATTTCAGCGTTCCCCTAATCGCCATCGTATAATTTATCAGTGCCAAAAAATCGAGCTTAGAACGTATCATGTGAAATACATTTCATTTTATTAAAAGCTCAAACAATATCATGATTCATCCACGAAACAAAAACAAAAACGTAATAAATACACTTTGTTTTCATTTTTGAAATAATTCTTGGTCTACATGTTCATCGTAAATATTGTTAGCTTTAAAGACATAGTGGTCACTGCCATTTTGAAGCTCAGATGAAAACTACTTTTTTTTTAACAAAAGATATTATCTACACTAAGAGAGAGTGAGTGTGCTTAGCCTCAGAATGAGCTAACAATAATGTGGTTCAAATTTGTCTTTTGTGAAAATCGAACCTAAAACCTTTCACTTACAAATGAAGATGAATATCACTAAACCGTAGTACTAAATGATAATGAAAACTACTTTTTGAATACAAGCGATATGTTTATTCAGGGTTCAAACCTAATATACAGTGGGATGAAGAAATATATCTTATCCACCAGAGAAATCCAACGCCTGCAAATTTAGATGAAAACTTATACCCAAAGTAAAGAGGGGTGCATAACTCAAATGGCAACTCCACTCTATCTTCTTTTTCCCAAATCATTAGGCCCATAAATTAAAAAACAAAAAGAGAAAGAAAAGAAAAAACTTTACCTCCAAATTAGGAAGACACTCAACCTCAGAGTGATAGTATATGAATTAAACTATAGGAAACACATCAAAAGTTGCTAAATCATTTTCCAACTATGCGTTACACAACAATTGGAAGATGAAAAAGAGACATTACAAAAGTTGTAAAAAGTCGGGTAAAAATTAAGCAAAATAGTTGGTGTGTCATTGTGTGCTTATAAAATTAAAAAAGGTTTTTCTTTGGTAAACTTTCCTGCTTCAAAGGGTTAAAATGTTTTTTTATTTTTATTTCTAACCCGATTGTCTCTTCACAATTTGCAAATTCATCCGTTTCTTTTTCATGTATTTGGACTCGTTTGTGAGAGTTTTCAAATATTTGAAAAAGTTTTTGGCAAAAATACTTTTGAAATTAATCCTTAGTAAAATGACAGATAAATTCTGAAAAAGCATTTAAAGTGCAAGAAGCACATAACTCCCGATTAGTACCTTGTACCAACTAATTTCTTAATAATCTCTTTTATAAAGTAAGTTTTTACATAGTGGATGCATACAATGTTCTTGTCACATCCCGGCCCGGGGTGAATCACTTCCCGGGCCCGCTCCACCACCGTAGCACGATATTGTCCGCTTTGGGCCCCGACTACGCCCTCATGGTTTTGTTTCTGGGAACTCACAAGCAACTTCCCAGTGGGTCACCCATCCTGGGAGTGCTCTAGCCCCCTTCTCGCTTAACTTCGGAGTTTCTACGGAACCCGAAACCAATGAGCTCCCAAAAGGCCTCGTGCTAGGTAGGGATGAGAATATACATTTAAGGATCACTCCCCTGAACGATGTGGAATGTTACAGTTCTTCTCAATCTTTCTCTTTAAATTAGGAGCCTACATGACAAACTTTTCTTTTCCTTTGAATATGGTTTTTTTTTAATAAAAAAAAAAAGTTTAAGCTGGTGGCTTCGTCACGACAGTTCACCATTTCGGAGGGCAACGATGACTTATAGAGGCATTTCAACCTTTCCTTGGCTACCACCGTGTGATTCACCAGCGCCATGAATCAAATCCAAAACATACTGTGTGAATTAAAGATTTGAAATTCGTTTCTAACCATTGAACTATATCGTAGTGGTTCTTTGAATAAGGTACTTAATTTCATAAAGAATGTAGTCACTAAATTGTGAATTATTGTCCACTTGTTAACAATTATTGTGTTATACTTAACATAACGAAATGAAATCTCTACAAACAAGCATAATTAAATCATCAAATCTTCTTCTTTTTAAAGAATATCATCAACCATGTCCATGTCCAAATGCCATTTTTAACCCAAACACCTCCACATTAGACACCAAATAATTACACCATCATAATCTTTTACCAAAGTAATTAACTTTTTTATCTCGCTAATGTGCCTTCCAAAATTATATTTTACTTTGCCAATCCACCACAAATTATTAAAATATGAAACCCTAGAATGGTTGCATTTGTATAGAGATTTTTCAGTGTTTTAAGAACACAGTCCGGTATACTAAATGTATAATCCAATTGGTTGAAAAATTAAAAAGAAAAAAAGAATTTTCAACCACTTGTGTATGACACTTAGTATGCTGAGCTCTCTTCTTGATACATTGAAAAACTTCTTGTATTAGTAACATTTTGTTTATGTGGACATATGGAATTTTTGGACATGTGAGGTTGACAAGCAATCTGCCAGTGGACAAAACGTTGCCGTCTGAGGCTTCAATAATAAACGAGAGGGGAGAGAGAAAAGTGTGTTCACGCGTCACACGCGCGTTTTAAGAGAGTGACGTGGGGGGGGGGTTGTTTTTGTAGCTTAGCGTAGAACTGAGGGCATTCTTCGTGATTTTGTTCTTTGTAAAATCGGAGGACACCGACAGCTTGCCGAGAAGCCTTTTGAGCTACCCACAAGCTTCGGCTTCGGCTTCGGCTTGCCCTTATTCACCAACTTACATGCCACCTCATCTTATACCAACTCTTTCTAGATTACAAAAAAAAAGAACCATGAATTGAAAAGGACTTTTTAATTTGTGTTTTTGCGAAAATAACTTTCTTTTTTGTCAGAAGAAAATAACCTAGTTAAGCACCTAAAATACGAAACCTCTTTTTACTCCCTCAAGGGAACCCCTACCAAAAAGAAATGAAAAAGAAAAAGAGATGATGCAACCCAACGATGTGAACTTTGTATAGTACAAATTTTTTTTCGTGTAGTGGAACACGGTCTGATATATCAAATCTCATAATACAATTAGTTTAAAATTTATTTTTTAAGTTTCCTATCAATAGTATTACTACACTTGGTGTAGCGGGCCTCCGGCACACTAAAAATTTTCTTTATATTGTGCACTTGCATTTAAGTAGCATATTAAAGTGATTAGATGCATAATAAATTAATTTATGTCTGAAGTGAAGCAACACGAAATAATTAAAGGGTTACCAACGTAATCGCTCCAAGAACAAATTTGGAATTCACCAAACAACACGAAATAATTAAAGGGTTACCAACGTAATCCCTCCAAGAACAAATTTGGAATTCACCAAAAAATTGAGAGAAATCTTGAAGGTTGATTGTGTTAGTTGATAATTGAATGAAGGATTATTACACTAGGAGCCAGGCAATGGCTTAAATACCTTGGGGTAACTCAAAGGCCTTAGAAAATTAAATGAAATCAAAATGATAGTAATTGGACAACAAACGAAAAGTTCGATTTTTGTTACAAAATTTAAAATGCAGTTTTGAAAATTTAAACTACCTCGGATGGCTTTAAACACGATGGACTCATGTCATAGCTATAAACCACGAGTCTTGTTCTTCTCACAATTCTCTTCAAAATGGACATATTATACGCACTTTTTAAACACATGACAATCACAACAATGACGTCACTAAAACTCTATCTTGTTTGCATGAGAGAATCTCTTCTACTGCATCCCTTAAAACATACCATGCTACTTTACCATCACGATACACCACATCAAACATACTACGGATGGTATCGAGTTCGCTTTATACTTAGAGACGATGGACAAACCACGTATGAAAAATAAAATGAAACTTGTAAGAAGAACATATTTTATCAAGGGACCCACACCCACCTGTGCAAAACAAAAACAAAAAGTAACGGAATATTTAAGCCAATAAGAATTGACTGATCCTCCAGCCAACACAGTGAAAACTAAACTGCAACCGAAAAATCCTCTATTATTTCATTCGACAACCCAACACACACACAACATCCTCTTTTTTCCAACATTTTTCTGTCAACACAACAACAACGTATGCCAACTGGCGTGGCTTCGACTTCAACTCCACAAGCTTCGCTTCGCTTCCACACAACTCAACTCTCTCAAACCCAAAGCATTTAGTTTTGGAGAGAGGAAGAGAGAGCACAGCAGCAGCAGGTGGGGAGTACTTGTAGAGAGAGAGGAAGTCTCCGTGTGGTCCCCACCTCCAGCCTGTCATCAAACTTAACTCTACTTTCTGAAGCCTCTTTATCTCACAAGCCCCCGAGCTCCTCTCTCCTGTTCTCTCTTCTTCTTTCTCATTTGCTTCCACTTCCCACCACCGCCAAAACTACAACTCCACCGTTACCAGAGCCAGCCAGCCAGCAGCAACTCTGATTTGTTCGCCGTATCTTTCGGGCGCCATGGGCTCCCAGATCTATGATCGCTGCTTCTTCTTCGTCTTCGCCCTCATCCTCTCCGCCGCCTCCGCCGCATTGCCATCTAACAAATCCTCCACCACGGCGGTCAACTCCAACTCTGTCCTCGTCGCCCTCCTCGACTCGCATTACACCGAGCTGGCCGAGCTAGTCGAGAAGGCCCTCCTCCTCCAGACCCTCGAGGAGGCCGTCGGCAACCACAACGTAACCATCTTCGCCCCCAAAAACGAGGCTTTGGAGCGCCAGCTCGACCCGGAATTCAAGCGGTTCCTGCTCGAACCCGGCAATCTGAAGTCCCTCCAGACGCTGCTCATGTTCCACATTATCCCCAGCCGTATCGGGTCGACCCAGTGGCCGGATTCCGGGTCGGGTCGCCACCACAAGACCCTTTCCGGTAACCATGAGCACCTTCATTTGACAACCCACAAGCCCACCGGCCGCAAATCGGTTAACTCCGCACAGATCATCCGACCCGATGATGTGACCCGACCGGATGGCGTCATCCACGGAATCGAGCGCCTCCTGATCCCGCGCTCCGTCGAGGACGACTTCAATCGGAGGCGGAATCTTCGGACCATATCCGCCATTCATCCCGAGGGAGCTCCCGAGGTCGACCCAAGAACCCACCGCTTGAAGAAACCGGCTCCTCCGGTTCCGGTCGGCGCCCCGCCTGTTCTGCCGATTTACGACGCTTTGGCTCCCGGTCCGTCTCTAGCTCCGGCTCCCGCCCCCGGACCCGGCGGGCCCAAACACCATTTCGACGGTGAGAGCCAGGTGAAAGACTTCATCCACACTCTCCTCCACTACGGCGGGTACAACGAGATGGCGGACATTCTGGTGAATCTGACGTCTTTGGCGACGGAGATGGGGCGGTTGGTTTCGGAAGGGTACGTGCTGACGGTGCTGGCGCCGAACGACGAGGCGATGGCGAAGCTGACCACGGACCAGCTGAGCGAGCCGGGGGCGCCAGAGCAGATTGTGTACTACCACATCATACCGGAGTACCAGACGGAGGAGAGTATGTATAATTCGGTGAAGAGGTTCGGGAAGGTGCGGTACGACACACTGAGGTTGCCGCATAAAGTGGTGGCGCAGGAGGCTGATGGGTCGGTGAAATTCGGGCAGGGGGACGCTTCGGCGTATTTGTTTGATCCCGATATTTATACGGACGGGAGGATTTCGGTGCAGGGCATTGACGGGGTGCTTTACCCGACGGAGGAGGAGGAGGCCAAGACGGAGAAGAAATCTGCACCGGTTGTAAAGGTTGCTGCTAAGCCCAGGAGAGGTATATTCAGTAGCTTTTTTCTTTCTCTGCATTACTAATTTGCTTCTTGTTTTTCGATTACTTGCTTAAATTTGTGTTTGTCAGTAATTAGATTTGTAATGTATGTCATAATTGATGTTTTGTTTGAGATTAAATTAGGTCAAACTCTACTAAAGATTTATGTTCATAGTGGAGTAGGTCGAAACAGTTTAGAAATGGTCAATTATGGTATGCTAGATGTTAGAAATGATTAGGATGATGTGATCATTGATTTATTAAGGGATGGTTTATCACTAGTTCTCTCTTTCTTGGATTATGGGCTCGATTTGTCCAAGTTTTCGTCAATTGAACTATCGGTGTGCAATGTCAATGAAGTTTCGGAGAGGCTTATGGCATCTTCAGTTATGTTTTTAACGCCGGAAAAACCCCTCTTCCGCCCGTTCTCCCTCCCGATATAGCACCCAAGAACCCTAGTTTAGATCACACTCCCATCCTCCTCTGTTGGTATTCTTGTTTCCGAAGCTTTTCATGGACCTCTCATGACTGTTGCTATGGTTGCTGCTAGCTTAAGCCAAGGAGCATCGTGCTTTGTCTTTCTGTGATTTGTTCGTTTTGTTTTTTAATTCGTTTTTGATTGATTGATTCAGTTGATGTTTGTTATTTGTTGTGAGGGGCTGATAAAAATGCATTTGATTGCGAGGTTGGGCTTGGAACTAGTAAAAATTTCACTAGTCATTTTGTTTTGTTTTCGGTTGAAGAATCAGTTTACAAATGGATTGGTACTAATTCATTCATAAATAATGGGCATTTTATTATATGCTAGATGCCACAAATGATTAGGAGTGAATGGTTGATTAATAGAGGAGATTCGTCACTAGTGTGATTGGCATAGGCACATCCAAGAAAGTGACACCCCAACAACCCTAACAAGTTGTAGTCTTTCATGTAAACCATCTCAGAACCATCCATCGGTGTGAGATTCACATCAATCAACGGTTATCGGTTCCCTAATCGTGCACAAGCAACACAAAACACAATGTTTTTACTCGTGTTTTATGCGCCGATATTCGGGTTTAGGAAACCCTGCCGTTTTACGACATACACCTAGACTCTAGGGCTAGAAATGTGACCATGGAGTTTCTTGGGGGTAGAAGGAGGAAGCTTGGAAGTTAGGGTTAGGCAGCAAAGACTGTCGGTGCAAAAGCATGAAATGTTTTGATGTCACGGACTTTGGAGCGTGGGAGAGGACAGGGACACTTCCACTACCACCGGTCTCTGATTCCATGTGACGCCAGCGAAGCAATACCCAGCTGTGACCTAATGCTATATGACCCACCACACCACAGCCTGTCCCTTAATTAATTCCCATTTGCTTCTCCTAATTGAGAAGTCAGCTGGCATGGTTTTTTATTTTATTTTCCCTTTTTTTATTTTATATATTTGCATGTGATATTACAGATTTTATTCAGTTTGACTTACTATTTTTGCCTTTTTCCACAATTTTTCAGGGAAATTGATGGAAGTAGCTTGTAGAATGCTTGGAGCTCACTTCTCTACTTGTCAATGAAGATACTGGTCTCTCTCTCTCTCTCTCAAAATTAAATTTCTCCCCCGACGAAAGAAAAAAAAGATGAATGTCTTCACTGTAAACAGTAATCGATAATCGTAAATACAGTTCTTTCTTCTGCATCGTTGTAATTTGTTTTTTGAAACACGTTTGGTTTTTTGGGGGTAAAACAGAGTTTTGGTAAGCATGTCAGTGTAGGATGATCGATCATGAGTCTGCATATTATATAAAGATGAACTGAATGAATGTATAAACAGAGGGAGCGTTTGGGTTGCGGGATTTCTTTGGATATCCACCCAAACAAAAGAATCTCCAGTACCCCTCTTGATTTCTCTCCCTTGATTTGTTATCAAAACTGTAATTACATACTCATTTTTTAATTATTATTCTTATTTTGCTTGGGTTACTATGTTTGCACTAACTTTCCTTTTTGCTCCATTGGCTTTGCTTGTGAATCAAAACTTGATCCTGTTTGCTTGCGGTACAAACAAGCAAAGTTCTTGTGTCCTTTTGGAATTAGATGCTCTCTGGATCTCACTGCCGGGGATCAGTTAATACCAATCGTTTATCAAAAATTGTGTGGTCATAGTTTTTTTCCTTTTTATATTTTTAACAGTAAGACAATCTTGTTTTGCATGAAAAATATAAAAAAAATATTGTGGTCACACGATTGTTGATGAACAGTTGGTATTAATGAATCTCTGGGATCCCTAACGAGGAATGAGGAGATCCTGAGAGGATCTAAGTCCTGTCCTTTTAGCCTTGTCCGTTGACGTGTCACCATGCGACCTAATTTAGCTGAGGTGTCACCACGACACAACCTAATTTAGCCGACGTGTATGCCAAGCAAAAAAAAAATGTGACTTGTAATCTAAACTTGTGTTACAAGCAAAACAACAGCCTACCTGTTTTAAAAGTGTGTTTGCTATGTGTTTTTATAATACAAGCCATATTCCTACTTTAAATTAAACTACAGTAAAGGTTTAGTATCAATTCACAGTGGATTGAAGAGAAAAACCCTAACCACCGAATCAATTTACACTTGGAAATCAATAAATGAAGATCTATATGATCATCGAGGCATTGACCAAAGAAGAGATAATAGAGTTGATAAAATGTATTAATCAATGAGATATGATTATGACATAGGAACAAAGAGTGTGAACACTAAAAACTTATAAGTAAACACTCTTTAAGCAACTTATCAGCATTAGTCGTCCCTTTGAATTCCTAATTTGGTGTTCTTTCAAAATCATGTCATGTTGTTCTCCAATCTAACTTTGTGATTGGAATTTAAACACAAGTTGTATCGTAGTTTGAATGGAAAATGATTATGTGTAACTGATTACGTGACATGTTGGCATGATGTTTTTTATTTTATTTTTATTACAAGATATATTCTTATTTTAAGCTACACTAAGAAGAGGTGGGAGAGTTTAAACCTGAGATGTAGTGTGTTGAAGAGAAATGGTTGGGAATGAATTTCAGACCTGTATTCCACACGTCACATCCTGTGTTCGATTCTTAGCACTGGAGAATCGCACGATGGTGGCTAGGAGGAGGCTGAAATGCCTCTATGAGTCTTCTCGGCCACCGAAAGAGGAACCGCCGTGGGGAAAGCCACTAGCTGGTTCCCTTTTCTAAAAGAAAAAAAAAACAAAGCAATCTACTATATGTGTAATAAAGAATCAAACAAGAACCAAAATCCATTATAAATCATGATTCTCCTATGGTGTGGTGTTGTTTATAAACAAGAATCAAACCCACACGAAACATAAAACTTACAATGTGACTTTTAGTGACGGATCACTTGAGACAGAGTGCATGAAGAGTCAAACTAGGCCGATTGGTCGCTCTAATTGCTGGCTAATCACCAGAAGATTTTCATGTGCTACCACTAATTTCAAGCTACTATTTTTCAACATGCTGAGGTCGAACTTTTTGATAAAGGAGAAAGATTCATACTCAATATATCCTTAATATTGATAATAGAAATGGACCTAAGAATTAATTAGTTAGTTGGTATAAGGTCAACCTTTACTTAGACTGCATAGTTTCTTTGCTATGAGGAGTTTTTTGTTTTTTTGTTTTGAACAAACGATATTATCTACACTAAGGAGGAGAGGTTAGACTTCGCCTCACATGAAACGCATGAAGCAATATTTAAAGTGCAAATAGCATTTTGCAATTATTTGTGTTATAGTCTTTTTTTCTTCTTCTAATATTTCTTCAAATAATAGAAATAAATAGGAGCCGTTTCATAACTATTTCGCTTTTAGTTTTTTCATTTTTTTTAATTGAATATTGAATGGGTTAACTTTCAGTTTTTAGAAAAATGAAAAATGAAAACCAAAAAATGAAAACTCAAGGCTAAACTTTGAAAACTCAAGAAAGTAATTTTCAATTTTCAATTATTTTAACTGAAAACTAAAAATAGATACAACAAAATTACAGTTTAAAAAAAATAAAAACAAAAACTGCAAATGAAATAATTATCAAACCGTCCATTAATAATTTTTTTTGCTATATGAATGTAGACCTCAAATTTGGGTTTTGCATTAATTTAGAATATAAAAAATATGTTGATATTGAGGCGGTGGTTGGGTACAGGAATTAATAAAGGAATCACAAGTTGGTGGTCTTTCATGATATGATCAGTTGGTATTATTTGTCACTGTGTGATCAAATGGGAAAAAAAAGAAAGAAAGAAGAGATTTTGGTCGATTAGTGGTACTTGTTTAATTAAGGAAAACCCCTTCTTTGCATGCTCATTTTATATCATAAGATTTCTTTTTGTTCTTTCTAATCATACTTAGCATATAAAAATTGATTTTTAAAAGGAATATATCACCAATCTGAGTTTCATTAGTAGCAAGATCCTTTAGAAGTGGAATCATCACTGACTAGTCCCCACGTGGAAGATGTAATTTTGCATTTTATTGTCAAAAAATGGAAAGTGACCATAATGTAATATCATCATGCTTGTGGTTTTAATATTACCAATTTGTTCATATTGTAATACGTGTTTAAACACAAATTTGACTTTTACTATGTTGCAACGCGTAAGTTAAATAACACCACCCGACACGCATGAGGATTCACATAGGGACCTCAGTGGTTTCGAGACCCTTCGGAAGCTGGAAATAAATAATGATAAAGGTCTTGCAGGGATCACTCGAATGCCCGGTGCAAACTCGTTTGTGCCGACATATCTTGATAGCACGAGGAAGGAGGCGTCGACATCCCTCGACAAGATGCGTAGGCATCACTCGGCAATGAGTCTCGACAAAACTCAACATGGCCTTTCAAAAGAATTCATCAGATGTCAATATCTATCAGCATGCACACATCATGGTTCGACAAAAGACGACAAACATACCAAATGCTCGATGAAATGGCCAATTGAAAAAATTGATTTGTTTTTTAATTTGTGAATGACTCAATATTAACAAAAAAAACACAAATCTATTGTTCAAACTGTTGTAACATGTAAGCTAATAACACAACCTGACACGTCTAAAGTGGTTTAGTCTTGACTCTTGGGCAAGTAGAAAGCAAAGTTTGATGCCCTTCAACTCGTGCCTATGAAGAAAGAAGAAAGAACAAGAAAAAGGTTAAAAGCCAAAGTCTACGTAAATATAAGAAACCCAAATTCTCAGATGCGTAACAAAATGGGGGTTTGCACCAATAAATTCAACCTTCTTAGCATCATTGATTGATCAGTCATCAGTGTGGGCTGCTACCAACGCATCACCCTTCTAAATTATGTAGTAGGACCCTTTACCTTTACCAACAGCCAAAGCTAGGAACAATTTTTTGCTTTATTTTCTTTGGGGAATTAATTTAGGTTCATGCTTTACACACACTTATTTTTACTTCTCACACATTTTTTTTAACTTTTGACTGTCGGATCTAATGAATTGAAGAAGATCAATGACAACAAATTAACAAAGATGTGTGGGAAGTAAAAATATGTGAATGAATAGCACTATCCTTAATTTAGAGACTACTATTAAATAAAAAGAAAGACCATATTTTCATTGGAATTTAATTTATTATATCTATTTCTATAAAGACCGAAAGAAAAAAAAAGTGAATCATTCATAATTCCATACCCCTTCCTATTTTAAAATAAAACAATTTAATTAAAAAAAACCGAATTGACAAAATAAAATTAACCATGCCGTGGACAGTTTTTTTCTTTAACTATTTAAAATAAAAATAAAAGAAATAAATTACAAGTAAAAATATAATATGGAAAGGAGCAAATTGCCAAAGAAGCTAGTGTGTATATGTATATATTTGATTACAAAAAAAAAAGTCAAAGCTGGAGATGGAGATGGACTTGGTTAATATTATGCTTGGTCGGACCATTTGGCTGACTAGATTATTTGACATTTGGCATTTCTTATGACATCACTTAGCTAGTTGTTAAGGGGTTGATGTTACACACATTTGGACATAATCAAAGCTTAAAACTTTATTAAACATGTGGCCAAAAATTGATAAAACAAATTAAAAAACTAAATCAAAAATAGAAAAACAAAAGAGCAACTCCAAAGCCAATGCTATTATATGTGTGTGTGTATATATATATATATATTTTTTTTTTTTCTTTATCTTAAACGTTAAGGTGTGTTAAACGATTTTTTTATACATAAATGGTAGGCTCTTACAATTTTTTAAGTAATATTGGTGAGCCCACCTACCCTTTGGTTTTGTGGTGATATTAACATAAGCAGTTGTTATTGGTACTGCAAAAAGTTACTCCGAACTTCTCCTTTGTAAAAATATAAAGAATAGATTGCAATTTGATATGACAAACATTTTTTTGCGTTCCAATAAGGACTTCCT
Organism: Heteromeles arbutifolia; assembly: GCA_024362995.1. NCBI lineage: Eukaryota > Viridiplantae > Streptophyta > Magnoliopsida > Rosales > Rosaceae > Heteromeles > Heteromeles arbutifolia. The sequence goes on from JANCRC010000014.1 coordinate 27,870,799, forward strand.
TTGATCATAAGAAAACACTTTGGTTCTATAGGTAGTCATTCTTACTTGCCAATTACAATTTAAAATATGCGCACACATTTTTGTTTGTTTTCATGTTTTTTGATGAAACATATATGTCAGAAATGTAATTTTAACATGGAACATATTAGTTTTTCCATGGTCAAAGAAGCATAAAACATGTGCAATATCTGGAACTAAGATCATTTTCGAATTTCTACGTTCGACATTGACGGACTTGAAAATCTGAACCACTCAATTAAAATCATGTGATGTCTACTAGCCCATCTCATTGGCCTACTTCACACAAAATCAAGCCCTTGAATGTTGAATCTCTCTTTCTTTTTAACAGTCTAGATTTTTGAGTCCGTCAACTCTGAACATACAGATCTGTAGAGTATCTCAACTTCAATATCTACGCTAAGTTTCAATCAATATCCTCTTTGTCATGGGGCAGGTTTTTACTTTCCATAACAAACTTGAAAATTATCTCAAATATCTTCTTCTTTTTGTCAGAAAAAAATTTCAAAGTTCTTAATTTCTCAAAATTCGACAAGCTGTGCCCAGCAAATGCAGTGGAAGTGGAATCAAGAATCTTTTTTGATTAGGATTAAAGCAAAGCCTTATTCCTGAACCACTCGATTTAATATTTGAACACCAAATATTGTAAAGCGAATATTAAGATCCCAATAGGCAACTGCATGGAACGTCTCATTTATTAAAAATAACAAAATGCATGGAACATGTGTTTGGGAAAACCCTTCAAACATGTGTTGATTTGAAGATAAATTCAAGGGATGTAAACTTAATTTGTTTGAAACTCTTTCTAGGGACTTGGCTTGGATTTTTAGGGCCAGTTTGGGATTGCTATGCTTTTTTAATAAATGGTTTTTGCTGTGTTTTAAGAATAACTAGCTGCAAAATAAAGCAGTTGAGTGTTTGATAAACTATATTTTCTAAAGGCTCAACTCCACTTTTTATTATAGCAGCTTTTAAGAGCAACCTATAGGCTGCTTTTAAAAACTGCTGTCTGGAGGCCATTACTTTTAAAATCAACGGTATTTTTTTTTTTACCAAACACTTTTATTTTTATTTTAATACATCGATATTTTTACATTAAGGGGAGGAAGAGTTCGGCTAAGCCACACAATGGGTAACCTAATTTGTTATCGAATTCGCCATCCACGAGATTCGAACCTAAGACCTCTCGCTTCCAAGTGAAGAGGAATACCACCAGACCGTAGTACTGAGTGGCTTACCAAATACTTTTTTACTGCTTAACTTTAAAGCGAAACAGTTTTTGGTGAAAAAAAGCAATACCAAACTGGGTACAATCACTCAGTAATGTTGTAAAGACATTCAACAACCATATCTAATTGTCAATGAGTGATTATATTAAGTACTTCAATGTACCCTAGCCATTCCCCTTAGGGGTGGGTTTAGTATGGTTATCGTACCAAAACTCTCGTACCAATTACCGTACCAAACTTTCGGTATACCGAAGTTCGATATTGCCAAATAGTTTGGTTGACACTGTATGACAATGGTAATTGCCACTTTGTTTTGGGACAAAATCTGTTTTTGTTTTTTTTAACCCAATTCAAGGGCAAAACTTTTTTTTTGTACCCTTATCTCATACATTGTATCCTAAATTCATCTATTATTCATCATTCACATTTCACACACATAATAATTCAAATGATGCATCAAGATTCATGATGAAAATTAAGCTTACAATCTAAATAGAAGTTACAAACCAAAACCAATAGAAGTTAACAACCCAAATAGAAGTTAAAGTTTCAAACCAAATGAAAATTGGAACTAAACTTCTAAAAGTAAAATCCATTGATCAATTCTTCAAGTTTGAGATGTCGAAACTTTTGGAGAAGGCATTGAACTTGTAGAAAATTGAGCTTGTGTCAAGCCTACATTACAAACAAAGAAAACATATTAGTAGCAAGAAGAATTAAAGTTGAAAACCATTTAATAACAAATTTACTAAAAAAATTAAGCATATCTTACTTATTTCCACTTCTTCCATTTCCTTGTAAAATTGAAGCATATCTTTCGTTAGTTCCTTGTAGAAGTTTACTTCATCCACCCTAAGCCAATCACTAGTACACACTAGTGCCTTTACCATTTTAGGAGTCAATGATGCCCTAAATGGGTCTACAACCCTCCACCCTAGGCTAAATGCATTTTCACTAGTAACGGTAGAAGTGAGGATTGCAAAGATATCATTGGTTATTTATGAAAGAATTGAGAACTCTTTTGTGTTTGATTTCCACCAACTCAAGAGATCAAAGCCACCAACAACAATACTAATATAAGGAGCGGCGAAGTACATATCAACTTCATTGGATATCTCCAAAAGGCGTTGCTCCCTCATTTCTTGTATAAGCTCCTTCATCATTTCAATTTTGTTCTTATCACCCTCACAAGCTTGAATTATGAACTCCTCATTTAGTTCCACATCTTCCAATGGAGCGTCAATGGTAGTAGAAGAATCCCTCCTACACTCATTATACAAATCAAGCAAGCATTTTTTAATCTCCTATACTCATTATACAAATCAAGCAAGCAATGGAATATTATAAATATGTGTTAATATAATTATATATTATATTATATTTTTGGTACGGTACAGTAATACCGTGGTAATAGTATCTATTACCAATATTGTACCATGAAATTTCGGTACGGTACAGTACCGTACCATTACCACATGTTTCTCTATTGCTTAATGTATTCTCCAGCATGTATTCAAGTTATTCCCATATGTTTCTCTATTTTAAGAGTCTCATTTGCATCTAGATCCGGTTAGTTTAATGGATATGTTTTCATTAAAAGCAATCTAGGACTAAACAAATGACTTAAGGCTCTGGACTCTCTTCATTCGAACATAAAAGACCATGAACTAAAAGTCCTTGTTTACAAGTCAAGAAAAAGAACTTAATGTGGACTTAACCCATCCACGACAATCATTTGATAACAAGAAGTTTGAGTAACTTGGGGCGCAAGTAATCAACTTAAAACACACTTAATCTACATCTGCTATACTGAGATAGCAGTGGCACGCCTAGCACTTAGTTAGTTTTGATTGCGAGCCTCAAGGCCTACACCTAAGGCCCCACAAAGGCACATTTCAGAACTAACTTTGTTCTCTTCTTGTAGCACATCAACAAGCAAGAGCTCGACTACACATCCAAAGTGCCAATCCCTTGGGGAGCTGTGTTGAGGTCCAAGGAGCCTTCTCTAGAGAAATCTTTGCCCGAACAGGACCAAGGCCGAGGAGTCCTTGCAACCCAGTACATCATTAAAAAACAAGGGGTGTGCTATCCACACACCCCTTGATAATTTATATCTGTTGATCTTCTTCAATTCATCCGATCCGACGGCCGAAAATTAAAAAGTTGTGTGAGAAGTAAAATGAGGTGTGTGGATATCACACCCCAAAAACAATGGTGGGAATCTCAATTCCGAATAATTTATCCCTTGATAACAATTAACTATGGCTAAGAGTATGGATGGGCTGGGTCACCTCTCGGACTTTTTATTTTTTTTATTTTTTAACAAATGATATAATCTACATTAAGAGAGAGGGAGTGGACTTAGCCTTACAATGAGCAGCAATACTGTGGTTCAAATTCGCTTTTGACGAGAATCGAACATAAGACATCTCACTTACAAGCGAACAGGAATACCATTAGATTGTAGTACTAAGTGGCGGGTCACCTCTCGGACTTGTATGACATGTGTTCACCGTTAGATAACGTCCTATGTCAATAATACAAGGACATGTAGTATTTTATTTTACATCTCTTTTGTTATTAGCACGGCACATCACTGTGGCAGTGCACCTATGCCATAAGTTGTTCTCCACCACCACACACCCTATTGCAAACAATTTAAAGAAAAGCTTTGTCATTCCAACAAATCAAATTGAAGCAGAAGATGAAGAAGAGGAGGGTTGTGGTGGAATCGATGGTATAGCTAATCAAGTCTTTGTTTTTGCCATTGCCGTCAGCAGGTTGCGAACGATGCGTAGAAAGTAGAAACAAAGAGCGTGTCTTTGTTTAGCTTAACCCGACTAATTTATACAAAGGTTTTGGGGCGTATAAGTTAGAGGGTATGAGGTGTATAAAATAAGTAGGGTTGGATTAATTTAACTGACGCCTATTTAATACATAAGAGTGTCAACACATGATTCATATTAAATAGTTCTATCCGATGTTAAATACGGAGTGCAAAATATAGTTTACGTGTTATAAACTTATAATATGATGAGTGGACGCTTTTGTATTGCCTTGAGGCTTGTGTTCTGGTACACCGAAAAGTCTCGCTTGTGTGAATTTTTTTTTCTGGAAATTAACTAAAAAGAAGTGAAATATATACAATAGCGGAGGGTAAAATAGTAACCCCAACACCAACACCTAAACCCTAGTACATTAAACACTTGTACCCTGCGCCGTTTAATTGTCTTCTCCAAGCTCTCTCACCCTCGTCTGAAACTGCAGCCTCCAGGTCAGTGTCATGGAATCTGCTACTTACTATGAACTTCTTAATTTTTATTATTATTATTAATGCTTCGTTATGTTATTGTTTTATTGAGAATTAAGCCCCGTAATTAATTAATTTGTTCAAAATTTGGAAGATTTGAGGCAGGCATTGTCAAATAGTGATCAAATTTCTGTAATCTCATCTGCTGGATGAAGGTGTTTTAATCAACTAGGGTTTGGAGCATTGAGATTTTCTAACTTTTGTAGCTTGAATTGCGGTTATACAGAAACCATGGCCGCCGCGGATGTTGCTGCTCCTGTATTGGAACCAACTCTGGCGCACTATGACGTGAAGCTCTTCAACCGCTGGAACTTCGATGATGTCCAGGTTTCTGGATTTTTTGCTTAAATTTCGTACCTTTGTTTTCCATGATTTATGATGAATTTGATGAATATGGTTGAGTTTGGTGAAAGTAAGTTTAGCTGGACTGTAATTATTGATCGCGTATATTTAGAGGTACATTAGGTTGTTGTCGATATACTCTGATATTAGATAATTCTTCAGAGTGAACCGATGGTTGGTTAACCGTGGAGGATCTGTGTCTGTTGTGCATTTCCTTGTTTGTTGTTGTCTATCTCTTTAGAAATTTTAGACATCTGTGTGGCCTCGTTGCTATCGATTAATTGGTAATTATGCGTTAAGTTGTTTTTGTTTAAATGTTGACTAGGTCTTTTGTTATGTATTTGATAAATTTCATTTTTTTCCAAACATGTTGATTAATTTGTTATACTCACGTCTGCTAATTGTAATATGAATTGCGACTTGTAGGTCAGTGACATTTCATTAGCGGATTATGTTGGAGTTGCACCTTCCAAGCATGCAACTTACGTACCTCACACTGCTGGGAGATACTCGGTCAAACGATTCAGGAAAGCTCAATGCCCCATTGTGGAGAGGCTTACAAACTCACTCATGATGCACGGGAGAAACAATGGAAAGAAACTTATGGCTGTCAGGATTGTTAGGCACGCAATGGAAATTATCCATTTGCTAACTGATCTGAACCCAATCCAAGTTATTGTTGATGCTGTCGTTAACAGGTGCATACGCAAATATGTTAATATCTTTCTCATAGTATTAATGGCCCTCTGCTTCGTCCCTTGTTTGATGCTTGAGGAGAAGCTCATGTGCTCTTTACTATAGTTTTCTTGATTACATGTTGATTTCTTCTTTTCAATTCCGCATATTTGTTTTCATGTTGTATGTCTTCGTCGTGCCAATCAGTGGTCCACGTGAAGATGCAACTCGTATTGGATCTGCTGGAGTTGTTAGGCGTCAGGCTGTGGATATCTCGCCTTTGAGGCGTGTGAATCAGGCTATCTATCTCCTCACAACCGGGGCTCGTGAGTCTGCTTTCAGGAACGTCAAAACTATTGCCGAGTGTTTGGCTGATGAGCTTATTAATGCTGCCAAAGGTTCCTCGAACAGGTACTGCGCTTATTTGCCTATTGCATGTTATTTTCTCCAAAGTTTGTTTTATTGTCTCTTTATTTTCCATTTAAGTTATCCAGTCTGATTGCATTCCTTTCCCTTGGTTCATTGTTTCTTCGCTGACAATTGGTGGTATTTTATGTGCAGTTATGCAATCAAGAAGAAGGATGAGATTGAAAGAGTTGCCAAGGCCAACCGTTAAGAGGCTGCAAGAAAAATTTATGCAGGGAAGAAAATTTTGTATGCCTTTTTGTTATTTACGCATTATTTAGAATTTGTCGGGTATACCCTTGAATGCGAGACATGTCTGTCCTTTTATGTTGCGAAAACCAGGTATTATAAAAGAGGAGCACTTCAAATGTTAATGAAGAGATAGGCATTGAGGATTTGTTTACTTATGGTTGGAGATTGATGCAAATGATTCAACACTTTGTATTTCAGCTTGGATTTGGATGTTTCACAGACCATATGCTTATTATCAACAAATATGTGCATCATCTCTAACTAGCCTCTCCGTACACGCATGTGATAATGCGAGTCGAGAGGCTTTTTATGTTGTGCGTATTTTGATTGCGGTGAATGTTTCTTATCCAACTGCATCATTTTTTACTAATACTGCAGTGTAGTAATACTTGTCAGTGAGAAGTCTAAGGTTCAACTAACATGGATGATGAGAATGTATAATATTTTTGTAGAGTTTGATACCAAGTGTTGGCCCATTGTGTTACTTAGCACGATATGGTGGGAACTCAAATCCCCCACCAATTTTGTTGTTTCATAGAGGATTTTGAGCTTGTTCATTTCCTGATGAGCTTTTATCACTGATTCAAGAAACTTGCAGTGTCTTAAGAATGGCTTCCAAGGTCAAAGGCATATATGTAATCCTAGTTCCTTTTTTTTTATTTTTCTCTTTGAACAAACGATAATCTACATTAGAGGGAATGGGGCGGGGTGAGCTTAGCCTCACAGTGGGCTTGTAATAATGTGGTTCAAATTCACCTTTGGTGGGAATCGAAACAATAACATGAAAAGGCAAAGAAGAATATCACTAGACCGTGGTATTAAATGGTTGTAATCTTAATTCTTAGACATGGTGTTTAATGCAAATTGGGAAAGCGGGGAGAAACAATAACTTGAAAAATGGTTTCAGGTTAACTTTCTTGAGTGCTTAGTGCTTGCAAAGCACTAAGCATCAACACATATTTGATCAATTTGGATTTGATCCAATAGTCATTGATCACTAATTTAAACCATTGGATTTAATTATCAAATACGTATCGTCATTGAGTGTCTGCAGGTACTCAAGAAAAACCGCTCTAAGTTCCTAACCTTTTGATATGTAGGGAGTAAAAGAAATCATCAATTATACATGAAAGACTCATAATCCATAGATCACTGAAGACAGCATTATTGTCTTCAAACTTCCACAATAATTTGATGACTGAAAGAACAAACAAACTACATTTGACCTTTAAAGATATCAATACACGACTTTCATGAGTATTCCCACGATGGTTCCATATTCACAGCAATATGCAACTTAAACCTTTCAAGACTATATGAACACAATGCATCGGCATCACAAGTATGTCGTTAAACTCCAACCGAAACTTCATGGGGCATGATCTCGGGGATAGGTGCACCGAGGACTGGTTCTTTGATCTGGCCATCACTCGCTTCAGGCTCTATCTCATCTTTGAATTCGGAAAGATGCCCTGACTGGTCCTGAGCTTCTTCAGTTTTTCCAGTGCGCGCTTTCTGGTCGTGTGTTTCTTCTTCGGTACCCTTTGCTTCGGTTTTGGTAGCAGCAGTTTCCTGAGAATGAAGCCTAGTTTGAGACTTTTTAATAGGCTTCTTTGGATCTATGACGTCCTTTTCGCTTTTAGTCTTTAATCCTTTCTTTGAATTATTCAGTTCTCGATTCAGACGTGGGCTAAGAGACACCCCAGCAACTTCTGAAGAATTGTTTAGTGAAGAAATGGAGCTCTTGTTCCTTCCAAGCTTCGGAGATTTTGGCCGTGTGGTTGGAATCTGAATTGATTGGTACAGACGCGTCACATACAATGTTGCTATACAAAAGCAAACAACATGAAGCAGAGATGGAAGAAGAGTCTAAGAGTTACCTTCTTGAGTTCAACTTTCGGGGGAGGCTCTTTATAGAAACTTGGCATGGGCGCTGCCTTAAACGTCAGGCTCTTCCTTAGTCGCTTGATCTCCGCTTTCTGACTTTCCTGCAGAATAAATATACGGAAAATATAATGAATATGCTGAAACTGAATATATGAAACAGAAATTAGAAATAAACGAGTCAATACATGAACAACAAAAGTATAATCATCGGAGTGCTGTAAACTAGTCTGCACACCTTTGATTTTGCTTGCGAGTTATTTTTTTCTTCTTCCTTTGCCTGTATCTTCTCTTCTAGCTTTGTAAAAAACTGTTGAACGATGAATAAGGTTCGTTAGTGATACGAACTGAAAACTTTATCACGGTAATTGTTATCCCACATCCTAAAGGTAAGCTTCTGAGAATGGAACCAGAAAACTTTATCATGGTAGTTGAGCAGGAGATCCTGCATCCAAAATGCCTGCAATTGGATCCTCCCAATAAGTTGAATTCCATATATTGGGAGGATGCAATTGCAGCACTCTAATGGTGGATCGAGACCCACATGAGAGGAAGTGTTTTTGAACAATTTCTGGCTCGCATCCTGATATTTCAAGCTTTTGAAAATAGTGGTAACTTGATGAGAAACTAGAGGTATGTTTTACCAACCTCCTTCCGTTTTTCAGCACGTTCTTCCAACCTGAAGGAAAATCCAGAAGCGCTGATCCTCCGGCCACTAGGTGTAGTACTTTTGATATAATACAGAATTCATGTAAGTATCAGTACAACAGATAAATAATTCAGATACTGGCAGTAAAGACTAAGAGATGAGAAGCAATAATGCTCTAGGATATGAGGCATACGAAGCAACGGAGTGAGCATCATCATCCTCTTTGATTGGCAGAGTTGTTTTTACAGCATTTAAACTTTGATCAACTGATCTGTTATCACACAAAACATCATAAAATGACTAATCAATATCATTAAGCAGAATTAACTTTCAGTGGAGTAATTTTTTCCTATGCGCAGATTACACATAAGTAAACAGTACAACGATCTGTAATGTTTGAACCAAAAATATAAAGGTTAAGTAGACTCGTGTACTGAATCGAGGTTGTAACCTACCGGATCACATCAGATGGGCTATTGGCGGATGTATCCACAGAACCAGACTTGCCAGGCTGATGCAATTAAGAGCGGGCATTAGCTACATTTAAGAAAGATAATAAGAGGAGTAAAATACAGAAGCAAAAACTTGAAAATGTCTTACTGGAGAGGATCTAATGCTGGGTATTGATGCTAAAGAAGTCCTCTTAATGGAAGCTCCACCAGTGGAGTTCCCATCCTTTGAATGAACTCCTGTGGATGCACGCCTAGTTGGATTATTCAGACGAGAAATGGTAGCCTCAGCCTTGGTTGCATTTCCTCGGGCGTGTTTAACTTCTGTTTTCAGTGGGTACACATCAATGCTCTTCTTCATAGGATCTGTACGAGATCCTCTTGCTGGAAAAAAAAGACTCTGAGAAAGTGTTGTCCTCTCCTTACGCGGGAATGGAGTTGCGCCTTTCACAGTAGGTTTATCCTTGGCCGGTTTACTCTTTGATAGACCATTGTTCAGAGCCTGAGGATTCTGAATAGACAATATAAAGTAGAAATGAGCATTGGTACATGTGTGTCATGAAATTGATAAGAGAACTAGCTCAAAACGACAAGGAATTCTGGCATGCAGTACCTTTGTAGTTTTTGAATTTTTACCAGGCGGAATGGCTGCAACCGCAACTTCAGAAGAGTTAATGCCTTCATCTTTTGTCACAGGTTCAGATATTCCCTTCACAGCAGGAACTTCTATATTACCATCAGCATTCTTGCCCTTTTTGCTCAAATCCGGTACTGATACATCTACATGTTTTTCCTCAATAACACAACTCTCATCCTCGAACGTAATCCCATTTTCAGACTCCATTTGTGAAATACTTCGTGAAATGAAACGCAAAGTAAGCAAAGTCAAACAATGGTTCTACTGTGAAAGAGATTAACATTTGGCTTAGTCCAGTAAAATCACACAACTAATAATAATATTGAACAATGACACAGAAAAATAGAGGAAAAAAGCACCAAAAAATCTTATCTTTAATACCATTTTGATTAACATGAATGATACAACTTTATACCAGTAAGACACAACAAGGGTATGAAATAACAATACTAAGACATCCAGAATTCTACATAGTCAGGCAGGCAACGTTCATGAATGGTTGAGTATCCTATCCTCCCCAGAAGAACTCAATGTCATAACAATTCCTATCATTTTCCGGAGTGCCAAAATCACTTCCATAGTGTGTGGCAACAATTTAAAAGTGCTTTCAACGAAAATAAAAGCACTTGCAAGCGAGAATCACTCAGAGCCTTTGATGAAATCTTCTACAAAAACACTCCCAAATGAACACTCTTCTTTTCAGGTTCTCGAAAGGTGAGAGTTTATTCTGCTATTTCCCAATGTGCCAAAGAACAAGATGAGGAGATACCCTCGAGACATTCATTTTTCTATTTGGCTGGCTTTACCCCTCCATCCAAAAGAGAAATGTAAAGCACAATTTGTAGCACGACAAACTACAAACCAAAAACACCATGAAATTTTATATGATGAAATGATCCTAACATAGCCAACTGGGAAAGAATTCCCATCATTTCAGTCATGAAACGCCTAATAATTCTGAGACCATAATGTATATCATTCTAACCCACAACACATAATCCTCAACATTCCAACAGTTCCGCAAAATTCGTTTAGAAAACAAACATCTGCACAGCAATAGAAGCTAACCATTTTACACTCAACACTCCATCACGTTTACAAAATCCCCATTCCCACCAAGCCTTTCATAGCAAATACGCGGCTCGGAATTGCTTCAAAAGAAAAAGAAAACCAATCTAACCAAATAAACAAATTGTATAATTTAGTCAACTAAGATTGTCACTAGAGTTTTTTTTCAGGAATTAAGTATGAAAAACAACACTCTGAGGCTCATGGATTTAGTTCTTGTGCACTAAATTTTTTACCAAATCATCAATATATGCAAAGTTATCAAAAATACCAAGAATAGGGTAAGCAACAGAAACAAAGAAAACGCAGAAACCCAACAAAATAAGCAATTCAAAGGTTAAGAATTTCAGGTACAATCACTAAAGATCACAGAAAATAAGAACTTACAGAGATTATCAGGCAGTTCCCGAACTTGGGTTTTTGAATTTGTGATTAAACGACTTAAATAAGCACTTGAAAGAGTGATTGATAGCGAGACCAAAGAGCAATGGAAGCAAAATTCTACGACTGAATTATGATAGAGGAAGATAGGACCAGAGCAGAGAGTATACGAATATATTGATTGTGCTTTTGGATTAGAAGCACTTTGTGATGGTTAAGTGCTTCTGATGGTTGGAACCTGAAAGCTATGGAGGGAGTTGGTGACGCACGCTCTGGTTTGGTTCGAGAAATCCAAGAGAGCCGACTGTGTCAATGAAGTGGATAGAGATAGGAAATGGTAGCAAAATGACTAAACTGCCACTATGGAAGTTACCAGCAAGTTTTTGAACTCTGAGGGAAAGGGGTCTTTCACTTGTTTGGTATGTGAAGAAGTTGGAAGGCATCAAGAGTTATTCTTGCTAAGGTAAGAAAATCCACATTAGGATGTTTCTCACCCATTTAATGAGATATTTTTTAGTGTGCTGAGAATATGATCTGATTCAAGTGTCCAACTAATTGTATTATGACACTTGGTGTACTGGATCGTTTTTCCAGTACATTGACTCTCTAATGAGGTTATGGCAAATAAATTGTGGAATTTTTTTTGCAAAATTTTAAGGATTTTTTTTACCATTTATGGAAAAGTAGTTTTGAGTTTTGGAGGGAAATTTTGATTTCTAAAGAGGAAAAAGTTTCCGACCGTTGAATCGGTTATAAACAACAAGAATTTACGTATATACAAGTGAGATGTTATTCATGACGCTTGGCTAGACGAAAATATATTTTTGAGGTGAAAAGACGTCGGTTTGACTTATGAATATAAGTGACCTTATTCATCCTCAGTTACTGAAATTTTCATTTTTTTTTAACAAACGAGCTAACAATAATGTGTGGTTCAAATTCGTCTTTGGTGCGAATCGAACCTAAGACCTCTTACTTACAAGTGAAGAGATACCACCAAACCGTAATACTAAGTGGCCTAAAATTTTCATTTTTTAATAAAAAGAAATGCATAGTACTGAAAATGATATGTTTCAACCGAATAAGGGACCCACCATTAAACTAATAAAAAATAAATTTGACTCGTAATCACAAAGGTTTCAAATCCAGTTAGCACATAACATTTTTGTTGGAGGGATTTTTTTATGTCAAATATGCATAGTGACATCTCCACCAAAAATTTAACGGGATGAGATCCCCTCTAGATCTCTCACACCAAGTCCTAGGGATTCGGAGATCCGGACCCTTGAAATTTGATGCAACAGCTACAAACAGGGGGACCCTCTAAAAGTTATAATAATTGTAACCGTTGGATCAAATTTTAAGGGTCTAGATCTCCGGATCCCTAGGACTTGGTGGGAGAGATTCGAGGGATCTCTTCCCAAATTTAACATCTCCTTTGAAAGGATATTGTCAATTTTGATTAGGGTAGTACTATTTCCTACACCACCCAATATTGTAAAATTTCCCAATCTCGTGATTTTCCACACCAAGAGAGACGATGGCACTCTAGATTGTGACGAGTTATGATGTTGTTAGCTACTAAAACTATATTCGGTAGATAAGAGTCGAATATTTTGAGGATTTCTGGTTGCTGTTATTGAATACTTGGAAACATGATAGACTTCTAATATTCAACTAGGTTGGTAGTTACTAAACTAGAAATTCTTGGTGGACGACTAGTATTCTTCAAAAACCAACCGAATTTTGCAAGAATTTTGGTTTGTTGACTATTGAATCTAGAGACGGAGCTAAAAATTTCTTCTAGTGGGGGTAATCCGAAAAACAACTAAGAAGACCTTATTATAGAATGACTTATACCCAATATGATAATAGGGGTAATTTCAAATAATGATGTATCACAATCTCAATGTTACAAAAATTTCAGACTAGTAGTGGAAAGTGGCAAAGTAATGAAAAAAATATTACTACAGATAGGCGGGGAAGAGGGGTTTGTCGGTTTGAATGACAGAACAAGAGCACTTTTGCTCATAATATTTGATATGGAGTGAAGTAGTATTAAAATATGTTGGATATTAGATGCTATATTTACTTCAAAGATAACGCGTGTATATTTTATACTGTAGTCTACAATTTAACAAACGAATTCCTTGAGTGAGGGCATCTGCCCCCAGTGAGCCTTCATTGGCTCCGTCCATGATTGAATCGTTACATAGTCTTTGGTTTCCAGTCATTTCGGTTTAGTTACGTACCAAACAAGCTAGGCGCGCAGTCAATGAACATATTTCAAAAATCTTGAGTCGTCGATTCAATTGAACTGACATAAATTATGGAAAATGTGTCAAAACTTAAAAGTATGAGTCTTAAGAATTCAAACCCTAAACTTCCGATTGAGTGTTTGGCACCAAACCATTACAACACCAACATTGTTTTGTTATTAATTCTTTTTCTGAGATTGGTTCCAATTTGGCCATTCTGATAGTCGCCAGTTCAGTTTTGGTTTGGACATATCAGTTCTAGAACTAGTACAGCGAAATTAAAGAATCAATAGTATAACAATTTGTCACTTCCGGGGTAGCAGAGTGTCAATTTCCAAAGGAGGCAGATTGTCTGCCCTCTTAGTTGTGGGCCCTTCAATGTCCTTCTATTTTGTGCGATCACGGTTAAGCCACGTCAACATTTTATATTAATTTTTTAATAGAAATAATAAGACAAAAGATAATAAAAATATAAAATATTGACGTGGCTTAACCATAACCACACAAATAGGAGGGCATGAAAGAGCATCACAACTAAGAGGGCAGACAATCTGCCTCCATTTCCAAAGAACGTGAACCAAATTACGAGGGCGCCTTTATAGTTTGTCCTAAACTACAAGGGTACAAAATATAATTTATCAATAATTAAAAGCCTAATGAAAATGGAAGAAGTGGATATCCAAATTCTCCACCTTACATGATTGTGTAGACTATCCTCACCATGACCCAAATCTTCCACACTTTACAAGGACGATCAAGAGCATTACTCAATTAATTTGACTAATTAATCAGGGAAATTTTTTATTTCATTGTCAATCTCCTTCAATTAGTGGGTGTGATAGATAATCTGATGAATATATATTAATATTAACAAAAAATTTAATTAATTACTATCCACTAAGTGGAGATTAATCAAACATAGCACGGGGTGACCTAGTAGTGAGGATGAATTCCAGACCCGTATTACATACGGCACGTCCTCGATTTGATTTCTAGGAAGGCTGAAATGCCTCTATGAGTCTTACCAACCCCCAAAAAGGTGGATTGTCGTAGCAAAGCTACTAATTTATTTTTTTTAATAAAAAAAAAAGCTGTTGTGGTCTATTTTATTTAACAAGGTTAAAGGGGGCCGGCGGTAGAGGGAGAGAGATTGAGAGAGATGTGTTTGTAGAATTGTAGGGAATGTGTGTTGTTATCCCTCCTACATTGTGCCTCTATTTATAGTAGTAAAAGGATAGGAGATATTCCTTCTTCCCCAAGTAATACAAGTTGTAATAGGAAAGGATAACTAGAATCAAATCTAATCTAGGATTTACACAATCACACTTAAACTAGGAATGTTTACAACACTCCCCCTTGAGTGTGTAAATACTCAAGGTAGATTTAGCATCATGCAGAAGTTGTGGAAGTCGGCTTGTTGGCACTGATTATAAGGAACAACGCTTATTCTCAATCAGGTAGGAACTTGCATAAGTAGTAAGTCTCACTAAAAAAAACCCTAAGGCTATGGCAAAAACCCAGGTAGGGACAAAATCCTTAGTCTAAGGAAAAATGCATGAGAAATGCTAGGTCAAAAGAAACGTCTATGGGACATCATCAGGGATATGACCAGCCCAAGGTGGGTGCCTCGTTAAAACCTAGTTAGGTAGCAAAAACCCAGTGGGAAAAATGCTCCTAACCGTAGGGAAAAATAGTACATTAAGATCAAGCAAGTATCTTCGGGATACTCCCCCTGAGTTTGACACAATTCCAAAGAGAAATAGCAAAGTTACAACTCAAAAAGTTTACGCATACCAATTCCATGAACAAGCTTTTGAAACGTTGTCTTCGGCAGTGATTTGGTGAAGAGGTCGGCCAGATTGTTTTGTGAACGAATTTGCATGACTTCAATCTTCTGATGCTCTTGTTGCTGATGTGAAAAGAAAAACTTTGGCACAATGTGTTTGGTGTTGTCTCATTTGATATAACCCTTCTTGAGCTGTTCAATGCATACTGCGTCGTCTTCAAAGATCGTCGTCGGGACATCAACGGTGGGATAAAGATCGCAAAAGCTTCGAATATGGCCCACGACTGCTCTTAACCAAAAGCATTCCCGAGTTGCTTCATGTAAGGCGAGAATTTCAGCATGGTTAGACGAAGTGGCAACTAAGGTCTGTTTAGTTGACCTCCAAGAGATTGCGGTGTCTCAAACGGTAAAGACATAACCCGTTTGAGAACGCGCCTTGTGCGGACCAGATAAGTATCCTGCGTCGGCATAACTAACAAGGCGAGAATCGACTTAAGAAGCAGAGGGTGCGGCATCACTCGAGGATTCGTAGGGATAGAACAAGCCCAAATCCGTAGTACCTTAAGGTAACGGAAGATGTCTTTCACGCCAGTCCAGTGTCTGCGTGTTGGTGCATTACTGTATCTTGCCAAAAGATTAACAGCGAAGGAGATGTCGGGTCTAGTGCATTGAGTTAAGTACAATAAAGCGCTTATCGCACTTAGATAAGGAACTTCAGGCTCCAAAATCTCTTCATCATCCTCCTTCGGACGGAAGGGATCTCGTTTTGCATCTAGCGATCGAACGACCATAAGAGTGCTCAAAGGCTTCGCTTTATCCTTATTAAAACAGCGCAACACTTTCTAGGTGTAGTTCGATTGATGTACTAGGATTCCATCCGAACAATGCTCTATCTCGAGACCGAGACAATATCGAGTCTTACCTAGATCTTTCATCTCAAATTCCCATTTCAGGTGCGCGGCAGTTCTCGCGAGCTCTTCAGGAGTTCCGATAAGGTTTATGTCATCGACATATACTGCAACAATCACAAATCTGGAATGTGACTTCTTAATGAACACACAAGGGCATAGTTCGTTGTTCACATATCCCTGACTAGTCAAATACTCACTCAGACGGTTATACCACATTCTTCCGGATTGCTTCAAACTGTAGAGTGAACGCCTCAGCTGAATTGAGAGCATGTTCCAGGGTTTGGAAATATTTGAACCAGTCAATGTATGTCATTCGGAAACTTTCATATAAATTTCCGTATCAAGATCCCCATAGAGATATACCATTACTACATCCATAAGCTGTATATCCAGTTTTTCAGAAACTAGCAAACTGATAAGGTAGCGAAAAATAATCACATCTATAACGGGTGAGTAAGTTTCGTTATGGTCAATCCCGGGGCGTTGTGAGAAGCCTTGTACAACAAGACGAGCTTTGTAATGCATAATTTTGTTCTTCTCATTACGCTTCCGAACGAAAATCCACTTGTAGCCAACGGGCTTCACATGTGGAGGAGTAGGAGCTACAAGTCCAAACACCTTACATTTCACAAGCGAATCAAGTTCGACTTGGATTGCTTGTTTCCAGTTTGACCAATCAGTTCTACATCGACATTCATCAACAGAACGCGGTACAATGTCATCGCTCAACATGATCTTAGTAGCTACTAGCCTACTGCAAATGCTAATGCATCATCGACAATCATCTCATTTCTATGCCACACATCATCTAAGCTAGTATAATAGACCGAAATCTCATGATTCTCGGGAGGAGGATTCGTCTTTTCAAGGACGCTTCCATAATCTAAAATTTCCACATGAGTAAGCGATAGTCGGATTCACGGTAAGCCCTTAAGGACCTTGTGCCATGTGTTTCCTCTTCCGGGGGTGTGAATCATTTGAACCAAGAGGTTTGCCATGCTTTTGTGTAGGGGCAAATGATTGGCTAGCTGCTAATATACTTGGATCACCAATATTGGCGTCCTGGGTCTCTTGGAGGGAAGTCCGTCGTACATTTCGTACATCCATCTTTGCAGGCGTATTCGTAGCTGGAATATGTGATCTTGTCACGCGCGCTAGATCGGTGAAAGCATCTGGCATACTCTAAGCTATGCTCTGAAGATCTAATATGCGCTGCACTTCAGTTTCAGACTGAACGGTGCGGGGATCTAAATGAGACAAAGTGGGAGTCGTCCACGATAATTTACGTCATTTTTCAGGAACGTTGACGTTCTTATCTCCCCCTAACGACGGGAAGACTGTCTCGTAGAAGTGACAATCCGCAAAACGAGCGATAAACAGATCGCCTGTCAAAGGTTCTAAGTAACAAATAATCAAAGGAGAATCATATTCGACATAGATTGCCATCATTTGCTGAGGCCTCATTTTTGTACGTAAGGTCGGCGAGATCAACACATATACTGCACAACAAAAAATGGGCAAATGCGATATGTCGAGTTCATATCCGATAACCAAGTGAAGGACACTAAATGGTTGTGTCGCAACAGGCCTCAGGCGGACCAACTTTGCTACGTGCAATATTGCATGGCCCCAAGCAGCAATCGGGAGCTTGGTACGTATGACCAACGATCGAGCAATCATTTGAAAGCACTTAATGAAAGCTTAAGCGCCTCTGCCAGGTCGTTCTGGGTGTGAACATGGGGTACAGGATGTTCAACTTCAACCTCAACCGACATGTAATAGTCATCAAAAGTTTTAGATGTGAATTCTCCAGCATTATCCAATCGAATAGATTTTTATCGAATAATCAGGATGGTGAGACCTGAGCTTGATAACCTGAGCCAACAGTTTGGAGAATGCAGTGTTCCTTGTGGACAACAAGCACACGTGTAACCAACGTGTGGAAGCGTCAATCAAAACCATAAAGTATCTAAATGGTCCGCAGGGAGGGTGAATCGGTCCATAAATGTCCCCCTGAATCCATTGTAGAAAAATGGGAGGATTCGAACGAATCATGTCATAAGAAGGCTTAATAATAAGTTTTCCCATTGAACATGTTTGACATGCGATTCCTTGGATCGAACCTAAACTTCGGGTTAGTGGATGCACATGTGAAGATTTTAGGATACGACGCATCGCTATTCATCCAGGATGTCCCAAACGATCATGCCAGAGTGTAATTTTGTGCGCGGTCCCAGAAGTAGGGCCGGCCACATAGTGGCATTCAATGGGGCGTATGGTCGTAGTAAACAGAATACTCGGGATACGCTCCATCTTCTCTAGAATATGCTTCTGGCCATATTCGTATGAAGTTATGCACAAAAATTCAACTTCGTTTTCTACGTGGGTTTCAGCATGGTAATTGTTATCTCTAATGTCCTTGAAACTCAACAACGTTCTTCCGGAACGTGGAGAATAGAGTGCCTCAACAATGGTCAAGATTGTACCATTGGACAACATTATACGTGCCTTACCGTATCCTTTCGTCTATCAGGTTGGATGGGCCTGAGAAGGTTGTCAGAGGTGCATTCTTAGGTATGAAGTTAGTGAAATAGATGCGTTCACACAAAACTGTGTGTGTGGTTGCACTATTTGCTAGACAACTAACTTTCCTATTAGTCATATCTAGAATGAAAAATTAATTTGAATCGGTCACATGCATAAAAGTTTATAAAAACAAATATCAATTCAAAATAATTTCATTTATTCAAGGATGGTGATTAATTAAAACTTAATATCCAAAAACAAATTACCAACAAATAATCCAAGCATAAAGGAAAAATTGTTCAAAAATCAACCAAAAAAAACAAGGAGGGGTTCGGCCACTAGGTGGAATTCGGCCCTATTGTCTTATTTCAACTAAAAAAATAAGTCTATGTCTAAGATTCTAATCTTCCATAGGGTGGTATCCTCTTGAAAATCAGAAACCTCCATCTTTGTAGTGTCTGGTTTGTCCACTTGCATGAAGTTTGATTCAAACTTCTTACGATGAGAATGATATTCATCTACAGCCTTCTTGGGAGCTCAGCAAACACGGGATCAATGGTCCTTTAAACCACAGCGATAACACATATCCGCATCCATGGTTTCAGGTGTTTTGTCTTTATTCTTGAAGTTTGGGGCCTTGGGAGCGAGGTTTGGACGCTTCTGGACTTTGTTTCCTCCCTTGGATGGGCTTTGACTCTGTTAACCTTGGTGGGATGGATTCTGGCCGCCCCTACCATGCCTCTTTTGGCGTTTTGGGCGTTGGTTGGTGCTATAATGTGCTTCAAGCACAACAGTCGCCCTAGTAGGTCGAGCTTGATGATTCTTCATCAACAGTTAGTTCTACTTTTCAGCAATAAGTAAAACAGAGATTAAATCCGAGAACTTAGTGAACTTTTGAGCTCTATATTGTTGCTGCATGACAATATTAGAAGCAGAGAAGGTCGAATAGGTTTTCTCCAGGAGATCCTCTTCAGTCAAAGTTTCATTGCAAAACTTGAGAAGTGATCGAATTCGACAAACTTCAGAATTATATTCA
This sequence comes from Heteromeles arbutifolia, assembly GCA_024362995.1. Lineage (NCBI taxonomy): Eukaryota > Viridiplantae > Streptophyta > Magnoliopsida > Rosales > Rosaceae > Heteromeles > Heteromeles arbutifolia. The sequence continues at coordinate 27,890,615 of JANCRC010000014.1, forward strand.
TTCACAGACTTAAAGTCTTGGAAGCGCAAGTGATGCTAGTCATGTCTTGCTTCAGGCAAGAATATGTCATTTTGGTGATCAAAACGATCAGCCAAAACGACCCATTGTGCACGTGGATCCTCCTCAACAAGATATTCAGTTTGCAGAGCGTTATGGATATGTCTTCGGACGAAGATCATAGCGATGGCTTTATCAGCTTCGCCAATAGGGTTGTTCGTCTCTTCTTCAATAGCGGGACGCAAGTTCTTGGCAGTGAGGTGGAGCTTCACATCTTGGACCCACTTGAGGTAGTTCCTTCCAGAGACCTCCAAAGCGGTGAAGTCGAGTTTGTTCAAATTCGACATGTTCCTACCACAAAATAGATGGACAAGATGTGGTTAGTGTAATGGAGAAGAATCAATCAATTCACATAGGAGTAGAACGTACAGGTTTAATATACATGTATTGGTTTAATTTTGAATGAAAAAAACTTTGGGTTTTCATGGTGATGTTTTTAAATGAAAACATCAGGTTTTCAAACAAGGCATGTTTATAAGAAACTTCAGGTTTCAAATAATTATGAACTTCAGGTTCATATATTCCTACAGGCAAACACAAATATATATACAGAAATATGCAACAAGAATATGCAAAAATATAACTTCAGGTCGAAAAATTATAATTGAATTAATTATTTGGACTTCGGGCCAAATTAAAGTTTGGGTGAAAAAATATATAACCCATTGAGCCTAAAAATAATTAGGCAAATAAAACTCGGGGTCGAAAAGAGAAATATAAGCCCATGGGTGGCTTAAAAAATGGTCAGTGTGACCTAGGCCCAAAAATTGGACTAGGGGGTCTCAGGTGAGCTGCAGGCTCACGGGGAGATGAGGAACAAAATGGGCCGCATTAGGTGAGCCCAAAAAAAAGGGATTTCCACACAGGCCGTTTCAGGCGAGCCTAAATTTCCTTTTTGTTTATTTTTTATTTTTTATTTTTTTTATTTGTTCACGGGCTAGAGAAAAACAATTGGGTCGAAAAATTGTGATGGGCTGCAACATGCAAGCCCAAAAGGGGCTTAAGGTTTTAGATTGGTTCGAGACCAATCAAAGCCCAAAGGGCTATGTTTTTTACCCAAAAAAAAGCAGTGCATTGCCAAGGAAGAACGTCGGGTTTGGACGACAGTGCCGCGTCAGGCGGCGTTCCAAGGTCGAGCAAGCCACGATTTGTCGAAGAACCAAGTGTTTGTCGATGGAGTAGAGATCTCGACGTCAAGGGGAAGAAGAACCGAGTGAATTCAATTGAATTTGAGCGAAAAAACCCATGAAATTCTTCTGGAATTTCGAGAAATCGTTGGCGAGAACGATGAGGTTGTCCAAATTGCACGACTGTAGGTCGTGTTTCGTCGGAAAAATCGACATGAGAGACTTGATCTTCAGGCCGTGGGTCGGGACGGTGGTGCATCAGACGCACCGTTTTGGTTCAAGGCTTGCGGCCTGGGTTTAATGCTTGCTGGGCTGGGTTTGCACGATGTGGCCCATCACCATGGATGGGGTAGTGCAAGGCACAGGTTCGAAGAACCCTAGGTTCCCAATTGCAAAATTTTCTTCTTTTTTTTTCAATTCATATATAATTTGATTTGATGCATATGCAATTCAATAATTTGATGCATGTACATATATTTGATGCAATTCATGGCAAATATCAAATTCACATAATTCAACAATTATGAATTTGTATACACAATTTATGTAGAATCTAAAATTCGAAAAATTTAAAGTTGGGTCATGCATTATGGTGAATGTTCATGCGATCAGGGCTGGAAAAATATCGAGACAAAAATCATTGTTTTGAAAGAACCTGATTGCGTAATGATATGGATGAACTTGTTTGATGTAGAAAAATTCTTCAACGTCAGATTCCTAAGCGCAACCGTAGGAGCGCGCTGATAACGTGTTGTGGTCTATTTTATCTGACAAGGTTAAAGGGGGCCGGCGGTAAAGGGAGAGAGATTGAGAGAGATGTGTTTGTAGAATTGTAAGGGAATGTGTGTTGTTATCCCTCCTACATTGTGCTTTTATTTATAGTAGTAAAAGGAGAGGAGATAGTCCTTCTTCCCCAAGTAATACAAGTTGTAATAGGAAAGGATAACTAGGAACAAATCTAATATACGATTTACACAATCACACTTAAACTAGGAATGTTTACAACAATAGTAACCAAAAACAAGCAAAAGGGTAAAATGGTCGGGCAGCATAATCCAATGGAATAAACTGTAAGGGGCAAAATGGTCAAACAACAAGTTAACCAATGATTGAAAACAGCCGGAGGAGGTTACTGTTGGAGAACGTTGGGACTGTTTTTATTGGGTGTGGGGCTCACAGGTGGTGTTGCTGTCCTTCCCGCTGACGTGGCAAGACCGCGCAACATGATTGGTATCACGTTAGGCCAACCTGGACACCCCACCACATCCACCAACCGCGCGTGAGCTGTAATGATGTGCGTGAGAGATGGCCATTCTACGGTTGCTTCTAACTCACAAGACAATCTCAGCCGTCCATTTGGGATTTTGCGGGTGGTGCGTTGCATTCAACGGCTAGGCTGGATTCTCAAGTGTCCTCTTCATTTGTGATTTGGCACTTTGCCCTCTTGGCCCTCAATGCCATTCTTTCATGCAATTCCATTATTGACAATTTATTAGTTTTAATTTTTAATTAAAAGGGAGACTTATTTTATAATTCACTTGTAAATAAGGAGTTTTAGGTTCGATTCTCATCAAATGTGAATTTAAACTACATTATTACTAGCTCATTGTAAGAATTAATTCACTCCCCCATCCTCCTTAGTGTAGATAATATCATTTGTTAAGAAAAGAAAAGAAAAACTACTTCACCATAGCAAACTGGAGATAGCGACGCTTTAATATTATTTGGTTTAGTGACATTTGTCTTAACTTAGTTGAAAGATAATACTATTACAATTGATACTATTACCACAAATGTTTAAATATCGATATAAGTGGACGTAGCAATACGTAAATTTATGGAAATATCGATGCATATATCAATTATCTTCGATGGAAATTTGCAATGGGGTGGGTATATCAATTTATTCAGATTTAGTCAAAATTAGAGAAAAAATTTCTCAACAAAAATATCGTCCAAATATTCATTGATTTTCCTATATCCCGCCAACAGTGGGTGAAGTTTGCATTTCACCCCTCATTTCCATATCGATCATTGATTTTTCAGATGTTACGACGGAAATATCGACAATTTCGTGAATATTTTAAAACTGAGTACGACTATCAAACACCCTTCCAACATTTGACATCTCTCAAATCTCCCCTAACAATAAAATCAGTTCGTTTTGATCGTGTTCATAATTTAATCAAATAAGCATCAATTTTTTAGAAAGGAAAATATTTGAATTCTATCAAAGAATTTGTCATTCCACATTATAAATAGATCACATTTTGACACGCGATCATAATTTTTTATTTCTTATTTTTAATGAGTTATTTTCCATCTCTGTTTCATAATTCATAAGTTATAAGGAACCAACCATTGTTAAGTTTTACTAAAATGGTTTGATGAAAGTGCATCCAATTTTTTCTCGGTAGCATAAAATTTAGGCGGAGATCGGCCACGCTCACCACCAGCGTCAGGGCATACTCACAATCTCAAGTGCATCCAATTTAAGAACGCCAAGGTTGGTAAGAAAATAAAAGAAAAAGTGAAGGAACAAAAATACTCCCTCTAAACTTTTTTGTGAGATAAAATCATGGTCACAAAAAATCTTTCAAAAATCCAAAAGCATTTTAAGCTTATAAAAGAAATGGTATGCCAACATGTGCAATCTCAAGCAAAAACAAACAAGAAGAAGAAACCAAAACAAAACAAAACAAAACAAAAACAAAGAGGACCAAAAAGTTTCACAAGGATGGCCCCGGGGGCCAAAAATGGACTCATCATTGGCCTTTGCCTCATAATTTAAAGCTCATTAGCTGTTTGTAGTCTAAACTGCAAGTTTTCTACGACTGTATGTATTGGCTCTTGGCCCCCGGGACCACTACAACGTCGACATCCCCTTTGCATCACAAAGCATCATTTTCTGCTATAGCTGATAGGGATTTTTACCACCTGCAAAAGTAGGGATAAAAACACTTAAAAAATACTTGCAAGATAACAAGGTAGTCGTAGTATAGCAGCTCAAGCAAGGTCGTTTTCCACAGGGATTGAATGAATAATTTGTATTTAAACTAATTCTTAATTAACTATTTAAAACAAGATTTGGAAAATATTGATTTCGGAATTTAAAATAATAAAAACGAATTTAATAAAAACAACTAAATAAATTGACTAAAGAAAATAGTTTTGAAAATAAAGTTAAAAGCCTAAGGTTCCGCCGTCTGCTTAACAATCCTATGTAGTTTTACCAATTACTTATAAATTACACATGCAACTTTGAAGGTTAGGTTTTCCTTATGCATATTCTCCTCGTGATATTCAAGCAAGAACGTATATCTAACATGCAATCCGTGTCACACACCGTCCCAAGGAGGGCGTGCTGGCCGTCACGTGAGAGTGACGTAACCATGTGCACAACACGGAAGCTAATAAGATAAATTTAAATACACATTCAGAGCAAAAGGAACGTCTAGTTGCAGTCAAGGACAATTCCTAAAATATAACACCCGAAGGTGAATACTACTTTTGTGAATTCTGTCAGAACTCTGTTTCTTCCCTCGTGGCCACCAAAACTCAGCTACTTAGAACCTGGAGGGGCGAAAAAACAAAGTTGAGTGGGTCAGAAACAAATCATTTTCAAAACCTTTTTTTTTCTCAAAAGTTATAACCCCTCGCCGTAAAACCTGTAATAATTTCCCAGAAACAAATATATATACATATATACTCATCTAAAAACCATGCTCAGAAGTGGTGATATGCAAGGTATATGCCATGCCAAATATATCTCATCAAATTATATATCTATATCAGGTGAAAACTCATCATATCTCATAACATGTTCACCAAGTGATCAGCTCGGCTGAACTATAGCTCATAATCAATCTCATCATCACATATAAAAATATATCCTGCACACGAGTCGGAACCACCTCACGTGGTCTCACCGACAAGACTGGGTGTAAATAAATACGCTCTAGTGCTACGATCACGTGAAGACTGAGCGCTAATCGCGGGTCACCTACGAGTCGAACCCACCTATAGTGGTCTATTCGACAGGACTGAGCACCTAACTTGGATCCAAGGTGAGCGCACGGTGTGAAATGTGAACATCACGTGAAGGACTGAGCCCTGGCCCTGGGCTGGAGCACTAACACCGTGGTGCAGGTTTATGAGCTTTCAATACATCTCACATAATCATATAATCATTCTTTGTCATCAATATATACTCACCTGATACTTACCTGTGCGTCCACAGCACCAATTACCATTATATGCAACTACTAATGCATGAATAAATAGATATATATACTTTGCATGACATATCATATCGCATTTCATATCACATTTCGCTTAATTGATTTTCTGGGAAAAATCTCATTTATATAGGTATATATGGAAAACAACTGCCCACTCACAGATATGTCGAAGCGTCGCAACCCCCGAGCCTCGATTGATGGCGTTCGTCCTCAGGATAGACATCACCTATATGCGTAATAACCGAAAAACATTATTTAACGCACATAACCAACAATAAGTAATAACTTCTCATATATTGCTCAATTTGGGTATATGAATATACCACAGTGATCTACATAATCTCATAATCATCCCCAAAATTTTAAAATAATTGACCCTTCACGCACCGGCAAGTGCACGGCCACACGCAGGGAACCCTGACGGAAACAGTAAACGGCATTAGAAATATTCCGTGGAATATTCCGTTAAAACTAACGGTGTTACCTGACGCCGTTAGGAATATTCCATCAACTCTGACGAAATATTCTCTCTTCTTCTCCGATGGACCTCGCCGATCACCGCCGTCCGCCGTCGTCAGCGCCGCCATCTGAACTTTGAATTCTCGCCGGTTTCTGGAAAATTTTCAAATCTTCATATCTTCTTCATTTCTCAACCAAAATCCATGAAATTTATACCAAAATGAAGATCTCACAAAGATGAACACAACCATACCTGACTCGACCCCCAACTCGCCGGGGATTCGCCGAAAAAAGCCTCGATAATTCCGGCCAATTTTCAAACTTGTCGATCTCCACTTCCCGACGTCCAAATCACTTGGTTTTTCTTCTCTGAGCTTCATAAGGATGTTCTAAAGCTTCCTATGGCTTTAGAATCTTCTAAAAACCTCGCATTTACATGTGCATGAACAGTGCCTCAAATTCTAGGTTACAGGTTCTAGGGTTTTCGAAGGTCTTAGGTTCTGAAAATGGTACCAATCGACTCGTGAGGTCACAAGGAACAAGATGGTGACCTTTAATCCTTCGATTTGTGAAGATTAGGCTTAGTTTTGGTGTTGTCCGTTCGGTTGTACGGAAAATGGGAGAGATCGAGAGAGAGAGAAGGCACGGGAGAGAGAGGAGAGAGTTTGTGTGTGTGTGTGTGGTCCACATGGGTCACCAACCAAAACAATTATACCAAAACATATCACACACACACATCATTCAACGTCCAAGGGTATTTCCGTCTATTCACATCCACTGTACAAATTTTTCGGGACGGGCTGTTACAATCCGTCTGTGATATTTAGATCAAATATGAACATGCAAGACTCATTAAGTTTTGTGAAAACCCTTTGAAAAACCATGCAACCCCTAAGAACGTGATATTCGCCTTAGGTGAAATTACAATTATCAATCACAAGAAGCAATACTCAATCCTCCGATGATATTCCGACCGAATTGCATCCAATTACTTATCTAAACATCCTAATGGTAGCTAAGCATTAAGACATAGAGACAGTTTAAGCACAGTGATTAATAATTCAAAGCAAATATGCATAATCTCATAAGCAATTAAATAAAAACTACAAATTCATGCTAAGACTCAAGGCTTCGCCCTAGCAAACGGAAATTAGTTACTAGCAATCATACAACGAAATATTATTAAAAACAAGGATAGAAAACACCTTGAAAATAAACTTCAAAAATCCTCTAAAGTAGTGCGTGCGTTTCTCCTATGTTGCCTCCCAAACCTTAATGGCTAAAAAGCCTTATTTAAAATTGGACCTATTTAAAATTTTCCCTTTATTAACTACTAGAAAATAAAACCCTAAAAGGTCTTAGAGTAAAACTAGGAAACATAATTAAATAATAAAACAGAAAATAAAAAGGTTTCCTATCGGAACTAAAATTCGGACTTCTCAGAAAATCAGACTTTTGACCAACTAAATCAACTCCGATTTGGTCCCAAAATGTCTCTTTTGAAATATGAAGTCGTCCCCCACAAATCTTCAGAAGGAATCTTCCTCAAAATATTCCCTCTTGACCTCCAAAATACCCAAAACAGCCAGAAACGTCAATCTGGGAAAGCTGCGCGCTGGGCCTTAATTTCATCGCCACGGTCAAACGGCTTGGTAGAAAAATCTGGAAGTTTGATACAATCATCTTTTAAGGCACACGAACACCTCCAATCGGAATCACTCCAAAATTCATCTGTTTGATCACTTTTTGCTCCAGAGGAAGTCGAATGTCCTACATTGAAAATATATAACAAAGTATCAAAAATCTCACAAAATAATAACCAAAATATACCAAGAATAGGGAATAATATATAGTATAAAATCGACTCATCAATAGCCAAACCATGTATTATGTGAGGCATGATCGTTCATATTTGTAAGGGTACTTACATTTTCAGTCCGCGATTATTTCTTCCTCATCTTCGTTTTTTCGGTCTTAAATTGAGAACACTTATCAACTTGATCTACTGATATTTATCTTTCTAATGTTGAAAGAGGTTCCAAGTTGAAATTAATAAAAAAAAAATCTTAACAGTACTTCTATTCTATATATCGAACTTGTGACCTATCTTAAACCTAATCTCATCGTCACCACCCCGGTTAGATTCAAATAATTCATGTCGACTACTTTTAGTAAATGGAAGTGTACATATATGGTGATCTATACAAAGACTTTTTGTGCAAAATTAATCAATAAGTTGAATGCCCCACTTTGGTATATGTCTTATGTGTTGAATGCCCCGCTTAAACAATCCCATAATTTCCGCAAACGCTATATCATTTGCTCTAAAAAAAATTGAAATTATTGTCCTCCATAACTGCCCTATTAGGATCGGGCATCATTGGATACCCAAATTCTTGGGGCTTCTGCAATCCCTACCTCTGATCTAAATTAGTAAATAAGTGTTTTCTATTCAATTTACCGTGTCCTAGGTCCAAACTTTCTCTCTCTCATTCTCTTAATTTAGTTTATGATAATATCGCTTGTAATTAAAAAAATCGACAACAAAATGGCTAAAGCAATTGGTTTTAATTTTTCTAAAAAATTATTCAATAGCGTTTCACCCCAAACTCTTGATTGTTGTACAATGTAGACGAGTTTGGGGATGCCTAGGATGGGTCGGGCTTTCTGCATAGCTCTGTGGCCACTTAAGAATCTCAACAAGTTCTCTGAATTCAATTTCTTGCAGACTGGTATAACATCATTTCAAGTCTTTCAATTAAGACAATTAGATGAAAGCTTACCTTTTCAACATATGACCAGCTTTTACCCCATGATTTTTTTTTTTTTTCTGACACTGCTGTAACAATGACTCATTGAATGTTGCACTCTTTCTCCTTCACCTAGATTTTCTCACATTGGGCCAATGTGTAGTATCTTATTAATTAGTCAAGTTCCTTGATGATGCAAAATAAGAAAATTTGGGCATAGCGTCCAGGTAACCCGAATCTTATATGAAAAAGTCTTAAGGAGAAGGAAAAGACACATAGAATTCTCTCAAATAGTTCTTTCAGTCCGAATAAAATGCATGATTCAAATAGTCACATAAATATATACGCAAAAGTTATATGTAAAGGGAAAATATATTCTACAAAGAAACAAAAATGAAATCGTATGCAAGGGGTTTTGCAACTGAAGCGATTAAGAACATTCACCTCACTACTGACATCACTCGTTCTGTGTTTGAATGCTTCCAAACACCCTAATTAAAAAAGCTATATACAACCTTGAGTTGAACTGAGTTGGGAGCCTTACCTTCCTCTTTGATTAAGTAAAAACCATTGAAGAAAAAAAAAAAACACATACACCCAGAAATTGAAGGTTATTGTGTTTATGTACAGTCAGTTTTCTCTATCAGAAGATAGTCTGTTTTGATACAAATTAGTGAATTGAAAACTAATTGATTAAATTCATATTTACCAAGGACCTTAATTCTGATCTGTAAATCTCGAAAAGCTGCAGAAATTCACAGGTGGTGGAAGGAAAAATGTAGCCAATTAAGAAAAATGCCTCACTCTACTACTGTTAACAAACAGATAGTGCCTCCCTAAATCCAACGCCGAGGGCATTGGTGTGAAGCCCCTTCTTATCAAAATCTGCATTGCCCTTCTTCATCATGGCGACAAACTCGTTGTAGTCTATTCGCCCGTCCTGAAAAAAACAAACACGTACGGTAAGTACTTTAACAACTTGCCATTTTCTTTTTAGCATGAGTCCTATGATTTGAGAACTCTTCGTGTACTTACATTGTCCTGATCAACTTCTCGGATCAGTTCTTCCAAGTGAACATCGACAATGCCAAACTCCTCGCATGCTTGTTCAAGTTCATCTTGTGTGATGTAGCCACTGCCGTCCTTGTCAAAATATGAAAAAGCTGCAAATAAATGGTCTTCTTTCTCTATTTTGTTTAGATGCAATGTTGCAGCTATAAACTCTCCGTAGTCAATTGTGCCACTATTGTCAACATCTGCCTGCAATTCAGAACAAGTAATGTTCGTATGAGAACAACTAAACGAGAGAATAGTAAGGGATAAGTCCTGAAAGGTTTCGGAAACCTAAAGGCGGTAGCATCATTCAGTTTGGAAGGATAATCAGTGATGTAATACGTACAGCTTTCATAAGATCATATATTTCAGACTCATTTAGATTAGCTCCAAATCTTTTGAGTCCATCTCTGAGTTCATCAAAAGTAATTTGACCACTATTGTCAGTATCTATCATCTTGAACATTTCTTTTAAACCGGCAATTTCTTCTTCCGAGAGGTTCTCTGCAATGACCTGCACACAATAAAGTCGATTTTAGAGGAGAGTATTCACAAAGGTTCATGAAGTTTTAAGTATAAAAAGTAATTACAAGACATACTCTTAGAGCCATTTTCTTAATTTTGTTCATTGCAGAAAACTGCTTCAAGCGACTTAAAACAGCGGAATCAAGAGGCTTGTCTGGAGCCACTCCATCAACCTGAACCCATGGGTGGCCTGCAAGAAATCAGAACGTACATTATTGGTTTGGAATGCTGGTGGCATCTTCCAACAGAACGAAACCAATTTTTTCGCTTATAAAAGTTTCACCCCCCTGAAGTTTAATTTTAATCAATGATGGCTTCAGTGGTACAATTCATTCTACATTCTAAGTTAAACATGTCACAGGGAGGATCTGATTATAAGAGAAAAATAACTGAATACGCAAAATGAAGAGCGTCAAGCATACTATTGACAAGGGGACTATAGTGTCACTTTCTTAATGATATCTACAATTATATAAACTTACACAGAACTTGATGAGCAGTTAGCCGCTTTTTTGGGTTTCTAATGAGCATTCTCTGAACGAGATCTTTGGCACTTTCAGAAATACTAGGCCAGGGATCCGATGAGAAATCAAGATCGCCGTGCAGCACCTCTTCAAATATCTCTTGCTCAGTTTCTGTTTGAAATGAAAAGAAAGAATAAGAAGAGGGGGAAAGGCAAGAGTGCTTTGCGAAATTACACACATTCGAGACAGGAAGAAAAAAAATCCAGTACTAGACAGATTAGAACTCTTACCACCCCAAAATGGAGGCACCCCACTTAAGAGAATGTAAATGATAACACCAGCACTCCAAACATCTGCTTCTGGACCATAACGCTTGCGCAGGACTTCCGGTGCAACATAATAGGGGCTTCCAACCACATCACCGAATATATCCCCTGTAAATTAATTGCATCAGTAATAGAAAAGACAGAGAACATTTGTACGTAGCACCAGAAAATTACCTAAAAGTCAACTAATAATTGAGAGAACTGGAAATGGTTTTTGACAGAGGAAATATTATATACATAACAAGACGTACTTGACATCATTCAGATACTAATACCAATCTGATAGGGGTTTCGCGTGATAAGTTATCGAAATGTCTAAGGGTATCAATTTTAAAATGATCTAAGTTAACTATAGACAAAATCATAAGTGGAACTGAGATGGATCAAAAGAAAAACAAAGAAAATAAGATGGTCAGTAGGTGAGAAAAAAGACAAATCGTAAGACATACCTGGCTTGAAGAATATTGATAGTCCAAAATCGATAGCCTTAAGTGATGAATCCTCCTCCTCGTTGACAAAAAGAAAGTTCTCCGGCTTAAGATCACGATGCATGACACCCAAAGAATGGCAGGCTTCTATAACTCCAACTATAGTCCTCGTCAGTTGAGCTGCCTTTCTTTCGGTGTAATGCCCTCGCTTGATAATCCTATCGAAAAGTTCACCCCCTGCACATAATTCCATGACAACATGAACCGCAACAGCATCCTCATATGCTGATTTAATCGCGATTACATTTTGATTCCCTGCCAAGTGATGCATAATCTGAATTTCTCTCCTCACATCTTCCACATCTTCTCTAGTCTGGAGTTTCCTTTTTGCAATGGATTTACAAGCATACTCATTTCCGGTTGCTTTCTCCACACAAAGAAACGTTGTCCCAAACTGCCCATGTCCGAGCTTTTGGCCCAAATTGTAGTACTCCTTCAAATGCCCTGTTTTCGTTTGCAAGACAGACTCGACCTGAAGCCCTGCGCTTGCCACCCTCTTGACGTTAGGGGGCTTCTTGGGTTTCGCATTTGCCGCCGCTGCTGGCTTAGTCTCTTCCTTTTTCGCTACTACTTGTACCGGTCTAGCCTCTCCCATGTGAATTGTTGGTGGTGCTAGTTTACCCTCTGCCTTCTGAAGTGTTACTTGCCTCGCAAGTAACGTCTCCTCCTTGTGTTTCTGAGGTTTTGCCGGTTCATTAGGCTTGTCTGGATGAACCTTCACCTTTTGATTTGTAGCCTGCACTGATTTATAGTCTCCCTTAGCTATCTTAACTGCTTCCGGGGCTTTGTTTTGAACGTATAGAGGACCTTCTGACGGATTCTTACTCAAATGCGGCGTTGCATCAGTACTATTGATTCCTCTACTGGCAACACCGTCCGTTGATCGCGACCACCAGAGTGATCTCGAGACTGAATGGATGAGTGTATCCTTCCTTGATCCGACACAGTTGTTTCCCATCGGAATATATGTCAATCTCTCAAATTCTCATCAAAATTTTAAACACATATCATACAAGGGCCAAAATCCCATCTCTTTTCTCTCAAAAAGGTAATGTATATTAAAATGAAAGGACCAAAAAGGGAGCACCATCCACCAATTTAATCAACTCAATCCCAATCACTTTAAGAACAATAAATATTTGAATCAAACAAATAGAAAAATATCACAATCTTCTCAAACAAAGGTCGTTTCCCTCGTACCGTCGAGGTTCTCTGGAGAAAAAAGCTGCAATCTTTAACCCCAGGAAGAGCCTCAAAGTACCCAATGGCCCAAAATTCTTTCTACAAGTTAGAAAAGAATATGAATTTTCCTCAAAACCATTCAACCTTCCAATGCATACCCAATAGAGAAGACGACTGCCGGAAACCAAAACCGGAAAATGGACAAAACCCAATATTTGGGGGCTGAAAATGTCGACAAGTTCCACGTCAAGAAGGAAGAAGATTTCAGATTATGGAGAGAGAGAAACAGCAGAAGAATTAGAGAGAGAATGGCAAAACACAGTCGTATTGTGAGAGAGAGTATTAGGGTTTTCTCTCTAGCTTTTTTCCATGTTATATAATCACATCCGCACACGAACGAAGGAAGAAGGAAGGAAATTTTGGAGAGAGAGAGAGAAGGAGAGGGAGAGAGGGACAGGTTTTTCTGTTGGAATGTTTCAAGACGCGTTTCTTCTTTCTTTTCTTTTTTTTTATTTTTAATTTTTTACAATTTTGACTCAAACAGAGAGAAACTTTTCACCTTCCCATTCGAAAACCGGAATGGACGGCTGGGATCTTTGTGATTTGGAGGGTTTAAGATTGGTAGGATATGACCGGCATGCCACAATGGGGGTTTGTACAACTGTACAGCTGGGTTATGGCCGATTTGGTCATCCGTCATTGTGTGGGCTGGCCACTCCACCGCCGGCAGCCGCCCCTGGCCGGTGAGATTTCTTTTTCTATTTTCGTGTAGAGAAAAATTTAATTTAAATTACCATTTTTGTTCATCTCACCAGCCACAAACTCATAAAATAAAAATCTACCAATAATGGTAACTTTCTAAATTTCCTCATCATATGAATAAAGACTTAGTGACGGCATTTTTTCACGTGGCTGATTGAGTGACGAATATTGTCCAAAAATGACACGTAAATTTGAATTATAAATAAAAACTTATAGTACGTAATATTGTTTTAATTGGATGATATCTATCAACCAACTTACCACGTGGCATGAAGAACCGGTCCATATTGTTTACCCAACTTAGGGCGTCACGCCGCATGCAACAATGCCAATAGAATTACTCTAAATTAATCAAGATTACATATAAATTACAATTATACTATAAGCATAAGCATACTTTCCTTGTTTTATGTGTAGGAATTGAAGAATCGTTACACTCTTAAGAAATTTGGTCGTCCAATTTATTCCAATTTTCTCAAATTCTCAATGCAAAATGTTGAGGAAGTGTGAACAAGTGAAAGTGACCATTTTGTATGCCAAAATAAAATAAAATAAATAGAAAATACCATATTTTTATTTTAATTTGTGTTTGACTTTGACTAGACAGTAACCCGTACTTGCTGCGATAAACCTCGTAGTCGTAGGAACATGTTTGACTCCACGGCAACGTGGTCGGCTTTCGTTGGTCAATCATGGCTTACGTGTACTTGTGTTTTGGACTTTGGTACTGGTTGGTACTTGGTAGGCTGTTGGAAACTTCGTCAAAAAACAGAGGATCCTATTTAATAACGAACATGCATCACTTTGAGGCTTGCCACTAACTAGGCACCAACCAGAGGATCCTACCAAACGATTCAACGAAACAAGAAAAACATAATGTCTACTCGTATGTCTCCAGTCCAGAAAATCGGCCCTACACATGAGATGAAAGAGGTAGACACATAATTGTATACAAGCGGTGACAATCAAGAATCTCTCTATCCAGTCGTAAGACGACTTCTTTCGTTGAGAGCAATAAGGTTCAAGAAAATTGTGTGATACATCAATGTATCGCGTAGAATTGACGTATTGCGTAGATTGCGTTTACATGAACCAATACGATATGATCAGATAATGCAATCAGCAAATAAGATTCGTCTAACATTACTAGGCGCATTCACATCGTAAGGCAGGAGGATGGATTCATGCTAAAATTCCTTCATAGGAACTGCTCTACTGTACGCGAGAAATTTCATGTTGTACTCTATATTAAGTAGAAAGGGAAGATACGATACTAACAGGTAAACCGATGTGGTCATTCTTTTAACGTATCACGGGCAATGGACAACTCTGCTTCAAACATCTCTTGCCAAGCCAGAGAGATCAACGTGTCCTGAGTCGTCGCTACCACTTGCTTTAGGAAAAGCTTCCTGCTGATGATGGCCTTCAATGGGTACCTTGCGCCTCCTAGGAGGTATTGGGGAGGAAGGTCCCTCATCAAAGATGTTCCCAAAAGCACTGAAGAAGCCACTCTTCAACTCCTCAGCAGCCTCAAAGAATCGGCTGAGGCCACCCATAAAGTTGCGTTCAATGTCTTCAATATCACTGCGTAGCCCTGGGAAGTCAAATGCTCCGTGCTGTGATGACCCAAAGGTGGCAGACCCTTTGAGCACCTCTTCAGTGACGTCATCTGCAGTGTACTCTTTGTTGGATTGCACCACTTCTACAGGCCTAACAAAAAGCAAGAGTGCTCAGCAATTGGCTCTACATTGGTCAATGTTATCGCAACATATAAACCGCCCATACTCAAACAAGGGAAAAAAAAACGAAAAGGTTCTTTTTTATGCACTGCAGCACTAGATAGCTCCAATTACGTCCCAAAGACTGCGAAAGACATTCAGAGATATGGTGCTTATAAATGTTTTACTACATTCAGCCCCATACCAAACAATTACAGTGTTCAGCTCTAATGTCAATGTAACTTTTTTCGCACAAGCATAAAACGTTTTACCAGCTGCTAAACCAATTCTACACGCATACTTGTTGATGTTTTCGGGGCAACGTTCAAATTAGTCTCAAACAATTTATCAAGGAACAAATAGCATAAAGAAGTACTGAAACTGATACTGATGCTCTAACAAGAACCTATTTTGCACAACCACAAAACAACCTTTTAAGTATATTCACAATTCATCTGACGTAATACAAATCAAAGCCGCAACTCTCTCTGTATGCAGAATCAATACAATCTAATCAGACGTCTTATGTGTCGCTCTTATTAACACGCTCTTATTAACCACACGCTATATATACTTCACTGAACTGTAAACCACGCGCACTCGAACAATTTATAAACGAATGCATAAAGATTAAAGACGCGGCGTATTCTCATCTCTCTTGTCTCATATTTCCATATATATTTTTCTTAATTATAAACATTATACAAATTGGATTCAATATCGAATAGTGTTGTAATGAAAATTACAGAAAACCCAACATTTCCTACAACAATCGAACAAATATCATAACGTTATGATTCTCAACAATTTCTATCCTAAGCCATAAGCCCAATAATAACACCCCAAAAAAATAAAATAAAATAAAAATCCCAAAATTAACATAGATATGACAAAATCAAAGTGACACCATCAGGCAATTTCCAACAATTCACAGAAACCCTAGATAAAATATTCCCAATTTGCCATTGGGTTTTAGGGAAATGGAGAAATCGATAGAGAGAATGAGAGAGATTGGGATTTACCGGCCGGCGCAGTCCCTGAGAAGCTGCTCGGTCTTCTCGCACTTCCTGACGAACTTTCCAGGCTCCACCTCCTCAGTCTTGCACTGCGTCTTCACCACCTTCCTCGTCAAGCATCGATCGCCGTCCGATCTAGGATTTATGTCAATCGCCGTTGAATTGTTGTCATCATCCTCGTCGTCCCTCCACACCCACCCCATCTTTCTCTTTCCTTCTCTGACTCTCTGTTCGCGCGAACTCAGAAATATTTGCGATGCTTCACAGTCGGTGGAAGGTTTGGGAAGATGGATTTACTTGGGCTCCAAGGCGGCTTGTTGGGCTTGAATTGGGCCATTGTGGACCTGATTGGAAAGGATGTTTGGGCCCAACAAGAATGCGAAAACAAGTAGAACGACTAATGTTCTTGGAAACCGAAAACGAGGTTTTCACTCATGCACATTTAAGTTACACATCTAAATATCTAAATAAGAGTCGTTAAATTATTTATCCTAAGAGATCCAAGATGGATGTTTCATTTAGGAAATTTTTTTTAATCACACACAATAAGTGATACATCAATAATAAAACGACATATAGTTACCATTAATGGTATATACGTATATCGTATTGATGATGAAGTGAAATCATTATTCTTATACTTTCTTTTAAGATAAGTACATGCAATGGTTTCAAAAGCACGATACAACAATAATGAAATGACACGTAGTTATCGTTAACGGTACATATATTACATTGATGATGTAGTTAAACAATTAGTCTTATACTTTCTTTAAAGATAAGTATGTACAGTGATTTCAGAAGCGAGATAATCAATAATAAAATGACACGTAAATACCGATAAAAATACATACGTATATAGCATTGGTGATGCAGTAACCCTTGTTCTTATACTTTCTTTTAAAGTAAGTATGTACAATGATTTCAGAAACACAATGTGTCAATAATAAAACAACACGTACTTACTGTTAACGGCACGTATATCGTATTCCACTCTATATATGAATAAAATCTGATTTGGAATCATAATTTTATAGACATTGTACCAAATTACCAATATACCAACTCAGAATTGTTAGAAGAAGAATCGTAAAAGAAAATGAGAAAAAAATAAAATAAAATAAAAGGAGCGGTAAGAGGATATGAAAAAGTATGAAAATCACACAAAATGAACAGAAGCACGCTCGGTGGGACTCGAACCCACAATCCTTTGATTAGAAGTCAAATGCCTTATCCATTAGGCCACGAGCGCTTTTGTGTTTACATTTGAAATCTGAATATATTAGAAGTTAATTGTCATCATATCCGCTGGTTTCTTCCGCGCCAGTGTTCGAGCTCAACCTGCAAGATTATCCATTTCCGCTTCTCAAACTTGTACAAGATTGATCGTTTTGCAACAGTCGCTCAACCATCAAAGCCTAATAAACTGCGTCTACTGGATCGATGCGGTTTTCGGGATTCCAACGAACTGGTGTTACACTGCTTGCTTGAGCAACAAGAAATTTTCTTTCTCGAAGGGCCATATGCCGCCGCAGGAACGACGTTGTCTTCTGGTTCTTCATGAGTTTTCCTAGAATTTGTATTCGAATCTTTTGATTTATATTCACGAACTGGACGTCAAAAGTAATCCCGAAACAGTTAACGCTATTATCCATCTGGGTTTCGATTCCTCTTTCACTTGTGCAGAATTCAGGGGACACAAATTAGTCAAACAACACTTTGGACTAGGAACATACTATATGCGATGAACTCAGCATGCTTACAAAGTAATTACTGCCACTGAACTCAAGTAAATTCGACCGGCGCGGTTTAGAAATTTACAACAGTAAAAAGCATGAGTGATTATTACTGCCATAAATTTAATACAAATGACAATTTATTCAACATCATATTATTAAGAGCTACCTCTAAACCATCTTCATAAGATTACAGAATCGAACGGTGGAAAAACATTCGCAGCTCCAACAAATCTCAGCCCAATCTTCGTATTTCCAACATTTAATTTATATCGAAAGTAAGCCGGAAAACTCTCTTCAAGTAAAACCTGGCTGTAAAGAGGAACAATCTAGGCTCAAGTTACAGATTTCATTAAAATGTAATAGGCCAAAAAATCAAGCATTTCTTAAATTTAACGTACTCACACTTTGTCACGAAATCTTCTTGTCAAATCGTGCAGTTAAATTTTGTTTGCTCAAGAACCACTGTTCGAGATCCTAAGAGCCTGAAACCTGCCAGATGATAGCCTCATTAGCATTATCCATCTGTTCATATGTTAACAACAAAAACATATAGATCCAATCTTTTCAAATAAATATTCAATTTACTGCTTGACATTACAGGATGACGGCACAACCATATAAAGCAAATGGTACCCTCCATTCTGCCATAATCCCGTCAAAAGTGAGGTTTTCGGGTCAATACCCTTGAGGTCTCTGTCTGCGTGTGTGTTGTCGTGCATAACCATGCCAAAGAGAAAACCAAACAAATGTGCATTGAATAGAACAGAGCCCTTTTCCCAGAGGCACGTTCTTGAACACAGATATGATTATACACCTTCTGCCCTATATGTTGACTCCTACACTCATTTTGTCTATTGAACATTGATGATTTAGCTAAGTAGTTGCGTAGGGTACCTTTATTACTGCTTCTTTACAACACTTTCATTTACACGCTCATAGTAAGTCATTCTCCGGATAGCTTTTAGAGCTTCTCCAAAGTTGCAGCTATGAAATGCATTTGCAAAAGCATCGGACCAATGCTTTAGTTTCTCTTTCATCTAGATGAGCAAGAACAGAGGTGAGTTCATAAAACATAAACGAATAAAAAGGCAATAAAGTCGGCATCATGCATATTTTTACTAAAAAAGAGGTGAATTAAAAAGGTAAATATGCAAGCTCTTCTTCATGGGAACTTGAGTAAACACAGAACCGTTACAATTAGACCCCCTCTCAAAAGATCATAAAACACTAATTAACCTTGGTCGAATCTAAAGAATCACATTGAAGACCCCTTGGTAGCTTAGTCCTTCACTTAACTTTTGATCTTTCAGCAATTTCAATGTGTGATAGTTTTGAGAACTACATCTAGGAAATTGCTCTACAAATTAGACTGCAAGCGATATGTAAGAAGAATTGTCGTGCTCCTTGCTAATTATTCCCACATGTATTAAAAAGGTCTAGGTTCATACCTGAGATTGAATCTCATCCAAAGCCTGAGAGTCAGCAGCCTCTTCAACAGCTTCCCTGATTTCCAAAATCTGAACTTTCCGAGCCAGAAGGTATTAGAAAACCAAGTTAATGTTCACTGAATGACCCCCTCAACTTCAGCATATCCATCAAAACAAAAGAAAAACAACTCGGTGACTCCAAAACTTCTATAGGAACTATGCTTCCTCCAATATTACTAACACAAATTCATTTCTTGAAGGAAAATAATTCTAGAATAGAAATTTATAAAACCATTCGACCATAAACCATCACAACTGAAAAACTTTATGACACAAGCTTCAACTAGATTACAAAATTTTCTTATGGATGATATCTGTCCCAAACATGTGCACTCCAAATATGTCAAATTATTCATCTAGCTTGGAGCAATAAACTCTTATCATTTTTTTCAATCAATATATCACTACACTTTAGATTAGGGGTAAAATTGTAAGGAGATAATAGATTGCATAAATACAATTATTTCAACTTTTTCAAAATTACCTCAGTTAGCAAGTCTGATTCTGAAAGTGTCTCTTCTTCATCAACATCCACACCTTCAAGCTTCAGCTGAAAACAAAATAGCACAATTTAATTCAAAACTTGTAGAATATGAATAGCAAACATTAATAAACTAGATCATCAAGAAACTTTGCCTAAGTGATCTTCTCGCCCATATCTTTCGAATCAGGGGACCATGAAACCAAAATGCAGTTAAGGAAACCTACCCACAGAGGGAAGTGATAATATACACACAGATTCAACATGTGACCTATTGAATAATAGGCTTATATCATGACACTGTTGTAAATGAAGAATGTGAAGTCATCTATGCTTTAACTACACGCATCATTAAACTCTGTATCATGTTCACAACACCCAAGTGCACCCTTTCCCTCAGGACTTTTAAATATTCAATTCACTTAATGCGCACACACATATAAGCGTTTATAAATAAATAAATATCAGGGTAGAGATTGATTTGTATCTGTACCAAGTAATCACATTTGACTTATATCCTTTTCTACTAAACCAGTCCAGTTCTCAGAACATCGGTCTGAACACAAGAAAAATGCATCAAATGAAAACCTCCTCGGCAAGAAGCACAGTTACCATGTAGATTGCCCTTGCCAAGGGCTGGCTAAGTGTGCGGTATGCATCAATCACCCGAGCAGACTGTTCAGCAGCATACTCTCTTTCCTTCTAAAACCATAAACATTAAAAAAAATTACATTTACTATATCCGAAAAGTATTATCTTTTACATTTGCCATATGTTGAAAGTGAAGATATGTATAAGAAATACCTCTGATTTTGTATGAACAAGATCAGGGTGCAGTTTTTTCTGCCAGGCTTTATACTTCCCCTCCAGATCGTCCACTTTGCTATCATACTTTCTCTCCCTGTGAATTTTAATTTTGAAGACAAAAAATTGAAAACAAATAACTGTAAGCACTAGCTAAGATCTTCAAAATTTATCCTCCCAATTTGTGAGAAATGCTCAATTAAGTATGACAGAAACTAGCAATTTGTAACCGATAAATGTTCACCGCGGCTTGTAGCTCAGTTGGTTAAGAGCATTCGTGCATGCACCCGAGGTCCCGAATTTGATTATTCCCCCACCCCCAATATCTCTTATACCAAAAAGAAACAAAAAAAAGGTTCAAAATTTTCACTTTCTTTCCACCTTTCTCTCATTTTCTCAGCAACCAAACATACAGAAACCACAAAGGGAGAGAAAACGTAATTGTTAAAGCCTTAATTACTTACAGTCCAAATATCTGAAAGTAATCCAACGACTGATCCACGGGCTGAATGCACCGACAAGACGAACACAACAGAAACGGCACCGTATCTGCCGCGGAGGCACTGCAGTTCCAGCACTTAGCGTCGGATTTCTCCGCCGATTGGGAGCTGACGAAACATTTCCCGGGAATTCTGTGATCCCCGGGAAAATCAAATCTGCCGAAGGGGAAAAGGCGGCGGTCCGTTTCTACATTGGGTGAGAAAAAAGCGGGGGATTGGAAATTTCTTGAGGAATTGAAGGTGAAAGGAGTGGTCGTCGGAGTTAGGGTTCGGCGGAGAATGGCGGAGAGAGGAGCGAGCAGCTTCTTATTCGACATTCTTGGAGCATACAAGACCTGTTCGAATGCAACTTCCAAGGCGTTTTAAGTAAGAGTTCAAGCTAGAAACGGCAGTTTTCTTGGGGACATAGCGGGAATTTGGCTGAATGAGAAGGGTAAAAAGGGTAATCTCGATTTTTGGAGATGATTTTAGGCCCAAGGTTTTTAAGGTTGTTCCCTTTATTATACACGAGTCGAATTTAGGGCATCTCAAACAAAAACTGAAAATAGAATGGTTACCAACGATTCCTTAAGTGTGTGAACATTAGATCTCATCTGGCTTGGGGGCCAAGGCAACTCCAACAAAGAAAGAGAAGTCACTTGGCATGGGTTTCCTCAAGGCTGAAGTAATGTGGAAAAACACTTACATGTTACAGATGATTGTCACCATTCGTTGAGCAAAACTAATATGTCACGGGTGTATGCCACTTTTCGCAGAGGAAAACTTACATGTCACGGACGTGTATCCTTTCGTTGGAGTTATTTTTCGGAATGTAAGACATGGCAAATGGAGTTGCATTAATAAAACATTATTGTAGATGATTATTCTAAAATATTGTACATCCTTGACCCTTCTGCAACATCCTAAAAACAGTATATTATATCTTTAAGCGTCATATCAGTTATTCTCATGACTCATAAGTATCATGTTACAATCACAGACCCACTCTTTAAGTCATCTACTAGGCTTAAAACTATAGTGACTTCAACAAAATTCCACTCTTTCAAATTTCAGCCTCTTGCCACCTCTTAAAAATCTGTGTGTTTAACTGATGCTGAAGCAACAGAACCGTTGCGCTCCATGCTGCCTCGACTTCTTTGTTCTACTAGGGCTACTTTCATGATCACCGTTTGTCTCGGAGTTCATCTGGTCTGTTCGATGCATAATATGATCCACAACAGGTACCTCTGTAGTTCTGTCTTTGGAGGAACGCAATGCAACCTGGTTACTGTCATAAGAAATCGAAAGTTCCTGCTCTAGGGAAGTAGGTACTATTCTGTTAGGGTAAACATCCTTCGACAAGGAATTCAATCCTGCATTGCTGCAACGTAAGTTGAATAAAAAAAGGTTAACCTTTTGGATCCTAGATAAAAACAAGAAAGTAAAAGATTGATCATGGTGTCTTGTCTTAACGCTAAATGAAGCGATAAAATATGTTTAAGGAATAAGTTTCTGAGCTAAAATTATGCGGTGTATGATTTGGACCCCTAACAAGAAAGTATGATCAGTATTATTGACACAATTACCTTAAGTTGTGAACGACAGACCTATTCCTTGCGGACTTGGGCAAAGTCGTCTCGACTTCTTTAGATACTTCAAGAACATGTTCACCACTTCCGCAAACTCCACCTTCTAAATATTTTGGGTTACCTACATCATTTTCCTTTGGGGGGATTCCATTGGTGAAGCCAGAAGAGGACTGAATTTGAGCATTCGATCCATTTTGCCGAACCTTATAAATTACCTTTTCTAATGTTCTGAGAGCTTGTTCCACTTCAGAACTGACCAAAACATTTCTCTTTCCATTTACATGATCCCTTTCAGCAACTCTGTTGGGTGTTTGAACCTCAAACTGCCTGCTTTCTTCGCTCTCTACCTCCTCAATCTCACCAAATGAGCTTCCACCTATAACTTGTGCAACTTGTGCAGCAGCTTCACTTGCAAGATTAACTTGTGCATCATCTGGAGCAGCTTCAATTGCAGGGTCATCATTATCGACTTTCTGATCCACACCTACCAAACTCTCATCGGTCTTATCTTTTGCCAGATGTTCTTCTGAGAGACTGAATGTGTCACTGTGTAACTTGTTTTCTTCCAAAGCCCCATTTGATTCATTATGTGAATAAAGAGCTTCACGTATCCGAGAGTACAGCGGGCCACTCAAGACCTTACTGTAATCTTCGTTGCAGTTAAGCTTAGAAGACACTACCTGTAAGTTTGTAACAGTGTTAAGCATTGGAAAATGTGAAGAAAAGTGATAAAAATAGAGTCCCATAGTGAAGGGATGCTTGCATGCAGTTTCGGCAGAACGCCCAACAGGCAACCTCAAGAAATTTCTCTACCCTCCCCTTCCTTTTCGAAATATCTCTGAGTATATACTTTGTTCCATATGTCTAATCTTTAGCTGCATCGTTTTATACTTAAATACGAAATATATAACCTTTTGATAGAGTTTGAAACCACTGCCAATGAGCTGCCTCGAGATAAAATTTATAAGGGATGGTGGGACAAAATCCATCTTTATATCCATACTTGCTATTGTCCTACAATAATAAACATTGTCCAAAGCTTTAATTACAAACCACAAAACAAAGTCAACAGATATTACATTCAAGTAGCCATAGCTTACCGAAAGTAACTTCTTTCGTCGGTAACCTTCTGCAAAGCAAAGCCACCCACCAAATCTATCCTTACAGCATCCTTTGCTCCAGCAGTAGCCTCATTGATGGGACAATGTGTACCATCAATGCTTTCCAAGTCGGAGATCTGAGACGACATTTGTGATAAATCAGTTTATTCAGGTTTCTATTTTGGAATTGCAGGAGTATTGGGAATATGGGTACCAAAATAAAATTGAAGCCAAAAGACTTTCGGTTACCTACCGATTTCAAGAGCACAACAATCAGATCATCTTGGAAGTACTCAAACATAAAATAGTGCACAGCAGCCTCCCTAGGTGAAAGTGGCCATGGAATTTTCATCCTTTCTTCCAAAAAAATAACAAAAGTCAGCATTTCATATGGAAATATTCTCAAAAGTGAAAGAAATCAAATAAGAAATTTTTAACACATGATATAGTTTTATGTTTTGTCTTAGACAAACCTCACTAAAGATATCTGTTCACCAATCCGGACCCTCTGCAAACATTTGGTAGAGAGGACTTTGAAAGTTGGAACTGTAGACTGAGGCCACCTGGAGGAAGTTAAAATAAACCCATTTATTGTCTAAGTTGAGTTAAATCCCTTCAGTACATAGTCATTTAGCTCCTTAACGACACCCTTGATGCGAACTTGCAGCCCACTTCTCTCAGGTAGAAGCACTATAAATTATTGATGAAAGACGTGTAGGACAAAACAGAAAAGAACTTTTTCGATATAAACTCCATCAAGCAGACCATATCTCATTACAAAATATATGCATAAATCAAGTGCGCATGCAGTGACTGAAATGACTTACCATTTCTTGTAAAGGTCTGACTCCCATGAGATGCATAAACCTACAACAAAAGGAACCTTGTTAGTCTCGACTTATTTAAAGTTCAATATTGTTAATGAGGCATATGAACTTTCGAGTATTTTGGTTTCACTTACAGACATCTACAGGCCCGTCTACATAGCCCTCAGCTAGTAATGTATGAAAGGGACTGCCTTCAATCCCCTCACGATACATCACACGGAACTCTTCATTATCCTGTTTTAACTGTAACAGAAGTATATTTTTAATGTAAGTGTCATGATATAGGGGTCACAACACCTTGTCAATTAAGGAATAGAAAAACTTAATAATCATTATAACATTTAACGACTACTGATCAACATCCCAATTGAATACCCCCCCCCCCCCCCCCTCTCTAAAATTTCAAATAAATTGATGTAAATAAATTGCATTAGATTTCAACAACAATACAAACCATTTTTCAAACAAGCAAAGGTCAAAAATTAGAACTTTATAATGTTCATGATGTTGTTGAGTTTTAGAAGTTGTACACAAAGAGAGTCAAAGCCTCTTTCCCTTTGTGCATGACAACAAAAAATCAGCAGCCTTAAATCTCTCAATTATTAAAACGCAGAGAATTGATTCTACAGAAGCAAATTTATAGTTGAGGACATGAGGGACAAAGCAGGATATGAAGAACATAATGCAGATTCGATAACATACTTTCCATTCAGGTTGGGTTGTGGTCTCACAGGTATTCAATCCCTTGTCATCAACAAGGGAAGCACTTCTTAACATGTCCAGTAAATTGGATACTTCAGCCGTCTTTTCTTCAACCTCATTCTCATTGCATCCTGCAGGAGCCATAAATCTAAACATTATTAAGTGATCACATATTTGCTTACACTATCTTAAGATATCGGTGGTGCATGAATGGTGCCGGACTAAAAATGTCAAACTCGAAAAGGAATTTGTTAAGAACTAACAACCTTCATTTCCATTTTCCTTGGAACGAATCAGCTGATTCTTGACGAGGGTTTTCAATGCTTCCTTATCAGTTAGACTAGGAGATGCTAGCGTCCTGTCCAGCCTCTCCCTGTACTGAGTGATCTTTCGCGGTTTCTCCATCTTCGCATCTCCAAGAAACTGGGAAGATCCTTCTCTCAGAAACTTATGCTAACAATCAAGCCAGATATTCCCAATATATTGCAGTTTCAACCCCTTAACTAATTATATTCAAAACAAAAATTAGAGTCTGTAATAATCAGGAATAAACCTCTAAATCCATATGTGCCAAAAAAAAGACACAAACAGCTATACCAAATACAGGTTTTTCTTATTGGCTTAGCCAAGTTGGTTCGAGTAGTGCATGCTTCCCCAAAGTTCGAATTCTATTTCGCGTAGGTTAAATGAATTTAATGTAGAATATCGCTCGTGTCAAAACACTCAAATATTCATAACAACAAAAATTCAGTTTTGAACAGCTGGGTGCAGAATAAAACAGATACACTAATTCTTGAGCCTAAAAGAATCCAATTACCATGAAATTCATAAAAAAATAATCCAGAAACAACATCATAGATAACAAAAACGAAAAAAGAAGAATCAAAAAATTGAATCAAAAGTTTAAAAGTTGGACTCACAGGAAGCTCTGCAACCAGTTGCAGTTGCTGCCCAGTTCACAACTGTGGAGTCTGCAGAGAACCCAGAATTTGAATACCGAATTCTTGAGAATGTGCAGATCTCAATAAAAAAGTAATGATTCCGAGAACTGAGAAAATAGACAAGGCCACCTGATTGTTGATACCACCCAGACGGGTTTCGAACATGGAAAAAAAATAGGCCCTTTTTCCCCTTGGGCGTAACGATTGCAGACGCCTAGCTGATAACTAAAACAATATGTTAAAATACATATCATAAATTAAAATACATAATTTGTTTTTCATTTTTATAAATAGCAGTGGGGACGGGTTTCAATAATAATTAAGTATCGCACTCGTTATTTAAAGAAAATATAATCTAAATTCTTTTAGAAGATTATCAATTATTATATTTATCAAACTCATTATCAAAAGACAATTGAACCTCAAACTTTTCAAAAGAAGATTATCACTGGACTGCACTTATAAACGAACAATAATTAAGTATCGAACTCTTTATTTAAAGTGAATCAAATCTGAAATTTTTCAGAAGAAGGCTACCATTAAACCCTATTTTATTATTAGTATCGAGCTTGACATTTGAAGACAATAGAATGTAAAACTTACAGAAAAAAATTATCACTAGACTGTATAACTTAACATAATTCATTGGTGTAGAGATGTGTGTCGTCTCTTTAAGACAAAAGTGGGAGGGGGGAGTTATGGGGCGGTTGAGAAAGCACTTGAAGGTGTCCTGCTAACCACATATACTTTAATGAGGAGGTTGGTGGGGAATTATTACATACTGACAAACGAAGAATCTATGGACTGGAAAAGCAAAATGGAAGTAAGATTTTGTTTAGATGAACAAATGCAATGAACGTTTGGAAACAAATAAACTTATTTTTTGCTATGAACTTTAGAACTTTAATTCAATCTCACTTTGTTCTTTGAAATGAAATTTGCGCTACTGTATCTTCTAAAACTCAACTTTTGTCTCATTTTATCACGTTCCGACATTTTGCCAGATCAGCTTAAGAATATATTAAATATTTTGAATATTTAAGAAACATTAAATCGCACCAGTGGTTAAAAAACATAACAATGTCTTTGTGATTGCTAATGGACTTCACCATAAGGGGGAGGATATCAACTTTTTCATCACAGGGATTGAGTAGGAACCACACAAAAAAATGGCCAATTTATTTTAACTTAACAGGAAAAGTAGATAACTTGTTGATTGTCAATCATATTTACTTGACAAAGAAGGTAGAGGTTCATGGAGACAAAATTAACTTGCTATTGTTGCCAAATATGGGGAAGCGATTTCGGTGTTCAATTTTGACTTTGTGCACTGTTCTGCTTAATTTTGTCTCTTAAATCTCGTTAGACTTATCCAATAAACAATATGTTAGCATATTTGGCAGAAATCATTTAAATGAAAATAGATTTCAAATTTTGTTAGCTAGAATCTAAAACTTGTACGTAGTGAGCCGCTAAGAATTGTTCAGGTGGGTGTTGTCAAATGTCAAAACACTAATGACTGAAGACAAGTGATTTTCACACGCTCATTTCTACTCTTAACAAATAGAAAGTGAAACAAGGAAGACAAATTATTTTAAAGTTCACCTAAATATACCAAACATTGGGCAAATATTTATTTCCATAAGGTTAGAAAGATCATCTTTTTAAATTCTATGATTTGTTTGTTAACGTTTGATTTTTTTTTCTTTCAAAATTTGTAAATCATGTAAGTTTATTTACTGCCACGATTTACAAAATATATATATTTTAAAATTCTCTCAATATTTTTCTTTGAATAATCAATGTGATGGGTGCAAATGAATAAAATACACGTGACATGATGGTGATTGCAGCAAGAGGGTGGTTGACACGTTGATTTATTCGTCAATCAGTTAGGGACGTAAGGCATTCAGTGACGTGGCCCTTTGCATTTTCTTTTTGGGTTCGGTTGGAAGGAATAGGAAGCCACTACTAGATTCGGGCCATTCGGGACATGATCCTTTCGGATCTAAAGGAACTGAGTCCACTTATCAATTAACCGAACCATTGAAATTTAATTAAATAGTTACAATTGTTATAACTTTTAGAGGGTCCCTGTTTGTAACCGTTGTATTAAATTTCAATAACCCGGCTTAATTGATTAGTTGGCCCAATTCCTTTAGATCCGAAAGGGATCCGGTTCTGGGCCATTAAGGCAAGCTAGCTAGCTTTCGAATTGACTACTAGTTTTGTTTTTTTTAATTTTATTTTTAACAAACGATAGTATCCACATTAAAAAGATAAATGAGTGGGGTTAAACGTTATAATGGATTTGCAATACTAATGTGATTCAACTTCGCATTTGACGAGAATCAAACCTAATACATCTCTTACAATTGAAGAAGAATACTATTAAACCATAGTATTAAGTGGTTGACTATTAGTTAAGCTAGTACTTGAGTTCATTCTTCTGAAATAGCGTACTTTTATTGTTAAAAGTTTTACATGAAATTGTTTAACTTCTGCCATTTAATACTATAGTATAGTGATATTTCTCTTTATTTGTAAGTGAGAGGTCTTAAATTCGATTATCACAAAAAAACGAATTTGAACTCCATTATTGTTAATCTATTGTGAGACTTAAGGACTTAACACACTCCCTCACTTCTTTAATGTAAATAATATCGTTTGTTAAAAAAAATTTGTTTAACTTCTTAATTATTATTATTTAGTCATTCAATATTTAAATAAATAAATAGTTCATGGTGAATACGTTATTTGTTATATATACAATTAAGGATTGCTACATATATAGTTAAATAACTTTTGGTTCAAATGATTTTTCGTTCAGATGTTCTTATAAAAAATTAAGTAATTGAACATTTTTAATTATGGTGGAACCTAATTTTTTTTCATGGTACTAGAACAAGTTATTTTACGTGTGAAGTTTAATAACCACACGTGCTACATATAATTTTGTTTGCGTTGTCCGCGTGTTTAACTTGAAAATTTCAACATATGAGAAAACGTGTTAAGAATGAACCTCATATTGATAAAAAAAAAAACAAAAACAAAAAACAAACACCTAATTATAACGAAGAAGAAATACGTAATTGTAGATGATGTTCTTACCGAATAAAGTATTGAACGTCAGATCTAAGGTCCTCGCAACTTGCATGGGAATGTTTCCTGGTCCACATAAAAACAAAAGAATGTTGTTTAAGTAGGTGAAATATATCGATTTCTCTTTCTCACTCACAGTTAAAAAAACACAAAACAAATAGTTTTGGATAAGAATATAAAATTTGGATGTTGAGCATGTGAATGGAATCACAGGATAATTTTGTTTGTTGAACCAACAATATTATCTTCACACTAAGGAGTTAGGGAGTGAGTTATGCCTCATACTGGGCTATCTATAATAATGTGTTTCAAACTCGTTTTTTGGCAGAAATTTATCTTAAAGCATCTTACTTACAAATGACGATGAATATCACTAGACCATGACATTAAGTAGCAGCTTTGTCTGGATCATTGGATGCTTCTATTGGTATTTTTGGATTTAAAATTCAAATTTCAGTGTTTAATGTAAGAGTTTAGGGAGGGTTAATGAGATAAAATTATGATAGGCCTACGAAGCGATTCCCTTAAATGTAACAAACAATAGTGCATGAAGTGTAATATAAGGATTTCAAGTAAACTTTAAATTAATTGAAACAAACGATATGAAATGTTTATATTCAATTCTCATGCTTCCACATCTTCCATTTCGAATGAATCCTTAATTCTCATATCCAAACAGACTCATATCCCATGTTTGGTGGGTTTGCTTGGATTGGCTTGGATCGGGCTTGATATTGGCTTGGGCTGGCTTGGAAACCAGAGGTTGGGTTCCAAAATCTCATTTATTTTAGACATGGATCCGAGATATGTATTTAATCCATGTGGTTGTCGATGTAGGGATTCCCATTCCCACATGTGACCCAATTAGTGGGTCTTACGTGAGGGGACGTGTTAAAGAGCCAGTTTGGTATTGTTTTTTTTTTTTTCCACCAAAAAACTGCTTCACTTTAAAGTTAAGCAGTAAAAAGATATTTGGTAAAAATAAAATATACTACTTATTTTAAAAGCAATGGTCTCAAGACAACAGCTTTTAAAAGTAGCATGTTGGCTACTTTTAAAAGCTGCTTTAATAGAAGGAATTGAAACTTTAGAATATTTTTAATTTCTATAATGAGCTCATTGATTTTAAACAATGACATTATTTATCCTTCTAGACACTGTTTTTCATACTCAACACTTTTAAAATATAGTTTATAAAATGCTCAACTGCTTTATTTTGCAACTAATTATTCTTAAAGCACAACACAAACAATTTATTAAAAAAGTACAACAATTTCAAACTGGCCCAAAATGTCCCACATCGACCGTATCTATGAGAAAAGAAGAGTTTAAATATCCTAAACCCACTCCAACTAATACCGAAACATTTTGTGATAAAACCCCACACCTCACGGATTGTACAGGTGAAATTACCAAGTTGGGAACAATATCAGTGTTGTTGAAAGTGGGCCGTATGGCCCGTCTCTTTGATAATTTCTACAGAGAGCATACGAGTGCTTGACTAAGGAGACATTTGATGAATGGGTGAGGGCAAATGTTGTAGCAAACCAAAATGTTGTAGCTTGGTTGAGGAGTGCAACGTGAATGCACTCGACGAGTACAACTATAACAAATATTTAATGGAGAAATTTGGTATTTCATGACATATTTGTTACCTAGCTTGTACAGTTATAAGAAACACCCAATGGTTAATTTGTGATTATGAAATAGACACGGCACATCTGTCTGTGATTCGAAATGTTGCATATTCACGATTTCCTTCTTCCGACATTGCTTGTATAAGAATATAAATAATAAATAATGGATTCACTTAATAAGTATTATGATATAGTGATATTATCTCTACTTATAGATAAAATGTCTTATATTCAAAATCCGTGAATGACGAGTTCAACACCAAATTGGTCCAAATTCCAAGTGTTTGGAGATGAATTTTAGGCTCTTATTTCACACGGCACGTCCTGAATTTGATTCCTGACGATTCACATGATTGTGGCCAACGGATGGCTAAAATAACTTTGTGAGTCTTTTGAGTGAACTGCGGTAACGAAACCACATTTTTAGTAGAAGAAATATCAAAGTAAAAAAATTAAAAAACTAACGCAAAGAAAACAAATCCAAAGCCAAACAGAAGTATTCTCTCTCTTATCCCAGGACAACCTTATTCCCCATTTGTCAACCACAGCTCGTTGGCTCAAACGGCAGTCACAACGGGTACTTCGCAATTCCTATTCTTCACCGCTGTTTGTTTCATCGAATTTCTGATTTATATTATTTATTCATATAATATTGTCATCGAATCGATTATTTATATTTGCATTTTATTTTCTATGAATATTTGGAGAAATCATCCATAAACGTTTTCTCAGCAACCAAACAGAGAATTAGGGTTTCCATCGAATAGCTTTGAAGCAATTACGCGTTTGGGAAGTCAGAATTTTGATCCCATTGAAATTGAAACGGAGAAATTTCAACTGATCCGATTATCTGTAATTTCTTGTTGCATTTGGCAGTTGAGAGATTGTAGGAATTAGTAGAAAAGGTTGTGCTTTTTTGTTTTGGTGCTTGGTTATGCGAAGAATACAATACAAAAATAATGTGAAAAAAGAGAGTGAAATTTTGGTAACTTAAGTGGGATTATAGTGTCATTTGGTACGCTATAGTTTTTTCGGGAAGAGAAATGATCTCCGCACACTCCATTTCTCTCCCTGCACACACTTAATGAGAATCGAGGGACATAAATAAACTGTGGTGTGCAGAAGGAGAAAAGAAGTGTGCGGAAATCATTTTTCTTTCAGGATTCCATGGAATTAAAGTTTAAAATTGCCATAGTTAAAACATTTTAGCAGCCTAAGATTTATTTTTACTATTTCCTTTGGAGTTGTAAGGCTGAAAGTGAATCATATAAGAAGGAAAAATGAGAATAGTTGGAAGAAAAGGGGCAGTGTCAGAAGAAAATGGTGAACAAGGTTATGTTAAGGCAGTCTTGGTGGGGAAGGGGGCAATGTAATAAGGAAATGGTAGAGCTAGTTTGAAAATTTAGTTGTGGTGCCGGGCGGCACGGGTGTTGCGGAATGAACTAGATTGAAAATCGTGTATCCATGAAGATTGGGATAAGAAGCTATGTTACAAGTATCTAATAGGTGACAATACATATTACATACTAGTCTAAGCGGTCTAAGTTGGTAAAGTGATGATGGTGGTGGCAGCTGTGGAGTCGTAGCAGTTCTGTTATAGTGAAGGTTGTAGCTATGGATGGGGGAATAGAGAACGAGAGGGTGTAAACGTGATGATGGTGATGAAATGTGTGAGAAAGAAAAATGTGACTCTTTTAGTAGTTTGCATTTTCTTCCCAATTGGGAAGAAATTTGTTTTCGCTTCTTCAACTTTGGCATACAACTTCTTTGTCGTTTTACTTGATTTTAGAGAGAAAGGGAAACAAAAGTAATAATAGTGCAAATGCAGCTTGATATGTTTAACTGAACAATACTTTGCATACATTTATCTACAGTTACAAATCTGGTCTTCATTTAGCCAATATGCGTATTGGGCTCAACTACATCTATGGTTATTGCAATTTGACTAGCGTGAGCTATCCTTTCTATTGACAAAATTCTTAAGTTGCAGGTTAAGGATGTATGCCGGTTCTTCTACCACCAGTGACCATGTAAGGGCTAACTGGACTCCATCACAGGACAGTTTCTTCATTGACCTTATGCTAGAACAAGTGAGCAAAGGGAACAAAACCGGTCATGGATTTAGGAAACAAGCTTGGGCAGATATGATTGTACTCTTTAATAATGAATTTGGGTTTAAGTATGATACAGATATTCTGAAAAATCGATACAAAAGATTGAGGAAGCAGTACAGCGAGATTGAGAGTCTTGTTGATCAGGGAAACTTTAGATGGGATGAAACGCTACAGATGATAACAGCAGACGATAATGTGTGGAATAATTATATCAAGGTACACCGTTTTACCTAAATCTTTAAACTTTACTGTCCACACACGTGAGTTATATTAGGTTGCACATGTTCTATGCAGGCCCACCCTGAAATGCAACCGTACAGAACAAAAGTCATTTCGCATTATACCGAGTTGTGCATAATATGTGGCCATGCAGTTGCTGATGGAAGATACAGTCTTTCATGTTACGATGTGGACTTTGAGAACGAAGGTACATATTGTGTGGGAAATTGTTATTAATTGATGTCAATTTGGCGAAGCGAATTTTCTGTTTGATAAATATGTGCAAATGCATTGAAATATTATCTGTAATTTTCTCAAATTTTGTAGCAAGAGGAATGGAATTTCAAGATCCCACTGATGCTGATCCTAAAAAAATTGACTGGTCACAGATTATGGACCAATTTTTCATTGAACTAATGTTGGACGAAGTGTGCAAAGGGAATAAGGTTGATCGCACTTTCAAGAAGAAATCATGGATTACCATGATCACATGCTTTAATGAGAAATTCGGGTTTCAGCATGGTAGGGCTGTATTGAAAAATCGGTACAATGTTCTCAGGAAACATTACAGTAGCGTTAACACTTTGCTTGATCAAAAGGGTTTTACTTGGGATGAAACACAACAAAAGGTGGTAGCTGATGATCTGGTTTGGAACAAATATATAGAGGTATATTTGAATTGTTCTTGATTAGGAATTTAATGGAGACATTCTATTGCTTGTACCTTACTTTGTTATAAATGCAGGCACATACCAGTTTCCACATGTACAGAAATAAAGCTATGCCATATTATTCCGATTTGTGTGTCATATGCGGAAATGAGGCTAGACTTTTGAAAAAAGTTCCATCAAGCTGCAATCGAGCTCCTGACAAGGGAACTGTTGCTAAGAAAATTGATGGAGATGCTACACCTATTGTTGACAAACAAAATGTTCAGAAAAAAGCATTGGGTTCAAGTGATGTCAAGAATTTATCAGATCAAAAGGAAGGGCACAGTCATGAAGTCACACAAACGTTACACCAGTCTAAGAAACCACAAAGAACGGATGGAGTTGCGGCCAATGCTCGAGGAGATATGGCAGTTGCAGAGTCACCGTTGAAGAAGAAACCAAAGAAAGAGGCAGCTGTATCCATAGAGAAAGTTATCGACGTCTTAAAGGCTATACCGGACATAGACGATGACTTATTACTGGATGCCATTGACCTTTTGGAGGATGAGAGGAGAGCCAGGATGTTTTTAGCATTGCACCCTGCTCTCCGAAAGAAGTGGTTGATGAGAAAGCTTCGTCCACAGTGATCCATCTGTCTTCCTTCTCCCATTACCTTTAGAAGTGTATAGTTGTGTATCTCGTCAGTCTTATGTTGGACACATTGAACAATGCTAGCAATATTTGTAGAAAGAGCTCCTTGCTATACAATTGTACTTGCTTTTGCTTCAAGTCATGAATCAAGCAAAATTCTAATCTCTATGCTAGTACTGTCAATCTTTTTTCTTCCACAATTCCGTTCCCTTGTGTCCTCGGGCCGATATTTTTTCCGGTGTGATGGGTACATAGGCCGAATGTTTTTCCGGTGTGACAGGTACATAGAATCGGAAGAGTTAGATCGGGTTTTCTATATACAATTAATCTCACAATGAGTAAACTAAGCTTTTCCACAACAGCCAAATGGGAATATTGTGGGTGGAGTATTCTCTCAAGTCTCTAATGGTGGAGTCTTGGAGTATTCTCTCAACTACTTAGATGGTTTCAACAATTATCCACTCCGCACTTGGTTACCCAGTGTTTATCGGAAGCACGATAACTGGTACACCAGATGTGCATCCTTCCGGTCATCACATACTAGGGACAGGTCCTTACAATACTCTAACGCCCACACTGGATATGGACTGAACTGTCTCCCGCCGTCCTGAACCTAGCTCATGTACCGCTTTAATGGGCGAACAACCCAACACTTGGAACATACTACAGCCCCAGGTGGCAAACACTACAACAAAAATGGCCACTGCGCACAATAAATTATCTGTGCCCTTTGAGGCCAAAAAGCACCAACAATTGTGCTCATAACCAATAGCAACATTGTAGCTACTATCTTTGTGTCTATGCCCTCTATGGGCGTCACCATTGCTCAGAGGGCACAATATTGAGTTATGTGCTCATGATGTCAGCACAAATAAAGGGTGTTTTGTGCCTACGTTCTGACAAAGTTGTCAGACTACATTTTCCAGCCATGTTGGCACTTAAAATGTAATTGTGCCTGCATGAATTAAATATTAAAAAAAAAAAATCATAATTTGAAAAATTGAAACTGAAATTGAGGTTTTTTTTTATTTTTTTTATTTTAATTTTAATTTTCATAAAATGTAGAAAGCCTGCAATACATTCTCAATCTCACAAACATATATTGTAATGTTACATATTTCATCTCTAATGCAAAAAGAACTTGAAAGCAGACATTTTTGGACATATGCATCTTCCCCAGCAAGCTTTGCACCTCATCGAATCTCTGCTGCTCCATAAACGAATTAATGAAGATGATCATCAGGAGAAGATCTTCCATTTTTGTTTAAGTATTCCTTCAAATAGTTTTTCCCTATCCTCCTACACAACAACATTAGTAAACTCAATAATTTAATGATTATAGTAATGTAAAACAAGATAATCTTAATACATAAGAATAGAACCTCCAACAATATGCAATTGAAATATAAGTTTTTCCACTATAAGAACATCACCGTACCTTGAAATGCTGGACATCAGTAAGTGGATAAGCAAGACAAAAGTTGAT
Organism: Heteromeles arbutifolia; assembly: GCA_024362995.1. Lineage (NCBI taxonomy): Eukaryota > Viridiplantae > Streptophyta > Magnoliopsida > Rosales > Rosaceae > Heteromeles > Heteromeles arbutifolia. Next base: position 27,926,791 of record JANCRC010000014.1, read on the forward strand.
ACTGCTTTGTAGTAAGTTGCTACTTACAACAACAAAAGTTGATAATTATCCTAAATAATGTCATTTTGGCCTATAAGAGATCGCAGACCAAGTCACATTTTCACCAAGGATGGGAAGTTCAACAGTTGGAGGGCAAACATATTTCATAGTGGTCAGAGAAAGTAAACTTTAGAAAGAAAAAGAAATGTGCAAGTTTTTTAGAGGATAGATGTACATATGTCTCACCTGGCTTGCAACAAGGAGAACTGCATTGACATTTTCTTTCTTGTAATTTATCTAAATGTGGTTTTGTCACCATTGCAACCCGATCAATGTATGGCTCGGTATATTTCTTAGCTTCCTGCCATAACACAGAAATGCCATAAGAAAGAATTCCATCCACCAAATCCATATATTTAAAAATTTCTCTTGAGGGGCTTACCTGAATGTAAGGATCTGCCATATTTTGTGCCTTGAAAACAAGTGGTCCTATAGAACTCTTTGATAAACGATATACATCAACAGTTTTTGCAGTGACTAATCGAATGTTTGGTTCAAGATAGGCTTTAAATTCCAAAGACTGTTTCTTCGACCTTGGGATCTAGTTCTTCAAATAGAGGAAGAATTAGAAAGGTTGCCAACTTGGTTCAATATCTCAAATAGAAAAGTTGACTGTACACTAATTGTTCAGAAAAGAGGAAGATGTCAAACACCAAAGCTGAGTCTAATGACTTCAGAATTTATTAGTAAGATAGGCACTTGCTGCTTTATGCTCCTCTTCAGAACTCGACTTTTGAAACTCAAATTTTGCCACTTAATCCCATAAAACGCAACTCGTGTCTCACTTTGTATTTTGGATTATATGAAGAAGAGTTGTGGATAACATACTGTTCTGGTTCTTTCGACGATGATCTCAGCCCAACCTTCACCACGACCTTTCATTTTTGAGGCCTGAGGACAAACAAATAAATGAATACTTGGCTATTCCAGTTTATTCACCTGGCAAGTGAACATCTTTATTGGAGAAGTTTAACGAATAAAGTTTGGAATATCACAGACACACCTGTTCAATTCCCAGATTGAAGGTTGGTCTTCCAAGCTCATCCCAGTAAGTCACAATGTACGTCTGCACATAAATACTTTATCATGAAATTAGACTGACATTGTTATCCAACTAATCTGCGTGGATTTACCTAAAAATAGTCTACATGAACTCCAAATGTATGTGGAAGCCATCCTCTATGGACCTGATCATGGGTCACAGCAGGATTTAACTATTGGCAATATGGTGAACTTAATTTTAAAGTACTTGTAAATGGTAAAAAGAACATGATACGCTTCACTGTTATTCAAGCTTAAAAGTTTGCATATGATTAATAAGAGACGGGGCCATAACAGAATCCACCTTTAGGCAATTGATAAATTTACTAATTGACTAGTCTCACTAAAAGAGGTAAAGACACAAGAGTTAAACCTAAAGTGATAACAACAACGTTGCCAACAACAGTAGGCATTAGCAAATTATAGCATTACCATTTCCCTACCTTAGTCAAATCTTCAGATATCGAAGAAATCCCAAACTTCTCCTTCACCATTTCTTCCTGAGATATCAAAAAAATTAATACCATGTAGCAATTGATAGTTTCAGGTAGCAAATAAACGGACAACAAACCTCTGCAACTTGAAGATTATGTTCAGTTTTCCGAATTCCAGTCTTCTGTTCATCATTTACTTTTCGAAGCTGAAAAAGAATAGAAAGAGAGATCAAATTGGCCAATTAAATTACACTAAAGTCTGCTTTCACAAAGAAATTTTGCACCCATGGAAAATTAAACTTGATTACAGATTGTCTAGTTGTATACACCATGTAGGACCTTGATCGCATAACTCCACAAATGAAGGGATATCTGATCTACAACTCCATAGGTGTTTAAAAGCTTTCAGAACTAATCAAAACAATTCAAAATAACATCAAATCCTAAGAGAAAACAGTGTCTCTTAAAAACACGCGATTACTAAAAGAAAACAGTATATCCATGGCACCTGAACAACCAACACACGTTTACAAGTATACAATCGTACTTTAAAAATGAAATGAGATAAAGATGAAAGCACTAATCATCCTATTCCTCTTCTCCTACCTCACATTCTCTCACTCTTCCCTCCAAGTCATCGACTTCCAATTCGAAGGCTACGGCGACAAAATAAATGAGGACAACGACGACTACTCCTCATTCCCTCTTTCGACTCCCACCCACCCTTTCCTCACCGCCGCCTCCCAACTCGACTCACTTTCCCTGATCTCTCTCTGCCAAACCCGAATCCTAACCCGATTCTCGATTCGGACTCACCATGCATCCATCTTCCCAAACCTTCCTTCACCAGCTTCGAGTATTGGGATGAAGATGAGTTCGAATGCCTCCCACTCCAACCCTAGAAACTGCCCCTCGATGACCATGCAGTTACCAAAACTGCGAACTCTCCGATTCCGATTCCAAACTCTCCGCTGATCCCAACCCCCCCGCCGCTCTAAGATCCTTTCTTATGGAGATCGTGTGCGGAGGGTTCCTACCAAGGTTTTCTGGCGACAATGGAACTTAAGAGCCTCCACGATTTGATCTGGGGAAGGTAGTGAGAGAAAGGGGGTTGGATAGAGATGGGTGAGAATGAATCTAAGGGAAGAAAGTTTGAATAGGCTGAGTGAGTGTGGGTGATGCTGCTTTTGAAGGAGGCAAATTCTCTGCCCTCTCACTTCCCATATACTCCCATCCCCTCCTGTTTTGTGCGGTCACAGTTAAGCCACGTCAACATTTTATATTGATTTTTTATAGAGATAATAAGACAAAAAGTAATAGTAATATAAAATGTTGACGTGGCTTAACCGTGACCGCACAAACAGGAGGGGATGATAGTGTATGGGAAGTGGAAGGGCAGAGAATCTGCCTCCGGCTCTCAAACCTCTAGCCTCCAGATTTCAGAACCCAACCAAACCAAAAACATCCAAGCTCAGCCACCACTCCACTGTGATGTCCTCCTTCATCTTCTTGCTGCATCCATGTCTCAGAAATCCAGCGCCCTCGAGTAGTAAGACCAACAGCCTGCTCAAATGAAACCGCAGATCGTATCCTGCTCTAGTCTGACACACTCACAAGTAGTTTTTATCCCCATCTCCATTCGATTTTGTCTCAAATGCTTAGATTAGGAAAAAATGAATGAAAATTTCCCAATGCATGTGTGTTTCCTGTGTTGTAGACGTGGGGATCCGAGTGAGGCCAAGGGAAAAATAGTAAGTAGGTGTTCTGTGAATTTGCATGTCTCCATTTGATGAATCTGGGAGCAAAAATTTGCATGAAACTTGATCTGCGATATGTGAACCCTTCCTTCCGCACACTTGGATCCCCGATTATAGAACCGTGTACTTAGAAATTTGTTGAATAATCTATAAAGTAACTTCATGGGAGAGAGTGTGAGTGAGTGGATCCAAGTAGTGTAGAAGCTTCCCAGCAAACCCCATTGTAAGGTTTCTGAACCTCAAGACTCCAGTTTGCATTCCCTTTTAAATTTCTGCACTATGATAAATGTTGATGAATGTACTGAGATGGGCGAATGAATGCTGCTGAATGCACGATTCAGTCGAAAGAATGTTGATTGCACGCAGTGGAATTAGAGCTGAATCGCCTCCAAATGCAACCTGCAAAGATCACACATTAAAAATTTAATTAGAATAAAACCCAAAATAAAATACTGATTAACTAAAGAAAAATTGTTGTTTTTTGTGTTTTTCAATTTTCCTATTTTTTTTTTATATTTTGTGATTTTTGTAATTGAAATAAAAACAAGAAAACTAAATTGAACGAAATTAAAAAGATAAAGAGTTGGAAAAATTGGGTTGCCTCCCAATTAGCGCTTTAGTTAACGTCTATAGCTAGACGAATTTGAATGAGGTTGGTGATCACGTCACTTGCTCCTTTAGAATCAACCACTCTTTAACAGCATATAACAACAGTAGGTATGGAATGAGTTGATGTTTATCATTTATGTGTTTCAAGTGAGTTGTAGAATCCTTCATATTTGGCCTTCTATGTGAATAAATTTCTACATTCAAATAGACTCTCTTCCATTGTCCAAAATATCGATATTATCTGCGATATTTCGTCGATAATATCGTTTTTTTGAGAAGGCGATATTTTCACACTTATCCACTTAATTATCGTCAATATATCGATATTTTTGTTGATATTATCGCAATAATATCGGAGACGATATTTTCAGCATTTTAATGCATTATTTGGGCAATATATCGCGATATTATCGATAATATCGCGATATGAAACCCAAAAATACTTGAAAAATGCTGAAAAGTCTCAATCTTGCGCATAGAGGGATTCGAACCCCTCCCTTTGTCAACCACGTACCTGGGCCTTATCTAACTCGCTACAGATGTGTTTGTGATTACATATTCAGCCTGTAATATTTATATGGTCGTTAAGATGTCTGCAAGGCTTGCAAGCTAATATTTATTATCTAGGATAAATTTCTATATTTAAAAAAACACCAAGGGGATTCGAACCCCTCCCATTTTACTCCATCATGCAATGCATTTCCTTCCAATTTTTTGTGATAAACTAATAGATAATTGACTAAATAAACATCCTGCAAAGTTTCAATAAAAATTTCCAAGTTTTTCTTACAATTTCTGTGGTTTTTATTCAATTTTTATCAATATCGATAATAGCCCGATATTTTCATTGAAATTTCCGTGTTTTTGGACTACCTATATTTCCGATATCATCGATATTTTAGACCTTGCACTCTTCCAGCGAGGCTTGTGTCTTTGTCGAACTGACTTAAACCTTGTATTTAACACCCATAATTTCTACACTGGTCGAATTTGTTGATGAAGAATTGGGCTGCCAATGAGTTCTTTATGCTTCTTTTCCTTGTAGATTTTAGCCTTATTGTAGGACTCCACATGAATTTCCTTGAGTTTAAAGGGTTGTGCAAGTGCACAGATTGTTACAGCATCTAAAACATTTGTATTAGTAGCCTACCCTGTGTCCAGATTGATTATGTCCAGTAGCTGGCCATATAATTTCCAAGATTCTGATTTAGTATGAGCATCCCCATCCAGTCCGTTAGTTTCAGTGCATTTCTGCAGCTTTGTGGGTTGCTTTGCAGCCTTTTGAAAGGGTATGTGTGGCATATAGATTTGGGTAGCAAAGGGTTCTGTGGGAATTTCAAGATTAGCGATTTCCTCCATTGGGCGAGAGTCAATGCCTGATGGCTCCTCAATTCTAGCATCTTCCTGCATGTAGTCATAACTCTCTACACATTGGGGTGATTGAATTACACACCATTTCTCTTAATCTTGTGGGTCATCAATTTGTTAACAAAGACACTCGTCTTCCTCGTGTTAGTCCCATTGATGCATGAGCTGCCCAACTTGTTGCACCAGATTATCTAATGAAGCATGGGTATCTTGAATCACACGGTGGCTGCTTTCAAAGGATTTAGCCATGTTTTCGATTGCAATCTCCCAATAAGCTTTTGTTGGCACAATAGGCTGTCCAAAAATCTGATGACTAGGTTCCCACATAAGATTTTGATGCTTTGGCCATGATGAATTACAAAAATTTGAGTAGGGATCACACCTAGGCCTCTGAAAATTGTTCCTCATATTAATATGGTGCTGCACAAACTTTGGAAAATACTGCCTTTGAGGACAATACATAATATCATGGGTATTTAAATTGCAAATAGCACAAACTGTAGCTTCTCCTTATGATGAACCAAACCAATCCATTGTTGCAATGCTCTCAAAATCAACAAATTGTTACCTGAAAAAGAAAATTAAAATCAAGTAAATAAAAAGATATATACAAAAATAATTAACTAAGAGTTGATAAGCACAAATTATTTAAAACAATTTCCGGCAGCGGCGCCAATTTCTTGATAGGGATTTTACCACCTGCAAAAGTAGGGATGAAACACTTAAAATACTTGCAAGAGTACAAGGTAATTGTAGTATAGTTGACTCTAGCTAGGTCGTTGTCCACAGGGATTGAATGAATAATTTGTATCAAATCAAATCTTAATTAATTACTTAAAACAAAGTTTCGGAAAAAAGGTGATTTTGTGATTTCAAATAATAAAAACGAATTTAATGTAAATAATTAAATAAAGTGATAAAATAAAATAAACTAAAAGAAAATAGTTTTTGAAAATTAAATTGTAAAAGCCTAGGGTTCCGCCGTCACCTTAACAATCCTATGTAGTTTTTCCAATTACTTATGAATTACACATGCATATTTTGAAGGTTAGGTTTTCCTAAAATATGCCTACTTGGACCCCTAACATAGAGCGTATATCAAACATGCAATCCGTCTGTGGTATTCAGATCAAATCTAAACATGCATTACTCATTAAGCTTTGTGAAACATTTCGAAAAACCATACAACCCTTAAGACGTGGTATTCATCCTAAGTGAACTTGCACATATTAATCACAAGAAGCATTCGTCAATTTCAGGGACCGACCTCCGACCAAAATTGCATCAAATTACTTTTCTAAAGATCATCATGGTAGCTAAGCATTAAGACAATTAGACAGTATAAACCGGTGATTAATAATTCAAGATCTGCATGCATAATATCATAAGCAAATTGAAGAGAAACTACATATTCTTGCTAAGGCTCGTGGCATAGCCCTAGCAAACAGAAATTAGTTACTAACAATCAGAAAAAAAAAATATTATTAAAAGTAAGGATAGAAAACACCTTGAAAATAAACTTGAATCCAAAAGCTCTCTAAAGTGTGCGTGCGTTCTCTTATTTCCCCTCTATTCTCTCTCTTGTCTTCCAAAAAACCCTAATGGCTAAAAAGCCTTATTTATACTACTAGAAAATAAAACCCTACCTAGAAAAGGTCTTAGAATAATACTAGGAAACCAAATAAATTAGGAAACATAATCCTAAAATGACTAGTAAAATTCGCCCAAAATCTGCATAGTCTCAAAACAGCCACGTTTCTGGATCTTCAGGGCTCCAAAACAGCTAGAATTAAATCTTGAGATGTCTCGAACATAATTGCAGAAGGCCTCGAACCCAAAAGACACAATCTTTGACAGCACTGCACGCTGCTCCTTTATTTCATCGCCATAAATAAACCGCTCGGTATAAAATTATGAAACTTTGATACGATCAAGTCAACAGACTCACAAACACCCTCCAATTGGAATCACTCCAAAATTCATCTGTTTGATTACTTTTTGCTCCAGAGGAAGTCGAATGTCCTACATTGAAAATATAATCCAAAGTATCAAAATCTCACAAAATAACCAATAAATTAATACTAAGAATAGGGTAAAATATATAGTATAATATTAACTCATCACCTCGCGTCCCCCCTGAAGGAAGTAACCGTTGTATTCGCCCATTCAGACACTGGGCATTTCATGTTCTCAAGGGTATCCTTCATTTTCTCCAACCAATCCTCAGCCTCCGGACAGGCTCCAACTACCCTAATATCTATAACGCCGTGGCTACGAGCGATCTCCGAGTATGTACGACTCAGCCTGCTACTACTAAGAAAAGCATTCTGTAAAGCGGAGGTTAATTGCTGAATTCCTCCCATTATACCAGAACGAGGTCGCCGAGGTACATTCCCACCAAGATGATCCATAATTCTGATAAGATGCAAACAAGATTTAGAAGTATGAAGGATTATGATTACCAACTGGAAGAATGAAGTCCTAAGTATGCTCTGATACCAATCTGACACGCCCCGATCTCGATGTCCGTGCGACATCGAGATGGTCACGTGCTGGCCGACACCTGAAGGTGACAAAAGCCATTTAATGAATGCATATGCTAAGAACATGTGAAACATGCATGTAAATTTCACTCAAAATACTAATATAATAAAATAATGTAATAATATTCAACTGCCAACAATGAAAACATAATGATAATGCATGACATGTTTAGAGCATACATATAATTTAGAATACAAGCGGAAGGTGAAATTACAATGATGGCATGATGTGATATCACTAGTAGGGGAAAGCCTCGTAGCGTGGATCGTAAGCCTCGTTCCTATGTCCTGAGGAAGCGCAAAGCAAACATGAGTGGACCAAGTTGATATATATAAAATATTGAAACAGTTATCAACATACTAACCCCCAAAGTTTAAAGAAACTCATAGCATAATAAGTAGTAGGTTTTTCAAAAAACCTAGCAAGCCATAAAAATCTTTCATAAAACATATCTCGTATATAGTGTGCTAACTAGTGGTATCAGTATCTCCCGAAGGCATAGAGAACTCTTCATTTAGAACACTTCATTTGCCAAACAGGCACCAACCTACGCCCGCCCAAAGCCAATATAAATATCATTTGCCAAACAAGCACCTACCTATGCCCGGCCGTAGCCAATATAAGTATCATTTGCCAAACAGGCACTAACCTACACCCAGCCGTAGCCAATATAAGTATCATCGCCCGTAGGCAGAATAGTGACCACTAGATACGCACAAAACATTGACTATAATCTTTCCAAACATAGGTACATATATCTCAAAAGCATCTTCATAGCATATAGTCATCCATCATATATACTATAAAGAAGTGTAAAAACATGTTCATAAGCAGTATATAGTCATCCATCATATATACTACAAAGAACATAAGTTCAATAAAATATGGTATTCCAAAATATTCATTGTAAGCATGATAATCATAAAGTGTAAATCTAATTTACTCATAAAACATTTCATCGGGGTTCCACATAGACGAAGAGAGGGAGAGAGAGAGAGTGCTTCCACAGTGGTGCGTGTGGTGGCGTTGTCTTCGGTGGACCTCCTTGGGTGTAGGGGTGTCTGATGTGTGTGTGGGTGTCGATCGGGAAGGGATGAGGGAGTTTGTTCGAGAGAGAGAGAGAGAGCGAAAGTGAAAGTGAGAGAGAGAGAGCTCGGGGAGAATAGAGAGGGTGAAGGTTAAGGGATGGTGACTTGCCACGTGGCAAGCAGAGAGTGGAGGAAAAGTGTTAGGAAATCCCAAAAGGGATCCGGATAGGGTAAAGGTTTAGGGGACCAATTTGTAAATTTCAAATACTTTTAGGGGAAAAGTGAAATTACATTAAATTTTGGGGAAGGGTTTTACAAAGAGTCTTTAATAAACCTTCTATAGAACCCCACATGCCCAAGAAAAATCGAATTCCTTTAATAGATGTAGGAATTGGCAACTTAAAGATCAATTCAATTTTAGCTTTATCCACTAGGTTACCCTTGGAGGAAGTAACATGACCTAAAACAATGCTTTGCTTCACTAGAAAGTGACTTTTCTCCCAATTCAAAACCAAATTGGTCTCTTGACAATGATTCAGCATTAATGCAGGATTATAGAGACATTCATCAAAAGAAGAACCAAAGATGGAAAAATCATCCATAAATACCTCGATAATTAGTCCCACCATGTCAGAAAAAAAAATGCTCATTATGCATCTTTGAAAAGTCGTCGGTGCATTGCATAATCCAAATGGCATTTATCTATACGAAACAGTTCCAAAGGGGCATGTGAAAGTTGTCTTTTCTTGATCTTCTGGAACTATTGCAATCTGGTTGTAACCGAAATAACCATCAAGAAACCAGTAATATTGATTTCCTGCAAGTTTCTTAAGCATCTGATCAATCAAGGGAGAAGGGAAGTGATCTTTTCTTGCGGTATCATTGAACTTTCTGTAATCAGTACATACACTTCAACCTGTGATCTTTTTCTTCTTCACATGCACTTACATCAGAGGCAATAATGATGGGGAGAGTTTCAGAATCTCCTAAGAATGCATACTTTAACGTATTAGGAATAAGCTTCAATTCTAACTTTGGAGGCTTAACAATGGACGGAACAATTTTGGTTTGTGGAGGCAAAATTTCAAACTTTGGTTGCCATCTGGGTGGGTAAATGGCTGCGGCATTGAGTGTTGCGTCAACTGCTATGTTTTCTTCCTTTTCAAACTCCATGCCATGTTGTGTGATGCATACTTCTAGAGGGTCATCAATGGTTGTCTCAATGAAAATCTTTTCGACGAGATGATCCACAATGTCAATACTAAAACAATCATAAGCTCCCAAAGATTTTTTTAAAGCTTCGAACACCTGAAACTTAATAGTAATATCCTACACAGTCATGGTTAGTAAACCGGATTTAACATGAATCTTTGTACCTGCAGTCACCATGAAGGGTCGGCCAAGGATGAGAAGAAGTTCACAATCTTTGATTTCAGTTTATTCCATGTCCAAAATAATAAAATCAGTTGGGAGGATAAATTGATCCACTTTGACAAGTACATCTTCAATAATGCCTCTTGGGTATTTCACAGAACGGTCTTCAAATTGCAAAGATATTGAAATTTCAGCTCCCCCAAGCTTCAACGCTCATATGCAGAATAGGGCATAAGATTGACACTTGCCCCTAAATTGAGCAAAGCCCTTTCAAATTTTTTGTTGCCAATAATACATGGGATTGTAAAGCTTCATGGGTCCTGAAGCTTTGGTGGCAATTTTCGTTGAAGAACTGAACTAACAGTCTTCGGAAGCATCACCTTTTCATTTTCTCCATATCTTATTTTATTTGTGTAGAGATCTTTGAGAAATTTTGCATGGGAAGGAATTTCTTTGATGGCTTCAAGCAATGGGATGCTAATTTGAACTTTCTTGAATTGTTCCAATATATGCCCTATATACTGATCATTCTTAGTTTTCTTTGCACGCTGAGGGAATGGTAAAGGAGGATCATACACCACATCCTTAAGTGTTGGATCAAATAAGGTTCTTTTCGGCTCAGATGATGGTTGTTTCAAGTTTTCAATATCATGATCTAGCTGCTGGTCATTCATATTTGTGGCCCTTTTTTTTCTTCAACTTTTTCACGTATGTCAACCTTGTTGTCAATCTCCTTCCCATTTCTCAAAGTTGTAACGGCCTACACATGCTCATTATTTCTTGGATTAATTTCTATTTGGCTTGGAAAATGACCCTGCTCTCTTTCAAGTTTGCTCATAGATGTAGCAATCTGCCCTATTTGTTTTTCAAGCTCAGCTTGACCTTTCTAAAGTGTTGATATACTTTGATCGTAGTGTTTTTGTTTTCTTCAACAATTGAGTTAGCATCTCCTTCACACTAGGATCTTCTTATTGATCGATTAGAGCATGATAGGGTTGTTGGTATGACCTTGATGAATTGGATGGTCCTATGGTATTTTGCGAGTCCTACCATGATAAATTAGGATGTTCTCTCCACCCTGGGTTATATGTATTGGAGTATGGATTATTTCGAGGCCTTCCACTAAATACATTGACCTCTTGCACCTCTTTCGAAATAAGATTTGCTGGACAACTTGCAGTATCATGGGTGATGCTAATGCATAAAGTACATGGTTGTGTACTTATTTTGCTCACTAGTGGAGTGAAAAGCTTTGTAAGGGCTGCCACTTATGCTTCTAAACCAGTCCTTGTTTCAGCTTCATACAGACCTCATTTTTTTGCTAACGATGTAATTGTGGCTCTCGAGTCTTTTGTAGGAAAATCTCAATGCTCAAAATTTTCACATATGGCCTCGAAAGCACGTATGGAGTCTTCTGGAGTTTTGTCCATAAGAGTTCCACCAACAGTTGAATCAACCAAGCTCCTACATTGAGGGTTTAGACCTTTGTAGAAATAATGAACATTCTGCCAAGTATTAAAACCATGATGAGGGCAATGAAGAAACAAGTCCTTATATCGCTCCCAATTCTCATGAAATTGTTCACCATCTTGCTGTCGGAAACTCATAATTTCATTAATTAAAGCATTGGTTCTCCAAGCAGGGAAGAATTTGGACATAAACTTCTTGGATAACTCTGTCCATGTGTCAATGGAGGCTTCCGGGAGGGAATCCAACCAGCTACTTGCTTTATCTCTCAAAGAAAACGGGAATAAACAGAGTCAAATTTGTTCCTCACTAAGATTGGTAAAGGTGAATGTGGAGCATAGCTTGAAGAACGCTTTGATATGATGGTAAGGATTTTCTGCCTCCTTCCTATAAAACATAGGCAATAGTTGAATTATTTGTGGGCGAATCTCGAATTGCTGCGTAATGGGGGCCAATACAATGCACAACGAAGCATTGTACTATGTTGGTTTTGTGCAGTCATGCATAAGCCTTGGTTGTGGGGGTGGATCATTTCCACCATTGTTCTCGTCACCCATAATTGGTCTTTCAACGTCTTGTTGTCACCACAAGTGTCTTAATGTGCACTCAAGTTCTTGATCTATAGGAATCAACTCAAGTTGTAATGAACATCAACCTTGCATAAACGATCAAACTTTGCTCCTTGTTTGACCACTGCTCAGTATTTTGCAAATTTCTTGCAACTCAAATGTCCAACTGTTGATCTGGTATTTGGGTTAAAAACTAGGTTTCTGGGGCTTTCCAACGACATAAAATGTGCCTGGTAAAAACTCGAATAAGTCCAAAACTATGTCAAAACAGTGATACATAAACTGAAATAAAATAGTGACGAATATTACTTTTACTTATCTTATAGTTATGACTCTTACTCGAAATAGAGAACAAAACTAAATCAAATTGAACAAACTACAATAAACGACTTATTAGATATGGAATAAGATATCAAGTTGGGGGGCTCAATTAGAGTCCCTGGCAATGATGCCAAAAACTTAGTGTAAACTTGCAAGTGCACAAGATAGTCGCAATATAGCGTTTTGCATGTCCAAGTATCGTTGCCACGAGGATTCTAATTCAATCTCCAATTTGATAAACTAAACCGAATCTAGTTATATTAATGACACACAAACACGAAAATATAAACCCAAACAATGAACTAGACTCGATCTTAATTAACAATTCAATCAAAGATGTGAAGAGTTTGTTGTGATGATTTTATAAGCGAACAAAAACATAACATAAAATTAAAACTAAGATTAAAGAGAAGAAAATGTTGAGTTTAAGGCAAGTGATGAAAATCTAGGGATTCGGAATCAACCACAAGCAATCCGATTCAGGTTCAATGCACTCAATGGAATATTTCGTCTCTTAGATGACAATTCCCGTATCTAAGTCCGGTTAAGACACTATATACCATAGTTCTCCATAAGTATATGATTCTCTCCATTTAGGGCACGGATCGTATATCCTAAAATGCAGTCTATCCAGTTAAGGCATAAATTTAACATGTAGAACTCATTACGTACAACAGAACCAGAGAATCATGCGTTATAAATCTTGTTACAGCCTCTATGTAATTCACAACCCTTATTCACAAGAAGCTAGTTCGAATTATAGTGCAGTTACGCCTCAAATATGTCTTCAAATTACTTCAACAAAGCATTCAATTTTTTTAGTGAATAAGAATTCATCCAATAAAACTAAATACCCATCAAATAGTCATTGAAAACGGTAAACATTCATGCTAGGGCATCATCCTAGCCCTAGAAAAGGGTTTAGTTATTCATAGAGTACAAAAACATAATGAAAAGTCTAGAAATGAAAAACTTATGAACGATATTGAAATATAGAAGAACCGAACGATGGTAGATGGCTGCTGCTTCTCCTCCTCAAAATGTCGCAGAGAATCCCCCAAAAGAACGTCCTTCAGACTTCCTACAATCTCTCTTTCATATATTCGTCAAAATCCTAGCATGATTAAGGTCATTTGCAATTTTTTCCTCATTTGTATTGGACAACTGACGATGTGGCGAGTAAACTTCCCAAGTAAATTACTCCAGACCCCATTTGAAATAGGATTAAAGTCATCTCCAACGTGTTCTATTTTGGGCTTTGGGCTTCGGTTGAATTGTGACTTGAAAAATCCAACAGGCTTTGCAATTTCCGCGTAAACTTTGCTGGCTGATGTCATGTACGAAAATCTTCATAACATCGTCTAAAAAACTCGAAATCGCAGTCCGTAAAATTCCTCTGAAAGCTAATATCCATATCTTTCCAATGGTATAAGGTTCAACAGCTCGTTCCTTCTGAGGAAACACAGTTTATTCCATCAAGTTGGCTGATCCGCACAGACAGTTTCTGCTTCCAGGACAGATAACGCACTTCAATTGCAAAATCTATCCTTTTTGTTGTGTCTTCGTCTTTACTCCTCGAACCTAGGAAAAACAAAAAAGTAAGTGAAAGATAACTGAATTCACTCAAAAACTTCACAAGAATCTAAATAAAAAGGATATTAAAATGTATGCAATAATATTGTCTCATAAAACCAATTTGATTTTTAGTACATAATTCCAGTTTCCTTTATTCTAGGCTGTTGGTTTCATTGGAAATCAAGCTTACCATTCATCTTTTCTTGGTTATAAGATTTGAGCATAAAAGGTTTTAAAAGCAAAGTTCTTGAGTGTTAGGTTAGAAGAGTGATCTTAGTGAAACACTTCATACCTTGCATATTATTCATCATATTTATTTGTGTGAAGAAGTCGTGTGCATCTATGTGACGAAGTTGAGTGCAATCTCTTTGCTTGTGAGGAGACCCTTGCGTTATGTTCATCCAAAAGAGAGCAAAAGGATGGTGTGCTACAAGATTAAAACTACAAGAGAGAACTTCAAGTACAGAAATTGTCCGTCTTGTTGAGTCTTGTAAAAGTTCTTATGGTTCTTTAACCGGCTGTGTGCCTGTGAGAGTTCCCCATTGTGTGTGGGGTTTTACCATGTAAAAGAATATCGTGTGTCTTATGTTCTTTTTATCCGCATATTTCATTTTGTTCTTCACTGTTACATAGTATGATTGAAATCGTACTTGAATCCTCGTTTGGAATTTAGATTGAGATTATTTATCTATTGGGTTTGGGTTCCTCGATCCATCTACATTTTCAAAGTAGATGCTACGTCACTAATATGTGACAACATCTCTATAACTGTTATGACAAAAATCCTCCGTTTCACTAGAAAACAAAACATATCAAGAGGAACCATCACTTTATAAACGTCGGGTAATGTGATTGAATTACTCTATTGTAGATACAAGGATCAAATTATTGATATATTTACTAATTAAGGCTACGTTAACAAAGAGTTTTGTATACTTCAGGGATTTGCTTGGTGTCAAAACTGGAAATATTTTGAAGGAGAGTGTTGGTGCCTAAATTGATTTCTAGCTTCCAACAAAAGTAATGGCTTAGTTTTGTATTCAACCGAAGGAGAGTGTTGGTGCCAATGGTGGATCCAGAAAATAATATTAGGGGGTTCAGTAAGAATAGTGTGCGTGCAGCGCGCAAATTTTTTTACCAGAAATAGCATGCATATCGCCATTTCATCGAGTCTTGGTAGGCCTGAAGTCATTTGGAATGACATAATGCACACTTGTTAATGCCTCATTTGTGAGGGTAACTAACATGTTCCAAGGCTACTCCCATATGAATGCTTAACAAAGAAACACACTTATCTTGAACACACTAACAATGTTTGATATCATTGCATCCCTTTAATATATTTGTCCAAGAATGATGATGCCTTGTTATTTACTGAGATCACCATTTCATTCATTCTTCTTTCAGACATTTTATCAAAAGGGCATGTATGAAGCCAACTCTAATCTTCAAAAGGGCAGCACCCAAGGTGTCCATGGATATTCACCGAAGTTCGGAGGATCAGCACCAAAGGTATCCATAGACGTTCACCAAAGTTTGGGGGTCAGCTGACCCCCAATGCCCCTCAATGCATCCGCCAGTGGTTGGTGCCTAAACTGATTTCTAGCTTCCATTTTTTGTATTCAACAAAAGTAATGGCTTAGTTTTTTTTTCTAAATTTGTAACGGCCAATATGTTGACTCAGTCGAAAATTACAAGTGTAAGGCTGACATGGATTTGCTTTGGTGTAAGGCGTGGGGTCTTGAAGGCTTTTGTTAGCTAGTTAATTTAAATGAGATGTAAGTTGGCATTGTGACCAAAACCCTAAATCATTGAAGTATACAAAGTGAGGTTTGAGCTGCAATGTTCTGCCCTATGCTTTTCTCTGAAATCCTCTTGGGTTTGTTTCTATTTTCTTAAACAAAATACAATTAGATTGAATCATATGTTTTAACATGCCGAACACAAAATTTGACAAAAAGTTTGAAGTATACACGTCATCATGATGGATCAAAGTGCCTCGACATCAAACATTTTGGCAGCTGACCGGACAATCGCCCAACGAGCTTGCAGGATACCAAACATCGAAGTGCCTCCATGAAGAAAGCCTCATCTCCACCTCCACCTTTCTCGAGATTGACCAATTCTGCCTGTTGTGCCAACAACCTTTTCTGTTGCTCCTGCAACTGTTTATACACTCTCCTTGAAGAAGACATTGTAAGAACTCAAGATTTCAAAACGATGAAGATGAATGTAGGGATGTATGGTTTATATGGACAAAAAAATTAAGGATAAGCTTTTTGGTATTTTTTTTTCACACAAAAAGTACATGAAAGCATTGGTAGAAAGTGTAGAAAATATTGAAATGTGGTGTAAGGTGGAAGATGAGGGTTAGGTATTTATAGAAAAAAAAAAAAAACCTTTTAAAATTTTTCTGTGTTTTTTTTTATAATTTTTAATAAATTTTAATATAGTTAATTAATCTGGACCGTTGGATTTGAAAAATATTCAAATCCAAGAGCCAAGGAGCTGCCACGTGGCCAATGGTCATAATTCTGACCGTTGGGCCTTTTTTTTTTTTTTTTGATTTTTGGGGAAAAAACGTGGACCGTTGATCTGTGATCAGACGGTCCAATTTAAAAGTAAAATTTAAATTTCTTTTACCGTTGGAAATCCAACGGTCTAGAAAAACTAGCCGTTGTAAATCCAACGGCACTGAGAGGACCACGTCGCCTTCTTCCGGGTGAAGAACAAGTGGGCTGACAGCGGGCCCCGCCGCCTACACCCATGTCCCCTGCTCGCGCCCACTCGCGAGTGAACTGCACGCACCAGCCAAATAGGCCGGTCTTTGGGTCTGTCAAAAATGGGCTGGTCTGTTGCCTGGCTTGGCCAGGGTGCCAGGCAAACACACGGGCTATAGTGGATTGGCTAAGTCCCAGCCTGTTTTTTCCACTAGGTGCTAGCCTCTTTTTGCTCCGGTGGAACTGCTCTAATATGTGACAACATCTCTATAACTGTCATGACAAAAATCCTCTGTTTCAGTAGAAAACAAAACATATCAAGAAGAACCATCACTTTATAAACGTCGGATAATGTGATTGAATTACTCTATTGTAGATACAAGGATCAAATTATTGATATATTTACTAATTAAGGCTACGTTAACAAAGAGTTTTGTATACTTCAGGGATTTGCTTGGTGTCAAAACTGGAAATATTTTGAAGGAGAGTGTTGGTGCCTAAATTGATTTCTAGCTTCCAACAAAAGTAATGGCTTAGTTTTGTATTCAACCGAAGGAGAGTGTTGGTGCCTAAACTGATTTCTAGCTTCCATTTTTTGTATTCAACAAAAGTAATGGCTTAGTTTTTTTTTTCTAAATTTGTAACGGCCAATGTGTTGACTCAGTCCAAAATTACAAGTGTAAGGCTGACATGGATTTGCTTTGGTGTAAGGCGTGGGGTCTTGAAGGCTTTTGTTAGCTAGTTAATTTAAATGAGATGTAAGTTGGCATTGTGACCAAAACCCTAAATCATTGAAGTATACAAAGTGAGGTTTGAGCTGCAATGTTCTGCCCTAAGCATTTCTCTGAAATCCTCTTGGGTTTGTTTCTATTTTCTTAAACAAAATACAATTAGATTGAATCATATGTTTTAACATGCCGAACACAAAATTTGACAAAAAGTTCAGAGTTCGGAAGCTAAGCACCGAACATAAGAGTTGAGGATTAGCCGATAGCCGTGAATATGGAATTGGGGGTTAAGTTAACCAGTGCCGAACCCGCTCGCGACTAATACCGTGTCTTCTCCTCCAAGTCGACTCCTGACCTTTGTGCTGCTGTTAAAAAGTCTTGATACAATTTGGCTTCTTAGTGATGGAATTTTATGTATTGTCGATATTTAGCTCCAATAAATATATGAACACTCGAGTCTAGTTTGGTTTGATCTCTTCTAAAAATTGATGGGGAAGAACAATTTGAAGGCTAACCACCAACTTAAAAGAACGCAAATCAAGACATAATTCACAAGTAGTTGCAAAGAGCTGCTGGTTTCATATTCCTTATAATTAAGTTGAATTCTCAAAAGAGTGTGCATAGCTTGATGAAGAACCGAATATTGATGGAGGAAAGTGGGTTAGGCAGCCCCATGTTGAAGGGGAGGTTGTTGGATGAGAAGATATATCGTGTAAGATAAAAGAAAAATTGTGGGGAGGTTGTTCGAGGACAATGAAATTTGTTTCTTTTCTTTCCCTTCATTCTCCTGGTCGATTTGAAGTTGTGTGGAGGCTGCTCAAGGACGATGAAATTTGTTTCTTTTTATGTTTCAGGGACTTGGCTGGTTTTTATCTCCGGCGATTTGCAGGGGGACTGGATCGTGGTCGGCATCAAGCACTTCGGTGGCGGTAGAGGATCCAGGAGTTTAGGTTTTTCTTGTGTGTTTTCTGGATTGGGCTCAACTTTCAGGTTGGGCTTCTCTTTTGCGGTTGTTTTGGAAGCTCATATGTTGCTTTGTATTTTCTGTGTTTGGTCCTTCAATTAACACCCCCACAATCTTATGAAGACACTCCAAACTTAAAATTTGTCATGTGAACTTTCTGTTTTACCCCTATTTGAATGAAGGGGAGAAAAAGAAAATCCAACCATCCAATTATTTGCCGGCAGGCAACAACCTCACACACATCCACTCACCATGGCACCACCTTCTCTAAAGTTCATCTTCTCGTTCGTATGAATTCTCTGTAATTGATATATGGTATCAATTGCCAAGACAGTTAGTGCTTGTTGATTTGATATGTGTTTCAGCACTTCTAATTTTCATTTTATAAGTGCATGTTTCTACAATTCTCTGCGAGTATACACAGCTAGAATTTGGGGATTTTCTTGCTTAATTGAAGTGGAGGACTATTACATTCTTTTGTATTTTCTTTAGAAACGAGCTTGGTGAGTTTGGGTGTTGGGACTTAGGGTGTTAGGGAGAGAAGGAGAGAGGTCGGAGATACTATGTTGATGGGGTTTAGAGATGGGTGCTCGTCAAACATAGATGTTTGGTGTTTCTTTTTGTTTTTGGGGTGGGGTGGCTTCAAAAATATGAGGGACAAAGCTGGAATTTTTGAGAATTTTTTTGGATGTGGGATGGATTCATAACATTGTGGGCTGTGTATAAAACAACCTAAAAAAAAAAATGATTGAGAAGGATTAGGAAGGGGTGTTGTTGGATGAGCAGATATATCGTGTACGATAGAGAAGGATTAGGAAGGGGTAACTTTGGGAAGATATCGTGAGTGTGAAAAGTAGATGTTAAGTTTTTAAAATCTTGTAGAATAAAAACAGTTTGTTGGGTTAGAAGAGAAAAGTTGGGTGTAATCAGAAGCTCCATTTCCTTTTTAACAAACATAATATTGTCTTGAGTACTTGAGTACTTGAGTCCTATTTTTAACAAACATAATATTGTCTTGAGTGAGGCCTATTTTGTCAAGTGAATTATTTGGTCCATTTTATGATTGTACGTATTTGCTTTGGTGATATGTTGAGAGTATATCGCGTAAAAGAAGAATTTTACACGTGCTTATAAATAATTGAGCTAATTTTCATATTGCCAATTAGTTTTTGGGATGTGATATCCACACACCTCATTTTACTTCTCACACACCTTTTTAATTTTCGACCGTCGGATCTGATGAATTGAAGAAGATCAACGAACATAAATTATCAAGGGGTGTGTGAGAAGTAAAATGGGGTGTGTGGATAGTACACCCCTAGTTTTATAGTAGAACCTCAACTTTCGTTTTGGTATCAGAGCAGATTGTCCCATGTGTGAAGCCCAACACTTGCATGTGCTTCACGCCACCTGGTTTGTGTTGTTTGCATGCTAAACTTGAAAATTCGCCACACGTAGTGAAGGCGCGTGTTAGGAGTATGAATTCCTATGTGCTTATAAGTGATTAAGTGCTTCCTATATTGTTGGTTAATTTTATAACAGAGCCTCGACTTTCTTCATCATAACAAACTTTTATCATGAGATAAATGAGTAGTCGACGTACTAGATCAGTCTCTATAATATAATCTATTACATATAAAGAGAATGGAAAAGGTAAATAGTGCTTTGGTGTCACCAAGCTTCAACAAAAAATTGGACAAAAATGCTCCCAAAACAAAAAACTTCAAAGGCATCCCAAAATAATGCATCAAATAAGGCAGGGGCATTTTTGTCATTTTAATAGTATTTTTTTAATAATTAATTTGTGTGTGTGTGTGTGTGTTTTTTTTTTAATTAGTACCTTACAATAGGCTAGCAATAATGTGGTTCAATTTCTCTATTTTTAAACACGTTCAAAACATCTTAAGAGGCGTGTAATGCAGTTATAAAAAAGGTCATTTGCATGCGGATAATAATGTGATTAAATTAGTTGTCAAATGATTTTTTTAAATAAATGATATTATCTACACTAAGGGGGAGGGGTGGGCTTAGCATCACAATGGGCTAGCAATAATGTGATTCAATCAGTTGTTTATTAAATATTATTTTCTCTATTTTAAATACGTTCAAAACATCTTAAGAGGCATGTAATGTCAGTTATAAAAAAAGTCTTTCACACGCGGATAATAATGTGATTAAATTAGTTGTCAAATGATTGTTTTTTTTTATTTTTTATAACAAACAATATTATCTACCCTAAGGGGGAAGGGGTGAGCTTAGCCTCACAATGGGCTAGCAATAATGTGATTCAATCAATTGTTTATTAAATATTATTTTATTTATTCTTAATGTAAATTTTATAGAGACCGATTTGAATTCAACTGCTTTAATTGGTTTATGAGGGGTTTCTTATAGCATGATCTAAGATTATTCATTTACTTCAAATATTTGACTTTCCTTTTATCAATTTACGCATATAATTACATTTGAAACGTGTAAATCGTGTGTAGCACGTCGTGATTCAAGAAATGCCTTTTGCACGCGTGTGAGCTCGTGCATGAAGGCTAGTAAAAAAGAACATATTCATTTGAAGACGTGTCAAAATGAATAATAATGTGAAACATTAATCTCCCGTGATAATATGAAACAATGTTTTTATGAATAATACTTAGTTATTCAAATATTAGTAGAAACTCCTACTTAAAACTCTTAGTGTTTTAATTACAAAGTTTTATGCTTATGATCAGAACTGTTCATACTATAATCACACTGTAAAGATCATCTCTGCAAAAAATAAATTAAAAGTAAGATCGTTTAGTCAATCTATTGTAGCAAATACATAGACTGTTCGTAATACTTTTACAATACCGTTCATTTGTTTTTAAGCTGTTTGATGACTAAACGACCTTAGTTTTAATTATTTTTTGCAGATGTGATCTTTATAGGGTAATTTATCATATGAACTGTTCTGATTACAAACACAAGTTTTATAAATTGACAATGAGCAATTTTGAGAAATTTTAAGTAGGAGTTTCTACTGAGTAGTGAAGTATTGTTTCGTTTCTATAGCAGTCTACTAATGTCTTAGAACAGTGACAGCTGTAACGTGAGGCAGATACAATGTTGGCCTTTTTTCCTTTGACTTCTATCAGAGGTTTTACCGCACACCTGTCCTCATATCTCTGTTTGTATAAAGTTTTCTGATGTTGAAATGAAATTCAGTATTAATGTATATACACGAATCTGTGGTGTGAAATGGTCCCATGCACATAGCTCCGAACAACATCTTTTATGTTTGCATTCATATCTCTGTTTGTATACAGTTTTCTGATGTTGAAATGAAATTCAGTATTAATGTACATACACGAATCTGTGGTGTGAAATGGTCCCATGCACATAGCTCCGAACAACATCTTTTGTGTTTGCATTGCACGTTGATTGCGTGATTTACACGTTTTTTTCTAACCACATTTTTAATGGAAAAAAAAAGAATCAAAACTGGGGTGGAAACTTGGAAGAAGAATTGGGGAACCCTAGAGCATCTGCATAACGTTATACTAGTCTTCATGCACGCACGTAACAACGTGCAGTCTTCATGCACGCACGTAACAACGTGCAGTGCGATATGCGACTTACACGTTTTAAGTGTGTATTTATTATATGCGTAAATTGACAAAATGAAAGTTAAATATTTGAAGTAAATGAATAATCTTAAATTATGCTAGAAGAAACCCCTTATAAACCAATTAAAGTAGCTGAATTCACATAATAAAATCCGTCTCTATAAAATTTACAATAAGAATAGGGAAAATTGTTGTGAACTTTCCTAGTTTAAGTGTGATTGTGTAAATCCTAGAATAGATTTGATTCTAGTTATTTTTTCCTATATGGACTTGTATTCCTTGAGGATGAATGATTTCTTCTTCCTTTTACTACTATAAATAAAGGCACTACGTAGTGGGGTTAACATATCTCTCAACACGCATATTCCCCTACCATTCTACAAACACATCTCCTCTCTCTCTCTTCCCTTGCCGCCAGCCCTCACCCTTTAGTCAGATAAAATAGGCTACAACACGTTATCAGCACGCTCCTACCGCTGCGCTTAGGAATCTGACATTGAAGCTTTTTCTGCATCAAATCAGCTCATCCATATCATCACGCAATCAGGTTCTTCCAAAACAACGGTTTTTATGTCAATATTTTTGCAACCCTGATAGCATGAACATTTACCATAATGCATGACCCAACTTTACATTTTTCGAATTTTAGATTCTACATAAATTATGTATGCATTATATTCATAATTGTTGAATTATGTGAATATCATATTGCCATGAATTGCATCAAATATATGTACATGCATTAAATTGAATTGAATTGAAAAAAAGAAAGAAACAAAATTGAAATCGGCAGAGCTAGGGTTCTTCGAACCTAAGACCTCGCCTCACCCAGGCCCGCAGCCTGTGTGGCTGAGCTGAACCAAGCCACTAGCCGAGAGCCAGTAGCTCTCCCTCCCCCAAAAAACCTTCACTCGCCCGCAACCGAGCCACAGCACCAACGCGGACTTCCATCGAAAAACCACAACCTGAAGTTGTGATTTTTGGGACTAATTCATTGTCTCCAACGATGTTCATCGAAATTCCCGTTGAATTTCATTAAGTTTTCAAGGAATTCGACTCGAAATCCCCATGGTTTTCCACACCCAAACGTCGAGAATCAAATTTTCTTCGTTCAATATAGGATTCCAGGTCGAACCTGTGCTTCCCCTGACCAATATTTACCCAGAACATGGCCACCAACAGTGGCGGCACTCCGGCGACCTTACCTAGCAAACGCTGGGATGTTTTGGTTCTGACCCGAGCCCACTAGGGCTTGGTTGCACTCGGTCCCAACACCAGCCATTTGGGCTTTGGTGTTCTGTTTGAAGCCCATTGGAGATACATAGCAATCTGGGCTCCCAGATTGCAATCCATACATTGAAACCCGGCCCAGGCGCGACACCAGCCTGAGAGCTATGGTGTCTCATACGCTGCGACGCATTGGATCGTGTCCTCCCCCAGTTTCACTGTTTGCCCCGCATCGGATCATACACTTTCATGGGCTCCTTTTTGGATCTGGTCCGTTTCTTCTTTTCTCTCTCGCCTTTGGGCCTGCAGCCCACCTAATATCAACCTAGCCCAATATGGGCCTGGACCTCACGGCAAGAGACTTGCTCAGCTCACCAGTGGGCTTTGGCCTATAGTTTTGGGCCCCGAGCTTTGATTGTTTAATATTTTTAGACAATTTGGGTTTTATATTTTTTCACCCACACTTAAATTTTGGCCCGAAGTCCAAAAATTAATTCAATTATAATTTTAGACCTGAAGTTCTATTTGCATATTTTTGTTGCATATTTCTGTGTATATATATGCGTTTGTCTGCAGGAACATATGAACCTGAAGTTCGTAATTATTTTGAAACCTGAAGTTTTTATAAACATGCCTAGTTTGAAAACCTGAAGTTTTTCATTAAAAACATAACCCATGAAAACCCGAAGTTTTTCATGCGAATTTTAACCAATACATGTCTATTAGAACCTGAATGTTCTACTCCTATGTGAATGGATTGGTTTTTCTTTCTCCATTGCACTAATCACATCTTGTACTTTATTTTGTGATAGGAATACGTCGAATTTGAACAAATTCAACTTCACTGCTTTGGAGGTCTCTAGAAGAAGCTACCTCAAGTGGGTCCAAGATGTGAAGCTCCACCTCAAAACAAAGAATTTGAGTCCCGCCATTGAAGATGAGACAGACAACCCTATTGGTGAAGCTAAGAAAGCCACCGCTATGATCTTCATTCGAAGACATATTCATGACGCGCTGCAAACTGAATATCTTGCTGAGGTGGATCCACGAGCACTATGGGTCACTTTGGCTGATCGTTTTGATCACCAAAAGGACATCTTCTTGCTTGAAGCAAGACATGACTGGCAGCATTTGCGCTTCCAGAACTTTAAGTCTGTGAAAGAGTATAATTCTGAAGTTTGTCGAATCCGATCACTTCTCAAGTTTTGTAATGAGACTTTAAACGAAGAAGATATCTTAGAGAATACCTATTCGACCTTATCTGCTACTAAGATTGTCCTGCAACAACAATATAGAGCTGAGAAGTTCAGTAAGTTCTCGGATTTGATCTCTGTTTTACTTTTTGTTGAAAAGTAGAACCAGCTGTTGATTAATAATCATCAAGCTCGACCTACTGGGGCGACTACTGTGCTTGAAGCACACTATAACATGAACCAACGCCCAAAATTCCGAAAGAGGCATGGTAGGGGTGGCCAGAAGCTATCCCGCCAAGGTCAATAGAGCCAAGGCTCATCTAAGGGAGGAAACAAAGCCCAGAAGCGCCCAAACCTTGCTCATAAGACCCCAAACTTCAAGAATAAGGGCAAAGCACCTGAAATCATGGATGCGGATATGTGTTATTACTGTGGTTAAAGGACCCTTGGTCCCGTGCTTGCCGAGCTCCCCAGAAGGTTGTAGCTAAATATCATTCTCGTCGTAAGAAGTTTGAATCAAACTTTGTGCAAGTAATTTTGAACAATTTTCCTTTATGTTTGGATTATTTGTTGGTGATTTGTTTCTAGATATTAAGTTTTAATTAATTTCCGTCCTTGAATACTTAAAATTATTTTGAATGGATATTTGTTTTTTGAAACTTTTATGCATGTGACCGATTCAAATTAATTTTTCATTCTAGGTATGACTAGTGGGGAAGTTAGTTGTCTGGCAGATAGTGCAACCACGCACACCGTTTTGCATGAACACATCTATTTCACTAACTTCATACCTAATAATGCACCTCTGACAACTCTCTCAGGCTCATCCAACTTGATTGAAGGATACGATAAAGCACGTATAATGTTGTCTAATGGTATAATCTTAACCATTGATGAAGCTCTTTATTCTCCACATTCCGGAAGAACGTTGTTGAGCTTTAAGGACATTAGAGATAATAATTACCACGCTGAAACCCATGTAGAAAACGGAGTTGAATTTCTGTCTATAACTTCTTACGAATATGGCTAGAAGTGTATTCTAAAGAAGATGAAGTGTATCCCGAGTGGTCTGTATACTACGACCATACGCTCCATAGAGAGCCACTATGTGGTCGGCCCAACCTCTGGGACCGCGCACAAAATTACACTTTGGCATGATCATTTGGGACATCCTGGATGAATAGCGATGCGTCGTATCATCAAATCATCACACGGGCATCCACTAACCCGAAGTTTAGGTTTGATTCAAGGAATCACATGTCAAACATGTTATATGGGAAAACTTATTACTAAGCCTTCTTATGACAAGATTCGTTCAAATCCTTCTATTTTTCTACAACGGATTCAAAGGGGACATTTGTGGACCGATTCACCTTCCATGCGGACCATTTAAATATTTTAGGGTTTTGGTTGACGCTTCCACACGTTGACCACATATGTGCTTGTTGTCCACAACGAACACTACATTCTCCAAACTATTGGCTCACGTTATCCAACTTTGGGCTCACCATCCTGATTATCTGATCAAATCTATTCGATTGGATAATGTTGGAGAATTCACATCTAAAGCTTTTGATGACTATTGCATGTCGGTTGGGATTGAAGTTGAACATCTAGTACCCCATGTTCACACCCAGAACGGCTTGGCAGATGCATTCATTAAGCACTTACAAATGATTGCTCGATTGTTGGTCATACGTACCAAGCTCCCGATCACTGCTTGGGGCCATGCAATATTGCACGCAGCCATGTTGGTCCGCCTGAGGCCTATTGCGACCCAACCATATATCGACATTCAGTTAGTTACCAGATACGAACCCGACATATCGCAACTGCGCGTTTTTGGTTGTGCGATCTATATGCTGATTTTGCCGCCCTTACGTACAAAAATGGGGCCTCAGCTCTATATCGGATATGATTCTCCTTCAATTATTCTTTACTTAGAACCTTTGATAGGCGATTTGTTTACCGCTAGTTTTGCGGATTGTCACTTCTACGAGACAGTCTTCCCTTCGTTAAGGGGAGATAAGAACGTCAACATTCCTAAGACTTCCACCTTGTCTCATTTAGATCCCCACACCGCTCAGTCTGAAACTGAAGTGCAGCTAATCATCTGACCCTACACAAAAGCATCGCAGACCTCTTGGTTCAAATGATTCACACCCCCAGAAGAGGAAACCCATGGCACAGGCACCTAAAGAGCCTATCGTGAATTGGACTGTCGCTTACTCATTTTATCAAACTCATGAGGAAATTCTAGATTACGGAAGCGTCCTTGAAGAGACGAATCCTCATCCTGAGAATTATGAGATTTCGGTCTATTATGCTAGCTTAGATGATGTGTGGCGTAGAAATGAGATGATCGTCGACAATGCATTAGCATATATAGTAGCTACTGAGATCATGTTGAGCGATGACATTGAACCTCGTTCCGTTGATGAATGTCGACGTAGAACAGATTGGTTAAACTAGAAACAAACAATCCAAGTCGAACTCGATTCGCCTACGAAACGTAAGGTGTTTGGACTTGTAGCTCATACTCCTCCATATGTGAAGCCCGTTGACTGCAAGTGAGTTTTCGTTCGGAAGCGTATTGAGAAGAACGAAATTATGCGTTACAAAGCTCGTCTTGTTGTGCAAGGCTTCTTACAGCACCCTGGGATTGACTATGACGAAACTTATTCACCCATTATGGATGTGATTACTTTTCGCTATCTTATCAGTTTAGTAGTTTCTGAAAAACTGAGTATGCAGCTGATAGACGTAGTAACTGCGTATCTTTATGGGGATCTTGATACGGAAATCTATATGAAAGTTCCCGAATAACTTACATTGACTGGATCAAATATTTCCAAACCTCGGAACACGCTCTCAATTCGGCTGAGGCGTTCACTTTACGGTTTGAAGCAATCCAGAATAATGTGGTATAACCGTCTGAGTGAGTATTTGACTAGTCAGGGATATGTGAACAATGAAGTATGCCCTTGTGTGTTCATTAAGAAGTCACATTTCGATTTTGCCATAATTGTAGTATATGTCGATAACATGAACCTTATCGGAAATCCTGAAGAGCTTGCGAGAACTACCACGCACTTGAAGTTGAAATTTGAGATGAAAGATCTAGGAAAGACTTGATACTGTCTCGGTCTCCAGATAGAGCACCATTCAGATGAAATCTTAGTACATTAAACGAACTACACCCAGAAGGTGTTGCGCTCCTTTAATGAGGATAAAGCGAAGCTTTCGAGTACTCATATGGTCGTCTGATCGCTAAATGTAAACCGAGATCATTTCCGTCCGAATGAGTATGATGAAAAGATTTTGGAGATTGAAGTTCCTTATCTAAGTGTGATAGGCGCTTTATTGTACTTAGCTCAATGCACTAGACCCAACATCTCCTTTGCTGTTAATCTTTCGGCAAGATACAGTAATGCACCAATAGGCAGACATTGGACTGGCATGAAAGACATCTTCCACTACCTTAAGGGTACTATGAATTTGGGTTTGTTCTATTCCTACGGATCCTCGAGTGATGCCGCAGCCCCTACTTCTTGAGTCGATTCTCGCCTTGTTGGTTATGCCGACACATGATACTTATTTGGTCCGCACAAGGCGTGTTCTCAAACGGGTTATGTCTTTACCTTTGAAGGCACCGCAATCTCTTGGAGGTCAACTAAACAGACCTTAGTTGCCACTTCGTCTAACCATGCTGAAATTCTCGCCTTACGTGGAGCAACTAGGGAATGCTTTTGGTTGAGAGAAGTTGTGGGCCATATTCAAAGCTCCTGTGATCTTTACCCCATCGTAGATGTCCCAATGACGATCTTTAAAGATAACACAGCATGCATCGAATAGCTCAAGAAGGGTTACATGGGAGGAGACAACACCATACACATTACGTCGAAGTTTTTCTTCTCACATCAACAATAAGAGCATCAGAAGATTGAAGTCACGCAAATTCATTCACAAGACAATCTGGCTGACCTCTTCACCAATCATTACCAAAGGCAACGTTTCAAAAGCTTGTTTAAGGAATTGGTATGTGTAAACTTTCTGAGTTGTAACATTTGTAACATTGCTATTTCTCTTTAGAATTGTGTCAAACTCAGGGGGAGTATCCTGAAGATACTTGCTTGATCTTAATGTACTCTTTTTCCTTACAATTATGAGCATTTTTCCCACTGGGTTTTTGCTACCTAAGTAGGTTTTAATGAGGCACCCACCATGGGCTGGTCATATCCTTGATGACGTCTCGTAGACGTTTCTTTTGACTTCGCATTTCTCATGCATTTTTCCTTAGGCTATGGATTTTTTCCCTACTCGGGTTTTTGCCATAGCCTTAGGGTTTTTTTTAGTGAGACTTACTTCCTTATGCAAGTTCCTACCTCATTGAGAATAAACCTCAAGCTTTCCTGGTCGTCAATATCCAAGAGAAACTTTGTTTCTCGAGGGCTTTGCCGAAGTTATAAGTTCCGGCTACAATTGTTTCACCTGAAGTACTAAGGGTGGCATCATTTTAGTAACGAGCTTAAGAACCAACAAAAGATCAAAGGATTTGGAACTTTTATTTTGTGGCATGCATGCTAGCTAAAAGTTGATAGTCAGTACCTATCTATATATAAAGAGAACACAAAAGGTGAATAGTGTTTTTGGTGTCATCAAGCTTCAACAAAATTATTTGGACAAAATTGCCCCAAGACAAAAAACTTCAAAGGCATCCCAAAAGAATGCATCAAATATGGCAAGCACATTTTTGTCATTTTAACAGTGTTTTTTAATAGTTAATTTTTTTGTGATGTTTTTTTTTTTAATTAGTACCTCACAATAGACTAGCAATAATGTGATTCAATTTCTCTATTTTTAAACACATTCAAAACATCTTAAGAGACGTGTAATGCTGGTTATAAAAAAAAAAAATCTTTCGCATGCTAAAATAATTTGATTAAATTAGTTGTCAAATGATTTTTTTTTAACAAACAATATTATCTACACTAAGGGGGAGGAGTTGGGCTTAGCCTCATAATGGGCTAGCAATAATATGA
Organism: Heteromeles arbutifolia; assembly: GCA_024362995.1. NCBI lineage: Eukaryota > Viridiplantae > Streptophyta > Magnoliopsida > Rosales > Rosaceae > Heteromeles > Heteromeles arbutifolia. The sequence continues at coordinate 27,956,393 of JANCRC010000014.1, forward strand.
TTCAATCAGTTATTCATTCAATATTATTCTCTCTATTTTTAAACACGCTCAAAACATCTTAAGAGGCGTGTAATGCCGGTTATAAAAAAAGTCTTTCGCACACGGATAATAATGTGATTAAATTAGTTGTCAAATTTTTGTTTTTTTAACAAACGATATTATCTACACTAAGAGGGAGGGGGTGGACATAGCCTCACAATGGGCTAGCAATAATGTGATTCAATCAATTGTTTATTAAATATTATTTTTGTTGTAGCCTATTTTATCTGACTAAAAGGAGAGGGCCGGCGACAAGGGAAGAGAGAGAGAGGAGATGCGTTTGTAGAATCGTAGGGGAATATGTGTTGTTAGAGATATGTTATTCCCCCTACGTAATGCCTTTATTTATAGTAGTAAAAGGAAGAAGAAATCCTTCATCCTCAAGGAATACAAGTCCATATAGGAAAGAATAACTATAATCAAATCTAATCTAGGATTTACACAATCACACTTAAACTAGGAAAGTTCATAACACTCCCCCTTGAGTGTGTAAATACTTAAGGTAGATTTCAACATCATGTAGAAGTTGAGGAAGTCGACTTGTCGGCATTGATTTTGGGAGCAACGCAAAAAAGCGCCAACAATATTGTAAATAAGTTGAAGTTTGGTGGCACCGCAACTGTTTTTAACTTTTTTCATAAAATTGGCAACCCTTTTCATAACCGAAAATTTATCATACTGCCACCACACCCAAACTTGAACTTGTCTACGGTACTACCATGCCTCTTTGTTCTTATGGTTAAAGAAAGTTCATTACGAGGTTTTAAAAAGATAAGATTATGAGATGCTTTTCATTATTTTTCGAAACTAATTTTTTCGACAGTCCTTATGTATAACCCTCTATATTGCAAAATTTATATACACAACAAATCGAGGAAATTATATTTCTACATGGTATCTGCCTAATTAGGTCCTAGGTTCTTTCTACCAGCCTCACGTCACCTTTAGTGTCTAGGCTTTCCTTTGCTGTTCTTCTTCTAGGGTTTTTGCCTATTGTCATGTTATCCTCTTCGTCTTCTGTCTAAATTTTTCTTTCTTCTATAAGCGTTTCGTCAAAATTCCTCTGTATTTAAAGACTCTTTTAAGTAACTACAACAGGCACGAGACTCTTTCAAAGAGACTATCTTTCTTGAATTTTATTCCTAATTTTTATGAAATTTTTGTTTCCTAATTAGATCATCTAATTTAGACGGTTTTTTAGTCTTTTCTTCTAAAGAAATTGTTAACTAGCACGAATATGATGATAAAGAAAAAAGTCTAGTTCCTAACTTTTGCATTATGCATGTGGAGGTTTCATACTTGCATTGCGCCTATACAATGTGTGATGCACCTGGATTGCTCCAGTTCCTGAACGCCATTGCGGAGATGTAAGTGTTAAACGTAATGCACTATATGTACTGTAGACAAGGGCGGAGCCAGGATTTTTTTCTTGGGTAGGCTAACTGAAATTAGTGCCATAAAATCATATGTTTATTTTTTGCTTAAACAAAATTATAGAGTACTACGGTCTAGTGGTATTCCTCTTCGCTTGTAAATGAAAGGTCTTAGGTTCGATTTTCGCCAAAAGTGAATTCGAACCATATTATTGTTAGTCCATTGTGAGGATAAGCCCACCCCCTCTCCCTTAGTATAGATAATATCGTTTGTTCCCAAAAAAAAAAAAAAATATATATATATATATATATATAAATATATAGTAACCAATATAAAAGAACAACAATAGAATAAATTATTCTCAAAATCATAACCTAGCAGATAAATTCAAGGACCATATAAATAATTAACCTACTAATTAACTCAAGAATAAGTAAATAATAAGATTAAGAACGTACCAATGGTGATTTCATTAGAAAATAGCAACGGAAAGTAAGGAATTACGCAGATAGGGATTTGCTTGTGGATTTAAAAAAATTATTTTTCTTTTCTTGAGTAAGAAGCACATAGGCTAAATCACATAGGATGAATGGTCTTTTTCTTTTACAAATAGGATAAAAGGGGACGGAAGATAGAAATAATTTATGTGGAGTTGTGTCTCTTGGAACTAATCCAAGAGTTATGGCTGTTATCAAAAGGTCTGAAGGTTATTATAAATACCCAATAAAATGGCCAAGTGTTGTAATAAAAAACTAAAGCAATAAAGTTAAGTAAATTTCAGTTCCCGTTCAAAACTCATCCTCCATATATATTCTCTTGTATTCTTCCTTTCTGCAGTGTAATTGAAAACTGCTAATCTTTACTCCAACAGTAAGAATCAAATTTCTCATTTGTTAGACAATTTAGTTAGATTTCAATGGATTTCTTAAAGAATCATGAAAATGTCACGAAGTCTGAGCCTTAATTTCCTCGAACCAATAAGTGCAAAATGATATACATGCGATCGAGAACACAAAAGTAAATTAATCACACAGAATGATAGGAGCCTTGCTTGCTGTAGAAGCATATGAAGAAACAATTACAAGCACTCAAATATTCTTCCCACCCACTCGTAATTTAAGGTTTTGAGATCTCCTTGGCTCGTTCATTCTAGGTAAAATTTTTAGCCCTGTTTGTGTTAAAAGTTTGTTGAATTTGAATTGAGTTGATACTCAAATTAAAGTAAAAATCAATACTCGTGGGAACGACTTCATACTTGCTCTTACTATACTACTATTGGTCTTGTGCACTTGCAAGTTAAAATTGGGTTTGCTTATCTGATTAATAGGTATTTCGAGCTCACATCACCGAGCAGGTTTCATTGGTTCAAGTAGAGCTTAAGCGACCTACCAAACCGAAAATAAAGTAAAGTAAATTACAATGTTCACACAAAATTGAACAAGAAGAAAGTCACATGCCCAAGAAAAAAATAGTCCATGTAGCCAAGCCGTCAAATCCAAAATGAAAGGAGGGAAGCAAAGCAATTTTTGCATATAAAATTTCAAGCAAGTAAACAGACTGAGGAAAAACAGGGCATGTACATGCCCATCGAGGCTCTACATAAAAAGTTCCATGTAGTTTGTTAGTCCCTTGTCTTTTCAGAAAAGTTTGTTGCGATCTCGTAGCCTTAAAGAAAGGCTATTCCAATGGCGATTGACATGTCCAAGGTGTAGTTTGCTCTCCTTCATGATGTTCATATGGTCTTTGTGGTAGTCGACGACTAGTATTCTGCGGCAAGGAGAACATGTGTAACCGGTAGTCGAGGTAAGCAGCCAGTGCATCATCAATGGTGGAGTCCTCTGGGTGAATATTATTTTGTATTATGCTTTTTGCGAGTACAGTGGTAATGGTGGCATTAGGGTGGTTAGGGATGGGGAAAGGACCTGTCTTGTTATGGTTGCTACTCTTCAGAGGGGTACTGCTAGTCCTTTTCACGTAGAAGCATATTAGTAGCGTTACGAAGTGTTCAACTAGCCGTCCTATTGAGCTTTCGTATTTTCATTCAGAAAGGGATGCTTTACAAGTGGTGTTTGTTGTTGAAAAATTTAGCAACGTTAATGCTACTTCTTCTACAACAATTCACAAAAGATAAATACAGTTAATGAGAATTTTCATTGCCATAATCGATTAAATGAAATCAACAATATATTGAATACTTATCTTTTAGGGTGTAGAAATCGCTCTCTGCTGATGTTTAATTAGAAAACATTGTAAGTTGACGTAATTTAGACACTATCTTTAAGAGTAGATTTCGTCTCTCAAAAATAATGTCTCAGTGTAGCAGGTTATGACGTACTACCTTTGACCTTTGTTTGTGCACTTGCAATACTCGAGTCCGACTAATAGTACTATTCTTTTATTTGGTAAATAGAAATTAAAGCAATTAGCAGGAATAATCACTTTTTGACATTTGATTGCAGAAATTATCATTTTTTAATATCGGCGACATATTGATCACATATCAACCACACAATGATAACATAACAACACATGATCATTTCTGCAACCAAATATCAAAAAGTGATCATTCCTGCTAATTGCCAAAGAAATTAAACGATATACTAACTAATGACGGTTCAAGAGGGGAAAGGACAGGGTCTACGTTACCAACTACTGTTAAGGGATTCATATGGAAGCTTAAAACTAATTACACGTTGAAGCATTAAACAAAATAAAATAATGGAAAGGATCAACTAGGAATACGTTGTTGTGCACCTTTGTGAGGATCAATAATGTGCCATATAGATGAGAGGAAACAAACGCCTACACAAGATTGTATTTTAAAATACCGCGAGGAGGAAGGCAGGATCAATTCTCCAACTCCCTCTCTGCTTCCTCTATTATTGGTAGCCATCGTCTCCTCACGCTTTGCATTCGGGCTCTCAATTCAAATTATGAATCTGAATTTGGCCTCTTCTTGGAAGAATAGTGAATGTCCTTCCTTACAACTCAATTGTAAATCAATTGCAAAAATGTAAACATTCCAACAAAATTAATCTGTTAATCATTACAACCAAGCATTTTGGCTTCAAATTGAAATTTATACTTCTTTCCCCAAGATACAGAGCAAGGAGATTGGGGTGAAGGTGAATATGTAAGACATATACTGAAAACCACAACAATAATACATTTGGGTTGGAAATTGAATAAACCAAATGAATACCAAAAAAAGAAAAAAGAAAAAAAAAAGACTTATCTCTTGAATTCGAAACATGATTGGGATTGATCTCAGAATTGTCTTCTACTCCCTACAATTTAAATGCTCCTGCTAGTGAATATGGTTTAACTTAAAATACTTTATGGATGCTAAGTTTATACAAAATAATTTAACAATCCAGAACATATTCACTAATCAAAGAAATTAAGCAAGTCACTGAATACGAACTAGATAATAGTAGTCCCCCTAATAAATAGATGGTTTGGGATTGTAGTGCTTTTAAAAAATTTGGAACATTACGTGTGCTTGGTAAAAAAAAAAAAAAATTTAAAAAAAAAACTGTTGTCAATGACATTAGAAAAGTATAAAAAGTAAAAATAGGATCTACCATGCTTCTAAAGAAAGTCCTCTTTTTTTTTCAAAGTATAGTAATTAGTGCTCATTTAATAAAATTTTCAAAGGGCTTCAAAGGGCAAGTAAACCCCACACTTGACATGCTCCACGCTACGTGGTTTGTGTTGTTCACGTGATAAGCTTAAAAATTCACCACACATGAATGTACGTATTGGGAATATGAATTCTACATCAGAGAAAAGAGAACCTTACATCTGCTTATAAGTGATTAAACTGGTCCCTATACTCTCAATTAATTTTACGAAGCCTCAGCTTTATTCATCATCAAAATTAATAATAATATGAAACAATATTCTTCCGTGCTAATATGCTAGTCATTAAAGAACAACAACATTGTCCTTTATAGCAGACGTCTGATCGATGTTTTACAACCGTGACAGCTGTAATTGGGGCAGGCACGTACGACGTTGGCCTTTTTCCTTCCATTCGTATCAAAGGTTTTTTACCGATGACCTGTCCTCATGTCCCTGTTGGTGTACAGTTTTCTAATGTTGAAATAAAATTCAGCATTAATGTAGATGTACGAATCTGTGGTGGTGAACCGTGAAATGGTCCCATGCACATAGCTCTCAACGGACCAGGATGCTCTGACTGAGCCTTCTGAGCAAATCACATAATCCGTTAGATCAAAATTCAACGATTATAATTATTATAATTTTTAAAGAGTCTTTTATTTGTAGCCGTTGAATTTTAATCCAGCGAACCGTATAATTTGCTCAGGAGGCTTAGCCTTCTAAACTCAGGAGAGGATCCTGATCTGCTCTCAACATGTTTTTTTTTCAGCCCATGTTGATTGCGTGATTTAAAAGTTTCTTTCTAACAACATTTTTAATGGAAAAGAAAAGAATCACATTCACAACGGGTGGAAACTTGGACGGAACCCTAGAGCATCTGCGTAGCGCTATATAAGTACTGACTATCAACTTTTAGTTAGCATGCATACCACAAAATAAAAGTTCCAAATCCTTTGATCTTTTGCTGGTTTTTAAGCTCGTTACTGAAATGATGCCACCCTCAGTACTTCAGGTGAAACGATTGCAGCCGGAACTTATAACTCTGACAAAGCCAGTGCCTCGAGAAACAAAGTTTCTCTCAGATATTAACGATCAAGAAGGCTTGAGGTTTCAGCTACCAATCATAATGTGTTACAAAGACAAGCCTTCACTTAATGAAAATCATAATCCTGTTAAGACGATTAAGGAAGCCTTAAGTAGAGCATTAGTGTATTACTACCCTTTAGCTGGCAGGCTTAGGGAAGGGCCTAACAGAAAGCTCATGGTCGATTGCAATGGTGAAGGTATCTTGTTCGTCGAGGCTTCTGCTGATGTCACACTTAAGCAACTAGGAGACAAAATTCTACCCCCTTGTCCACTCTTAGAGGAGTTCTTATTTAATTTCTCAGGCTCTGATGGAATTATTGGTTGTCCTTTACTGCTGGTTCAAGTGAGTCAATTAATTATTAATTACATGTTAATTAGTTTTTCGTATTCATATTTGGTCATAACCATTAATTCTTTACAAAAAAAAAATTGAAGTAGGTTAAGGGTAAGAGTAGTGTTTTTTGCGTTAAGGTTGCATACACACGCCGGACATTTTTTGTAAGAAATTTGTGCAATCAACAACATATGAAATTTTTAATGACAAATAAAGACATAAACAAGAAAGCTTTAACAATATTGTAAATAAGTTGAAGTTTGGTGGCTCCTCAACTGTTTTTAACTTTTTTTTCATAAAATTGGCAACCCTTTCTATAAACAAAAATTTATTATACTGCCACCACACCCAAACTTGAACTTATCTACGATACTATCACACCTCTTTGTTCTTATGATTAAAGAAAGTTCATTAGGTGGTTTTGGAAAGAAAAGATTATGAGACGCTTTTCATTATTTTTCGAAACTAATTTTTCTTTGACAGTCCTTATGTTTAACCCTATATATTGTAAAATTTGTACACACACCGAATCGAGGAAATTAAATTTCTACATGGTATCTGCCTAATGAGGTCCTAGGTTTTCTACCAGTCTCACGTCACCTTTATTGTGTAGGTTTTCCTTTGCCGTTCTTCTTCTGGGTTTTTTGCTTGTCGTCATGTCGTCCTCTCTGTCTTCTGTCTAATTTTTCTATCTTCCATAAGTGTTTTGTCTAAATTCCTCAGTATTTAAAGACTCTTTCAAGTAACTACAACAGGCACGAGACTCTTTTAAAGAGACTCCCTCTTTCTTGAATTTTATTCCTAATTTTTATGAAATTTTTGTTTCCTAATTAGATCATCTAATTTAGATGGTCTTTTTTTTTTTTTTTTTTTTTTTTTTGTCTTTTCATCTAAAGAATTGTTAACTAGCACGAATATGATGATCAAGAAAAAAGTTTAGTAACTAACTTTTGCAATATGCAGGTGACCCGTCTTACATGTGGAGGTTTCATACTTGCATTGTGCCTAAACCACACAATGTGTGATGCACCTGGATTTCTCCAGTTCCTGACCGCCGTTGCGAAGATGGCAAGAGGCGCACATGAACCTTCTATTCTACCAGTGTGGGAGAGAGAGCTCTTGTGTGCTCGAGATCCACCAAGAATTACATGTGCTCATCATGAATATGAAGACGTGATTGATCATTCTGATGGCTCATACGCATCCAGTAACCAGTCAAACATGGTTCAACGATCTTTCTACTTTGGTGCCAAGGAGATGAGAGTCCTTCGAAAACAGATTCCACCCCACCTAATTTCCACTTTCTCCACATTTGACTTGATCACTGCTTGTTTATGGAAATGTCGCACTCTTGCACTTAAAATTAATCCAAAACAGGTTGTTCGCGTTTCATGCATTGTCAATGCACGGGGAAAGCACAACAATGTACGTCTTCCCTTGGGATACTATGGCAATGCATTTTCATTTCCAGCTGCAGTTTCAAAGGCTGAACCTCTATGCAAAAATCCACTGGGATATGCTTAGGAGTTGGTGAAGAACGCTAAAGCTACCATCTTTTGGTACTAAGAGGGCGACCTCAATATTCATCGACAGGAAGTAATTTTTTAGTTTCTGATATAACGCGTGCAGGTATTGGAGATGTCAATTTTGGATGGGGACAGCCGGTATTTGCTGGACCCGCCAGGGCCATGGATTTGATTAGCTTCTACATTCAACACAAAAACAACACTGAGGATGGAATATTGGTGCCAATGTGCTTGCCATTCTCGGCCATGGAGAGATTTCAGCAGGAACTAGAGAGGATTACTCTGGAACCTAAGGAGGATATATGTAACAACCTTAGATCAACTAGGATCATGTCAATGATGTAAGTGTTAAACGTAATGCACTTTCTGTAATGTAGAGTTGTGTCTCTTGGAACTAATCCAAGAGTTATGGCAGTTATCAAAAGGTCTGAATGTTATTATAAATAGCCAATAAGATGGCCAAGTGTTGTAATAAAAATCTGAAAGCAATAAAGTTAAGTAAATTTCAGTTCCCGTTCAAAACTCATCCTCCAAATATATTCTCTTGTATTCTTCCTTTCTGCAGTGTAATTGAAAACTGAAAGCAATAAAGTTAAGTAAATTTCAGTTCCCGTTCAAAACTCATCCTCCAAATATATATTCTCTTGTTTTCTTCCTTTCTGCAGTGTAATTGAAAACTGCTAATCTTTCCTCCAACAGTAAGAATCAAATTGCTCATTTGTTAGACAATTTAGTAAGATTTCAATGGATTTCTTAAAGAATCATGAAAATGTCACGAAGTCAGAGCCTTATTTTCCTCAAACCAAAAAGTGCAAAATGATATATATGCGATCGAGAACACAAAAGTAAACTAATCACACACAATGATAGGAGCCTTGCTTACTGTAGAAGCATATGGAGAAACAATTACAAGCACTCAAACCTTCACTCGCCCGCAGCCGAGTCACAGCACCAACGCGGACTTCCATCGAAAAACCACAACCAAAAGTTGTGATTTTTGGGACTAATTCATTGTCTCCAACAATGTTCATTGAAATTCCCGTTGAATTTCATTAAGTTTTCAAGGAATTCGACTCGAAATCCCCATCGTTTTCCACACCCAAACGTCGAGAAATCGAATTTTCTTCGTTCAATATAGGATTCCGGGTCGAACATGTGCTTCCCCTGACCAATATTCACCTAGAACACGGCCACCAGCAGTGGCGGCACTCCGGCGACCTTACCTAGCAAACGCTGGGATGTTTTGGTTCTGACCCGAGCCCACTAGGGCTTTTAGTTGAAACCGTACTTGAATCCTCGTCTGGAATTTTAGTTGAGATTATTTATCTATTGGGTTTGGGTTCCTCGACCCAGCTACGTTTTCAAAGTAGATGCTATATCACTAAAATTCAACAACACCCTTGTAATTGCTATGACAAGATATCCTCTGATTCACTAAAAAACAAAACATGTTAAGAGGAACCATCACTTTATTAGAGATCCTTTGTACGTCAGATAATGTGATTGAATTACTTTATTGCAAATATGAGGATCAAACTGTTGATATATTTACTAAGGCTACGCTAAAAGAGAGTTTTGTATACCTCAGGGATTTCTATACCTCAGAGATTTGCTTGGTGTGGTGGTATTGTGACCAAAACCCTAAATCATTGAAGTATATAAGTGACGTTTGAGCTGCAACGTTCTGCCCTAAGCCGTCACTTTTCTCTGAAATCCTCTTGGGTTTGTTTCTATTCTTTTAAATAAAATACAACTAGATTGAATCTTGTATTTGAACACGCCGAACATAAAATTTGACAAAAAGTTCAATGTTCGGAAGTTAAGCACCGAACATAAGAGTCGAGGATTAGCCGATAGCCATGAACATGGAATCGGGGGTTCGGTTAACCAGTGCTAGCCGAACCCGCTCGCGATCTTCTCCTCCAAGTCGACTCCTGACCTTCGTGCTGCTGTTACAAAGTCTTGATACAATTTGGCTTCTTAGTGCTGCTGTTGCAAAGAGCTGCTGGTTTCATATTCCTTATAATTAAGTTGAATTCTCAAAAGTGTGTTCATAGCTTGATGAAGAACCGAATATTGATGGAGAAAAGTGGGTTCGGCAGCCCCATATTGAAGGGGAGGTTGTTGGATGAGAAGATATATCGTGTAAGATGGAGAAGGATTTGGAAGGGGTAATTTTGGAAGATTTGGTAAGTGCGGAGAGTAGATGTTAAGTTTTTAAAATCTTGTAGAGTAAAAGGAGTCCGTTGGGTTAGGAGATAAAAGTTGGGTGTAATCGGAAGCTCCATTTCCATTTTGACAAACATAGGGCTGGTTTGGTATTGCTGTGCTTTGAAAAAAAGCTGCTTCTGCTGTGATGTGAGAATAAGCAGCTGTGAAATAAAGCAGCAGAGTGTTTGGTAAACTTTTTTGTAAAAGTGCTTTTGAAAAAAAAAAAAAAACAGTATTATAGTGTTTGGCAAACTTTTATGTAAAACAGATGTGAAAAAAAGCCGGTTTTTCAAAGCTAGGTTTTGCAGCTTCTTGTTTTTGGCTTTTTTTCACCCAAAACTGTGAAAAAAAGCTGAAGCTGAATGTTTACCAAACACCAAAAACTCTCCCAGCTTTTTTTCATAGCAGCTTTTTTTAAAATCACCTCAACTCCAAACTGGGGCATAATATTGTCTTCAATGAGTCCTATCTTTAACAAACATAATATTGTCTTGAGTGAGTTCTATTTTGTCAAGTGATCGAATTATTTATTCCATTTTGTTTTTGTACATATTCTTAACAGTTAAATGTCGAGAGTACATATCTCATATTAGGTAAGGGAAGTATCTTGCACGTGCTTATAAGTAATTGAGTTACTCTTCATATTGTCAATTAGTTTTACGATGGAACCTAGCTATGGCTAGAGTTGGTGGCAACCCCTTATTATTTTCTTTTCTTCTCTACTTCTTACGATTTTCCTTGCTTTCGTTCCCGATCTCTCGTCCTCCATCCCCTCTTCATGTCCATTTTACCAATCTGAGCCCCAAACTCTGATTCCACTTCGATTCTTCCATCTCCGTATCTCATCACTTCGTTTATTCCATTTCCGTCTTCCACTACTTCGTTTCCTTCCATCCTCCTCGGACCAATTTGCTCCATCCCCTCACGATTCCACGTTCTGCAATCACATCTCTTAACCGCGTTTCCACTACTAGAAATTTGGCTAAAAGCCACTCTTTTCATTGGCGTCTATTGTCAAGTGTGGACACTCTCATTGGTGGCAAACCTCAATGGGCACCAAGCAGCCACTAAACTAGAGAACATGTCCTATGTAGAGGACTCTATTGTAGCAACGGCTACCAATATTGCATTGGTGCGTATGTGAATAGTACAACTTTTTATATTTTATAATTGTTTCTAAAATTCAAAATATCTCATTGTCCCTCTTATTAGTGGCTAGATTTGAGACTAACATTGGTGCCTTTCATACTCATACACACACCAATCCTATGTGTCTCTATTAGGATCAGTGGCTTTTAAAGTATAGGCACCAACAATGGTGTGAATCTACAGCATTCCAAATGGCCAGTAGGTTCGAATTGTATTACATGCATTTTAGTAATAGCTCTGTACTATATTAAAACTCAGCTTCTTAATATAAAATTCACATGAAATTTAAATTTGCAAAAGGATTCACATTTCCAACCAACCACACTTTATATCCAATAGATTTATCAATAACAAGGTTTGTGCTACATAAGAAAGCATATTACATTCAACGATGTTGTCCAACACAACCAAGTACCCAAGGGTGATGACGTTACATTTTATAACACCTATGCCCATCCACCAACAGCAAACTGATAACTAACAAAATCTGCCAAATTGGTTCTATGCCTTCCCTATGGCATTTCTAGTATATACATCAAGTAAAATTCACAAAAAGGATCATAGTTAACTTTTCACTTACTAAATTTCAGCTATTCACAACAAATCCTACATAACTTACAAGTTACAACTAAGCCTTCTTAAGAATTCCATCCTCCCACTGCAGGCTGCAGGCGTCGGACCTAAGTTCGTCATGCAATGAAGCTCACTTAACCACATTCCCTTCTTGAGAGTCCCACAATTTTTTCTGAATTGAAAAATAAATCTTTTACAAAACATGGTGAAAATAAAACACGATGAACTAAGAACAATCTATTGAAAACAGACCAAGAGCTTACATCTCTGTGGAACATCTGAAGCAAGCATGACAGCATATGTGGAAGACTCGTCTCTGTCAGCTTCCACCTTCATTCCACCTGCAAATGTACAAAAAGAGTTCACAACACCAAACTACAACCGAGACCGAATTAAACGAATAACTTTGTATTTAGTAGGTCTTAATTCTACGAAGCCGAAATTCCTTACCAATGAGGCGCACCACAGTTTCTTTTCTTGATAGGTCAATCACATGCTGAAACTCAAACAAGAAATCAACATATAAATTGAAGAAAAAACAATGCAATGATTTCAACGTATAATCATCGTTTCAGGCGGGTAATCATTAGATACAGATAGATGTGTTGAAATGCCACTGCTGCCAATTGATACAGTTTTTGTAGCATGCACACAAAAATTGTTTAGCCAAAACAATCTCTAACTAAAGCATCACAGTTTATTAAATTGAAGATAAATCAATACCTGAGAAGAGAGGCTAATCATAAGGTCAGGAACCTATGAAAACAAAGGAAAATAACAATAATGAATTTGAATTTACTACAATTTTCTCTAAGACCATGTTTCATATATTGTACTTAAAGATTCAATTCTCATCGTTCTCATCGTTAGATGTTTAACCCATTAAAAAAAAAAAAAAACTTAAATTAAGAAACAATTGAAGAGATATGATATCAACACCCTTAGCAAGAATAAGGCCAAATCCTTTCTAAGAGAGCAAGGAAACTGCTAACAAGTTAAAAAGAAAAAAATATTTCACATACAAAACATTTACGCGTGTTTCTTCCTAACATGAAGACGACAACGACTCGAGATTATATGACTACATTACATCTCCTTTGGTTAATCCATCCTTTGATGATGAAGTACCGAATCATCCAAAAATCCTCGATTCTAGAGTGGGGGATGCTTCCATGGCTGAATTCAAAATAATGCTCCGTTACTCTTTTTTCTTTTCAAGGTAAATAATGCCCAACCACTCTACAGATGAGGCATCTAATCGGCTTAAATGTTTTGTAAAAGAGAGGTCAGAGGGATTAATCTTAGAGCACAAGCATTTCGAATCTAATCAAGTCAGTGTGAAGCATCATCTAATAAAAGCGTGGAAGAACTCTACCAAACAATAGAACATGGCGAAACCCATCATCAAATAAATAAAGGCCTCTGAAATCTAAGCTTTCAGCAACTAGTGGTAACCTATTCTCTATGCTTTTGACGTCATCAGCTTCAGCAGATGCCAATGAATACAAGAGTAAGGTCAAATCTTTTCCAAGAGATATGATATCGAAACATAGTTTCAGTGACGTTCAAGGACCAAAACTATCAAACATTAAAAACTAAAAATTAAAGCAGTGTAAAATCGAGTTTGAAAATGCGAAAATACCCAACAATCCCGCCATAACCACCGGCACGATCGACTTCATCACCAGCTACGGCCTCATCACACTCATCGACACCACTGCTAATCCGTTCTTGGCCATCAAGTACGCCGCTCCCATACCTGAAAAACACACAAAACCCGAACAAAATCATACGTTTCTTAGATCTGAAATTGAAGAAAGTTGGCTAAGAATTTGTAGAAACTAACTTGAGGATCGAAAAGAGGATGAGAAGAGGATTATGGAGGTATAATTTGACGGTCTGTTGCCTGTAAGAAAAAGGGAGAGAAAGGATGCGGGAAGTAGAGAAAGTGAAGGGGGAAGGAGGAGAGAGAATGAAGGAGAGAGAGAGGAGAGACATTTGTGAAAGGGGAAAGAGAGGATAACCATTTTAGTTTCGTCCACCTTTAAAACCACAAGAAATTCTTATAATGTGGACTCCACTCCATTACTTTTCTCACTCATTTCGATGGGTATCCAAAAAAGCAAATAGCCAGCACCACTTCGGTGCCTACAAAATAAATAATAAAATAAAAATGTAGAAGAAAAGTAATTTTAAGAAATAAAGTTATTTAATAGGCACCAATCATTGGTGTCTCAATTTTGAAGGCCACCGATATCAGTGGCATCCCACTCTAAAGACACCAAAAAATAGTAAGAGTGAGTGCTTTATATCTATGGCCACCAATTGCAAATGGTGTGCAAAAAATGGTGCCCTATAAGCATAATTTTAGTAATGTTCATTGTGAGTTTATCGGAAGGTGAGTAGAGTTATGGCTCGGGTGTTCGCACCACCTCTTTCCTCCTGTTTACCTTTATTGGCTCAGTCTCCTGTGGGTTGTGTTTTCCCATTAGATTCCTTGGTTTTGTGGGTGTGGATTTTGTGGTGTTGTCTGCAGGGCATTGGAGCATTGGTTTCCTTCATTTGTGGGGTTTTGATTGGTTGGATCGATGGGCAGATTGTGATGGTGGCTTTTGAGAATTCCGGTGACGGCATGACTGCAAGGCTCTAGGGTTTTCTTGTTTTGTTTTTGTTTGTACTGGGTTCCAAAACTTGTTTTTGGACCTCTTTGTAACTTTGCTTGGCCTTTGTCCGGAATACTATTTCCAATTTACCAAAAAAAAAAAAAAAAAAACAACAACAAAATCAGGTATAAAACCAATGTCCTATACTAAGAAATATGAAACTATGTATCAAGTATGAAGTACACCTCCATTTACAGGGAAATAGTCGCTTAGAAGTTTACTTTTCCTTGAACATCTCCAAACAAAGGCCATCGGGAGTGACATCCTACCCTTAATGCTCGAACCTCATTAACTGCACCATCTATCTGCATAGACATAAGCACACAAAAAAAAAAAGAAAAAAAAATTAAAATCTTGTACTTCTTGGGTGGGAATATACTAATTTGATCTCAAGTAAGAGAAGTAAATACAAAAGGAAAAGATAATCAGTGTGATACAAACCAAGTGAATACACTCACTCAAATATGCAAAAAATTAGGATAGTGCAAATTCATATAAACATGTAAGCTTTCTTTCTTATTCATGACATCCACAATTTTTTATTTTTTTTAGAATAAATTTAAGAACATAATTTACCTGAACACCAACTAGAGGATCACAGTAACCGGTGCAGGGGAAAAGTTAAAGGTTAGTGATACGAAAAAAAAACAACAAAAAAAACAACAAAGCGCAAAAAAAGATTCATACAAAAAATTAATCAATAAAATGAAAAGAAATTATAGAAAAAAATCACCTTGGTTCTTCGCTTTAGATTGTCGAATTTTTTTTACTTTTTTAATGGTTGGAGCTTGGAGATTTTAGTTTCTTTTTCTTATGCAAATAATCGCAATGGGAAGTTACTGGGCGAGGGAAAACACCGTAGAAACGTGTAGGTTTTAGATTTGAATTTGAATCCCACGTCCATTGCAATGAGAAGATTAAGAGGATAAATGTGGGTTTGTGTTTATCTTTTCTTTCTTCTTTTTTTGGGTAAATTACACTTTACCACCTCAGGTTTGAGGTCTATTGCAACCTCATACAACATCTTCAAAAAATTCCACTTTCATACCTCACGTACTATTTTATTTCAATATAATACATCCGTTACATTTTATATCCATTGATCCTTTAAGAGCTGACGTGGCTGCCACATTTGTGCCACGTGGCAAAAAAATTATTATTATTTTTATATAGAAGATGATAAAGATGAGCAAGGAGGAAGGGGCCCGTAGCTACATCGTCAAAATTGTGAAGAGCTTCTACTAGAGGAATCCATTCCACTTTCACTCCTTTAGATTTATTAGAGAAGACATGTTTGTTAAGCCAGTAGAGGAGAAAATACATGTTCTCCTGATCTTTATTGGCGTTGGAGGAAGATGGGCCAAATTTCTTCTTGGCAAATGGGATAAAACCCGTAAAGGAAGTTCCATAACTCTTGAAGGTTGCAGAGTTATACTCCAAATAGAGAAAGGGAGCAGAGCTGCCCGAGCTCTCAGTGGTCGGACGAGAAGGAGGAGCCCAGTCATGAGTAACATCTATGACCCTGCCCGAAGGCCTTAACCCAAAGACTTGCACCATATTAAGGATGGTTGGGGACATTGGACCCATCCTAAAGTCAAAGGTATTAGTGCTTGAGTTCCAAAAGAGAAGAGTCGTTGAGAGTAGCTCGGGCATAACGATCACAGTAGTCTTGGAGAGCATTATCAGCTCATAGATACCATTCTTCTGCTTGAAGGTTGGCTCAAGCTCATTAATTCATTTCGTCCATTCTTCATCCTTCATCAAAGGAAACCCACGACGATGTTTTAACCATTTGGATGAGAGATGCCCGACTCGACCAGAAATGGGTTCGGAGTGAACAACTTTAGGTGCCATTGAGGACTTTGAGAAGATGATTAAAGGGAGGTTGGAATTAGAAGGCAAGAATTAAGAAGGCAAAAACATACTGGAGTTTCTGGGAATTCGAAATCTCAAGTTGGCTTTAGTGCTTGGCCAAAGGGTTTAAGTGAGAATTATATAGTGAGCAGTTACTTAGTCGTGGGTTCGTGGGTTAGTGCAAAGGTCGTGTTAAGCAACGGCTGCATTAAAAGGCATGTGTCCTGAGTGAAGGCGTGAGACGGTTATTCAATCATTATTTACTCGGTTTGCAGGCTCAACAACGATTGAAGGGGGCATTGTTTGGGTTAATATTGGAACAATTGGTTGCAAGTGTGAAGAAGCCCAGAGATGCCAACTAAAAGAAGACTTGCCTGAAGCCCAACATCAAGCCCAGAGACAAATTGGCGCATTCCCATTAATGCATAGACCATGTGCCTATGGTTTAAATGTCAAGTGATGGAGACTAACTCACAATCAGCCAAAAAGCACTTTACAGTGGCAATACAAGTAAAATGCTGATGGCTCACTACCTTCTAAGTTGCTTTTGGGCAAGAGCAAAGATAGTGCAGTCGGGCTAATTTGCCTATAAAATGAGGAAGAGGCCCCAGAGACAAAAACACTCAACCAATCAAACAAACAAGCATACAAACTCTGCTCTCCAGCCAGATTTGCATCCAAAAGCTGTAACCAGCCCGAAGCTCAGTCATTTTTAGGACCTTTCCCTACAAAAACCATCTTTTGTCTTGTTTAGAAGCTCTGCTATCACCCCTAGTGGTGTAGTGTCGATTCCCTTGTGTAAACTTGTTTACCATCCATCCTTTTTCTAGCATATAAACCCCTGTAACCTCAAAGAGAAGCGATCGTAAGACGTTCAACCTTGCCCGATAAGGTGAAATCTTGCTCGAAGCTCTTTGTCTGTTTTCTAAAGTTAATAGATCTACTGCTTAATGTATTCTCCAGCATGTATTCAAGTCATATCCGCCTGTTTTCTTACTTTAAGAGTCTTATTTACATCTGGATCTGGTTATTCTAATGGATATGCTTTCATTTAAAACTAATCTGGAACCAAGTAAATGACTTAAGGGATCTGGACTCCCCTCATTCGAACATACAAGACTATGTACTTGAAAGTCCTTATTCGCAAGGCAAGAAAAAGAACTTAATGTGGACTTAACCCATCCATGACAATCCTTTGATAACAAGAAGTCCGAGTAACTTGGGGCGCAAGTAGTCGACTGAAACACACTTGTTCTACATCTGCTATACTGAGATAGCAGTGGCACACCTAGCACTCAGTTAGTTTTGATTGCGAGCCTCAAGGCCTACACCTAAGGCCCCACAAAGGCACCTTTCAGAACTAACTTTGTCCTCTTCTTGTAGCACACTAGCAAGCAAGAGCCCAACTACACATCGCAAGTGCCAATCCCTTGGGGAGCTGTGCTAAGGACCGAGGAGCCCTCTAAATCTTCGCCACCAACATACTCTGTCTAGGTTGAAAGCACCAGCACCAATAACTCGACCTTCAGAATTCCTTAACACAAAGACAGCAGTAGCTATCTCCGAAAGATAGAACCATCAAAGTTTAACTTTATAACGTCCTAATAGGGGGTGCCGTCACATGACCAGCTCAGAAATAGTGTATAAATGTACTTCAAGTAGATAAATCTTTGTATAAGGATTAAAATGTACATCACGTAGTGTATAAATTTTGTGTGTCTAACAAATTATTCGGCTGGTATTCGCATGTAAAAAGACAAAGCAAAGATTTTATTTTGTTGTTGGAATTGCTTGGCTAATTAGTTGTATCTCTCCATAGAATCTTTTGGCCCCGAGTGCATGACTTGCCTGAGAATTCGACTGCTAGGCTAAAACTTTTTCTTGGCCCTTGTGGTGACACCATAATTTCAATAGGACCCTCGTTATCAATTAAATTTTCATGGTGAGCCCCTTTAGCAATTGAGGTACAAATTTAAACTTGTGTTAGCTTTTTGTTTAAAAAAATACAGTGTGTCTCACGTGGAAAGGTTGTGTTACGTCCTGATTCCGAGATACGCTCAAGATCGGCACGTTATTGCAAAAAGTAGCGTTACAATAGTACAAAGAATCAACTGGGACTCATACATAATATCGATAAGATATTTAGCAGAAACAAAAGTACAATACAGGTTAAACAAACCATACTCTCGAGTGCACCATGAGAATATGCACTAGGCAAAGCTAAACCCGAATAAGTTATGAAGCTCGTGTGAGTGAAAGTAATACGACATATGTGATTTAAAAGTCAATTGATCTCATCTAGGAAACATTTCTTAAATCCTCTACATATATAAAATAATCCTCACTCACAAATTTCGATTGAGTCCACATAGGCATTCAACTTCATTATTGATGCATACATGCATTTAATCATGTTTTTCATGTATATAATAAAATAATATGACTAGCACAACTCATTTCATGTACTCTACAGGATGTACAGTTCTGCATTCTAACCACACTCGTGAAATCGGATAGAAATGATAGATAAGATAGGATATAAGATTTCAGACGCACTCCATGTAAATCATAGGATATGTGGTTCCAGACGCACTCAAGGGCAACCAAACATAATGTAAGGATCCGGACACACTTTAAAAAAAAAAAATCCCCGAAATAAGTTTGGAAAATTCAAATCTCCGAATTTTCTAAATGCTCAATATGCATTCTAATCTTTATGAAAATTTTGAACTCGGGTTAGAAATTTTATTGGTGGAATCGATAATTTTAATCCAACTTTTACCCCTCCATTAAGAAATGGCATTGTGAAAACAAAATATTTGCAAAAAATATAAAATAAAATAAAATCCTTTGGTCTCAAAAAGGTTAATTAATTTTTTATCCGTAAAATTACAGTGAAAAATGGGTTTATTACTCTATTATTTAGGTTTGCAGCGGCAACTGAGCTTTGAGGCTCTTCACACTTTGAGACTTTGCGGTGTCCGTCGCGGTTGAAACGAGGCTGAGGTAGGTGGTAGCGCACAAAGAACTCAACTTTCAGATTTCCCAACCTCCGATTCTCCTCCAAACGCCCAAATCCAATAACAAATGTCTGTATTTTCCTCCATTGTTGTAGGTGGAAAGCAATTCTCTGTGGCAGCCATGGCGGCTTGGCAGAGGCATCTGCAATCAGCAATCCGTCAAATCGGAAAAAGGGTTGAATGTAGTTACAAACCTTCAGCCAATTTCTCTTCTTCTTCTTCCTCTTCTCGCTTGGAGGGTCAGTATCTATTCGAATTCTCCAATTTTCTCACTTGGTGTTTTGGGAAAGTGTTAAATAATCAGAACCTTAATGTTGCAGGTCTCTTGCCTTATTTCCAAACTCTTTGCAAGCCATCTTCTCCAACCATTTCAAGACCCCTTCATCAATATTTTCAGCACTTGGTAATTCTCAAATATATGTATATGTGTGTGTGTGTGTGTGTGTGTGTGTGTGTGTGTTTTCATTTCTAACGGTGTTGTGTTTACCTCTGCATTGTCAATATTTGTGTGGGTTTTGTTTTTACAGGGAATTTCGAGTTCGAGAAACTTGAGAGCTGAGGAAGCGCCTCTTCCATCTCCATTGACTCCTGTTTTGGCATCAAATACTGCGACAAACGAAGAGCACAAGCAGAAATCGCTCACTAAACCTGATAAAGTTCAAGCTATCTTAAAGGGCATCAAACAGGTAATGACATTGCGCTGTTGTTGCATTGCTATAAGGCTTTGCAATGGATTCTATGCTTTTATTGGAACTTGGTTTTTGAAGCATTGAGCCATGAAGCACATTTTCTGCCATGTGGTTTATTTGCTTATGTTGTGATTATGATGTTCCGTCGCTGCTCAGTAATCAAATTAATGTTAGAGCATTCATATGCACGTCATGACCAAATTGACATTCGAATGGATGACTAATGGAGGAGTCAAAGAAGATGGGGTGGGGTGTTGGTCACTTTAAACAAGTTCTCAGAAAGGAAAACATTATGCTTGTTGGGGGTTGAACGAGTTCTTCTGTACTATTCCTTTTGCCAATTGTGTGTGTGTGCGCTTCAACTTGGATGCTAATAATCCCTGCTATTGGAACTGTATCTTGAATAGTTCATGTTCTTGCAGCTTAGACATTTAAAGTGAATGATCTCTGGTCGTATAAATGATTGCTCTAAAAGTTGCATGTTTAATGCTATTTTCAAGTTCTCCCCCTTATCAGTGACTTACGTTTATTAATTTTAACTCACCCATTTGTCACTCTCAGAGTCCTAAAAAGGTCAACTTGGTTGCTGCACTGGTACGCGGTATGCGTGTTGAAGATGCACTGTTGCAGTTACAAGTGACAGTAAAGCGAGCTTCAAAAACTGTGTATCAGGTGATACAGCAACTCTTCACCTAGTTGAGCTAGAAACCATTTTAAGTAGAATAGATTCATGATACACACACACACACACACACTATGCTATGTAAAAAACATGTGTGAAAGTCAGGAGAGCAGAACTGGATAGAATTAGCATTTAAGGTGATTTTCTTTTTATTATTTTTATTATTATGATTGTGAGAAGGCAGGCGTGAAGGCATCAAGAACTTTACCATGTTTTTTATTATTAATTTTTTTTATTATTAAGAATACTTCTGGAGTTAGTTATCATCATTCAGTATCAGTATAAAGGCTGGGTTTTCACTTGTAACGCTTTCACTATGCTCATTTCTTACTCAAATGAAAAAAATATACTCCAGAATGTCAACGTTAATGAAGAAACTACTATTTGCAGGTCATTCATTCAGCCCGAGCAAATGCAACTCATAATCATGGGTTAGATCCAGACCGTCTCCTCGTTGGTAAATACTGCAAATAAAGTTTAGGTTTTCCTCTCTTTTTTTTTTGTTTTTCAGTTTTAACCTTCTTTATTCCGCATTTTCTCTGTAGCTGAGGCTTTTGTTGGAAAGGGATTCTTCAAAAAGAGACTGTCCTACCATGCTAAAGGCAAATGTGGAGTTAAAGTGAGACCAGAATGCCGCCTTACGGTCGTAGTAAGGGAGATTACCCCGGACGAGGAGGCGGAGATAGCCAAACTGAAGGTTAAGAATTTCATTAAGATGACTAAGCGCGAAAGAAAGCTTGTTCCTCACCAGCTTATTGAGACAACTCCAATTTGGGGCCGCAAAGGCAGAAGTCGCGATCGTGAACGAAATGGTGTGGCTTCGTAAGCAAAGCTTCCTTCCCGTGCTTCAACATTCTAAAAGAAAGTTTTGAGACTCCTCCCCTATCCTTGCATTTGGATCAAATTGTCGTGTTGAACTGTGAAAGACCAAGTGCCACAGTAGAAGCAAACCGTGTTTCAGTTTCTGGTAGTAGCTGCTTGTAGTTTTAAATGTTTTCGCCATTACAGTTAACGCTTAATATGTCGAATATCATCGTAGTCATTTCTTAGTTGGCTTTTGTTGAGAGAATAAAGTTTTGAAATTTTGAAGGAAATGCTGGATTCTCGTCTGCCAGTGCTTTTTTATCAGAAACCTCCTAGACATAGTTATGGAGAGCGTCAATCTCGACATAGCTACTTATGACAACTAGTAACAAATCTTGCTAACTGATCTAACTATTTCACCCATGAACAGTTGACTCTGGATCTCACTTATCTCTGAATTGCTGCAGAAGTTCGGGGACTGACCCGTTGCTGCAATCTTGATGAAAAACATTCAATAAAAGAAAAGTTCACAGGTGTTGAGTACGGAGTAGGATTCTATCCCTCATATTCCCATCCCCTTCCATCCTTGGTAAAAATCAGAATAGTCGAAACGTGCGTGAGTTTGGGCTTGGGTGTGAGTTTGGCCTACGTCTCCTTGTAAACCATTAATTTTAATTAATTTTAAGAAAACTAACAAAAAGTCAAAAAAAACTTTAGTTTTAATAAAAGAGGTAAATGTGTAGTGAATAGTATCAGAGAAAAGTAAAAATGTGGTTTTTCGTTAAAAGTGAACAGTACCGGAAGTGTTTCGTTAAAACTCCCTTAATTTTATTTATTTTATGTTTTATTTTATTTTTTTTTTGTTAAATTTTTGTTTTTCCCATACCACAACACCAAACTATCATTTCAGGATCTACATAATATATTTTCGGTGAAAATTTTCTTATAATCCATGTCAAAAATTCGGAAACAAGGATATAAATCTAAAGGTATTTGAATCTAAATAAAGTAACTTAGGAAGAAAAAAAATTCAATGGAAAAAAAATGAGAAAAAACCATAAAAAAAAGAGAAGGATACAATCGGTACTTCACTACCGGTCCGCCTCGAAGTATGTTGCTATCACACTAGCGACTGTACCCTCTATAAATCACGCTAAACGAGGTGGTCTCAGAGCACAAAAATTGCAACTCGCAAAACGAGGCCTACTCCATGCTAGCAAATCTAGGCGGGCTTTGGCGCACGCGAAACGGGCGGGGCCAAATCACAAAAAATTTGGCCAGAAGGACGAGGCCAGCTCGGCGCATGAAAAACAAGGCGCAAAAAAGAGACGGGCTTCTAAAACGCAAAACGAGGCGAGCTAGCACAAACTAAACTAGACGGATCGATGCATGCAAAACGATGCGAGCTTGGGCGCACGGGTCAACCATTGTTGCCCGCACGAAGCTTTAGTATCGGGGGGTGGAGCATACATAAGATGTTATCAATATGGGGTAAGGTTTAGTTTTAATCTCACGGGTCAACCATTGTTGTCTATATGAACCAATTGTGTGGGGGTAGAGCATTTATAGGAGGTATGGTTTAGTTTTAATCCCATGTGTCAGCCATGGTTTGCTATACGAATCATAGGTGCCATAGGTAGGGCATTTGTAGGGTGTATGTTTAGTTTTAATCCTACGGGTCGACCATTGTTGCTCACACGAAGCATTGGTTCCGGGGTAGGCATTTATAGGTTGTTATCAATAGAGAGTAGGGTTTTAGTTTTAATCTCATGGTCAACCATGGTTCGCCGAACAAAAAATGTTGCTGGGGGTGGGGCATTTGTAAGCCACTATCAACCATGATAGAATTCACACTAAAGTCGTATCTTTTAACATAGTAACCCATTCTTAAAAAAAGATTGGACTAAACGCTGAAACGCGCTGAACTTAGGGTGTTATTATTCACACGCCCCTAAACTCTTGAACTCAGGGTGTTACTATTCACATGCCCCTAAAGCCTAAACCTCATGGGCGTCCACTGCTTGTACTGCGCCTTCGGCCTTCCCAAGGGCATGAGTTTGGACTGCGTCTCCCTGCGCCTAAATCATTAATTTTATTTATATTTTGTTTTGTTAAATTTCATTTTTCTATACAACAACACTAAACTATCATCTTCATGTTCTATAAAATATATTTTCGATGAAACTTTTCTTACAATCCATGTCAAAACATTCAAAAACAAGGATGTAAATCTAATGGTATTTGAATCTAAATAAAGTAACGTAGGAAAAAAAATTCAATGGAAAAAGAAAAAAGAGAAAAAAAATAGAAAACGATACGATCGGTACTTAGCTAAGGTAAGGTAAAGTCGCTAGCTTCATACCGATCCTCCCTTTTCAATTTTTCTCTTTTATATTTTTTTTTTGTTAATTTTTCTTTTATTTCTCTTACCATAACAACAAACTATCATATTCATGTTCTTCAAAATATATTTTTTTTCATGCAAAATATATTATAATTCATATTTCAACACTTAAATCAACGATTTAAAACCTAAATTTGAAGATATTTTTCTATTTTTCAACTTTAAAAATCAATAAAAAATAGTTTTGAGACCTAATAAACGGTTGGATCACGTCCAAAAGTCTTGCAATATTTTCCTTAACTCTAACGCAAAATATTTCCTAAAGCTAAAACTTTCAATTTTTTCACAAAAACAATGAGCTGCCCACAGTTTTCCAATTGATTTTGAGAACTTTTACAACATTCGTTATAAGTCAAAGTAATAGTCATTCTACTCGCACCACATGTTTCCTAAAATTAATTTAGGACATTTCCAAAATTTTAGACACCTACAATTCCCTTTGGGGGCCCATTATTAGCTTTCATTATTTTTTCTATTTTAAACTTTAATAGTCAATGAAAAGTAGTTTCAGGACCTAAAAAATGATAGAATCACATCCAAAGGTCTTGCAACATTTTCGTTAAATACCATGCAAAAAATTTCATAAAACTAAAAGTTCCAATTTTTTTTTCACAAAAATTGTGAGTTATAACCCACGTTTTCCAATCAATTTTGAAAACTTTTACAAGATTCTTTATATGCTTTGCAAACTAACAGTGAGCTGCCCACAGTTTTCCAACCATTGTTGCCCAGACGAAGCATAGGTGCCGGGGGTGGAGCATATATAAGCCGTTATCAATATGGGGTAGGGTTTAGCTTGAATCTCACAGGTCAACCATTGTTGCCCGTACGAACCAATTGTCAGGGGTAATTGTCAAGGGTAGGGCATTTATAAGGGGGTAGGGTTTAGTTTTAATCCCACGTGTTAGCCATGGTTTGCCGTACGAACCATAAGTGCTGGGGGTAGGGCATATGTAGGGGTAGGTTTAGCTTTAATCCCACGGGTCAACTGTTGTTGCCTGCAAGAAGCATTGGTGCCAGGGATGGGCATTTATAGGTCGTTGTCAATAGAGGGTACAGTTTAGTTTTAATCTCGGGAATCACAAGAAAAATTGCATTTCCATTAACCAGTGATAGCACTGGTTCACGCTACATAACAAGGATCCCCGCCAAATTCAGAAAGAAAGAAAAGAACAAACGCCGAAAACCTGTCTGGAAGTCACAGGAGACAAATTGCCTATGTATGAGTGACTTGGTAAAATATCACTTTGGCGCATCAATACTTCTGTGTCTGAAAATCTCAACCCCCAAGTAGTCAAGAGAACCATGAACAGCAACATGCGGCTTCCCAACTTTCAGAGACAGCAGATATCTGGGGATAATTTTTCAAAGTGGTAGATGCAATTTGTTGAGCCACAGACTCCAGAAGATTATGAGGTGGCCCTTCTACAACTTCCTTTACAATGCTGCGGTGTACAATTTCAATAAATCAAAAGTATTAATTTGACAAAATCTTAGATATAAGAAGATAATCATATCATAGTTATAAGACCAAAGAAACAGACAGATATTAGGGTAGACTGATATCAGAGATAACTTTTCAAGGCCATTGCAAACTGAAGTGACCATTTTACTGTAATACGCAAATGCTAGAATTGCAGCACTGAACTAGGACATTATACGTCAGTAATTCGAGGTAATGGAAAATGAAAAGGTGCTGTTATGTCATTACTAACCGATAGATTTCGGTGTAACTAATGGTATCTGACAAACGATCAGATTTACCAGCCTCCCGGAGATCCATCCAAGCATCAACATCTATCACAAACTTCTGACCCAACTTCCTTTCGTCTGGCTTCACCCCATGGAAACCATGGAACTTCAAACCCCTCAATCTGAGCTTATCTCCCCCTCTTACTGCGGCATCTTCCTGTATTATCCCTAATGAAAATCAACCATTATTAGCCATTAATGGCTGCCCAATAACACCAACCAAAAAAGAAAAGACCCATAAAACATGTTCATGTTCACTTTAGACCATATACAAAGCTTAATAAAATTATTACCGAAAAGATAACAAGAATCTATACAAATTGAGTGTCACTACTTCATTTTTTTTATTCGAGCGATATTCTGATTGATCTAATTTATACTACAGGAAAGGGATTCGAACTTGGGTTCAAAGGGAGGATGTCACTGCTCTAGCCAACTTTGATAAGCCGAGGTATGCAAATAGATTGTCATTAAGAAAAACCACAACTTTCCTTGTAAACTATCCCCCAACTCCTAATATAAGTTTCTATGGTAGTTAAGAAATTTTTCATGTTTATTAAACTTTATAGTGGCCTCGATTGGAGTCTAGGATTGAATTGGATTAGCTTGGATAACTAAGTAGCTTGAATGAATGTTGAATGAAGAAATGTAGGCCGACTTTCAAATTTTGTCCAAGTTGAAGATGGAAGATCAATTAGTCATGAGGGAACTTATCCTTCAAATCCCCACAAAAAAGTAGGACTCCGACGGGTAAGTTTCCTTCATGATTACTTCATCTTCCACCTTTCAGCCTGTGCAAAATTTGAAAGTTGGCATCCATTTCTTCATCCAACATACATACAATCTACAATCCAATCTAATCCTCGGCACCAGACGAGGCCTATACGTTTGTGACGGGCGTTGGGGTATCCAAAATTTCCTAGGGCCAACCAAAAAACCTTTTTCTTTTTGGTTTTCTCCATCTTCCTCTTCCTTATCTGTAAATACAGGAGGAACCCAGTAATGCTCACATGCTCATAACGACAAATGTTCAAGAACCCATTACCCATATCTCAAATTTAGACCTTTTTCCATATCAAAGATACAAAAAAAGCTTCTGGATTTACTCTACTTATTCAGAGAAAAGTAAGACAAAGTAATCAGAGTAGTGAGAGAGAAAAGTTGAGTTTACCAGAAATGGGCGCAGCCATTAGTTACAGCTTTGTTTTTGGCAGCTTTTCTGAATGTTTCTTCAATGGTGTTGCGTTGCGGGAGAATCTGCGTTTGGTGGGACTTGTGAATGCGAGTAGAACCCATTCTCAGAGAGTCTGGAACACTATACATACAACTCACAGATGGATACAGGATAGCGCGCGCTATACCTACAGGCTACACCTATGTTACACACACACCCTAACTATGGTCTACCTAGCATTAACCAGGTCTATTAAGCGGAACCGGATCCCCTCCTCCCGAGCATGGGGACCGGAGCCAGCTGAGCAGCCCATCCTGGCTCTTGAAATTTGATCCAACGACTACAAATAAGGGACCCCTCTCAAGTTATAATAATTACAACCATTTGATCAATTTTCAAGAGTCCAGATGGGCTGCTCAGCAAGCTCTGGTCCCCATGCTCATGAAGAGATCTGGTTCCCTATTAAACTATCAAATAAACCGTTACTATTTGACGTGGCAATTCGTCAGCGCTTTCGTCTGTTATTTTGAGTACAATACTTGAATGTGTAACCATCTCAACTATTAACTATGGTCTCTTAATTTATATATATTCGTACAAATTATATATAATCATTCACAGGTGCCAAATTGTAAGGATTTGAATACACCACCCTGCTTTGACAAAAAAAAAATAAGAAAACACCACCCTATCAAGCAGGAGAACAACTTATATAACATGACTATACCTTTACCGTTACGTTACAAAAGTGAATTAGTAACAATCACACAACAATTTATAACACAAATGCAAATCTGTCTCGTAATTGGGCAAACTATTTAATTTCATGACAGCGGCCAAAAAACGCTCGTCCTTGTTCAACATCTTAATTTTAATACACATCAAGTATTTGCGAGCCTGCAAGTAAATTGGAGTCGGTTACCAATGCTAAAATGTACCATAAAAATAACCAAATGGTGAGATGACAAACAAAATATGCACCCAGATAGGTAGGGGGAAAGACAATCCAACTTTGTTGAGCAATTGATGGTATTTCAGTATTTTTCTGGGTCAAGTATATATACAAGGTGAACCATAAATCAAAGAGGTGATGCTATTATACGCCTCTTCCACCGGCGCCATTAAAAGCTGTACAACATGAATCATCTGCTCCATTTCTATATATCCCTCTCCGATACCTTCCGCAACCTGCTTCCCAATTGTTAATCAACTATACATCTGTCTAGGTGATTATACATTTGGTATTCTTCTGTATAAAAGAACATATGCAGCTGATGTCTTGATTGTCTCTTCACTAACAGGACAAACCCTGTCATCATCAAACTCATACCACGAACCATCACAGAGCTGCACGGGAAAAAAAGTTTAAAAATCCATGTCATTCGAAAGGTCCATGTTCACAACAAACGAAAATCTGCCCGTTTATCATGTTTGAGAACACAACAATTACCAGCCAGTGTCTGACTAACAGAATCTGAAAAGTTGCAGTTAACTCAATGAACTTCGTTCTTTTTCATTTACCCATTTTTTAGCTCACGCATGCCTAATTATAAATACGTTTTAAGAAAGCCTTAAACTGAGAAAACCTTGGAAATAGATGCATATAATTAATAAAATAAAATAAAAGAGCTTCTACGGGGCAGTCCAACTTTCACCAAGTAAAATGTTTCAATTGAGATACTTTGACAAAAAAAAAACCACAAGGAATTTCCAACAATAAACGAAACAACACTTACTTGAGCAAATGCAGTATAGTGACCACCGCCCAAGCCACCATAGTGATTACTAATTGCATACAACATGTATCGGCTGGATAACTGGCTACTTTGGTGGGAAATGTAGTGTGAAAAATCAAGATCATGAATTGGAAAATCAACAAATGTTTCTAGCTTGTTCTTAAAATAATGGCTGTACGAGAATCTTTTCAGATGAATAACCAAAATCTCAGGCAATCTCCAAAGATCTAACTTTTTGCTAGCTTGCTGAGGCTTCTTGCAGGTAGGGCAGTACCTGTAAATAACAGATCATTGCAAAATCTATACTTAATACAGGAATGTGACTTGACTCCATTATTTAATAGATTGTAAAAAACAGGAAAGTCCAACTGCGTAGATGACAATGTATTAAAAGCGTGAGGCGTGGGCGAGGCCTCCGAGGGATAGCCTGACCTAGGCGTGAGGCAAAGCCTCACGGGACCTAAATTTTTTAATATATACACTGAGCGTTCACATATATTATATTTAAAAAAAAATTATTAATCAATAATCACCCTGAGCACACATATATTATAAATATACACACATATATATATACATATATATTATATTTTATATATATATATATATATATATATAATAGAGGATGAAAAACACAATGAGCACACATATAACAATGCACGCAGACAGCACACACATTCATTATATAAAAAAATAAGAATCAGAAAAAAGGTAGAGAGACGATAGTGCAAGGAAGATGTATGAGGCAGTTAAAACCCTACCCAAAATTTGGGTTTGGGAGTACGAAAAAAATTTTAAAAAAAACCCTGAGGCGCGCCTAGGCGGCTCCGGCGAAGCCTTTCGCCCACTCCAGCTAAACAAAGGCGTTAGCCTTAGCGCCCAGCCTCAAAGGCGCCCTAGGCGTGCCCCGAGGCTAGTTTTTTAAAACATTGGTAGATGACATAAGTAATTAACAAAATTGCATTCTCTCACTAGCCAGATTATGCCAAGAAACAACAGGCAACAAGATGCAAAACATTTTTGTTCACGTAATTTCGAATAAAAAGCATATACTAACCACATATCTTCTGGTCCTAAAGGTTCTTCCTTCATAAAGGCTTCCAGGCATTTGTACAGAGAAACAGATTCTTGAGGCCTCCTCACAAAAAATTGGGGCTTGAAAATTTCTGGCAAATTGCTTAGAAGGCATGTATCGTACTTTTTAGTCATTTTATCGGACCATAAAACAAGAACACTCAACCTCTTAGGCAACTTTGAGACCACTATTGGCTCATTCATCTCTATCAAGGTGTCTTCTATAGCTGCCCTTGTATCTGTTAAGTAAAACTGGAAGTCATTATCCAAATGTGCTTCATCCCCTGATTCCCTGTCCGAGTAAGCATCATTATCCATAATCATAGGAGTAGTAGCATCCTCCTTGTTAGAATCTTCAGTAGCATAATTTCTAGTATCATCATCAAAAATATCTAATACATCTCCAGTCGGCATCAAGTATGG
The DNA here is from genome assembly GCA_024362995.1 of Heteromeles arbutifolia. NCBI lineage: Eukaryota > Viridiplantae > Streptophyta > Magnoliopsida > Rosales > Rosaceae > Heteromeles > Heteromeles arbutifolia. The sequence continues at coordinate 27,986,584 of JANCRC010000014.1, forward strand.
ATTGAGTACTTTCAGGAACTCGTTACGAATATCAGATCCATTGCAAACATCAGGCAACCTTGCTCTGAGGGGAACGCCAAATGCCTGTGGGACTAATCTCATGTCTCCATTACTGTAGCCCCTGAACCCAGTACCACCCCATAAGACATTCTTTTATGCCATGAATTCAAACTTAAATGAATATAAAACAGATGTCAAATCACAACATCAATTACATGCTCTTTTTTTCCAATAAGTCAACTAATTGCATTACTTAACATCTGCATTACATGAAATATAACATACACTAGCAAAAAATGTTTTATGGGGAAAATTTCTCAAAGAGTATGTTTTCAACTCAATTTCTAGTTAACTTTAAGAACCAACTGCCAGTTTTGCATATTAGCATAAAGTGTCCTGTCATAGCCAAATTTGTATTAGATAAACACTGCACCTTCATTATACCTGTAAACGATTTATTATATCAAAAAATTTGTAAAAAGCCACGAGTTATGTTACAATCACATAAAAACTCTTTAGGTTGCTTATTGAGTTCACTAAGCCAGTGTGTTTGACATACAAATATAGCAGAAAATCAGAAGCAGTATCACTTTCAGTTTTTTATGAAGTAATTTCAGTAAAGCAATTTGATAGAGCAGCAGTGACATATTTAAGAGACAAAACTTACACGTCCATCTGCTGATGAATAAACGTAACCAAAAGAGACGACTCACAATCCTTTGGTAACCGATAAGCAACCAACAGGTCACCATCTCTGATCAAGGCTAATGAATCAAATGGATCTTCCAGTAGACGAAAAATACGACTCTTGTATATCTACAAAGTTATAAACAAAGGCCAAGTTGTTAATCTTTCACTGAAGATTCTTGACAAGATTACAAATGCTATTAAAAAATCATGGGCATGAATTTACTACAGAGAATGCAAAAGGCATAAAGAGGCCACCCAATAGTCAAAATGCCAATAAATGGTGCTAGAGAATCAAGAGTATACACAACAACACAACTGCCCCCATGACCATAGCTAGTATGCACGTCACCCATCCACATGGAAAACCCCAACCCCGTCCCCACCCCATACCCTGCCCCAATGACATGCAACAAAGTTTTCATACCCCTAAATTTAGCTCTAGAAATATACCTCAGCTACCAACAGAGTTTCATCATCTCTTAAGCAACATGCAGTGCTTAAGGCATTAGTAAGATCCATCAACCTCCCACCCTGGGCCACCGTCACGGAAAGTGTAGATGGCATTGCAGTCCCATCTGTGCTTAGGACCGTCAAAGTCATAGTCCGCATTGATGTTGAAGGTAACGGTATCGAAAGGTACATAAATGGGTCAAACATAACAGACACCTTGTTGCAAGCAGGGCAAACCAATTTTGACCGGTACTGACCCTACAGTTGGAAAGCGAACATATATTGCAATATAGTGAAAATAATTGAATGAAGTTAATCCCGACAAACTTACTTTAAGAAGGTATAGGTAAAACTTAAATCATCAAATTACAAATGCATTTAACCAGAATGCTTACTTGGCACACATCAACAATGATTGAGTCATTGCGAGCAAGGTGATTTTGCCAATATTCTTCTGCTACTTCATCATCTGGACAACCCTCCACATCCTTAGCTTCAATATATGGCTTGCATTTAACACGATTTAGATCTTCATGGAGACCATCCAACAAAAAAGCAAGGAGTTCCTACAAGAGGCACTTCAACAAATTACAATTAATAAACCTATTTCGCGCACAACATAATTAAACATTCCCACCAAGAAAAAAAAGAGAATAAACATAAAAAGAACTAACCTGGGAATCATGCTGATTATAGCCACTGAATTGGGGAGCAAAATTAGCAAGTTTTAACTTGAACATTGTTGGAGCCACTAGCCTCACACCTGGAGCCCATAACCTCCTCAACAACTGTCCAAATGCTAAAGCAAGTTCTCCCTGGTAAATAAGTATAGCAAAAGGGAGAGGCAATGGTCAAAGTAAGTGAAAGGTAACACAGAGAGGCAGACATTTAAAATGAGAACTAAAGGAATGTTCTGAACACATACTTTCAATCCTAGTGGATTTGCATAATTTATGTCCTTCCGGTAATCTCCTAGAAAGTAATCAACCAGCTTCTGAGTATGCACCAAGCATTGGATGGCACTGTTCATAAAACAAGTATTCCCAAGATTCTCTAGGCCAGTAAGGCCTAAGGAACATACTCCTCTATAGATTATACCACTTTGCAAGGAGTTAGTTGGAGTTAGATAAGGATTCACATAGTCAGTGCTTCCATTCATCTTAATAGAGCCACCATAAGTAGAAGTACAACCATCCAAACTTGACTCTTTATCAGCCAATTCATCGCTCCTCCAATCTGTAACTTTCATATAATCTGAAAATCCATGGAGTCGCAATTCAAGGAGAATCTGAAAAGACAATATGAAAAGAAAGCCAGGATAAGTAAACTGTAGAACTTAATCCGCATGAAAGTCATATATAATTATATATAGCAACACTGAGCATTGAAAATGAAGTTTACTAAATATTTGTACAATAAAATTTGGATCCTAATGCATCATGTAATCTTTTTTCAAAAAAACAAAAACAAAAAACCAAGACTTGATGTAATCTACTCCACATTAACAAAGAATCAATGCAGACAAATGGCATCATTGTCACCCCCTTCCCCCTCCTCACCAAAAATGGGCCATGGCAGCCACAACAGTGCTTTTTAAAAGAACTTTCAAATTTAAAACATAGAAATAGCTTGGGGGAAAATGGAAAGAAAGGGAATTTTTTAAACCTTGGACATGTGGACGTTCGTCATGGTACAAATACGAGTACCCAAATTAAATGATGCTAATGAGAAACTAACCCTTGTTTCCAAACCAAAAAAGACCAATCAGATTCTCACCCAAAAAATACAAGAAAGGGAGAAAGAAATCTATATATCGATAAATGTTGCATACATTTAATCACTCACCTCTTTGTTCAGCTGTTCAGAAATATCGGTTGGCAAATCAACACTGTCATTCATGAAAAATTGGGTTGTCTGCCCAGAGAAGTCCCAAATAAGCAACTGTCCAATCAATTCTTGAATGAGTGAATATCACCACTTAATTATCAGAGCAGTTGTAAATGACTAAGTGTCACTTGTTAGGTAACTCACCCGAACATACTCTGAACTGAAAATATTACAGGCCCTCTTGTACGAGACTATTGCATTATCCTGAGAATGTACCAAAGTACAAAAGTAAGAATCATATGCATGTCACAAACATACACAAGGTTTAAGAAAAGAAAATGCAAGGAACACACCCCACATTTCGGTAGAATCCCAAGAAATTTTTTTGTAAAAGCTAAATCTTCCACTTAATGTCAAACTACTAGAAGCAATATAATCCATAAACAGTATGCTTTCATATTCTGGTTCTTTATGCACTTCTTAACCTGACTCTTCTTAGCTCAAACAACCTTCCTTCATATGACTCATGCCATCCGGACAAATAAATATTCACCAAAATTTCCTTGAAGCATTGCAGAACAATCCCAATACAATATCTGATAAACTGATGAGAAATAGTTCATCGCTTATCCGGACTATACTCCTTGGCTAGCTAAAACACACACTCCCCTTCTTGATCTCGCTCTTTCACTCGTCTTCTTAGCATCTTGTTCAATAACCATATCATTCTATAGTTTCACAGAACTCCAGTTCACAACACAAAATTAGTCAATTGCTACGTCAATTTAAATTGCATGCATGATTCAACAACTTTGAAAGCCTACAATGTTTTGAACCCGCAAATACGTATCACAAAGAAAAGAAAAAGGATAACGACAATAATAAATTTCCACACTTTAGATTATGCTAATTATAATGCAGAGCATGATTCTCAAACAATTTCCTTCCCAAAGAACATGAGCATCTAACTTCCATAACAAAGTTTTCGGAATTCATCTAATACAGGACTATAACAAAGTTTTCGGAATTCATCTAATACAGGACTATAACAAGAGGAAAAGGGATAAAAGAAAAGAAGGTTCAACTACAAAATAATGTCACTAACCTTTTGGCTGATCTTTACGAACAATGAATTTGTTTCCCAGGAAACAAATAGCCTAATTTGTAGAGAAAAAATATCCTTCCACAAGTTTTCTGCACCAAAAAAGCTCACGTTATCCTTCTTTGCTGCGTTGAAATCATTATGCCTACAAGAAGAGTGGACAAATCAATGCCAATACTATTTAGGCAATCCACTGCCTAGAAAAGAATAGAAAGATAGTGGCAGACAAATGACAGCCAGGAGGTTGTGGATGAGAAAGAGAGAAAGCAAAGCACGCATCACTGTTAAATCATGTAGACATAACAATAAATATATACTAAAATACTTCAGGAGGAGGCGGAGAAGAAAGAAAGAAATCCCTGACAACATATTAAAAGCATTTTTCTATTTCCTCCTGCACGAGCCTAAAACTCAACCCTATCCACATTCTCAGAGCATCTCCAGTCAATGGTGTATATGGAGATGGTCGGGAACCTCTCCAATGGGTAAATTAAGAGAAAGTAAAATACCCATCTTGACCCATAGTGTTGTGTGTGTGTGTGTGTGTGTGTGTGTGTGTATAAATTAACATCCTTTTATACATCTCAAGAGAGAAATGAAAGCAGTAGTCGTATGAGTTCAAGAAGAGGCGAGGACCAAATTTACTACATCTCCCAGTGGAGCAAAAACCACATTAACATCTCCAGGAAATGTAAATGGGGTTTTTACAACACTTCAAATTTGCATCTCTCTATGGGGATGTAAATGAGGTTTTTAAACTGCCGTCATAGCACATCTCCCCGGGGTTTTTCCACCAAAAAAGGTGGTATATTGGGGATATGTGCTATTAATATCATCCAAGGTCGATCATTTACTAAATGGGTGATCAAAGATGTGTACGCGACTGTAATGATTGAACTAAGGCTTATTTACCAGTTTCTAAGAAGGTTATCCAGCAATTCCATCAGAGCAATAGAGTAATAGTTATCACCTTACACCAAGAGAGAAATGACACACTATCTTTCCTTTCGAGGGATTCGAACCCCAGAACTAGCCTACTCCTGCCCTAATCAACATAACTTAAAAATACCACAATCAGACCATCTTGAGTGAGAAACATTGCGAAATCAGAGCCGAAAAGTGATCCTCACCGTATGAGAGCGCGACACCACGTTGATTCAGGGACCAAGGCGTACTGGCGCCCTGAAAACCCTTCTTCAACGACGTCGTTCTTCTTCAAATTCAGTACAATTTCAGCGCCGCCGTCGTCCTCCTCCTCCGTCGTAGCAGTGTACAGGACCCCTCCATTGCCATCCTCCTCCGTCCGAGCCTCCTGCCACCACCTTAAATCAAACCAAAACGACATTAAAACCCAATCGGCAAATTCCCCAAAAGACTCAGAATTTCAGCGGGAGTAGTCGCTCCAAAGCGCACCTGTAGGGAACGAGGTAGACCTTATCAACCGCATTGCCCAAAACGTGGTCGCTGTCGCCGTTGTCGTCGTAGTCGTCGTGGAGGCGGGGGCGCTGGGAACGGAAATGGGGGCGGAAGTCGAGGTCCCAGAAGGCGTCGTCGCCGAAGGAACCGTCCATGGCGTGGTGAACTTCGGAGTGGGGGGAGAAGAGGGCTAGGGTTTTGGCGGCGAGGGCGCTTGCGAGGGACTTGCAAAGGTGGAGCGTGGAGGAGAGAGAGAGGTGGGGAGGAGGAGAGAGAGAGCGGAGGTGCGGCTTGTAGGGGAAGAGAGAGAGACGGAGCTGCTCGTAGAGTCGTCGGGTCATAATAGAGAGTGAGTCAGACCCTCCTTTCTTTCTTATTTACTCTTCGCCACACAAAACAGATTTATTTTTATTTTTTTAAAATATTTAATAATTTTGGTGGACTGTAGGACTGTGTTGTGTGGACCCCACATGTGCAGTACGACGAGTGGAAGTGGGTGTCTTGAACGCGCTGAATGTGAGCGTGGCTGAGAAAGGACATTTTGTAATAGAGCATTAAAGTTGAGATTCTCTGTCCGGACGACTTGTTCAAAAGAGTGATCTCGATCGTTTAGGTACCGTTTGGTACGCAGACGGGACGGAACGGGACAGGACGGGACGGGACGGGACGGGACGGAACGGAACGAAATGGAGGTTCGTGTTATGTTTGGTACGCATAGGACGGAACGGTTCGGATTTCGTGTTAAATGACTAACTTAGCCTTGTTTGTACAATTTCTGCAGCGTCGTCATTTTCCTTCGTTTTCTCGGCAACCAATCAGACCCCAAAACAATTACAAGAAGAAAAAAAACAGAAATTCTCGACAACCTTCGTTTTCATCCTCTCCTCTTCACCTTCTTCCCTCCGACCCACCAAACTGTTTCACTCTCTCTCTCCCCAACCTCCCTCTCCAAATCGGGCAACTCCGTCGTAATCCAATGGTCCGGCATCGACTCGCCCTCCCGACTCGACTGGCTTGGCATCTACTCGTCCTCTTACTCCCACCACAACAACTTTATAGGATACAAGTTCCTCTCCTCCGCCCCCACATGGAAATCTGGGTCGGGCTCCATTTCCCTCCCTCTGGTCAATCTCCGATTCAACTACTCCTTCCGGATTTTCCGCTGGAACAAGTCCCAGGTCGACCCCAACCACCTCGACCAGGACCACAACCCCCTCCCCGGCATCGCCCACCTGCTCGCCACCTTAGATGACGAGCTTAGCTTCAAATCGGGTCGTGTTCCGGATCAGATCCACCTCGCTTACACGGACGGAGATGACGAGATGCGGGTCATGTTCGTGACGCCAGACGGCGCCGAAGAAGAAGAGGGTTTGCTATGGTGACGTCGTCGTCGTCGGATGGATTTGCTGGGATTGGGTTAGGGTTTGTAATGATTTAGATGGTGTAATTTTTGAAAAAGATATAGGGTATATTTGTCTTAAAATGGTAAAATATTGTGTTCCACAGGCGTGGAACAACCCGTTCCAGGGGGTAGACGCGGGACACAAAAACACCCAAATTATGTCCCGTGGAACAGCGCGTTCCACCCTTTTTTGGCGTACCAAACGCGGGACGGAACGCCTCGTCCCATTCCGTCCCGTCCCATCCTGCGTACCAAACGCACCCTTAAGGATTTTTTTTGTACGGTGTGACATCAGGATGTGCTAATGAAGTAATTAATCGAACAATATGAATTTTTAAATCTGACTGCTCTGAACACAAATATTTAGAGAAAATTTCAACTCAATTCGAAGCAAAGATGGACCGATGGAGATTTTTTATGGATAAAACTTATCTAGAGGTATTCATTTTTACGTGGAAGTGAGAGGTTTTAGGTTCGAATTTCGTAGATAGCGAATTAGATACCAAATTAGATTGCTTATTATGTGGCTTTGCTGAACTCTCCTTCCCCTTAGTGTAAAAATATCAATGTACTCAAAAAAAATTCAAAGCAAAGATGAACCGATGGAGATTTTTTATGGATAAAACTTGTTTTGTTATCATTATTTAAGATTTTTTTTTTAGGATAAACTGCTGATCTCTCTCTCTAAACTCTTACCTAACTTTTGATTTCCCTTTAAACTTTTCAATTGAAAAATCAAGGACTAAAACTTTTTTTTTTTTTGCCGATTTTCCCCTAGTTTTTCATTCATTTCATCCAAATTTCGGTTAAATGAAAACATATGCACAACATGTGAGGGTAGTTTGGTCGCTCTGTTGTTTAAAATAATTGAAAATCCTATATTTGTAAAATGTTGACCTGTGCAAATGTGTGTGATTCTAAAGGTTTTGTGTCTGAAGGTCTAGCGAAGTGACGTTTTCGTTCTCAAAAGAGAGTCATGTGGTGTGCACATGATAAGAGAAAACAACAATTTGGATGGAATCTATGGAAAACTTACGATGGGGGGAAATCGACCAAAAATATTAGTTTAAGTCCTTGATTTTCCAATTTAAAAGTTTAGGGGTAAATTGAAAAATAGGTGAAAATGCAGGGGTGACACACCCCGACCTGGAATGTCCACGTAGACACTCGAATCGCGATGTGTTGGCCGACACTTGGAAGGTGACGAAGCCATAAAGTATAGTGATGTGGAAAATGTGAATAAATTAAAACCTAAAAATGACTAATTTAGAGTGCGCATGTGAGCGGGATTGAACCCATATCACACAAGTGATGTCAGAGCGTAGATAAATTGCAGTAAAAGAAGAGTAAGGACATTTATACCGAAATGAGAAGTCTCCTACATAACAGCTTTTACTAACAATCCTCATCGTCACGAAACCTCTGCCACAAAAAATCCTGGAGGGGCAAAAAACAAGGGTGAGTGGACCTGAAAATAAAATTTTGTAAAACCTTTTCGAAAAGTGTAACCCCTTGCTGTAACACAAGTATATGGTTTCCCAAAAATATTATAATAATAGTATATAATAGGTACTCTGCAACACAAGAGAGCTAAAGGATGTAGGCACAACAACAAGGTATCTCAACATCAAATCTCAATTAATTATTATAAGAAATCAATGTTCATTAATTTATGTAGGCACACAAGTCCACTGCAGAGATATTCAACAATAGAACAGGTTGGGTGTAGCTTTTACATTCTAGTATTACATCACATGAGCTGCACTAGTCACATCACATACGAGTCCAAAACATCAACCAAAAGGACAGGCTGGCACCTAACTCTAGATCCAAAGTGAATGTAAACGGTGCATGTGAACTACACATAAAGCTGGTCCTTGGCCGACAATTAACTAAGAGACACCGTGCAAACATGTAATAATGAGCAGATAAAACGCAAAGATGTCATACCACAAGTTTATGCTCACAAATAATATTAAAAACATAAAGTGTACGAAAAGTCTATTTGTAAAGCTAAACATGGCATGTAACATCATAATATATAAAAGCAGTTGTTAGGAAAATCACATATATATATATATATACACGTAAAAACGAAAAGACCCACTCATAGGTACTTATGATGTCACATCCTTTCTAGCTAAGAAAGTTGAAGTCTCTGATAGTAATCGCACCTAAGCATAATATTGAGACCCATTAGTAAAACTTAACTTAAACGATCAAATTTGAGAAAACGGAGTGTGGATTCGGAATTAGAGCGTCAAAATACGCTAAGAAGGGTCCCAGGCAATTTTCGTAAAAGGTCAACGAAAAGTTAACGGTCAACCCTAAAAAAGTCAACCAAGACGTCCCGGCGGTCAACTACGTTAAAACTAAGTAATTTCCTTAAATGGATGTCAAAAAGGGACTTGGGACGTCGAAATTAGCTTATGAGGGTTTCCAAGAAAATTTCGAAAAAGTCAATACAGAATATTCTGTTAAAGTTAATTGGGAGGTTAACATAATATTCTCTTGGAATATTCCCTCCAAAATCTGAAATGGACCCGGGTCTGATCCGGGTTAGTATAAACGGGTCGTGGGCTTGCGCCGGCTCCAAGTTTGGGCTTCTTTTTTTTCTCCAGTTGGGTCGACCCAGTCCTTGTCGCCGGAATCTAGGCAGCGATTGCAAAGCTCCAAATGAGCTCAAAACTCAACCATTTTTCACACTCATCCTACCAAAATAAAGATAAACGACAGTGGTTTAGGATAATACCTTTCCCCAAGTCATCCGTGGCAGGAGTTGGCCTGAAAAGGCCTGCAACTCGCAGCATACACCACCGAAAAAACTGGGGAAGACTCCCCAAGGTATCTCTGCGTTCAAATGTCACCAAAATCCTTAAGAAACACTAGAAACATATAGTAAAACACGATCCATGAAGATTTGGGTGGTTTTCAAAACTTACCTTCGTCGGAAATGACGAGGAGTTGCCGGATGACATGGCATCGGTGATGATTTCGGTGCCTCTGGGCCGTGAGCATAAAGAAAGTGAGGGAGACAGAAGATTGAGATAGAGGGAGAGTGACAGGGAAGAGAGATGTGGTGGTTGGAGACAATGATGATGGTGGTCATGAAACAAGGCATTGGGGATCGCCATGGTTGCTTCTATGCAGTAAGCACATAATGAGTGAGAGAAGTAGGGAGTCCAAGGGAGATGTGAAGGAGTCTGATCCCCTTGAATTTGAGTTTTGGAAATGATGACAGGTAATGGCCTTAAGGTGGCGGTTCAGTGAAGCTCGCCAGAGGTGTAGTGGTGATGGCGAGTCTCTGTGTTTACAGAGAGAGAAAGAGAGTGAAAAGAGAGATAGTGTGTGCGAGAGTTAGAGTGTTGAGGTAAATGAGTGATAATGACAGAGATTGAGTGAAGGATAATGCCTCATAGAGAGAAGAATAGAAAAGATGGGGAAAGTGGAGATTAAAGAAACAAAAGAAATGGATGTGATGGTTAAAATAACAAAAGAAATGAATATAATGATTATAAAAACAAGAAAAGTCTGCAGCATTTAAAGAGGGAAATCACGGTTTGAATTTCCAATCCCATATAAAAATTAAACGTGGGTCCCACCACTAAATTATAGCAATAGGTAGAAATTTCGAATTTATTTCTTCTAAAATGAAGCATAACTAAGACTCCGAATTTGGTTCCGCTTGCATCCATGAGTTCGTGTCGTCAAGTACTACAAGGATATGCTAAGAGAATGTTTCATACATCTCACAATACGTTGGTCAACGAAAATCAACATCTTCGCCTCTATGGGCATTTTCGTCAATTCACTCTTTTAAAATTAATAAAATTGTAAACTTAGGGACGGGTTGTTACAATCTACCCACCTTAAAAAAAAAATTTCGTCCCCTAAATTTGAAATAAATTGCTACACATAAAATACTCCCAAAGATAGGAAGAATATATATATATACAAAACAACATTTGTCACTCATTTCGGTCATTATGAATGGAATGTAATGCCATTCGGTCTTAAGAATGCCCCAGTGAGTTTCAGAATATCATGAATGAAATATTTAATCAATACAGTCATTTCTCAATTGTTTATATTGACAATGTTCTTATTTATTCCAAATCGATAGATGAGCATTGGAAACACTTAAACATGTTTGCTAGAATAATTAAGTCAAATGGATTAGTTGTCTCAGCAACCAAAATTAGGTTTTTAGGATACAATATCCACCAGTCAACCATTCAACCAATAGATAGAGTAATTCAATTTGCTGATAAGTTCCCAGATGAAATCACTGACAAAACCCAATTACAGAGATTTATAGGATCTTTAAATTATGTTGCAGAATTTTATCCACATCTTAGACAACAATGCAAACCCTTGTTTGATCGTCTAAAAGAAAATCCTTCACCATGGTCCAATAATCATGCTTCCATAGTCAAACAAATCAAATCACATGTTAAGACTCTGCCCTGTCTTGGTATTCCAACTCCCAATTCATTCAAAATTGTTGAAACTGATACCTCTGAAATTGGTTATGGAGGTATTCTCAAACAGTCAATTTCTTCTGGATCTCCTAAACAAATTGTTTGTTTCCATTCAGGAGTATGGAATACAGCACAAAATAATTATAGTACTATTAAGAAAGAAATATTATCTATAGTGTTATGTATTAGTAAATTTCAAGATGATTTATTAAATCAAAAGTTTTTAATCAGAGTAGATTGCAAATCTGCAAAACATATTTTACAAAAAGATGTTCAAAATATTGCAACAAAATAGATTTTTGCACGATGGCAAGCTATATTAAGTATTTTTTTATTTTGAAATCGAATACATCAAAGGTAGTCAAAATTGCATCCTTGATTTCCTAACCAGAGAATTTCTGCAGGGGAAGAATGACAGCAAGAAGACCTGATCAGATGAGGCTTCTAGCCACTCTATCACCACCACCAGTAAAACAAGAATCAAGCCCAGATTCTTCATTAGCCTTAGCTATTACCAACCGATTCACTCTCTTAGGTTCCACAATAGGAAACCTTAGGCCAAATTACCAATCACCACATCCCAATTACCAAACGGCATTAGTCAGTCAATATGATCCTTATTCAACACCAACATACCAACCATCATCATCCCAACCAGTCAGTTATACCAAAACATCGCCATATGTCAAGAAAACCCCAGTGAATATCTTTTCAGTATCCCTTTCAATCTTAATCAAGAACAAGCACCAGAAAAATTAGCCAAAACAGTCTTTCCACCCAATTTCCATTATCATCCTAGAGAACCACATAAAACAATGAAATACTATCAAGCCATCCTCAGCGAAACTGAGTCCATTTCAATCAAACCTCTCTACAGCAAAACCCATGAAAACAAAATCCTCTACCATTCTCTTGACATTGGAAGGTTTTTAACTGAATCATATTGGGGAATCCCCCTTTACAAAACCAAACCTCTTCATACCCAATATGTCCACATTCCCAATAACCACTACAATTACTTTGATTACATTGATGCATGGACTAACATCATTCTCCATCAAACAGAAGATTTTAGTCATTCATGGTTAATTAATTTTGACAAGAGTTTCAGATTAAATTTTCCTACATGGTTCCCAAAATGGTGGTCAACTCACGGCCCAACAGCCAATCTCCTACCAGAAGAACTTATGCAGGTCATCTCTGCCAGTTTCCAACAGAAATTTAACAGAAGCCGATTCAACTATAGAATTACACTTCTCCCAATATTCATGGCCAAGTACAAAGTCCCATGGATCATGAAGTGGAATTATGAAGTTAAAACAAGTGAAGTCAACAGAGCCAGATCAGTGAAGTGGTGGGATAAATTCAACCATCAAAAAACCATCAGTCAAGTCCTCACCAAATTTCCCATTACTCCACCTTCAGTCATTCCAGCACAGCCAGCACATCCATCTCTGCCAGCCATCCCAGAACAATCATTATTGGACATGAGTCCTTCATCATCACTCAAAGGAACAACCAAGTCATCCAAGTCAACTAGCTCAAAAGGCAAAGAAAAAGCCACCAAACTCAAAGACTTAGCTTAACAATTACTTGCTGAAGCAGCGATGCTCCATACTAAAGAAGAAGCAGCAGAATCCGAATCTTCAGATGCATCCTCACAGCAACCAGCCAACTCAGCAAGCCAAAAAACACAGCCAGCCAAGTGGGCCGACTACCAAGATTCCCAAGACCCATTTGCATAAGGACGTGAAAATTTCAGTCATCTTTTCAAAATTAACCATGTGAAGTGTTTAGGTGTTCAATTATTATTCGCACCAATAATTCCGACAAAGCACGGAATTGTTCAGTAAGCTAGCACATTCCCACCAATGATTCTGACAAAGTTTGGAGTCATTCAATCAGTTTGGGGTCATTCAATCATCCATCCCGTGCTTTCACAGTAAAGGCAGCAATTATTCCCACAACTTTCACTATTCATCAATAGTGAAAAGCAAGTTATCATTCATCAAATAGTAAAAGCAAGTCTTCCAACCCCTTTTCTAAGTCTATAAGAAGTGGACTTCGGAGGAGAAAGAACAAGTTTGGAATTTCCACAATTTCTCAATCAAAAGTTTCTTTGAGTTCACACTATACCCAAAGAAATAAAAAATTGTAAACACTTTTAATTTTCAAATTTCAAGGATGCCTACGTGCACCAATATCCTTCTCATCAATCATTTTCTCATTTGCAGACTTTATCGTCGGTAAATCAATTGTAAGTTCCAGTGTAAGTTTTGCAATAAAACTATTTTTCAAATTATATTAGCATCATTATTTTAAATTCATTATTTTCATTATGAATATTTTCATAACAACTAATTTTGAATGGCATAAAATTCTCACTCACAGTCAATTCATCGAATACCTCAGGTTCAAGGTAAACATCGATCAATCATTTGTTCAATTCTTTCTTTTCGTTTATAATAGTTGGTTCCATGGCATATTTAATCCTGATTATCGCCCACATCAAGTTCCCAATAATTCAACTAACAATTATTTTCATAGTTCATTCAATCCTAATCATCATTGCCCTTGGTTCAATTGTCCTCGTCGTTATTGTTATCACTAGTTCCATTTGGTTATCACTAGCTCTGCCATTTGGTATTAGAGCCAAGTGAGTGGTAATTGAGTTATCATCTTTATAATCAACACATTTGTTCATCTTTCAGTTTTTATTTACAATTTATCTTATTTGTTAACCTTCTAAGTAGGATTGTTTACTCTCAACCCAAACAGTAAGGCGTGTTCTAAACAATAAGTCCATAGGATTGGCATGAGCAGATCGCATGAGTGGAGAGGGAGTTTAGCAAATAGGCGAGGAAGGTAAAGCCAGTAAGATTTCTGTATATTGAAAATCTGCATATTGAACAATATGAGTAGATTACTTAGGTCTAATTCAATTGCCAGCACTAGCTCTAGATCCAATTTAAGTAGAATTCCAGATGTAGTAAATGAAGAACAAAAATTAGAATTTCAAACAGATGACAGTGTCGACTTTGGAGATTGGAATATCCCCAAGGTTTCTAGTAAAAATATTTACAAAAAAAAAAAGGTCAATAGCCTCTTTTAGAAGTGAACATCAAAGCTTATGCTCTTAGTAAAGAACATGAAACTTGCCAATTATTCAAAACAGAACAAATCAGAACTCATAGAAAAGATGGTTACAATTACATTCACATAGGTCTAGTCCAAATAGCAGTCAAACCTTTAACAAGAAGAGGCTTCAATACCTCTATTTTATTATGTTCCGAGATGCAAGATTCACTTACTTTAGTGATAGTATTCTTGGAATGATTGAGTCAAGTCTTTACAATGGACCAATTCATTTTGATTGTTTCCCAAATCTCATAATAAGTCTTTCAAACCCTCACATACTGAAAGCACTCACATTAAACATAAAAACTTCAGGGTACTAAGTCCTTGAAGGAGTCCAACCATTAGCTTCAATTTTCAGAGTTTACTACAAAGTCACAGGAACAAACATGAATTTCCAAGCCTTAGTCAAAAGTCCTAAAGATCATACAATCCTAATGCAAACTAATCAAGAAAACGCCAACATCAAAATACCCAAAACCATTAGGTGGTTAGATATCAGTCTACCTTCAGATTGATGCTTGATCAATGAAAGCAAACCAGTTAGTATCCAAAATAGTTTAGTCAACCTCGACAACATAGAACAATATTTTGACGGAACAATTAAAATCAACTTTGACCGTCCAGCCAGAAAATCTAGTGTCCACTTACACGAGTTAGCCCAGTCACACAAATCTTTAGAAACAAGTAAGAATTCTTTTTATGGATCCACATCAGCCAATATGGTAGGTCGAGATCAAGATTTAATCAATTCCTTAGTCAATAGAAAATTAAAGGCAGTAGAAACTAGCTCAGCAGTCACTTAACAAGAATTAATCAATGACCTGATTAACATAAAACTAAAGTCAATAGAAACAACCTCTCAGGTGACTCACCCAAGATATCAACCCAATACTCAAAACCAAGGAGAACAAACCTCTCCAACAGAATCCGACTTCGAAGCAAGTCAAATTAACCACCAATTACTTGTACTGAACAAACCATTCAAAATTCGATGGAAGAAACTCAGTGCTGACATCGAAGCAACAGAAAATATTCCCAGAAGGAATATTTTTTGAAATAAATACACAAAAGAACAAAAATTGGACATTTACAATAAATGGACCAATTTCATGAAAAAGAACAGATTTGAAGTATTTTTCTTCGATTTCGTTGAAAAATATTACAAGTCTGAAAAGAAGTTATAAGTCATCACCAAAGAAAATTGGGTTAAAGAAGACAAAATCATAGTCTCTTTTAGTCACCCTCCACAAGAAACAATTTTAATTACAACTGCAAAAACACAAGTACCAGCCACTCCTTTCAAACTTCCAAAAGAAGATGCAGGAGTCAAGCCAGTCATCGAACAAAACAATTTCACAAACCAGTCTACACACTATAGGAAAACAATTAGACAAAATTGAAACCAAAATAGATAGACTTTCTCAACCAAGACCAACAATTAGGGAAAAACCCTTAGTCAACTTCCCAGAGTCTTCCTCTAGCACAATAGCTTTAAAAACAATTTCCACAAGTAAAAAAAATAGATAAAATGCTACAAGAATTAAAACAAGAAAAAACAGTCAATGTTTTACAACATCCAGATGAATCTTAACCAGAAACAACTTCTGCAATATAGGATTCAGAAGACAAAAGCAAAAAAAACTCCATCAAAAAAGTAGAATAAGCTTTTCAAAACCTTGAACTCAAACGAATCACGAACAAAATAATCAACCCAACAACTTTTACCAAAAATTGGTATCCAAGGCCAACACCTCCGGATATTAAATTTGAGGAAAGAAACATCTAAAACCAATTCTCAGTCTCAGCTGATAAACTCTATGAATGGAACATAGATGGATTATCAGAACAAGAACTTTTAAACAAATTACAACACATCTCCATGGTTGCTAATAGTTATATTACCAATCATAACCTCAGTCAAACCCAAGTTGTTGATCTTTTAGTCACTGGATTTACAGGAATGCTCTATTCCTGGTGGGAAAAAACATCTCCCTGAACAATCAAGAAATGAAATAAAAAATGCAATCAAAAGAGACGAAGATGAAACACCTATCTTTGATGAGCATGTAGGACGAGGAGTCCCAGATGCAGTCAACACATTACTTTTCACCATTATAGAACATTTTATAGGGACATCCAGTAATGTCACCTTTAGAATTCACGACCAACTTAGTAATTTAAGATGTTCAATCCTAAGCGACTTTAGATGGTACAAAGATGTTTTTATGTCTAGAGTCATGCTTAGAGATGATAGTAATCAACCATTTTGGAAAGAAAAACTCATTAACGGATTACCAAATATATTTGCCCATAAAATTAGAAATGTTTTGGTTAATGAAGAAGGTATCATACCATATCATACCTTTACTTATGGAAATATTATTAATGTTATCTAGAAAGAAGGATTGAAAATGTGTGTTGATATGAAAATTACAAAACAAGTCAACAGCCAAATACGAATTAGGAACATTTTGTGAACAATATGGATTACCTCCTATTGCTCCATCCAACAAAAACAAAGAATCATAAGCCTACAATAGATATCCAAATAGGTACCCAAAAAGAAATTCCAGTAGGAGACAACCCAAATATAACAAATTCAAAAATAAGAATTTTGAAACAAATAAATTTTACGAGAAACCCAAATCCAGCAAGTGAAAGAGGAAACCCTCAGGAAAATTCCACTCCAAAAACCAAGAACAAAAAAGGAATTGCTACAAGTGTGGCAAATTCAGTTATTATGCAAATAAATGTAGAGTCAAGAAAACAATCAACCAGTTGAAAATCTCTGAGGAAGAGAAAACCCAGTTAATCCAGGTCTTAGAATTATGAGACACATACCATAGTCAATCCGAAGATGATTTAAGTTCTAATTCGTCTTCTTCCAATAATTCCTCAAGTAGTCTTTCATCCCCGACATTAAAATAGGATGCACTGATACTTGCTATAAAAAGATTTCAGTCCTCAATAAACAAGAAGAATAAGAAGATCTTCTTATCGAGTTAATTTACAAAGTAGATGACCCTGAATTAAAGTCATTTTATTTAAAGAAACTTAAGAAGTTAGTCTCCCCTGAAGAAGCCAGTACTAGTCAACCCCAAGTGACCCCAAAAATCTGTCTTAGCACAACCCTGTAAATGTTTAATAAGGCTAAGAAAGAAATTACAGTCAAAGATCTACAAAGAGAATTCAACAAAATTAAGGAAGAAATTAAGTCCTTAAAATCAGAAAACATAGAAATTCGTTCACATCCCAGTAATATCCAAACACAAGCACTCCTTGGCAACAATGATGAAGAACACAATAGTTCTTCCTCCGACCAAGAGTCAGAATCCAAATCCATATAAAATCCAATAGAAAACCTAGTTTTAGGATTACTACAAAAAATTAGGATCCAGAAATGGTATTCTAAAATAAAAATAATAATTGAAGACTTCCCGTTAGAAACAATTGCCTTAATTGACTCAGGTGCAGACTTGAATTGTATTCAAGAAGGTTTAATTCCCACTAAGTATTTCCATAAAGAGTAAATTGTACGAATGGTCCCTCAACTTTAATCAAATTGGAGCAATGGTCCCTCAACTAAAAATCCATTACCATTGGTCCCTCAACTTATCAAAATGTCTAGCTATAGTCCTTTTCATAAATTTTGTCAAAATTTTGTCAAAATAAGTTATATTGGATTGACCATTTATACAATTAGGGTCCATCAACTCATCAAAGTGTATAATTATGGTTCTTTTTGTCAACTATGTCAAAATTTTTGTCAAAACGAGTTACATTGGAAGGACCATTGCTACAATTGGGTTACAGTTAAGGGACCATTTCTCCAGTTGAATTAAAGTTGAGGGACCAATGGTAATGGATTTTTAGTTGAGGGACCATAGCTGCACGTTTTGATAAGTTGAGGGACCAATGGTAATGGATTTTTAGTTGAGGGACCATTGCTCCAATTGAGTTAAAGTTAAGGGACCATAGCTACAATTTACTCTTCCATAAATCAACAGAAATTCTTAGTGCAACAAATCAGTCACCAATGCAATTAAAATATGAAATCCCAAAAGCCTATGTCTGTCAAAACAATGTTAGTTTTAAAACCCCATTTGTTTTGATAAAAAATATTTCTTACCCAGTCATTTTAGGTCTCCCCTTCATAGCTCTCCTATATCCTTTTAAGGTACACCATAATCGTATAACCACCAGAATGTTAGGACAAAAAATCACATTTGAGTTCTGCACGGAAACAGATCTCAAAAAATTAAGAGAATTACAAAAAGATAGCATCTCAAAAACCATCAATCTAGTTACCAAAAAATCACAACAAATTAATTTCTTGAAAGAAGAAATCAATTACAAAAGAATTGAAAAACAATTAACAACCAAATTTTGTTACAAAGCATTGACAACTTTCAAAAGAAACATGTTAATGAAATTTGTTCGAATATTCCCAACGCCTTTTGGCACAGAAAACAACACATTGTTAAACTTTCTTATAATAAAGAGTTTAATGAAAAGAAAATTCCAACAAAAGCCAAACCAATCCAAATGAGTCAAGAAGTTATGGAATTCTGCAAAACAGAAATCCAAGAACTTCTCAATAAAGGAATCATTAGGAAAAGTAAATCACCATGGTCTTGTCTTGCTTTCTACATCCAAAAGAACGCTGAATTAGAGAGAGGAACGCCTAGGTTAGTCATTAATTACAAACCTCTTAATGAAGTCTTGGAATGGAGAAGGTATTCAATTCCTAACAAAAGAGATTTAATTAAGAGACTTAGTCAAGCTGTAATCTTCTCAAAATTCGACATGAAGTCTGGATTTTGGCAGATTCAAATTCATGAGGATGACAAATACAAAACAGCATTCCTCACTCCTTTTGGTCATTATAAATGGAATGTAATGCCATTCAGTCTTAAGAATGCCCCCAGTGAGTTTCAGAATATCATGAATGAAATATTTAATCAATAGTCATTTCTCAATTGTTTAGATTGACGATGTTCTTATTTATTCCAAATAGATAAATGAGCATTGGAAACACTTAAACATGTTTGCTAGAATAATTAAGTCAAATGGATTAGTTGTCTCAGCAACCAAAATTAAGTTATTCCAAACCAAAATTAGGTTTTTAGGATACAATATCCACTAGTCAACCATTCAACCAATAGGTAGAGTAATTCAATTTGTAGATAAGTTCCCAGATGAAATCACTGACAAGACCCAATTACAAAGATTTCTAGGATCTTTATATTATGTTGCATAATTTTATCCACATCTTAGACAACAATGCAAACCCTTGTTTGATCGTCTAAAAGAAAATGCCTCACCATGGTCCAATACTCATACTTCCATAGTCAAACAAATCAAATCACATGTTAAGACTTTGCCCTGTTTTGGTATTCCAACTCCAAATTCATTCAAAATTGTTGAAATTGATGCCTCTGAAATTGGTTATGGAGGTATTCTCAAACAATCAATTTCTTCCGGATCTCCTAAACAAATTGTTTGTTTCCATTCAGGAGTATGAAATCCAGCACAAAGTAATTGTAGTGCTATTAAGAAAGAAATATTATCTATAGTGTTATGTATTAGTAAATTTCAAGATGATTTATTAAATCAAAAGTTTTTAATCAGAGTAGATTGCAAATCTGCAAAACATGTTTTACAAAAAGATGTTCAAAATATTGCATCAAAACAGATTTTTGCACGATGGCAAGCTATATTAAATATTTTTGATTTTGAAATCGAATTCATCAAAGGTAGTCAAAATTGCATCCCTGATTTCCTAACCAGAGAATTTCTGTAAGGGAAAAATGAAAGCAAGAAGACCTAATCAGAGGAGGCTTCTAGCCACTCTATCACCACCACTAGTAAAACAAACATCAAGCCCAGATTCTTCATCGGCCTTAGCTATTACCAACCGATTCACTCTCTTAGGTTCCATAATAGGAAACTTAAGGCCAAATTACCAATCACCACGTCCCAATTACCAAACGATATTAGTCAATCAATATAATCCTTATTCAACCCCAACATACCAATCATCATCATCCCAACCAGTCAGTTATACCAAAACATCGCCATATGTCAAAAAAACCCCAGTGAATATCTTTTCAGTATCCCTTTCAATCTCAATCAAGAACAAGCACCAGAAAAATTAGCCAAAACAGTCTTTCCACCCAATTTCCATTATCATCCTACAAAACCACATAAAACACTGAAATACTATTAAGCCATCCTTAGCGAAACTGAGTCCATTTCAATCAAACCTCTCTACAGCAAAACCCATGAAAACAAAATCCTCTACCATTCTCTTTACATTGGAAGGTTTTTAACTGAATCATATTGGGGAATCCCCCTTTACAAAACCAAACCTCTTTATACCTAATGTGTCTATATTCCCAATAACCACTACAATTACTTTGATTACATTGATGCATGGACTAACATCTTTCTCCATCAAACATAATATTTTAGTCATTCATGGTTCATTAATTTTGACAAGAGTTTCAAATTAAATTTCCTGCATGGTTCCCAAAATGGTGTTCAACTCACGGCCCAACAGCCAGTCTCCTACTAGAAGAACTTATGCAGGTCATCTCTGCCAATTTCCAACAGAAATTTGACAGAAGCCGATTTAACTACAGAATTACACTTCTCCCAATATTCATGGCCAAGTACAGAGTCTCATGGATCATGAAGTGGAATTATGAAGTCGAAACAGGTGAAGTCTACATAGCCAGATCAGTGAAGTGGTGGGATAAATTCAACCATCAAAAGACCATCAGTCAAGTCCTCACCAAATTTCCCATTACTCCACCTTTAGTCATTTCGGCATAGCCAGCACATCCATCTCTGCCAGCCATCTTGGAACAATCATTATCGGACATTAGTCATTCATCATCACTCAAAGGAATAACCAAGTCATCCAAATCAACTAGCTCAAAAGGCAAAGAAAAAGCCACCCAACTCAAACTAGCTCAACAATTACTTGCAGAAGCAACAATGCTCCATACTGTAGAAGAAGAAGAAGCCGCAGAATCTGAATCGTCAGATGCATCCTCATAGCAACCAGTCAACTCAGCAAGCCAAAAAACACAGTCAACCAAGTGGGCCAACTACCAAGATTCCCAAGACCCATTTGCATAAGGTCATGTGAAAATTTCAGTCATCTTTCTAAAATCAACCATGTGAAGTGTTCAGGTGTTCAGGTATTATTCGCACCAATAATTCCGACAAAGCACGTAATTGTTCAGTCAGCCAGCACGTTCCCACTAATGATTCTGACAAAGTTTGGAGTCATTTAATCAATTTGGAGTCATTCAATCATCCATCCCGTGCTTCCACAGTAAAGGTAGCAATTATTCCAACAACTTTCACTATTCATCAATAGTGAAAGGCAAGTTATCATTCATCAAATAGTAAAAGCAAGTATTCCAAGCCCTTTTCTAAGTCTATAAGAAGTGGACTACAGAGGAGAAAGAACAAGTTTGGAATTTCCACAATTTCTCAATTAAAAGTTTCTTTGAGTTTACACTGTACCCAAAGAAATCAAAAATTGTAAACACTTTTAATTTTCAAATGTCAAGGATGCCTGCATGCACCAATATCATTTTCATCAGTCATTTTCTTATTTGTTGACTCAATCGTCAGTAAATCAGTTGTAAGTCTCAGTGTAAGTTTTGCAATAAAACTTATTTTCAAATTATAATTGCATCATTACTTTGAATTCATTATTTTCATTATGAAGAATATTTTCATTACAACTAATTTTGAATGGCATAAAATCCTTACTCACAGTCAATTCATCAAGTACCTCAGGTTCAAGGTAAATACCGACCAATCATTTGTTCAATTCTTTCTATTTGATTATGACAGTTGGTTTCATAGCATCTTTAATCCTGGTTATCCTCCACATCAAGTTCCCAATAATTCAATAAACAATTCATTTAATAGTTCATTCAATTCTAATCATCATTGCCCTTGGTTCAATTGTCACACCCCGTCCCAAGGAGGGCGTGCTGGCCGTCACGTGAGAGTGACGTAACCATGTGCACCGTGCGGAAGCTAATAAGATAAATGTTAATACACATTCAGAGCAATAAGAACGTCTAGTTGCAGTCAAGGACAATTACTAAGATATAACACCCAAAGGTGAATCCTACTTTTGTGAATTCTGTCAGAACACCGTTGAATCCCTCATGGCCACCAAAGCACTATTACCTAGAACCTGGAGGGGTGAAAAACAAAACGCGTGAGTGGGCAAAAACAAATCTTTTCAAAACCTTTTCTCTTTTCAAAGGTTCTAACCCCTCGCCGTAAAACCTATATAATTTCCCAAAAAAATAGCATATACATATATACTCATCTCAACTCATAAATTCAAAATCCTGCCAAAAGTAGTGATATGCAAGGTATATGCCATGCCAAATATATCTCATCAAATCACATAACTATATCAGGTGTAATAAACTCATCATAGATAATAACATGTCCACCGAGTGATCAGCTCGACTGAACTATAGCTCATAATCAATCTCATCATATCTCAGCATATCACATATATATATATATATATATATATATCCTGCACACGAGTCAGAACCACCTCACGTGGTCTCACCGACAAGACTGGGTATAAATAAATACGTTCTAATGCTACGATCACGTAAAGACTGTGCGCTAATCGTGGGTCACTTACGAGTCGAACCCACCTATAGTGGTCTATTCGACAGGATTGTGCACCTAACTTGGATCCAAGGTAAGCATATGGTGCGAGAGGTGAACATCACGTGAAGGACTATGCCCTGGCCCTGGGCGGGAGCACTAACACCAGGGTGCAGGTTTATGAGCTTTCAATACATCTCACATAATCATCATTTCATATTAATCATTCTCTGTCATCGATATATACTCACATGATACTTACCTGTGCGTCCACAGCACCAATTACCATTATATACAGCTACTAATGCATGAATAAAATAGATATATACTTTGCATGGCATATCATATCACATTTCACTTAAATTGATTTTCTGGGAAAATCTCATTTATATAGGTATATACGGAAAACAAAAACCCACTCACTGATATATCAAAGGGTCATAACCCCCGAGCCTCGATTGATGGAGCTCGTCCTCTGGATAGGCCTCACCTATATGCGTAATAACCGAATAAACTTTATTTAAAGCACATAACCAACAATAGGTAATAACTTCTCATACATTGCTCAATTTTGGTATTTGAATATACCACAGTGATCTACACAATCTCATAATCATCCCCACATTTTTAGAAAAATTTTCCGACCACCCACTCGCCAGCCAAGGCACGGCCAAACGTGCCGCCCACGCGCAGGCACGTGCCAGGCACATCGACGTCGTCAGTTAACGCCATCAGGAATATTCCGTCCAAAAGCAAGTATATTTCGTTAAAACTAACTTGACGCCGTTAGGTTCCGTTAAGAATATTCCGTCAACTTGACGGAATATTCCCCTTTTTTCTCCGGCGCTCCACCGATGCTATCGCCATTGTCGGAAACTGGAAAATTCTTTAAAACCTTAAAACTCATCCATTTCTCAACCAAAATTCACAAAACTTATACCAAATTGAAGCTTATGACGAGTAGAACATATCCTTACCACTTTTAAGCTCCAAAAATCACGGGATCTCGCCGGAGAATTTCCATGAAAACCGGCCAACTATGAAACTTGCTATCCCGACGTCCAAAACACGTCAACGATACACCCCGAGCTTCGTGACAACCTTCTAAAGCTCCCTGTGAGCTTGAAATTCCCTGAAACAAGTAGTTTTACGTCCATATGAACAGTGCATGAAAATTGGTTTCTCGGGTTCTCGAGGTATCAAAGGTATCCTTACCTGAAATGGGTATCAATCAACTCGAAATGGCACAAGGAATGCAATGGTGTCTTCAAAACCTTCGACCTGCCACGTTTGGAGGGTCTATGGAGTTGGTCTGTATGGGAGAGAAGAGAGAGAGTGATTCTGAGAGAGAAAGAAGCACGGGAGAGAAAAGAAAGAGAATGAGTTGGAGTATATGTGTGGTCCAAATTGAGTCACCAATCAAAACCAATAATTCTCTAACTTCTAATTGGGTCCAACTAATTAGGATCTACAATTAATTGGCCCATAAACAAAGTTTAAACCACACAACCAAATTTAACGTCCAAGGGCATTTTCATCTTTTCACGTCCTCAATAAAAATATTCTGGGACGGGCTGTCACATCAATTGTCCTCATCGTTATTATTATCACTAGCTGCACCATTTGGTGTATATATATATATAAGGAAGGTGTCAAGTCAGAGCAGTTGCATAAAAGAGAATGTCATTATGTCGGGATCGGATTGCAATGATTCCTCTTTTATGCCTCTAAACTCAAACTTTCCTTCTCATTCAACACAATACTATAATATAATACCTTTATAAAAACATAAAGTCAAAAATAGATATATAATAACATAACATCGAAATACGTAAATAATAAAGTAAAGTTAAAATAGTTGTATTGAAATTAAAACTAAACATAAAAAGATTTCACATACGCACTCATAGCGTAAAGTACTCCGAGAATAAGTATAGTATCTTTGGGTCAAGCCCAAACAATAAGTAAATAATTAAATAAACAAATACAAATACTAACGTAGACGAGCCTAATTGTCCACCTGCTTAACGAACCTAACGAATAAGTTATCAATACTACAGTCTGCAACCCGTAATACTGACAACTCATTGTTGTCCCGATAATCGAGTAACAAATTCTCGAGGGTGTAATATTACCATCTTGCCCCTCATTGGGAAACACACATATATCATATAATCAAAGCCTTGATCACGCTCACGTATTACCCACTCGGGTGACAACGCCAATAGCACACAATTTCCTAAATTGTAATCTCGCACCTATTCGCAATACTATTCTGTCATTCATGTACTGTGTATAGAATATATACAACGTCTCAAACGATGCCATACTCAAAACTGAAAGTTGTAACCGTAGTTACATGCAATTCTAACAGGGATAGGTGTCGATCATAATCATGCTAAAATTATAGAACGAATAAAACACAACACGTTCGCTGAAATCTAGATAGTTCGTCCAGACTGGCCGTTAGTCTGAGGGTGAAGGTGGTATTGGATAACAACTTAGTACCCATGGCTTTCAAGAAAACTTCCCAAGACTTGGAAGTGAAACGCGCATCAAAGTGACATGCACACCATGTTGTCGAACAATGTAGTTCACAATGCCGTAGCGAGTAGATTCATAGTAAATTTCTCTCGAATTTTAGCGAAGAATTATGTCGAGAAGGCTAAAAGAACACTCAAGAATTTGAGGGTCAAAACTAGTCCATCAAATCTAAAGTACAAGATAACTGGATTGAATGCATAACATCTCGCTACAACGGTAGCTTCCGAAATATTCAATCACCAACGGTAAAGAATCGTTTAGCAGAGTATTTGTTATGTGATTGAGGAATTGTTGGTCTTAACTAAAATTTCAAGGTCCGAGCAATTTTCCTAGACATTCTACCTGCCTCATAAATAATACGAAGTGCAGTAGGAAAGACACATACCCAATATTGACTAAATGCTTTCCAACACAAGAAGATGAATATGGAATCACAGTCAGAGTAGATGCTGATCGAAATGCCAGAAAACCTGATAAATTTAAGAATGAGGAATTTACCAAGTGGTATAAAATGTAGTCCCTCTGGGACCGACAGAAAGTAAACTGACTTGTCAAGTCGGTCGATAATCACCAAAACATCATCATAATTTCCACATGTGCACGATATCTCGTACCGGGAGCTTATGGTGATATTTCCTCATTTCCATTCGGATACAGGAAGTGACTATAGCCACTAAATGATTTCTTGATGATTTGTAGGTAACGTCATAGCAATACTCGTGAATTTTAGCTAAAATGGGATAAGACGGGTTAAAATGTTCAAGGGTAGATACGTCTTTTGCTGCGGTAACAGTAATTACGTTTGCACAACCGAGGTGATACATGATTGTGCAATCGTATACGTTGATTTGGTTCTTCCATCGTCGCTGTCAGAAATTTAGTTCATTTCAAATGAACATGTATTTGAGAGGTCTAAGGTTGGTAAAGATTTTGGACAGGTTTCTCCACAGAGAAATGTCACCCAGTTTTTAAGTAAAGATGATAACTATTGACTCTATGTCATGAGTAAGATGGTTCATTTCGTACGATTCTAACCGTTCGGAAGCATAAGCTATACTTCATCATGCTGCATCGGTACACAGCCAAAACATTCAAAGAAACGTCATCGTGGATTTTGGAATTATCGATGTTATCGAAAGGTTTACGAATAAGGGTAGGAAATAGACAACACCTCAGTTGTTACAACTTGAATCATATTCCACGTCTCAACTAAACTGATTTTCCTTGGCCAACATGGAACGAAAAATGCCACTGCTGAAAAGTCATTAGCAAACTGTCGATAAAATCGACAAGGCGAAGGATATCACATATTTCACACCGATTTGTGGGAATATCCAATTTTCTACAATTGCAACCTTTTTGGAAATTGACAAGAATGTCGTATGCTAAGATCACGTTTCCCAAGAATATTACCAACCTAAGCAAAGCTAACATTTGAGGAATTTGGTATAACGCTGATTGTCAGTGTTTAGAAAATTTGATCTCATTGCTGGAGTAGGTAAGAAAGTCGTCGACAAGGCTACTACAAATTCGTCAGGCTATGGTAGAAACTCATCTCTAAAAGTTGGTCGGAAAGACCATCAATTCGAAGTATGGGCTAACAGTTTTAATTGCCACCCAACTAATTTACTAAAATCTAGGTTTGATCCTAAGGTTCAGTTTTCCGCCTTTGCGGTTAGATTTGAGGTTCCCTAGATAAAATGTTTGGTTTGGTAAAATTCCTAATCAATAAGCTTTTACAACTAGGTTTCTCAAGATTGAAGAAGTCGTTTGATAAGATGCAAGGAGAATAGATGTGATATTATAAAAGTGAATCGATTGTGTACTTCACTTCACAATTCAGTGATATCTCAGGTAATTTTGGAAATGACGTCAGACGTATACGTCCTCGAAACATACCATACTACTTTCTTTCTCCACAACATACACTATTAGGTCACACGACTTTCTCAAAACTTAAATCGCTCCAACAGCAGGAAATTTAACTTATGTGTCAATTTTAATGTTTATTTGTGGAAGTGATCGGAAAAGTGACTGATCGAAGAGGTGTTAGGTTACCTAAATGGTTGATATGGTTAAAAGAACTACGATTTTATAGTCTTCCAACAAGGCTTGCCCTAAGGTCCACGATTGTGGTTCTGTTGGCCCTACAGGTCTGGATATGTGTGTATGTCGATTGTGCCGCTACCTAATGCTTCTATAGTATTGTAGTAATGTCTGTCTCCATGGAATAGTGAACTGGTGTCCTGGCAATGGTATGATATCCATATACTGCATTGTATTTTCAATATAAAGAAACCATATTGTCTGGATACTAGTTCACAACTCCTGAACACAGGACAATCCCGTTCTGGTGGCAATTATCGTCACCTAGGTTGGCTACTACCTAGGGCACGGTCGGAAGAGTAAGTAAGATTTCTAGGAAGGCTGCCCTGCAAGGTGATTTTGTTGCTTTTGGGAACACTGACTATTGCCTTTGGTATGTAATTATGGAAACTAGTGTTTGTGAAACTGCCTTAAGCTAGAGAATCGGAATTATCGAAATTCGATCTTCATCTTGAAGATCCGAAATCATAACTGATATGTTTGAAAAATTAATGTTGTCGAGGACCAAATGTTACTGTCCCCCAGATGTTCTTCTGTTGATTGTAACCCCTTCAACACTAACATAGTCACTTAGGACATTTTCAGAAACTTCGAGGTGAAGCAAAACCTCGAGGAAATTTTGGGAGGTGGCCCAAAAAATAAAGATTGCCAAGGATGAAAGCGCTTGCGGTTTCCTAACAAAGAAAGGTTGGTAACGATAGTTGGATTGTAGTTATGATTGATTGGTAATTTTTCGGTGGTACACAATTATCGATACGTCTACCCCGCTTCAAGGTCAACAAAGCGTCTTCATTTTAGGTATTTCTTTAGCAAAGAGGTTCTTCAAGTAAAGTCTAGTGGTGGTCGCCAAAGTGTTCTTCTAGAAGGTCAATAAGTTGTCAGAAAAGTGTCAGCAACTGTCGTTCCAAGTTGCCCAAAAGTGACACACCCTGACCCGAAATGTCCACGTAAACACTCAAATTGCGATGTGCTGGCCGACACCTAGAAGGTGACGAAGCCATAAAGTGTAGGGATGTAGAAAATGTGAATAAATTAAAACCTAAAAGTGGCTAATTTATAGTGCGCATGTGAGTGGGATTAAACCCATATCACACAAGTGATGTCAAAGCATAGAAAAATTGCAATAAAAGAAGAGTAAGGACATTTATACCGAAATGAGAAGTCTCTTACATAACAGCTTTTACTAACAATCCTTGACGTCACGAAACCTCTACCACTAAAAATCCTGGAGAGGCTAAAAAAAGGGTGAGTGGGCCTGAAAATAAAGTTTTGTAAAACCTTTTCAAAATGTGTAACCCTTCGCTGTAAAACAGTATATGGTTTCCCAAAAATATTATAATAATAGTATGTAATAGGTACCCTGCAACACAAGAGAGCTAAAGGATGTAGGCACAACAACAAGGTATCTCAACATCAAATCTCAATTCATTATTATAAGAAATCAATGCTCATTAATTTATGTAGGCACACAAGTCCACTGCATAGATATTCAACAATGGAATAGGCTAGGTGTAGGTTTGAGTTCCGCTAGTCGCATCATATACAAGTCCAAAACAGCACATAAAAAGATAGGCTGACACCTAACTCTGGATCCAAAGTGAATGTAAACGATGCATGTGAATTACACGAGAAGTTGGTTCTTGGCCCAGGACAGTACAAATAACTAACAGACACCAAGCAAACATGTAATAATGAGCAGATAAAACGCAAAGATGTCATGCCACAAGTTTATGCTCACAAATAATATTAAAAACATAAAGTGTATGAAAAATCTATTTGTAAAGCTAAACATGGCATGTCACATCATAATATATAAAAGCAGTTGTTGGGAAAATCAGATATACATATACATATATGTAAAAACGAAAAGACCCACTCACAGGTACTTGCGATGTCACATCCTTTCGAACTAAGAAAGTCGGAGTCTCCGATAGTAATCGCACCTAAGCATAATATTGGGACCCATTAGTAAAACTCAACTTAAACAATGAAATTTGAGAAAACGGAGTTCGGATTCGGAATCAGAATGTTGAAATACAATAAGAAGGGTCCCGAGCAATGTTCGTAAAAGGTCAACGAAAAGTTAACGATCAACCCTAAAAAAGTCAACCGAGACACCCCGGCGGTCAACTACGTTAAAACGTAGTAATTCCCTAAATGGATGTCAAAAACAGACTCGGGACGTCGAAATTAGCCTAGGAAGGTTTCCGAGAAAATTTTGAAAAAGTCAAAAAGTCAACTAATGGTCAACCGTTAACTTTAACACAATATTCCAATGGGCTTGGGCCGGTTGTAGGTTTGGGCTTTCTTCTCTCTTTTTTTTTCTCCAGTCAGGTTGACCTGGTCCCTATCACGGGTCCGGTGGTCGGAATCTGAGTAGCGATTCTAGAGCTTCAAACGAGCTCAAAACTCAACCATTCCCTGAGTTAGCCGTGGCCGGAGTTGGCCTGAAAAGGCCTGCAACTCGCGGCATATACCACTGGAAAAACTGGGGAAGACTCCCCGGGGTATCTCTGCGTTCAAATGTCATCAAAATCCTTAAGAAACACTAAAAACGTATAGTAAAACACGATCCACGAAGATTTGGGTGGTTTTCAAAACTTACTTTCGTCGGAAACGACGAGGAGTTGCCGAAAGACATGGTGTCGGCGATGATTTCGGCGCCTCTGCGCCGTGAGCACAGAGAAAGTGAGGGAGACAGAAGATTGAGATAAAGGGAGAATGACAGGAGAGATGGACGTGGTGATTGAAGACAAGGACGACGGTGGTTGTGAAACAGGGCGTCGACGATCGCCATGGCTGCTTCTGTGCAGCAAGCACAGAGTAAGTGAAAGAGGTAGGGAGTCCAAGGGAGATGTGAGGGAGTATGATCCCTTTGAATTTGAGTTTTGGAAAGGATGACGGGTAGTGGCCTTAAGGTGGCAGTTCAGTGAAGCTCGTCGGAGATGTGGTGGTGATGGCAGGTCTCTTTGTTTACAGGGAGAGAAAGAGAGTGTGGGGGTTAGAGTGTTGAGGCAAATGAGTGATAATAACAGAGATTGAGTGAAGAATAATGGCTGACAGAGAGAAGAGAATAGAAAAGATGGGGAAAGTGGAGATTAAAGAAAACAAAAAAAATGGATGTGATGGTTAAAATAACAAAAGAAATGAATATGATGATTATAAAAACAAGAAAAGTCTGCAGCATTCAAAGAAGGAAATCACGGTTTGGATTTCCAATCCCATATAAAAATTGAATATGGGTCCCACCACTCAATTATAGTAATAGGTAGAAAAATGTAAATTTCGAATTTA
This sequence comes from Heteromeles arbutifolia, assembly GCA_024362995.1. Classification (NCBI taxonomy): domain Eukaryota; kingdom Viridiplantae; phylum Streptophyta; class Magnoliopsida; order Rosales; family Rosaceae; genus Heteromeles; species Heteromeles arbutifolia. Next base: position 28,017,698 of record JANCRC010000014.1, read on the forward strand.
TTTCTTCTAAAAGGAAGCGTAACTAAGACTCCGAATTCGGTTCTGCTTGCGTCCACGAGTTCGTGCCGTCGAGTACTACAAGGATACGCTAAGAGAATGTTTCATACATCTCACAATACGCTGGTCAACGAAAGTAAACATCATCGCCTCTATAGGCATTTTCGTCAATTCACTCTTTTAAAATTAATAAAATCGTAAACTTAGGGACAGGTTGTTACAAAGGGGAAATCGGCAGTTTACTCTAATTTTTTTATATCGTATATACAATATAATTGAAAATGTTTTTTCTTTTTAAATTATTTAAAGGTCATATTTAAAAAAAAATCAATTTAAAGATGCTTAGTCACACATAAAAAATTATATAATTACTGATTCATTGTGAGGAAGTTATTTATTTTATATATATATATATATATATATATATATTTTTTAAAAAAAAGAGGACAACTGGTGGCAAGCCACTGTTATCCACTTCTTCCAAGGGCCAGGAAGACTCACAAAGGCATTTCAACTTCTTCCAGGGGCCAGGAATACTCACAGAGGCATTTCAGCCTCCCCCTGGCCACAAGTCTGGCTTCCACACCAGCAGAGGGTTTCAAACCCGAGACCTCCAATTTTTAGTTTTAAGAAAGCCTCGTAATCCGCCATTTAGCACTGGGCCACCAGCTCGTGGTTGGAACTCATTTATTGTATTATTATATTCATATTTATGTTAGACACACAAGGATGACTAATTGTTTTCAAACTAAATAAATTTACCTACACGTGATATTTAAATACTAATAAATATAATAAACGATTTTGATGTTGAGGTTGTGTGATGAAATGATGAAATGACTATTGATATGTAAGAAGCTAAGTATTACCCATTTTCATCTCATTCTACTTCCAATAGAATGGGTCACACCAATTTCTTCCAAAATTCCACTATCCTGCTGAAATAACCTCTTGCTAACTCGTAAACTTTCGCAGCGAGTTCAATCTTTTCCGTCATACAAATGTATCAAATAAAATTGAAAATTATGATCCCAATCATGTGAAGGATCATTGACGAGAAAACTCACTCCTTTAACATATAAGTAAACTTTGTAATTTTATTTGGTAGTGATTGGATTTCAAAAGCCATAAGATAAAAGAAGTTGGTTTCTTAGGGGTGCTTCGACCTTTGAGCCCAGCCCATTTGATTTGATAGTCGTTGGACCGTTGGGGCTAACCCAGAAACTAACTGGACCACTAACAAAGCCCATATATAAAATTTTCTCCTCTCTAGGTAGTAATTTACCACATTTGTCATTAAAATTGGGCCAATTACCACCTTTGGTTAAATTTTCAGGGATCCATGGGAGAAAGTTTGATAACAACAATCCATGATATTTTATTTTCTTGACCAAAGTCAGATTTCAACTAAACAAACTCGTACAAATATATATAGGAATTAGGAGGAAGAATCTTGTAAAATAACTTGCATACACCAAGATGCACATTCACGGATTCCTACAACGCTCGTACACAATCATAAGTGTTGATGGAGAAGAAAACAGAATATATACACTTCGAGACAGGCAAGTTTTTTCTCAAAAGGCTTGGCATGGCCATAATCCTTTGTCTTGTCTATTCAAGAATCTAACAATACATACGTGCTTTTTGGTTTGTCCGTGACCATCCATATGTGTAATAGTAAAAAGGTAAATGTGTTGGCCAATAAGCAATGGGCGGTTTAATAATATTGTGGTGGTGAGGCAAATGTTGCCATTTGGTTGATTGGTAGGTTGACAAGAAATAGAAGGCAACACTAAGTCGTCCAATGCCTGGCACCATTAGTCCTCCTGGGATTCCTTCACAAATATATATTATGTGCATCCACGAAAGGAGTGGAACCTAAGTGGAATACATGGCCCTCAAAACTCTCGAGGCTTCCCACCCACCACTAATGGACCATAATCATTGTTCATGGCTTACTATTTGAAGGTCAAAAGACTACTCACCCCATGTTTTTTATAACTATTATTATTATTATTATTATTATTATTTACTCTTGTATTCAATGTTTAGGGTAGGATTAAGACACCTGGAGTATTTGGAGCTAAAGGAAGACTTTACGCAAAACCGAGTGCAGTGACGTTCTAGAATTCATATAGATGATCTCACTTAGTAAAATAAGGTTTTGTTGTTGGTGTTGTTGTTACTCTTGTATTCGATTCCAAGTTCAAATTACCTCTCCTTAATATTGTTTATATAAAAAAGAAATTGTGCTATATCCTATATATGAGTGCAACTCGTTGTATATAAGACCGTATAATGGGAGAGATTTTTTTATGTCATCAATTTATTACGTGTCAATTGTCTATGAACTGGATATATATATAAATATATATATATATATATATAGCGCACTTCTTTTGCACATGATTAACATTTATAGAATGGTGATGCTGCTAACACTAAATCTTAGTTGCATGATAGAATCTCTCGTATATAGGATACTCATGTGAACCATTCTTCTCAAATGATACACCAATTTTTCATCATCCTGTTGAGGGTTGTTTATTGGCCATTTCTCAGTTTTCCATCATCAAAATTGTCATATACTCCCAATATTTTCGCATCACTTGAATGTTGAACCCTATTAGTTTTCTAAAGTTTTACAGAGTAAGGTAGTGCGTGATATAGACTCCTGCAAACTGTGTTTCTGGAATTGTTTACTTGGATTATACATGGCCATTTTCTCAGTATTCCATCGGCAAAACTTAAAACAATATTCATCAAGTTTTTCAAATTACTTTTTAAGGTTTATTTATTTAGTGTTAATTGCTTGGATAATACATGGCCATTTTCTCAGTATTCCATCGGCAAAACTTAAACAATATTCATCAAGTTTTTCAAATTACTTTTTAAGGTTTATTTATTTAGTGTTAATTGGTGTCCAGCATTGTATGCATCACTGTTTTTGTTTCGAAGCTGCCCCTTAACTTTGTCCTTTTTTCTGTGGTACGTCCGTGGGGTTTTGGGGTTCCACAAATCACATCTTGTTTTTATCTTACTTTGGAGTTACGTTCTAGGTCTTTGATTTTAGAAAAAGACATTAATTTGGTTCTGTGCTTAACTTCTTTCTATGATAATCTGAGACAGATTTTTTTTAGAGTTTTGTACACAGCTGCCCACCTAGAAGAGCCACTCGCCCGCCTGCTTGCTTGCCGGCAGAATCCACCATGCAATCTTGTTGCATGAAATGCACCACAGATAGGTTTCGTCAAACACAATTTTCGTGTTCTCTAACTTTGAATTTCTAAAATCCCGATTCTTCAAAACACCACAAGGGTAGGCGCATAAATTTAAACACTTAAAAAAACACCAACAGCACAAAAAGTATATTCAGAACTATATAAAATGGGTTAATATAATATGGTGTGGATCTGCTGTGATATATTATATTATAATTGTTAGCTTTTATTAGGGGGAAAGGGATCCTCTCCGGATCCCTTCCATCAAATTCACACCATCAATCAATTCGGACTTTTAAAATTTGATTCAATGGCTACAAATAGGAGGTCCCTTTAAAAGTTATAATAACTTTAGCCGTTTGATCAAATTTTAAGAATTCGAATTAGGTGATTTGATGGATTTGATGGAAGGGATCCGAAGAATTCCTTTCCTGATCAGGGTTAACCAGTTGAGGTCTTACCAGCACTTTTGACCGGAAAGTTGGGAGAATATCCAACAGATTAGCTAGTTAATTATTTATAATTGTTGACAATGAAGTATACTGTATAAAGACAGAGAATAAGTGAATATGTGATGACAAAATATACGTCAAACCAATTCGTATATTAGTGTTGAACACGTTAAAAAATTATTATTTGTTTAAACCTTAATATAAGAAGAAGGAATTCGTAAATCGTGTCCGTTCATCGTACATCGTGTGATCAGAAATCATTTTAAACATTTTTATTTAAAGTTAAACACAAGCAGTACCTGACAAAAACTGACCGCACGATGTACGATGAACGGATACGATTCACGGATCTCTAGGAACCTTACCAAAAGGATCCGGAGAGGATCCTGTTGGAATCAACAAAAGGCTCCAATACCTTGAGCGTTTAGGGTTTGATGATTGGTCCTGTGGGGTTCTGTATCAAACTAATGGTGTAGGATCTAGTAATATATTCGTGATGAACACATTTGGATGACTAAACTATTTGCAATTTGAATGAGTTTTTGTAGAAATGATATTCAAATGAAGATTAAGAGATTGAATGGTTCCAATTATGAAATATTTATAGGCCAAATACGTTATTTGCAGGTGGGAGAATGAGCTCATCCCTTAAAAAGAAATGCAAGTATTATCCTTGTCATTTAAAGAAATGAAAACTAATGAATAGGGTTTGAAAACATTGAGTTTTAACGATAAGGACAAAATAAAGGGTAAAGTGAATAGTACCAGGATTGACTTTTAGTGTAAGAATGTGGTTTTTCGTTAAAGTGAACAGTACCGGAAGCTTTTCGTTAAAGTTTCCTTTAAAGAATTGGTTAATTAAGTTTTACACCACCAAAATATACACAAACGATGAACCACAAGATAGGGGCTGGTGTCAACAGAGAAAAAGTTGGTGTAAGAAAAATGATAAGCGTATACTATTTTTTTTCCATACAAATATTCTCATTTTTAGTATTTGCATTGAACAAATAAAATGAGAATCAACAATATAAATAAGAGTGTGTAAAGAAAAATGATGTGCATAAATCATTTTCTTTAGTGTAATTACGTTTTGCTATGAACTTTCGCACTTTGATTTATATAACATCATGTTCAAAGTTCATGCTTGTAAAGACTAAAGACTTTTGCAAGTTACCCTCTCCAAATAATCCAAGTTCTTCAACTTGAACTAAAGACTTATGACAACCCTGAGTAAAACAACTAAAGCATGAGCAGCCCGTTACAAGTGAAAAAGTTAAAACCATAATCTAATGCCAAAAATTCTCTATAACCCAATTGTTCTACACTAAAATAAATTACACGATTTTAATATAGTAGGCTCTAGATTAAAATCTTCGGATAACCTCCTTGTTTCATATTAAAATTCTTTTCATTTTTCTATCTCTATTTTCGTAAAGTTTGAACTCATTTTCTAATTCTAACCCTTGATCTCATGACTCAGCTCACGCGTAAAGGGTAATGCATATAGTCAAAGCAATATTAACTAGTCATAGTTAACCATTTCATTTTTCAATTTTTTGAAAACTAAAAACTAAAATTTTGTTTCGTAACTACTTTCAGTTTTAAGTTAAAAAAAATGAAAACAAAATAAAAAGTGAAAACTCAAGGCCAACTTTTGAAAAATCAAGAAAATAGTTTTCAGCTTTCATTTTTTTGAAAATTGAAGTAGTTACCAAAACAAGATTTTAGTTTTCAGATTTAAAAAAAAAGTGAAAACTGTTGCAGTCCTATTGGATTAGGAATGTGATTGTGTAAATCCTAGTATATCTAGGAGTATCTTGTATATTCCCCTTAGTAGTTTAATTCCTATTGGAGTTGTAATCCTATTAGGGTAAGGATTACTGACACACCTCGACCTGGAATGTCCACTTGGACTCCGAATCGAGCTGTGCTGGCCGACACCTGGAAGGTGACGAAGCCATAAAGTGTAGTGATGTGGAAAATGTGAATAAATTAACCTAAAAGTGCCTAAATATAAGAGTGCACTGGTGAGCGGGAATGAACTCATTTCACACGTGATGTCAGAGCATAAGTAAAGTACAGTAGAATGGATTGAGAATTATACCCTCGGAGATAACCACTTATACTGAGATTTGCCAAGAGTTCTCATCGATACAAAAGTTCAGCAGCTACAATCTGGAGGAACGAAAAACAAGGGTGAGTGGGCCTGAAAATAAAGTTTTATAAAAACCTTTCTGAAAATATTGTAACCCATCGCCGTAAAACAAGTATAGTTTCCAAAATATACTTACTATGTATAGTATAAAAATACTTACCGTAGCCTGGAAAATCTCAAAAATTCATTACGGCACAATATCTCGTAACTAAGGGCAGGATATCCAAAATCATAAAATCTCAACAGTAATATAAGTAAAATCAGGTGCTCAAACAATCTATGCTAGCACACAAGTCAGAGTTGCCTAATGTGACCTGTGTGACTGAACTGATGCTCATCAATTTATGCTAGCACACGAGTCGAAGTCACCTAATGCGACTTGTACGACAGGATTGGGTGTAATCATAATATACGCTCTAGTCCTACAATCACATGAAGACTAGCGCTATTCGCGGTCACTTACGAGTCGACTGGCCCTGGCCCTGGGCGAGCACTAACACCAGGGTGCAGCAATGATGAGCAGACTACATAAATATAAGCATGCCATAGTGATTCGATAGTTCTAATCAACACACTAACATTCATAGTCGTAGAGATAATTATGGCATCAAAGATTATAAGCATACTTGTGCATCCCGTAGGATGTAGCATATTTCATAAATTTCGTTATTTCGCTAATTCTTATAAACTTCAGTCTAATCTAGGCGTACGTAAGAAATTCTTTTTCAAATGCATAAATGGAAACTATCAATCATACATATATATATATATATATATATATACTATAAAAAGAAAAAGACTCATTCACCTAAAGTCCGCGCTACAACTCTCAAGCACGAATATCGAGACGTCACAAACGATCGTCGCCTAGAACAAATATCAAATCACGTCTCAGAATTCTTATCCATAGAACACGTAACTTACATAAAACACATATCCAAAGACGTTCTAGAATGATTTGAAATTCATTGACCAAAAGTCAACCGTCAGTCGAAGGTTGACGGTAGGATCCACAACCCTATGTAACTTGATCCAGAAGATCCGTACCTCTTCCAATCCATAACTTCCCAATAGTTTCAATGAGCTTCTAGAACAACATCCTAAAGTTTCGGAATGATCCAACGGTCGGATCTCCGCCAATCGCTAAAATTAAGTGGCGATCAACGTTTTATTTTATGAACTTACAAATCCAATTTGGGAAGATCCGTATGTCATATTCCTGATCCGTAAATTCCTAATGTCCTCAAATATTATGTGCTATAATGTATTAAAGTTTGGTGATGATCCAACGGTCGGATCATCGATTGCTATAATATTCAAGTGGCGGACCTTAACGAAATTATACCTAAACAATGGAATTTCATCAATCAGATGTCAAATATGGAACCAGGGCATCCAAATTAGCTTAGAATGGGCAGGTCGGGTCTCGACCCACGCCGCTGCCAGGTGCTGGTCGGCCACCCCGCCTCGTCGGAAAAATCAACTATTTCCAAAAATTACCAAATTTTACAGAAATGAAGATCTCAATGAGTAGAGAGCAAGTTTTATACATATGGCGAAGTCCAATTTGGCCGAGAAAAGCTCCAATTTCCCTCGAACTCGCCGGAAACCCTAGAAATGGGTGGCTTCAATTCTCCTTCCTCGGTGTTCTGACGCCCCTACAATTGGTTGGGTTGATTAAGGGTGGTGCAACTTGCCGAATCGGAGGAATCACCGTCGAGCACCTCCGGTGCTCCGGTGAGGTTCTACACGGAATTGGACCTTAAACCTTTCGAATTTGGGTGGAAATGGTAGATGGGAAGTTGTGGAAAAGGTTGCAGGTGTTGGATGATGGTTGTTCGACGGAAAATTGGTGCAAACCGCAGGAATTAGAACTAGGCCGAAACTAGTTGGGTGCGTGGATTGGTCGACGGGAAATGGGTCTTTCTCACCCCCCCTATTTTCTGATTGGTCCTTTCCCCTTTAATTTGATTGGTCCTTCTCCTTCTAGCTAATTGGTCCCCTTATTTTTGCTTAAATCTGATTAGGCTTCTTCCTTGTGGGAGTTTAATTAATTTAAAATCTATAGTTTAGTAAAACAACTTCAAATGTCCGTAACTATATCGTTATAATTCGGATTCGCAAACGGCTTTCGCCCATGCGCTCGTGGTTTCGAGATCTATTTGAAAACATTAATTGTGACACGACAAGGTAGCCAACAAAAATCAACGCCTTTGCCTCAAGGGCATTTTTGTAATTTCACTCGTGTAAAATTAATAAAAACATAAAAATTAGGTTCGGGTTGTCACAATTACACCTTCCCTACTACTATAAATAAATGCACAATGAGGTGATACAACACACACCTCAAAATTACATCTCTCTCTCTTCTCTCTATGTTGCCGCCGGCCCCTTTCCCTTTTTGTCCTAAATACAGTTCAGCTAAATAGGCCTACAACAAAAATGAAATTGTATCAAACGGCCCCTAATTGGTTTATTTGATATTTGAAAAAGTTTTAAGGCATAGTGAAAAGGTGAAGAAAAATGTATTAATAATTGTGACTTGGTTTACAAGAAAATTGAGCTTGACAAAATTGATAAAAGCTATGTGGAGCAAGAAAATGATTATTATTAACCAATAAAAATGTTAAGTAATAAGTTTTTTTTAGAAAACTTTGACTATATGAGGAAAATTTTATTGATAATGAAAAAAAAGGTTACATCTAGTCATGGAGTATAAACCTTACCACTCATAAAACAAGAAAGAAAAAAAAAACACATAAAAATACCTATTACTCTAGAAATATGAACCTTACCCCTCCAGAAGCAAAACAAGAAGATATGAAGAAAAGAAGGCGGTCATGAAACATAAGCCTCTAAAGTTAAACCTAAAATGTCTAAACCTGCAAAACAAGTCGAATAACACCATAATGTTTGGGAAAAAAAAAGGAAAGTGAGAGAGATGCACATTAATTTGAGAAATGGAAGTCTGGCAAGCTAATATAGTTCAAAACAAAGCACCACGAGCCGCCGACATAGGTTAAACATGCCCTATTAAAGTTAGAGAAGACAAAGTTAGCAAAATTGTCTACACAACATTTCTTTCATGATTATGTGAGAGGCGTAAAAAATCATTTTTCAAATGCAGTTCAAACAAATAGACCATTACATATGAAGAGGTTAAGGAGGATCAAAATCAGTCGATTGGAGAGCAAAAATAACACTAGAAGAGTCACTTTTCAACCAAAGACTATGCCAATCACCGTTGATATGCAAATTCTATATCAATAATAATTGCTGACAATTCTAGAAAATAAATGTTACAGTGACCAATCTATTGACATAAATTATCGAAAATCCGACCATGGCAATCCCTAAAAACTCCTAATAGGTGCGGCCGCTTTCTCCTACAGTGACAAGGTCGAGCAATCACTCTCTGGGCCAATAAGGGCCATTCTTACTTGACATATGGCAGGTTTTCATTAGTTGAAGGGTTCTTCTTTTTCATGTGTGATTGTGATTGGTCGTTCTCCCTAGGCCCACGATGGTCCTTTCCTCGATTTGTGGCTACTTATTCCACATGTCCTTTCTGGCTTTTTAGGGTTTGGACTTTGGAGCATTTCTCTGTGCCTGCAGTCTTTTCATTAAGTTGTTGGACGTGTGTTGAAGAAAAGATAATTTGCAATTATCTTCTTGTTTGTTGCAAAAGCAATTTAATACACAGACAAGGTCAAATATTTGGTAGTGGTTACAACTGATCATATGAGGTCCTTAAAATCTTCATCAAGGCATTCAAAGATATGGAAGATGGTGAAAGAACGGCAAATTACTTGAATTTTCAACTTTATTTGTCAAACCATACAGACTGAATCTCTATTACAACAATGTCAAAAGGGCAAATTCTACCTTATGGTGTATTTTCTTTCCGGAAAACATATACTTAACGGGAGCGTCAAAGTGATCAGTGTTTTAAACCAATCAAGCATCACCATGTTAAAAACTTAAAAATGTGCGATCATGTTATTGGTCTTGCATGTCACGATAGCGTTCCATGTGCATGGAGTCATGTTATTGGTCTTGCATGTTACAGTAGGGTTCCATGTTCATGTACCTGTATTTTAAACCAATCATGTGACATCATTTTGTTTTTGGTAAACTTGATCGAGAGTACCTATATCTAAAATTGTAAATTGTAAATTGTAAATTGAATCAAATATATTAGGTTACATTATACACACGCAATGCATGTGAAATACGTAGTCTTAGCTCTTAAGCATGATGAGATATAATCCTTTCATTCTTAGCTCTCAAGCATGATTATATTTAATTTACTACTGTTTTAGACTATAATTTTTCTTATTGGGGATGGCACGGTGGCATGAAACATGATCATGGTTATATGTGCGAATTTTAACAGCTAATACATTAGAGAAAACAATGTGCTAAATTTACGACCTAATTTTATTATAAAAAAAAAAATCAGATTTGATGAAAATATGACTAAATTTAAAACCTTTCAAGTGAAGCTAATTTTTTTTTGAATTGAGATCCAGCTTATGTGGTGGAGCCAATGAATTTGTTAGGTAACTAACTTTAGAGCCCACATATTTAGTAATAATAACTTGATCAATCATGATAATCATCATCTCTAGCTAACATGAGGTTTTGATTCCTTCAACTTTCAACCAAATAAACAAGATGCATCCCAAGTCGAAAGGCTATCTTTAAACCTTCAAAACCAATCCGATTTCCTGACACAACGATATTAGGGGCGGAGAGTTGGGTTAACCACACACCTAGTTAGCAATAATTTGAAATCAAACTTTTTTTTTTAATTTTTATGAAATTTGAATCTACTTACATGTGCTGTAAAACAACACTAGATCGTAGTGTTTGTGGCAAAACCGATTTGAATTTTTTTTTTTTTTTAACAAACGATATTATATATAACTAAGGGGATAGGGGAGTGGGTTAAGCCTCATGATGTGCTATGAATAATGTGGTTCAAATTCGTTTTTGGTGAGAACTGAACCTAAGACCTCTCACTTACAATTGAAGAGGAAATACCACTAAACTGTAGTACTAAATGACAAAACGATTTGAAAATTTTAAAGTGCAAGAAAACCAAGCTGTAAAACCAAAACTGTCCTTGAATGAAAGAAACTAAAACCCTAATTGAGGTTGGTTTTGGTTTCCCTTTATTTTGGTTCACATAAAGAAATATTAAGCTACCTGTATGAGTCGTCTGGCTTCAAAGGTCTTCGATCCCTATCCAACCCATGAAGCAAAAAATGCACATTCAATCGAGTGCAACATGTGACATGTTTGTGGTGCACATGGAGTCAAAAAGATGCAAAGCCAATTAGTTAGAACTCTGCATTTGCAGAAACAGTCAATTCAAAAGAACAAAAAGAAAAAAAAAATGGTTGGATTTAATTATATCCCACAAAAAAGAAAATAAAAAGGAAAATGAGTTGGATTAATTTAGACGTTGACTCATTGTACATTGCTGGCTATCGAAGCATGATATCATAAGCACAATCACTTGTAGAGAAACAAGCATACATTACCACCACCCAAAGTGGTCACCCTGTTTCGGGGGTAGGAGGAGGGTGCTTTTATTTAAATGGACATCTTGCATTCCTTTTATATCAATGCAATGAACGAGCGTTAAAATTAGATGAGTCTATGTTAATTTTTTTAGAGTGTCAAAAGTTACTTGACTTTGCAGTTAGTTTAATAATTGAAAGGTGATGAGTAGAACAAATGGCTGAAGGGATCGAAGAACTTGAAATGCATAAAGTCTACAACAAGGTCAAAGCACTGCTGATTTAAGATTCAATGTCTGATTCGGATCCATGACTAATCTTTTCAAAAAAAAGGGCGAGGCGAAATAAACTCGGTGTTTTGCTCTGATATAGGGCATTTTTTATCTTCGTTTAACCAAACCGAAGTTTTAAGATTTTATAACCTTTTTGGTATTTGATATTTGTTTATTTTGTTTTTTATTTGTACTCATGAATAATATAGAGTTAAGAGTTAAGCAACCGCTAGTAGATTTTAGTTTAGAGTACTTCGTTTAATTTTTTGGTTCGTTATATCACATTGTGATATATGGAGTAATTAGGGAAACCCTGAATTCTGAAATTCAACCCCCATTTCAAAATTAAAACCCTAATTCCCATTCACAATTTTTTTAAACCCTGAAATCATGACACGCCATAGTAATTTATCCCAAATTAAAACTCTAAATTCTAAAATTCATCCCCAATTCGAAATCAAAATCCTTAATTTCATAGTACCACAATTGTAATTAGATTTACTTTGAAGGAGATAGACGAGCGAGATGAATTGGTGGTGGTTGACTGCCGTTTAGAACGAGAGGGAGAGAGCCGATGACGAAGTAGGTGGCAGCTGGGTTTGAGATGGAGAGGAAAGAAAGGGAAAGAGACAATTGTGTGGTTTGGTTTGGCCGGAGAAGGAGAGGGAGAAGTCGTCAGAGTCTAGAGAGGAGAGACCGTCAGAGTCGAGAGAGATGGGCAGAGTCGTCGAGGAGAGAGAAAAGTTCATAAGTTCTGAGGTAAGGTCGAGAGAGAGAGTTGAGTTTAATTCAATGGTTGAGATTAAATCTTAAACAATCTGACGGTCATAAAATTTGGGTGGTGCTATCCACACACCTATTTTTACTCCTCACACACCTCTATCAAATTTCGGCTGTCGAATTGAATGAATTGAAAAAGACCAATGGATAAAATTTGACAAAGGTGTGTGAGAGGTAAAAAAAGAATGTTGGTAGAACTACTAATAAAATTAAAATTAAATATATATTTTTAATTTCGATTCAGCTCGGAATTACTGAAGTAACAAGCCTGTGATCCCGCAACTCGTATTGGACTTTCGAAAATTTTCGGCTACAGTTACTAAATGGTTTAGTATAATCGGTTCCTTATTATTCGAGTTGGTATAGGCACGGTTCGGTCTTTTCGAATATTTTTTCGAGCCCTAGTATAAACTAAGAAATACTTGGAAATCTCATATATTATATATCTATGTTGGGTCAGGCCATGTACATAGAGATGAATAAGATGATGAGTACATATCCTCTCTCTCCATATCTAAAAAAACTGAGCTTAAGGATCAAATGATCCGGACCGTTGAAATTTGATCCAAATGTTACAATTATTATAACTTTTAGAGGAACTCTCTGTTTGTAGCCGTTTGATCAAATTTCAACAACCCGAATCATTTGATCCTTAAGTTCAGTTTTTTTAAATTCGGTGAGGATCTGTACTCTCAGATGATAGCCACTCAACAGATAACCTAAACATTGTAGCTGCCAGCTGGCGAAAATAAATTATGGATAACAAAATTGTCCTATATTTCCAGTTGAACATTATCTTATTGAGGATAATTATTAAAAAAATCAACTCACATCCAAGAAAGAAAAAAAAGGGGCTTATTTTTTAGGTAAAAAGTTGCTTTGTACCTTAATTATACACATGTGAGAAAACGACTCGCATCAGTCAGTGACGGTATAGCGGCCGGAAAAATTTTTGGGAAACGTCTCTGATGTCCTCTTAATTATTCAAGTAGTAATCACTTGTGCACATAAGGTATTCAACAAATTTAATTAACACTTCAGTGGCAGTGTTAGAATTTTAGCTTATGAGCTCAAAAGTTTCAATTTGAAACTCTCGTAATCATGAGGTGAGCAATTGACACTCGTCGTTTTGGGTTTGCTATGGTATCTTCATCATCATCCTCTTTTTTTTAACCTAAACCCCAAACCCTCTGACTCTCTTCCTCTCTCCCTCCTCCCCAAAGCTCACAAACAACGGATTGCTTGAACAAAGTAGGAGCCACTGACCTCAAATCAAATCCGCTAAAAGAAATTAAACTAAAAATGTCAAATTGGGGCATCGAGCGTACGAAAAAACCTTGAAAATCATAACCATAGCACTAAAAATGTTAGGTGGGCCTGTGACCAACGTCGTCCCTTCATTGCTCATCCTTTGCAACACTTGGCAACGTCTCTGTGTGTACTAAATGGCTCGGCAGATGACTATAGTCTACCAACCATTCGACGAAATGCCACACTAAAAAAATTACAAGTTGCTTCATCCAAAATTTTTTTGTGCCTAGTGAGCAAAATTTCCTTTCTAACTCTCCTCAGATTTTTTTGGGGATCCGCTACTGCGCATCACTTAGTACTGTAAATAGGTAATGTTTATTTTATCGATAAGTAAAATGTCTTAAATTCAATAAGCGACAAGTTTTATTAATACAATATATCGTTATATTAAAAAAAAAAACTTTGCTTTGAGAGTGTGAGACAATGAAGTTTGTTTCAGTTTGAGGCAAGTTACAAACTCATAGCACTTCCACCCCTCTCAAATCCCCTCCCTCCTCCCAAAACTCCTCCACCCCATTCCAATCCACTGGCCTCTTGAGGAGCCTAGTTGCTCACCTAGGCTAAAATTGACTAGCCTAGCCCATAGGCCATGTGATGCAAGGATAATCTAAGCTATAATTAAAAAATTAATACTAAAAAAATATATATAATTAAAAATTAATAAAAAGTATAAAAATATAATTAAAAATATAAAAAAATTAATCATAAAAATTAATTAAAAATACAAAAAAATATAAGAAAATAATATTTTTTTAATCTATAAATACCTTCCTTCACCTCACACCACATTTCAATATTTTCAAATACTTTCAACCAAGCTTTATTATCATCGGAAATTAAAAATAAATTATTTTTATTATTTTATAAAAAAATAATAATATTTTCATACGAATTGTCTACACTATTCAATTTAGGGTGGAAATGCACTTGGGCAGTTACTATCCACTAAGGGCAGTTACTATTCACTTAGGGGGATTGAATTGCCTATTGCCTGTGTGCTTTTTAGGGTGGAAATACTCTGATAGATAACAACTTGGAACAGTGATTGCAGTACGAAACAAAAACATACTCTTTTCGTCGATAATAGTTTTGCCCTCATAGAAATCTCTCTGCTTACAAAAATGAAGGGACAAAATACTTGAAAGCTCCATCATTCAAAATACAGAAATATTTAACTAGAAGAGTTAAAAAATAAATAAAACATATATTTTAGCTATATTCACAGCTAGCCTAAGAAATTACAAACAAATTAAGAAGAGTGTTACTAAGCCCACCCCAATATCTTATTTCTCCATCCACTTTGAAATGATAATTTGATTGACAACTTTATCCTTGTAGAAATCGATTGCAGTTTCAAACATTCAAGCTTTCAAAGAAGAAACCATGGAGAAAGCAAAGAATAAAAGGGAGGTGAAGGCTTCAAAATCACAATCGCGCTCGCCAGCGGTTTCACCAGAATTTGGGAGAGGATTTAGTAAACAATCCTATTTTAGTGTAGAGGATTTTACAGAGTTTTCTATTCGCCGGAATTTGGGAGATGGTGGTGGTGGAATGGTGCCGAGGAGAAAGCATGAATGGGTGTTCAAAAGCTTTCACTGCTAAGTTTCCTTTGCCACCAGCAAGAGCTTCCTCTGATGGGTCTTTCCATTTGTCAACTACACAAGCATAACAGCAGTCGAACAAAAGGCGTTTGGAAGGGGAATTTGACGACGTTGTAAGCCTGTAACTGAGAGTGAGGAAGCATGACTCCATTATCTACCTCTTACCACTCTCTCTGTTTGATGATAATTTTTTTTTAATTATATTAATTCTTTTAAAGCAAAGGAAAATTGAAGAATAAATATATAGGGTTATTTTGGGAATAATGGTGTGTGGGAAAATAGTTTATATGTTTTTTTCACTTTTTATGGTGGGTGTAGATATAAGGTGAGTGAAAAAATAAGACACTGAGATAGACATATCACCACTCATTAAGAAACACCTCTCAATTACTATGGTGATAATTGCAATTAAGGGAGCTAATACAAGGCCATGTGTATTATGTGATAATTGCATTGTTACACTTCTTCAAATGACTATGGTTGAAGAAACACCCCTCAATTACTAGCTCCCTTGTCTTGGAAATAACTTGAATGTGGCACAGATTGGGTCACGTGATTAATAAATTAGTATACATGAGCGACTAAAATCAGACTGATAGAACAAAGATAATAAGATATTGCAAGTTCATTCGTAAATTACTGTTCATTTGATAATACGCGGAGGAATTTAAAACTTCGTGGAGTATGTTTTGTTTCTTGTTTACTTAGGTTTTTTTTTTTTGAAGTATTTTTAAAATGATTGAATGTGTATTTAGTGAAAATATTTCTTAAACTAATCTTTAGTAAAAATTCAAGCGAATCTTGAAAAAACACTTTAAGTGCTTCTCATAAGAAGCACATATCTGATGCTTCTTTCTATAAGCACTTCAAGTACTTTTGGAACACAAAATCTATTTCACCAGAAGCGCTTTTAATTATTTTAAAAACACTTCCAAACGAGCTCTTAGAAGGAAAAGCAACTTAAGAGCGTAGATTTTTGTTCTCAAACTATAATTCCCCAACTTAATGTGCACTATTGCATGGAGAAGGATTATCTCCTCTATTTTTTTCCCTCACCTCCTATTTGAACAGTCACGGTTAAGCCATGTCAACATTTTATATTAATTTTTTATAGAAAGAGAAAGACAAAATAGAAAGTCTGAGAGAAGGAAATGAAAGAGGTAGAAAGAGGAAGCGAGATAATCATAATCCCTATTGCATACGATATAGTGTTCACCCAAATGTGATAATTTTACTGGGAAAGCTGAGGGTTGTGTAGCATTTAGCTGTTTGTTATATATTTAACATAGTTTGGACATACTTTTTCCTCAGGCCTTCCTCTGTGTGTGAGGTAGAAAATCGAGTTACTCTTCCAGTAAGTCGGAAAGTTTGAATTTTATGAGAGCGATACTAATTCTTAAATTGGATCACTATATTAACTTCATGACTTAGATTCTTATATGATAAATCGCCAACTATTAATAATAGTGTTATAAAAATCGAACTGGAAATGTCTTATTTGTATACAGTATTTTAAAAAGCTCTGCATATGATCATTTAGACATACTCTAACCCTTACAGTAAAATTCAAATTTTAGGTTCTACATCTACTCAAACTTGCTCTAACCCTTGGGCTAAATATGAGTTTTAACCCAAATTCATTTTTGAGACAAATTTAGCCCAGGATTCCTCATGGGTTAGTGGGCTGCCTCACCATATATGTGTATTTTTTTTTAGTTTTATATTTATAAATTTATTGAATCTAACGAGTAAGATCTAATACGATCAAATCTAACAGTAAAAACAAAAGAACAGTCCAAATTTAAATTCAATAGCTAAAATAATTAAAAAAATAAAATTCTTCCATGTGTTTCATATTCTTTCATAATGTTCCACGAGTTTCATGGTGTTAGTTGAGTGATTTTCCAATATTGATCGGAATCTAAATATTTTTAGGTTAAAATGTCCATAAAATTAAATTAGGACAGTCTACATAATTTTTTCTTTTTAAAAGTTACTTAAAAAAATTGTCCTAAATTCATTTTTTAATAATCTAGAGCTAAAAATTTAATAAGAAGGTTGGAGCAGAAAAACTGTTTCTGAGTTAAAAGTTTTAGTTTTTAATCCAAATGTTGGAGATGGTTTTAGGCTTGCCTAGATGCTAGGCAGTTGGCTAACCACAATTAATCTCTAGACGTTTTAAAAATAAATAAAACACCTAAATCTTATTTGTATTATTGTATATATGAAAATCAAATTCATCTGAACAAATGTGAACGAGTTTGATTTAATTTCAGCATGGAGATCTTTAAAAAAGAAAAACAACTAAGAAAAACGTGATGCATTGCCAAGTCAACATAAGAGAGAGCATGCTGGACAACGTTTTTCCACTTTAACAACCCCAGGTGACATGACAACCGCAGAGAGACCTTAGACTTTGAAGAAAGTATGGTGTGCGTTACAGCCCAGGTCAACACGCCTTGTCCTTAATACGGCTTTAGGTTGTATGCGTGAATTAAATCAGTTAATAAGTTAATAAAGATATTCGCTCTTTTTTTATGTTCTAGTTTAACACATTTTATTGATAATGTTTATTTTTTTTTTATACGGATAATAGTGGGGAAGAGAGGATAATCAAACTGGGGACTTGAGGTCAAGCAAGAGCATGGTAGAAAAAAAAAATAGTGTTATCCACACATTTTTTTTACTTTCTACACATTCTTATTAATTTTGACAATTGATATTCTTTAATTTATTCGATTTGAAAACCGAAAATATTTTTTTGATTAGAATCAATACAATCTTTATAAAGTTCCTCCTCCGAATGAAATTCAATAGGATCCAGAGAGACCATGTCTTCGTTCATAGGATTCCAAGAATTGAAAGAGGTATATCAGAAGTAAAAGTTAGTGTGTGAATAACTACAAAAAAAATTAACGTTATTAGGTTCGTTATGCGGTATACGAAATACCGGTTATCGGTAGAGTGTAGAGAGCATAAACTCTAGAGTAGAGTGTGATTATTAACCGTAGGTGAAAATTTAACCCAAGTAAACAAAAAAGGACCCAACCCAACTCAACCTTTTCTCCTACACTAGCAATACAGGCACAAAATTTTCCTCATTCAACCCTCTCCCCTATACTTTCTCTCTCTAAAATCCACTCCTTTTCTCTCTCTAAAATTTCCATACCAAAATTAACGGCATATTCCTCTCTCTCTCTCTCTCTCTCTCTCTCTCTGTTCTTCCTCCCAAAGTTTCTCGGAAAATCCTTCACTGCAAACCCAAGAACCCATCAGAAACATTTATTTTCCCGGGAACCAAACAGCCCCCAGAGAATTTTTTTTTTTTAATTCAGATTGAGGGTTGCTCTCCTCAAATTTTCTTCTCTTTCTTGGTGGGTCGGTGGGTAGGGGGACTGATTCAAAAGAATGGTGGTGAAGATGATGAGGTGGCGACCGTGGCCGCCTCTGACGACGAAGAAGTACGAGGTGAGGCTGGTGGTGCGGAGGCTGGAGGGCTGGGATCTGGTGAGGGAGGGTGCAGGCGGGGCCGGTCCACATGACCAAGAAAAAGAGGACAAGTGGTCAGCGGAGATTAGGTGGAAGGGATCCAAGGTCAAGGTTGGGGCTTTGAGCTCTCTCCGGCGCGCCGTCGTCAAGAGGAACTTTACCAGAGAGGTCGAGGCTTCGTCTGAAGACGGCGTTGTTTCCTGGGACGAGGAGTTTCACAGCGTTTGCTCTCTCTCGGCTTACAAGGACAATGTATTTCACCCTTGGGAGATCGTATTTACTGTCTTTAATGTAAGTTTCGATTTTGCGCTTCGATCTTTCTCAAATATCTTTTCTTTAATTTGAAATTATAAATTAAATTTGTGATTTTAGAGAATTTATTGTGAAATTAGCTTGAAATTAGAGACATGGTTTTGTGAATTTAAGTTGAGATGGTTTTTTTTTATTTTTTTTTTCCTTTTTTTTCGTAATTACAGTTGCTTTCATTTGATTTGTAGGGATGATTTGTTTTTAATTTTTGTTCATGGTTGAAAAAAAATTAATCTTTGTGTATAATCGAAGGGTTGGATTTGGTTTTATACAATTAGTTTGGTCAATTTTCGGCTATCCGACTTTTTCGGAGGGGCATTGACCGGAGGATCTTTCACTCGACTGAGAGTTTACTATTTGAGTTGGGGAAGGGTTATTGGAAATGATATCCTGATCCTCAAAGGGTTTTTTTTCATCCCATAAGTTTTACAAGTGTACGAATAGTCGCTTCAATTGCGCGTTCGTTGGTTTAAATCGCTGCAAATTGTAATCTGTTTTTCACTTAGGTTGCATGATTGATTTGAATTTAACACCTCTGTACTCAGAATTGGTTATTTCGTTATGGGTTTTCCGTGATTTGGTGCGCAAAGCAGATGTGATTTTTTGTAAACTTTGATTACTATTTTGTAGAGAACTAAGGTGCAATTATAATACAGGGTTTGAATCAAGGTGCCAAAAGTAAGGCTCCTGCTGTTGGAACGGCATCAGTGAACCTTGCTGAATTTGTTTCGGAAGCTGAACAGAAGGAGATTGAGTTACACATCCCCCTCGCCTCATCTGGTTCTGCTGCTGAACTTTGTGTATGTTTCTCCCCATTAGTTTCTAGTTCTTTCTTCTTCCACGTGTGTTATCCTTTCTCGGTAGAATTAGTTTGGTTCAGTTGCTGCCTAACTCTTTGAAGTTCTACAATTGCTGATATCAAGTTATGCTAAACTTTCAGATATCACTCAGCTTATTGGAACTGAGAACTACTCAAGAAATTACAGAGCCAGTGCAGAGATCAATTTTGCCTGTTCAATCACCTCCCCAGTCAACAGAAACTGTATCTCCAGAAAAAGACGAGCTTTCTGCTCTGAAAGCTGGTCTTAGAAAAGTAAAGATTTTCACAGAGTATGTGTCTGCCAGAAAAGCAAAAAAGCCCTGCCGTGAGGAGGATGGCGGTAGTGAGGGCAGGTGTTCTGCTAGGAGTGAGGATGGTGATTATAATTATCCTTTTGACTCTGATTCGCTTGATGAATTTGAGGAAGGTGAATCAGAAGAGGTCAAAGAGGATTCCAGCGTTCGGAAGTCATTCAGTTATGGCACGCTGGCTCATGCAAATTATGCTGGGGGATCAATTTACTCCAATATGAGAATCAATAGTGAAGATGAGGACTGGGTTTACTACAGCAATCGCAAATCAGATGTGGAATGCTCACAAACTGAGGAACCCACTGCACCAGTGTCTGAGCCGCCTGCAAGTTCAAAACGAGGCTTACTATCTTGGAGGAAGAGAAAGTTGAGCTTCATTCGGTCTCCCAAGGCCAAAGGAGAACCTTTGTTAAAGAAGGCCTATGGTGAAGAAGGTGGTGATGACATTGACTTTGATCGTCGGCAGCTTAGCTCTGATGAATCTCTATCTCTCGGCGTAAGTATCCACTTCTAAATCTTCTCGTTATCATGGTTTACTAAGATCTTGGTGTTGTGGTATACTCATTTTGCTCTTCAGTAAAGGATAAAGAGATTGAAAGCTAAAAATCTCATATGGTGTTTTAAAAGATTAGATAGGTTGTACTGTCAATTACTCACCACATGGCTAATTAGTTGAAGCTTGATTACTAAGTTTGTTGATTGACTCAGGTTTAGTTGTAATTTGAATTCTGAATTTCCTTGGAAACATCTCGCTTAATGCTTTTCTGTGTGAAAATTCTTTTGCAAATCTCTCAACTTGTCCTGAAATTTACAACAAATTAAGGTAGTTGAACCTAGACAAAAACCAACATCCAGTCAAAAGTGTCTGAACATAGCTAAAGTATGAGACGTGTTTATCATTTTCAGCATCTAATAGTTAATTTCCTCTCAGAATCTCTTAAAAATAAAAGTTAAGTGCTTAGGTTCTGATTATAGTTAATACAATTTGGCAGTGGAATAAGACGGAGGAGGATTCATCTGCTAACCGGTCGTCAGTGTCTGAATTTGGGGATGATAATTTTGCCATCGGCAGTTGGGAGCACAAGGAAGTGACAAACCGCGATGGACACATGAAGCTTCACACCCAGATCTTTTCTGCTTCTATTGATCAGCGTAGTGAGCGAGCAGCGGGCGAGAGTGCTTGTACAGCTCTGGTTGCAGTGATTGCTGATTGGTTTCAGAATAACCTAGAGCTCATGCCCATAAAGTCTCAGTTTGATAGTTTGATTCGGGAAGGCTCATTAGAGTGGAGGAATCTCTGTGAAAATGAGACCTACAGGGAGCGATTCCCCGACAAGCACTTTGATCTTGAGACGGTCCTGCAAGCAAAAATACGTCCTCTTTCTGTAGTTCCTGGGAAATCGTTCATTGGGTTTTTCCATCCTGAGGTTGTGGACGAGGGACAATTTGACTTTTTACATGGTGCAATGTCCTTTGATAACATTTGGGATGAGATTAGCCGCGCTGGATCAGAATGTGCTAGCAATGGCGAACCTCAAATTTATGTCGTCAGCTGGAATGACCATTTCTTCATTCTCAAGGTTGAAGCTGAAGCTTACTACATCATCGACACATTAGGGGAGAGGCTCTATGAAGGCTGCAACCAGGCCTACATCTTAAAATTCGACAGCAACACGACAATTTACAAAATGAAAAATATTGCACAATCATCTGATGATAAACCGACAACCAGTGATCAGCAAATTGTGGCAGCAGAAGCAGGAGAATCCAGGAACCAGCAGGTCAGTGCAAAGGAGGATGAATCTACAGTAGAGGCAGAGATAACCAAGCCAGAGGAGCCGAAGGAGGAAGAGGAGGTGGTGTGTCAAGGGAAGGAGTCCTGCAAAGAGTATATAAAGAGCTTTTTGGCTGCGATTCCAATAAGGGAGTTGCAGGCGGATCTCAAGAAAGGACTAATGTCGTCCACACCTCTCCATCACCGGTTACAGATTGAGTTCCACTACACCCAGTTGCTAAAACTGCTGCCGGCTACTCCAGCAGCAGAAATGGCCGCAGGCGCTTCACAAAGTCCCCAACTTTCAACAACAGAGGTTGCGGCATAGGAGAAACGTAAATGGTAGGAAGTGTGATTACCCTAACTGTATTTTCGCTTATATTATCTTTTTTTCTTTCAACTGAGTGTTCTTCATGGGAACTGGATTAACCGATAGGAAACCGCTTAAGCGTTTTGAGGGCCATGGGAGAGGTAAAAACTGTGTCTCTTCTAAGTTAGGCTGGAAAATGGAAGTGTAAGTGTCCACTGTTTCGAGATTAACTTGCTTATTCTCACTGGGAAATGAGTAATTCTGTAACATGACCCTGTAAATTGTAATTTCACTTTCAGTTGACTGAGCTCTGACTTCTTATCGATATCGAAATCTTTTGGCACATTTCATATTTCCTTTTTTCATTGGCTTTTGACTTTTGCAGTTTGATGTAGTGATGTCCAACTATTTTGTTCTGCAGCTGCTTTCTTTGTCATTTCAATTTCCCATGTGATTTCTGAGAGTTTTTTCTAGGATTGAATTGCACTAATAGTCCCTGTAGTTTACTTCGATTTTCAATTTCGTCCTTATAGTTTCATTCTGTTGGCTCCTTTAGTCTATCCTATCAAATAAGGCCAAATTTCGCCAATTTTGGTTTTTGAAATTAAAAGATGTGCACAAAAATGAATGGAAAGATAAAACTTGGTTTGTTTGGGACTGCTTAGAAGTTGTTATGTCAAATGTAGCCAGAAACGGTCTTGGTTACTAGAAAGCCTTGATCTAAATTGAAAATATCACGAACCTACACCGACTCAAATGTAACAAAAAATAAAACATGGACGAAAGTGAAAATCCTAGTAAACAACACTGACTGTAGTGCAATTTTCTCCATATTTTATTGATGCCTGGTTATTCCATTCTCTATGTTTGTGGTAAAACCAGATATTCCATTCCCAAATTTGATGCATCTCATTAGCTGTAAAGATGCATGGGAAACCTTTTCCCAAAAATATATATATATTAAAAAAAAAAAAAAACCAAAAAGATGGATGATGAAGCTTTCAAGTTTCGGTGTTGGAGGACATGAAAAAGATGCTTTCAAAAACATACACGCTGCCTTGGAGGAAAAGTTGTGGTCTGGAAATGGTTTCCACCACTAGGGCACCACTCTACCTAAAATAATATGACATATTTGTTAGGGTTAGGTTTTTGCATATGGCATCATCCAATCAAAGGCATGTGGGGTGTTTGTTATTAGGGTTTTTCTTTAGAATTTTGGCCCCTGCAGTGCACGTTAGACCAGGTAATTTCTTACACGATCCGTTAACACGACACAAAAATAATGGATTTTGGTTCAACACGATAACTAATCGGGTCATTATCGGGTCACATGATAATAATCCGTTAATAACGGATCCTTAACAGGTTTACATAAGAGTGACACGTGAATAACTTGTTTCGACACGATAATAAAAAAGTTATTTTGATGATTTTAATTTTTTAAACTACAAAGAAAAACTTACTATAAAATACATTAGATATAATGAATATGTATATATTGTTTATTAATTATTATTCTATATAAAATTTAAAATTTAAGTTTTATTTATTTATTTATTTTTATAGTATATTATAGGCAAAGTGTAACAGCCCATCCCGGAAATTACGTCACTAGGGACGTGAAAGGACGAAAATACCCTCGCGGGGATTATTGACATGTGTGTATGTATGTGTGTGAAATTGCCCAATGGTGCACTACCCTAAATAATTGGAACCAATCAAATTATTGGTCCTTGAATTTGATTGGTGACTAAGTGACCACACACACACACACACACACACCTCACGTTTTCTCTCTTCCTGTCACTCTCTCTCTCTCTCTCGAACTTGTCACTCTCTCTCTTCCCTCACGTACGGACCACACCCAAAGGACACCAAATCTTCACGGATCGACGCAGAAAAGGGTTCCATTGTGTTCCTGAGGTCCATACGAACTCGTCGACACCAGTTTCAGGTAAGAACTCGTACGATTTCATGTCGAAAACCTAAGGTCCGTTTTGAGCACTATTCATCAACTTTTTATTGGCTTTGTTTTAGGACAATCCAAGCTCACAGGGAGCTTTGTGAGACCTTCACAAACCTCGGAGTGTATCGTTGGCTCGAGTTGGACGTCGGGAAACCCCAGTTCGAAAGTGGCCGATTTTTGAGATTTTGCTCCGTCGTGATTCGAAGCTTTTTCGAGGTTTTTGAAGGTATAGCCCTCTTCCTCTCTTAATTTAGAGCATGTAGGAAGAAAAATGAGTTGAAATGGTGAAGAAATGGCCGAGATATGGCGAGTTGCAGGTTTCCGACGACCTGTGGCCGGCGCCGGCGACCCAGGGTTGAAGACGACACGCGCCAGGCGCGTGCCATGCGCGTGGGGGCACGTTTCACAGTTCCCTGTCAGGTGCGTGGGGGCGCGTGAGCTACAGTAAAATTATTTAAAAATATCACGACGCTCGTGACGTCGTGTAGGTCTCGTTGGTATATTCATATGTCAAAATTAAGCTACGTATGAGAAGTTATTAGTAATTGTCGTTTATGTGCGTTAATTAACGTTATTTCAGTTAGTTCTCATATAGGCGAGACCTATCCAGAGGACGAGCGTAGCCAGGCTAGGCACGGAGTTTACGACCCGTCTACATACCAGTGAGTGGGCAGTTATTTTTCCATATATACCTATATAAATGAGTTTTGCCCAGAAAATCAGTTTAAATGAAATGTGATATGAAATGCGATATGAAATGCCATGCAAAGTATCTATTTGTTTAATTATGCATTATTGATTGTTTATATTAATGTTAGTGCTGAGGATGCACATGTAAGTGGCAGGTAAGCTTATATGCTAGTTATTGTGAACGAATGAGGAAATGTGATGTGATGTGATGTGATATGATTAGAGCTCATAAACCTGCACACTGATATTAGTGCTCACGCCCAGAGAGGGGCTCAGTCTTTCACATGTTGTTCACCTCCCGCACCGCATGCTCGCCTTGGATCCAAGTTAGGTGCTCAGTCCTGTCGAATAGGCCACTATAGGTGGATTCGACTCGTAGGTGACCCGCGATTTATCGCTCAGTCTTCACGTGATTGTATCACTAGAGCATATTAGTTTATTATCAGTGATATTGTGCAGACCACTAGAGGTGGTATTGATGTGTGTGCAGGGTATATATATGATTTGATTATGATGATTGTGAGTTACATGATTTGATGAGTTGATATGAGCTATATACAGCCGAGGGCTGAGATGATATTTGAGTATTCAATCACATTCACAGAGTTGCTTTGGCATTCAGTTTATACTTTGGCATGGCATATGCATACTTTCATACATGCGTATTTTCCAGTGGGTTTTGAGAAATATATATATATATATATATATATATATATATGAGTATATACTTTATTTCTGGGAAATTATACAGGTTTTACGGCGAGGGGTTATAACTTTTGAAAGGAAAGGTTTTGAAAAGAATTGTTGCTGACCCACTCAGTTTTATGTTTTTCGCCCCTCCAGGTATTAGGTAGCGTTCGTTGGTGGCATACGAGGAGCTCATCGGACGTTCTGACAGAATTCCATTTATGTAGGACCACCTTCGGGTGTTATTTCTATTCAGTACTTCTGCTTGACTGCACGTAGACTATTATACTCTGTATTATTGAAATTCACACTTCTTGTACACTAGTATTGCTAGTGTTTCGGTTTTAATTGGTTCGTATCCTTGAATTGATCCTGCTTCCGCACAGTGCACATAGCTTACGTCACGTTCACGTGACGGCCAGCACGCCCTACCTTCGGGATGGGGTGTGTCACAAAGATTGAGATTAAAAATCATAAAACACATTAAAAATAAAAATATCAAGTAATTTAAAAATACCAAACACATTAAAAAAATTATAATAATTAATTTACATGTGTGAAAAATATGAAGAAAAAAAAATGCAAACGCTCGTAGTCGCATCCTCTATGCTTTGAGGATGGGTATATTATCGTTTGAATTTTTAAAACCATACAAACTCTCATGAATAATATTTTAAGGGAGTTCAAAATAAACAAAATTCATAATCATTAATGTATAAGTTTGAAAGATGTGAAAGAATAATAAACGTTCATAATTGCATCCTCAACGCTTAGACGATGGTTACATGGTCGTTTAGATTTTAAAACCCTCCAAATCTCATGTACAGTGTTTTTTTATTTGAGTGCAAAATTAATAAAATTAATAATAATTATTGTAGAAGTGTGAAAAATGTAATCACTCGTAATGAAAAGCTTTACAACTTTTATGAAAGTGTCAACTCCGAAATTTAGTATGTATATACTAATTTAGTATTATGTTTTACATTTTTTTTGGGTTAAATTATGTTTTACATTTTCATTTTTATTGATTTAAAATATATTTTTCTTAAAGAGTAACGGGTCGGGTCATATTACCTGATAATATTAACGGGTTGATTTTGGGTCGGGTCATATTACCCGTTTACTTTAACGGGTATTATACGACACGACCCGTTAAACTATTGGATATGACACGAAAACGACACGAAAACGAGAAACACGACATGAATGCTAAGTCTAGTGCACGTTGAGAATCTATGGATTGTTGGTACAAGTTTCTGTCATTGTTCCATGTTGTTTGGTTCAACTTGCCCCACGTACATGTCACTCAAAGCTTGGGTGAAAATGTCATCTAACCTAACGGGAGAGTGAATTCGAACCCTCGGATAAGGAGTGAGTTGATGATTGAATTAATTGAAATGAATGTCGTTTTATTCGATAAAAATATGACCTGTAGGATTTCAAGTATGAATGCGTGATTCAAATTGACGTTGTGATAACACATAACAAAAACAAAATGTTCAATGATTTTCTATAACAATTAAATTTCACATTTATAATCATTTGGCCTAATCTACAAAACTGACTACCACAAACTACTTCACTATTCTATTTCAATTTTTTTTAATATAAGTGATAATTTATAGTACATTTGTTTAAATTACGGCAAACATGGATTCAAATTTGGATGGAAAAAGAGAAAGCACACTGCTTTAACTAACTTAGATAAGTTAAAATCAACTTATTTCTGATATCTTTTAGGTAATGTATGTAGCATAATCTAAATAGACGTTTATTGATACTATATTCTAAAGTACAAATACCTCGTTATTTATATTATAACACGTGACTACTTATATTAAGCGATCAGGATAGTAGGACACAACAGTATTTTTTTGGTCGGTTCCTTTGCATTTTCAAGTCAAATTTCGATTTGTTTCTTTTGATAATTACCATGTGATGGTCAACTTCCGGCTTTAGCTTAGCTGACTTTTGAGGCATTGAAGATTGAAGAAAACAACCAGAAACGCCAAGACAAATGCCTTGTTGAAGTAATTGTATTTACAACACAAATCCAACAGCTTGAATGGAACAATTGACAAAAAGTTAGAAGGGCCATCAACATAATGGATAGGGTTGAGCCATATTTTTATATTTCTCAGTCTATGAAAAAAAAGGGGAGGATTTTTCACTTACTAAGATTTTTTTTTTTTCCCTGACAAATGATAGTAATAGTGAGTTAAATTGTTAATATTAGATAAGAGGAAAATTGGTGGAAATCAAACTCCCATCAGAATGCGCAACCATTTCCACCACTGCAAAAGGAAAAAAGACATAAACTTTTAATACAAAGCTTTTAATATTTTCTCAATTGGGACCGATTTATGGGCATGAAAGTGGTTGGTGTTTTTTTTTTTTTTTTGGTCAAATAATAGATTTTGTTAGATTAGATGTTAGATTAGCTACCGACGGGGTTTGAACCCACGCCATCAAGTAAGGGCTCAACACCTTACCACTACTGTGGTAAAAGACCAATTGCAAGTGGTTGGTGTTAGAAGATTGCATTTAGCCTGATACACACACACACATATATATTTTTTTCAATCTTGTAATAATTGGGTAGCTTTCAAGTTTAATACATGTTATTTAGACAAATTTTTCAATATTCACAAAATTCACATATATTCTATATGTATTTTTAAGATGTTATTGTAAAAAAAAAAATAAAATTAATACTTATAATAAATGAATATTACAGTTAAAAAATGGCCGAATTTTTCAAATTATCTTTTTACTTTTAGAAAAGTTGCTGAGTAATACACATATGTTTTTATGTACTATACCCGTTCCATAATTTACTAATTATGATTTAAACATAGCATGTTTATCAAATCATTCATGCGAATATGCTATGCACTTAGGGGGAAAAAAGAGACCATGACTTAAAATTATTGTAACAAAAAGATAGGTATTTATTAGAGTTGATGTGAAAAAAAAGGGAAAACAACCAAAAGACAACAACAAAAACACACACAAAAGAAGTACATTGCCACTTTTCTGTATTCTTCAGGTTTTTATTGGTAAGCTGCATGTAAGTAAATTGCAATTCAAGGAGTGAACGGGTTTTGCCAAGTTTTGTAAACGTCACAAGGAACTCCAACATCACCTCCATTGTTGCTACCTCCAAATTGCCCACCTGCATCACTTCCACCACTGCTATTTCCAAACAGTCCATAAGGCAGTCCTATTATATCTGTTTCAGAACCTCTTATGCTACCATCATAAGGCAGATTCCCCAACACATTATTGCCACTTCCATTAGCATTCAAATATTGCAGCATCCTGTAATCCATATGTGGTGCCGGTATCATACAACTTCCACCATCAGTCACACCGAAATTTTCGTAAAACGATCCCATATTGCTCCCGTCGTTGTTCCAGCTAAAGTTTTTACTTGACATTCCAAAATCACTTTTGGCATAACCTACATTACCACTAAAATTCTCATGCATCAACCTTGTATCATTTGGAACATGAATATTAGAAGTATTGCCAAAATATTCATGTAGTGACAACCCCATATCACTCATAACCCCATTGTTACTACTACCAATAGTAGTCATGTTGCTAGCCTTGCTACTACAACCACCAAAATTAACCATGTTTTCGATCTGCTTCCCTTTTTCTTTTCTCAAATCATCAAATAAAGACTCTGTAGGGTTCCATCTATTCGGAACACTGATATTTTCCTCCGCACCATCCTGATGAGGATAAAAATCATTTGGTAGAAGAGTCAAATCACGCTCCTTATACTCAATCCATTTCCCAATCTCCTTCATCTTTTCCTCCAAAAAGGAAACCAAACCTGTTAGTTCGTTAGTTTGAAATTCATCTAATGGCTTACCATTTTCAGCTTGGTGCATAATTTCATCCATCTCCATTTGGTTGTTGGTTTTGCGAATCTTCTTGAGTTCCTCTTGCAATTTTGCTACTTTCTCCTTATAGTAAGCCTCTTGGTTTACCATTTTCTTGTATCGATCAATTTTTGATACCCCCTGGAACCTTGTGACCAGTTTTTCCACAACTTGGCGTGATGGCCACACAGTTAGCTCGTCGTCGTCTGCGCCATAAACAATGATAAAGCCATGAATAGCACACAAGATTGCTCATTCATTTTCTTAAACAAGTTTTCCTTTCGCTTTTCGAATGTAGATTTTCGAACTTTATCATTCACTATCCAGGCAAGCTTCACTCTTTTCCTAGTCATGGTTGATATGCTATTATTTCACTATCTCTGTGTTTCTAAGCAAGTTCTATTGCTTTAAACCACACTATGAGAGTATATATAGGAGTAGAGACATGACTCAACGACCTTATTCTAAAAGCAAAATTGGAAAATGAAACAAATCAACGGCGCAAGCTGTTTTGGTGAAAAGTAGTTATGCATAAAAGTTAAAAAAAAAAATCTAATACGGTTTTTCCTAATTAGTAACATAATTTAATTTCGCATATAGCTACTTTGCGCAATTCGTTATTATTAAATGCGGTATATAAAAAAGATATCTATGCCATCTAGAAGCCAATATGTATTTTAAAAGAATTAA
This sequence comes from Heteromeles arbutifolia, assembly GCA_024362995.1. Lineage (NCBI taxonomy): Eukaryota > Viridiplantae > Streptophyta > Magnoliopsida > Rosales > Rosaceae > Heteromeles > Heteromeles arbutifolia. The sequence continues at coordinate 28,047,960 of JANCRC010000014.1, forward strand.
TTTATGTATTATGGTACAAATTAACTTTATTCGTAAGGAAATAGGAGTGTGTTTAGGCTATTTTCAATGAGGAGGGCTCAAGTCTAAAGGGCTAAAGGGTCAAAATATGTATTGATTTGTACAAAAATCATCTACATCAAAAAATTAAGCTAAAATTCAATGAAGCTCATCTGGCCAAAATATGGTCGAAGGTATTGGGCTAGCCAAATTTAGCCAAGTTTTAACAAAAGTAGTATAAACGAGAAGTATGACACGCGCACAACCCGATCTGCTTTAAACCATACCAAATGTCAATGTGTAGGCACATTGTTAAAAATGTGATGAGACCCTCCTCCCCTTGGGGATGAATGTTCCATACCGCAAACCAAATGGACTTGGCCTCGTAGGGGTGCAAATGTAAATTAAAACTTAAATATATATATATATATATATATATATATATATATATATACACATTTTTTTTTTTACATCTTTTGGTAATGGGTCATGCCAATCAAAGAGAGAAAATTAAATAGAATCTCAAATTTACATCTCTCTTATTGGAGTAGAGCTCTCATCTACTTCCAAAAATGTAAAATAAAATGTAAACATAATTTTTGCATCTTAAATTTACATCTCGCCATTGGAGATGCTCTTAATTTGATTGGTATCTTTTCTCTCCTCTTGCCCATCAAAATACAAAAGAATTGAGACTAAAAGTTATGAAACTTAAAGCCGCTGCTACATTATTCTTCCCTTATAAGTGAGAGATTTTAGGTTTAACTCTCCTGAATGATGAGTTTGACACTAAATTATTGTGACTTAGTCTAAATTTTTAACTCTTAGTGTAAATATTCATTATGTTTATAAAAAAATATTATATGCTTTATCCCTTTAATATAAAGTTGCTGGCCTGAATGTTCATTATTATGAGCCCCACAGCATCCATTTAGTATATAAACATAAACTTTATAATACCAATCAATGACTTTATCCAAAGTTTAGGAAGACCCATGTGCGTGTTCTTCCATAGCCCATCATTGGAGAATTTGTATCCGACCACAATTACAACTTTCATATCTACTTGCAACCTCACCACAATTCAGCATAATCAATTCCTAAACCCTATACTATTATGACATAATCCAAACTAAATGAGTCTAAATCTAGTTCAAGCATGATGTTTTATCTAAAACAGATGCGGTGTTCCTTGGCGTCTGAAGGCTATTATTGAAGACATTCGGTGGATCGCTTCCTCTTTTATCCATATTTCTTGAAGCTATATTTTTAGGAAGGCAAATTTTCTTACGGATGCTGTTGCTAATTTAGGCCGAGAATACTCATATTTGGGGATAGGTCGCTACCGCCAGCAGCGTACCCTGATTTTTTATTTGACAAACTTGGCTCCGGTTGTGCTCGTGATTTCTCGTTCTAATGTATCTTCTTTCTCTTAAAAAAGGCTGTTTTGCAGTTGTTTTGGCTTTGAAACCGAAACGAATGGAAATGAAAACTTCCTTACGAAAAGAACATTATAAATATTACAATCTACTATACATATCAGATCCCTACAACTGAAATTCTACAGCATCAAATTGTTAGTTCTTCATACTTCGGACAAGCCATGGCATCACAAACACTAAGCGTCTTACAACTCGAAAAGTTACAACAAGAAAACAGGAAAAACTAGTTTAGTTTTCAGCAGCAGATGGAGCACTTAGTCAAACCATTTTCGTTGCACTCCGGACATCTAATGCACAACTCGTCGTGTTCATGATCACCATCCGTGAAAACTTTGCGACTGCCATTGCAATTGACGCACACAATGAAGCGCACGTTGGCACAGCCGGTGCATGGGGAGCTAGACTGGTCGATTGGGATTCCTTCTAAGAGCTTCTTCAGCTTGCCTTGTTCATGAAGTCTTATAACTTCTTCAGCTCCACCAATGTACCTTCCCTTGATGAAAAACCTCGGAGGGATCACTCTACCACCAAATATAGTCCACAACTCTTCCCTAAATTCCATGTGCATTGAAACGTCCCTTTCATATACCGATACTTTGAAACTTTCCAGCAAAAAACGGATTGCCTTGCAGTCCTCGAATGTTTTCCTAACGCCTGTCATGCTTGTTGAATATAGAATGACAGAATCGCCTCCTCCTGGCGGACACTTCTCTTCGAAATCTAACAAAGACGGAAGTTCATCATCCTCATCATCATCCTCTGCATCATGAAAAATGTCATCCTCCACACCTGTTTCTTTGGTTTCCATTGAGGGTGGTGTAACATTCTCCTTATAGACAACATTAAAACCCAATCCCATATCTTCATCTTTGTATTCCTTAACTACAAGCTCCGCTGAGAGATTGTTCTTCCTCTGGCCATCTTCGTGTCTAAGAACGAGCAGAGATGGTGTTTGATGGTTCGGATTGGAGAACTTTTCCGCCGGATTGAACTGAAAGAGCAGGCCATGTTTCAAAGTGCCAATTGTTGGGATGGACTTCAGTTTCTTGAGAAACTTTCCTCTCATTCCTTTCATCTCTGACTTTTGTTTTGGTTCATGGAATGGCATGTGATATCATCACATTGAGATGATCACAAAGAGTGGGAGAGGATAAGAGGAAGAGTGTTTTGGGGTGAAAAGGCCTGGTCAGGAGATTGAATGTCCATGGTTGATGACATTTTCCCTTTTGGTTTCCAGTTGCTCCAAAGTGACAATTCAAAAAGTTTAAAGTGTTGGGATGCTTTCTAGAGTTTTCGGTGGGAGGCTGGGGCACCCCCTCTCCCTCCCTCTATTAGTGCTAATTGACCCTTCACCAAATATAGTTCATGATTTAAGTGGTGTAATTGTGATTAATTCCACCACCTAATTTGAAGAGTAAATGACTCAAATACTCATTGATGAGAGGACATAGTATTTTGGGTCAATAGTACCATGTTATGAATTTTAACTTTCCACATGGCAAGAGGTGATGGGTTATGGACAATGCCACCTTGGTGTCGTCCTCATCTTTTATGTAGGTCATTCTTCGCTGTAATTTATTTAGGAGGAACAGATATGTCAGATATTCATTTCCTAACATATCTTAGGTTTACTAACTCAAGAAAAAAAAAAGAAGTGGATCCTATGTTGAAATTGGGTTTGTCATACTTAAACAACCATGCATAAATCCCACAAATCCCACAAAATTCTCTTTCATGACTTGTCTAAAAGAAACAACCCTGAACAACCTTTTTAATTTTTATTTTGTTTTTAACCAACGTCTTTCGTGTATGAGATTGAATTCAAGATTTCCTCTAACTAAATAGAGAACGGATGTCACCACACAAAATAATCACGAATAATCACGAGAGTAAATTAATTGGTTATGTGTCATAGGACAAGAAATAATTCCGGAGAGACATGCTGTGCCAATTAGGCCATGATTGAATCTCAAGCGAGCAAAATCAAAGCTCTCCTTTTCCTCTTTTTATCAGTTAGGAGGAACCCTTCGAGATAACAGCTAAAGTGAAACTCAAACTTTTTGTACACGCAATCACACCCGACCACGATGATACCCATCATGTTCAGCTCAAAACCCTCCACTAATTGTGCTGATTAGTAAACTAATTGTTTGCAAGTCAGATTATGCCCACGAGTTCGAATGATTTCGTATATACGTTATTATCTCATCTCTCTCCTCACGTGAAACGTCAGAGAGAAGACAGTGGTGTAAACCCGACATACCTAAGCTTTTTCGGCACATCAGAGAACAGAGGTTCTAAACCCGGCATAGCCAACTTTTATCCTCCGGCATTGACACACCATGGGAGTATGTGATCGGACACTGGTTGGGGATACAACCTCTTGGGTGGGCTGCTAACCCGTTTGGCAACGATGGGCCACCGTGACGGACGGCTGAAAGCAACCTAGTTCTCTTTAGAACATCAATACAAAAGCGAAGAATCCGAATTTGAGATCTCCTCGAACATTGGGAAGAAATTTACTACCAAACCAAGAACAAGTTCCACATATCCTTACCATACGAACATTCATTCGTAGCCATCCACCAATTTCTATATGGTGTTTGAATTTGAAGGACAGGTTTCTGAATAAAGCAAGGCACTCTGGAGTTGCACATGAATTTGTGTGACGCCAGTGAAGCTATTCAGTGATTTGGCTAATATAACGGTGAGCCGAAAAAACCAAAATAATTGGACACAGCTTATCATCCTATGATCATACCTAACCATGCATACTATAACAAGATCTCGTATTTTAATTCCTGTTCCATTAACTTTCAATTGTCTCAACAAGAAGTAGATGGAATGATGATAATTTACACATCACAACGTACCAGCGAAGTTATTAGTATGGAACGAGAGAATTCTTCTTACATGCAGTATAACGTTCTAGATAGTTATACCAAATGACTAACATTTGACGCGCTTAACTATCAGCCACAGATGATACAAACCCGATGTCAAAATCGAACGCAATGCATGTCAGCTCATGTTTGCTTCCATCATACAGCCTCATTTTAAGAGAGTACGAACCCTGCATTTTACAAACTTGGTCAAAACACAGGACATTGCAGACGAATATAAACAAAGAGATGATAAAAGTGGCATTGATGATGGGGACAGGGTGATTAAAAAAGCAATTAGAGAATCCAAGAGGAAACAAATCAAACACAATGCATTAGCAATTTAATTTACGAAGCAGAATGACGTATATTATATACACAGATAATCAAATCATTATCCCATGAGCTATTTGCTACTTGTTCTCTGCAATTAACATTGTAAATGCAACTAAAGAATATATTGACTCCAAAAAACATGGATGATGACAGTAATTTTGCATCACAGGAATGTCTAATATATGGAGATTGAGACTCAATTAAAGTCAAATCTCTACTTTCATATGCAAAATTCTATAAACAGAACTGTAGTAAGTTATGATAAGGAAGCGGAAACTGAATAGAATATGCCTAAAAGAAACACATGACAGAGATTTCAGAAATGACATACTTCCTAGACAACTTAAGGAATGAACTAAAAAATGTTAGATAGATGGGATTTGACATGCACTTCTTATCATTACAAAGGCATATGAGAGGGATTTGGAAGTCACCACTTGGGAGGAGCCATTTACAAACCCCTCATACATGCCTCTGCAATGCTCATGAAGTGCATTGCTATTCCTCCTTCATAGTTTACTTCTTCCTCACCTTGGCCTAATTCCCTTGGGACTTGGAAGTCCCTTGCACAAACATAGCGTAAGAGTTTGTTTTAAAGGATTACATAACTATCCAGAAAAGAGACATACAATGCAAAATTGAGGGGTAGAAGAACAAAAAAAACTCAATATGTTTAAATATTCTTGACGTAGTATGAACAACTTGGTTACAAAAAAATCGTCATTGAATCCCTAAGACTAGGCACTTTGGCATAAGTCTACCAATTAGGCCTCCTAGGTTCAAATAAGCACTTTAAGAGTCATATCAGAGTTGGTCAAAGAGCCAATCAAGCCCCCGGTGTAACCAAAATAGTGTCAATCCAATAAAGATTCTATGTCGGCGCAAGAAAATTTTGTTTGTTTAAGAATATACCAACAAATTTTTTAGCTTAGTTACAAAGAAGAAGGTGCAATGTTGCAAATGCAAAGAAGGAGTGAAAAGGATAATGTACTGCTAGAAGCCTAGAAGAAGACAACAAATTATTGGGGGTAAAGAACAACAAACTCGCTTGGTCCTATTAGGAAAAACAAAAAACCTTGATTGGCTTTATGTCCTTTTTGCACTACACAGAATAAGCATGATGAGGAATATTGGCAAACAAGCACTTTCCAAACATGTATTCAATAGAGCGATAAACTGTGCAACATGGTTATCAAACGTGATAATAAGGCATTCGACTGTCTTCATTCCCTTTCTAATGTGACAAGACAACCTAACAGTAAAATAAACTACTTCATTGCATTTCGGACGGGATCACCTTAAACTTTGTATAGGCATAGATGGAAACCAACAATTACGCTCATAGGCTTATACAAGTTTGTAGAGACAACTCACAAGTAACACTGAGAAACTTAAAATGAGGACTTACAGGTGGAGTATATCCGGGTAAATCTTGCGAGTGGGCAATCACGAAATCGCCAGTTGAAACAGGGCAAGATGTTTCTGCGCAAAGGTCATGAGTCTCACTGTGGATGTGCCAACCAAAGTACGAAACCTCAATCACCAATTTTCCTCCAGAGATTGATGTACCTGTTACCACATATACAAGTTTACTCTAGTCAAAACTAAACTCCCAAAAAGTCTTCAGACGATGTTCGATTATCCAGAGTCGTTTTTGTGTTTATCTAATACCAATGACATGTAAACAAAAAGTCACTCAGAAATTTTTAGTGTTAGATAGAACTAGGACCTGTAGTTGCAGAAATGCTGAAGCTGGCGGGCTTGCCTCTCGCCACGGGGTAAGGAGTAATGTCAACCGCGGAGACCTTGACATCATAGTCAGCCTTCTTATCTGAACATATTCCAAAAATCCGCTTAAGTTTCATTTAACCAACACCAGTATAACAAGAAATAAACAAACCATAATAAAATTCGACACCGAAACACCATTCCATTGAACCATACATCCGATACCAAAATTATCGAAAGAGAAACAAAACCCAAATTTTATTTGTTTGTTTAAATAATCAAATATTGCAAATACATATCAAAGATGTTAACCAACTTTGTTTATTCAGCTCGAGAGTTTAGATGCATATACATATTAAAGATTCTTTCTTGTTGTGATTCCATCAAAAACAGAAGAACCCAAATCAAATTTGACTACAAACAACGAAACAATCAGTTAAATTACTGTAAAAAGTGGAAAACTTCTGATTTTCTCAGGAAACAAACAGAGAATAGAAAACTTGTTCCGAAAGGAAAGTATGATGCTTTCATAAATCAAAGGAAAGAGAGAAGGGTTAGAGAGAGAAACCCACCGCAGTAGTTGACGTCCTTGGCTTGGATGAGAGGGGCAACCAGAGAGAGAGAAACTAGGAGGATGAGGGGGACCATGAACTTCAACTGAAAAGCCATATCTTCACAGATTGCGTTGCTCCGATTCGATTTAACAATATTATCTATAAAATCTCAGAAATTAGAGTTTATAAAAGTAGAAGACAGCGGAGAGAGAGAAAGAGGAATTTGGATGAAGGAAGGAAGGAAGGTATGTACAGGAATAGGATAGCTAAGAAGAGAAGAGGAAGAAGTAGTCTGAAGGAGCGACGACTTTTTGGTTGGAGAAAGACAGGAACGGTAGTTGAAACCAAATAGAGACCTCTTATTTACGGTTTTCTTCGCTGGCTCGTACTTTATATTTTCGTTCTTTGTTTTTTTGTTTTTGGTTGAAACAACTATTTTCTTTACTAACTCCAAAAGTAGGTGTATATACTTGACAAAACAAGGTGTAAATACATATAATATTGATTTTTCAAATTCGTGTGAAGATGTCTTATTAAAGATTTTAAAGTTGTCCTAATCAATTTTATTTTAAAAAAAAAACTAATGAAAATGGTTTGAAAATTTTGAATTTTAATCAAAATGACAAAAAAGTGTTGTAAGTGAATAGTACTATGAGTGACTTTTTAGAGTAAAAATGTCATTTTTTGTTAAAGTGAACAGTAGCGGAAGTCTTTCGTTAAAACTGTCTATTTTAATGGCTCGTTTAGATGTACTTATACAATGACTGAAAACGTTTTTGGTGATGGAGTGTGCGGAGTTGATCATGGACAATGTGGACCACGCGTCATTCGTCATTGAGCAAGGAATCAAGATGGACTTGACAGAGGAAGAGAAATCACTTTGATCAAACTAAGAACTAATTTGTCCAGAGTAAACCAGATTGAGGCAGCGGATCTGTGCAAATAATCGATTATAGTAAGGGTTTTCTAAGATTATAATATTAAGGTCTCATCGGTCCTATTTTTATTTAATAGGGAACCATCGAACCTTTTTGAATGTGTAGGGATTTCAAGAACATCCATAAAATGGGACCACCATGGGAAATAATTGTTGCGATCCATGGAGGTGGTTATCATATTGGAGATACTGAAGGAGGTGGGAAGAGAGGCAGTCAGGGTGGCCATGAGAGAGGTGGGAGGTTGTTGCAGTGGGGATTAGACAGGGTCGATAACGAGGAGCGTTAGCTCTGATAAAAAGGCTAATAACATATAAGAAAACATAAATTGGTAGAGAGTGAGAGAGTTAGCGAAGAAAAGAAAGATGCCTGTATTTTGGAAGAATAACTCAATGGTTTGTGTATTCACATAGCTTTGAATCTATACATTTTACAAGTTAACGGTGTACAACCAATTAAGCGACATAATAAAACAACAAGTGACTCGTGTATTTGTTGAATGGTTTAGATTCATGGTACTCTTTTCAATATTGTCATTGCCCCGTTTGATTTATCTTCTCATGGATTGCAGATGAGTAGACTTTATGCCAGTTTCTGTTCCTGCCACAGGAAACCATATGCTCCTTAAACACTGTATGAAATGAGATCTCAAATTATTCCGAATTCGTACAACCAGATCTCAAGCTACATCAAAAAGAAAGAATTGAAAAAAATAATTTGACTATGGAAGTATAGCTCCATCAACACTTGGGAGAGAACTCTAATGATATGTATTCTAGTGGCTTTTCTGTATACAAATAATGCAAAAAGACTGAAATCAATCGGCTCCGCCATCAGTTACGCCTGCTAGCCAATGGAACCACCTCGGCCAGAGGAGTTGACAAGGGCGTTGGGATTGGAGACGTTCTGCAGACAGGACACGTAGGGTTCAACCGCAGCCACGGATCAACGCACTTGGGGTGGAAGAGGTGTCTACAATCTGGCAGCAGCCGCAGCATGTCGCTGTTCTTGTAGTCCGCAAGACATATGGAGCAGCAGGAGGCAGTGGAGTCTTTCTTTTGGAGCTTGGCCTCGGAGTAGAGCATTTTCGGGTAGCTTTGAATCGTGTTGTCATCGAGTCCTATGTCCACAACAAAGTTTTCCAAGCCGGGCGGATCCATGGCGTCGCGAGCGTTCCTGCGTGTGGGCGGGGCAGGCGGCTGCTGAGTTCTGGCGCAGAAGTAGGAGGCAAGGGTGATGGTTGTGATGAGGAGGAGGATGCCAACTGATACACCAATGCCATAACCGAAACTACCAATGTTGTTGGAACCGAGGAAGCCGCCAGAGTCGCTTGTGGCGTTCATGATCTCTCTCTCTCTCTCTCTCTCTCTCTCTCTCTCTCTCTCTCTCTCTCACTTCCTTGAGAAAAAAGGATTGAAAGGGAAGGAGGAGGAGCTGCAGATGACGATGGAAGCGGTTTTGGTTTTGTCAGCCATGGCCTCAATGACAAAAGAATTGGTTATTTGGGGAATCCAACTTTTTTGAAGTCAACTAGTAGCTACATGAGAGAGAGAGAGAGAGAGAGAGAGAGAGAGAGAGAGAGAGTTTTGGTGGAGTTATAATTAAGGGAAGATGCAGTTGGACCTAAGTAAAGAGAGGGGAGGTGAATGAGGCATTACCTGTGAATTTCTTTGCGTTAGGTTATGGTTTATGTGTCAGCAGGTTTTGAAGGTCAACGTTTTGTGACATACTTTTTCTGGTTTAGCTGTTTGTATCTTGTGAGTAACGTCTTTCTTTCAACTTAGCATCTCTATTTCTTGTATGATTAATTGGTTAATTAGTCAATTATGAGGAATTGCTAGCCAGCTACCTCTTATGTAATAATTCATCTTCTACATTTTTCCATCTCGTTTTCATCCTGTCATGTCATTTGACGATCAAATTTGTTTAACTTTTAGACCATCTTTTAAAAAATTATCTCGACTAAAAATCAACTCAAGTAGAATTGGTTTAGTTGTCTAACTGTTATCAAATAAATAAACAAACATAGTGCTTTGAATATCACACTACTAAAATGACTAACCGATTTGCAACATAGTTGATTTTTTGCAGGAATGATCTCTTCTAACGTAAATTGTTTCAATCATAATATAACATTGCAACATGAAAAAAAGAAGATGAATACGGTCATCTAACTTCTAGACAATCTTTTGAAAATTATCTCTACTCAAAATCAACTGAAATATAATTGATTTAGCTGTCTAACTGTTATAAAATAAATAAATAAATAAACATAGTACATTGAACATCAAAATACTGCTAAAACGACTAACCGATTTGCAATATGATGGATTATTTGCAAAAATGATCTCGTTTTCCGTTAACGGTTTCGATCGTCATACAACATTACAAAATGAAAAAGTGAAGATGATACGGAAAAAAAGTATGGTAAATAGTAAGGTAAGGAGTATTTATCATTTTAAGCCAAAATTTAGCATCTCAATTCATAAATATTAGTTTTTATTAAAAATTTCAAATATAGCAAAAATACAATATAAATAGACTCAAATGCCCTCACTATTGAAAACTGAATAAATGTAAACTAACAAGAGATGGCCTTCTTTTCGATTTTATAGTTTGAGTGTCTGATAATATCCAGATTCCAATCTGAAAAAATAGAATGAACGAAAAAAGATTGAGCAAAAACAACTGTCAAATTCATTTCTTACTTGATAAAGCTACAACATAGGTCATAATGATAATTTCATAGAACAAAATTTCTGCATATTTTTGTGTAACAATTAATTGGTATTTTAGTATTAGGGTTTTGATGGCAATGACGAAGTTTGATCTCACTGATTGTTTATTTTCTCCCAAGAAAAGGAGCTTATAAATTTGATCTTAGCATGGAGCATATACACTTTTTAATCGATTCCATAAAAAAGTAAATTCATATGAAAAAAGTTTCAATTTTTTTCAATGCCACAACTAACCATGTATTCATGGCTTGTTCTATATGCTTGCAACTGGTCCCCGACCTTTTCCATCCCCATACCTCATTGAACAACAGTGCAAAAACTTTGAAAGGATTTTGGGTTCTAAATGGTAATTAGAATTTAATTAGAGGGCATGTAAGCCTATTTAGTTGAGTTTTTTGCTATAATTGAATTTTTTTTATAAAAACTAACATTTATGAATTGGGTGACCAAATTTTGGCTATAAACGATAAAAACCCAATAGTAAGATGGCTAGTATGGCTAGGATTCTCCGTTAATTAATTAATTATATCTCTCTCAACTCAACCCATCATCTCCACATCTGGTGTAATTCTCTCTTATTTTTTTTTTTCCAATCTGTTTGGGCGTGCAAAGCACGTTCCATGCATTGCAAGGATAGTTGGTGTTTACTGCTATTTTATATAAAACAGAGGTAAGCTGATTTTATGTGCCCACAGAAAAGTTGATGATACATCTATTTGAATATCCTCTCTATAGACTATACGTAAGATATGAACTGGAAGTTAGCATTTGTTTTTCGTAACAGCCTTATTATACCAATAATTAAATGAATAATAATTTCGGGGGTGTGTGTTGTAGACCCTTCAATGGATGTAACTGTTCATCTTTTCTTAGTTTATAAAATTTTTGGTGATGCATTTGGTGGCCGTTAGATTGTCGGTCAAATATGTAATGACTAAGATTTTACGGGCAAAAACTCTAGAGTATAGATACTCCGAGCATAACAAAATTTTCAGCAAGACCAGATTGTTTCGTTATAACTATGGAAGCTAGCAAAAAGTTGTATATCGAATCAATTCCACAACTTCTTTTTGGTGCTTTTTCTTGTAATTAGGAAACTTATGTTTTATAATCTCCGCAAAATGCAGGACTGGAAGGGAAAATTTCTTTCATGACTAGTCGATCTTCTAACTTTAACGTTAAGAAAATTTTGAGTTCTATTCCATTTCTTCTGCCAACATACTTTGAGTATATTGAATCATTCAATCCAGTCCAAAGTTGGCCGTTATGTTATTATGAGTACGGATGGTCAATGGGTGTCCATGGATACTCCATGTGTCACCTATTGGAAAAATTAGTTATAATATTATTGTTATTTTATTGTTTTTCTTGTGGATCAAGGATTAGGATTCTTTGCCCTAAGTTTGTTTGTCTTACTCATTAAGCTAGAGTTTAGTTTTCTTATAGAATGGTTTGTACCGTAGTTTGTGGTAAGTTTGTTAGTTAGGATGTAGTCTCTTTAGGTTAGCCTTCTTGGCAATTTGTAGTGTTTCTTTACTTTCGATTAATAAAGTATTATTTTATATTCTGTTAGTATGCTCGTAGCGTATTTGATTATGACTTCACCATCATCACCATCACAAGTATAAACACCGTTACTAACCACCATAATTAACACATGTCTACACTTAGATGGACCTCTAATTATACACATCATGTCGTATATTCGTACGGATATTGGGCCCTCATTGTTTAAGGCCTTGGGCCTTTGCAAACAGTTGTTTGCTTTTCAGGCCCAGTTTCAATCTCTGTTTTCTCCAACAACTGGACCCACATCTCCAACTCCGCTTCCTTTCCAGCTTAACAAAAAACCCATTTTCTCTGTCCTCCAAAAATCCCCAATCGCCGGATCAACCATGGCGGTGATTTCCCCATGGACGACGACCTTGATGATCACGATTATGATGATAACGACGGTCATGCATGTAATCGACGGCAGCGACAATAACAACGTGTACTCGCCGTGCGTGGACACGACGGTGGAGAGGTCCGACGGGTTCACCTTTGGAATTGCCTTCGCCTCCAAGGAATCCTTCCAACGAAACGGCACCGTTCAGCTGTCTCCTTGCGACTCTAGGCTCTCTCTCTCCTCCAATGCCCAGATCTCCGTTTTCCGACCCAAAGTTGACGAGATCTCCCTCCTCTCCGTCAACTCCTCCTCCTTCAATCCGGTTCGTTCTCTCTCTCTACGATTCCTCTTATTTCTTTCAATTATTTTGTATCGATTTTTATTTTTCAATTGTTAGCTTTAATTAGATTTTTGATTAGCTTGTTTATTAGATTGGAATTGCGTTTTTTTTTTTTTTTTTTGTTAAAATTTGAATAAAGTTACAAACTTTAATAATTGCAAATTTTTTTAATTTATTGGAGGCATTGATTTTTTACTGGTTTCGAATTCAACCCATTAATTCTGTGTTCTTGGTACTGAAATATCAGGATACTTATGGGTTTATGGTTGCGTTTGCTGGGCGAAAGTATGCTGCAAGGTCCCTTCCTACATTTGTTGCTAATGGTACCTACACTGTCACGAGCTTTACCCTTGTAAGTATTGACAATGGAACCGAAATCGGACTTTGAATTGGAATTCTTTCCCTGCCATTGTGATTTTCGGCGTAATGCTGTATATAGTGAGCGAAATTTCGTTTACGCAGGTGCTTGAGTTCAACAAGGGCAGGCTGCAGAACTTGTACTGGAAAAAGGATGGGTGCTCTAAATGTTCAGGGAGCTCCGACTTTGTTTGCCTCAACAATCAGCACTGCGCCTTCAAGACCTCGAGCTGCAAAAACCACGGCGGCTCTGTGGACTGCAGCCTCGGAATCCAGTTGGCATTTTCCGGCACAGACAAGCACCTTTCGGTTCTTAACTCATGGTATGAAGTGGCAAACCTTAGGCAGTACTCACTCTATGGTCTTTATTCGAATTTGAAGGACTCCCTCAGTAGCCAGTACAGCAACATTTTCTAATGTAAACGGTTTCTGCCATTAGTCTTGTAATTTTCCTACTACTCGGACTCGCTAGGTTTCCTCATCTGTTTCGTTGCGTTTGAGGCAAATAGTTGTTGTAAATTAATTAACTTTGAGCATCTTTTTGTGATTACTGAAAAGGAGATCGATGTCTTCACATTCGTGCTCTGCTTATTTGTGACATTTAGTTCGAACTGCATTTCTGCAACGCAGCATGTTGCATATTTACTTCTTAGGTTGCATTATTCGTTACTATTTGCAGTCAATGTCGATGTCATGGAAAATAAAAATGTATAAATAAACATAAACTCCCCAAGGCTTTTTAGCCAAATGGTTCCTGAGATTGGTATAACTTTTCACTTTAGTTCATGATAATGAAAATCGATAGAAGTGGTTTCTAAGTTTGTACATTTTAAATCATTTTTATTTTTCTGTGAAAAATATGTCAATATTCTTGTTAAATTGTCGTGTAAATGACTACATGGCCATCTTTTTAAGGGTATTTTTGTTAAACCAAACTCCTCCACTTGACGAGGATATTCTCAAAATGATTTACAATGGACATACTCAAGGATCATTTCTATCGATTTCTATGCTAAAGACCAAAGTGAGAAGTTATGCAAATCTCAACGATCAGTTTGACTAAAAAGTCACTCCCAAAAATACTAAAAATTGGAAAGAAAGTAAACGGGAAAGAGTACAACAAAATTCAAAGCGCCGGCCCAAGGATTGCCGCTTGGCCTTTCAGAAACAAAAAATTGGAAAACTTAGGGTTTCTGTCTGATTTCAGTATCACGTAGTATTTAGTTTTACGAGTGATTTAGTTGTTATATTTGATTTTCACAATTGTTAAATTTTTTAGGCTTTTTATATTAGCACACTACAAAATGTTGAATGCACCCCATATTAAAATTTAATATTAAATGACTTATTTACCCTACTACGCAATGACAATTTTGACCTTATTAGGTTTTTTTTTTTTTTTTTTAAATTTATATACACTCCAAATCACTTTTAATGTATTATTTATCTTCTTTAACTATCAAAACCCCTCCGACCCTCCATTGTTGAACAAAACCCTAACCAATAAAACTACAAACATGTTGATTGAGAAAAATTATTTTTGACGAATGAAATACGAAATCGATGTTTCGGAAGCTTCACATGAGGTAAGACTTCATAGTTTTTATTGTTTTAGTGATTTTGACGACATCGATAATTATTTAATCTTTCTTTTGATGCGTTATTCAAGCTTCTATGTTCGTATTCATCTTTTAGAGATCACATGGATTATATGAAGAATTAAACACGTAAAATTACCACCAAATATTAAAAACAGACAACATGGGTTTTAATGGTGGAATTGAAAACAACCCACATATGCTTTAAATCCTAGGCAACATCTTTTGTCAAAATTCCAGTCGGCATTTTTTGTCCAAATTAAAAGCTTTATAAGATTTAAGAAATGTAGGGTGTAGAAAATATGGGGTGCATGCAGAAAATGTAAGGTGTATATTAAAAATGTGGGGTGTAAGGGTACTATGGGAAGTACGTGGGGTGTTTTAAGATAATTTTTAATTGAAAAAGTAAATGTGGGGTGTATTAAGTATATGGAGTTTATTCAACAATTTATTGGGTGCTAATATAATAAGCCTTTTTTTTTATTTTATCTTATCTTATTTATTTTTCATATCCTTCAAAATTTGAACTTAAAAGATTGGTTTTTAAAGACGAGTGCCGTAATTAAAACTACATTGACATTCAGTAGGCAGAATATGGGGTTTGGGAAAGATAGTAAGTACTTCTTATATAAACCGAGGCTCCCGTGCTTCTTACTTTTTTTAGTATTATCCCATTTCTCTATGCCACTACTGCATTCACTCTATCCATCCAACAAGCTCTCTCTCCGGCAGAAGACGGGTTTTGAAGGGAACTACTAAAGGTGTGTGTAAGCCCTACATAGCTGTAATTAAAACTACATTGACCTTGATTTAGTTTCGCTTGAGGAACCTTCAGATATCATTACGGATGTCCTCATCCAAGACTCCAACATGTAATTGAGTCATCTGATAATAAAAATGTGCAAGAATACGGTTTTCACTAACTGAGAAATTTGTGGAATTTTATGGATAATTAAACTAGAAAATCAAGAATCTTGAAATGGTAAGAGTTCCAACAAATAATAAAGGAGTGTAAAGACATAACTGGTCACTCCATTTAGACTATTACTCATTAGAATCGCTTCCTGAAATGTCAGAAATGGAGTGCAAATAAGAAAATATTGTCGTGATATTAATCATAACATATATGTGATTGTGTAAATCATTAATAGATTGTATTTCATATTCCTTTATGATTGTATTACTTGCAAAGCAATCCATTTTATAAGTAAAGGCACTAGGTCTGAGGAATATCATACATATAATTCTTCAAGCCTTTCTTCATCTTTGTGCCGCACCCTCTCTCTACCTTCATAAAATAGGTGACAACAAACATTGCATTATTGCACTCATTATCACACCTTTTGGGTTGAAGATGTCATAATTTGAGAATTCTAACCACTTTAGTAATTCATAGACTTTCTTGGTTCAACCAGTGAGAATCTTCGGGACCAAACCTTATAGATGCATTCGAGTATTTGTCCTCTGAAATATCTCTCTCCTCTCAACAGGTAAAGCCTCCACATGAAACTTGATGGTATGATCGAGATCGCTAACACAGTACAAGATGTGGAGGAAACGGCGCTTGTAAAAAACGACCTCTACCCCAACATAGTTTTAAAAGCACAACAAAAGATAATAAATTATCGATAACACCCCGTACATATTCTACTTATCAAAAGACCAAATATAACTCTATAACTCTATAGAATTATGACATGAAAAGATATATGTATTTAGCACAAGAAGTAAATTGAGAGCAGAAAGTTAAAATAGACGTTTGAAATACTAGAGTCATAAAACATTTTGAATTGCGAATACATTTAACAATAAGAATGGGTAATTACTAGGTATTAGTTTTCTCCAGTATCTTAATATTTGCAAATTTATTTGAATTTGTGATAAAATCATTACTTATTACATAATTCTCCAGAGTTGATATTGAAGTATTTGACTTTCAATCTGATTTTCATGATAAATATGTGCGGTTGATCATCTCATTTTCATGATAATATAGATTTAGAATGTGTGATGGGTATGCATGTGTGAGAGATTGAGAGCAACGAGATTACAACATAATTTAAAGCACATTGTCCGTAATTTTTTGGATTAGATAAAGTCGACAGTACTGTACTATCTATTCTATATATTAAGAGAACACACTTTGTCAACCTTTTTGTTCACTTTTTCCAATTTTACCCCTCACTTTTGAACACATAATGTTGAGATGCGGAGGGCAAAATAGTAATTTTGTACCTTTTGACAAAATGACAATCATATCCCCTTTTTTCCTATTTTGCCCTCACTTTTGATACACAATATTTACATAAGGAGGGCAAAATAGTAATTTTGTACCAAAATATTTACATAAGATAAAAATATGCACTTATTAAGAGAAATTGTCTCACCATCATTTTTTTATACAGGTAAGTGAAATCATGATGTTTTTTGGATAGTTTGAATGAATTGAAGCGGTTACGCTTGAAGAGAACGTGGGAGGAAGTGGACGGTTGTTCACACACACAAAGTGTGTGCTCTAGTATTCCATTATGCATAGATTGACACACCCCGTCCCGAAGGTAGGGCGTGCTGGCCGTCACGTTCACGTGACGGCCAGCACGCCCTACCTTCGGGACGGGGTGTGTCATAGATTATATATGTCATGCAAGAAACTCACTTGAAATAAGAACTTGTGTGCAAAATTATACTAGTTTGCATTGTGCAAGTATGAAAAAATTATTTGTGTTGGCGACATTACATTTATATACACTAGCATATTAGTCATTTTTGAGTTGGCGGTCTTACGAGTTGGCGGTGTTTATTACATTTATACTAAAATGTTACTCTCTTGAGTTGGTTGATTACATTTATATATACTTTGGTGAAGCTACATTTACAATAAAACATTACCCTCTTTTGAAATGATAGCGCTATATTTACACTAAAACATTACTCTCTTTTGAATTGGTGGTCCTACATATTTACGCTAAAATATAACAACTACAAGAAAACAAGGCTTATGTGGCGGCAAGACATTCTATGGAGACATAAGTTAACCACATTCAATAGGAAAAGAACACGTGGACTATATGCTCAAGATAATAGTTTTACTCTTGACGTCGTGAGTAGACCACAAAATTACTCTAAGGGAATAAGACGTAGTTTGCCCGAAGGTGATTGAGCTTTTATGCCATTAGTTGACCACAGGCCCTCTGAGCCAACATAATATGTCCTGCCATCAGGTCATACTCGGTCAAATGATGGTAGGGTACCAGCTCTCCACAGTCTCCCATTGGGTGTTTGACAGACCTGCACTTTTACTAACAGAGGGATCTTCAGGAATACTAACTAGCAGGATTGCGGTGACTAACATGCACCATTAAACACTGCCTAGTTACAGTTTCCCTTCCCAGCTGCCTGCTATGGATTCTTCCCTACAAATAACGAAGTGAATTAGAGTAAACGGTAACGTTAACTGCCACTTATTACTCATAACCCTCTCAAGTTCTCTTTTCTCTCTACTACTTTTCTGACTTCAACATTAGAGGCCTTTTGGTGAACGGCCTCTCCCTTTTTTTCTAGGTGTCCATCAATTAATTAGCTAACCGTTGTCATTCTCTTGTAGGTGGAATTTTGTCAAATTAGCCCTATACGAAATTTTGCATCCACGCATTCGTCACGAAAATATGAAAACTTGTCACATTTGACTATATGTGACAAAATTATGTGTCACTGCTTACGGCACCTATACATTGTCACCTATAGTACGCATGACAAATTTTACATTTGTCATGTATTTTTAGTATAGGTAACTCCGCTTTCTTCACTTGGTAACTTTTTGTGTGACAGAGTATGGGGTCACAAAATATAAAAGTTTGTGACCTATTTCTTTCATCTCATATTAGATTAATAAGTGATGATTTTGTCATCACCCAATATGATCAAGAATGATATAATATACAAAGTCGAATCATTTACACTACTCTTATGTGACGATTTCTAAAAATGCCTCACATATTTTACCTGTGATGAATTTTCAAGCACCACAACCAATTTTGTCACCTAATTCATGTTTTCTGTGGAGTTGACGGTGTCACGTTGATACTAAAAAAGTATCTGAGCAGTGCTGCATTTACACTAAAATATTACTCTTTAAGTTGGTGGTGTTACGTTTGCTCTATTTTTTTTTTTTTGTTTCTGTTGGCATTTATTTTCAATTGGTGGCTCTACATTTATCGCTAACATTTATTATTTTTTGTTGGTAACTGTGGCAGCCCGTCCCGAAAAATTTATTCACGAGGATGTGAATTGACGGATTTGCCCTTGAGCGTTAAGGTACGTTTGTAAATTAAGCTAAGGTATTGGTCCAATTATAAAATTTCCTTAGTTTTGGGGACCAATGAGAAGTTAGGAAATTGTTATTTTTTATTGGTTAGCGTGTTAGCATTTGGACCACTCACTTCCCTTCTCTATCTTCTTTCACTCCCGTACCCTCTTTCTCTCTCTCCCAGACACTCTCTCTCTCCCATTTCGTACGGACACACCCAAAACCCTTTGGAACTTGGCAGATTGAGGTCGAGGAAGGTACCATTGTACTCCTTGCAAGCCCAGGAACTCATTGATACCAGTTTCAAGTAAGAGTAGCTTCGTTTTCACGTGGAAATATTAATCTCCGTTCATGCACTGTTCATGCACTTTTTAATGTGTGATTTTTAGGGAATTTTAAGCTTCTAGAAAGCTTTAGGGCACTCTCACGAAGCTCGGGGAAGAACGTTGAGTGGTTTTGGATGTCGAAAACTCGAGATCGACGAGTTGCAAGGTTTGGCCGGAAGTTCGAGCTTTCTCTGTCGACATTCTGTGGATTTCAAGCCTTGAAATTGGTAAGGATATGTTCTTTTGGTTATAAGCTTCATTTTGAGACCAATTTCATAAGTTTTGGTTAAGAATTGATGGAGATATAAGGATTTTAAAAATTTCTAGTTTCCGGCAACGGCGACGGTCGCCGGAGAGTTTGAGGTTGAAGACGACGGAATATTCCGTCAAGTCTGACGGAATATTCTGACGTCGTCGGTTGAAGTTGACGGTTTCTGTTAGAAGTTGACGAAATATTCCGAACTCCGTTTGATGTTCCGTTGCACGTGGCCGCCCGTGGCCGGTGCGTCTGGCCATGCTTTGGCAGAAGTGAATCGGCTCCAAAAAAATTTCTAAAAATTCCTAGGTGATCGTGACGTTGTGTAGATCACGGTGATATATTCATATACCCAATTTGAGCATTGTATGAGAAGTTATTACCTAATTTTGTTTATGTGCTTTAAAATAATGCCTATATAGTTGTTTCTCATATAGGCGAGACTTATCCGGAGGACGAGCGTAACCAGGCTAGGCACAGGGGTTACGACCCAGCTACGTACCAGTGAGTGGGTTTTTATTTTCAGTATATATATACACACACTTGACGTTTTTCCCAAAAAACGTATTTTAAAGGAAATGTGATTTGAAATGCCATGTCATGCTCGTATTATATATAAGCATATGCATTATCATAATTATGCATATTGTTGCATGGTGCTGCGGAGGCCAGGTAAGCTACAGGTGAGTATATCATGCTGGTAATAGTTATGAGATGAATGGTGATGTTGTGATGCATATTGAGCTCATTAATCTGCACCCCGGTATAGTGCTCCTGCCCAGAGTTAAGGGCATAGTCCTTCACGTGATGTTCACCTCCCGCACCACACGCTCATCTTGGATCCAAGTTAGGTGCACAGTCCTGTCGTATAGACCACTTTCAATGGGTTCGACTCGTAGGTGACCCGCGATTTATCGCATAGTCTTCATGTGATCGTAGCACTAGAGCGTATTATTATTGTTATACCCAGTCATGTCGGTCAGACCACGTGAGGTGGTTTCGACTCGTGTGCAGATATGTATATACATGATGAGATATAATGAGATATGTGACGTATATACATGATGAATTATGTGATGAGATATGAAATTGGGATATGATTGAAATGAGCTCTAGATTTCACCGTATAGATCACGTCAGGTGACTTCAGCTAGTATATGAGTTATATTGAATTGTATCACCTGGCTTACAATTGTGATATTATGAGGCATTGAGCATGGCATAAGCATGGCATACATATATTGATGTGGTTTTGAATACGTGGAGCATGGTTTTGAATTATATTTATATACATATATATGTATCCTATTTTTTTGGGAAAGTATACAGGTTTTCCAGCGAGGGGATATCGCTTTTGATATCGTATGATTTTAGAAAACCTTTGTTTTTGCCCACTCACGTATTTGTTTTGCACCCCTCCAGGTATTAGGTAGCGTTTGTTGGTGGCTTACGAGGATTCAACGAAGGTTCTAACAGACATCCTTCATGTAGGACCACCTTCGGGTGTTGTTTAATTAGTACTTGTATGCTTGACTGCACTTAGGCTAGTTAAACTTTGGTTGTGTAATTCACACTTAATCTCGCACTAGCATGCTATCTTAACTAGGATTGCTAGTTGCTCGGTTTCAATTTGTTTGTATTTCCCTTATTAATCTTGCTTCCGCACTGTGCTTATGGTTACGTCACGCTCATGTGACGGCCAGCACGCCTCGATCTCGGTCGGGGTGTGTCAGTAACGCTACATTTGCTATTTTCGGTTGTTTTAGATGGAAATGTTGGAAATTTGCTCAAACTCGTAAAAATTTAAAATGAAACTATAATGAATGTCAAACACTGGTTTAGACAAAATATAAGAGCTTTTCCGACATCTAATCGATATGTCAAAAATATCAATAAAATTTGTCGATTTTAGCTCAAATTTAAGAGTTTCTCCGATATGGAGTGAAGTTTAGACTTCATCACCCCCTCCATATCTTTCTTTGATTTTTCTGATATTTCCACTGAAATATCAACCATATCGAAGAAAGTTTAAACATCGGATGGAGGTAGAAGAAAAAATTGAGATATAGATTGAAAGTAGGAGAAACATCATTTAATTCTAAAATTAAGTAAAAGATAATCTTATAAATAAGAGATAACATTTGTCACAATTGGATAATCAATAGACCTAACCCAAAAATGCAGACTAAACTCAATAATAACTTACAAAATTCAATTTAAATCAAATTCCCTCGTAATACATTATTAAGGGTAAACTGCCAATTTAGTCCCTGAATTATCACCTTAGTGAAAATTAGGTCCCTAAACTATTTTTTCAGAAAAATTAGTCCCTGAATTATAAAAATCTGCCAATTACATCTCTAATGTTATATTCGAAGCTACTATATTCAATTTTCCACCAATTTAAGTCACATTACTTGCATGTGATACACATTGGAGGGTAGATTGATACCTTTCATGAAGAAATAGTGTATGGAGTTAACTTTGGAGGATAAATTGGTAGTTTTTCATAAAGAAATAGTGTAAGTTAACTTTTGAGGGTAAATTAGACATTAAATTAGCAACCTATATGAAATGTTAAGGGCTTATAAACAAGAAAATGATGGTATTACACTCTAAAGTGTGTCAAGTGACTTAAGTTGACGAAAAAATGGATAAAATAGCTTTGAATATAATAGTAGGGATGAAATTAGCAATTTCTAATGAATTTAGGGACTTATTTTACCGAAAAAATAATTCAGAGACCTAATTTTCACTGAGGTAATAGTTCAAGGACTAAATCAGCACTTCACCCAATTATTAAAGTAGTTGGCGTTGCAAAGAATCCAGGCGGGAATGGAAAAATCGCCCCATCGTATCTTATACCTTATTATGTTTTATTTCCTAATTTCAAGGTTTGGTTTGGTTAGAAATAAGAATAATTTGGGCACCAAATAAAGCGGCAACAATTATATTTGTACTTTAAATCAAGTTGAATTGATTAATAATTGTAATAAATTTGTATAAAAAATATTAGGCACACCAAATTTTTGCACATTGTACTAAATGATGAGGCACCAATCAAATTTGTACTTTAATTCAAGTTGGAATTTGATTAATAATTATACCAAACATATATATGGTGTACAATGTGCCACATCATTTGGTGCAAATTTGGTATATGAACTTGGTGTATGTACTACCCAAATTTATATAGTCTAGAATGTGCCGTATCATTTTGGTACACAAATCTATTGAACAAATTTGGTGTATATAGCACCACCCTAGAGATAATTGTTTATTCCTTAATATCACATTCAAAATAATCAGATGCATTTTAGTCACTTTCCGTTTAAATTAATAACAACAAATTCCCTTAAGTTAGCTAGATTTAATATTAATTTTCTTACTAAACACCAAGTTTTAAAAATCATAACGTACAGATTTTTGGCCCTAAATGCATGAACAATATTAATGACCAATATTGTCCTGCAATGATTTCTTTTGAGTTTTCCAATTATGTCAATATCTAAGTAAGAACATCGAGTCTTATCTCCACTACTATAAATATATAAATACCCCTAGGCGGGGTATGTTTTAGAGCATGATAAGGTTTAAGCCTAGAGAAATAGTCATAGAGAGCTTAATTACCAACTAGAAAACATTAACGTCAACCATGACTAAGAAGAAGGTGAAACATGCATGGTAGAAAATGATAGGGCTAGGAAAGCTTGCTTTATAAAGAGGAAGCCAAACTTGGTAAGGAAAATGGGGGAGCTAACCACCTTATGCGAAGTGAATGGCTTTGCCATCGTCTACGACCAGGACAACAACGAGCCAGCGGTGTAGCCTTCTCCCCTAGAGGTGGAAGAACTGATTGCAAGGTTCTTTAACATACCAAAAGTGGAGCGGAAAAAGAAGATGTCAAATCAAGAGACTCACCTTATGGAGACGGCAGCCAAAGGTAGGCCTTGCCCTTAAGGTAAGACTCTTGGTTAGTCATCTTCTTGTATCGAACTATTTTCGTATCCACTAGAACTTTGCGAGCATTTCTTCCACAACTTGGTGGGATGGCCACGCAGTTAGCTCGTCGTCGTCTGCACCGTATACAATGGCAAAGCTATTAACAACATACAAGATGGCGCTCACTCATTTTCTTTAGTAGGGCCGGTCCTGAGAATTTAGAGGCCCTAGGCGAACCTTCGAATTGAAGCCCTAATGTTCTATGATCCCCGGTTCTTTATACATTGATATGTATAAAAGGAATTCACTAAATACATAAAAAATTTCTATTTTCACGTCAAATATCATTAAAATTAATATCAAAAGAAGATAAATATACAACTATTATACGTCTCATGTTTTTAGACTCAAATGTACTAAATGTTTGCAGTCAAGAGTCTAAGATTAAGATTGAAGAACAATAAAACTTGATGATCAAGAAAGTAAAGAACAATGAAACTTGATTGACGAGTATAATAACTTCAACAACGCCAATTGTTTCTCTTTGTTTTTTTCTAAAATCAACATCACACTAACGAATCGAATATTAAAGTACAATCTTCAAGACCATGTGATAGTTAATTTAAACATTCGATAGAAATGGAGAGTATGGAAAGTTGAAAGAAAAAAAAATTGCAAGGGGACTTGAGTAAATTAGGAGTTGGACAAATGGATTGAGAGTAAATTTAAAAAACTAGTGACTAAAAAGGTAGTTCCATGTTTCAAACTCAACACCCCAAAAAAAAAAAGCCGAACTGACACACCTCAACCTGAAACAGGGCATGCTGGCCGTCACGTGAGCGTGACGTAAGCCATGTGCGCATTGCGGAAGCGATAAAGAATAAAATTTACGGATAAATTAAAACCGAAACGCTAGCAATACTAGTGTAAGAAGAAGTGTGAACTCCAAGAATACAGAACATAAAAGTCTAGTTGCAGTTAAGCAGAAGAAGTACTAAATAACCGATACCCTCAGGTGATCCTACATGGATGCTGATCTGTCAGAAACTGCCTTGAGAGCCTTCGCTATGCCAACAACAAGAATTCTACTTAGAACCTGGAAGGGCGAAAAACAAAGTTGAGTGTGTCAGTAAAACGAAGCTTATATGAAAACCTTATCTTCCTTTGAATATACTAACCCCTCGCCAAACAAGTATAGTTTTCACAGAAAATAGAATGCGTAAATATAATTCAAATCATGTTCAGTATATCAAGATTCATATTTATATGTATGCCATGCCCAATATCATGAAATACCAACTGTAAACCAGGTGATGCAATTCATAATAATCATCTGCTAGCCGAAGTCACCTGACGTGATCTATATGGCGAATCTAGAGCTCATTTCAATCACTTCTCAATCTCATATCTCATCACATAATTCATCATGTATATACGTCACATATCTCATCATATCTCATCATGTATATGCATATCTGCACACGAGTCGGAACCACCTCACGTGGTCTAACCGACAAGACTGGGTGTAAAATAAATACGCTCTAGTGCTACGATCACGTGAAGACTATGCGCTAATCGCGGGTCACCTACGAGTCGAACCCATTGAAAGTGGTCTATACGACATGACTGTGCACCTAACTTGGATCTAAGATGAGCGTGTGGTGCGGGAGGTGAACATCACATGAAGGACTATGCCCTTAACTCTGGGCGGGAACACTAACACCGGGTTGCAGATTAATGAGCTCAATATGCTTCACAACATCACGTCTATCTCATAATCATTACCAGCATAATATACTCACATGTGGCTTACCTGGGCCTTCGCAGCACCATGCAACAATATGCATAATCATGATAATGTATATGCTAAAATACGATGCAAGTATGGCATGACATTTAAAACACATTTCCTTTAAATACGTTTTATGGGAAAAACGTCAAGTGTATATATATATATACACACACACACACTGAAAACAACTGCCCACTCACTGATATGTCGAAGGGTCGTAACCCCCATGCCTAGCCTAGCTATGCTCGTCCTCTGGATAAGTCTCACCTATATGAGAAACAACTATATAGGCGTTATTTTAGAGCACATAAACAAAACTAGATAATAACTTCTCATACAATGCTCAAATTGGGTATATGAATATACCACTGAGACCTACTCAACCTCACGAACATCCCCATAATTTTAGAAAAAATTTTCGACCCCTCACGTGTCGCCACGCATCGGCCATGTGCAGCCACGTGCCTGGCACGCCTAACGGTAACAGTAACGGCGTTAGGGAATATTCCGTTAAAAGCTAACAGATTCCGTTAAAACTAACCTGACGCCGTTAGAATATTCCGTCAGATTTGACGGAATATTCTCCTTCGTCTTCCTTGGTTCGCCAGAGACCGTCGCCGACGCCGCTGCAACTCGCCGGTTTCTGGAAAAACATGAAAACCTTCATATCTCGTTCATTTTTCAACCAAACTTCACAAAACTTGAACCAAATTGAAGCTTATGACGAGTAGAACATATCCTTACCACTTTTAAGCTCAAAAAATCACAGGATCTCGCCAGAGAATTTCCATGAAAACCGGCCAACTATGAAACTTGCTATCCCGACGTCCAAAACACGTCAACGTTGCTCCCCGAGCTTCGTGGAGACGTCTAGAAGCTCCCTATGATTTTAAAATCTTCTAAAACCTTCACGATCATAAGTGCATGAACAATACCTTAGACAGAGCCCACGGGTTCCTAGGGTTTTCGAAGGTTTCAATCCCATAAAATAGTACGGATCGACTCCTGGACTCACAAGGATGACGATGATGGTAACTAAAGGCTCGATCCGTGAAGAAATGGTTCGGTTTGGAGTTGTCCGTACGGTCGTACGGATAATGGCAGAAATCGAGAGGGAGAGAGAGAGAGAGAGTGAGTCTGAGAGAGAGAGCACGGGAGGGTGAGAGAGAGAAGTGATGTGGATATGTGTGTGTGGTCCAAAACTCACCACCCAATCACAACTAAGAAAATATCTTAGTTCCAAAAGCTTAGGGAAATAATAAATGTGTCCATTTCCAACTTAACACACCCCAACCAAAAACGTCCAAGGGTATTATCGTCTTTTCACGCTAACGATATAAGATTTTTCCGGGACGAGCTGTTACACGAACATTTCCACTACACCAACAAAAAAATAATTATATTTTTTACTTTTTCTGTATTTATATATTAATTGCAGGATATAAAAAAAAATTGAAGACCCTTCCGAAGTGGGAGCCCTAGACGGGCGCCTACTTGGGCTACCCCCTGGGTTGACCCTAAACTCTGTTGCTCTGAACGATCATCACGAGAAGATATATATGAGCAGAGATATGGCTTCGCGACCTTATTCAAAAGGCAAAATTAGAAAATTAAACAAATTAACGGTGCAAGTCGTGAAAAATGATGATATAAAGTTTAAAAATCTATTTTTGTAGATTATAGGATTACCTTTTCTTTCTAATTAGTAAGGTAAATTACTTTTACGTCTAGCTAATTTATGCAATTTTGTCATTATTAAACGCGGTATTGGAAAAAATATCTATGTTATCTAGAAGCCAATCTTTACTTTAATAGATTTAGTCATATGCAATGTATTAAGCCATACGGGAACTTTATTCGCAAGGAAATAGGAAACGCCCAAGCCCATCCTAGTAGAAGTCCATCTTGTTCATTCAGCAACAAGTATAGTTTGCATGTAGTTATTAGGCCTTTACAACGAAAGATTTTTCAATGTGACCGAAACACAGAGTGGTACATTACGTGTTACAATACAAATAATAGGATATGTGTGTTAAAAAGTTTATAACTTAAAAAATACAAATTTTCACCATTTATATAAAAACACGTGATGTATCACTCGTGTTCCGGTCACAATAAAAAAAATTTCCTTTACGACGCCATCAATACCAGTTTGATAAGAAGAATTAGTGTCGACTTAGAATTCGGGTCTCTCCATAAAGACTACAAACTATATTTGAGCATATTCGTATGCTATTACATGTGCTCTTTTTTTTTTTAATCATGATTGTTGAACTGTATTGTAGTTATATGGATAATGGATCTGTTTGCTGCATTTACATTTTACAGCTATACTCCATATGAAATTTTGAAGCAATTTAGTGATGGGAAATTTTATTTAAATCTATGTAATTTCTTTATACACCCAACTTAAATTTTAAATGTTAATTGTCTATTTTACTATATTGCATAGTTACTATTAAGTACCAAATAAAATTAATAATAAAACTCAAATTTATCAATAAACCCACACACTATAATTAAACTCTATCATCACTCTTTATTTATCCTACATAACCCTAATAGTTGTTATAGAGAAAAACAAGCTTTTTTATTTTATTTTATTTATTGATAGACGGTGATTTTGAAGTTTTGAATCCTCCAATTAAGGTATGACTCGATTTATGGATATTTTATTCATTTGATTTAACTTTTTTTAGAGTTTAGAAGATGAGCATTTGGGTTTCAATTTTTTTTCATCAATTCCGCTAGTACCCTTTGTTAAACTTTCTGCAACAACGAATTGTTGCAGACACTCTTCCGGTGTCTGTCTGCACCCCAAAACACATTCCAATACGATTTATGCTGCTGCTGCTGGTACATGTATGGCTGCTGCTGTCCTGTGTCCACATGCCTTCCAATACGATTTACATTTTTCTTGTAACTGATCAATGTTTGAAGACACTGATTTAGGAAATGAATCGTCCACAATCACTCCGGATAAAGAATTAAATGGCTGCACAAGTCATTGATAAAGTTAAGAGTCAAATGGATGTAAAGATAAATTCGCATATTGAATTAGGTTTGTAAGGGTATTTTAGGTAGTAAATTTACGCTTAAAGAGATATTAATAGTTTAGTCAAAAATCGAATGGGTGCAAAAAGTAAGTTGGGTGTAGAAAGATGTTACATGGGTTAAAATAAAATTTCCCTTTAGTGATCAGTTGGAAGTTTAGTAATTTTTTTTGTTTATCATGCAATATGAAAAATATTATTTGAGTTGGCGATGCTACAATTGCACTAATACATTACTCTATTTTTAGTTGCCGGTATTACTTTATACCAAAAATTTTCTGAGTTGGCAAGCAACATTAATTTAGACTAAACTAGATATATGTGCCCGCGCGTTGCTACGATAGTGAAAATTTTAAGAAAGATTATACAACTTCATTCTCTTCATAAGCAATGTTTGAGTTAATTTTGTTCCACTTAAGTAGCAATAAGAAATTGTAGAAAGGTAGAATTAACGTATGCCAAATGTATTTCAATGGTACTAATTATATAGAATTGGGAAGTCATGTGACAGCCCGTCTCGGATTTTCCATATCGTTAATGTGAATTGACGGATTCGGCCTCGAGCGTTGAGGTACGCTCGTAATTTGCACTAAGGTTTTGGGTCCAATTATATCTATCCCTAAATTCTTGGACCCAATAGGAAACTAGATATTTTCTAGTTGTGATTGGTGGATGAGATTGGACCACGTACTCTCACACACACACTCTCTCTCTCTTTCCCTCGTGTTCTTTCTCAGACTCTCTCTCTCGAACTCATTCTGTCTCTTCCCTCGACGTACGGACACAACCAAAACTCACACCAAACCTTGCAGATCGAGGAGTTTAAGGACACCATTGTGTTCCTCGTGGTGCTACGAGTTCAAAGACACCAGTTTTAGGTATGAACACCCTCGATTTCACGTTAACACCTTAACCCGTGCCCATGCACTGTTCATGCAAATTTTATTGCATGATTTTTAGGAGATTTTAAGCTTCTAGGAAGCTTTAGGAGGTCCACACGAGGCTCGGGGACGTTTGTTTGAAGGATTTGGACGTCGGGAAGCCAAGATATGCAAGTTTGAAGTTTTGGCCGGAAGTTCGTGGATTCCCAGGCGAGATCCAATGGTTTTGGGAGCTTTTAATTGGTATGATCTTGTTCTATTCTTTGTGGGCTTCATTTTGATATAAATTACATGAAGAATGGATGAAAATCGACGGAGTTATAGTGGTTTAAAAATTTCCTAGATTCCGGCGCCGGCAATGGTTGCCGGAGTTCCAAGGTAGAAAATGACGGCATATTCCGTCAAAGGTGATGGAATATGCTAACGCCGTTAGCTAACTTTAACGGTTACCGTTAGGAATAAACAGAATATTCTTGGTATATACCTGACGCCGTCAGTGTGCAGGTCATATGCCGGCGCGTGAGGGCGCATGGAGGCCGGAAAAATTATTTTAAAAATTCCTGGGTGTTCATGAGGTTGTGTAGGTCACGTTGGTATATTCAAATACCAAAATTGAGCAATGTATGAGAAGTTATTTCCAAGGTTCCATTTATAAGCAAGACCTATCCGGAGGACGAGCGTAGCCAGGCTAGGCACGGGGGTTACGACTCGTCTACATATCAATGAGTGGGCTTTTGTTTTCCGTATATACCTATATACTTGCTTTTCCCAGAAAATGAATTTAAAGAATTATACGATTTGAAATGTCATACAAAGTACCTATTTATTTTTACTATGCATTAGTGATTGCATATAATTATGACTGGTGCTGCGGACGCACAAGTAAGTGTCAAGTAAGTTTATTTACTAGTTATGATGAGAATGAGAATGAATGATGTGATGTGATGTGATAAGAGCTCATACACCTGCACCTAGATATTAGTGCTCCTGCCCAAAGTTAGGGGCACAGTCTTTCACGTGATGTTCACCTCTCGCACCGCATGCTCACCTTGGATCCAAGTTAAGTGCACAGTCCTGTCGTATAGACCACTATAAGTGGGTTCGACTCGTAGGTGACCCGCGAATTATTCGCAGTCTTCACGTGATTGTAGCACTAAAGCATATTTATTCTATATATAGTGATGTTATGCAGACCACTAGAGGTGGTATTGATTTGTGTGCAGGATATATAGGTGATATGATGAGATGATTATGAGCTATATATACAGCCGAGGGCTGATTTGATTACCTGGCATTTAATCACATTCATAGAGTTATGATTTGAGCATTCAGTTGAGATACTTTGTCATGGCATACATATTCTGCCAGCATGTTTTTGAGATATATTATGTATATGAGTATATACTTTGTTTCTGGGAAATTATACAGGTTTTACGGAGATGGGTTATAACTTTTGAGAAAAGAATGGTTTGAAAAGATTTGTTTTTGCCCACTCACGCTTTTGTTTTTCGCCTCTCCAGGTATTAGTTAGTGTTCGTTGGTGGCATACAAGGATTTCAACGAACGTTCTGACAGAATTCACCTATGTAGGACCACCTTCGGGTGTTATTTCCATTTAGTACTTTCTGCTTGAGTGCACTTAGACCATTCATGCTCTGGTTGTGTAAACATTCTTAATTCTCGCACTAGCACGTCATCTTAGCTTGGACTGCTAGCTATTTGGTTTTATTTGATTCGTACTTCTCCTTATTAACCTTGCTTCCACACTGTGCACATGGTTACGTCACGCTCAAGTGACGGCCAGCACGCCCCAATTTTGGATCGGGGTGTGTCAAGTCAAATAAATCATATATAGCCACAAAATAGTAATAGGTACAGATGAGATTAATCAACATCCTACCAAATCAAAAGTAGATGTGGAAATTGAAATAATAAACCTTGTTTTCTGTTCAAAAAGTCATGCAACAATGGGAACATGACTAACCAGATCGAATTGTGATTAACTCACTCAATCCGTAAACAAAAGAAACCCAAACCAAGTTCAGCAAGAATTATGCACGATCTTTTTGGAAACTATATAATGAATTATAAAAAATTGTTAAACAAACATGGACTAAAGGTTATCTTAAAATTCATTTAAATGGAAAATGGTAAATTTGATTCACTTGAGATGCTAAACTTTCAAAATGCGATACTAATAAAAGTTGCATATTAGGATGAAATGCATTAACGCTTACACTTAATCAGAAAAAACTAACAAAATTCCAATTTGTTTTTCTACTCAATGTTCCAGGAAATTGCCTAAATAGCAAAGAACAATTGCACATGGAGCCTACCTTATGAGTAGCTTACTTCCCTTCCCTTCCCCTGCTGCATAAACAGTAGAGTAGCTCTCGTTTACCTACAACAAATTGAAAACCATTTGGAGAAAATAACTAAGCATTTGGTTATTAGATTCTTAGTAGGCAAAGCAAGAAAATTATACATAACGAAACTATTGAAACTTTAAAACCCACTTCCCAAATTAGGTTCTCTAACTGGCTAATGAGCATATTGATTTTAAACTATCATCCCAAACCTGCCATGCTTGAGGGCTTTTTTTTTTTTTGTCTTTTCTGGACAGTCTAATTAATCATTTTTAATAGAAGAATACAATTCATATAACAATAATTAGTAGAGAAAACAAACGCAGTAATGTAAAAATCATGGGGTTACTTGAATTTTGAGGGCTGAGGACGATTGCTTAATGGCACCAAGTTCCATTTTTAGTCAGAGTTCGAAACTGAATTTGAGACTCTTCTAGGTTCCTGTTAACAAACATAACATGGTGGACCAAATTAAAAACATATTTAAACCAAAAACTGTAATTTGAGCTTTCTAATTTTTTTCTATAAGAATTCTCATAACTCTAAACAAAAAGAAAAGTTTACCGCAAGCTTGGAGCTAACTGGGGTCGATTCTCCTTGCTCTGCAATCACACAAAACAAAATTCAAAGTTCAAAACTTAATATAACCTCATCTGCCAATTCAAAGTCCAAACAATTAACTAAAAAAATCCAGAATTTATATAGTTTAAACCATAATTATTGAGGTTAGATTGCAGGACAACCAACCTCTACTTGTTTTCTGGCAAATTTGGGGTCCTTTGATTTCTAGACTTTGAGTAGAAACTGATTATACCATGGGCTAATATTCAAGTACCACAAAATATAATTTTATCATAGTAAGCTTTTCGATTCACTCCAAACGAAGGTATTATATGTTCACATATATATATATGTATATATATATTCACAACCATAAGAAAGAAGAAAACAACTCTTGGTACAGAGCAAAAATGAAGCACTAACGGATTCCCACACACCAAACTCTGAGAACAAACAAAAACAAAACCAAATTATCTAGCAGCATGCAAGTCACGAAGGAACAAAGAAAAAAGAATACTCATTTGCAAATCCAAAATTAGAAACAAGCGCATAGACAAAACTGGGAAACTCACCACAAATCGCTGGTTGTCAGAGCTAATATATATATTTTTTTTTTTTGCTACAAAATTAGAAAATCTAAAAAAACTTGCAGCCGAAATTTTTCAGAAACAAACCTTCGACGTCAACATTTTATAACACAGACACCCAAAAGTTAGACATGAAGAGAAAACGATGCTTTGAAAATTTTGGAGAAAAAAAAAAGGACTTACAGTGACGGACGGCGGAGGACAGAGGTGCGATCGCGATTCAGAGAAAACCCTAGCTTGATCCACGCAGCGAGGCAAAGTTTTGGACAGTGTAGGAATCGAAGGAAAACCCAAATCCAAGGAAAAGCAAATGACTTTTCGAATTCGTGATTTGCAGTTTTTGAGAGAGAGAACTGGAGAAATTCTACTGGGTTGGTCTATTTCAGCAGGAAAGTGAGAGAGAGAAGTCGAGATCGGAGAGTGAGGAAAGGCAATCTTTAGCAACATAAGGATTTGTGGGAGAGATCGAAATGGATGGAAGGCTTCTTCAGTAGAAAAGGAAAGCATGAGAAAGAGTGAGAGATGAGAGACGATCGCAAAGTGAAGGAGAGTCAGAGGAAAAGTCGAGAAAGACTCGAAGCAAAGCCCTTCGACGATGATCGACGCGTGGACAGGATGGAGGAGGAAAAATGGGGAATGGCACCGAAGCAAAAGGAAAACGGAAGGCAAAAATGAAATTATCCAAACCAAGCAGGGGCAAATCCGCTCTTTCACTGTTCACAAACAGTGAATAACAGTGCCGGCCGAACCGAATTTTAGTATATAGATAATATTACTCTCTTTTGAATGACCGAGCTCATTTACACTAAATAATACCCTCTCTTAAGTTGTTGGCATCACGTAAGATTATTTAAGTTCACCGCGTTACATTTACTCTCTTTTCAACTCACAACGGCACATTTACACTGACACATCACTCTTTTTGAATTGGCAACGCTACATTTTGACTAAAATATTAATCTTTTTTCAGTCTGCAGCGTTAAGTTAACACAAAAATTATTCGAGATGGTGGCGTTACATTTACACTAAAAAATTACTTTCTTTTGAGTTGGCAGCGTTATGTTTACAAAAAAAAATTATTTGAGTTGGCAGCGCTACATTTACAATGAAACATTACTCTCTTTTTATTTGGTGGTGCCACATTTACACTAAAAGATTACTCTCTTTTGTGTTGGCGGCGTTATATATATTAAAATTATATTAAAAATGATATGAGTTGGCAGCTTCATTTAAATTTATTAAAACATTACTCTCTTTTAAATTGGCGGTGTTGACAGCATTAAGCATACACACGAAAAAAATATATATATATAAGAAAATATAGCAACCAAAATTTAGACCATGTAAGGGTCTCCGTTTAAGTCTCGCACAGGGTCTCCAAAATCTCAAGACCGACCCTATCCTTCACTCATTTTATTCAACAAGCAAGCTTCACCTTTTTCCTAGTCATGCTTGATATGCTATTTTCTTACAAGGATCTCTCTGTCTCTAAACCAACTCTATAGTTCTGAATGACGCTCAAGATGAGGTATGTATAGGAGCACATATAGGAATCAACGACGTTATTCTAAGGGCAAAATTGGACAATCAAATAAATCAATGGCGCAAGCCGTTGGGTAAAAAAGGGTTATATATTTAAGTTCAAAATTTTGTATCTGTATGTTCTGGGATTACGGTTTAACTAATTATTAAATTAATTTACTTTTGCATGTGGCTAATCTGTGGTCTGCAAAAACCACGGACCTTGTGGTCTGCAGCTTCGGAATGCAGTACTCACTTTATTCGAATTTGAAAGACTCCCTCACTAGCCAGTATAGCAAGATTTTCTAATGCAAACTGTTGGTGCCATTGTCTTGTAATTTTTCTCATTGGCTTAGTTACGTTTGAGGCTAATATAATGGTCGTAAATTAATTAACTTTGAAAGAATCATTTTATGTTTACTGAAAAGAGATATCAATGTCGCATATTGCCATGACATTTGTGTTCTTCTAGTTTGTATCCAAACTTCATTGCCGCAACATGTTGCATCTTTAGGTTGCATTGATACTTCCTAGTATTTGAGAGGGGAGATGGATTTTGAGAACTGTTTGATACCTGAAACAAGTCAAGGGCCGTGAAAATTGCAGAAATGCTAATGAGAATTGCTACTGATTTAGAATTTGCGAATTTTATTTTCCTTTTTTGGGAAAAAATGGTGAGAATGATGATTTCCGATGTGTACTTCGTATGGTCAGTTATTTATTGAATTATATAATGCCCATTTAGTGTCTTCTAAGGGGGTTGTATTCAATTAGGATTATGTGAAGTTTTAAAGGAGTTTAAAAATTCATAGGTATTCAATTAAGATTTTAAATGAATTGGTCAAATGTAGGTCATATTCAATTTAGATTTATAAAGAGTCAGTCAAATTCTGATGGTATTCAATCTAGATTTGTAGAAGGACTTTCCAAATCTAAGAGTATTCAAAAAGTCAGGGAATTTGTAGGATTCAATGAATTTGTTGATTTTGATGCATTCTAGGATGTGAGGTATAAATATCAAAGGCCCTCACAAATCAGGCACCCCTATCCATATTTCGATGTGATTCCTCGTCTTCAAAGTAGACTACAGAATACGAACAACTTCTTGAAAAAGTCTCTTCTCGGGGTAATATAGACACAATATGCTATGTATCCTATTGTGATTTTTAATTATCGTGTTTATTGGTGATTTTGTATTTTTTTTCTTCTTTTTACTGCATCATGGATTATGGGTATTGGTTTATTTGAAGACACATTTAAATCTGAAGAACTATTGAAAATGGCAAGTTCTTCCGATGGGTATTTCTAGACTACGATGATTTGATAAATGTATTTTGCAGCGTGACATCTTTTCGGAACAACTCGGCTGAATTGGGTGAAGGCACTGATGCTATAACATATTGAGTGGGAGAAAATACAAGTGCCATAATAGAGGACTATGTTGTTGATGGCAATACTGACACAAATGTGTAGAGTCAAGATGAGAAAGATGACTAACTTTTCTTGGACACAAATTTGGAGCCTGTCATAACAAAACTCCCTCAAAGAAAGAGAGCTAGATTAGATAATGAAGCAAGTAGTACCTCAGGTGAGACCATCACTGTCACATCCCGGCCCGGGCGCAACCACCTTCCGGGCTGGACTCCACCATAGCACGATATTGTCCGTTTTGGGCTTACCATTCCCTCACAGTTTTGTTTCTGGGAACTCACGAGCAACTTCTCCGTGGGTCACCCA
Organism: Heteromeles arbutifolia; assembly: GCA_024362995.1. Classification (NCBI taxonomy): domain Eukaryota; kingdom Viridiplantae; phylum Streptophyta; class Magnoliopsida; order Rosales; family Rosaceae; genus Heteromeles; species Heteromeles arbutifolia. Next base: position 28,084,083 of record JANCRC010000014.1, read on the forward strand.
TCATGGGAGTGCTCTAGCCCTCTTCTCGCTTAACTTCGGAGTTCCTACGGAACCCGAAGCCAGTGAGCTCTCAAAAGGCCTCGTGCTAGGTAGGTATGGGAATATACATTTAAGGATCACTCCCTTGGGCGATGTGGGATGTCACAATCCACACCCCTTAGGGGCCCGACATCCTCGTCGGCACACTTCCGGCCAGGGATTGGCTCTGATACCAATTGTCACGTCTCGGCCCGGGCTAGACTCCACCATAGCACGATATTGTCGACTTTGGGCTTACCATTCCCTCACGGTTTTGTTTCTGGGAACTCACGAGCAACTTTCTAATGGGTCATCCATCATGGGAGTGCTCTAGCCCCCTTCTCGCTTAACTTCGGAGTTCCTACGGAACCCGAAGCCAGTGAGCTCCCAAAAGACCTCGTGCTAGGTATGGATGAGAATATACATTGAAGGATCACTCTCCTGGGCGATGTGGGATGTCACAATCACTCTAGCAACTCTAATTGAAATAAGTTTATGTTGGTATGGATTCAACGAGGCAATTGCTAATGAAGTTTGAGGAATGCATAGCCTAATGGAGAAAATACATTGAATTCATAACAAAATTCATACCAAACATACCAAATCCTTTTACAATTCACGAGATTCTATGTGAATCAATTAAAATCCATGAAATTTGTGAGAATATATAATTACATTAAACTCTATTAGATTTCTACTTGAATATATGAACAAATAAAAATAGAGTAATTTTATTTAAATAGATTAAAAAGAAATAGTAATTAATGCTAAGAGCTCCTAAGGGCTCCTAACGAGCCTAGGAGCATCATAAGGAGGATTGTGGTTGGAGATTAAATTTTGGGTAAATATCAGTTTACTACCCTCAAGTTTTGTGGTTTTCAACATTTGGTACATGAAGTTTTTTTCGTCCCAGAGTCATATCTAAAGTGTTAATTTTGGGACAGTCTCATATATCCGTTAGTCAAACTGTTAACTCTGCCGCTAACTGATGATGTGGCGTCTATGTGGACAATGACTGGACGCCACATGTCATTAAAGGGTCCACATGGAAATTAAAAAAATTAAAAAAAAAAAGTTAAAAATTTAAAATAAAAAAAAAATTCTGGGTCTGGGCGTTCACCCCCTCCCGACCCCCTCCCTCTCTTCCCTGCACCCATCCTCCCTGCACACCCACCCATTCCCTTCCTCCTTCCCTTCTCTTGGGTTTACACGACAGACCCGATCCCCAAACCTCGATCCATGTATCCACCCACTTATTCGCTGTCCGATTCGGTTTGCTCCCAAATCGATGGCTCTCAATGCGCCTCGCTCCGACCCCCAATCCACCGCCCAGAAGGTCGTCGCGGTGATCGGGTCCGAGTACGATCTCTGCAACGACATCCAACTCACCACGTACAAGCCCATGCTCATCGACCTTGACCCGACCCAAACCCGCGACCTCGTTGTCCCTGGCGGGCCCGTTGTGCCGGACGTCTCTACCTCCATTAGGTGCGATAAAGGCGACCGCACCAGGTTGCGCTCCGACATCGTTTCGTTTAATTAGGTATTGTTTTTTCCTTTCTTGGGAAAGGAAATTCGTCAGCCTTCGAAGTGGTTTCTGGGTTTTGATTGTGGTTGGTTTTTTTACTGGTATGTAGTTGATGAATGAGGGATGGAGAATGAGGGGAATGGGTGGGTGTGCGGGGAGGATGGGTGCAGGGAAGAGAAGGGAGGGAGAAGGAGGGAAGGGGTGAACGCCTAGACCCAGAATTTTTTTTTTTTTTTAATTTTTTAATTTTTTTAATATTCATGTGGACCCTATATTGACACGTGGCGCCCAATCATTGTCCACGTGGGCACCACATCATTAGTTAACAGTTTGACTAACGGATGTATGAGACTGTCCCAAAATTAACACTTTAGGTATGACTCTGGGACGAAAAAAACTTAATGTACCAAATGTTGAAAACCACGAAACTTGAGAGTAGTAAACTGATATTTACCCAATTTTTGTAAAATCCTCCCTAAATTTTAGTCAGGAGCTCATTTAAGAAATCCATTAGAGAGATTCTCTTACTGTTTTTTTTGAGTTGGAAGCTTACACTTATGCTAAACAATTATTTAAGTTGGCGGTGCTATATTTACACTAAAACATTACTCTCTTTTGAGTTGGTGGCATTGCATTTATACTAAAAAGCAATTTAAGATGACGTCGCTGCATATAAAACTAGAATTATTTAAGTTCAAGGAGTTACATTACACTAGTGATTGATTTGCACTCCTTTTAGCTTCTTACGCACCTTTTTTTTATTTCTAGTCATCAATTGAATAAATCAAACGAAATCAACGATGAAGATTAAAACAAGACTGTGTCAAAGACTAAAAAGAGTGTGCATTTATCATTTCCCTTTACACTAAAAGGTGTTGAGCCCTTGCATGACAGCGTGAGTTCAAATCTCGTCGATGGTTAATCTAACATCTAATCTATCAAAATCTATATTTTGACAAAAAAAAAAAACTTTACTCTTTTTTTTGTTGGCGCCACTATATTTTCACTAAACATTATTCCTATTTGAGTTGGTGGCGCTATGTATACACTAAAACATTACTCTCTTTTGAGTTGGTGGTGTTACATCTACATTAAAAAATTGTTTAAGTCGACGGTGCTCATTTACACTAAAACATTAGTCTATTTTGAATTGGGGGCACTACATGTAAACTAAAGTTTACTCACTATTGAGTTAGCAGCATTGCGTTTACACGAAAAAACTATTAGGTTTGACGACTCTACATTACACTAAAACACTACTCTCTTTTTAAGTTGGCTGCATTATATTTGCGCTATAAATATTCATATTAGCGACAATATACAATAAAACATTAAGGGTAAATTACATTTCGCATCCTTGAGTTTCAGTATAATTGCAACCTCCTACAACACTTTTAAAATATTTCACTTTTATACATTTATTTAACATTTATTGAAATTTCATACATCTGTTAATTAAACCGTTAATTTGATTGTTAAGTAATGATGTGACAATTATATGATCACATATTTTTGCTGACGTGGCAGTCAACTGGTCAATAAATTATAAAATAAAGATTTAATTATTTAAATAAAGCCAAAATAAAATAAATAAAAAGCAAAACAAGATTGCTGGTGCCGGCTGGAGTCGACACACTCGACGGCGAGACCATCCTGGCTCCTCTCCAAGGTCCGACCCGACCTCATCATCCCGCCACAACCCAACCCCGACTCGCCATTGGACTTCCCAGAGCCATCGTGGTTTAGGCCTCCACAATGTTCTTCGACTCCGACATCAATCTTCGGGCTACGTCTCTGGGTCGTCATTAGAATCATCGTCGGTTCTCTAATAGTCTTGACCCTCTTTCTCTTCTCCTTCTGCCTCACCTCCCGCCACCGCTCCCGGGCCTAGAAGGCCCAGCCGAAGCCTGTCGTCGCCGTCCAGCTGGTTCTGCCGGACCACATCCACCACTGCGAGGTCCGATTCTTCCCCGAGTTCTTTGATTCTTCCTCGAACTAGACGGTTTTCGAGTGGAGCAGGTCACCATGACCTACAGCAATTTTGCCCATTGGACCCCTGTACGATTCTGAAGCCGACGATGTGAATCTTGGTGAGATGGCGGCATCGTCGTTGTTAAATCTGACGAAGAAGAATGAGGGGATTGTGATGGATAAAGTGGATGAGAGGGTGCTTATATGTGGCGTGCGAGATGAGAGAGAGAGAGAGAGAGAGAGAGCAAAGAGCAGAGGAAAGCCTGCGTGTTGAGCATTGGGTTCATCTTGCTTTTCTACATATTTTGGATTACGGAAGTGAGGATTTTAAGAGTGGGATTTGGGAAGCAGATGATATTTACATCTGGGTTTTGCTGAAGAGTTTTCAAGGGAGGTGAGAGCGAGAAATTGGGTGTATGGGACTTGTTAAGAAATGGAAATTTCATGGTGCTAAATGCTCGAGGGATTGTGGGGTTTGGAAGTGGGAGGGATTTGAAGGTGTTCCCATGGAAGATTATTGAGATGGAAAGTGGAAAGATGGAGATGCAGAGAAAGAGAGAAGGGTAGCTGGAGAAAGAAGAAGGGGAGGTTTCGTTTTTTATTTTTTTATTCAATTTTTAAATTTTTTAATATTTAATTATTTTGATTCACCACATCACCAAAATATGTTAGTTTTATATTTGTCACGTCACCACTTAACGGTCATATATGAAATTGTAATAAAATAATAAATAATATATGAAATGAAAATATTTTAAATATGTTGTATGAGCTTGTAATAACACCCAAATCTAAAGAGGTAAAATGTAATTTACCCAAACATTAATCTCTTTTAAATTGGCGAGTGGGGTTAGTGGTGTTAAGCTTACACTAAAATATTATTGGGGACGGTGACGTTACGAAGAATCCAGGCGGGAATCGAAAAATTGCCCCATCTTATCTTAAACCATTTCTACTCGTTGGAGTAAAACTCAAATTTTAGGTTTTAAACTTGGCCTAACTTGCTCCAATCTTTGAGGCAAATATGAGTTCTAACCCAAAACTCATTTCTGGAGCAATTTAGCCTAGGATTTTCCCCGAGTTAGGGTCTGCCTCACCATATATATATATATATATACTTTTTTTTAGTTTTATATTTATAAATTCATTGAATTCAACATCTAAGATCTAATATTATCAAATTCAACGGTAAAAGAAAAAAGATCTAACGATCCAAATATAAATCTAATGGCTAAAGTAATTAAAAAAAATATTTATGTGTTTCATATTCTTTCATAGTATTTCACGAGTTTCATAGTGTCGGTTTAGTGATTTTCAATATTTATCGGAATCTAAATATTTTTAGTTTAAAATGTTCATAAAATTAAACTAGGATAGTCTACATAAATTTTTTTTTCTTTTAAAAGTTACTTTAAGAAAAAAATTATCCTAAATTAATTCTTTAACAATCTCGGGCTAAAATTCAACTAGAAGGGTCGGATGAAAAAAACAGTTTCTGAGCTAAAACCTAAATTTTCTGGGTTAAAAATTTTGAGTTTTAACCCAAAGTTTGAGATAATCTTATAGTATATCATACCATAAAATTGACTATTTATTATACAACTAGATAAAAGACATAAAGTAAGATCACCCAAATCTGTAGGATAACTGCACTACATTCAAGCCCACTCGCCATTGTTAATTGTTGCGTTCGTCTCACTAGATCCCAAGGGACGAAAAACAAAATGGTAATAGATCATAATCATTTATCTAGAAGAAAGTTATTTCGAACATATTGGCTACTGTTTTAGAAAAATGTATATAATTTAAAACTACACACTAGTATCTACTACAATATATAGTTGCAAAAACATGCCAATCATAAATACAAAATGATACCTAAGGAACTACAATACATTACCGGCATCTACTAGTGCAAGTGCTACACGGGCGTCTACCTGAGTAATGCTAGCATCTATTAGCTATCTAACTCAGTAGCGTCTACTAGTATATCTAGCCTCTACTATAAATGATATCACATGGCACATGCAATTATCCTACGGCCTTAGACAATTATATACTTAATGTGTAATAGACTATGTGTTGAAAATAGATAGTGTCGGTCATATATCGATATTATTCTAATCTATAAAACAATCAAACTAAGTTAGTCCCATCCGAGGCTAACAATGGTATGCTTTTATTAATGGAAAACTTCATTTTAATTCTTAAAAAAATGAGTTTTAGACTATAATTTTCCCTGATACATTTAATCATCTCATTTATTATTTATATTTTGATGTTTTATTTATCCTTTTCTTTCTTTTTAATGTATTAATTACATTTAAATTTAATTTTCATTTTATTCATCATAATATATTTAAATGTCTAAATTTAGGCAAACTAAACTGTTTTTAATATATTCTGATAACAATTTTGTATGTTCTTCATATTGGTATATTAATACATTTGAATATTTCAGTATATCCTTCGATACAAACGTATAGGGACATCTAAACTACTCACCTAAGTCCAGAACTTGACGTTTTGATTCGAGATTCACCTCGGACTCATCGGAAATTGGCTGTTGAGCCTTGATGGAAACTGGAATCGATACGTGGAAACAATATGCACATGACGGAATCGATACGTGGAAACAACTAGAAGTGATCCCAAGTTAAATCGGCGGCTAGATCGCTGGTTTTCACCATGAAACCGCCAAAATACTTACAGAAAATTGGTGCTCGAGCTCGACATGTTCCAGTTCACAATTCTCACATGCAGGAACATCACAGTGATCATCAGATAATGCTGGTTTTAATTTGGTAGTTTAGAGTGGTGGTTCGATCGGATTGAATGCGGTGTGTGTGAGAACCCATATTTTGAAAAGACAAAAAAAATTATCATTATATATATACACGATTATTTTTGCCCCAATTTTTTTAGCAAGCTTATACCTACCCTTAGCATGAGGTGGATGATTTGTTAGCATGAGGTTGCTACTTTAGTTTGATGATAAAGATGGCTTATTACATGAGGCGTGTTCAAGTGCATGTGGCGTTAATTGTTGCATGCAATTAGGTTGAGGTGGAGCTTTGCATCCAATACATATATGTTATAACTTCTTGGTGTCACTCCAAGAGATATTACTCCTACTATGTCGACAGACACAGCTTAGTGCTTTAGGTGTCAACTTGCTAAGTAGTTTACTCATCTCCTTTATACACTATCATATTAACCTTTGATGTTATCTCATGTAGTTTTGCCGCCTCCTCCGACTATATATAGGACTTCAGTTCTTTGTTTTTGATGTAAGTTGGGAATAGAAAGTGATGCATGCGGCGCGCGCGCATATATATATATATATATATATATATATATATATATATATATATATATATATATATGTGAGAGAGAGAGAGAGAGAGAGAGAGAGAGAGAGACTAGATATAGTGAGCTTGTGTGTGGAGATTACTAGTGGGCTTGTCTTGCCAGGGGTCTAGCTGTCGATCGAGGTGAGTACAAAACTTCATATTTTGTTATAAATGTGAAAACCACAAACTATTGCCCGTTTTCTCTATTTACAAATCTCTATCTATTTTCATGTCAAACATGTTTGATTTTGTGTAATCGCTTGCAATGTGTATATATATGTTCTATGTGGAATTGTTTGAGATGTTCTTGGAGCATGTGAACTTTAGTGTTGCATTAATCCAAGGGTATGTAAGCTGCAAAAATGGGGACGTTAGGGCAAAATGGCGATTAGGGTCACGTAGTGAGTTACATTTGATGAACAATATAATGAACATGTAAAGGAATGATGTGATGTGGAATTACGTGGTTAAAGCTTCTATATTATTATCATATTTTGTAGTGTGTAAAATAACATCGCTTGACTAGCATATTACATATTCTACTCACTGGGTGACGGTGGTTGTTACTCACCCCTCACTGTTATATTTTTCTTATGAATTATTTGGCAAGACAGGTGCTAGATGAGTTGAGGTTGTGTTAGACGAGGGATTTAAGAGTTTTATTTTATTTTTGTACACCCTATAAAGATTTTGGAGTCATTTTGTATAAGAGAAGTTTGTTTTTCTTTTATTTTTAGTTTTTAGCTCGCGCACACAGGGTTATTTTTTTCCATCGACCTCAACTCCGAGGCGTGACAATGTGGGTGGTGGTTTATGGTGAGAGGGAGAGGGAGAGAGAATTGAAAAGAAGAGAGACGTAAGAGAGAAAGAGCGCGACAGAAAAAATTGAAAGGGAGAAAGCTAAGTGTTGGGGTTTAAAACTCACTCAAAGTTCCCTCAAGGCAAAATTACACAGGAAAACTAATGAAAATAACTTGAAAACTTTGAGTTTTAATAATAAGGACAAAATAAAGGGTAAAGTGAATAGTGCTAGGATTGACTTTTTAGTGTAAAAATATGATTTTTCATTAAAATGAACAGTACCGAAAACTTTTCATTAAAGTTCCCAAATTACAATGTAATAAACGTCATTTAATCAATACAAGTCCGTTTTTGAATATGCTTTAGCTCAAGCACTTGTGAGTATGAACACCAATAACATAAAATAAAATAAAAGAGAAATCTAATTTAAACTCAGTGGTCCATAATTATCCAACATAACTCTTTACAAGGGCACTTTAATAATTTCACACTTTTTTGAAAATAAAATACATTTATTCAAGGTACATGTTGTAACATATAGGGCTAGGAAAGCTTACTTTACAAAGAGGGTGTCAAACTTGGTGATGAAGGCAAACTTTTTCATCGTCTATGGCCAATACAACTACGAGCCGACAGTGTGGCCTTCCCACCCAGAGGCCGAAGAACTGATTGCATGGTTCTTTGGCATACCAAAAATGGAGCAGAGCAAGAAGATGGTGAACAAAGCACATTGTATGCTAGTCCTTAATGTAAGTCTCCTCGTTAATCATCTTCTTGTACTGCTCTATCTTTGGTGTCCCTTGGAACCTTGCAATCAATTATTCCACAAGTGGGCAGATGGCCACACAGTCGGCTCGTCTCGCTTGGGCCATAGACGACGATAAATCAAGCAAGTTTCAGCTCGTGAGTGATATGCTATCTTCTTATTAGAATCTATGTGTTTCTAAGCCAACTCCATTGCTCTGAACGACACTCACGACAAGATATATATATATATATATATATATATATATATATATATATGAGCAAAGATACAACTCAACAATCTTATTTTAAATGAGAATTTGGAAATAAATCAGTGACACAAGCCGTTTTGGTGAAAAAAATCGTTATATATAAAAGGTAAAAAATCTGTAGCTATAGATTTTATGATTATGGATTTTACTAATTTGTAAGATAATGTATTTTTGAGTATAGCTAATTTGTGCAATTTGTTATTATTAAATGCGGTATTTTAGGAAAAATATCCATAAGTTTTTGAACCACAAATAAATTTCAAACCACCGGGACCAAGAGCCCCATAGTTTTGACAATATGGTTCAATCTTTCTCTACGAAAATATTTAGACCACATTGTTGGTCCAAGAAATAAATGCAAGCCCCAGACTTTGAATTAAAATATCCTATTCAAAGTCCAAAAATCAATCTAGAGAGAGTGAGGTCCTTGGTTCACAGGCAAAGAATATTATGGTGGTACAGTTAAGCCTCACACGTAGAAAATCCAAGAATGGTAAATGTGAAAACATGATTCTCTGAACCATGCCCACATGGCACGCAGGATGGTTCGAATGACCGTCACATGAGGTGGTACATCACGTGTCTCTATATAAATGGTGGGTTATATGTGTTAAAAGGTTAATAACTTAAAAATTAAATTTTTCCACGACTTGCATAAAAACAAGTAGTGTACTATCGGTATTCCCGTCATAACTAAAAATTTCTCCGAATGATCGGAATACCCTCTAAATGTGATTGGAGCTGCACCTAGCACCGCGAGTCAGATTGCCGAATCAGAAGGAACTGGACTACATGTCATACATCATCATGAATATACAGATGTTAGATTTATATTGATCTTCACATAACGCGATTCCAAACTATGTGGAAAATATTGTCGCCGTTTTACCATTCATAATGCGAGCTTAGAATTCTCTGCTAAATTTCTTAAGTTCTTATTTTGAAATCCAAATGAACGAAGGATGACGCATTAGAACTTCATGCGAGTCTATGCTAACTCTTTCAAGGCCTCAAGTAGCATCAACTTATAGGGTTCAGCCAACGTAAATCCGCTCGGAGATATTACTAAGTTTCAAGTGTAATCCAACGGAATACTCCGTTCTTTTTTACAGTATCCCTATCAATACGACATGTGCCATGATCAAGTTTCTCGAACTTGTTTTCAAGTCCTCTAGATTAACAAGGGATAATGCATTGTGGTAAATGCTGATTTTCTTAACGTTGTCCCACGGAACACAATGTTCTGAAATCAAGCTATTGCAAAATTGGGGTTGTGCTACCTCGGGCCCAATGCCATTGAGGGACTTCATAAACAGTTTGACAAATACGCGCGAGAGGCCAGTGTTTTCCATTCAAAGTACGTTGCACCTATCCCGGACCGCATGTAAAGTCAACGAGTTATGTATGTTGAGAATAAGTCCCCATATTAATGGAAGGAAGGACTTTGCATGGGCTTATAAGAGGTTGGGCTACTTCTCATATTGTCAATTGATTTTAGGGTGGAACCCCAACTTTCTTCGTGGTATGAGAGCATGTTGTCTCACATGTGAAGCCAAATGACCACATGTGCTCCACGTCATCTCGTTGTATTGTCCATGTGTTAGGCTCGAAAATTCGTCACATGTGAGGGAGCGTGTTGATAATGAGTCCCACATTGATGGAAGGAGGGACCTTGCATGAGCTTGTAAAAGGTTGGGTTCCTTTCCATATTGTCAATTGGTTTTATGATGGAACCTAACTTTCTTCAATGTAGCCTACGACTAGCGGGTCTGAAGAAGGTGTCTTACTAGAACTTTATTGAAATGAGTTTTTTTTTAACAAATTTACATAGAACTAACATGTCCAAATCTCTTACGGAACTCATCCAATAGGACTTATCATTCCAGATTAAGCAAGTGCTTAGTTTGGATTGAGTTCAGGTCAACGACAATTAAAGATCAATTCAAAAAGGATTCTAAAGGTGTTCCTGATCCTTAAATCCACTAACCATGCCCTTAATGTAAGACATATTCTGAAATTATAAGAACAACAAGACATTCGGATCACGAGTGCGATAACCAAACCAACATGAAAAGGAAATAAACTTATTTGTAGAAGAAGAAGACATTATGCTAGGGTTTCAGGGAGAAACTTCTACAGTCTAGCAACCGAGAGTACTTGTGCACAGAAATAGGGTTTTGCACTAGAAGTCCAGAATAGAATGATTGTTGTGAGTGCAGGGACCTCCCTAATATACTAATACGGCGGTCCTTGTAATTCGGCCTATTTACTTCATTACAAGGATATTCCAAATCAATTAGGATATCACAGTAATCCTATATGGTAACGAATTCTTTGTCAACTAATTAAGGTTTTCAAGATTAATTGCACTAAATAAGGACTCATCAACCTAACCAAATAAGGCTCCATAATTTTCTCAACTATTAACTCGGATTGACCAAGTTACTTGTATGTCAAGAAACAGTGAGCACGAGTTCTTTGACACTCACAACTTACACTAACGTGATTCAATATATCAAGATCCTCTAAGGGTGTAATAGCAACCTGGATCCTAATTAAGGAGACCCATCTAGAGCAGTCACATTGCACTGACTTCTTGCGCTGGGAGTATAAATATTCATTACTGCGACTTACGGAGTACAGATTCGGAACCATGATTCAGAACCATGTTCGTTCTGACATACGAAATAGCTCTATGAAAAACATGTTTTCTCCGGATTAATGGTTAATCCGGAAGAAATTTCGAATTTACTATAAGTGGAAAAATCACACATGGCATAGGCAAATTCACTTGTCTCGCTATTCACTCAGCCTTCAAGTTATGAGCTCGGAACCTCGGACTAGGAGTTATACATTTGATTCGATTCTCCGACAAGATAGATCTTCGAGAGATTTTTTAAGGACATTCTGATGCTGGGTCATTTCTGGAGAGATTCACGTATGGTCTATTTATAATCATCCTCCCTCGTGTGGGAATGCCTTCTCAGAAGCATAATGAGGTGCAATTCTGAGACCATGATTTTCGAAGCCCATGCCACGTGGCATGCAGGGTGGCTTGAATGACCGGAATACCCTTTGCACGTGATTGGAGCCACGCCTAGCACCTAGCACCTTTGCAAGTCATGCAGTCTTATCAATTTTTGAATTAATAATTTAAATGTTACGATATATATAAACATAGCTATAAAATTATATTCTTAAATACGGAGAAATTCCGATTTAATTGTTCTATTTTAACAATGATTCTGTTTTGAGTTGACAACTTTACATGTACACTAAAAAGTATTGAGTTGGTGGCGTGATATTTACACTAAAATAATACTCTATTTTCAATTAGCGGTGCTTCATTTACATTAAAACATTACTCTCTTTTGAGTTGGCAGCGCTATACACACATTAAAAAAATTATTTGATTTAACATCGTAATATTTGCATTGAAACATCACTCACTTTTAAATTGGCGGCGTTGGCAGAGTTAAATTTACACAAAAATTTATTTGAGTTAGAATTATACTGATTAGAATTTAGGCAGGAATGGAAAAATTGGCCCATATCTTCTCTTATAGTGTCATATTTTATTAAGTTTTGTTTCCTAATTTAAAGGTTTTTGGCTAAAAATAATTGAATGTGGGTTCCAAATTAATCAGATGCATTTTCGTCGCTTACCATTTAAATTATTAACAACGACAATTCCGTTATAGTAGGTAGATGTAAAATTAATTTTCTTACTAAACAGCGTAGTTTTAAATCTTCACATACAGATTTTGGTTCTAAAATGCATGAACAATATAAATGACCCATATCTTCCTAACGATTTCTTTGCTTTTTCCAATTATGTCAATATCTAAATAATGGCATTGAGTCATATCCATGCTATTCTAAATATATAAATACCGCTAGGCTGCGTATGTTTTAGAGCACGATAGAGTTTAAGCCTAGAGAAACAGTAAATAGAGAGCTTAATTATCAACTAGAAAACAACATCGAACCATGGGTAAGAAGGTGAAACTTGCATGGGTGGAAAATGATAGAGCTAGGAAAGATTGCTTTAGAAAGAGGAAGGCAAATTTGCTAAGGAAAATGAAGGAGGTAACTACCTTATGCCAACTGAATGGCTTTGCCATCGTATACGGGCAAGAAAATAATGATCCAACGTTGTGGCCTTCTCACCCGGAGGTGGAAGAACTGATTAAAAGGTTCTTCAGCATACCGGATGTGGAGCGGTATAAGAAGTCGTTGAACCAAGAGACTTATCTTCTGGAGAGGGCGGTCAAACTCCGAGAAAGAATAAAAAAGATCAACAAACAGAATCGGGAAATGAAAGTGAACAAACTCATGCATCAAGTTCACGAAGGTACGTCACTGGATGAATTTGAAAGAAGTGATATGACTGATTTGGTTTCCTTTTGTGAGGAAAAAATGTACGGGATCAAGAAATTAGTTGCGCATTTGGAGAAAGAGGACCCAAATCGCGAACAAGGCACCTCCAACTACGAGAAAGGGAAGGAGGTTGAGAACACTGCTGGTAATATTGCTGCCAATGAGATTGAGAACTCTGGAGATGCCCTAGGGCTGGAGCTGATGTGTGGTGTTGGAAAAGAGGTAGGGCAACCTGATGTGAGCCATGAGATGGTGAAGCAAAGTGAGAATATAACTGGAAAAAAAGGTAAGCGCATTAGACTAATGGGTGTTGCTATCGAAGTCAGCAGCGTTGCAGATGGTGATGATGCAGAGGATCCGCCACAGCATGGTAACTAGAAAAGTTGCTTCTCTCTTTGAACTGTAATGTCCATGGTAGGATGAATTAAAAAATTCAAAATAATAAGAAAAAGAAAAGAAAAGGAGAAAACATGCAGTACTGTATTTCTCTAGGGTTGCTGCATTGATGGATGTATTTCCAAGGACATGATTATTTTACTTGTCATGTTTGATGGATGCATCCATTTCTATTGTAATGAATAAAATGAGGTCTTTGTTTTTAATTGCATGCCATTTTCTTATTTGTTTAAGTTTGTATCATTTCCAACAAAAAGAAAAAATTGTATCATAGGGGAGAAACATAATATACAAATATAATTTTAAAAAGTTTGGCAAAAAAGCATGGATGAGGAGCAAGAACTATGGGATTTATAATTTTGTACCATGATATATGATGAAATTTGGGATAAAACTTGGAAAATCTAGCATTATCCTCACAATAATGATATCACAAGGAAATGATACATCACAACCATTTTCCTTTTCTTACACAATTATTTGTTTACTCAATCTGAAGTCAAGTTTTTGTAACAAAATAAAGTGAAATGTCTAAATGTGACTAGGCCAAATAGTCATTATATATCATTTCATAACCAATTCTGAAAAGTAGACAAGGTTAAACTCTGAAATTTACAAAAGGCCGGCTAATTAGTGACTACAAAAATGGATCAGCTAAACTCCATTAGTGAGCCTCTCAATAGTTGTGCTGGTTACATCATATGCTTCCGGTACAAAAAACACCTACATTAGGGACTGAATTTAGAGAGACTGATGGCAACAGTACCCTGTACTTTGACATTTTCTACTGATGAGCCTTTCAGTGGGCATACATTTTGCTTTCCGGCCGATTCTGACGACAAAATAGTTCGCCACCACCCGCATTCAACTTGTCACCTCTTTACGAACATAACTCACCAAAGTCCTCACTGTTTGGCCATGTTCCTCGGCGGAGCCGAGCTCTACTTTCCCGGATTTTCGCTATCGGCCATCGTCTTCCTCCTCTTGCGTCTCAGAGCCAGCCACCACCACCTATAAACCCACCATGACCCCACCTACAAACCGCAAGCTTCAGTTTGGACGTTGAAACTCCGGCAAGTCCACGACAAAGGTGTAACTTTTCCAGCGATCTGAGGGTTTCACGACCATTTTCTCTGTCCTCCGGCCAAGGTATGAGAAATGCTCTACTCCTCACGGTCTTCAATTAATTTGGTATATCTTGAGCCATTCTTTTGGCTGGTTGGAAATTTAGGCGAGTCGTGGTAGCCAGCTACCTGACCTTGTGTTTCTAAGCTAAGGATCATGTTCTGATATTGTTTCCATTGTCCATTTGATGTGATTTTATTGTTTGAGGATAGTTTCGTAAATAGCCCCACTTGATCTTTGTGGTTGGCAACGATCCGTATATTGGATTGCTATGAAATTTTAGAATGTTGTTGCATTAAGAGATGCTCTTAGAAATTTATGGATTGGAAATCTGATATATGGATTTTCCGAATTGAATTACGTATAGTTTTTTACCTTATTGTTGACCGATAGTTGACTTTTGGTCTAACATGTTCTGAATCATTCTTAAATGTTGAAGTTAGAATTACTAGAGACCGACAAAGCCTAGTGGATTAACTTGGTTAGTGCGTCATCTTGGGGGAAGCTCACCCCTATTTGCGTGCAAGTGATGCATTACCGAAATTTACGTGTTATTGGGCTTCTAGAAGAATAAATGACATATGTGATTGCTAATAGGAGGAAATGAGTCGGAAATCATATTAGAATTATTTCGTATAGCTTGTACATATGTGTGACTAGATATTAATTCATGTTGAATCAATAGTGTGTTTGGTTACAGTTGTGATTCACGTTGGTAAATGTATGATGTGTGATGATGTGACTGTACTATGTAGCGGTGTCGTACACGAATAATCCTGCTTAGTTAATCTGCATTGGAGGACCATACGCATTCTAGAGGTGACTCTACTT
This sequence comes from Heteromeles arbutifolia, assembly GCA_024362995.1. Taxonomy (NCBI): domain Eukaryota; kingdom Viridiplantae; phylum Streptophyta; class Magnoliopsida; order Rosales; family Rosaceae; genus Heteromeles; species Heteromeles arbutifolia. Next base: position 28,099,502 of record JANCRC010000014.1, read on the forward strand.
GGTTAATCCGCATTGGGAGGTGTTTACCCTATTGGTTACATACTTTTCCATAGGTAGTCCTGCTTTGTTGATCTGCATTGGGGACCACATTATTGGTTGCATGCATATGGTCCTACTTGCAGGTTATTTCATGATGGGGACTATACGCACGCATTTTAGGGGTGACTTTGATGGGTTATTCCACATTGGGAGACCACACTATTTGATGCATGCCTATGGTCCTGCTTGGTTAATCCGTATTGAGAGACAATACGCATTCTAGGTGTGATTATGCTTGGTTAATCTGCATTTTTGGAAGGTCATTGCCTATTTGGTTATATTGTGCCATAGGTGGTCCTGCTTGATTAATCTGCACTAGAAACAACACTATTGGACGCATGCTTCTAGTTCTACTTGGTTAATCCAAATTAGGGGACCGTAGGCATTCTAGGGATTGTTCCATTGAACTTTCTTCAATGATAAGGACAAGATGTTGTAGCAGTATCGTAAATAAGTTAAAGTTTGAGCACGATGACAGTACCGTAATTAAGTTAACATTTGGTGGCGTCATCAATTGTTACTTCATACCCAAACTTCAACCATTCATGGTTGCAACCGCTCATTTGTTTTTGTTCTTATTTTTAATAAAATTTCATTAAGTGTTTATATACAGGTCTTTCTTGCCCAATACATAATTTGTCTTTTTATTAGAAAAATTATTATTTTTAAGGGGAAGGGAGATGATTCTAAATGCTATATTGATTTATAAGAGGAGTGTTTCAAACATAGGATGCATGGGTAGAAACTCAACACTATATCCACTAGGATATTTGGTCACGTGCAAATGCCAACACAATTTGTGAACACAAGAAAAGTTCCTCTAATGTGAAAGGAAGTTCAATGGACTCTCCGTTAACATGCAATAATGAACATGAGCGTGTTGTACTCTTTTTTTTCGAACATGATATGATCTTGTTGAGTATTTCCTGTCAAGATTTTAGCAAGGCAACAATTACCATGTCCAACACCTTATCAATGGTTCATAAAACATTGTAACCTCTTTCCTGTCAATATTTTAGCAAGGCAACAATTACCACATCCTAACAATCATTGGCTGATTCTACGACTTCAGTGGTGTTAATCCAAACTGAACGTATCATCGGTTGCCAACACAACACTATTAATCCAAACTGAAGATGTGATAGCGAAAGGTTAGGATAAATAGTATTTTCTCATGGGTGTGAAAAGATTTCACATAAAGCAAGGTTTCGCGTAGAGCATTTTGAGTTGTATGTTGAGTTGAAGGGACTTTCCACGTTCCAAAATTACTTCTATTTATAGGGATGAATTTCATGGTGACCAAGCTTCGGGGGTACCATGCCTCCTCGGCACCTACCTGGATAACCTTGACAATATCTCTTCAATCCCCTCTTTAAGTGAAACTCAATTTCTATCTGATCTTGGCTTCATTGACTTGAACTAGAATAATTCAAATCTTTTCAAAACTCATTCTGATCCTTAGCAATTTTAAATCAAACAGGACTCTATCGAGCCACATCTAAGTTTGATCCCTTAGTAATCTTTCTTCTATTAAGACTCAGTTAAATCATGCCTTTCTGAGCTAAGAAAACCATTGGGTCGAAGAGTCATGGCCTTCCAACTTGAGTTACACTTTGATCTATTACATTCACTAGTACAAAAAACAGTTTGCACGACGCAAGTACCTCCGTCGCGCAAAGTCAAAAAACGTTGCCTAAAAATTAGCCCGACAAAACCTTCGTCGCGCGCCAGACGTCGCGCAAAGGCAATGAAAGCAGGGTTTGAGCAATGTAGGTTACTTCGTCACGCAAAGAATAAACTACAACAAGTAGTCTTCTAGGTTTGATACATCATGCTACTGGGTATCGGCTAGGCGAAGTGGCTGGGAGGTCGAAGGTGGAGCAAGATCAGGTGTTAGCATCGGGATTTGGAGGCCGGACATCTCTAATCCTTTCTTGCATTTGAAACTAATCAATTAGCAGCCAAAGTAATATAAGTAAGTAGGTTACCAACATTCTTAATTTGAAAACAAGAGAACTACCTATCCATTTTCATAACAAACAAAAAAAAAGTGCATCAAGTGAAACAAAAAAGAATGGGTAATCCGACACTGGGAATCTGCGATAAATTTTAAAGTTTATTTGAATCACTATTTATAACTAAAACATGTTTCAGGATGCCTAGTAAACACTCTAGTAAGCAGACATTGTAATCAATCAATGGTACCAAAACTTCATTAGACTAATTGATATGATCAAGGTACCGTACAAAAACAGTTTACTTCGTACAAGCCATTCAACCAGACACATGACCATAGAGACTAACTAGTAAACAGGGTACAAATGCAAAGGGTACAGATGCAAAATTTTGATCCTATTGATTTTGGCAAAGTTACAGTACTACATTTGATCAAAATTTTGATCCAGGTGAAATAGCCTATTGTTGGTTTCAAGTAGAGATTGGTTGTGGCTATTCAGATTCGTCTGACTATATTTGGTCAAAATGTTGGATGTTAGCTTTCAAAAATATCCATGTCTTACAAGCATCGTCTCTCAAGTTCCAACTTTTATATTTTTGCTAGTCACTTACTATGTTAGTTCCTATACAGTCTAAGTCTAATCAATGAGATACACAATTATTCTAGGGAACAAGTTAATCTATTGATGATAACTAAAAAATCACAAATATTGTTCCCTTCACTAGAAATTAAAAAATCACAAAACAAAATTAAATGTTTATGTTTGACATGAAAGAGAGCAGATCACTAAAAGCAACGATCATTCCAAATCAAGGAACTAAAACGCCGCAGAAACAGAAAAGACAAAGCTTGAAGTCAGCTAAAAAATCTAGATGCAAATTGGTGAGGATTCTAGATGCCCATATAAAGTATTCTAGAAAGATGATACCCCATTCAAAGACAGAAATTTGTAAGATCTTTACGCCAAGATGATGCCAAATCCTTATGGTAAAAACAAATGCATGGGTGGCTGTGTTTGCATGCATATGTTTACAAAGAATGAGATATAAACCTAGAATCTACAGATTCGCATTGTAATCAATTATGTTTGTATACTGAGACTTACTTCAGAGACTAAAAACATAAGATGCATAGAACATCAAGAATCGTAATTTCCTAATCAATAACTTTGAAAATTATGCACAAGGAACACAACAAGCCTGCGGAAGTTTTGTGGATCTTTTGCTATGGATGCATGAACTTCTAGGACCAAGAGAACCACCTGGACATAATCCAGACTAGCAACATTAGATACACACATGGAATCAGTTAGCTTTTCATGCATGTTTCTGGACACCATAAAGCAATAAATAACCTACATTCTGGCATACTAGGAGACAGCTAAAGCCCATAATGGGAAATGAAATATTACACGATAACTGAATAACTTTTTTTTTTTACAAAGTTCAAAATGCCTCTGGACAAGAAAGAAAAGTTTTATATACATAGTCAGCAGATGATAATCGCAAAGCACAGAGAGAGAATGAACGAGAGTAACAACACTATTATTTGGTGCATGACATCGTAGCCCATGAATAACAAAACAACTGATAGTAGTCATAACTTCAAGAGTTGAACCAAACAGAACAAATGTTTACGACTTCAAACACATTATGGCCAATATCAATAATTGATACCAAAACAAATATAAAAAATTGAAAGAATATTAAATTTCCTTTTAATTTCCTGAGGGAGACTACAACCTTTATGACTTCAAACACAGAGGAACTTTCTTAGAATAATCACATAAAATTCCCTTACCATATTTCAAAAAGCCAATTTTCAAACACAATACACCAAGTCCATTTCATTGTAACCATCACTATTGGAAATATAAGTTTAGAATAGCTTTCGCTTAGCAGTATTGTTTTTCAATCATCTTTTTTCCTTTGACAACCTTAAGTAATAGTCAATCAGCAGGTCGAAAGATCCATATGAATTATATGTAGAAGATAACAAGTGCCAAAATACAGAAACAGTGGGAGTTGACAATAACACCTTAAAGGAAAATGACAACCAAAGAAAGAATAGAAAATATAACTTGGAACAATAAGAGAAAAATATCCATCAGAATAAAAGGATTACCTGATCAGAAGCATCTGAGAGTGCTTTCAAAAGGGTGTCAAATATGTCGTTCAGAAAAGTTAGAACCTGTTTCAAGTACATTTTAAATTATATATTTCTGAAAGAAAAAAAATACAGGCCCTGACAACAGTAACCTATGGTATAACAAAGAAACATTGCCCACACTAAATAAAAATCAGAATTTAGAGAAATTTCCTAACAACTATTAATCCAATTGTGGTACCTCCTCCCTTGATTAAACATTATGGGAAGACAGGTAGGAAACAATCAAGCAACTGGAAGTACAAACAACCAAGAAGTGCTAAATTACCTTAGCGCGATGTCTGTTTAAAAGGTTTGAAATCTAGTGCAGTGCTTCGATTCTAATAGCCTCCCATTCACTAGATAATTGCCTGATCAGAAAATATTCTCAAATCAATACAAAAAAATTAAGCATAAATAAATGTTTTTAGTCTCTGAAATTCAACCCATTTCCTAATAATTTATCCCAAATAAAAACCCTGATTCAATCCCATTTCAAAATTAAAACCCTAATTCCCATTCACAAATTCTTAAACCCTGAAATTCAGCCCATTTCCTAATAATTTATCCCAAATAAAAACCCTGATTCAATCCCCATTTCAAAATTAAAACCCTAATTCCCATTCACAAATTTTTATACCCTGAAATCCATCCCATGCCCTAGTAATTTATCCCAAATTAAAACCCTAAATTCTAAAATTCATCTCAATTCACAATCAAAATCCTTAATTTCACAATTTCATAATTTGTAATTAGACTTACTTTCAAGGAGAGAGACGAGCATGACGAAGGGGTGGTGGTTGCCCGTCGTTTAGAACGAGAGGGAGAGACACAACCGACAGAGTGGTGGTGGTGGTTGGATTCGAGATTGTGAAGAGGAAAGAGAGGTCTGGGTTCAAGATTTGGGGTTCGAGCTTGCGAAGAGGAGAGAAAGTTCTGAGTTCAAAATAAAGAAGATGAGGAGGAAGGCTACGGGAGGGAGGGAGGGAGAGACCGAGTGATAGGGAGTTCGGGTCAAGTGTTTTTGTCCAAACTTGAAATTTAAAAAAAAAAAAAACCGTCTATTTTTCACAAGTGCACCGTCAAAATTATTACAAACGGCGCAACGCAAGTATACATTTTGACGTCGCACAAAGTGTTTTTGCGCAACGATCACATTGTGGCGTCATGCAAGGTATTTTTTTTTAAATTATTATAAAATTTACTGAAAATGTGACTTAATTACCCTTCAAATTCAATTTTTTTTACATAAAGCCCATAACAATATATTTTCCTAACGAAAAACCCGACCTGAACTACAATAATAAATTTAAACCTACTTAATAAATATACATACCATTCAATTTCTTAAGTGTTATACGTACAAAATAAATAAATGTAAATCTACTTAATAAATATATATACCATTGAAATTGATGGGATACGCATTGTACAAAACTAGTTTCAACGATCCAACCGTCAAACTTTTTTGTATATACTTCCAGTGGAGGATCTACATAGGGACCTGGGAGGTCCCAAGACCCGTCGGCGATCCTAAACCGTTGCTAGAAATTTTCCGGGGACCCCTCGTACTCGAACATGAGGTCTGTGCAGGTTATAGGTTGCAGGTTGCAGTGGCTGTCTTCTTCTCGGAGAAGATGACCGCGCACGGAGAAGAAAGAATAGGGACCCTTCCTGCCTCTCTCCTCCTTGCTTCTGCCACGGTCTCATCCGTCGGTGCCACCCACTTCTCCTCCAGCCTTTCTCTGTCGTATGTCGAACCCGCCCCAAAATCCTCCTATCTTTATCGTGGAAGCCATGGCAGCACTCCGTCGTCATTGTCGGACTTCTCCGTCATGGAATTCATGGCAGTACATAAGCCCAAATTTCTCCAAATTATTTCAACCACCTTAGTAATTTTTCTTATGGGTGAAATTTCCTTCATAAGGTTAGTCAGGTGGATATGATCTGTCATGGGTTGGTGAAATTTGGCGGTTGAGCTGCCATGGCTTCAGGAGAAAGGGGAGGGAGGCAGTTGTGGAGGTATGGCAGCTGTGTTCTTAGTGAGAGAGAAGGTGGATGTTTGGAAACTAGTAAAAGAGAAAAATGGTGTGTTTGGTTAGAAAGATAGTGGGAGTTTGGGGAGAGTTTTATTTGACCGGTGTTTTAAATTTAGTGGTCCACATTAGATGATCAATAACTTAGGTACTCCCTAGTAACTTATGAAACCTCGTAATAGACATTTGAATTAGGATTTTATAATTTGTAATATTGTTTTGCATATAATTTTTTAATAAAATGTATTATATTTAAATTTTCAATGTTATTTTTGTTTATAAATTTTTTGACCTTTATTATTGGGACCCCCCCCCCCCCGAGTTTAAAATCCTAGATCCGCCATTGTATACTTCGAGATCGCATACGCCAAAAATTGCCAAAAAACAAACATTCAGAGATCAAATAACGGAACAAAACTTTTCGACGGTTATAAACGAAAAATCACGATTTAACAATAGTTTTAACTCTGATTTTGATGATTTTTTTACAGCTACACTCCTTGATCTTATATGAATATAATGAATGAATTCGGTCTTCAATTTAAAATATTTACACTTGTGGATACCACAAAATCTATCGTTTTTATGGGGTACGCATTCTACGAAACTAATTTTAACGATCCAACCGTCAAACTTTTTTGTAAATACTTTGAGATCGCATACGCCAAAAATCGCAAAAAACAAACATTCAGAGATAAAGTAACAGGACAAAACTTTTCGACAGTTATAAACGAAAAATCATAATGTAACAGTAGTTTTAACTCCGATTTTGATGATTTTTTTTACAGCTACACTCATTTATCCTATATGAATACAATAAACTAATTCGATCGTCAATTTAAAATATGTAGATCATAATCTGAACAATGGAAATATGTGACAGCATATGTTTATTTCTATACAATGGAATACTTCACTTAGGCTTGGAAGAACTGTGGTTTTTTTTTTATCAATATGGATGCATCTATTACACTGGTTGTGATGTTATTTTAAATGTACAAAATCAGTTCTGATAAGAAACTGTGTCAGATGAAGCAACATTAGCAATGATTGTAGATTGTACAATAAACTCACCATTTGGAGCATCAGAGTTTTCCTCTTTCGAGATCAAAGTATCTTTCGAACATAAAGGGCCACTATTTTGAGCTGGTTCTAAATCCTCTTTTACAATATCGTAAGAGATCTTTTGAGTTAAGTACACATATACTGTAATATGTTGAAGTCAAACTGAAGGCAAAAGACTGGTCATGCATGCATCATAAGAAATTTACATGTTCTTCTAACTATTAGTTAAGTCTTTCCATTTTCATGTGACTACACTTTCACACTATCATATGATTTTGACTTATGTTAGAATACAGGACAGAAAGACGAAGTGAAATTTCTGTTTTCACTTTGCGGGACGAATGTTCACCTTCGTCGTGCAAAGTTGGGAAAAAAGGTGGTGGAAGTCTTAGTTTGGTGCCAAAAACTTGTGCGACGCATATACCACGTCGCGCGAAACTGTTCTAAAAATTGCTAGGCGCTAGTTGGGTGGCGGGTTGGAGCCAAGCGCCTGGGCGGCTTGGCGGGACCTAGGCAGGAGCCTAGGCGGGGCCTAGGCGGACTAGGCGGATTTAAGTAAATCAATCATATTTCGTGTAAATAAATGTCTGCTTATACTTGAAATATATATAATTTCGTCATAAACTACAAAATATAATGCATATATATTATGAAGTAGAGGTATTCATCAATTTCCCCCTTGAACTTGTGACCATTGGCCAATTTTTCCCCTCAACTTTAATTTTGGCCAATTTCCCCCCTCAACTTTAATTTGGCCAATTTCCCCCCTCAACTCTCATAATTAGTCAATTTGCACCCTATTGTTTTTTTTTAATTTTCCATCTATTCTTTTTTTTTTTTCCAATCTTTCTAATAACTTCCAACAAAGTACTAAAATGAACATAAACTCACATGCATAATATAGGGTAAAATGTACAAAAACATAATACAATTAGTATGTGATATGGGTTTATTATAAGAAAAAGTTATTAATATGTTTTAAAGCATGTAGAAGAAGAAATAATAACAAAAAGAAATAATAATCCTAAACTCATGGACCTATTTCAATCAAATGGGTTATTCTTAATAAGGAGTGAAAAATTATGAATTGACTAACCATTTTTGTACTAAAGCTTGATTCTCTGCAATTTACTTGAACTTAGCTTTCACTTTTATAAAGAAAATTGTATTCACATACAAAAATGTACACATCAATCATTTTCGTTATCAATTTTGTATAGTAAAAAATCAAATAAAATTACTCCATACTGATTTATTATGACTAATAATAATATCTATGATAAATTGTAAAATTTTTAATTTTAATCTATTTGTAATAGGATAAAGATATAGGAAAATGATTAACATACATCTTATTTAGTTTCTTACACACACTTGTTTAATTATGATCAAATTAAAAAATTAACAGTAGGGTGCAAATTGACTAATTATGAGAGTTGAGGGGGGAAATTGGCCAAATTAAAGTTGAGGGGGGAAATTGACTAATTATGAGAGTTGAGGGGGGAAATTGGCCAAAATTAAAGTTGAGGGGGGAAATTGGCCAATAGTCACAAGTTCAGGGGGGAAATTGATGAATACCTCTTATGAAGTATTGGAACATAATGAAAACATGTGAAATAAGGATATAATGTGTGTTCATTTAAGTATGCAACAAGTCTCTTACAATTTATTAGAAAAAAAAAACAAAATGCAAAATGAAAGTTATCTATTTTCTGTCTAAGTGAGTTGGGACCTAGGCGAGTGTTTAGACGGGAGCCTAGGTGGTCTAGGAGGGTGCCTAGGTGGTCTAGGCGGTGCCTCAGTAGGTCTAGGCGCTCTTAGCATTAATCGGGGCGGTGGCCAACCGCCTAGCGCCTAGGCGGGGCCTAGACGGCACTAGGCGAGGATTTTTAGAACAGCACCTTCATCGCGCAAAACAGTTTTGCACGATGACAATCTTCGTCGCGCAAAATGTCCTTGCGCAACGCTTAGTTGTCAACGTCATGCAAACGGACCTTGCGCAACACAATTTGCTCCGTCTCTCAAAATGTCTTCGCGCTAGTATGTTTTTGTACTAGTGATTATTTTTTCCTTGATCTGTTACATTATTATTATTATTATTATTTTTCTTTGAACCCTAATATATGTTAAGGGTTTAATTTTTAGAGTAAATTGTAGCAATAGTCCTTCAACTTTAACCCAATTGAAGCAATTGTCTCTCAACTAAAAATTCATTAATATTGGTCCCTCCACTCATCAAAACGTGTAGCTATGGTTCTTTTTGTCAACTCCGTTAGAACTTCCATCAAAATTATTCATGTGTCATGCACGTGAGGCTGAATCAAGGGGAAAATATGAAAAATCAAATAAGAAAAATTGTACCAATGGTGCCCCAACTTTAATCCAACTAGAGAAATGGTCTCTCAACTTTAACCCAATTGGAGTAATGGTCCCTAAACTTTAACCCAGTTGTAGCAATGGTCATTCCAATATAACTTATTTTGACAAACTTTTGACGAAAATGACCATAGCTACATGTTTTGATGAGTTAAGGGACCAATAATAATGAATTTTTAATTGAAAGACCATTGTTCTAATTTAATTAAAGTTGATGAGACATTATTACAATTTAGTCTTATTTTTAACTTGAAAATCGTTCTCTTGTTCTTTTCATTCTTTGGGCTAAGTTGCCAATTCAAAACTAACCCGTCTACTCCCAGCTTTGCCAAAATAGAAAGACAATCATTGAGCACCAACGCTTTTATGTCATTCTGACACCGACCCATATATAATGGTAATTCACATGCATACATTTTCGTTAATCTCCTACTAATCCTCAAGTTAGCTATTGAATAGCTCAGAACAAGAGGCAGAAACTCGAAACTTGAATTAATCTAACGATAATTAATAAGGAAAACTAATGAAAAATGCTTGAAAACTTTGAGTTTTAACGATAAGGACAAAATAAAGGGTAAAGTGAATAGTACCAGGTTTGACTTTTTAGTGTAAAAATGTGGTTTTTCGTTAAAGTGAACAGTAGCATGAGCTTTTCGTTAAAACTCTCTAATTAATATGGTGGTGAGCAAAATGCACTTAACAATAATAAAAATGAGAGCAAAAGGAAACAGAACAAAGAACCATAATTAACTTCCTAATAATTATACCCATCTTAATGTTATCACTTATTTACATGAATAACAATAACATTATGACTTTAATGAGTAAATTGTACGAATGGTCCCTCAACTTTAATCAAATTGGAGCAATGGTCCCTGAACTAAAAATCCATTACCATTGGTCCCTCAACTTATCAAAATGTGTAGCTATAGTCCTTCTCATCAATTTTGTCAAAATTTTGTCAAAATAAGCTATGTTGGAATGACCATTTATGCAATTAGGATCCCTCAACTCATCAAAGTGTATAATTATGGTTCTTTTCGTCAGCTATGTCAAAATTTTTGTCAAAACAAGTTATATTGGAAGGACCATTGCTACAATTGGGTTAAAGTTAAGGGATCATTTCTCCAATTGAATTAAAGTTGAGGGACCAATGGTAATGAATTTTTAGTTGAGGGACCATAGCTGCACGTTTTGAAAAGTTAAGGGACCAATGGTAATGGATTTTTAGTTGAGGGACCATTGCTCCAATTGAGTTAAAGTTAAGGGACCATAGCTACAATTTACTCTGACTTTAATACATTCAAAAATTGGGAACTGTCACCACTTGCACATTGGTCCCTCCATCATAAAAAAAGAATCTCAATACCTCGAATTATTAAAGTTGTACAAGATTCTTTGAAGGATTTTTACCTTTAATTAACCATATCATGCAGGAGATGTAATCGCCCACTACTCGGGAGAGACAAAGATTAAGAAACGTTAATCCACTTTCTTAGTGGCAATCCCATTTTGTCCACCCTAGCTATAATACTTTTCAGCATTATTAATATACCTCAAAGTGAACAAAAGCATCCTATTTTTGCCTAATTTGTTGGCGGCTTAAATAAGTGAATTTGCATAAACTACCTTCCCTAGTGAAGTGAATTTGCATACTACGTACTTCTAAATAAAAATAGGTCTTTTACCGATAAGGGGAAAAAAATTCTCCTGAATACCTGAAAATACGACACTAAATAAAAATAAATAAACATATCCAATTCAGTTTTAAGATGCCAATAAACACTACTAGAGTATTACATGGTAAACCTGTATGCAACCAGGTAAACATTATACACTTGTAAGGATCTCTTTTATATTTTGTCAAATATGTGGTGGTAAAAAGAATAGAACACTAACACAATTCATCAAATCCAAGAAAAAATAATTATATGCACCCCAATTCTATTGTATTATATTGTCACTCCTTTACACCATGTTGATAAGTGAGAGCAAGTAACATGCCACTTAATTACTTGGAAAAGTAAAAAGAAACTAAAAAGTGCAAAAAAATTGTGGCAGTCGATCTGTATAGTGGTTAATTGGGCGGTAATTAATTTATGTATGATTTTATGCACTTTCTACATAAAAGGGGAGCACAACAGTGAGGTTAATGAAAACTTAGGCAAATTATCCTGTTGTATGAATATGAATCACTTTATCTAGTTACATTAGAGAGAATCAAATCTTATATCTATTATAATCCTAACTGATTATCTCACCTTAACGCGTGCCCTAGACCTAATATTACCTAGCTAGTTCAAGGTTTTTTTCCCTTTAATATCTCATACTATGACCATCACTTTCTTTAATACTATTTCTTGTAATAGGTTTTCACACACATTAGTTTTTACTTTTCTCATCCTTGTATTTTTTGGTAATTGATCTTCAATTTATTTGGTCAAACGGCCAAATATTGAGAGAGATGTGTAGAAATAAAAAGTGAGTGTGTTGATAGCACTACGTTTTTCTTATTGTTGGTTAGGACTTGCGTTATGAATTCTAATTCACGCTCGTACTAACAAAAACATAAAGAAAATATAGAAATATGGTTTACGTGTCCACTTGATCAGCCTGTTGTGGATCGATCCAAGAAGGAAAACCCTTTAGACGTGCACAAAGAAACAAAGCTCTCTAGTTCTCTCTCCATATCTTCTCACGTGTATCCAAATGAGGCCATGCCAATGATGGTAGTGGTGTAGTCTGCTAGGGTTAAAAGATTAAAAGAAAGTTCCAAAGCTTGGTTTGTGATTATGTGGATTGCAAACCTAACAGGCACAACATAAAGACCATTCCACCTTTTGTACGTATCCCTCCAGCAAATTTCCACTTGGGTGGCTCGTCGTGCGCCAGCGTGGCGCCACTTTTTGGGTGCTCCATATATAATGGACACGCTTCAGACGTCACAACCCATACAAGTAACGAGTGGCGGAGAGCATTCTCAATTCAACATCAAACAGAGAGAGCAGAAAGAGAAAACAAAGTTGCAAAGGTTTGTTCATGAGGAGTTTAATAATTGTTTGAGTGAGTAGCTTGTCGGACCATTTGGCTTTGCTATATATTTATTAACCACTTTTAGCAACGTACGTACTATTTGGTTAACAATAATCTTGAATAATTGAGGAGAGAAGCTCGCTAGTTAAAGACTAGAGAGCCAACTATATATCTGCTTCGAGAAACTTGTAAAGTATGGCCATGTAATGTGATTTTCATGTTTGGTTATCAAAGGTTGGACTACTCTTTGAGAGAAGGAATATATTTCCTAAAGTAGAATCGTTTTCAATATCATGTATCGCTCTCTATCCATTATATTTTCTGCGCTAATGTTGATCAAAGTTCAGAATTTTGTTATTTAAAGCCATTGTTTAGATTAGAGGACTTAAACTCATATACTAGCTAGTACTCTTTGCCATGTTGTTATATTTTTATACAAGTTATATTAAGGGAAAGAAGAACCGAACTTAAGATTTCAAATCTACCGGTGAATACTCTTAATTACTTAATTTACAAGAATAATACTATTCACACACCTTTTTACATCTCACACGCCATTGTTAAATTTTGGTCATTCATCTTCTTCAATTCATTCGATCCGAAGATCAAAAACGGAGAGGAGTGTGTGAGAAGTAAAAATGAGTGTGTGGATAGCACTACCCAATTTACAAACTTCTTGCACCAAGAAAACTAGGTTGTCAACCCTTAAATACATACATACATATAAATATACATACATATATATACATACATATGTATATATACATACATACATATATATATATATATACACTTTTTCTTTTTCAAAACTAGGTTGTCATTATAAAAGTTTTGCTTGGATTTCAAACATCAATGATTCCACTAACTAATTTTAGGACAGCTGTATAAACTAATCAACTGTGATGATAAAACTACAAACAAAATTCTGTATATATTATACTCTTTGGAAACATTATCGTAATGATGAAGCCTAATTATATTATTAACGTTAATAATCTCGAACTAGGTAGTTAGTATCTGTTGAGGTTGTAGCAGTTGTTTGAGACCTTATGAAAACTTGAATTGATAGGTTGCTCCTGCCCTACCACCCATCATCTTCAGCTCTCCAAGAACTTGGACTTAAGTTGTTCACTCACTGTCATCCTCGAACTAAAATTCTAGAAGCAAACAAATAAACATTAGGGTACGTCTTGGAGTTTATCGGGATTTTCTGACGTAGTTATGTCTTGTAGTTTTAGATTCCTTATAAAACGATAAAAATGAATAAAAATAAACATCGATACATAATTAGCATCTTTGGCATTCCAGGTTTTGGAGTAGGACAATGGACCTCGTCTCAGCGTTCAAATCACGGGTTTAATCCAAATCTTTACCTACTCGCATGGGACCATTTTTCTGGAGTAAAAGATAGGGTTTTGTTAATGATTGATGCTTATGGTTCTAAAATTGAAAGTTTAAAGGGAGCACTAAATTATGATGATGTCATATGAATGTATTGAGCTTTGCCTCTAAGCAAAGGCAAAACACTGGTCACCTCCGAAATTAACCTAATTATTCTTCAAACATTCGAAGCAAATGGCCAGCCTAGAAACACAGCCAAAATTAAATTAAAGGAAAACTAATGAAAATGGTTTGAAAACTTTGAGTTTTAACGATAAAGACAAAATAAAGGGTAAAATGAATAGTATCAGGATTGATGTTTTAATATAAAAATGTGATTTTTCGTTAAAGTAAATAGTACTATGAGCTTTTCGTTAAAGTCCTCTTAAATTAAATTGTGTGAGGGCAGCAGGTACATACATGTGTCAGTCATGCACATTTTCAATAGCTGAGAAAGCCAATTCCCCATTTTCCAAAAGTCCCTGTCCACTTTATTCTAACAATTTTGGGGACTATTTGTGGCTTCCTATTGAGCCCAAACCATATGGAGGCAATGTAATGATTCTAATGTTGACTTGCCTAACCAATATTTTCCCTCTAAAAGCGAACAAGGGATTCACTTGTAGTCAATTAGGAGTTTCTAATATTTTTTGGCGTATCTTACAATCCAAAAAATTTAGCCATTAGATTCTTGATCAAAATTATAATTATCTAAATTTAACAGCTAAAAATTTTGGATTAAGAATCCCCATTACATTGTAGAATTTTCGAGTCAACCACCCCTATTTATGTTTTCTTATTAACTATAGCTAATAACTAGGCATCTTATTAACAAGTGGGTTTTATTTCTTTTGGGCAAATAATCAACAGATAACTTTTTTTTTCTCTGGAGAAATTCCTTGTGAAATTCATGACTCCTCTCAATTTACAACACGCAAATAGCAAGCATGCCTCTACCTCGATTACATTTATTATGAAGTAGAAATACTTTTATTTTTATTTTTACAAATAACAGTATATACACTAAAAAGGAATACCAAATAGATTGTAATACTTAATGAATGAAGTAGAAATACTTAAACATGACAATATACAGACGTAAAAGAAACGAAAAAAAAACTTGTTAGGCCAGATAAACCCTGGAGCAGAATCAGATTTGAACAAGTGAAAAAACTGCCATAACATATTATTGAGTGAATAAGTTGTGTAAGTGTAGCATACCCCGGCAATTATTAGGCAACGCTTATCCATCAGGAGGGGGACCTGTGTAATGAGTACCCACGTTTCCATTTCCTCTCTAAAAATTGAAAAGAGAAATAGTTTTAGTGTTTAGGGTTAGGTTTAGGGCGAATGAAATTCTTAACAATTGAAAAATAAGCATTCATAAATGATCACATACGTAATTATGTTAAAGTAAGTAGTAAAGGTGATCTCAACTTTTTGCCCTTCCCATTTCAATTAAGGCAAAGGGTCTTAAAGAATTCAATTCAACAATAAGTTCTAGAATGAAGTTAAGCATCCAATGAAACATTAGCGTTAATTAAATTTTACACCATCCAGGTATGGGGTGATTTTCAAAATTAGTCACGAAGTTTTAATTTTCTCTTATTACACTCTAAGGTATTGAAATTGTATCTTTTTGTGTCTTCAGTCTGATTAGTTGTATGATAGTTCATTAAACTGATGCCGTGGTGAGCTTGAGACTCTTATATAGGATAATATGTAAACCACATTTGCATCATATTGAAAGAAAAAAAGCTCATCAATTTGTCAATTAGTATACGGTGGAATCTCAACATTTTTCATGGTACCAGAACAAGTTGTTCTATGTGCAAAACTCAATGGCCACACGTGTTCTACGCCACCTCCGTTTGTGTTGTCAACGTGTTCAATTGGCTTGAAAATTCGTCACCCATAAGGAGGCGTGTTAGAATGAATCATACATTAATGGGAAAATGTACATTGTATGAGCTTATAAGTAAGTTAGATTATTCCTCATATTGACAATTGATTTTGTATTGGAACCTCAATTTTTTTTCAGGGAAGAGAGAGTGATAAATCTAGTGGATAGATAACTTCTCAAGTAAAAAATAGATGTATTAAAACTATTACTTAGACATGATGATATTACTGAGGAACATCTTTATCAGAATATTTTTGCTTCTCATTTCGGGCAATTGGCAATAATTTTATATTAAGGTGTTCGTGGGAAGCTACCTCAATGGCGACCAAACCCTCGTAGCCATACACAAGTGATAGTTTCTTTTGGTTAATATTTGATAGTCAATATCATATTATCGGTTGCAACATGTTTTCTACCCTACATGTTATACGAAAATAAAGAAAGAAGTGTACACATTTTATTAACACATTTAAGGCCACCATATATTAGTATATTAAATATAAGTTACATAGATTACTCGTCATATTACAGGTCTATAACGATACTCTATAAGGGATTGACTTTCATGTAATCATAAAAAAATTTGATAACAACTTAGGCCACTTATATATAGAAATAAACTAGGACAAAGAGCTCCAATATGTCTAATCCAATTCAAAGTAGAACATCATAGGAATAAAAAAGAAGTGGACATGTTCTCAAACTTCACTTTTTACGCATTTTTTAGGTAGCAATTAACAAGAAAAAATAACATCTAGTCAAACATTGTGAAGTAGTGAAGAAAATTGTGAGATCCCACATCGTCCAGGGGAATGAATCATGTGAGCCTTATATGTATATTCTCATCTCTACCTAGCGCGAGGCCTGTTGGGAGCTTACTGGCTTCGGGTTCCATTGGAACTCCGAAGTTAAGCGAGTAGCGCGCGAAAGCACTCCCATGATGGGTGACCCACTGAGAAGTTCTAGCGTGAGGGTTTTTGGGAGCTCACTGACTTCGGGTTCCATTGGAACTCTGAAGTTAAGCGAGTAGTGCGCGAGAGCACTCCCATGATGGTGACCCACTGGGAAATTCTCGAGTGAGTTCCCAGAAACAAAACCGTGAGGGTGTGGTGGGGGTCCAAAGCGGACAATATCGTGCTACCGCAGAGTCGTGCCCGGGAAATGGTCGAACTCGGGCCGGGATGTGACAATTTGGTATCAGAGCCTAACCCTAGCCGCATGTGTGCTGACGAGGACGTCGGGCCCCTA
Source organism: Heteromeles arbutifolia (assembly GCA_024362995.1). NCBI lineage: Eukaryota > Viridiplantae > Streptophyta > Magnoliopsida > Rosales > Rosaceae > Heteromeles > Heteromeles arbutifolia. The sequence goes on from JANCRC010000014.1 coordinate 28,116,684, forward strand.
AGGGGGGTGGATTGTGAGATCCCACATCGCCCAGGGGAGTGGATATTGTGAGCCTTATATGTATATTCCCATCTCTACCTAGCGCGAGGCCTTTTGGGAGCTCACTGGCTTCGGGTTCCATTGGAACTCCGAAGTTAAGCGAGTAGCGCGCGAGAGCACTCCCATGATGGTGACTCACTGGGAAGTTCTCGTGTGAGTTCCCAAAAACAAAACCGTGAGGGTGTGGTGGGGACCCAAAGCAGACAATATCATGCTACGGTGGAGTCGTGCCCAGGAAGTGGTCGAATCCGGGTCGGCATGTGACAAAAACCGTTTTCGACAAAAAAGTAAGTTATAAATTCGAGAAGAACTAGTAAACGGAAAAACAGCACCAAATTAAATGGCAAGCCAAATCAAAGCACGTTGTACAAACTTACATTTAAAAGAATTAAGAAAATAAAGAACACTAGTTGTAATTTTTTTTTTCTATCTTACCATTTCTCTTGTATCTCACAACCAAATTGAGTGGCAAGACAAACCCAAGCCACCATTGTAATTTTCATGTTATTTTTTTGTCTTCCCACACCAGAAGATAAAAAACAGCAAGAAAATGTTGAAGTACAATGAAACAAAAGCAAAACAACTTCTTTAGAAAATAATGCATCCAGTAACTTGAAAGCTAGAAAAGTAACAAATATTTGAGTTATCAAACCTAGAAAAGTAACAAGTAAAAGTAAAGTCATATGCTTGTATGATTATATATTTTTATATCTTAATTAGCTTATCTTTGTTGGTGTTAAGCTTAAACTTATCTGTCACGCACTTGTATTAGTAAAACTTGTGAACAGTGTTGCCACTTCTCCAAGACTCAGATTCTCAACTAAAACAAATACTAAAAGAAATCTAAAAATTAAAAGAAAAGCAGAAGTGGAGATGTAGAGATGAGGATTGGAGGGTGGTTCCTTTTTATCTTTTCGGGTCAATTGGTATTGTTTTTGTGGCCACTACCCTCTCACTAACAGATCTCAACACCCTTGGTTTTGAAATTGGCAACTATTAAGAAAACAATGGCCCCAAAACTATCTATATTAATATTATAACAAATAAACCTAGTATATAAATTTTTGAATTAAGTATTCAAATAATAAAATACATAAATAAAAAGAAAATATTTTTTCTCACCACCTTAACTGATGGTTGGTGATGCTCACCGCTCTATTTATCATTGTTAAATGAGTTTAAATTTTAAAATTTGTGTAGTGGATAGACACAAATATTACAATTTAAACTAATCAACGGATGATAAATAAGGTATTGAACATTACAGGGTAATAAGTAAAAATGCACAAAAAAGGAGAGAGAGATTGTGTATGGTAATTTTATAGTATAAGTATGGCACAAAGGCACATGTTAGAAAAGGGTGTTGCATGAAAGCCAAAGCCCATTGGCCACTGGTGAGTAGTTCCATTACACTTGTGCGCATATATCATCGCTATTTTCGCCCCTCCTTCTCCCCTTCTCCCCTTCTCCACTTCTCTCTCTCTGCTTTGCTCTTCTGCTTGTAACTGTACCCACATGGCTCCTAGCAAATGGGGTTTCTCTGCTTCTGCTTAGAACCCAAATTAAGCTGCTGTTTCCACTTATTCTACAAGCACTTCTGCAATTGGGTTCTTCTCCATCAACCACACTGTTAAAAGGGTCCGTTCAGAATCTTAGACCTGTTTCTATGCTTTCTTTCTTTTCTTGCAGTTATTTAGCTTCTACGGTTGCGATTTCCGGTTTTCGCTTACATGATTGTTCTCTCTTCTAAGTTATCATATTTTTGCTAATATCTTTCACAATTCTGTATCTTTTGTTGAGTTCAATTTAGTCTTTGGTTATTTCTCATTATTTTTTGTTATCTAGTTTTTATGAGAGCCTATTTTCTTCTCTCTTTTTTTTTCGAAATTTTCGTTTTATTTTTTCCCTAAATTCAGCTTGTTTTCAGCTTCTATGTACTAATTGGAAGCTCATATGGTCAGTTAGAAATTCTTTTCTTATATCATAGGAACATGTAGTTGCATCTTGTTTTCAATTGTTTCATTAAAATCACATATAGTCGAGGCATGTAACATGCCGCATGTTGTTACCAACTTTTCGCTCGAATAACAACACAACCGCATGTTGTTATTCGAGCAAAAGGTCAATAAATTTGGCTAGCTAGTAACAGAAGAAAATTTATCGTCTTTGGTGGATTTATCTGAATAGACACATTTCAGTCCTTTTCTTTCATTAGCTGAAAGGTAGCATAATTGTTATGTTTTTAACATTCAACGTTGAATTTGCAGGCATTATACGGAATATTTGAATTCGAATTAAGACTGACTCACTGCTGGCATCATTAATTTTGGGGGAACAACATGGCTATGCAAACTCTGTATTTCAAGGAACATGAAGGAATTGCCCCTAATCCCATAGGGCAGTTTTCATCAGCATTGTCAGGGCCTTGGTGGAGTGCCTTTGGATCTCAACCGGTGCATGGGGAATCCTGTGGCCAGTCGAAACCTTTTACCAGGGAACAGCCCAATACCGGGGACCATTTCACCGCCACTAAACTTGCCGGGCAGGGTACTGAACAAGGACTGGAAAAAGGGCACACAAATCTGTTCACTATCTTTCCTGGTAATAATATCCTCTATACTTTTTATGTCTTTCCTTTTCTAAAAGATTTTTCTTTATGAAATCTTTTGGTCTATAACATTTACTTAGTGACTTTAAAAACAAAAGGAAATGCTTTACTAGCTTCTTTTTATCACTTAAATTTATGTATGAAGATAAGGTCCGTATCCTTCGTCATGAAGATCCCTGGTTGTTTCCTTGTTCATCACATAGACTGATTGGAGATGGGCTAAAATGTAGGGTCAGGAAATGTGTTTTTTTTTCCGTATCAAGATGTTTAAGGATATACCCTTTGGTGATGAATGAAGGTAAAGTCATTAGGCAAACTGCAAATTCCAAGCAAAGGTTTAGTCATATTTGGTGAAGAGATGAGTAAGTTAGTACTGGAGGGATACTAGAGGGGGTATGAGAATCGTTCTATGTCATCCTCAAGGTATTTTTTCCTTCATGTGAGCTTGTTGATAAGTTTTCATAAATATCATAGCTGTTCTGCTGCAAAACATGAAGAAACTAAATATAAATTTTAGTAAAACTAGTTAACAGGGTTTGTGGAAGATGAGAACTAAGTAAGAAGAAGGTTTATGAAAAAGACGCACCATTACATGTTCGAATAATATCCTTTTTGGGATCATATGTCAGAACTAATGCTGCGATGATCATAGTATTAGAGGCTTTAGGAAGTTGAGGTGGACTTTCTTTTGCTATAATATCTTTCCCAATAAATTTGATTACGCTGATGCGATATCCTATAACTTTGAAGTATGATCTTCATCAAGTTTAGAAATAATAAACAGGGTGCTTATCTTTCCCCCAAAGATCGGATCCTGTTTGTCGAACCATCTAGATGCATTGATTGCTTATATATTCAATCATGGTTAACCAGCCAAGTAGTTTCTCATTCAGGTAGTTGTTAATTTTCAGGGGATGGTCAAAAGTCCCAGGCAGCAATTGGTCCGCCGGGAAAATACTGTGGTCATTTTGAGCTTGGATTCGGCCAGCCTATGGTGCATAACCCTTTCTATTCTGATTACTTTCATTTGTTTATCTGTGAATCAATAACTTATTAGGAAGAAGGAATATTCCTCTTGTCGCTATTGCTGATAAATTGATTCTTTGTGCGGAACTTGAACTGTAGATCTGTGCAAAATATCCATATATGGATCAATGCTATGGACTCTTCTCAGCTTGTGGACCTCAAATCTCGGTGCGCCTTACATCGTTTCTCCTACCTCACTATATATGGAACTATTACATTTGCAATCATGTTAATTCCTTGAAAACAATATTTATGTTTCTCTGTAACCTGCTAATTTTGGAATATACCATCATTTCCTTGCTGATACATTACCATGGAAATATGAGAAATAGAACAGGTTTAAGAATAACTTTCATCCTACTAGTTTTTTTGTGAAGCATGCTAATCTCAATTTACGTTCTTGGTTGTCTACGATAATTTTTAGTCATGTGAACTAGAAACCATTAATGATTTAACTTGGAAAGTCTCTCTTAGCCCCCCTCTGTGTGTTTTCGTGAATGAGAGTCAGCACGTCTCTGCTTGTTTTTGAGTTTTACGCTGGTTAAAAGTCAAACAATGTCAAGACAAGTAGAGAACCGGTTTCTCTGCGAAAGAGGCGGCTGCCACTACTAATCCAGGGAAAATAATTCGGACAACATGAAAAGAATTGATTGTTGCTTTAGTTTATTGAGGGTATGTCCTTTGAGCGTAGCAAATTTGCTGATGCACACACTTATCCGTTTGCAATGGATTAGGGACGCATTATGCTGCCTCTGAACTTGACTACGGATGAAGGACCAATCTATGTAAATGCCAAGCAGTACCATGGAATCATCCGTCGCCGACAATCCCGTGCCAAGGCTGTCATTGAGAACAGGGCAGCTAGACTCCGTAAGGTATGATATCCCAATTCGGTAGGATATTTCGGAAATAAAATGCACACCTGAGGAGAAAAATATTTCTCTTTTACAACGACATAGTCAGTTAAAATGACCTATGATCTTTTTTGTTTCTACAGCCGTATATGCATGAATCGCGCCATCGCCATGCAATGCGCCGACCAAGGGGCTGTGGTGGTCGTTTTTTGAACACCAAGACTATGAACAATGGGAACAAGGGAACTGAAGGGAAGCAAGGTGGTGATGGGCAGCTGTTTAGGCTTTCTGGTTCTCAGAGTCCTGAAGTCCTGCAATCCGACAGCGGAACTTTAAACTCGTCAAAGGAAACAAATGGCAGCAGTTCAAACATATCCGGGTCAGAGGTGTCAAGTATGTACTCTAGGGGAGATCTTGATCGCTTTTCAATCAATCATCTCGGTCCCTCTCTGCACTCTCTGTCAAACATGATGGACAGTGCACGTGGTATGGTCATTCCGACCAAATGGGTTGCAGCAGGAGATAACCGCTGCAACCTCAAAGTTTGATAGCACGGGAAAAGATGGGGTTGGTGCTAACTCCGCTGCATCAACCCCATCTACTCCGCAACCAGATGGAGAAGCGTTGTTGCAGTTCTGTTACGGTTGTTGCAACAGGCTTTTGGTTCTACGATTGTTCTGCCCCCATTTGGTTGCTATCAAAAGGCAATTCATCCTTGGCTCATGCGGAAAGGTTTTCCTGCCATTCGATGCAGTCATCCTGTTCGGGCGGCCTGTGAAAACCTTGAAGCAGCATAAATTAATCAGTAAACTATATATATATATATGTATGTATGTATGTATGGCTCTCTTCCCATGATAGGAATAAGAACTTGAGAGTCTGGTGTGTGTTTGTGATCTAGAACTAGGAAAATTTGTTTTGTAATAATCTAATATCTGGATTTTTGACCTATTTGGGGTAATGTATAACTGAATGTTTGTGTTGTATTCTGAATGTTTGGAAGAATAATGTATTATATCTTAAGACAGATTCTTGCACTATTGATATCAAGGAACGTGCTCTCTTCACTTGTAGCGACACTCAGGCCAAACACGTAGACAACACATATCGGGTTACGTTAATCAAGGCTCATTACGAAATTCACAGAGCAATACTTCACCCTGGAGTTCTAATTATCTTCACACGTGTGATTAAAGAGTACGGAGCGTCAGGATCATGAGCCTCTTTCGTCACTCAGGTGTGAAGATAATCAAAACTCCTCTATGGAGAGTCGTCGAACCAAAGATCGATCAATCATGAAATGAGCTATAGACTCCCAGTAACTTATATAAAAACTTTGATTAGGCTTCGAGAGCATCTTAAGCATTTGTTGCAACCTTCGTTGCGACCACTGTTTAAGAAACATAAGTAAAAGTAATGAAAGATACCAAACACTTCCAAGGCTCTAGATCGGATATGGAGGAAAACGAAAAATTAACCTAAATCAATGAAAAACCAATATTTTCAGAAAAAAAAAAAAAACAATGTCAGATTCAGTGTTACGAGGGTTACCAAGTCGAGAGTTAAAAAAGTTAAGGTCTGTTTAGTACTTTATTTGAATCTAAGTTTTTAAACTTAAAAACATTTTTCAAGTTTTAGGCATTAAAAACTTGTTTTAAAAAAATTGAACTCAAGACTAACTTTAAAAATATAACATTCTCTAAAAACACTAAAAGCGAGTTTTTAGAGTTTTTAAACTTAAAACTCACTCATTTCTTTTCTCTCTCACCTCCCCTCTCACTTTGAATCTCTCTCTCTCTCTCTCTCTCTCTCTCTTTTCTTCTCTCTCTCATTCTTCTCTTTTTTTCTCTTCTTCGTTCTCTCTCCTCCAATATTCTCTCTTCATCCTCCTCTTTGTCTCATATGGTCTTCTCTCTTATTTCTCTCTCCTTCAATCATCTCTGATCCTCTCTCTTTTCTCTCTCCTCCGATCCTGTATTCCTTTCTTTCCTTCTCTCTCCTCTTTCTCCCTTTTTAGCAACTTCCTCTTTTTGAATCTCTTTGTCCAGTTTAAATTTTAAGATTTAAAAATTTTAAATCTCATGTCAAACAAGTTTTTTAGTTTAAAAAAAACGGGCCCCTAAGTAATTGTAAGAATTTAAAACACATTACATCACAAATGACAACCCGAGGAACCAAGGAGACTTGTACAAGTGCACTCTTGAGGCACAAGACATGAGCATTCATGCCACAGGGGAGAGTGTAGGAATATGCACATACAAGGACTAATCCTGCACTGATCGTGCCGGAAACAAACGGCAACAGACCCACCTCCTACGTTATGCGTGTGTCGTGCCGCGCAGATTATCAAGCAGAATTTAGATCTGTTGTTATATTTCTATATGTTGTTATCCAATTTCTTATACTACCCTTAGTAGCCTCTTGGCTGTCTAATGTCTATGACTTGGTTACAAAGATGAGAGAAATTTAAATGACGTGTTTTAAAACTATAGGGCCACATAAAGGGGTCAATGAAATTGTTCATAAATATAAGACACTGTTTGGGCCTAAAATAACACCTTGGGTCGAGATAGGCTAATCCAAGGATCACGATTCCTAGCGCAGTATGTGCCCTTCAGGCCAAAAGGATGTTAAGCCATAAATAGGATCGACCAAGCCCTTATGACAGAATGACTGTGAAGAGATCAAGCATGGGTTGATCGGTCGAGTCCTATATGAATTAAAATTGCCAAGGATCAAATTGATCTTTGGATAAGTGAGAATTATCAGCATCAAAATGCATGCGTGACCAGATAAAGATGAATACATCTCATAACAGCGCTAGGTTCATAGTCCTGGCGAGAATCAAAGAAACTGGGACTAGATGAAGATGAAGTTTCGGCTTATAGAGATAAGGGAATATTCGAGCGAATGCCAAGCCGGCTCAGTCCCATCATGATTCTGCCTTGACATGCTTGTTTATCACAGAGGCATCATCTAGAGAAGGCTCTACAACATTGAAATTCTCTTCAACTCAACACGTTATGCACCAAAACCCTCGCTCTACGCGAAACCCTTCTCACAACCCTGTGAAAAACACTATCCTAACTCTCTCGTCAACACACCTTCAGTTTTGACTAACAGCATTGTGTTGACATCCAGAGACATCTTCAACTTGACTAGCATCACTGGAGCCGTAAAACCAAGCAATCAAGAAGCACCTTCAGTTTGGACTAACAACACTGCCTCTAGTCGGTTGGTTATCTATCCAATTATCGGCCGGTGATGAGTTTTCAACTTATTCACCGAAAGAAGTCACTTCATTAGCTTCCCAGTATTGAGTAATCTATGATTAATTACTTTCAAGTAGGACGTAATTAGCTCATAGCTACTGGATTTACGTGTCACGTAGGCCATTTTGTAATTTTTAGGGTCAACATACACTATGCAATAGAAAGAACACAAAAGAAGTTCTAAGAGCATCTTCAATGAAAATGTCAAATCATAAAAGTCAATTACAATTGATGGTTGATGTGGCAATCTGAAGTTTTATGTCGAATTTTGAATTTCTTCAACCAAATTGTCAAATATTATTTTCTTATTATTGTAGAGCTTTAAATGGTTTTATTTATTAGAAAAATTATTGAAACAAAATTTTTAGGGAGAACTAATAAAATTCCCTCATGAAATTTTTATCAAAAAACACTTGGAAAACTTTTCTTATTATTAAGACATTTTTTGTATTACAACCGCAAAAACAAAAAAAAGAGACACTTTATGAGAATTTTGAATTAAAAAAATATCGGGAGTTTTAACGAAACACCCCCGGTACTGTTCACTTTTAACGAAAAACCATTTTTTTACCTTTACCTGATACTATTCACTATACCTTTAAAAAGGGTTTTTCGTTAAAAGAGAAGTTTTTTTGAACTTTTCATTAGTTTTCCTAAAAATATCCTTAGTAATAATAAAAACGTGACCTAATGCTAAAGAAAATTGTCCAAGAGTTTTTAATAAAATAAAAAAGTTTGGCAAGGTCTATTTAATTTCTATTTTTATTGTTTGAAATTCTAGTAGAATAAGAGATCCACCATTATACTAATAAAAATGAAAATGAAAACTGATGTCAAATTTGACTCCTAATCACAATACTTAAATTCAATCAGCAAATAACACTTTTACATCAACTATGCACAGTAATATTTTCACCTAGAATTTAACATTTACTTTGGAGATCCATTTTCTCTCTTTAGACTTTCTCTACAACACTTGTATAATTATTGACTTATTGTTTTATTAATATTGACCGAATAAGGTATCATGTATTTTCCTACACAAAAAATTCTACTCAATTGTACATGAATGTAAACCACCATGGGTGGTTTAATGGTTGAGGTGAATTTCAGGCACGTATTTCACACTGTTCATTCTGGTTCGATTATTAGCGTTGATAAATTACACGATGGTGGGAAGAAAGAGGTTGAAATGTTTCTATGAGTTTTTCCAGCCCTAGATGAGTGAAATGTCGTAGCTTCGCCCTGATTCCGTTTTAACAAAATAAATAAATAAAGAGAAATTTTATTTGAACCCATCTAACATCTTTCTACACTCAGCTTACTCTTTACATCCATATTGTTTTCAATTAAAATATCAATATCTCTTTAAACCAAAATTTACTACCTCAACTACCCTCAAACCCAATTCAATATGTAAATTTATTTTTATACCCATTTGAAAAAATAAAAAACCAAAATCAAAGCATTCTCTCCTTCCAACAGTTGCTCTTGTGGCCACTTAGTACTACGGTCTAGTGGTATTCCTCTTCACTTGTAAGTGAGAGGTCTTAGGTTCGATTCTTGCCACGGGCCAATTTGAACCCATTATTGCTAGCTCATTGTGAGGCTAAGCCCACCCCCTTCCCTTAGTGTAGACAATATCGTTTGTTCAAAAAAAAAAAAAAAAAAACACAGTTGCTTTTGATGCAATCGTCATCACCCACTACAGCTTTGCTCTCGTTAAATCTTAGGTTGCTTTGCGTGACCATGCCAAACAAGTCGTCCCCTCTAAACTACCCTCAGGCATGTATTTTGGCTTCTCCAACACACACGCTAGCGTGTGCCCTATATTGAGTTGGAGTTCACTGTGTTTGTACTGAAAGGCCTCATTGAATTGGAGTTTTATCCAACTGTTGTAACGTTCTTGGTAGACCGCAGAAACAACACTAATGAACTTAAAAGATTTTCTAATATCTTTTCGATTTATCCATCTGCATAGATTTTATATGAATTATATGTAAGTTTTAATTTTCAAGAGAAACTTGAAAGATTAGAAAGACAAAGAAACGAGAACTATTGTGATGTCAAAGAAAGAAGCATTAAAAAAATGATGAACAAGTACACAAATGTAAAATGAAAAACCACATTTTCTTATAACATTATGAGTTTATGAACACCACATTAAGTTCAACAAAAAAAAACCTTCGATATCATGTGATTTCTAACTAATCAAGGAATTGTCTACACAAAATTTAACCTCGTCAGATAATTAAAAGCATGTGACTATAATGTACTTGGTTTAAAATCATTACTGACGGGTCTAATCTTCACTGTTCCAGGCAGCGCTAGGCAGTTGGTCACCGCTCCAATTAATACCTAGACGTTTGAAAATTAAGAAATGACGCATAAACCTGTTGGGGCGCCCACTTAGACAAACTCATCTAGGGAACAAAGTGTTAATTAAACTAAAGAGGTATTAGCCAATTTATTGAGTTTTGTCAGAATATAACGTAAAAGAAAAATTACATGATGATTAGGATTCGATTATTGAATGTGGATTTATTGATAAATCTAATTTTTATTATTAATTTCATCTTGTACTTGTTGGTAATTATGTAAAAGGGTAATAAAGACTTCACATTTAAAATTTAAATTAGATATAGAAAAAAATTATATGGGTTCAAATAAAAATTTTCATAAATAAACTTGTACATGAAAGCAAACAAAATACATAAAAGGAAGGTTTATCAAATGAAAATCCAAAAATCCAGGAAACCTTATCCATGCCCCCACATCGGCTTTCGTCAAATGGGAAGCTCCTCCTCCCCGTCTTCTTCCACTTGAAGACCTTCCTTCCCCAAACACCATTTCCTCCCACACAATGCTATCCATGGCTTCCACAAGTACTTCTTGTTCTTCTCCCCTCTGCAACAAAATCTCCAACTTCTCAATCTCCCACTCACTCCCTCCAATCCCCACCCACTTACCTCCACACATTAGACCCCTAAAACCCCTCAAGCTCAAAGCCCGTTTCCACAGCTTCCCCCACCTCTCTCCTCCCCCCAGTTTCCGCCGCTCGTTGGCGGCGTTCGACGGCTTTGAAGCCAAAGAAGACAGTGAAAGCCAAGACGAAAAAGACCCAGAAGCACAGCTCCATGAAAAGCAAGAAGAAGAAGAAGAAGAGCAAAGAGAGGAGGTGGCAAAGATATCAGACGCTGGGAGGCTATATGTGGGGAATTTGCCTTATAACTTGACTTCAACCCAATTGGCTGAGGTTTTCGGGGAGGCTGGCACGGTGGTTTTTTCAGAGGTTTGAGCTCTTTTTCTTCATGTTTCCATTGTTTGATTTGATGGGTTTGTAGAATTGTTGGTGATTGTGTTTGTGTGGTGTAGATTATTTATGACAGAGTCACAGATCGAAGCAGGGGATTTGGATTTGTTACAATGTCAACTGTTGAGGAAGCTCGGGATGCCATTAGGATGTTTGATGGCTCTGTAAGTATCAATCAAAATGTGGTTCTTGTGTTGATTCTTTTAACACGAAAAAACTCAGGAACTGCTATTGACGCTTCAAAAATGTCTATCATTCGCTTCACTAAGTGCGGTATGACTTTTTCGAAATGCCAATAACAGCTCCCAGAAACTCAAACTTTTGGTTTTTTCAACGTTGATGGTGGTGATGTTTGACAGCAAGTAGGAGGTAGAACTGTGAAGGTGAACTTCCCAGAAGTGCCAAGAGGAGGTGAAAGGGAAATGTTAGGACCCAGCAGACCAAGGACTGGGTTCAAGGTGTACATAGATAGCCCTCATAAGGTTTATGCAGGAAACCTTAGTTGGGGTTTAACTTCACAGGGTCTTAAGGATGCCTTTGAAGACCAGCCAGGGCTGTTGGGTGCCAAGGTCATATATGAGAGGGTTTCTGGAAGATCCAGAGGTTTCGGGTTTGTGACATTCAAAACTAATGAGGCTGCGGAATCAGCTGTCGCTGCCATGAGTGGAGTGGTAAGACAAGTTTGTTAACAGCTCGTTTGGTACACCGTATTGGACTTGATGGTCTTATGCTGCCAGACTCTGAATATGAACTATTTGTGTGGCAACATAAGTCCGACAATACATTGTACCAAGTGACTTATGTCGATCCTTGGGGATGGTATTATGGTTCCGTAATAATCCGTTTGTTTGTGTGTGAAATTGCAAAACAGGAGGTTGAGGGGCGGCCTTTGCGATTAAATATGGCAGCAGAGAGAGCAAGGACCGTTGTTTCCTCTCCAGCAGCATCAGAAACAACTACAGACAACACGGACAACAGTGAATTGGTCTCTCCTCCAGCATCGGATACAACCACAGACAACAGTGAATTGGTCTCTTCTCCAGCGTCGGATACAACCACAGACAACACAGACAACACAGACAACAGTGAATTGGTCTCTTCTCCAGCGTCGGATACAACCACAGAAGACGCAGACAGCGGGGAATTGGTTTCCAGCGTTAGCATCTGATTTAACATTGTACTACAAGGCAGCCTAGAACAAGAAGTTGCAGGCGCAAAGTGAGACTCGAGTTTTGTTTCCAAGGAGCGAGTAATTAGGCCTTAATCATGTATAAACGAATGGAAAACAATTTCAAAGTAATATTATTAAGTTGGTAAATTCTCAACTTGAGAATAAGATGAAACTTTGATTTTCAGAGGTGGATGCAGCTAGCGGATGAAATACAGAATGTCACGTTCACAAGATATAGCAAAAGGTGGCACATTGCTAGCACAATAGAAAAAGAGGACTGAACAACCTTCGACACGAAGGATCGACACATTGCTTTCCTCAGGATCTTGGTTTTATCACCGAGGGTCATGACCATCAACTAGACAATCTGCTTCAGAATCCAAATCCTGAGGAAAGAAAACCCTGCACAACAGTATGTTGCTATTAATCAAAGCTCATACCCTACAATGACCCATGAAATCAAGGACTATGGTGGTGATTGGTTCTGCTGGCAAATACGGCTTGGACAAATTGGCCTGATCACGCTCAGCTTGCACTAACAAAATTCACAAACGCTGTAATACACAGCGAGAGAGCTATGATTTACTTCATGAGGTCCACCACACATCTAAACACAGACAAGTGCAAACTCCAACGGGTTCCAAAGATTTACCTGCAAGTGTTGTGGTACAACGTCCGGCTCAGCTGACCTATTTCATTCATACCTTTACAACCAGCTACCACCTCAAGAACTTGCCTGAGAAACCGTCACATTGAATGACGAAGTAGATAAAGAAATTAGGAGCTAAAACATAATTCACTTGAGATAAACATGCACTTGTTAACAACGAAATTGTCATCATCACTATGTTCTACTTCAAACAAAATTCCATGTCCTTGTAACAAGTTTACGAGAAGAAGATAGATACACAATGTCTTGGTATCAAGTTGACTCAAACAATAACGTAACAGATTTACAATTCCCAACAAAGATAGACACATGTGTACTGCAGATATCAAAAGTCAAAGGATCGTCATTTCTCAATAAAAGCAGAATATAGTATATTCTCGATATAGCTTGAGAAAGCCATCCATTATAAAAACACTTGTGTCTGACAAATATAGTTTCCCTACTTGACAAATCACACACCTTAATTCTTACATGACACCAAGTAACATCAGCGAATTAGAAGTACAAAGTTATGCAGTAATAGCACTTCCTAGGCAGTAAATGGTTCGAATTAGGGGAAGTAGTAGTAATATGATGCTTTAAGAGTTCTCTTCACACACTATACAGGTTCATTATTCTTTTTGTCAACAAAGAAATAAAGAAGTTCATGATATGGTAGTAAAAAAATATTTCAACATACCGAACTAAACAAGGTTCATTGCGATCCTTAACAATGCACTCTTGATCATACTTCTCTTTCTTCTTAGAAGGCCAAATGGACTTTACAAACTTAATCCCGGCACTTGTACTCTTGATTCCACAATAGGGAGAATCTGTCTCAATCATCGTCCTCTCAAAAGGAACGTCCCTCATAACATCGAGATTTTCAGTTGTCTTCAGAGAGCAACCATTTACACCTGTTTAGGACCAAAAGGTATTCATGACCTCAATCTAAACCAAGATAAAGTGTTCAATATGTCCATTGTGACTAGCATTTAAAAATGAGCAGTTTATATCTAAGATGTAAAAGAGGAACTTGGTTCTCTTCTTTCAAACTTTAGAAATAAAATAAAAAATCATAAAAATTATAAACGCTGATGCAAAATTTGTTGTTCTATTTGCAAAGGTTGCAAGAAAGATATGAGGCCAATCTCTTTGTTTGGAAAATGATTCGTTAATTCAATCAGAAACTCATTCATTCTTATGGTGCTCAGTGCTCAAGATTAAAATAACCAAGTAACCGGAGGTGCTGTTTAACGAGGGAATAGAATCGGTAAATTATATAGGCACTGAGATAGGTTAGACAAAAAATACCCCACTCCCGACCCTAAAAAGGTAAAATGTTCAAACCAAAATACCCTCCATGCAAAAGAATTAACTATCTGCTCAACCCCATAATTGCGATTGGGGTCATCTTAGTCATAAATGCACTACACAATATTAGATAGAGGGATATGAAATGATAATGCGCTAGGAGGGATTTATAAATGACTACTTGAAAGAAGTCATTTTAAAAAGAAATCCTTTGTTTAGTGGTAATGCTTATGTAGGGTATTTTCAATCTCTCTAATCTAATGTTTCGTCGTGCATAACCATCAACCTTTAAATATTCATTTAGGCATATTAAATCTATGTTTCTTTTTCCACATTTGACAATGGATTCATATATTAAATTCAAAGAAATTCTACTTGTTAGAATGTGAGAGAAAGCAACAGACGTTGTAAACTTTGCAGGGATTGACAGATTAGTATTAGAAACCATGCTATTTTGATAATATCTTCACCTATGTACATGTTGCTGATGGAAAGAAGTTTATCACGATCTTCTGCGCTACCAGTAAATGAATGGGCCACCCCACCGCTGAATCTGCGAAATAGTAGAGGAAAGTTTACAAGTCATGCATACAAGTACAGCACACTGCCATCACGTTGAAGTGAAAGACAATCATAAAAATTCATTTAGTGCAGCAGAAGGCAAAAGGGGAAAAAACAGGATCGAGATAAACTTGAAGCTATTCTTTCCCTCGTTAACAGAAGTGATTATTCATCAGAAAACTAAAATGTCGAACCGGTATTTCAGTGGTATTTCAGTTGTCAAAATTGTAAGTTCAATCCAATTGGTGTGTGCCAATTCAAACTGCTTCTCAAAATACCTGGAGTTCATAATAGAGTAAAAGATGGAAAAGACAGAATGTATCATGTAATCAATTGAAAAGTAGAAGCGTGCAAGCGGAAACAGAGAATAAGAAAAAAACTACTTTTTCAGAAACGACGTACTTCTTTTGAATCTCTGCTGGGCAAAACTGAAGCCTGTCATAGTCCAGTCCACATTCACCCATTGCAACCACCTTACGAGCACAAGAGAGAACGAAATAAGCAATACAAAATATATTGTTCCATGATACAAAATACTCTTTCAAAGAAGTTTTAATGACTTGAAACCCTATAATGCACGCCTCTTGTTCCTCCTGACATAGAGATCTTGGGTACGGGGCACACCTTTCCTTTCTCAATGCCCTCTTTGGCCAATGACAGAAGCCCCTGAAAATGCTTATCTGGATCCCCACTCTCTTCAAATTCCTAAACAGAATAGACAAGGACCCTACCTCTCAAGCATCTCTAAACAAAACCGAAAACCAACAATATCAACTTCTTCCGCGAATAAAAATAAGAAGTGAGAAAGAAAAAAGGGCAGACCTTGCATCTAGTGGGGTGCACACCAACAGTACAAAAAAGCCTTGCTGCAAAAAAAAAAAAAAGAAAAAAACCAAGAACAAACCCCAATTTGTTGCACAAGTCGACATTTTTAAAACTTGGCAATGACATTTATTCACAACAATAGAGTAACAGTAACAAAACAGAGCAAGCGAAAAAAACCATCGGTTTCCGCAATTGTTAAGGCTTCCTTTGATTCCTCAAGTGATCCACCAGTGACCTAACATTATCCATAAGCCTAATTCTAATTTCAGAGCGCATTAAACAACAACAATTACTTAACAATTCTAATTGAAAAGGAAAGAGAGTTACGATAATCCGGTCGACGCCGGCAGTCCAAGCCCTGCTCAAAACCGTGGCTATATCCGAGACATGGCACTGCTTTCCGTTGTAGATTCCTCTGAACATTCCATCTGTATGATCATATTCTTCAAAGTTTCAGGTCCCATAGTCGAATTTAAGAACGATGAAGATTGGTTTTTGGTAAGATAAAAATGGCATGCCAAGTGTCGGATGAAATGCCTGAGGGACTGACCTGTGAAGTTGACGGCTATATCTGTATTGGGTATCAACGGAAACCGCAGAGAGAGACTTGTTAACTGCGTGTAAGAAGAATGAATTGCTGCAGAAAGAAGGGATTTTGGAAGAGATACTTGCCTATCATGCGGACTGTTGCCATGCCCAAAGCGGACTGCGAGAGGGAAAGGAGGAGCAGCTGCCGCAATACGACTACAAAAATCCTAAAAATATGAGATGGAAGCGGAACAGGATCAATGTATCACTCGCTGTTTTCTTTAGTTGTCGGATAAGGGAGATGAATATAAAAGGAAAGGAGTGAGAGAAACTTGTATAATTTCTTTCTACTTTGAGCTTTTGTTGTTTGCAAGGGAACAAGTGGAATGATTTTCAGTGCGTTTTTGTTGTCTCAACATCTCCAATCTTAGACAAAATTTACCGATAAACATCTCCAATCTTAGACATCTTCAATCTTTATATAGGCAAAATTTACCGATAAACACTCCAATCTTAGACAATCATAAACAAAGAATGTTGTAGGCATCCACATTCCATACTTACAACACTCCGCCCACGCATCATTGACTATTTGACTCGTTAAAACCTTGTTAGGAAAAATCCAGTATGAATTTTAAAATAATTTCATGTTTCTATACTTTAAAATTTAAGTAGCAAGGTATGCAATTATTTTTGTCATAATTAGACTAACAAAGTTAAAACCTTGCTACTCATATGACGTTTCGCATTTCTTTCTTGATTTTTTTACATAGATCCCTGTCAAGGGAATGAAACAACTGACCTAACCAAAACGAATCAAGTATATATGCTTACAATACAATATACATAGGCCTCCAAAAGCAAGGAAAATAAATGGAGTGGAAAATAAGAACAAAAGTACACGTATTGACCGCAGACATAACCAAAAAATACATATCTCAAGCTCAAAAGATAAAAACTAAAATATAAAACAATATGGTTATCAAACATGGCCTTGATTTCTAATTTACTATTTTAGGCAGTATTGAGGCCAATATAATCCCGATGATAATGAGCAGGATTATAATGCCATAACAAGTCCATTTACGTGTGTTTTTCTGTAAGAATCTAGCTTTCTGCAATTGCTGAGTGCCAGAATGCACGTATGAATTAGCTCTCTCCACGTGGCCCTGAATGTCGTCCAACTGTCCACCTTGAGCTTGCACGAGAACTGCCATGTCCATGAACACCTGGTGCAACTCGTTCAGATTTCTCTCTATGGCCTTCACACCATCATGTCTCTCTTGAATCTCTTGTATGGTGTCCAAAACTCTCCCTCTTCCTTGCTCTTGGATTGCCTTCTGTAGAAATGTCTCGCTCTCGCCTACAAGCATATATAATTGCTAGTTAAACAAATTTGCAATTGATTCTATGAGCATCGATCACTACACCAACTAATTTTGCTCATGTTATTAAGATACATATGTAAGATCCAAGGATGCTCAATCGCTAATTAGTAACTTAATTAATACACTTTTAACCACTTACATGAATCACACTACAATATTTCTTATAATTTGAACCGATTAATTTTTAGGTCATTATTGAAATATCTTCCATGCAAAATTTTATTTCAAGCGTTTGACAAACCAAACTGACCCATGACTTAAAACATGAAATCTCATTCCAAACGGTCGTATGCTTTCATCAATCAGAAGTCTTGTAAGGATCACTTAAGTAAGTTTATTTGAGAGGTAGCCTTTTATGATGACCCCCTGTACATTTATTTCAACAATTCAAATGGTCTAGTTTTAGGTCTTGCCTTAAAGATCGTCATAATTGGAAACCATATATATGATCATTGGACCAAAGTGTAGTCATCATTTTAGTGTTTTTTCGCAGCACAATGTCTCAATGGTTTCGAAGTTGTCTTTTTGTGCATTGAAGTGAATACATGAATTAAAATATGCACAGTTCCGATCGTGGAAAAAATTATAAAATCAACTCCACAAAGTTCCCTCAAATAAATTTGTTTCAAGAATTGCTTGATGAAGAGGGTTATTTTCTTTCTTTGAAAAGTCGTTGTATATCCGATACTTCATATGACATTGGTGTCCCAATAGTCTTTGAGATTGACATAATTCTTCATTTTGATCCCTAAGTTTTAAAACCGATAGAAGTTATCCCTGAGATTGTCCATTGTCAATCAATTGATCATTCTGTGAAAAATCTCCGTTAAATTGAAAAAACTACCAACTTAAGTAGAGGGGTTGATTTGACAAAAATATTCTCAATTTAATGGAGATTTTCACGAAAAAACCAAAATGATTGACCATAAACGATCTCAGCGACGGCATCTATTGGTTTTAAATCTCAGAAACCAAAATGAGAAGTTATGTCAATCTCATAGATCATTTTAGCTAAAAAACTTATTATATATATGAGTTTCCGAAAAGGAAACAAAAAAAAAAAAAGCTTATTATATATGTGTCATAAATAATCGAATAGATTCCCCAATACCCTTCATCTCATCATTTTGGTATATATTTGTTGAGCTTAGTATTCAAACCTAGATTTACGCTGCACTCTAGGGCAAATCATTTGATTTCTTGATTGTATTTGACGATTATATTTGGCGAAGGTAACATTGCGGAACTACTATTTGTAATTCAAATATTTCACAGATGCTATATATGTTACCTGTAGAGATGAGAAGGTCTAGGGTTTTGTCGTCGGGGTTCTCTCCGGTGACGGTGAAGTACCTACGCTGAACGGTCTCTCTATGCTCCGATGATATCTTGTTCCTCAAGTCATTAAAGCTATCCATGGAATCCTTTAGCTTCTTCCTCAGCCCGTTGACCACGGACGTCCGCGTCTGGTCAGACGAGGACCCTGGACCGCAACCAGGCAAGCTCCGGTTGGCAGCGTTGGACTTGTCCAAAGCATCCAACTGTACCTTAAGAACCTTAGCGTTCTTAAGGGCGGTATGGACATCCGCGTCCATGCGGGTTCGGAGGTCCTTGACTGCCTTGGAGTTGTGGAGACTCTTGCTCTGCTCGTGTGCGCTTTGCAAGCTCTTATTGATCTTTTGGAGCTCATTGAGCTCGTTCTGGACCGACTCCACATCCTGGAAAAACTTGTTGAGTTCGTTGGACGTTGCAGTCATTTCGATGACATGGTGGTCCGGCGAGGCCTCGGAGAAGGAGCTAGAGAGCAGATCGTTCATTTTTCCGATACCTTAATTTGCTGTAAGATCATAAACTCAGAAGTCAGAAATTAACCTTACCTCTCTGAGTTTCTGTGACTCAAAATTTGGGGTTTGGATACATGTTATACACAGAGAAGTGTGTTGGCAGTCTTTCTTGACCTGTAGTTCCAAGTCTTGGCCGCGTTTCAAGTTTTCAACTTCCAACTTTGAAAGGTTCAAACAAACGTTATCCCTCAAGTACCAAGTAGATTCCTAACTCCTGTGTAGCAGCCAAGGACCATGTTTTTTTCCAACCTTCTGGTATCTATTTGGAGAAATGTAGGACCATTTTAATTTGTAGACTAGTGAGAATACAGGCCCTTTATCGGATCCATTACATATCGAACTTTAATAATCCAAACCGTTTATATGTGTTATGCGGACCAGTTGGGATGAATTATTTACTAATTCCATGTTTATAACTAGACCGGCCTCTTCTAATAATTTAAAGGTGTATCTTAACAACTTTGGTTGACAAAGAACATAGTAATAAAAATTGGTTTTAATAGGGATAGTACATGCGTCCCCCTCTATGGGAGACTACGGAAGAAAGTCGAGGTTTCACTACTAATTAATTGACAATAATAAGTAGCTCAATTACTTATGACTGTTAGGCTTCACACATTAGATAACCTACTATGATACCGTTAAAAAATTGAGGTTCCACCATAAAATTAACTGACAATATGAGGAGTAGTCCAATCACTTATAAGCACATGCAAGGTTTATTTTTCCTCAGATGTGGGATTCACTCTCAACAAATATACATAACATATTTTGACATTATTAATTTCATAATCGGTTTAGTTTCTTAATCATCATTCATCCCTAAAAAAAAAAATCATTCAAATTGAAAATCGTTTAGTCATCCTAAAACAAATCAATGGTTTAATTACTAAATAACATAGTCACTTAGTACTATAGTCTGGTGGTATTTATGTTCGCTTAGAAGTAAGATGTCTTAGGTTCGAATCTCGTGGATAGCGAATTCGATACCAAATTAGGTTGCTCATTGTGTGGCTTAGCCGAACTCCCTCTACCCTTAGTATAAAAATATCGATGTACTAAAAAAAAAAAAAAGTACTAAATAACGTATAAACGGTATGAACCGTTCATTTATAAGCATAAGTCGTTTTCTTGAAGCCCCTAGTAATAACCATTGCTGACGTCTAATATTTATTAATATTTGGTACCACAAAATTATGAATTAAATCCCAATTCTCCTCTGGGATCCCTTCTCCTATACATCAGAGAAAAAAATGAAAAGAAAAAAGAAAGGTTATATGGGTTGAAGAGTATTTATATGGTTGATAATTGTCTAGTTGCACTAGGACGTTTTATTATTGGTATTCAGAAATGTGTTGATCAATATCCACCTTGACCACCAGGCTTTCTACAATATCTCTATATAATTGTCAACGGCAGACTGTTCAGCTAAGAATATCCTTGGACCATATTGAAATTCTCGGTAAGATTTTTATCAAGACCTATTATGCACCCTCTCTAAAAAAAAATAAAAAAACTCATTATTTTTGGGACAATCAAAATAGAGCATGTCAATACTACGGATTAATAACTAGTATTTATCTTTATTTATAAGTGAGTCGTCTTATATTTAAATTTTGTAAAAGATGAATTTGAAAAATACTAGTTTATTTATCCAAAATTGAAGAGTGTGAAAACTGTAAACATAACAATACGATGGCAAAAAGAAAATAAGGAGGTTATTGGAGCAATAGCCATTGAATGTTAGCTCAAATAGAGCGTTGGTCCATGAACCAAGAATCCGTGAGTACTGGTTCATAAACTAAAAATCTGTGAGTGGTTCTTGAACGTGTTATAAGGTGGATTAGTGCTTTTAACTAACTTCATTAGAATTTCTGTCCAAAATAAAAGGTATAAAGAAACAAAAAATAGATGAAAAGATTTACGGAGCTAGCCAAAAAATCATTACTTTACATTATAACAAAGTCAAATACAAATATTCACGAAATTTTGATTCAAAGACTGGCACTCCAATTAAACCAAAATTCAAGGAGTATTATTCCAATTTTCTCGAATATAAAAGGATAGAAGGTAAGCAATGAACTCCACATAATAGTTTGTATTTTTTTTTTTTTTTTTTTTTTACAAAACAATATTTTAATTTACTTAAAATAAAATTTACACAATCTAATGAAATTAAAATATACCTCTATTAAAAAATAAAATCAATCGACAAAAATGTAACACAAAAACAATAGGTATGTAGTGTATGAACAATACTCTCTCCCTCTCCTCCTACGCTAGCGGCGGCGGAGCGGCGGGCGTCGGATTATTTGCTATTACTATTGTTGTTATTGCCACCGCCATTGCCCCAATCCCACGGCTTCAAGCTGAGGATCACGATCAGAATAATCACGAGCAGCAGAATAATGGCGTAGCAAGTCCACTTGCGGGTGTTCTTCTGGGAGGCCCTGGCCTTGGTGAGCTGCTGTGTGCCACTGCTGACGAAGGAGTTGGCTCTCATGACGTGGTTTTCGATGTCGTCGATCTGCTCCCCCTGCGCCTGCACCAGCACCGCCATGTCCAGGAACACCTGGTGCAGTTCCTGCAGGTTCCTCTCCATGTCCTTTACGGCGTCGTGTCGCTCCTGAATCTCCTGGATCATGTCGAGGACTTGGCCCCTCCCTTGCTCCTGTACTGCCTTCTGCAGAAACGTTTCGCTCTCTCCTGCAATATTCATGCTTAATTTGATTAATCCATTACCTCATTAAGCACTAAAATTGAAGCATTAGGGTTTTCGCCTTTACCGGTGGAGATGAGGAGGTCTAAGGTCTTCTCGTCGGGATTTTCTCCGGAGACGGTGTAGTACCTCCGCTGTACGGTCTCGCGGTACTCGGACGAGATCTTCTGCCTGAGAGCGTTGAAGCTGTCCATGGAGTCCTTGAGCTTCTTCCGGAGGCCGTTGACGACGGAGATCCGAGTCCGGTCCGAGGACGACCCCGGCCCGCAGTTCGGCAGACTCCGGTTAGCGGCGTTGGACCGGTCGAGCGCCTCCAGGCGGACCTTGAGCACCTTGGCCTTCTTAAGGGCGAGGGTGACGTCAGCGTCCATGCGGGATCGGAGGTCCTTGACGGCGGTGGCGTTGTGGAGCGTCTTGCTCTGCTCGTGGGAGGACTGGAGGCTGAAGTAGACGCGCTCGAGCTCCTTGAGCTCGTCCTTGACGGACTCGACGTCGGCGAAGAACTTGTCGAGGTTGACTCCGGCGGCACCCGACCCCGCCGTCGACCCCATCTCTATGGCGTGATCGTCGCGCCGCGGCGACTGCTCCTCGCTCCGGAACCGCGAGAAGGAGGCGGAGAACAAATCGTTCATGATTTTTACGAGTTTCGTGTTTTTAAAACCGAAATCGAAGCCAAAATCCGATCGGAATCGATAAGAAAAATTGGGAATTTGGGAGGAAATTGGAGATATGAAATTTTGGAGAGGGGGTATGAAGTATGAAGTATGAAGAGGAAGGTGGGGGGTTTAATTAGTCAACGAGGACTCTGAGGCGGGATGTGGATTTTGGTGCGAAAAAACGAAAGAGGCGGTTTCTTTCTGTTTTGTGAGTGCGCCAGCTGTTAATGTAGAGAGAGAAAGACGATGAGAGAGAGAGAGAGAGCTTAATCCTTAATCCTGTGTTAGTTAGTTAATATGCAGCCATTTGGGCTAATTACGCGTCAGGGCAGAAGGGAAACTGGGAAAATTGGAAATTAGGAAATTTAATGATTGAGTAATTAAGTTGGAAAACGAGTTAAAAAAAAACATGGGACTTGGTCGCGTGTTATCTGGGGCTTTGTCATCTTCTTCTGCGCTGTTACGCATTTTAATGTTGTCATATGGCTGCTACCAACGTAATCAATGAGACCAAATTTTCTGCACTCAACATGAGTGTGGTGTCTCGGTGGACTCGATAAGTGATTGATATGTATTTATTATCTTAAATTTTTTAATTTGTTGTCATAAAATTAATATATGTTAAACATTTATTAGGACCATAGAGAAAACCGCATATATTTTGAATGCAGAAGATTTGATCTCCTCATGAATCGCATAAGAGAGGCTTGTTTACACACAAAAAGTGGAAGATATCTCAAAACCCAGAAAAGAAAGAGAGTAAATGAAGAAGACGATGATGGCTTGATCTTGGTTGTCAAGCAAAACCCAGAAAAGAAACAACAAGACAAGTACCCTAGAAATCGACGAGTTAGATAAGTTGGTCTTTGACTTGTTGATCGAACATTGTGCTATATACGAACATTGTATGAATTGTTAGATAGACGAATCCTAACATGAATCAAGTAGGGTTGTACCTATTTGTCCAATTGTCCGGTTCAAGTTTTCCGAACTAGGAAACTTTCATCCACTTGTATAGTTCCATCCAACTTTTTGGAAATGTTCTGATTTAAAATTTTGAAATATGAATTTCCATTTCAACGAGCACCCCACTAAAAATCCATTGTATAGTAACGACTCGTGAAAACAAAAGAAAAGAGTACATCATAAATCGGAATCTAATCCCTCAAGTATTTTGATTACGATTACGTAAATGTGCCATAAAAATTACATGTTGCCATTTGAGTCTCAACCTGCAATGCAAGACAATTTGACAAACATTTCCATGTGCTTAAAATTATCATGGCAATGTTAACTCAATTTACAATTTCCCGTGAACATAGAGATCATACTATACTTGTCACAACTGAAATCAGATTTTCCTCTATAATTCTTCCATAAAGATTAAAGAATATGAAACAAAAGACAGTTGCAAAGCTAAGGAATCCTATATCTCTCTCCCGACCCTAACAATCATCTCAATCTCGACAATCTTTTTCGCTTACGGTTCTTTTTCCTTGCTGCGGTGCTCCTTGGATCGTTGGACGCAGAAGGAAGAGTCAGATTAGTCAATGGCTTTCCGAAACTGGTTCTGCCTTTCTTAGAAACCCACTGCAGCGGCAGATTGTTTACCACCGTGCGAATGTCATTAGCACTACTCACTTCCACAAGATTTCGTATTTGATCAAGCATCTGCATAGTCCAGGCCATTGAGCAATCTAGAGCAATCGAATCATCCATTGGTTTCTTCAATAGGTTCATCAAGACATCTTTGAATGACTGCGAAGACATGGAAGGCTGATAACCTTGGCGACTTTCGCAGATCATGTTGACTTTGATGACATGCTTGCAAAGGTTCCCTTGCATTGACCACGCACAATCGCAAAAGGAAAACTCTGATCCGGGATTCCACACTAGATGCATGGTGCCACTGTCCTTCTGGCTCAAAACCTTGGCAAAGAGGTGGTCTTTATCATCTAAGGAAACAGCAGAATCCGGAATTTGCAGTGCCCTGTGCCATGACGTAGAAGCAATATATTCCTCCTTAACATTTTGGAAAGCATCACATTCATCTGCATAGCGGTCAAGCCAGTAGCTTGAATGCAGCTCGGTGGTTAGCTTGTGCACTAACCAATCAACTCTCTGGAGCGCTCCAAGATGTGAATCATCGAACAATTTCACTTTCATCTTGACGTGATATGCTTCAATGGCACCAGATGCCTCTTGGCTTGCAAGTGGAAGACTCCTCATTGTTGAAAGCCACATTTCTGTTAACAAGAAACAATATATTAATGATAGTTTCATGCAAAACTTGTAAGACCATTAAACATGATGTGTCCAGGAATGTGCATCGGTGTGTGTCAGAGAGAGAGAGAGAGAGAGAGAGAGAGAGAGATCTAACCAATCTTCGGCACCCAAGACTGCTTAAAGTATTCCATAAATGCAGTCTGATCAACAAAATCTTGTGTTAGTTCCTCTAAGGCAACCAGGGTATCACTTCCATCCCAAATGCTATACGCAATATTACCCAGACGTTTAAAAATTTCACGCTGAACTTCAATGTTATTGCATTTCTTTACAATATTCCTCAGCCATGATCTACGAACACGCCAAAGGGAAAATAGGACGGGACAACAGAAAATATCTCTGAAAGACCATGAAATGTGTTATTAGAATGCACAATATTCTAAGTCCAGATAAATTTAATGCAGAGAATTACAGAGACAGAGCATCCTGCCTGATGGGATCAATCTCAGCTGCTGCATCATCAATTAAGAAACCATTGATCTTCCATCCGGGCTCAACACTACGAGCTCGATCAAGTAGAGCTTTCATCCATTTAGACACATCTGGCTTTGCAAAGCTACGCGTGATGACCCATGCGACAGGGAGTGCATGTTGTCTTGAGTCAAAGACAAGAAGTGTACACAAAGGATACTGCCATTTCAAACACGTATAAATAAATATCTACTTTCTATGCACATTCCCTAAATCTATACAAAAATATACATTCACGAATCATTTCATGACTCAGTAACTCATAAATTCCAAAATGAACCCTGTATTTAATGGATATGTGATGGAAAAGAAAAGTCAACATGATAACAAGATAACTACCCGCAAGAGTTTTTCATTTATTACTATTCATTCTCTTGGAAACAAGTCCTACTAAACCTAGAAATAAGGAAAGAAATTTTATAGCTCACTAAAGGGTTAGTCAGTTCACAAGCTTGTACAAAAAGCATTAATGATTTGGTTACCTTAAGTCTCTTTATGCCAAATGTTGAATCAGCTGCAATGAGACTGCGGTGGCCAAAACGAATCATTTGTTGCAGCTGCCACTCCGTTTGAATCCCCAGAAGGAAAGGATCTTTCTCTGAAGTATCCTGATAAATGAATATGGATTTTTTGTTGCGTTCAACCCACATGCGGATGCTAGCTTGATCATCAAGATCCAATTCATGGGTAGATCGCTTAATAATCATCCCAAGTTTATGGACATACTGGGAAGCAAGGCTATTTACTTTTGCATTCGAACCACAATACCGCTGAATCCCTTCAATGTGTTTCTCTAGTACATTTTCTTCAGGAATGCCAAGGTAGATCATAGACATTGTTTGCTGTTGAATCTCATTACAGATATATGGAATTTTATTGGCTCCCGGGCCAATCGCATCTCTGTCAAGTGGGCCATGGCAAACAAAACCAGATTTGTTCACATGGCGCCTCTCATGATATATAATTAGTGCAAGTGATGGGCGTGCATACAAACGCTTCACTACAAAATTGCATGTACAGCCCCGCATGGATTGAGGTCTAGCTGCACGGTTGCGGGTGTTGAGTCGATATTTTCTGCTAGGCAAAATACCCCCTCCTTCCCCATAATTTTCAGGACCGAAAGAACACCAATACCTTCAACAAGAAAATGAACAATTAATAACTGTAGTGCCTAAAATAAGAAAATAGCGGCGAATATGAAATAGAGAGAATTTTTTTTTTTTGTGGGGGGGTGGGTGGGGAGGGTCCATCCAAAAAGTTGCTGCTCATATGACCCACAACATTAAAATTGGTAATCTCAAAGTCACCAGAGCAGAAAATTCTCAATGTTATCCTCATACACTTTACCAGAACAACACTATATCTTTTGAATGATTTGTGGAAAAGTAAGCTTTTTGGTCATCCAGAAGAAGAAAATAGAAGAACAATGAGGTGGTATGGTTTAAGAATTTCTTTACTCACAGCTTATATTCCAAATACTCATCATCCTTGTATTCCGTAAAGATGCCCATCTTTCTTCTTCTTCCCCTTTCAATATGAAATCTTGTTGGGCACTCTAAATTTGAGCCTTCTCCAATTATAAATTCATCCACTCGATCATAAGGAATGAGGGCTGCATCATCATGGTTCTCGGTAGTGCCAAATTTGGTCCAAGTCAAATCAGCAGAGGAGAAATCCTCCTCCGGTGGATCTTGAACTGGAAGATCGTTTATAGATTCAACAATAGCCATAGGGTTGTAGATCCTTAACGCAATATTTAGTACCAAACCAGCTCAACAATTAGCAGCACATCTGCAAATACAGTAAACACAATCCCTTTAATTAACAACAAAATATCGTAAACAAGTCAAATCAAGAAGTTCCATATATAGTTTCATGGTTATTAAACTTGGAACTCTACTTCGGACAGGTAGCCAGTTAAATTAGTGTCACAATAATAATATTCTTATAATCTACGTAGAAGAAAGTACAAAATATAAGTATACAATAAACACTCTAAACTAGTGGACCAAGAGAGCAAAAGTACTAGCATATGAAACAGAGAAAAACCCAAAAGATATTTACAGTTAAAGAAAAGACCAAAAGATAGAAGTCAGAGAGAGTTATCACATAGAGAAAAAAGGCAGGACATGAGTTCAGCATGTGTGCAACCTTCTACAACCCTAGAGGTTCCACTTGTTTTGCGAAAACGAAATCGGTGCTCGGAATCGAGAAAAGTAAAATGATAACCGTTATCGCTTCACCTACTAAAACTTTTAAAACCTCACTTACTCACTAATACAAAAGATGGTGTTTCCGAAGATGGGACTGCGAAAATCATTGATGCTAATGATCTCAGGCTGGCCTTAGCTGGAACTTCCCACTAAACCCTACTAACAAACCACCAACGAAATTCGATGCCTCTCTCAGTAAGTCAGATTATTGCACACCCCAAGCAACCATTTTCTCCCATCTCTATTAGACTACACATTCTGACAAATAAACCCCTATAACACCATGTTCAAGCAACAAAAATTTACAAAAAACATCATAGTAACCTTAAATAGAAAGAAAAACAAAAACAAAACCACACTCGATAACCCCAAAAAATGAAAATAAAATAAATAAATTTAAATTGGAAGACAATTCAGTTGCGTTCCTTTGGTGCTTAACATGGAACAACAATGCCCACCGGCCGAAAAGAGCAGATTTCATACAAAAATACTAGTAAATTTGAAGGAACCCAGAAACAAAAATTGCAGGAAGAACTTAACTATTTAGCTTTACTCCTTAGGTCAGTTCATAAAACCCTAAATGGTCGAAAGCCATTTGCTTTCCACTTGTAATCTCAGCCCAGAACAAAACTTCATTCAGTCAAGAACATTCCTTTACTTGTATTCCTGGTGTTCTACTTCAATTTTATATTTTGATGAAAACCCAGAAACCCCTTTTACGTATATTACTACTGATTACCCTAACTATGTATCACAGCACCCGGAAACCCTGATTACACAGAAACCCATAAACCCTGATTACCCAGAAACCCATAAACCCTGATTACCCTATGCTATACTATCACAGCACCAATTCAAAGAAGCCCTTGAAGAATTGGTGCCCCATTTTTGCTAACAAATTAATAAAACTTAAACCCAAAACGCTATTGAGACTGCGAAGTTCAAAGAAACCCAAATCTTCCAATTATCCAGTTCAATATTTCAATTTCCCAACTAAAAAAGTGTTGAAATAAGCAGATAGAGGTTGACAGAGAAGGAAATTTACCTTCTTGTTGATGAAGAGTGCTCGAACCAGATGAGAGGGAGAGTTATCGAACGGACTGGACTGGAGAGGAGCGGCGACAGAGATATGGAGAGAGCGCTTTGGAAATGAACGGCTAAACAGACGGGGCCAGGATTGTCAAGTTTCATTAATTGTTATTTTTCATCTTCTATTTATGAAATAAAAAACAATGTTTTTGGAGAAACATCTGCTTTCTCTTGTTTTTGACTTATAATTTTAAAAAAAAATAATTTGTTACATAATTTTCGTAATCACGAACCGCACTTTAGAAAATGAGTGGTTTGAGTTACAATTGTTAAGAATAAAATATTTAAAGTTTGTTAAAGCAGAGAGTTGTTAGAGATAAAAAGTAAAACTGAATAATTTGCTAGTTTGACAGAAGGTTTAGCGTTAGTCTTGGAAATGCTCTAATTGCGTTATTGGCTTGTGAAATCGCAAATATCGTACCCGGTATAAGTACTTCATCGGCTTTATATACCCATATGGCTACATTTCTCCTCACAAAGAAACATACATGTTACACAAGTATTTTTACTACTCCTAAGGTCCTACAAAAACGAAGAGTTGACGGAAATTACCAATGGAAAATAATTTCCGCCCGCTACCTTTTTCTTTCTGCACATCTCTGTTTTTTCTCGTCTTTTGAATCTCTTTCGATGGCCAGGACTATTATTGTGCAGAAGAAAATATGAGCAGAATGCACAATTCACGGTGCTCGTCCGTAGTTTAATATCAAGAGACGAATTGTTTCTACTAAAAAAAATGACCATTCATTCATGTATATTAATTTCTGAATACACCACTAAACATTCACTGCTCTTATTATTCAGAGAGCAAAAAACAATTTGATATCATCTTTGTAAATCTCCTAACCCTTTCATAATTCCTACCGTGCTAAGACAAAAAAAAAAAATTGAAAATACAAGAGATACATCGCGATCGTATAACAATTCACAGGCCAAAGACACAAAACACAGTACACTCGTCGTTATGGAGGACGTAGAAATGAAAGAACAAAATTAATCCGACTGGAGTACAGTGAGGTAATACGGATATCCCTGGCACATCCCAGAAGACGACCTATCCCGATTTTCTTGATCATTAGAAAGTAAAAGATTCCAATGCAAAACATAGCTCGACAGATCATATGTCCCGGGAGAGAATACACAAACTTGAAGAGGAATTTCAGTTCTTGACATGGGATCAAGTTGGACTCTAGTAGAGCTTGACCCGGACCAAATAAATGGGGAGACGCTCTCCACGGGAATTGACTTACTGGCCTGGGATCCAAGGACATCGGAAGTCACTTTGATGTCAGTCACTAGTGAGAGGTCATGCCATCCATCTTGGTTGCCAGAAGACGTGGCAGGTTGAACTGGAGTTGCATCACTTAAATGATCACTAGTACTGGAGTCCGAGGTGTTTATGCGTACAGATGCAACTACATCTGACGCGTTGTATATAGTCATGCTAAGATTTATTTCACAAAAAGCAGCAGAGAAGTTATGGTATAAGGTTCGAGGTCCGTCCACTAGCCATGATATAGGACTTGTGGTTGCAGTACTGTAAATTAAACGCCAAAATAGATGTCAGCGTAACATAAGATTAAAACAAGAAACTACAAAGTTAAAAGTAAAGAAAGCGAGAAAAGATTCATCCTGAAACAAAACTTACCTGCAGTGACATGCATGATGAGAAAAAAGACCCGGTGGCTCAGAAACCTCAGGATTAATGTCATTCTTCAGAGGCCGGGAAATCAATATGAAGTCAACCGGATTAGTGTCTCCCTAATCCATACAAAAAGAAAGGGGTCAATATGAAAATAATGCTGAGAAGCATCAACAGTGCACAAAAGTATAAGCTAATGGGTCATGACTTGTATGTGTTCCGATGCATACAATTTAGTTTCCCCTTCAAGACATGGTGATTTACAAGTCAAAACAACCAAATCAAAGCGATGTGATGAGTAATAGTGAACCAAAATAGATGGTTATATAGAGCAAGAATATATCAACCTTATTTAAAACTTCCTGGTGCAGTCTTTCAGATTGGTGGAAATCTGCCAGGGGAGAGCTAGCTATATCAAAACGCGGTCCATTACTGCCCTGAGTACCCAATCTCAAATCAGTTCCCTGAAGTCGGGAATGGGAAGATTTATCCTCTTCAGAAGTTGAGGACTTGCCACGACTCTGAATCCAAAATTTCATTCATTAGAAAGAGAGAGGGGTGGGGTAGGGAAGGGGTGGTGAAATTCTGTAAAAAGATGGGACCACAGTTTCAGCTTCTTCACGAACCTTGAGCCTGAAGAAGCATGACAATGCTTGATGAGGTGTTAAAGATTGTGAAGGAAAGATGGCATCAACAGGTTGAAGTAATGAGATTTCCCATTGGTTCCCAACAGATGACAACTGATGAATTTGGAAACTTTCAGAGCTTGTCTTGTTGACAACATCCATGCGCACAAGAAACTCTTGCAATCTTGATGTACAAGGACTGATAAGGAATGACACGTCCAATGACGGCAATACCTGTGAAAATGAAAGTTAATATTGATCATTGATATATTCAAATCAATATATTTGAAGATACTTCTTGGAAAAGTGAGTCAGATCAAGAAACTTTCACAATTGACAATGATCCACACACCTGCAAATTGTAACGCATGCGTAAAGTGCGAAATCTCATGGTGTTTGAAATATCACCCATCTCATAATATATTGTTATGTACAAGGAAATGTTCCCAGGAACAGCTGCCCGAAACCAAAGAGGCCACAATAATGGTGTTTCCCCTTGAATAATGGTGTCCTGAAGTACAGAAAAACATAAACATTAAACACTATAAGACCAGAAACTGGAAAATTACAGCTTCATAACAAACCATATAAAGATACAAATCGGGAGAATTTGGATGCTGACCTCAGGAAATAGAAACAGGGCATGAGAAACATCATTAGGGTTAGCATGTTCAGCAGACTGATCAGAACTTTTCTTTTCTAAGCAAGCAGGAAACTCGGTGTTCAAACTTTCTCGTTTTCCAAGATTCAAGAATCTAGGATGACTAATCTTCATTTTCAGATTCTGCAAGAATATCAGGCCATAACATATAAGCACATTAAACATATCGTATGCATCAATTTATATGGTTAGTCCCTGCCTGACATAAAGGAAAGCTTGGGCTATATCTACTGTTTAAGACCATGAATGTAACAGTGTACAAGCATTCATTAGCTCATGCAATGGCATCAAGTACATGACAATTGGCAAAGTGATCAGGCAAAGTTCAAGCCGACTACCTATACTACATCCTTAAAAATGAATAGAAAATAAACATTTCATAAAAGTACAATGCAAGATACATTCACAAAAACATACATGAATAAACCAACTTCCTGATTATACATTGAGACCATAAGTGAGTGCAAACGACCATACCTTCACAGCAAATTCAGATTTGTTCTTCAACTCCAACACAAGATGCCGTAAATCTCCTGTATATGCCCTTTTAGGTAGTGGATGAATGACACCCTCAAGCTTTGGTACACTCTGACACAGGAAAGAAGATAGTTAGAAGAAATGGATGCCCAAACATTGTCATTGCAGAATTCTGAAAGTGGAAAGAATAGGAGGTGGGAGCAAGCACCTTAACAACTACAAACTTTAAATTATCACTATGAGGATGCTTCGCCTTCTGTATTCGCTTTCTGCTTATCTTCTTCATGGGGTTAGTGTCAAATTTATGGAAGCCAACAACAGAGCCTGATAATTTCCACTTTACACCAACAATTTGTAAAATGCCTTCTACTCTAGGAGTAACCGTTAGTTGCACCTGAAAGGAACAGGAACTGACAATAAGCAGAATTCAAAAAGTATAATAATGAATTTGAAAACAAGATATGTTTATAAAATGTGGCATGGGAAATAAGTTTGACTATACTTTTCAAACAGAAAGGATAACCATAGACATGTAAAATAGACCTCAAATAAGAAATAATGTCTTTGAAAAAATAAACAACTGAAGTTGGCACAATGCGCACAGGAAGTACACAGAAAAAAATAAAAAAGGAAGAAAAGACGTTTAACGACATATATTAACAATTCAGCTCTATTTTTCTATCAGTACAAAGTTTCATATCAAGTTAGGAATGAGAAGTATAAAAACATTTATTAAATTTTAGTAGCATAACCACCTAGTTTTGTTAGTTTCAACTTTCAATCACAAGCGACTTTCTATCATAAGCACGGATCAAGCAGACGCAAATTAATTCACACTCCAATGACTCCATAGACTAAGAAACATCAAAATATTTATAGTACTCTGTGATTCTAAAATTTTGCAAAAGGAAAGAAAAGGGTCATAATTACTTTAAATTTATGGACGATCTTATTACACACTTCATTCTGCAAAACTTTAACAACTCAAATGAAGTACTCACCACAATTGTTTCACCTCCTGTTAATGAAAAGTCAACATCAGACAAAGAAAATAAAGAACTCTCAAAGTTCACATCCCTGCAAAAATTAAGCAAACAAATCCACCTTAGCAGGTGCAAACATGATAAGAACCGAGATAGGGATATTAATATAGACAAGTACTGAATGTTTTCAAAGCCAAAGCGTAATTATCAAAGCATTTAAGAGTAAGCCTTTAGGACACAAAGTTCTACAACAAGAAATATACACTGGTTATGGTTAAGCCCCAAATAGGCTGACTTATTAAGCAGTCCATGGGGAAGCCTAAAATCCAGTACCCACAAGCCCCACTATAAGGCCCAAACTTAGCAAAGCCAAAACTCATTTTACAAACACAACAAACTGGTCCATATTAAAAACTAATAAAAAAAAATCAACTAGTTGTGTAATATAAAGGCATGCAGTCAGCCATATGAATGATAATATTACTACAGGTTGATACAAGTCTTGCCAAAAGGAGAAGAGGAATGGAAACATGAGATTTCTCTCCAAAGGAACTCCTCAAACTCTCAGTGATTGTCTTGATTAAGAGCTTACAGAGTCATTAAAAGATAACTTTGGCTAGTAAGTATTCCAAGAAAACAGAAAAACTATCAATCCATCAACAAAACAGCTCATGCCCAGTAATGCAAGAGAAGTCATTGATAAGATGCTGAAAGTAGTGGCCCAAGGCATTTTAGAGTCGCATTGCACTGAGTGCCTCACCAATGCCTTTGACAATACGGAAAGCAATTATAAACAGCCATGTACAGACCTATGAATTAAACTAGTAGATTCTCCATCCTGAATATCCGCTAACGAGCTACTTGCATCTGCATCATCACAAACTGATCAGCCAATGATTGTGACATGTTCTTGCCGATAATCAACTTGAAGAGTTAATTTGTGTTTCTGTGTGTTGGGGGGTGGTTACCGGATTTCATTTCATCAGAGCCAGCAGAAAGCTCGCATAATAGGGAAACACTAGACAAGGGGAGGGGGATTTGCAACGGATTTTTGAATTCAATATCAACCCTGACAGCTTCTGCATATGGTAATGAAGAACAAAATATCAAGAAATGTATATCAACTGAGCGTACAATAACCCTACAACATACTGTCTTCAATATCAATGAAAAGAAGAATGTGCACTAATCCTTAGAAGGATGCAATTTAATATATAAAGTACTAATCATGCAACTTCATTTATTGTTCATGTTCATACCTCCTGCAACACAAACATTTGACTCTTTGTACTTCTTTGGGATAAGCTTTGATTGTAACTCCAACCAATTAGTTCTGGCGGTGGACAAATTTGGAATCATTTCCTCCTCTAAGGAGACCCATATTCTTTCCTTGACACTTGCCTGGAATGTTTAGAGACACAACAATGCCAATTACAAGCCAGAGTCTAAACCACCTTAAAGAATCATTCAAGAAAGTCCATGAGAAAGAAAAGCTTCCCATCAGCATCACATATAAGTTAAAAGGAATACAACAGGTATGATCGCATTATTGGCGGCTGTGATCAAAACACAAATTACGTGAGTTTTCACGAGTAATTCATGCTCGTCAGTACATCATACTATGTTTACCACATTGAATTTTCTATACAGCACTCTCAAAATTCTTTTCTTGAAGTTCCCGAAATATCAGTACACAATTTGGTAAGGCTACAAAACAGAATATGTGTCCATAAAGAATAAACAGTTAATTTGTAAACCATTAATTTATCCAACCATGTTGTGTGTGTGTCACAATACATTCATTGAAATGTTGTACAATGTTCTGCAAAAGCAGAACTCCAGCAGCAGCATAGGAAAACTAAAACAGTCACGCATGTCAAAAGACATATTCAGGCAGTTTGGTTAGCTGTACAGTGTGGCAATCTCTACGCTTAACAATTTGTAACCTCATTCAAAGACTTTATGCACCCTGGGAATATATGCATTAACATGGAAAGCCCCTCGAGGTTTACAAGAGCTGGCATATTTCCAACTACTTCTGTTCCACTGAAATGTTGTAACAAAATTACTGACAACATCCATATATTTTTTTCATAAGGGAGTACAACCCTTATTTCCAATAAGAACATCATCCTCAAAGTCTACAACTAAACTTACCAGCCTACTAATAGCTCCATCAAATGAGAGAAAGAAATAATAAAATTAGGAGGAAGTCGTCATTGAAAAAACAAGGAAACAGAGAGAAAAGGAGGAGGATTGAATAGAACATTTATAAGATAGAAAGGAAATACAACTTACAGCTGCAGATGATGCATAGGTCCGATGATCCTCAAAAATTACCCTAAGAGATGAAATATTGATCTCCGGCAATTGAAGCTTTGATACTTCAAATGTTTTCCCAGTTTTCTATATAATCCAAAAGAA
The DNA here is from genome assembly GCA_024362995.1 of Heteromeles arbutifolia. NCBI lineage: Eukaryota > Viridiplantae > Streptophyta > Magnoliopsida > Rosales > Rosaceae > Heteromeles > Heteromeles arbutifolia. Next base: position 28,152,323 of record JANCRC010000014.1, read on the forward strand.
ACCTCAGTTAGTTTGCAGCAAAACCTAGCTGAAGTCATGTAGATTGCTTAAAAGTTTTTTAAGAAATTTTAATTGTTTAATCTAAAAAATATAACGTAAGCAAAAAGTGCAAAAAATAAAAGGGTGCCTTAACAGTCTACTAATTTTTGCTACAGAAGTTGCTAAAACTTCCGTACCAATTTGAATACATCAGTGGATGCCTAGAGGGCCTGAGAAGTTATTATGTTTCCTGTCAGGATCATATTTAACTTTACAGACTCTGGGTGGAGAATCACCTAACATTGTTGCCCACCCTAGGTGGGGATAAGAAAAAAAGTCGTACACATGTTTTAAAAGTACTAAAAATATGACATAAAGTTAATATCATTCTGAATGCAGGGTAATGAAAGTAAAATGTCAAGCCAAACCAGATTATACCTTGAGATCTGAAATGAAAGTTAATTTTTCCTTTTTTATTTTCGAGCAAATACAAATTACTTTTAAGGACCTTGCACTTTTTCCTTCTCCTCAATCAAGCATAGAATACAAAGGGTACTAGTGCTGACCTGAACAATTTGAAGGAAGTCTCTCAGGAATAACTCCTGCGTTTTCTTGGACTGATGACTACAGGCCAGGACCTCCATCACATGATTTGCAGCCAAATCATATAGCCCAAGAAGAGCATACCACCTAAATCACAGAAATTGTATGAAAAAACGCTACAGATTGTAAGAAAAGAAGCTGGGATACAAAACTACATACAAATTAAAGCCGCATCTAAGTTCATATAACTTACTGTCCAATATGGAAATGAACATGGTCTTTGATATGGCTCCACGTAGTTCCTGTATACACAGACATGGCACCTCTATATGTGCGAATTGCATGTTTGACCTGAATGGCTCAAGGCAAGAAATCTTTTTCAAAAGATGCAGCATTTATTAAGTTAAGTTGAATAACCTAAAGAATAGCTACCTGATCAGATTTCTTGTAACGGTCACCAGAAAGAACAAGATGAAATCCATATTTGTGCAACATAGGTGGTCTAGACAGCAAGTAACAATAAGACGCTTGCTCAAGCATTACAGCGGAATATAGTGGCTCCTAACAAAGAATTAGTCAGGAATAAGAAAAAAAGACCTCCTAACTGATTATATTGAAAAGGTAGCAGTAAGACCCTTGCTCAAGCATTATAGCACAATGTAGCAGCTCCAAAGAAAGAATTGGACAGGACTCAGGAGTAAGAAAAATGTTCTCGTGGCTTATTAAATTGAAAAATAAGCAGTACCTCCGTACAAACACGGAAGTAAACAGTTGCAGCCTCTTTATACTCATGTCGTGCCTTCAACATCTCCACCCACCAAAGACCACACCTAGTTGTGTTTTGCTGGCTAGATGGGGCAACTTTCTGCTTGGATACCATAAAAATGTGTAAGAAATTTGGAAGAGATCAACCAGAGGGAAAGATATGGGGAGCTGCAAGTGGATATTATAATATAAGTCAACAGCCTCAAACATTTACCAATTTAGCCTGTCGCTTTCCAGAAAAAAATGCAAAACAATCATGCAAATGCAAACCTGACAATCTATTGATAGAAAAAGTGGAATTGTAATTGAAGTATGCATAATGCAGGAGAAGAGTCTCGGGAGACAAGGGATGATAACCTGGGAATCGCACAACCAGGGGGGACGGAATCACTCACGTCTCTACGGGGATAGAAACTGGGAATCACTCGACCAGGGGCAACGGATTCACTCACGTCGCTAATCGTGGATTCAATAGACACGACCAAGTCTCACACTTGATTTTAAGGAGGAGAAGACTCACTCTCTTCTTAGATTAACTTTAATTCACTAATTTCACTTCTTAATCTTAATAGGAGGCTACCTTACATTGATAGGATCAATAACTTAATACTAAAGATTATAGTTACTAGGCATCTAATTAAAACATGGCTTTGAAAGATGAAAAGTCTCCAACATGTTTAATGTATAAACCATATTAATTGTTCTGCACTGCATCAATGCAGCTTCTTTGTTGAGAATCTATTGGTTGCAAGGCCTTTTAAGAGAGATGAAACTTGTAAAGTTCTGTCTGACTATGGAAGGATAAATCCCTTTGGTTGGGTGGGTTTTCCATGACAGCTTCTCAAGATTGTTGGCTTGTGACTAGAGACTAATCATCTAACAAAATATTTTGAGTATTTTAAGAGTGGGGTTGTGATATGAATGCTAATGCCATTAAAATATGCTTGATTCCTAAAACTCCATTTGTTCAAGTCATGGACTACAGACCTACAATTTGGTTCACTAGTATCTATAGACCTTAGCTAAAGCTTTTATCCCTGAGATTGAGAGAGGCATTGGGTAATGTCATGTTATACCTATTCCTCGAGGGCTTTTGGCGTAGCAAACATGTTTCAGGGCTCGTTTGGTTTAAGGATTGGATTGGAAGGGCTAACTGTCTAAATTCAAGGCATATTGAAGGTAGATGAGAATGATTTTTCATTGTGAGGGGATTAAAAGAGGATTGGACGCGACGAAAACTTCTCCCATCTAATCTTGGGAGGATTAGAATGGATAACTTTTCTTCTTGGGTAATCCTTATCCCACTTCTGAGTTGGTCACAATTTTTTAATTTCTTCTTTCAACATCCCTTTAAAATGGTGTCTATCTATTCCAACCCAACATGTGTACCAAACAAGGCCTTAATCTCAAACCAAACAGGAAAATAAAAAATTAACATACTAAATAGGTAGTAAATGCGTTTTCCATGCAATACTCTGCATCCTTTCTTGACTGGTCTGACATGAAATATGCAAGCCCCATCATTTCCTGCAAGAACAAATGAAATAAGTGAGATTTGTTACACCATGAGACCATTCACACAACAAAATAAAGACCTTTTAGCCAAGAGAGAATCAAATGTAGGAATACATAAGCAGAGGGGTAAAATGAAAATCCAAAAAAGAATCCAGAAGCCATTAAACCCACCTGGACGCCAGCATAGCGTTTCCAGGCTTTGTCAAGCTTGTAATCTGTGGATATTAGGCGATAATTCGACAATGCAAGTTCATAATCACGTAGCATGAAGGCATAATCACCTAAAACTCTAATTTGGGATTCAATGGAGTTAAAGGTGTACCTAAAACATGGAATGTAAAGTGCCGATTAGTAAAATAAAAGGATATAACAAAGAACACTAAGTAACAAAATAATAATGAAATAAAATCTATTGTACAGCATACGTAGGGCCACTGGGAGAATCCACCACATCATCTTTTCCTTTTCTCCACCATAGATTTTTTATTTGGTTCCTAAAACCTTTCCTTGTTGCAGCAACCTGAAAACCACAGAATCAGACATAATATAGTTTTACACATATAAGTGTGCAAATACTGAAAGTAAAAATAAAGAAAGGATTGGACTAATTGTACACTGGAAAGTAAAGTACTCAGAAACTGAAGGAAATATTGTCGAGATACATGCCTGCTGATTGAGCAAACGTATTTTTTGCTCCATGTAAGGAATAATGTGTTTAGTTGATAAATCTTGCATGAGGTCTTTTATCTGTCCCAGTTTGTACAAATTGGATATCATGGTAAAAATTCTGACGTCAGCAGAAAATTTAATTATCAACCTAACATAGGATTATAAGAACATTTGATAATGAGCAACAAAAAGTACTTTACCTCATTAAAATCCTCAATATTAAGGAAGCAACGAAGCGGTTGACTAGGTAAATCTTCAAATTTCTGTCCATAAAATACACAAGCATAGAGCCTCAGCTATACTTCGTCTAAAAATTTTATATAACAATACCATCAGATAAACCTACGGAAAAGTAAAGCGGTACAAGGTAAAAACAGAGGACTTCAGAATAGCTTACATAAAGCACCCAGGGATAATCTTGATGTTCAACCACACCATCTTGAGAAGAATTAATGCATAGTAACTGACAGTCAGAGCCAAAAGTGCTCCTCATTTCAGTTAAAATTGTAGTTGCCCTGCAAAAAGAATAAGACTCCAACAATATCAATTTTCCATTCTTGTCAACGACTCAACTTTGATTATCTAAAGTTACTATTTCATTAGAGTTCATCCAAATACAATATTTTTTGAAAAAAAATAAGAGAAGAAATAAGTACAAGGAAATAGAAACAAAATGTCCAAAAACAAAAAGGCCACAATAAAAGATCCTATTGTTTCTTTCCATCCAAAGAGTTTACAAAATTGCCAAACATGACATCACCACAAAGTTCAAACTTTCATTTGAACTAACTCCAATATGAGACTCCCAGAATAAGGAGTAGCAATCTCTAGGCAGCACACCCACAATCCCAAACACCTAAAGCAACCTCTCCATCCCCCCCCCCCCCCCCCCCACACCCCAATATGAGTGATAAAAGGACAATGCAGGAAGATATGACCAATAAACTCTAAACTCTGCATCTCTAAAGCAAAAAGGCACCAATGAGATGGTCTTCTTTGGACTATGATGTACACCTACAAGACAAACTTCCACCAAGATCTACTCATATTCCATTACCCACCACCAACTGAACAATCCTTTTTTTACTATAAAGAAACGAGTGTATTAATATCACAGGAAGGAAACAAACAAAGAGGTTAGTCAAGAAGGTCAAACCAGATCACAGAAAACAATCAGGACTTAAAAAGCTAAAACATAGAAACACCAGCACAAACAGCTGGAAAAACACCTAAGACACTCAACAATCCTTCACCAATTATATTGCAGAAAACATTATAAATGACAGAACAAAACCATGAATCCTACTTATGAGAAGATCATCCATTTCCCTAAGAGAGGACCGCCTAAGCTGAAGGTTTCAAATATCTATCCTTTACTATAGAAAATCTCTCTAGGATTTTGTTCGCTATTTGGGAGTCTGAATATAGACATGAAATTGGTAGGAATAGTATATAAGACTGACTGCACGAGCATGAGGCTACAACCTCTAGGCAAACACTGACATTCCCAGAAGTTTTACAATTGATAATCCCAGAATTTCAGAAGGCATGGATTACACTCCAAAGGGAGCCCAAGATAAATCAAAACCACCCACTAGCTTTGCACCTCAGACCCAAACCAGGGACAGCCTTATCCTGAATATTGATATCCACCATAACACTCTTGAACATCTTGATTATGAGGCTCAATAATTCTAATAAAGTTAATAAGAACTAGGAAGACTACTTGGATTATCAACGTTGTCTTACCTTGTTTCAACTCCATGTACCTTGACGGTATGAAAATACCCCTTAGTTCCTTACCTCCCTATATTTACTAAATTCAGTCAAATATGTACACAAATTAATTTTCTAAGTTCTGACAAAAAGGTATAAAAAATTTATGGCCACGCAGATTCTTTATTTGCTTTCTAACATGATTAGAGGGCCAGAAAGGTAAATACTTCTCTAAAGGGCCATCTTGTTTATCATGCACTAGTAAATAATGCTTCAAAATCTTTGGGTCCATTGCCCCATTAGTAAGAAGGGAGGGCAACTTCTTGGTGTTAAAGAGGTCAACAAATCTGTTGATAGGCTGATCATCCTTTGAAGAAACTACAACGAGACCTGCAAGTAAAACCAAACAATATCGTTACAACTGAACCCAACCAATACCCCAAAAAGAAAACAGCATTTTGAGAACTATGATTCTATGACTACGGCATGGACCAGACTTTTTGAGCTTTGTCATTAAAATTGTAACTAGATAGGCAAAAGAATAGGTACTTTATAAGTTTCAACACCTTACATGCCACTGGATGATCAAAAGCTTCATGGTCTGAAAAAGAGACGCTATGTACAAGCTCTGTGTTGAAAAACTGAAACCATGACGGTAGAACTTCAGATTCTGATACTGCAAAGGAAAGCCATAATCATTGTTAAAGCTGTAGATCTGGGTAAAAAAGAATTTATTTCAATTTCAATTATACAAATAACACAGGTGCATAGAATAGCATAAGAAAGATAATTGCTCAATCCATTTCATAAAATTTAAAAATAAGAATAAAAGAAATTAGTTAGGTACAACACAACTCCCTTGAGAGCTGAATGTCAACCACGGTTCTATATAAGGAATATTACTTACTGGATAATGCATTATCAATCTGAGGCAGGTCCGAGCACAATTCAGAAAGATCTTTATCCGCCGCCTGGTTTATGACTTGTTTCAACCTCTCTTTTGCTACCTAGGTGAAGTTAAACAATATATCTCAGGCTCTGACAGTTGGGCATCCAATAGGAAATTAACCTTTTAACTATAAAACTGCATGTGCAAAACAGATCTAATATTCAAATACCAAAACCCACCTAAACTACAACAGGATACTCTTTTTTTCTCCTTTTGTTTCACTGAGAAACATGTCATTATGGACAGAGCAACACGGAGTACATAATAGATTGAACTGACCAACGAGGAACATTTAAACATTTAACAAGTCGAACTTGTAATTGTTTCAACTCGAGCTTTTGTATCTTCCTAATGCTTACTCTGTATACTAAATATCTAACAATTATAGTCCTTTTCCCCTTTTCTCTTTCCCATCTCTCGGTAAATGTCCGTGCTTTCAAAATTAAGTCAGATGTTTACGTGGGCCAGCCTAGTAGGCTACTAATAACCACCAGTCAAATTAGTAGCCCAAAAAAAATGAGTGAAACTAGCTCAAATTTTGACGCTTTCGCATATCTATTATCCGGGATTTCAACTAATTCACACAATCCTACTCTAACTGAAGTGAAGGTTCGTACTTTCCCAAGTTTTAATGAAAATCTTAAACTCCAATTTTTATCAGTTCCCACATTTTCACAGCAACCAAACAGCACAATCGAAAAATTACCTCCAAATTCGGTTGCCGAATATCCGACTCATAAAACAACCGCAATCCGAACTTCTGAAGCCTGTAGGGTTGATCACTCGCAGTCCGCACAGGCACTGCACCGAAACCGAAACACAAAAATCTTAATTTCCACTCAAATTCCACCCTCAGTAACCCTAACACACACACACATACATATATATAAATGCACAAATTAGTAGGGAAGTGAGAAATAAGCGGGTGGTGTTCACCGTCGATGTTGTTGAAGACGCAGAAAGGCTTGAGCATTTGGACTAAGGTAAGGCCGTTCTTGAGGCAGGCTTCTTCGACGAGGGGCGTACGGAGCACCATGACAACGGGAGTGATCTCCTCCAATAGCATTCTGCCAAGTGGCGTATTCGCCGGATCCACCATTTCTCTGGAAATGCGCGGTGGAATTGGTGACGGCGATTCGGGGTGAATGACGGGACTGAGTCACTCACTGGGTCGACGCGGCTCGGGGTGAGTCAGGCGGGGGTTTGGCTCGCTCAGATCCCGGGCGTCAAGGGAAGATCGGAGAAGAGCGCTTCTGGCAAATGAAATTGCATACAGAACTCAGAAGAGCTAGTACGACTTCGTTTTGTTGTATGTACCGTTCTAATGAGCTTTTGCTCTCCCTTTTCCTTTTTTTCCGGTATTCGGGTCGTGCAATTATTGGGCTTATTGGGTTTGTCGGTGGGGAAGCCCATATGTTGATTTTTATTTTTTTTTATTTTTTTAGACCTACCCAACTCTCTCCAAGTAAAACTCAAAATTTAGATTCTAAATCTTCCAAACTTACTCTAACCTGTGGGCCAAATATAAGTTTTAACTTAAAGCTCATTTTTGGGGCAAATTTAAGCTAGTTTGCATGCCCACCATATATGTGTATTTTTTTAATTTTTATATTATAAATTTATTGAATCCAACCGTTATGATTTAATACGATCAAATTTAACGGTATAAAAAAAAGATCTAGCGGTTCAAATTTAAATTTAATGTGTAAAATAATTAAAAAAAGATTCTTTCATAGTGTTCGACAAGTTTCGAGGTGTCGGTTTAGTGATTTTTCAATCGAAATCTAAATATTTTTAGTTTAACATGTTCATAAAATTAAATTATGTAGTCTACATAATATTTTTTATTAAAAAGTTACTTTAAGAAAAACAATATCCTAAATTCATTCTTTTATAACCTCGGACTAAAAGTTTAACTCATAAAGGTTGGTGCAGAAAAAACTTTTTTTGGGTTAAAACTTCAAACCTAAATCTTTTGGGTTAAAAATTTTAGGTTTTAACCCAAGGTTAGAGATGGTCTTAGAATAAATTGTTTTATTTAAACATCAGAACATGATGAAATGAGGTGGAGTTTCTTCTCAATTTACTACATAGCCAATTTACAAAAATTTATATTTATGATCGAAACTGCTTGTGTTATAAAACACTTTTTAAGGATCATCTCTACAGAAAATATGAGATTGTTTAGTCATCAAATTGTCTAAACAGGAAGATTGACAACCCAGGATTGGATGTCTCTGGCGAAGGAAAGGCAATTGTTTCTGTTGTGGTAAAGTTGTTGCATAGTCAGAATGTACGATATTGAAAACTTTGTTCCTTTTGGACTCTCACAATTTTAGTAAAATTTTTGCAATAAAAGTTTGTCTCCTCTTACGTAATGCAGTTGGCTGCCTAGGATGTAATTTTAATTTAACCATCTTGTTATTTTAGAAAAAGTTATGAATTATCCTCGTCTGGTGGCTCAGCCTAGATCGAACTGCTGTTATTTTTACATGATATTGTAAGAGTTTTTAGCCATTACAGCCAGCCACTGATATTGAACTCTAGGTTTGATAAAACCGATCATTTTGGGTAGTGGGATGTTATGTTATTTGATATTATATGTCCATTTAAATAGATTCATCTTCTCCAGTGAAATCAGCTATTTTAATTAAATAACTATAGGACAGCATAAGACGAACCAAATTGATGTTATGGCTTCAATTTAGAGAAATGGTTTTTAGGATGAGCATAGGACAATGAAATCTATCTGAGCACAAAGAACACAAGTTTTGCAAAAATATATTTATTTTTTTACTTATTATGTAATTATATAAACGTGTTTAGTATTTTGAAGCCACAAGATACTTAAGAATGAAATCGTTTGGAAACATGTGCGTAGCCATCACAGTTTTTAGCATATTACTTCTAAGTTTGATTTATGTTGTAACAAGAAAGTCAACATACTACCCTTTGATTTATAGATTGTTTTGTTTGGTGGACTTTTTCGGTTTCTACTAGAGTCATTGAGCAAGTGTTTTTATCACTGAATATTGTTAAAAGTAAACATCGAAATAAGATAAGAGATGGCTTTCTTATTGGCAGATGATTCTCCATATTAAAAAAAAAATTGTTGATGATATTAATTCACCCAGCCTCCCAAATCCTGCCCCTACCATTTCCAATCGTGGTCATTGGATTTGGAATGTTGAAATGACAAAATGTAAATTCACTTGCATGCTTTAACCCTTTTAATGATCTGTCAGCCACACCTACATCCCAATCTGCCCCAAACTTTACGAACAAAATTATCCTCCTAACTTTTCATAATTACCCTCTCAACCCAGCCCAAATCTGATAGCTTTGTTGTAAATAAGCTGAAATCGAAGGGCAACTTCGGGACTGTAGCTAAAGTCAAATCCTTCCTCAACTTTAGAATTGATAGTGAAGTTTTGCATGTTCAACCTAGGGCATTTGTGTGAAATGACTAAAGGCTGGTTTGGTATTGCTGTGCTTTTAAAAAAAGCTGCTGTGAGAAGAAGCGGCTGTGCTGTGAGAATAAGCAGCTGTGAAATAAAGCAGCATAGTGTTTGGTAAACTTTTTTGTAAAAGTGCTTTTAGAGAAAAAAGCTGTATGATAGTGTTTGGTAAACTTTTATGTAAAACAGCTGTGACTGTGTGAAATGACCAAAAAGGGTATAGTACTCTAATAATTTAATTTTCTTAACAAATAAAAGTGAATTACTAAATATACTTTATTTTTAGAAGAAAAATATTTATAAACTTTATCTTAAATATTAATTAGTATGACAAACTACTTCAATTGAAATATTTTAGGCTGAATAGCTAGGATTCATTAGTACAGTATTGTTAATGTACTTGAAAGTAGTCTAATTAGATGCATTCATCAAACTTGCCGCTATTTTATTTCTTAATGCTTCTATCTCATGTGATCCTTTAACTTAATAATTTTGGTATTCTTCCTCATCATCATCACTACTATCACTCTCTTCACAAAAGTCTCTGGGGTCATCAAAATGACGATCACGTTCAGAATACCTCCGTATGTAGTTATGAAGAGCCATTGTAGCAATGACAATGAAATGAAGGACGTGAAAGGTTTTTGTGGCGTCATCATATTGCTTTGAGAAGAACATGTGTAGGGTTTAGGGTTGAGATAAAGCATACCATAATCAACTCAAACCAGTCTATTACACCTTAATGCAGTAGTTCGATTTGGCAATGCAATCACACAAAAATGGCGCAACCGAAATAGATCTATGACAGATCAAAAAGGGTCGGGAAGAAAAAGGAGAAAAAAATGGACTCAGACAAGATAGTGAAAATTTAATATCCCGAAAACTAGCAGACATTTAAACGAAAGATGATCTATTTCATAATCATAACAGAGTCTACATGATAGTGAATTTAATATCCAGAAAACCAGCAAAAACATCCTAAGACAGGAAAGTGGAGAACTTAAACGATGGCATTGGCAGCACTTGCAATTCTAGGCCACAGATCTGCACATTCCTTTCCAATAGGTCCGATGATTGCAGACCCTACAACAATACCAAGAAAATATGAGTTAGTATTCAGTATACAAGTGCAAGTGAAATAAAGAACATTATTAAGATGATGGTCCTACAACGTTAACATGTAACTACAAACCTTTCCAGTTCTTGCAAACCAGAAATCCCCAATTAACTAACAGAAAAAGAATTGAATGCATTTCTCCCCTTTCGTCCACCTATGCTACAATATATATTAAAACAAGATCCAACAACAATTCACATACAACTACAAAATCCAACAACAATTCACAGAACAATAGCAAGAACAACAACAGCAAGAACAGCAAGATGTGTTTTCTACATATACCATTTTTCTTTCTCTAAATTCTCTGAACTCAAAAATGTTATAGCATACAAGTATACAACTAATGTGTGCATGTTCTGTGTGCCCAAATATATGTTCTTTGTCATCTGTGAAGCTCGAAAACTTTGTTGCATACAATTGGCTTTCCGTGGAGTACAGCAAGACTTGTAGTATCTAAAACTAGACATTTGGTACTATCCAGAAAAACTGTACAGAAAATTTATGTGATTCCGCAACACAAAAGAGCAACTTGGCATATTATCTCAGACCCTTAAATCATTAAGTTGTCCAAAAAATTGTCAGACCCTACTAAATAGTGTGCTTAGTTCTTGTATGATTCTAGGGAAGTAAAGTGTAACATTGTATATGTGGATGTTGACACTGCCAAAGGCCCAGTTAAAATTATAGGGCAGGAACATAGAGGAAAGCAGAGGGTGGCACCAACCTAAGCAAGCATTGGGATACACCACTACCACTAATATACACAAGAGTGGAGTTTTCCAAAATACATCTTACTCTCTTCGTCCCAAGAAGAATAAGAGGGAAAAAAGGCATCCCAAGTAGAACACAGAGCACTATGCACCGCTACAAAAGGTTTCTTCTACAAAAGGTTTCTTCTATTCATTCTTTAGCTCATTCATTCCCCAGTGAAAAGGTTTCTTCTATCTTCTCAGTCAAATTTTCTTGTTTCCTCCACAAACCCTAATTTTTTTCCCATTTTTTTCCCCAATTGTTTTCTCCATCCCTAGTTTTCCCGACACCCATACACTCATCCCTTCGCTCTTCCCACCCCTATTTCACTCTCCCCATCCCCAAATTAAAAAATCCAAACAAATAAATAACAAAATTTTAGAGAAGATAAGCTTACTAGAGAAAGGAGGGAAGGCGACGGCGATAGAAAGAGGGAAGGCGACAGCTGGCGCTGAGACCGACGGAGAGAGGGGAAAAGGAGGAGGAGGAGAAGAGGTGCAGCTGCAGGCAACAGAGGAGAAGAGGGCTGCGATTTTAGGAGGGCGTGCGAGAGAGAAGGCAGAGAGAAACGAGGGCAACATTGGCAATTTGAAAATTTCATTAAAAGAATTACTGTAGCTCCGTGTTTTGACAAAAAGCTGTTTTCTTGAAGCTGCTTTTTGCAGCTTCCCACTTTTAGCTTTTTTTCATCTGAAACTTTGAAAAAAAAGCTGGTTTGGGGTGTTTACCAAACACCTCCAAGCCCCAGTTTAGGGTTGAGGTGATTTTAAAAAAAGCTGTTATGAAAAAAAGCTGGGACAGTTTTTGGTGTTTGGTAAACATTCAGCTTCAGCTTTTTTTCACAGTTTTGGGTGAAAAAAAAGCCAAAAACAAGAAGCTGCAAAACCCAGCTTTGAAAAATCGGCTTTTTTTCACATCTGTTTTACATAAAAGTTTACCAAACACTATAATACTGTTTTTTTTTCTTTCAAAAGCACTTTTACAAAAAAGTTTACCTAACACTCTGCTGCTTTATTTCACAGCTGCTTATTCTCACAGCACAACAGAAGCAGCTTTTTTTCAAAGCACAGCAATACCAAACTAGCCCCAACTCTCCCAGCTTTTTTTCATGGAAGCTTTTAAAAAAATCACCTCAACCCCAGACTGGGGCTAACCCTCATACAATTCGTTGAGTTTGGGTGATTTGGTTAGTTGAAACCAAAAAGTGCATTGGCCAAATTCAGGACAATCATCGACATCATGCAATATAATTAAATTAGATGTCGTGAGATATAAACTAAATGGAACCATCGAAAGATGGTACATTTCAAGTACAACCTTATTATCTATTCTAAAATTAAGGAGGGATTTGACTGTAGCTTAGCTATAATCAAATCTTTACCACTCGATTTCACCTTATTTGCAAAAAAGCCATCTGATATAGGCTGGGTTGGACGGTAATTCATAAAGGTTAGGAGGGTAGTTTTGTCTCTGAATAGATTTCAAAATATTTACGATTTTACCAGGCTGCTACTTTTGATCCGGAGTGGATTTCTTCCTCTCTCATCAGCTTTCTCTCTCTTTTCATTTCATTTTCTCTCCAAAACAAAACAAAAAACCCTAGCCGTTCAAATTTCTCTCAACCCTAACCGTCCCTTATATTTCTCTCTTCACTCACCATTTCGATGAACTCTACTTGCAGCACGCTCTTCCATTTGCTACACAAACTCAGCTTCAATTCTCTTTCGCCAGTTTTTCAGGAAGCACAAATCGAGTTCCCTTTTCTTTTTCTTTAAGAAATAAAAAAAGCAAATCCCGTCCCGATTCGAAGAAAATTTCTTAGGTGGATTTGATTTCAGGGTAAGTCCTCTCTCTCTTTAGAATTTTGTTTGGGATTCTCTCTTCCTCTCTCTCTTCTGCTCAATCTCAAAAAAAAAAAAAAAGGAATTTTGTTTGGTACTTTTTCCCTCTCTAAAATCTCTATTGGATTTCTTCCAATATGTCAATTTGTATAATTTATTTTTTGATGTGACATTTGATGGGTTTGATTTGGGTTATGGTTTGAGATGTTATTTGGAAGATTTCATTTTTTGAGTTGGATTCATATTTTTTGCTTAAGATCTCTTTTATTATTATTATTTTTTATTAGGGAAATTTTATTTGAACCCATATAACCTTTTTCTACACTCAACTTACTTTCTACACCCATATTTTTTTAATTAAACTATCAATATCTCCTTAAACCCAAATTTATTGCCTAAACTACCCCCACAAATCCAATTCAATATGTAAATTTATCTTTACACCCATTTAGAAAATAAAAACCTAAGATCATGTCTTGCAATTCATTCAAGGCTTAGCAATCAAATCAATGAGGTTTACAACAATATGTGAGTGATCATTCAAAAGGGGTAACTGGCTCATCGGCTTATTTGACTAATTCATCACTCACATATTGTAGTCTCTCTCTCCAATTACATTTCATCCATGAATGTTCTGCAACTCATTCAATCTTAATACAAAGTAGGTTTGTGTAACTCGATACTAAATTTTCCTATCAACCATTGATTGGGCAACCTTTCACTGTTGTCCAATCTATTCTCAACCTCTCCTTGCTATCCAATCGATGCTGCTGCAAAGAAAGTTGAGATTGATCTTCGCAAATTATGATTCTTGGTTTATTGTTTTTCTGTTGTAAGCATGCCTGATTTCTAATCAAACTACTTTTTGTTTCTATTCTACCCAAATATTGTGTTCAATCTTGATTGAGCTTTAGTTTTCATTACTGCAGCCTACAAGTTTTTGGCTCTCTCTATTGAACGTGCGGTGCATTAAGTCTATTTCTGCAAGTGCAATATAGTTGCGTTATTGTTTTTTTTTATCTAAAATATAACATATCTATCAAACAAATTTTAATCATTTTCAAGAGCCACAATGTTATTAGTGGGTTTATTAATAAATTTTAAATTTATTGCTATTTTCATCTTGTTAAAACTAGAACATAAAAATAAAAAAGTTAGACACCTACATATGAGACTTATACCTGATACCAAGGGACTTGAAGACTTAAATTTTTGGGTAAATTATATTTTACCCCCTCAGGTATGTGGTCAATTACAACCTCATACAACATCTTTAAAACATTTCAATTTCATATATTTAGTTATATTTTCATTTCAGTTTCTTACATCCGTTAAAAAATTTGTTAAGTTAACCGTTAAGTGATGACGTGGCAAATGTAGGGTCCACATTTGTGCTGACATGTGAATAAAAAATTAAAAAAAAGGATAATTTAATAAAAAATCAATTTATATTATAATTAAAAACTAAAAAAAAATTGAAAAGGGGATATGGGCAAAGTTTAGCCCAATAACCCCATCTCTTCCTCGACTCCATCCCATCTCCTCTGTGCTTGTCTACAACCAATAATCCCAACTAGGTTTGGGAAGCTTATTCCGCCGCCAATCACTCCATCTGTACTTGGCCCAATAATCCCATCTAGGTTTGGGAAGCTTTTTCCACCGCCTCTTCCTCCTCGATTTGACATCCTCATCGGCTGTGCCGCACCCGTTTCTCCCGATAGTAGCATCTTGCGCTGTCAATCACCCTCTTCCTCTTCTCCCTCTACCTCACTTCTCGCCACCACTCCCCAGCCTAGAAGGCCCAGCCCAAGCCCGCGGCCACTGTCCAGCTGGTTCCGCCGAACCACATCCATCACTGCGAGGTCCAATTTCTCCCCGAGTTCTTCGATTCTTGCTCAAACTCGATGGTTTTCGAGTGGAGCGGGTCGCCCTAGCCTACAAGAATTTCGCCTATTGGATCCCTGTACGATTCTAAAGCCGACCATGAGAATCTGGGTGAGATGGCGGCATCGTCATCGTTAAATCTGACGAATAATAATGATATTTGCATCTGGGTTTTGGGAAGCAAATGGTATTTGCATCTGGGTTTTGCTGACGAGTTTTCAAGGGGGGGTGAAAGTGAGAAATTGGGTGTGTGGGATTTGTTAAGAAATGGAAATTTCATGGTGCTAAATGCTAGAGAGATTGTAGGGTTTGGACCTGGGAGGGATTTGAAGGTGTTTCCGATGGAGATGTAAAGTGGAAAGATGGAGATGCAGAGAAAGAGAGAGAGAGGGGTAGTTGGAGAAAGAAGAAGGGAAGGTTGCGTTTTTAATTAATTTTTTTAATATTTAATTATTTTGGTTCGCCACATCACCAAAACATATTAGTTTTATATTTCCCACGTCATCACTTAACGGGCAAATTAACGATTTAACTAACGGATATATGAAATTGCTATAAAATGATAAATAATGTATGAAATTGAAATGTTTTAAAGATGTTGTATGAAGTTGTAATAGCACCCAAACCTGAGGGGGGTAAAATGTAATTTACCCTAAATTTTTTAACCATAGAGAAAAAATCGTTTTAGAAAATGTGTTATAGCTTCTTCCAAAACATAATCATGAACAAAAAAAAGGGAACTTTAACGAAAAGCTTCCGGTACTGTTCATTTTAACGAAAAACCACATTTTTACACTAAAAAGTTAATCATGGTACTATTCACTCTATCATTTATTTTGTCATTATCGTTAAAACTCAAAGTTTTCAAGCTATTTTCATTAGTTTTCCTAAAAAAAATGATGATAATTGTTTTCTTTTTCTAAATCCACATATACTTTTCAAAATTTAATTCCAAATTTTTTGTCATTTAGCTACAAGTTATTTAAGAATGAATACATGATTTAATACACTTTTATCAACATAAACGTATAAGTTTTTTGTTGTTTCCTTGAAATTCAATGGTACAGGGAATTTCATATTGCTTGCTCAAAGTCATCAAACATGCCCATTGACAGCTCACATTGCTCCTCTTCCATATCAAGTGCCTTGCAAACTTCAGTTCTACACTTTGGTAGCATTTATTGAATTGCAAGACATAAAACCTAAACAATTTAATCGACACAAAAAGGGAATTAAAAGAAGTATCAACAAGAAAAAAGTACATAAATAAAATTGATCAGTAATGAGACTTTCCATTAAATCCAAAACCAAAATTAACAGAAGTGTCAAAATACCTAAAGAAAAACTATGATGCCTAGGTGATGGTGTACATTCCCTCTTTAGCATGCAATAAAAAATAAATAGAACATAAATAAAATCACTTGACATGGAGTTAGACCGGTGAGCTGTAACGCTTTCTTCAAAGGATTGCTTCTTCCAAGCCGACCTCTTGGTTGTCATTGCTCGATCACTTCCATTTCCACTAAGTGATTGCTTAGGGACGCGTATGATATGGGTTGTTTCCTTCTCAACTTTGGATCTTAGCATCGCAAAAGTCTGTTTGTACAAACGATCTAGGCTTGTATTCGGAGTTTCCCTAGGGTTGGTAAGGCGAAATGGGGCCGCCTTAGCCCATTGAGTGCTCTACCTGGGGCCATCGACATCCTACGCTATACTAAAATAAATTTCGCGGAAAACCAGCTATATCCTATCTTGGTTAACCTTTCACCCCTAGACACAAGTCATCCTCATATTTTTCTACATATGTGGGTTCGGTCCTCTAGCCTGCCTCTTCCATGATTTTGCAGGCCAACCAACTCCTTGCGAGTCTCTTTGCATTTTGGGAGTATTAAAATATAAATCATCAATTTAAATTAAAAGGTATAACGTAACTATTAACCCTATAAATGTCCCCCAGTGTACAGATTGTTCATTGCAGAAAGTTGTAAAATTTTCTCACACGCTCAACCGGTTCATGCAATCGACGTGGAGCAAAATTTCGAAGGTTAATGTTGAAAACGATATCTGGTTAACAGAAGAAACTCTTCAAGGTAACAGTTCAAGAAAAATCAGCTATTTTAATTAAATAACTATGGGACAACATAAGATGAACCAAATTGATGTTATGGCTTCAGTTTAGAGAAATGGTTTTTGGGATGAGTATGGAACAATGAATTCTATATAAGGACAAAGAACTCATGTTTTGCAAAAATATATTTATCTTTTTACTTATTATGTAAATGTATGAACCACCGATAGTTTTTAGTATTTTAAAGTCACAAGATACTTCAGAATGAAACCGTTTTTGAACATGTGTGTAGCCATCACAATTTTTAACATATTACTTCTAAGTTTGATTTATTTTGTAACAAGAAAGTCAACATACTACCCCTTGATTTATAGATTGTTTTGTTTAGTAGACTGTTCCGATTTCTACTACGGTCATTGAGCGAGTATTTTTATCAATGAATATTGTTAAAACTAAACATCGAAATAAGATAGGAGATGACTTTCTTATTGATTGTATGATTCTTCATAATAAAAAAAATTGTTGATGATATTAATTTAGATTCTGTGATCGATAAAGGGAATGTATATGATAAAAAAAGATGAATAAAGAAATATGGTGGGAGGAAGAAATATGAAATAAACAATAATGTATAAAACAAAACTTGATAATGGAAATGAGTTATGATTTTTTTTTTCCAGCCTTTTGTTTTAATTTTCATTTTGTATACTATTTCATATATAACTTTATCTACATTTCTCCCATCATCCTTCCTCTATTATTTTTCATTTGTATTCTTTCCTGTGTATATTTTCCTTTAGAGCACTTCCGCCCCTCTCAAATTCCCGATTGGGATAGTGGATTAAATCCCCTCCCTCCCCCCAAAACTCCTCCACCCCATTCCAATTCACTCGGTTGGGGGAGTCCAGTTGCTCACCTAGGCTAAAATTGACTAACTTAGCCCCTAGGCCATGTGGTGAAAGATTGACGTTAGCTACAATTAAAAAATTAATTAAAAATACAAAAATTAGAAAAAATCATAAAAATAATTAAAAATACAAAAATATAAAAAAAAAATCTTTTTTTTTCTCTAAATACCTAACCATATTCTTCCATCTTACACCACATTTTAACATTTTCAAATAATTTCAACCAATCTTTTATTACCATCCGAAATTTTAAAAAATTATTTTACTATTTTATAAAAAAAAATTAATAATATTTTAAAACGAATTGTCTGGGCTATCCAGTTTAGGGGTGAAGAACTTGAGCATTTATTGTTCACTCAAGACATTTACTATTCACTTGTGGGATTGAATTGCCTATTGCGAGTTGTTTAGGGATGAAAATGCTCTTATATCTCTATACAAAATTTAAAACAAAATAACAAAATAACTATCAACTAGACTAAACTAGCATTGGATTGTATTAGGAAAAGACACGTCTTATTTCATATAGATATCACTTTATAGCTCTCAAGGATGATGAAATTTAAATTATTAAATGTAGAGTTTCGAAGCCATAAAGATTATTCAAATGGTGAGAAGGGGTGATATAATGGGTTATCATTATTTAAGATATATTTATAGTTTAATTTCCTCTAATGTAATTAACAACAAGAATATAGGTTTTTGTGAGGTGCAAGTGTTTTTATTTTTTATTTTTTGAAAAGAAGTATGATATTCATTTATTTGGAAGAAAGCGTACAAAATAGTGGAGCCGCTCCAAACCTTGTTTACCCGCCTCGATCTGGGGTTCCTCTACCCGTTTCCCCAACCCTAGCTAAAATTGACTATTAATTTCTTTCTAAAATTGACTATTTAAGAGCCGTGGGAAGGATCCTTGCCGGATCCATTCCCCAAGGATCCCGCAATCTTGTTTATTGATCGTATATCGCGCGGTCAGAAATCATTAAAAATTAAAAATTTAAAATTCAAATATAAATAGTATCTAACGAAAATTGACCTCACGATATACAATGAACGGACAAGATTACAAGATCCTAGGAATGGATCAGGCGAGGATAAAAGGCAAGACCGAGAGTAATAGTAATTTTACCTAGACTAATTTGCATGCATTCGATTAGATATGCTCTAAAATCTCCCAAACATTTCTTTCTTTTATATTTTATTGGGCAAGACCTATTTTCTCTCTTATTCAGGTCGGTAACACTGCGACAAACCTGAAAAAAAAAACCTCTTGCCGTCGTACTCTCAAAACCCCGACCTTTTCCTCCGGAGAAGAACCTCCAAAACCCTAGAAATTCAAATTCAACGGCTCAAATTCCATGTTTTCTTGACAGGCACTCGAAAATCACAGAGAATGGGTCGCCCCGAGCCTTGTGTGTTGTTCGCCCAGACCTTCGTCCACCCCCATCTCGATGAATACGTCGACGAGGTTCCTCTCTCTCCTCCGTAATTTCTGAATTTTCAATTGTCCGCCATTCGGTTAATTTAGTCCCCGTTCTGCAATTGGCTTACGAATTTTGATTTGTTAGTTACTCTTACTTTCTATGAATTCTGTATTGCCAATGCATTACTGCACCGTGTGTATAAAGTACTAATTTTTTTTTGAATTTATGCTTGTTTTTTCTTTCCATTATTTAAATGTTACTCATTCGAAGCGAATTGTGGGTTTTAGGTATTGTTTGCTGAGCCCGTTGTCATCACTGCTTGCGAGTTCCTTGAACAGAACGTGTCGTTTGCTTCTCAAGCAGTAACACTTCTCGGGTAAGTGGCTTTACTGATTTCGGAGTTGTTTCAGCCCTTACCTTTGTTTGTGTATTTCAGAATATTGTGATTCGATCTTTTAGATTAAGCCTGAACATGAACATGCTGGTCATTATATTCAGCATTCACTTAAGCTTGTTACAAATACTGTATCTTAGATCCGGCCCAAAATGCTTTCACATCTGACAAAGTATTTTTTTTTCTATCTTACAAATACCATATCTTCAGCTGCAGAGGTTTGGGAGCTATCATTCTCTGGGAATTCTGTTTATTTTGTCAGATGTGAAAACATATAGGTTTTCTAGGTCTTTGGGAATTCTGTTTATCTTGATGTATCTCCCGTCGGCATGAGTTGTTGCTGCAGGTTACATGTTTAGTGTTCTTCTAAAGTGGACTCCTCGTTCACCAATTTTGTACTCACTTAGCCTCAAGCCATTGAAACTTGGAAGCCGCTCACCCATACTTAGCCTTTATTTGTTCTCTTTAAAATTTTGTTCTCTTTCTGAATTTTAAAAATAAAGGTTTCCATTCTTATACCAAAAATCAATGAAATTCTGGGCTTTTACCCCTGAAATTTGGTTTTCTTGTTATGCCAGATTATGTTTGATAGATATTGCATATGTTCTGAAGTGCTATTGTTGTTTACAGCGCTACTTCACCTCCTTCATTTGCTTTGGAGGTCTTTGTTCAATGTGAGGGGGAGACAAGGTTCAGGCGCCTCTGTCTGCCTTTCCTATATTCTCCTTCTTCTTCAAATGTGCTAGAAGTAGAGGTAATTATCTTATTGACACATGATAATGTTACATCCTGTATCCTGCAAAGTTCTGCTCCTTTTTTTTATTATCTTTTGATGGTTGACTGTCAATGTTGAGCTGATGAGTATGTTCCTGTTTATAGATATATTTTTTTAGCTTTTTAAAATGTGCCAATTCCCTCCGTAAGTAATGATTTTAGGTCATCTTAAACTTCTTATGTGTAATTACTTCTTTATGGAGGAAATAAATTTCTAGCCTAGGATTATACTAAAAAATCATAATTTAATAGGTCAACGAATGCACTTAGAGAAAAAAGAGTTGGGAACATTTTGGTTTCAGTTTGTTTTGTTTGTTCCCTTCTGCTTGTCTTAGCTATAGGTGAACCTAGTTGTTATTATTGATGAACTGTCTCCTCTCTCTCACACACACAACATTTATGGGTACATCGTTGTTTTTCTTTGTTGACTATTCTCACATGAGTCATTGCTTATCTGCAGGCTGTTGTAACTAATCATCTTGTTGTAAGGGGCAGCTACCGCAGTCTGAGCTTAGTCATATATGGAAACACGGCAGAAGATCTAGGGCAATTCAACATTGAATTTGATGATAGCTCCATAACTAATCTTGTTAGCTCTACTGTGGGAAAGCTTGAAGACCTCCCTCTTGCTTTACATTCAACTAATCTGACAATTGAGGAATCCATATCAACTCTTAATACTCTATCTCTACCTGTTGCGGCATCAGATATGTCTGTTGAAGCTAAGCATTTATTACAACTGATGTTGAAGGTTTGTGAGTTGCCCAATCTAGGTGATGCATTGCATAAAATTGTCGGCATTGTAGTATCAGCTGCCACTTCTTATGTCACCTCTTCTTGGGGAAGATCCAGTGAGTGTGAAGAGTTGCGCAATGTTCTTAGTGAGGCCAGAACAGAGCTTATGGAGCTCTATAAGGTCTTTAAATGCGAATCAGGGAATGATTTAGCTGAATCACTTGAAGACAACGGGCTTTTTGAGTTTGAGGTTGAATTAGCAAATTCTAAACAGTTGGTGGATGTGTTAAGTCAGTACTTTCGGTTTAGTAGGGGCTTCTTGAGTGTTGTACATCACCAACTTCCACAGGTGATTAAATTACAACTTCTTTCATTTCTGTACTCCATATTTTCAAAATACAACAGATGAAAGGGCATGTGCTCTCTCTCTCTCTCTCTCTCTCTCTACACCTGTGTGCCCATATTGAATGTGATCGATTTTTTAAAGTTGTATATTTGTTTTCAGAATACAAATGGCATGCTGGGGTTGAGTGTGGCTTTTCTTTTGTGCTCTGGAAGAGAAAGCTGCTTTCATTTTGTTACTGGTGGGGGAATGGAGCAGCTTGTACATGCTTTTTGTTGTGGCAATCAGAATTCTGCTGCTACTACATTACTGCTACTAGGAGTTGTTGAGAAGGCTACTCAGCATTCTTTTGGGTGTGAAGGATTTTTAGGTTGGTGCCCACGTGAAGATGAAAAAATCCTATCTGGTGCCAGTGATGGTTATAGTAGATTGTTAAATCTGTTATTGCAAAAACAGCGTCATGATATTGCTTCATGTGCAACTTACGTCCTTCATCGGTTAAGATTTTATGAGGTTGCTTCAACATTTGAGGTATACTTCCACTTTGGTGACCCTGTTTGTGGTTTTACTTGTGTTTGTGCGAACTATAATTTAAGTGGTTTCTTATGGTAATTCCATTCTTTGCAGTGTGCAGCTTTGTCGGTATTGGGTGGTCTATCTACTGTTGGTAGGGTCACAAGTGGTACTCTGGACATGCTTATCTGTGCAAAGTCACAACTTAAAAAGCTGTTGGTCAGTTGTCATTTTGTTGCTTTTGGTTTTAGCTATGTAAAACCTTTGAGTATATTTTTTCCACTTTAGATGTCACAGAAACCTGCATTGCAGTTTTTTTGGTCATACTTATTGACAAGTATTTATGCAGAAATTGATAAATTCACGTGGTCCAATTGAAGATCCTTCTCCAGTTGCCCGAGCCACCAAATCCTTGATTATTGGTCAGACAGAAGGTTTGTCGTCATATAAAGCATCCAACAACTTAATTGCTTCTTCAAATTGTTGTTTCTCAAATTGGGATATCGACATGCATTTGCTGGCTCTTCTCAAGGTAAATTTCCCTATTTGCTCTTTCAGCTACTTCCTCAAAAACTAAGATATGGTTTATTTGTATAGTCTCTATGTTGTACGGCCTGTTACTGCTCCTTATTTTACTATTATTCTAAATTGCATTACCTTTTGTCATTAATTTTAAAGGGGTGAAAGTCTAGGCTTGGGACCAACTTTGTTAGATTTGAAAACTATACACTTCAGAACATTGGCAGACCAAATAGAGAGTAGAAGTAGCATTTGCACGGAAACTAAGTATGTGGTAGGAGGGATGTGGTGGAGAAATATAGTTTTCGATAGACCTGACTAACACGGGTAGAGTTTCAATATTTTATTAGCTCAACTCTATATCCAAATTGTTGATGACAGTCTTTCTAATCACTTCAAACTAAAATTTCTTATTCAACTGCATGATCAAATTAACTATAAACCCTTAACTTAATTTTCCAGAATCAAGTTAAATTGAAATTTCTCTGATCTGCTCACTCCCTTACTCAGATGAAATTTTGCAATCAAGTCCATAAATTGTTTTCCAACTTTCGTATCATTTTCCCGTGCGTTCTCACTTTCTCTTTATTCCACATCACAGTTTAAATTTTGATATTTGTTCTTGTTTAGTTTATGTATTGGAATTTATGTTGCAATTTGCGACTGATATTTTAACTTTTTTCTTACAATACAACCATATTAATTGTTTACTAAGCAATGTTTAAAATACATTGGTAGCAGGACAAGGGATTTCTACCTCTATCAGTTGCAATATTGTCGTCATCCATTTTGCGTTCAGAAGTTGGACGTGCGATGGACATATTTGTGGATGTTGTGTCATCAGTTGAGGCCATAATTCTTTCCTTTCTTTTTTGTCGCTCAGGTCTCTCTAATGCTGTCCTATTTTCAAGCCTCCTATCTGTCAAATCCAGATCATGTTAATGACAATTATGACATTGCATGTTTTCTTACTCAGGCTTAATTTTTCTTCTGCACCACCCTGAACTTTCTGCAACAATAATACATACCCTAAGGGGTGCTGATGATGTGAATAAGGATGCGTGTCTTCCTCTTCGATATGCATCTGTTTCATTATCCAAAGGATTCTTTTGTGCTCCACAGGATGTTGGAATTATTGTTGGGGTCCATTTGAGGGTGGTTAGTCCTTTGGCTCCTTTTGCTTTCAAAATATTACAGACTTTCAGCTAAGATTAGCAACTTTCTAATGCTTTGGTGCAGGTTACTGCTGTAGACCGTTTGCTTACTGCAGCACCAAACTCTGAAGAATTTTTATGGATGTTGTGGGAACTATGTGCTCTTGCAAGGTGGAATGGAATTCATCTTGTTGATTGTGGGTTGTTTATAAATGGTCTTTAACCACTTTTCTGTTATGATTTGCAGGTCTGACTGTGGACGCCAAGCATTATTGGCTCTGGGATATTTTCCTGAGGTACTGATGAATATGCTATCTGAAACCATATAGTAATAACTAATGCACAAGTCTTCTTCCGACCAATTTAAACTAGCAACCCTATCATCTATGTGGAACTTATCTTGGCTTTTGGAAATATTTCTTTTATATTAATGATCTACTAATTGGTAACTCATTTTCTTATATTGAATTCTAAAGTTTTCATCTGTATCACATATTATAACTTTGAAGTTCTGTTTTATTTTATATGACTGGTACAAAGAGTTTGAACTTAGGTATAAGATACAAGCCAAAGAGGGTTTACCAACTAACTTAAGCAGTATCTGTGGTGCCTTTACAATTCTGATCACAAATGTGGATGTGTATGGTGCCTTTACAAATATCAAAATCTAACAATGTAGTATCTTTGGTGTCTGAACAATAATTCTGTTTGTTGTTCTTGGTAATCCTATTGTTAGATTATTCTTTATAGATACATATTTTAGTTTATTGACAAATGAATGCATATCCATTTTGTAGGCTGTTAGAATTTTGATTGAAGCTTTACATTCTGCCAAGGAACCAGAGCCGGTTGCTAAAAATAATGGTTCTGCACTTGACCTTTATCTAAAGACTAAATCTGAAAGTTTGACAATTATGTACTTTTAGTTATTCATTTACACAGTTGATGTTCTGGATATTCAGGAGCCTCGCCGTTAAATATTGCCATATTTCACTCAGCTGCTGAGATTTTTGAAGTTATTGTTTCTGATTCCACTGCATCTTCTCTTGGATCATGGATTGGACATGTTATGGAGCTCCATAGGGCGTTACATTCCTCTTCTCCTGGGTCAAATAGAAAAGATGCCCCCACACGGCTGTTGGAATGGATAGATGCTGGTGTAGTATATCATAAAAATGGGGCAACAGGTCTTATACGGTACGCTGCTGTGTTGGCTTCTGGAGGAGATGCCCACTTGACTTCAAACATCCCACTGGTGTCAGATTTGGCTGATGTCGAAAATGCTGTTGGAGATACGTCTGGTGGTTCTGATGTTAATGTCATGGAAAATCTTGGAAAGTTTATATCTGACAAGACTTTTGATGGTGTTAATCTTCGTGACTCTTCCGTAGCACAGTTGACAACAGCATTTCGCATTTTAGCGTTCATTTCAGAGAACTCAGTATGTGATTTTCTACTTTTGTATTTACCATTATAGTGAATTTTTTATGTTGCTCATGTTTATCTTCTTGTTGTAGACTGTTGCTGCTACTCTGTACAATGAAGGTGTTGTACCAATAATATATGCAGTTCTGGTCAATTGTAGGGGTATGCTTGAGAGGTCCTCCAACAGTTATGGTATGTTGATCGGAATAGTTGATTTGTATGTATAACCACTAAAAGTGTTCCCCTAAAAAGTTTGCAACCAAACTTGTCTCATCAAAATCCAAATATTTTTACACTTTAGACTTGGGGAGAAGAGGTGATTTCATGTCCCCCTCAACTTTTCAGTGTTGAGAGTTCTCTGTATATTTCTATGTCCTGGCCCTGTTTATTTTGTTTTGTGCTGTCTTCAATTTGGCTGCCCCAACTTTTCTTCCTCTTGCTTATAACTTTGTTGCAGTTACAGATTCCTTTCATTTCTTTTAGAACCTTCTTCTCAAATCCGACACTTCCTATTATACAATATTCTGATATTTTAATAGGTCCATTTTGTTGGACTTTTGAAAAATTTGCTCTTATTTTGTCTTAAACAGATTACCTTGTTGATGAGGAGTGCAATACTACATCAGATTTATTGTCGGAACGTAATCGTGAGCAGAGTTTAGTTGATCTTCTGATTCCTACAATTGTGTTGTTGATCAATTTGTTGCAGAAATTGCAGGTTTGCTACATTTTGTTTCTAGCTTCTTTATGATTGATTTCTATATGGGAACTTTTGTTTGATTGAGAGAAGCAGCAGTTCATATTGAAGCAAAGTTGTGTCTGTAAAGTGGTTATTATCTAATCTGGATGGTCACATGATTCATGTTAGAGATTTTGAAATGTTGGTGATATCATTGGATGGAACAACCTTTTATCTAGGGCATAGTGTAGATGTGTTGACGTTAGCAGCTACGGTTTTGGTCAAGTTATATCATATTTTTGATTGGCTAGAATCTAACTAAATTTTGAGAAAGGATACTCGGACTAGGGTTCTTAGATGTGTAGACATTTCAAGCTGTAGTTTTGGTCATGTTATATCATAGGATTGATTGGCTATGACTCTAACTAAATGGAATTTTCATTTCATTTTACCCCATGACTTGTAGAAAAGAGGGACAACTTTTCCTTCTATGTAGGGCAGAGAATAGCCGTGTTTGGATAGAGTAATTTGTCCATGAATATATCTCATTTTTGAGAAAGAATGCTTTCACTACCTCACGCTATTAACAAACTGTTAAATGGAAAAGTCATTACATCCTACTGATCTGTAAAGAGAAAATGTTTGATGTTTCATCCTTCAGTTTTAAGATTTGGGGATTGCATGAACTTGCTGCCACCTTTTAATTTTGAGTTTATTTGGGACTTAACCACTGTATGCTCTCACCAGTTGTCTGTTAAAATGTGGTCTTTGGACTGCTATCTGTAGGAAGTACAAGAGCAACACAGAAATACCAAGTTATTGAATGCCCTTCTACGATTGCACCGAGAAGTAAGGTAACTGTATCATCCTCATTTTCCTCTTCCCTAGGTATTTTAGTTTTATTCATATAATTTGACTGAACTTATTGCAGTCCAAAATTAGCCGCATGTGCAGCGGACTTAGCCTCTCCTTATCCTGATTCTGCGCTTGGTTTTGGAGCTATCTGTCACCTTCTTGCGTCGGCACTTGCTTGTTGGCCAGTCTATGGCTGGACTCCTAGTCTTTTCCACTCTCTCCTTGCAAATGTTCAAGTTCCTTCCTTGCTGGCCTTGGGTCCAAAGGAAACATGTAGTTTGCTTTGTCTTCTGGTATGAATTTCTTCTCGTGTTCCTTTTCTTTTGTTTTGTGGTAATATCATGTTCTTTGTAATTGATTTACTGAAAAATTTAAGATGTGTTTCATATGGAGCTTGACTTAGAGCTGTCTAAACCTTTCATAGTCTCAGGATCATTTAAAACAGCAGTTGTTTAGCATGCCTAGTCCATTGTAGTGTTCAATGTGCTCTTTAATAACCCTTATGTATCTGTAATTAGTGGCGCTTCCTCCATTCTTGGTTTCTGTTTATTGTGCACTTGATGCACCAAAGAGATTGAATATATATCTAAGAGCATCATGTTATGCTGATTATTCACTTTGTAAATTTCGCAGTCATTCTTTTCTTAGCCGGTAACTTGGACTCTACTCAATTCGTTGGGTTTAAGTCTAAATTGTTATTTGGATATAATCAACGATTATTGACCACATCTAGTCTTCTTTTCTGATAAATTTTTGTTTATTTAGTTGGTAAACCTGGCATACTTTGCCTAAACCATCAGATATGTTATAATTTCCACCTTAATGGACTGCCAAATGATGTGTGACACGTGTTTTTAACATGATTCCTCTTGTGCTTTCTTCCTTTCTGGGAATGCAAGAATGATTTATTGCCTGATGAAGGGGTCGGGCTCTGGAAAAATGGGATGCCCTTGTTGAGTGCCCTTAGAAAGTTGTCTGTTGGGACTGTTTTGGGTCCTCAGAAGGAGAGACAGGTCAATTGGTATTTGCATCATGAGCATCTGGAGAAGCTGCTCAGCCAGTTGACGCGACATCTTGACAAAGTTGCCCAGATTATCCAACATTATGCTATTTCCGTATGTGATTTCTTTCTGTGAAGTTGCCTGTTATTTTTCTTTTTGTTTTCTTTTTCATACCTCTGAGAGAAAAGAGTATGCCGTGGACCCATTCTTAATGAATACTTGCTGCCTTTGTCATCTTGCACAACTAATGAGATCACTTTAAACAGGCAGTGGTGGTCATTCAAGACATGCTTAGAGTCTTTATTATTCGTATTGCTTGCCAAAAAGCACAAAGTTTTCCCGTACTTTTACGACCCATATTCTCATGGATTCGTGATCATGCTTATGACTCGCCTTCTCCATCAGATACGGATGCTTATAAGGCAAGTTTCTTGCCACTGATAAAAGTTTAATGGTTTGTGTATTGTTGTATATTTAAGTGTCCCCTCTTCTCTCTCTCTCTCTCTCTCTCTCTCACCAGGTTTACAGATATCTTGATTTCATTGCTAGCTTATTGGAGCATCCACGTGCCGAGGTTTGCATTTTAATTTTTGATTTATTTTGTTACCTTCCTTTTGTCTATAAAAGAATCATTGGATTTTGAACTCTGCTTTTCCTTTCGCAGGGACTAATATTAAAGGAGGGTGCATTTCAGTTGCTCACTAGAGTGTTGAATACGTGTTTAATTGCCATTGAGACAGGTGGAATACAGAATCTCGATGGTAGAAGTTCAGCTACATTTGGATTCGGTTTGCTTAATTGGTGCCTCCCTGTATTCAAGTCCTTCTCATTGATTTTTAATTCTCAAGCATCTCTGCACCATGCAGGGAGAAATGATTCGTAAGTAGATAAGATACATATTTATATTAACATTATTTCTTTTCTTTTTAACAATTTGACCTTGTGTATGCTAAACTACTTCTGGTTTAATAGGAACGAATTTGAAAAGTTGACTACTGACGATTGCAAAATCTTTTTAAAGTATCTCCTCAGGTTTTGTCAGGTAACTCCCTCCTTTCTCTGTACCTGAAGTTGGATTAGTGTATGTTGGTCAATGTGATGTTCCTACAGGAGCTAGTTTTTGTTTTCTGCTGGCTCACTGTTCAATGGGTCTGAAAGAGTAATTAAGAATTGCGCTTGAACACAAAATAAGCAAATGCTCGGCATTCTGAAGATATTTGGGAAAATTGAGTATTGGAGATAATTTTCTGGGACTTCTGATGATTTTGAGCTGTTATGGAATTATTACTATGACAAGTGACTAAATCAACTTCACATAGTAAAATATTCACTCAGATAAGATAACTAATATCTAGACGAGGAAAGAGTTCTTAGTTTTATCTTTTTTCTTATAAGACAGTAATTGGGGAGAGATAGAGATGCATAAAGCATGATGGACAAGGGGTCCTTCAGAATTTGGAACTTCTTATTTGATTCGTTGATGCTCCTTGCTTTCCAGGTTCTACCAGTTGGAAAAGAATTACTTGCCTGTCTTACTGCTTTTAAAGAACTGGGTGCTTGTAGTGAAGGTAAAAAATCTTTAGCAGCCACTTTGTATCCTGCCCTCTCTGTTGTGGATCATGAATGGAGAAAGAGTCCCCCATTGTTATGTTGCTGTAAAAACTTGTTAAGATCAGTTGACTCGAAAGAAGGGTTGTCAAGTTATGGAATTGAGACTGTCAATGCATTGTCTCTGGGATCTTTCCGCTTCTGCCTTGATGGGGAAAGGTGATTACTCTTGCCTTATTGGCTATTTTACCAAGTCACATTTTTAGTGTAGGCTTGTTAATTGTTGTATGTTTTGAGTTGTTTAACACTGTCCATTTGTTTGCCTAAAAACCATCAAGGTTTCACGTATTGTGTTGTTGAACCGTATTCTTTCTCCTTCTACTTGTTTTGTTTCACATACTTGGCAAACTTCAGAGCTATAAAAGATGACACTCCCTTAAAGTTAGTGTTTTTTTCATTTGTAGGGATTTTGTTGCTCACTGAGGTCAAGATGGTGCCATATATTTTATTTTGCCAATGGGCCTTTTGTCATACAACGAGGCACATTGGCTAGAATTAGGAGTACTGGGGCTATCCTCAAACAGATTTTGAAATGCTTGCAAGTCAATTTTGAGTATAGTGATTTTGGCATTGGTTGCCAAATATGCATTTACTTTAGGTTTCACTAAAATATTATTTCTTAAGTAAACTTAGCTTTTTATTTAGAACCATTATATTAGAATTCTATTTGATCACCTGAAGTAACTTTGCTTTACAATTGTATGACCTTACTTGAACAAGGTTTGTGCTACCGGCTGTACCTTTCTGTCCTTGAGTTCTGATGTATTTTGGGGTGTCTCTATGCACATGTGCTTTATTTATTGGTTTTGATTTCTTCTGTTCGTTATCTGCATTCTTTAAGCTTTTGAATGGTTTTTTTAATATCCATGTCACTGGTTAGACTTATGGCTTACTTCTTTGTTAGATTGAATCCAGACGTTGTTGTTGTAGTAAAACTCCTGTTCGGAGTTTCTGATGATGATATAGCTGAAGCAGATGGTGTGCCTGATGAAAACTTGAGCTATATTTATGAATTGACCTCTCTATTGAAGACCATGGAGGCTGACCATATTGCTGACTCTGATACTCAAACCCCTTTGTATCAGGTATAACTGGTTTTGATTTATTCTTTCATAGAATTCTTTGTAATCTCCAATTTTTTTTTGCATGGTATTAATATCTGACATCGTCTTCGTCAATGCACAGGTTCTAGAATCTGCGAAATCATTAACATTGCTGTTGCAGAAACCTAGTTCGTTGTTAAAGGTGGATGATGTCTTTTCTGCTGATTCCATTCCTCTGCCGCCAAATATTCTAGTTTCTTCAAATATCCATATAATGCCAGATGGTGGTGCTGAAATGGCTGACGATTATCTTTACCAAGGATCACTTGGAGACGAGTTTCAGTGGGATTGTCCAGATAAATCGTCAGAATCAAATCTTAAGAGGAAACAGCCGCCATCACTTGATGGCCCAAATAGGCGCGCGAGAGGAGAAAACTCCCCGGCTGAGACCACAAATCAAAATGTGTTTTCACGAGGACTGGGTTCAACTATTGCGTCATCAGGTCCTACTCGTAGGGATACCTTTCGGCAGCGCAAACCAAATACCAGCCGGCCTCCTTCCATGCATGTTGATGACTATGTTGCAAGAGAAAGGAATGACGGCGTTTCTAATTCTAATGTAATAGCAGTCCAGCGGGTGGGATCTACTGGTGGGAGACCTCCGTCAATTCATGTGGATGAATTTATGGCTAGGCAAAGGGAACGTCAGAATCTAGTGTCACCGGTAGTTGCAGATGCGGCTCTACCAATGAAGAGTTCAACTCCTGTGAATGACACAGCTACGGAG
The DNA here is from genome assembly GCA_024362995.1 of Heteromeles arbutifolia. Classification (NCBI taxonomy): domain Eukaryota; kingdom Viridiplantae; phylum Streptophyta; class Magnoliopsida; order Rosales; family Rosaceae; genus Heteromeles; species Heteromeles arbutifolia. Next base: position 28,183,742 of record JANCRC010000014.1, read on the forward strand.
AAGTTCAACAAACCTAAACAATTGAAAGCGGATCTCGATGATGATCTTCAGGGCATTGACATAGTATTTGACGGTGAGGAGTCTGAACCTGATGACCAATTGCCCTTTCCTCAGCCGGATGATAACCTGCAACAGCCTGCTCCTGTCGTTGTTGAGCAAAATTCTCCCCACTCTATTGTTGAAGAGACAGAGAGTGACTTGGTGACTCCAGTAGCATCAAATATGGATGAGAACACACAAAGTGAATTTTCTTCTAGGATGTCAGTTTCGCGTCCTGAAATTCCATTGACCCGTGAACCAAGTATTTCTTCAGATAAAAAGTACTTTGAGCATTCTGATGACTCGATGAATGCTACATTACACAAGGCCTCTAGTAGTTTTGACTCTGCAACAGCAGCAAATAATCCTAGATTCCCTGTTTTTGCTTATAATAACTCTTCAGCATCTTCCATACAGATACCAGTGGGTTCTAGGATGACTCCACAGAATTTCTTTCCGAAGAATAGTCCACAACGTGCTGGCAATGCTGGCAATGTGCCTCCAGGATTTTATGACCAGAGGTTTCTTCCAAATCAACCTCCTTTACCTCCCATGCCACCTCCCTCAACTCCCATGCCACTTCCCTCAACAGCTGTGATATCGCAGACTTCTGATTCTGTTCCAAGTCAATCATCCCCTTTTATGAACTCTATGACTGATGTACAGCAGCCACTTCCAACACCCTTTCGGGTAAGTTCTATAGACATTTTTCTTCACCTGTCTCATGTAGCTGTCTCTTGCTGGTTTATCTGCATTTATGTAACCCTTTCCTGTGCTTCATTGCAGATTCGTTCAGATTATCTTTCTGCATTCAATAATGGTTCCACATCTTCAAGAAATTCCATCTCTTCTCCTGGTGGGGCTGTCAGACCACCTCCACCACTTCCTCCTACACCACCTCCTCTTTCATCTAGTCCATATAATTTAACACCCAACAGAACTATTACCCAGTCTTCAATGTATAATCAGACTAGTGCGGGAACAACTGAACTTCCTCAGAGTTCTACGACACCTTCAGGGGCCAGAGTGAATACCTACTCACCATCGCCACACATGGTTTTCCGGCCTGGTTCTAATTCTATGAGTCTTTATGGAAGCATCCCAACTCAGCTGCAAGGCGACAATGCAACTATTTTGCAGAATTTCTCTATCGCTCAGTCTTCCATTCAAGCAATTCATTCCCTTGGTCCGTTGCAGCCGTTGCAGCCACCACAGATTCCACGCCCTCCACAACCACCCCAACATCTTAGGCCACCTATGCAAGCTTCACAACAGTTGGAGCAAGGTGTATCTATGCAGAACCAAGTTCAAATGCATTCACTACAGATTCTGCAACAGCCACATGTTTCACCTATGCATGCCTACTATCAACCCCAACAGCAGGAGTTTGCTCATGCACAGCAGCAACAGCAAGTTGACCATTTGCAACAGCAAGCAATGCATCAATCAGGGGATGCTACATTGCAACAAGAAGATCCAGCAATGTCGTTACATGAATACTTCAAGTCTCCAGAAGCTATTCAGGTATTTGTTACTTAGGATCCTTGCAGAGTGAAAAGACCTTTTCATGAGTTTTGAATTTTCCTTCAGACCCTTTTGTGGCATCTTTCTGCAAAGAACTTCAGTTTTGGAGCTTCTTCAAATAGATCTTTTTAAATTGTTTGGGTGCTTGGTTGGTTGGGTGTTTTTTGTTGTTTGTGGGGGGGGGGGGGGGGGGGTGGTGAGATACTTTCTTCCTAAAGCTTTTAGATTTGTTTGACCGGTGTGGCCTTTGGTCTCTTCTAATTATTCGTTTTCCTTCTATGGCAGTCTTTATTGAGTGACCGAGATAAACTTTGTCAGCTTTTGGAGCAGCATCCAAAGTTAATGCAGATGCTTCAGGTATTTTTTCTTATTGTCTTAGGCCCCCTCTATCAGCCTGCGAGTTCATGTTTCTACTTATCAATATTGGTTTTCTTAATCTGGAATAATGGGGAATCTGTATTGAATCACCAAATGTGTAGGGTTTATACAATTGAGGCTAAAATGGTATTAAAATTATAAAAAAAAAAAAAAAAAAAAAAAAAGCTATACAACATTAGATACTTTGAAATAACTACTGTACGAATGGGTTTGAATGAACCGTATAGGAATTCTTGTAATCACGTGTTTTGAAAATTGTCTTCTAATTCAGTCTTGGTATGCATGGATAATCTGATTAAGGGCTCGTTTGGAAGTGCTTTCAAAATGGATGAAAACGCTTTTGGTGAAAATGTTAATGTGCCAATCCTTAGGAAAAATGCTAGTGAATCTTTGGAAAAGCACTCAAAAACATTTTTGCTAAAAGTGCTTTTAGTCATTTTAAAAGCATTTCCAAACGAACCCCAAGAAATCTAAAATACAGAACAAAATGCCCATGCTTGAATTTTCTCCTCCCATATAGGTCCTTAGTTAACATGCTCATGTTTTCCCCCTCATTTTTATCTTTTTTTTTTTTTGGTTTTTGTGATCCCAGTTATGGCTAAAAGCTTGTTTCCTCTGGATTTGTTTGGAAATTTCTTTTTTACGGCTTAAAAACGATGTCTTGTCCTTGTTTGCCCTGAACAAATCTTTCTAAATTTTAATAACCGAGTCGAGACTCTTCCCTGTATGCGTTTTGGGTTTACTTTATTTGCTCTCTCCTTGTACGTTTCTGCCTGGAGAATGGCATGGTTCTTGTTTGTTCTCTCTTGTCGGAAACTATGCCGTTGTAACGCTCTAGATTTGTTTCATGTGAATTAACAGGAGAAGTTGGGGCAGATATAACAGAATGACCAAGAGTCGGAAGTCTCTCATGCTTCCTTTTAGGGTAACTCGGAGCTATCGAGTGACGATCAAGGTCTTGCCACCCCAAAGCATCTAGGAGTTAACCTTTGATCAATCATTTAATTTTGGTCACCTGAAATTTTGTATCGATAATGTACCATAGATCTGTACATTATTATTTTCCCACCTTGATAATGTAATTCAACATTATAAGAAAAGGTGTAATATTAGTGTAATTCCTTCATGAAAATATCGATATATCAACGAATGTTTTCATCAACGAATGTTTTCATCCGTTGCCTTTCTAAGGCTGTGTTTCTTGGTTTTGAGAGATTCGCTTTAGGAGGGCCTGTTTGATAGTCTATTAAAAAAAATTCATTATTTTTCAATACATTTCTTTAAGAACATCTCTTGAAAACAATTTTCTTCAAGACTTCAACATTGGTTTAGTATGAGATATAAAATTGTTTTAAATCTCAAAACTTAAACTGGACAAAGAGATCCAAACTGAGGTGGTCGTAGGCTATTTTCTTAAGTTAGTCTTGAGTTCATATTTTTAAAATAGTTTTACCATACAAGTTTTTAAGGTCTAAGACATAAAAAGTGTTTTTGAGTTTAAAAAGTTAAATTCAAGTAAAGTACCAAACAAACTCTAAAATTGTTGACAAGTTTGGTATGAGCTTTGCTCACCTGCGCATGAAGGGGCAAAAGAGAACGGTTGAGATTTATGAAAGAAAAAAAAACCTAATGCGGAGTAAATTTCCAAACTTGGTACTGGTTTCCTTCCCAAAAGACTAATAGAAAATTCACAAGCTTATGGATCCAAGAAGCCCATGATCCATTTGTATGACTTAACGAAAACGATTTAAATGATTTTTGTAGACATGATTTTCAAATGAAGATTAAGAGATTAAACGGTTTCGATTATAAAAGTCTGCGATAAAGATACATTATTTGTAAGTGAGAAAATGAGTTCATCCCCCAAAAGAGGAATGCAAACATTATCCTTACCGTAATTAATCATACTGGCAAAAAACTTGAGTGAGATGACAACAAACCTAATTTTTTTTTTTAATCGGAAAATCATAAATGAAATAAAATGAAGACAAAACTACTTCAAAATATACCAATACAAAGATGTGTATATTAAACTGATGAAAGAGTCACCATTTAACGAGAAGGGGTTTTAGTTTCACTTTCATGGTTGCATGCATATGGATTGTGGAGGATACAAGCGACAATAAAGAAGGGGGAATAAAACTCAAAATTCCAAATGAAGATAAGAAAGAAAAGAAACGAACTCAAAACTCAGAGTGCAAAAATAGATATTTTTAACTAATTAAGCTGCAGATTAATTGAGAATTCTCAGTTAGTAGTAAAATTGGAGTTATTAGTTATAATTAAACATATAATATAGAAGGCTGTCTGGTCCTCAAAGGAACCATTACCCTTTTCGAGGGTTTTGCTTCATCTCCCTCACGTCTCGTGAGTCACGAGTGTGAATAATCATGGCTCAATAACCTCGTGCTACGTGTGGCAAAGACCGACACCCGCTATCAGCCTACGGTGATGTGACATGTGACACACGTACACTCACTCATAACCCTAACTGCCTTTACGTCCTTAACGCCATGCACGGGCGCATACCAGAGTCAACACTTCTATATAACAAACTTCACTCTTACTTTATAACGAGAGTGATGCTAGGTAAAATAAATTTATAAAATTTATAAATTAAATAATGTGTTAGTAATAAAAAAATAAGCACGTTAATTAACATTTCAGTAATAATCTAATCATCAACTTCAATGTCATTTAATTTACAAAATTTTGTCTATAAATTTAGTTTCTCTAACATTACCCTTATACTAATTGCATTAGAGTATTTAACTCAAAATTAATTGGAATTTGCTATTGACTATATATTTGGTTTATTGACGATGATCGATCTTAATTTTATTAGAAGGGGATTCTGTTCAAATCTCATAAATGATGTTGCTGAAAAATAAGATCAATTGACAATTAATACACACCCTCATACTTGGCGTGGCTTAAACCACATAATTACACAATACAAATTTGGCCTATTTTGATACTTTGATAGAACTAGAAGTACTTGTGATCCAAAGTCAATTAGCAATCGTTTAAGACCATAATTATATGTTGAAATATCAGAATTTACATTATCAATGTGAGAAAATCTCTCAACACACTAGTGTGCAATGTGTACGGGGTTGTGTACTCTACACAACTGCTTTCTTAATTATTTTACTATATCCCATATAAGCGTATAGACTGTACCATTTCATTTACATGCAACCCAACTGAGCCCTCTCTCTCTCCAACTCTGCAAGGAAGAGGGCGTGTGGGGAATTTTGATGAAGCCTATGAAGAATTGGGTTATTGGTGATGGAGAGAGCAGGATGGAAACTAAACGATGATCATCACATATCTCCCAATTGTCCCAGGTGTGGTTGTTCCAACACCAAATTTTGTTACTACAACAACTATAGTTTAACTCAGCCAAGGTACTTTTGCAAGGGCTGTAGGAGGTTCTGGACCAAAGGTGGATCCCTCAGGGACGTCCCCGTCGGAGGCGACTGCCGCAAGAATAGAAGAAGGTCCAAGTCTTTAAGGCTATCCACCACCACCACCGCCACCACACAAGGTCACGCACAGCACAACGCTAATAAGAGTAGTGCCAATACTTATGAGAGTGCTCATAATTCCTATGGCACCAACGTGTTGGGTGATTCCACAAGTTCCTCGATGACTCAAGATGGGTCACGTATTGATCTTGCACTTGTTTATGCAAACTTCTTGAACCAGAAACCAGATAATTCAGATAGTACTACTGGATCCGATCATCAACTACCAGAATTGCCTAGCGAATTCAACCCGGCGGCTTTAGATTTTTCAAGCATGGCGTTGAACATGAACAATGCAAGCTCAGACAACACTAGTACTCAGTTAATGGGTGATCATCATCATCAAAATGGTCTTGTTGGATCACTTGGATGTCACACTACTCTATCTCATGATCACTTGTCCACTGAAAATTGTAGCATCAATGACCGCATGTACTTTGGTGGATTAGACCCATTAATTCATCATCCAGAGAAGCATCGTCATCATCAAGATACAAGTGAAGTAGTACAATATGCAAGCGATTTCGGGTTGCCGCCATTGCCAGGCCAAGAGGCATTGTGGTCTACTACTTCTCAAATGATGGATAGTGGTAGTCATACAATGCAGGCTCCTACATCGCCACTAGGACCAGAACCTCATGATCCAAACTTGTTAATGGGTGGTTGGAGCCCGTTTGACTTGCCATGTAATGAAACTTTCTCCAGGAGTACATGACGAGAGAAGAAATGTTGTTCCTTGTTTTCATTTTGTTTTAATATACTATGGATATGATTAATTATGTATAGAATAGATAAGAAATTAAGAATCACACCATGAATAATCTATAAATATGATCCTTTTACTTAATTTTTGGATCATAAACTATGTTCGCAATAATGTGGTAGTACTAATTATGTACGCATTTCATTCAAGAAAAATAGATGATAAGAGGAATTTTAATATTTCAAATGCCGAAATCAAATAACGACAACATATATATTGTTTGAATGACATACAACATATTACCAAAATCTAAAAGAGTGATCATTCCATTGATTGAAATTTGTGTTTTCACCATTTCAGCCAATATCCGTTCATTTAAAACCCAACCAACAATTTCCATTTCAATTTTAGTAAGTGAAGCACATATGTATGTAAACCTTACTGTAATATGATGAAGAAGAAGAAGCAATGAAGAAGATAAGAATAGAGAGCTTGAGAAGAAGTGCCAGAGAGAAAGAGAGTTTTCAATACTCAAGAATTTCATTTATTATCTCTATTAAAGATATTTACATACTTATACACTTTTTCATACTAAAGCTTATCACTTAAGCTCCCTTATAACTACCTAGTCTAACAACCTTTCTTATCTAATGATAGGTGGCATCATATTCACCATTGGATCACTATCCTCAACATCACCCCTCAAGCTTAGGAGAGGAGAAATCGAGCTTGAGATTGCTGCAGTGCGTCTGAAATAGTGGAGTCCCTTGGTTAAAATGTTAGCAAACTGTTCACTAGAAATAACAAATCTAACCAGAAGCAACTTTTTAGCAACTCTTTCTCTCACAAAATGGATGTCCACCTCAATGTGTTTAGTTCTCTGATGCAAAACTTGATTACAAGATAATGCGATCGCAGACATATTATCACAGAAGAGAACATGTGGAGAAGGAACTGAAACTTTGAGAAAAGCAAGTAGTTGTTTAATCCAGTCAAGTTCAGCTGCAGTGGTTGATAAGGCTCTGTATTCAGCCTCTGTGGATGACCTCGAGACTGTTTGCTGCTTCTTAGAAGACCAAGAGATAGGATTATGACCAAGAAATACCACAAAACCTGTTGTTGATCTTCTGTCATTGGGATCACCAGCCCAGTCAGCATCTGAAAAAGCATGTAAGTCCATAGAACCTTTCACATATTTAATTCCAAGCTTGACAGTACCCTTAAGATATCTAAGGATCTTCTTTACTGCAATATAGTGTGATTCCATAGGTTTGTGCTTGAATTGACACACCTGATGCACTGCAAATGCTATATCCGGCCTTGTAAAAGTTAGATACTGTAAAGCACCAACTGTACTTCTGTAAAGTGCAGGATTGTTGAATGGATGCCCATCATCCAATAGTAGCCTATTATATGGTAAACAAGGTGTTGCACAAAATTTAGAGTCTAACATCTCAGTTTTTGTAAGTAGATCAGTAACATACTTTGCTTGTGATAGGAACAAACCATCTGCCTGTTCAATAATCTGAATCCCCAGAAAGTAATGTAGAGGACCTAGATCCTTGATTTCAAATTCTTTGGTTAATGCAGCAATAACATCATCTACAACAGAGACAGCATTCCCAGTAATTATTATATCATCCACATATAATAGCAGAATCACAACTGAAGAACCAACTTGCTTCACAAAGATTGATGAATCTGCATAAGTTGTATCAAACCCAAAAGATGGGAGAAAGCTAGTGAATTTTTCATTCCAAGCTCTAGGGGCTTGCTTAAGACCGTACAAGGACTTATGGAGTTTACAAACATAATCTGAATGATGAGAATCAAGAAAACCAGGTGGCTGAGACATATAAACCTCCTCTTGCAAAATCCCATGTAGGAATGCATTCTTCACATCTAATTGCCTTAGTTTCCAACCAAAATTAGCTGCCAAGGCCAACATAAGTCTCACAGTAGTTGGTTTAACTACTGGACTGAAGGTTTCCCCATAATCAATACCTTCTTCCTGATTAAAACCTTTAGCAACTAGCCTAGCCTTATATCTCCCAATAGTTCCATCATCATTCTTCTTAATCTTGAATACCCATGTACATCCAACCAAGTTTTTAGTTGGAGGTAAAGGTACTAAAGTCCATGTGCCCTGAGAGTGTAATGCAGACAGCTTTTCCATCATTGCATTGTACCAAACTGCACTCTTTAGGGCTGACTTATATGTGGCAGGTTCAACAGTTGATAAATCTACTCCACCATTCTCATGAATTGTTGCTAAGAGAGCCATTTTCTTGGAAATTCCACTTTTTGAGCGAGTTTGCATTGGATACAAGTTTAATGGAGGAATAGGAAGAACAACTTGTAGTCTCTCCGGTTGGAATTCAGGAGTCACAGGGATAGTAGATGAGGATAATTGTTCAATTACAGTAATGGATTGTGGTGAATGTTGCTGTACTGGAGGATCTGGTACTGGTGATATGGAAACAGGTAGTGGAGAATCTGGTGGTGTTGAATGTTGTGTTATATTAGGCTTATGAGGACTAGAATGTGATGGGGGTGATGTGGGAGCATGTAAAACTGGAGATATAAGCACATTTTGAAAATTAGGAACTGGAGTAGGTATTGACACTGATATAGGTGGTGGTTTTGACATTGGCAATGGTTGTGTACTAGCCAAAGATGAATAAGGAAACTCCATTTCATCAAATATAACATGTCGAGAGATAAAGACTTTCTTCCTGGACACTTCATAACAGATGAATCCCTTGTATTTGGAAGCATAACCAAGAAAGACACACTTACTAGTTCTGGGCTGCAACTTAGTGGAGTTAAATGGTCTTAACAATGGGTAGCATGAACAGCCAAAAATTCTTAAATGGTTAATTTCAGGAACAGATCCATATAAGACTTCAAAGGGTGATTTATGATTAAGTGTTTGAGTTGGCATTCTATTGATTAGGTAGACTGAGGTTTGACAAGCAAAGGACCAGAAACTGGGAGGTAATTGAGCTTGTTGTAACAAAGTGATTAAAGTTTCAATAATATGTCTGTGCTTCCTCTCAGCCAGACCATTTTGTTCTGGTGTGTGAGGACATGACATTTGATGAGTTATTCCCTTTTGAACCAGAAAAGACTGAAATTGTTTTCCTATGTATTCACCCCCACCATCACTTTGTAATGTCTTAATGGAGACAGAAAATTGATTTAACACAAACTGATAAAAGGCAACAAAGATGGAACAAACAGCTGCTTTAGTATTGATAGGAAAAATCCAACAATATCTTGTACACTCATCTATGAAGGTAACATAGTATTTAAACCCTTCTATAGACAGACAAGGAGCAGGGCCCCACACATCACTATGAACAATCTCAAATGGTTTATTGGATTTTGACAAAGCAGAGGCAAAAGGCAATTTACTAAATTTTCCCTCTAAGCATGTAGAACACAACATTGGAGAAGAATCTGGTTTTATATGTATGTTGGATTTCTTAAGAATAAGAGAGATTATAGGGTTAGAGGGGTGACCTAATCTGCTATGCCATAGGCTAGAACTAACTTGATGACCAAGATATGCAGCAACTAGAAAAATTGGTTTGGAGTATGCAGGCCTTGTAGGTATAGGAATGGGGTACAATCTATTATTGCAGAGGCCTTTGAACAGTACTTTTCCTGTGACTTTGTCCTGAATCCAAAAACAAAAAGCATCAGAAATTAGCCAACAATTGTTGTCAAGGCATATTCTATGTACTGAGAGTAAGTTTTGAGTGAGTTTAGGCACACAAAGCACATAATTCATCTTTGATTTGTGAGTAGAAGTTTGTAAAACAGTAGAGCCCACATGAGACACACTCAGACCTTCACCGTTAGCAGTCTGAATCATTTCTGTGGATGGATATGGTGTAGCTAGAGACAAATTGCTCAGATCAGCAATCATATGGTTGGTAGCACCTGAATCAGTAAGCCATACTTGCTATGAATTAACTTGTTGTCCCAAAGGTGGTGCTGAAGCATTAACATGATATGCATTCATAGATGGCTGAGAAGATGAACCGTTTGAATTCCTGAAATGGCAAAACTGAGCACTATGGTTTCTTTTTCCACAGATTTGGCAACCTTCAGGAATTGGAGACTAGTATTCCGAAATCTACATGTATCAGCAAAGTGGCCATATTTACCACATATTTGACATGGTGACACTTGAGAATTGGATGAAGGATATTGACTTTGTGGAAAAGAACCAAGAATCGCTCGATTAGAATTGTTATAAAACTGTTTGCCATTGACAAATTTAGAATTGGAACCATACTGAAATTTCCCTCTTCCTTTGTTCTTATTATAGAAAGGTTTATAACTAGAGGAGTTATAACCAGATGAATTACCATCAGAAAAACTATTGCATTGATCTCCAGAGTTGGAATTAGTCCCAAATTTCGACCCTTTATCATTGAACTGCATATCAGTGTCTCTAGCTTCCATAGCAGACATGAAAGGAGTAGCAGATATATTTGCAATCAATGCTTCCTCAGCAAGTAGTTGAGATCTGAGATCCTTGAGAGAAATTACATTCTCTCTTCCTCTAATGATAGAACGAATAGTATTGAACTCAGCAGGTAAGCCATTTAGAGTAAGGATTACTATATCATCATCATCAAATTTCACAGCAGCAGCAGATAAGTAATCTCTAGCTTCTTTGATCCGTTGCAAATACAGAGAAATTGAATCATTACCCTTTTTGATATTCTGTAGTTCAGATTTCAATTGAAAGATGCTGGTACGAGTCACTGTGGAAAATTGTTCCTTTAGTCGATTCTAGATATCTTGAGCACTTGTATTGCCAATAACACATGAGACAGCAGGTGGTGAAAGGGTAGCAGTGATCAACTGTATAAGTGCTCGATCATGCATCTTCAAAATCTTGAAATCCTCAGATTCGACTTGGGTGGATGAAGTACAAGAATTGACCTCTGAACCACTAGATGCAGCAGCAAGAAACCTTGAAGGACAAGGCATGGACCCATCAACAAACCCCATAATTCCATGCCCTTCGAGCATCAATTGAACCTAGAAATTCTAAGTCAAGTAGTTGGATTCATCAAGTTTGGCTGTCACAGAAGTAGAAACTGTGGAGATGAGAGACGTAATCGGAGACTGGACAATCTGTAGCTGAGAAGATGTCACCATTGTTGAACAATTCGAATTCAAGAACCCATAGGCTTTTTAACAAACACCTGGTGTGCAAGAAAATAGTTCTTGACCGATCAATACTCAAGGAGCAAAATCATAAGACTCGAGAAGAATTAAGATCAGAGAGAGAAAAGATGTAGAGCGGAAGCAATAGAATCAAGATCGATCACCGAGCGATTAGCTTTTCCGGCGAAGATACCATGTAAACCTTACTGTAATATGATGAAGAAGAAGAAGCAATGAAGAAGATAAGAACAGAGATAGCTTGAGAAGAAGCGCCAGAGAGAAGGAGAGTTTTCAATACTCAAGAATTTCATTTATTATCTCTGTTAAAGATATTTACATACTTATACACTTTTTCTTACTAAAGCTTATCACTTAAGCTCCCTTATAACTACCTAGTCTAACAACCTTTCTTATCTAATGACAGGTGGCATCATATTCACCATTGGATCACTATCCTCAACAATGTAATGCAGATTATTCAATTAAACTAACGAAAGGTATTTCTTGATGTATCTTTATCAGTTTAAGAGTGGATTGTTTGTAGCTATCTAGTTTCTTAGTTACTCTAGGATATCTTTTCCAAAATTCATGCATTGCCCAAAATGAAGCTCCTATATAGAAGTTTCTTCAACTTGTAAGTAAATACACGTTTCTATTATTAATTAAAAGCTCCCACATAAGCTTTTGTGTTACTTGAGCTTATCTAGAAATTCATTCATGATCTATTCCACATATTAATTAGTCAGGCTACTGTTGTTTAATTGTTCCCCTACTCACTAAAGTTCTACTCATTGAATTTTCAACGAGGAAAATTATTAGTGTCAAAGCCTTACAATAATGGAAATTACTTGGTCAAGATGCATGCAGGACTGTAGGTTGATATATTCCAAATGGCGTCTCTGCTTCTTTTGATAGGAAAAACAGTCACTCTTGTGCCGTTTATAATTGTCCTTCGAATTAAAAAGATATGAAACTTTCAAATTTATTGAAAGCATGTTGTGGGTAGACATGAAACCCATGCAGCATACGCAAGTTTGAAAATAGAGGATTGACTTGGAATGATTCCCTAATTATAATCTAAAATATATATTGATGAGTGTATTACTGGAGGTTGCCAAGGTTAGTTAAATATTTTAGAGGATTTCATGAAATTTAGTGCAACACATGATCCCAGAAAATTCCCATGATCCAAGAATTTAACCGACTCCACAACCATCTTCCAGCCGACAAACATCTAGTATAAAGTGCCTGCAAAGTTTGATCAAATCATGATTAAAAGAACACGTTCAAATATGATTTTACTTCATTGACAATCTCAACGATAATAAAAAATGCTTATAATCGGATGGATGAGTTCCCTAGCCCCACCTTGATCTAAACTTGCCAACTTTCTGAACATTACTATTGTAAATGAGTCCACTAGCTCCACCTTGAGCAATTTTTCCAAATTGAGCACAAGAAACTCCAAATCCCAAACACCATGCTTGTTGTGGGTTGTGGTTAAAGAATTCCACGCTGAATCCTTGATCAATCTTCCAAATTGATCACAAGAAACCCTAAATTCCAAATACCACCTTTTGTGGCCAAACTTGATGTTCATTTGGTTATGTATAATTAATTTGAGTGGATTAGTAACATGGCCATGCCTGGTCAAATTGTAAAGAACTTCTAAACAAGTTCAAATTGTAATACTTGTAGCTCAAAAACTTATGATGTTACAACCATATAAATGAAATCATCCAATTAAATACATCCTCGTAGTCCACGATCCACAATTAACTAATCGGTGATTCTAGGGCAACTAGAAGCTCCTCAATTGAACTTTGATCGAGCTCGTGTCTGTTGTCCACTTCGAAAGCGAACGTCGCTCATTCAATTGAAGGTGTGTGATACCAAGTCATTGGTTTTGGCACGGAGCTCTGCCCGGCTTCCTTCTTTGTTTATGAATTTATGTCTTACTTCGGCAGCATTGGAACTGTGTTCTGGTCTCTGGGCAGTGGATATAGATGTGAGGTTTGGCTGTTCCTTTCGGTTTGTAGGTTAATTAGTGATAAAATTCAGCTTTGTTTTGGGTATTTTGATGTTGTTTGTTTGTGGTTTAGTTTTGTTCATTATCTAGGGCTTTTTGAAGGTCTGTATATGGTACGATGTTAAGGCGAACAACTATTATTTTGTGGTGCGGAATTGGCAGTGTGGGTTGTTGGCTGATTCTAGCTTTCGGGCAGCTGCGGCGGGTTATCTCTCACATAGGCTTCTAGGATTTTATCTATAGAAACCTTCATTTTAATTATTGGCAAAGATGACTTTTAGATTAAAACTATGAGTAAGATCAAAATCTAATTTTAGTCCCTTGATACATTAATAACCTCATTTATTAATTATATTTTGATTTCTTAATTATTTCTCTTTTTCTTCCTAATTTTTAATGTACAAATTTTATTTCATTATAATTATAATTTTCATTTCATTTATCCTAATATATTTTATTGTAAACATTTAGATAAACTAATTTTTGTTATACAATATATTTCGATATACTTTGTCTTCTTCATTTAGGTACATTAAATTCATTATAATAGATTTCGGTACATATATTTAGGTACACACATTTCGGTACACACATTTCGGTACATACATTTTGATACAAACATTTAGGTACATTAATTTAATATAATACATTTTGGTACTAACATTACGGTGTATACATTTTGGTACACACATTTAGGTACATTAATTTAATATAATACATTTCGGTGCATACATTTCAGTACATACATTTCGGTACATATATTTCGGTACACACATTTCGGTACTAACATTTAGGTACATTAATTGAATCTTTCAAGTTTGAAGAATGTTAAATAAAATTAATAAATTAAAAAACTCTTTTTTGGTCAAAAAATATATTAAAATTTGTATATTAATAAACTTAAATATTTAATGGGAGACACTAAATAAAATGCACATTAATTATTTTGAATTAAGGACACATCAAGGGATTATAATCAATATGTAATCTAACACTAGGTTTATTTTAAATTTCAATCTTCTCAAATGATTAAAGTTAAAAAACCCCCTTTATCTACTAGCCACCTTTATGCCTCTATGGAGGGTTTTTCTTTTTGGGTTGAAACCCTTTTATGTTTTTTTCTTTATGTACTATTTTGTAATTGCAACCATGAAGAACTATTACTCATGTTTTGTTTGCATAAATGACGTCTTTTTTTTGTATGCTGGTTCTAGAGCTTTGTATTTTGTAATCCGCCCGTTTTCGTATAATGGATGTTCTCCGCCATGAACAAAAAGAAAAAGCTCCTCAACGAATAGTCGAATAACAAATAATACAGATATATTTGACAAATTATTTCATGGAGAAAATTAAAACATCACCTAGTCAAATGCATGGTAACCAGTACCAATGTTTTCATTTTAATATTTTATGTCTCTTATGTTGCAATGTTGGAATGTACTAGGTTATTTTATAGATTGCTCATCCACCAGGCAATCGATTAATCAATCATATAATCTTTGGTGAACGACGTGAAAATTATTTTGTTTAATTTCCAACTTTTCCATGGATGCATTTGTACGTTGCAAATGTTGACCTGATCATAAGTAGTGGATTGCAATTTGAAAAATTATGTAGACAGCATGGTTCTACTTGTCTAATCATATTCATGGCACATAAAATGTCGGCGATCGAACTCTTGGATGACATCCTCGCATCATGATATCTGCAAAAGTGAGTTAATGAAGACTTTACCATGTGCAAGATGTTTTAGGACCCTGAGAGTGAGAGGCTCAAGATTTGCATGGGATTATCATCACATATTATTATTTGACTAGGAGTTGGTGTTAATTTTTTTTTAAAATTTTTAGAATTGAACTTGCAACATAGTAAGTAACGAATTTAACTTTCCTATTTAATTTGCATCACATAATGTGCTGGGTTCATTATTCTACGTACCACGTTCAAACGGCATTCATGGTAGGTGTAAACTGGTCATATAATTCAAGCACTTTTTCTTTTGTGTCTGTGGAAAGGTAAGGAAATGATGGTCTTAATTAGGTGTAAACTGGTCATATAATTCGTGCACTTTTTTCTTTTGTGTCTGTGAAGGTAGGAAATCATCCTAATAATTATATACATATAATTTTTCAGCAATGGGAATAAGTTATCACTCATGCATCCACATATATGTTATTATGGGCTTCGAAATTTTTTTACAAAAAAAACTTTAAAAAGACGATGTATGGTCATATTTAAACTGAACGTTTAAGCGCTAACTAGTTAGTAATTTATACAAAATTAAGCATCTATGTGTAGTGGCGAAGCCATTAGGGGACTAGAGTAATCCTGAGTCCCTTATGCAATCTCTTTTTGAAAAAAAAATTAAGGACATGTCTACATGTTTGGTTATTTTGCAATGATTCTCATTAAAAATCTTTGTTTTCATTTATTTCTTCTTTTGTTTTGTTGGTTTGAACTTCTACTCCACCATTCCTCATCTATTTTCTTAATTTCTACTCTCAACTTTTAGTCGAATTAAGTGAGTAGTGACTGTGGTTCGTAATATCATCTTCTAACCGTCTTTATTTTACTCTATAGCTTATAATTTCTCTTTATCTTACTTTTAGTATTACAGTTTAGTAATATTTATCTTCACTTAAAAGTTGAAGGTCTTAGATTCGACTCATGTGGTTGATGAATTTGATAACAATTTATTATTATTAGCTCATTATGTAAATTAGCACATAAATCCCCATCCCTCGGTGTAAATATATCACTTTATAAAAAATAAAGAAAAATATGATCAATCTACATGATGCATATTAGAAATTAAGAAAATAAAGCTTCATATTTGTGAAATGTCCCCTTGATGTGAAATAGCAGATTCACCTCTACCTGTGGGATCACTCCATAACCTTTTTTTACGATTTTTTTTATATAGAAACAATAAGATAATCTACACTAAGTTTATTTAAATAATAGTCACAGACATGAGAGATGATTGATATTGACTTGCTTCCTTGATTGACAGAATGGCTACCAACCGTGCTACAAAACTTCCACTTGATTGACTAAATATCGTATGATAATGCACTTTCTCTTCTGGATAGAATTGGATTGACAGATTACGAATAGTGTAGGTTGGTGGACAGGGTACACCTTGAAGTTTATTGAGAAAGCATGGAGCGGGGTGACCAATTCGTTCACGGGACCTCGAGTGTATAGGTCAATGCTTTTAACCAATTGAGATACATGCCACTTGCATATTCACCATTGCAACAATTCACTCAAATTGAAAAGAATTGGATTGAAAAACCACAATGTTGTCTATAAAACAGTTAAAAGACCTTTTCCCTATTTTTTCCAAACTCTTACAATTTTTTTCTCCTTTTTTACGTGTCAAAGGACTTAACTAACCCTAACTACATTGGAAAACTTTGTCTAGTTCCTAATTTTCAGACCCTCTCAAGAGCAACTCGAGCTCATCTGGACGCCTAGCACCAAGAAAATATATATTCGGGATAAGAGATGATTTGACTAGCACTCAATATGTTCTCAAAGGGTCTCGAGAAAGGTTTTTTAGCCAAAATGGTCCATGAGATTTACATAACACATCGCTTTGGTCTCTGAGATTGAAAATCAATAGAAATGGTCCCTGAGATTGTCCACCATCCATTATTTTGGTTATTCTGTTAAAAACTCCGTTAAGTGTCCCAGAGCTCTTGGTCGGAAGTTTGGGCAATTTTCAAGCTTCGTAACTCAATCGTTTCTTAACCAAATTCTACCCATAATATATCAAAATGAAGATAGGAAAGTGTATACCTATTTGGAAGCCTAATGGTTGCCAGAGATGGCCAGAAAATAGCCTGAAAGGTGACTGGTCCGCGGGAAAACTGGAAAACTCGCCGGAAACTGGGTAAACTTTAAACGTTCATAACTTCTTCAATACACAACGAAATCGAGTGATTCAAAAACGAAAATCATACTTCTCAAGGATATGAAGAGAATGATATCTTTTTCAACGTCTAATTCCCCGTGGTTTGGCCGGAAAACGGCTCGAAAGTGGCTAACTTGAGACCAAGACGACCACTTTTGAGCTGTTTTCCGGCCAAACCACGGCGCTTTAGCCATCGAGAAAGGTACCATTCTCTTCATTTCGTTGAGAAGTATGATTTTTGTTTTTGAATAACTCGATTTCGTTGAGTATTGAAGAAGTTATGAACGTTTAAAGTTTACCCAGTTTCCGGCGAGTTTTCCAGTTTTCCCACGGACTAGTCACCTTTCAGGCTATTGACCATCTTCGGCAACCATTGGGCTTCCAAATAGGTATAATCTTATTCTACACTTTCGTATCTTCATTTTGATATATTATGGGTCGAATTTGGTTAAAAAAATGAATGAGTTATGAAGCTTTGAAAATTGCCCAAACTTTCGGCCAAGAGCTCTAGGACACTTAACGGAGTTTTTCACGGAAGGACCAAAATAATGGATGGTGGACAATCTCAGGGACCATTTCTATTGATTTTCAATCTCAGGGATCAAAGTGATATGTTATGCAAATTTCAGGAACTATTTTGGCTAAAAAGCCCTCGAGAAATGAAAAATAGGCAAATGACTTGAATATAATGCAATTAAAATTATAAGGATATTTAAGTCTTTTACACAATTTTGTTTTTTCAAAATTTGGAAAAGAAAATATATTTTTGAGCCTCGAAAAAATAGCACTTTATCAAATTTCCTAGGCATAATCACTGTTTTGAGCTTAAATTTCAAATTTTGTAAATATTGGATTTTAGGATACTTAAAACCTAAAACTATAACTCTAAAGGGTCATCAATTATATGCCCAAAACAATTAACTAAAGGGTCATCAATTATATGCCCAAAACAATTAACTATGGCAATATAAAAATAAAAATTTAACCTGAGCTGAATGCACTATCATGAAGCATTGGAGAAATCACAAGAAGTACACATAACAACACTCGTAAAATTGATAAACATGGACGCACCAAAAAAAGCTGATCATGTCTTCCTCAGCTATGTGTGCTTTACAACTCAGCATAAACTACAAAAAGACGAATCCGGATCCTCTTTGTGAGGATCCCGGAATCCATAAATCGTATATCGTGCGGTCAGAAATCATTTTAAATATTTTTATTTAAAATTAAACACAAATGATAAAAACTGACCGCACGATGTATGATGAACGGACACGATTCACGGATTCCCAAGATCCTTATCAAAAGGATCCGAAGAGGATCCCGTTGGCAATAAGACCAATACCAATTTGGAAAATGATCCTCGCCGGATTCTTTTCCTTACGATCCCGTGATCGTGACCGTTTATCGTATATTGTGTGGTCAGAAATCATTTAAAATTTAAAATTTAAAATTAAATATAAATAGTACTAACGAAAACTGACCACACGATATACGATAAATGGTCACGATCATGGAATTTCCGAGATGTCCAAAAAAAGGATCCGGTGAGGATCCTTTTCCATACCAACACAAGTTCATGATATTAGTCAAAGTCCCAGCTGGAAAGACATCCCACCTATCATGGAACTGAATATATGGCCGCCATTAATTCTAATGAAGGAATAAGCAGAATTACACTTTTGTTTTTAAGAAAGTTGAAGTTTAATCATAAAACTGATTAACTATATAGGAAGTAGTCTAATATGTATATAAGTACATGCAAAATCTTTTTTCTTTATTCATGGTGAGATTTATACTCTTAATTATAACAGTTTTCTTTAATACTCGAGGTTTTGTAAAAAGGAAATGTCTTGGTTCATACATACAATCCAATTTAATTAATCTGCAGGTGTTCAGCTTCAACCATGTCTATCGTGCAGTCAATATTGGTAGTGATTGAATTAGTTACCCTTGGTCATGTGAAGCGTAATGTTTTTATTTGCTTTTTCTCATCTTCCTTTTGTTGTGGCTTGCAAAGTTAAATTTGATATGAGGCTCTTAGGGGTCTTTAGGTGAAATAAGTTGAGATTTCACCATTAAACTAATTGATAATATAGAAAATAACTCAACTTACTTATAAGCTCATGTAAAGTCCTCCTCCCATCAATGTGTGATTCATTTTCAACACTTCCTTACATGTGACGAATTTTCAAGCCTAACACATGGACAATACAATAGGTGACATGGAGCAAGTGTAGCCTTTGAGAAATGTGTGATTTATTCTCAACACGCTCCCTCACATGTGACGAAATTTCAAGTCTAACACATGGACAATACGATCAGGTGACGTGGAGCATAGTTGTTGAGATTTACACATTGGACAACCTGCTCTTATGACATGAAGCAAGTTGAGGTTCCACCATAAAATCAATTGGCAATATGGGCAGTAGATCGACTTACTTATAAACCCATATAAGGTCATTCATCCCATCAATGTGAAATTCATTCTCAACACAAGGGGATCCTCATTGTATCTAAGTTTTCAGTATATTTTTTTTAAAAAAATATTCCAATCTAATTCAAGCCGTTGGTTTCATACTTTTTTTATGGATCGTTTCATAATTCTTTTGATCTTATATGCATTTAAAATTATAGAAATTATAATCTTTGATACAATCACTACTAAAATAAACAGTTTGCGCGACGAGGGATATTTTGTTGCGCAAAGCATTCTTTGGTCGCACAAAAACTATGGCGACCAGAAAATTGTCGTGCAGATTGGTCGTGCAAAGGTCATGAAAAATGACACTGCACGACGAACATTTTCAAATTCGTCGCGCCTCTAAACAATTGCGCAACACTTTATTAGTCGTTGCGCTAAAGTTATATAGACAAAGGTTTTTGTCGTACGATATAAACGGGTACAAGGGTGTTTTGTGACTAGTTTGTCTCAAAAAGTTTCGCGCGACGAAATCGTAAAAGCCGTGTGGTAATGCACGACGAAGAAATAAGACGCGCTTAATTTTGCTCGATGACCGGTCGTCGTCATGCAAGTGTAATTTTTAATAAAAAAAAATAGAATAAAAGGAATTTTTTTTTTCATACTAATGACAAAAAAAAAAAAAAATCAAATTAATGAATAAAAAAAAAGTTATTTATAATATAAATAAAAATGTACGTACAAATATAAAGCTTTAAAAGAAAGCGGGAACAAAACTATGAAAACAAAGCGGCAAAATCTATAGGCATGTCATTCGGAAGTGCTTGGTAATCTTGCTGCTAGTTGGGGACGGGGTCGGAGGTCGACGGGCCTGATTGCTGTGCTTGCTCGGTGTGGAAGGGCTGTGAAGGCGATGGTGCAGAAAAACCAGGGAGATGTATTCCGGAGGAACTGAGGGCTTGTACAAGCATTGACATTTGAGACTTGTACGATGCTAGCTCACTCCTCAGGCCAGCGATTTTCTGCGTCAAAGCCGTAACCTGGCTATTTGATTGCGAGGATGACGAGGCTCCACTCTCCCGCTGCCTAGCATTTCCCATCCCCTGACAATATGTCCTTGGCCTCCGACCGAAAGTCTGGTCCAACGTCTCTGTGATGACGTGAAACCCTGCATCCTCAAGGGGATCCACAGACTCCATCGGCGTGCCCGAGGGAAGTTGGGAGGCGGACTCCTGAAGCACCAACTGACTCTTCTCCACCATAGTTGCCTGGGGAAAAAAAAACATGGATTATTAATAGAAAACAATTTGAAATAATTAGTATAAATGTTTAATGCATAAGAAAGTACTTACATGAAGGGACTCGGTCAACTCATTCCCAAGCCGAACATAAATGTCAGTACAGACGTAGATCTCTGGAAATTTTGAACCCTCCTAAAATAGAAAAAGATAAGGAAAATGTTAGTAGGAAAAAAAAATATTAGCGACATTTTAAAATTGGAAATGAAAGTTGTAATATATACCTTCCGTCTCACCTCCATCCTATAGGAGAAATGCCTCGAACCCGAATGGTGGAGAAGAGTCTTCTTCTCCCGATTGATCTTGTTCACCTTCGCATTCTTCTGTTATACAAAAAATAAACGTATTAGTTGTAATACTTAAACAAAATTAAAAAAATAATAATAAACATTAGTAAAAATTAAAAAAAGTAAAATGAAAGAAGTCAGAATTAAAAACGCACCATATAGGTCGGTTCTTGAAAATGACCGCAAAGCCAAACCCAACTATCTTGTCGGTCCTCCAACTCCTTTGGACAACCTTCCTCGAGAGCGACCTGTGGATCATCAAACAGCTGGAAACATTGGTGCAGGTCACTTTTCCACTGCTTGTAGCGTTTGGAGAATAGCCGATTGAGGTACGCGAACATGTCCCTGTCCATGTCCTCCAAATTGTAGTTTGTCTGCAATGTAACAAATATTTTGAAAGTATTAGTAATAAAAGATAATAATAAATATAAATATATAAATTTTACATGAAAAACACTAAAAAGGCGATGTTACTTACGGACAATTGATTGTGCACCCTGTTCTTCGTCTCTTCCGGCATCGCCTTCCAAGACTTCCACAACATAGGGCAAAAGGTCCACACGACATGCCCAACGTCGTGGGCCAATGCACTATGCTGCTCCGCCATTGGTGCTGCCCGATGTCGCTCATCGTATCCGATTGGGATATGACCGTTGGTCACCCGGGTGACCGTCGCTGTCTTCAATTGCTGACAAGGTCCCCGGGTGTTTTTCTTCGCTGCAAAGAGATGAAAAAAAAATCATTAACCCAAAACTAATAACAAATCCTACTAAAATTTCGGCATAACTTCCCCTATAATTAAAACATTTCCCAAAACCTTGAAAATAACATCAACAATATACGTATCCAACACAAAGATCACAACAGTTTAATAAAAGGTTCAGAACGATGACAACTTTTTAATCCTTACTTGACATAACAAATTGAATCTAAAATAACAAAACTCAGTTAACATGGGAATGAGGGAGTGAATTAGGATTGTATACCTGGCTGTGTACCTGAGGCATCAGTTGTGGATCCCGATGGTGACATCTAGTCCGTAGTGCGGGGGCGCCGGTGAGTACATCGGGTACTAACAGGTAAATCCATCGAAGAAGTCAACGATGCCTGCGCCTGTGGGACTGGAGGACCAACTGCGTCAACTAGATTGACCGGTCTATGGTCCATCTCTGCCGGAGCAGTGGCGGCAGTAGTAGGTGTAGTCGTCGGACTAGGTATAGCCATCAGACTAGGTGTAGAAGTCACCGGCCTCCGGGTTCTAATGAGGTGAGACATCTACAAAATTGGAAATCAATTTGTTTCGTACACAAAAATTTAACTTACCGCACACATGCTAATAATTTCAACTTAAATTTAAAACGAAATTTAAAAACCCAAATTTAAAAACCCAAATTCTAAACCCAATTCAAGTTTGGCAGAAACAAAACTCAAAGCTGATATATTATACACAAACTAATCAATTCAGATAGGATATAGACCCAAAAATTATAACTTATAAGAAGAAACTAGCATAAAGGAGTAGTTGGAGGCAAAATCATAGCCTATGAGTGTATACGTCCGTATGTATGTACGTGCTCTGTGTGTGTGGGTGTGTGTATGTATTGTCTGTGTGTGTGTCCATGTATATATGCTGATTTTGGGTGTGTGTGTGTTGATGTATGCTAATTTTCCATGTATTCTGTGTGTGTGTTCATGTATGCAAGTTGTGTGTGTATGTACTAAACAACATAATTACTTAATAGTTTCACAGGTAGTAATGAGAAAATGGACCATATAAAGTGATTCTCAACCTCTTTAAACATCCACATTACATATAGAAATCATCTGACTATTGGATATAAAGAGACATATCAGCAAATCAATGCCATGATCATCTTCAACAGAAGAGCAAGACGGAGGAGAAATGGACAGCAAAAGAGTAAGAATAGTAAGGGAGAAGAGCAGCTTAGGAGAAGTCATTAAGACATCCATTTAGTTCTTAGTATTTGCTTAATTAGCACGTAAGGATGGTGACCATGTATTTATATTATAAGTATGCCCCAAGTGCAATGTGAACACTTACCAAAATTGTTTAGGATACAAAATTACATTTCAGAAATTCAAGTTTACAGTCATACAGACCTACGCAGAGGTTTCTGTAGAGCACGTACAATGCATACATGAAAAGAGAAAAACAAGAAATGCCATCCGACTCTGTCTCCCCTTGTTTCTCAAATATATCCAAATTCAACCAAGAAAGCATACATGGGAACTGAGATTGAAGCACAACCTAAACCGGCAACCTTTTAATTACATTGAGAAAAAGAAGGGAGATGGTTGAACCTTCGAAAAAACAACTTGATGATTCAAAATATTCCACAAATCAACAAAGGTCAAGGATCCCATCTTAGACAGATCGTTTTGAGTGCCACTTAATTTTTTAACCACATAAAATTTTCAATTCCAAATAAACTTCAACATGAAGGACATCCAAACAAAATGTAAAACTCCCAAATTAGCAATACTGCAAGATAAATACTTTATTGAAACTAATCGTATCTGCAGGAAAGAACGTTGGCTTCTCAAACCTCATCTTGTTTACAATCATTTACAAATGTGTAACAATTTAATAAGAAAAATTTCAAATTCCAACAACAAAGTAGCAAAAACCCCACTCGGAAAACCAAGGAACATAGCTAAAGATAGTAGTAAGTTGATTTAGTTCCATTATTTCTCAACACACTGAATCACTTTGCATGGTAATAAGAAAAATTCAATCAAGAGCGAGACAAGGCCCTATTTCTAACCCTTTACTTGAAATTATAAAACCCCTAATTTAAGAACCCTAATCTAACCCCCCAGTGAAGCACCCTAAATCTAACCCCCAATTCAAGAAAACCTAATCTAACCTCACTGCCCAAAATCGTTCCCCTAATTTAAGACCTAAATCTAACCCCAATTAAGAACCCTAAAAACTGTAATTTAAGAACCTAAATGTAACCCGCAATTTACGAACCTTAAATCTAACCCGACTGCCCTAATTCTAACCCCCAATTTGAAAAAGAAAAAAAAAACTTTAATTCTAACCCCCAATTTGTAAATAAAGAAAATTGAAAATATAAACTGAAGAGGAAATTACCTCTTGGAGACAAAGTCACGACGGTTAGAAAGAGGGACAGAGAGACATATAGAGATACAGAGGAAGGAGAGAGAGGGTATCACACAGGGAAAAAGGAAGAAGAGAGAAGTGAAGGGAAAAAGGAGAGACGGGGTTAAAATATAGAATCTTGCGCGGCAGAGACTTTGTCTCGCAAGGCTAAAAAATCGTCGCGCAAGTTTTTTAAAACTTCCGCGAAAAAAAAAGCTCCTTAATTGAAATTTCAGACACTTACACGACGAATACAAATATTTCTTTGCGAAAATATACTTTGTGCGACGAAATATATGTATTCGTCGCGCAATATTCCTGCGTAAATTTAAAATAACCGTTAAATCGTGATTTTTCGTTTATAACTGTTGAAAAGTTTTGTCCAGTTACTTGATCTCTGAATGTTTGTTTTTTGCGATTTTTGGCGTATGCAATCTCGAACCACATACAAACAAGTTTGATGGTTGGATCATTGAAATTAGTTTCGTAAAATGCGTATCCCATCAAAAAGATAGATTCACTAACACTTAGAGTTTATTTATACTTTCATTAAGTATAACATAAGATTTTGTGGTATCCACTAGTGTAAATAGTTTAAATTGAAGATCGAATTCATTCATTGTATTCATATAGGGTCAAGGAGTGTAGCGGTTTTGTCCCGTTAATTGATCTTTGAATGTTTGTTTTTACGATTTTTGGCGTATGCGTTCTCGAACCATATACAAACAAGTTTGACAGTTGGATCGTTGAAATTAGTTTCGTAGAATGCGTATCCCATCAAGTTCAATGGTATATATATATATATATATATATATAAATATATATATATATATATATATATATAGACACACACACATACATATATATATATATACATACATATATATATATTTATTTATTAAGTAGATTTAAATTTATTTATTTTGTACGTATAACACTTAAGAAGTTCAATGGTATGTATATTTAAGCCGATCCAATAGTCACCAATTTTTTAAATTTAATATATATATATATATATATATATATAATTATTATTGTAACAGTCCGTTCCGAAATAAAGTATCTTTATATGTGAAATGATGTTTTTACCCTTGCGGGGGTGTGAGAATGGGAAGTTGGAGTAATATTTTTTTTATATATAAGGGTACCCATATTTATTTGTTGATTTTATGTGGATGGGATTGGATGAGGACTAAAAATATGCACACACACAACAGGTGTGCACCCTCCCCATTTCACTCGTCTATCTCTTCTTCATCTTCTCGAATTTTCTTCCCGTTTCCCTGCAAATGTACGGACGATGCCATACTTTTTGATCTGGTCACGGATCAAAGCCCTAAGTGCCATATTCTTAACCTAGAGGACCTGGTGATCACAACCATACCTTCAGTTTAGGTTGAAACCCTCGGAAACCTCAGAAACCGTGAAGCACCGAGAAGGGTATTGTTCATGTACTTACAAACCGTGATGTTTTAGCCTATTTTGAGATCATAGAGAGGTTTAGAATGGTCTTGTGAAGCTCTTAGGACAAAGTTGGAGGCTTTTGGACGTCAGGATCGCTAGTTTGGGGTTTGGCCGGATTTCTTGGTTTTGCTCTGGCGAGTTTTAGCCGAGTTTTGGGATTTTAACAAGTATAAACCTCTTCTCCTTGTCCTAAGGTTCATTTTGGTGTAAATTTCATGAAATTTGGTTGAGAATTGAGCTAGAAAACATAATTTGAAATTTTACCCAGTTTCCGGCGACGCAACGGCCCCGACGTCGATCGCCAGCGAATTGAGGATGAAGGTGACAGAATATTCCGTCAAAGTTGACGGAATATTCCTAACGGAAGGTAATGGCGTCAGTTAACCTTAACGGAATATTCTAGGGATTTAACGGAATATTCCTTAACGGCGTTAAGGATTCCGTCAACGTGCACGAGCGTGGCCGCGCGTTGGCGGCACGTGTTGCCGTGCCTTGGCCGGTGCGTGAGGGCGCGTGGGACTTCCAAAAATTAATTTAAAAATATGGGGGTGTTCGTGGGATTGAGTAGAGCATGTTTGTATATTCAAATACCCCAATTGAGCAATGTATGAGAAGTTATTATCTGAATGGGTTATGTGCGTAATTAACGGTTGTATAGTTGTTTCGCATATAGGTGAGACGTATCCTGAGGACGAGCGCAGCCACGCGAGGCTCAGGGGCTACGACCCGTCTACGTATCAGTGAGTGGGCTTTTGTTTTCAATATATATATATATATATATATATATATATATATATATATATATATATATACTTGGTTGATTCCTAGAAATACGTTTTAAAATGATTTTATGAAATTGAATGCCATATATATTTCTCTGTTTATATGATTGTATGTTGATGCACTGGGGGCGCCAGGTAAGTCAGGTAAGTATGTACCTTTGATATGATGATTGTGGTGATGTCGATGAGATTAGAATATGGCTCATTTACCTGCACATCGGGGTTTGTGCCGCAAGAGTAGGGCTTAGCTTTCACGTGATCGTTCACCTCCCGCACCGTACGCTCACCTTGGATCCAAGGCAGGTGCCAGCCTGTCGTACAGACCACATTAGGTGGTTCCGACTCGTAGGTGACCCGCGATTCGTCGTCATCCTTCACGTGATCGTAGCACAGAGCGTTTTATATATACCCAGCTTGACGTACAGACCACTATAGGTGGTTCCGTCATGGGTGCAGGTTATTGATTGAGAGATGAATTGAGGATTTGGTTGAGGAGCCATATATTCAGCTGTACAGGTCACTAGAGGTGACTCCGGCTGATTGATATGCATTGCCGGCATGTTATGCATTGAGATATCACCTGATTGCTTTTGATGATAATTGTTGCGTGCTTGATATTGAATATGGTTCATTCGAACATGTCAATATTTGAATGATGGTTTTCCAGTGATAGTACGTATATATATATATATATATTTTCTGGGAAGTATATATGTTTTACAGAAAGGGGTTACAACTTTTGTATCGAAGTGATTTTGGTAAAGCTTTGTTTTTGCCCACTCACACTTTTGTTTTGCGCCCCTCCAGGTATTAGATAGCGTTGGTGGCAAGCAAGGTTTCAAGGCATATCTGACAGTGCACTATCCATGTAAATATTCTGGCTTTCCTGTTTACGTCTTTCTGGACTGCACCTAGGATGCTCAAACTTTGTAAATTATGCTGGTACCCTTCACACTCTTTTATGCTCTTGTATCACTAGTTGTGTTATTCTAGTACTTATTATCTCTATACTTGTTTCCGCACTGTGCACATGGCTACGTCACGCTCACGTGACGGCCAGCACGTCCCGATGTTAGAGTCGGGGTGTGTCAATTATAGTGTTTTTTTTAGGGTTATAAAATTATAAAATTAATATTTTGCATGTCGTGTCTGGTTATCGGGTCGTGTCAGGAATTGCCAGGCCTAGCTTGCGCAACCAAAAATTGTTATGCGTCACGCAATTATGTTTTAAAATGGTTTTTTAAATTTTTTTATTTTGTTTACAATTTATTATAAAACACAAACATAACAAATTTATTTACAAAGTAATTCACATATAAAATGGGAATCATTCATACATTTTTTCCATCACTCTCTATATAATGCATGAACCATTTCATGTGTTTTACAAAAAAAGTTACAAATAAATTGCCTTAATCTTCATCCGAACTATCATAACTTTCACTTTCGTCGCTATCATCATTTTCAGTGTCCCATTCCTCATCATCGATAGGTACGTCACCATCGTCGTTTGTGCGCACTGGACCATCGTATCGTGGAATATTACCGAGGTCAATTGTGATCGACTGAATTGGTATTTCGATTGAAGATACTCCTTCTATCTGAAATGGTTCTTGGATAAGATTAGTATCTCAGAGTGTTTCCGCACCACTTTCCATCAAAGATTCAAGACATTGGTCAGCAACATTGTCGATGTTGCCGTCAGTACGGTCTTGTTTTGGTATAACATACACATTCCTATGATCCATCGTCTGAACAACTTTCCAACCCCTTCTGGCATTAGGGTCATCTAGATACACAATTTGTTTTGCCATGGTTGCTAAGATGTAAGGATCGTCATCGTTTTGGTAGTGTTCACTAATAGTAATCCATGATCTCTTTTCACACTTCCATGCCTATTTGGGTTTGTGTCAAACCATTGACACTTAAATAGGATCACTTGGCACCGATTTTTGTAAAGCAGTTGCACGACACTTGTTAGTTTAGCATAGAATTCAATGACTGAACTTTCGCCTCCCCCGGGGACATGAGCACCGTTGTTTTGCATACACAACTTGTCATCTTTTGCACCTGCTAAGAACTTGACGCCGTTGACATGGCAACTCGAGTATAATTCAACGTGAATTGGTCCGAACGCCAAGTTATATAACTCTTCACTGTACGCAAGGGAATTCGATGCTTTCAGTTGATTCACCTAATATTAGACAAACATTTAAATTTGTTAGTTCGAGCAACTTAATTGGTACAATATATATGTCCAATACAAAACACTTCAAACTTACATATTCGAGAAACCACTGCGGAAACAAGTCACAGTGTTTCTTGGCATACAAATGTGAAAGATGTGCCTGCTTCATCATATTTTCATGCTTGTCTAGGTATAACAGTGTCTCGTCATAATTGTTGAGTACGAACCAATGTGCTACCTCCATGTTCTTCTTGGAAAACGACTCGCCACACATCGGATCTCCGAATGGTCGAGCGATTTGGGCAAAAACTGAAAGTTTCTCCTTTCTCACACCCCCATCATTATTGCGAAGATGACGATTGAAAGTTGTCTCAACATCCTTTAAATACATTCCACAAAATGTAAGCGCCTCATATGCCACCCAAGCTTGTATAATGGATCTTTCGGGCTTCGCTTTGTTTCGTACACTTTTCTTCAAGTCTCCGAGAAGCCTGCCAAAAGAAAACGATACGATACACATATTACTAATCGTAATATATTTAATATTGATTAATAAAAAAGACGAGGAATATATACCTTTCTATTGGATACATCCATCGAAAGTTGACTGGTCCAACAAGCAATGCCTCTTCTGGTAAGCAAACCATCACGTGTATCATACTTATGAAGAAAGCTGGAGGAAATATCATCTCAAACTTACATAGAACTTGCACAATGTCATGGCGCAACTGATTAATGTCCGTTTTTTGCAACATTCTTGACGTCAATTGCGAAAAAAATTGGACAACAACATGATTGGTTTCACTAAATCGGCTGGCAAGAGATGTCAAATACCCACAGGAAGTAGGTGGCAGTCATGACTTTTTAGGCCAGCTAATTTACCCCCGTCAACGTTCATGCAACGCGCAATATTTGAAGCATACCCATCGGGAAACTTTACAGACAATAAAAACTTTAAAAATTCTTTCTTGTCATTCAGTTTCATTGAAAAAAATGTAAGATCCCTTCTGGATTTGTCATTGTCCCTAGTCATTCATAAACCCCGTCGTATTCCCATTCGTTCCAAATCAAGACGAGCTTTGATCGTGTCCTTTGTCTTGCCCTCAATATCTAGAATTGTGCCGACCAATGTGTCAAATACATTTTTCTCAACATGCATAACATCGAGGTTGTGTCTCAATTTTAGTTTGGACCAATACGGGAGATCAAAAAACATAGACTTGTGCGTCCAGTTCATATGTGTAGAAGGTCTTGTCCTACTGACATTGGTCCCAAGAAGAGCAAAATCCAAACGGTTAAGCTGTTCCAAAATCTGAGCACCGGACCATTCCCTGCGTCTGAGGCGATGCTCTTTCTCCTCGTCAAACTCTTTATCCTTCTCTCGCAACTTGTGGTCCCAAGGCAACCATCTTCGATGACCAAGGTAATAAATTTTTCCAGCGTGCCAACTAGATGTTACGTCTTCCTTGCATACAGGGCATGCCTTTCAAGCTGTTTGTGTGAGACGCTTTTTGTCCCTTCGACCATGTTGAAATTCTCTACCAGGTTCTTATTGAAGCCCATGTATGCACATGATCCTCTTATTTGTACGTATTCCCTTTCAATCAATGAATATCGTACTTCTTCTTCAAAAAGAAAAAAAGAAAATGCATCTAATGTCTTAGCAATATCTATTCCACACTGTATATGATTAATTACACGCAAAACGTACAATGTTATGTTAATATATACTATTAATGTTTGACTTGTGATTTGGCGTTCTACAATTTGGTTTCAGGTAACGTTACGTATTTAAAAGGTAGATTTAACTTGTATGTTGGATTTTTTTTCATAAGTACAAACTAAATTATATGTTAGTTTAACTTATAAGTTTACAAGTATTCACGTTATAAATTGTATATAATATATATGTATACACACACACACACACACATAATGTTTCTTTTATAATGGAAAGTCAAATACAAGATGGGTTGTACTTTGTTTTGCTAAGAAGGAAGCTGTACCAATGGTGTTTGTGCATGTTAGCCGTTCAGGGATTACCACTTGCATGTTCGTTTGTGTTCTGACAAAAAAATGTTTATATTTGTTTGTGCAAATTACCTCTGGATAGAAGAATTAATCACTAAAGAATATGTATCCATAAAACTTTACCGTGTCCTTTCAAAATATCGCTTATTGCAAAAAAAATGAAAGAAATGGAAACAACAAAATAGAAATAATCTCACTGCTAATCCATTACATGGACATATTTTCTTTTTACAAACTATATGATATTATACATTATCTTTATTAAAATGATCGGGAATGAAATCTTACGTGAATGCAGAAAGAGGAGCACGCTACTTTAACTAATTTAGCTAAGTCTAGATTTAGAATTCATTAGGATAAAGGTATCAATGAAAGAATAAAGAATTAAAGTATGAGTATATCAGTCCACAAAGATGGGCAAATAATTAATTGTGTAATGCACTTGCAAGAAGATATGATAATTTTTTCTGTCCGGCTGGCTTTTTTGAGCAAGTCTAGAACCTCCTTATTTTACTTACTCCTTTCATTTTCAGTTGGTTCCGGCGCTGGACCAGCTCTCAATCAATTTCAAGTTGCATGGACAAGATGACCCAGAACAGCTAAAAGTATGAGGGATTAATAATTATCTTTGGATTTCTCTTTACCAAAACGACTTAAATAAAATTTGGAAAACAAGAAATTGATCTAGATATAGTCATCCTTAAAGTTCCAAAGGTATTGAGAAAATTAATGATATTCTGATTTCCCAAAAAGGCAGAACCAGAAAAGAAATTCATATGAACGCAATCAAACATTTATATATGGAACTGTAATCCAGTCCATTAGTCTGTATCTCTTTGTTGTAAAACCAACCACAAATCAATTATGTACACAAAAATGGAAAATTACTAAAAATAGAGAAAGTCACAACTCTCTCTTTCAAGATGGATAAGAAGAAACCAAATTGCTTGGTATACAAGTAGAATTCTTCCATGTCCGTCCATGCAATTTTAAGACCTCTCTAGCCTTATCCTTGGTCTTGCTCCCACTATCCACTTGAAGAACTAAGCACAGCTTCGCCACAACACCCAATTGCATCATCTCCTGCAAAACACTCGACGTTGCCGAAAACTTGCAAATGGAGAACAAAATCCTTACTGCCCTCTCGCTGGCCACCTTCGAGACCCTCATTATCTTCTTAGACACCACAGCGAGCCCTGCGCCGTGGGTCAGCAGTTCTGCGCGGCCTTCCGCACAGCCGCATATCATGTCAAGCACCATGAGTGTCATTTCCATGGTTCTCCTATCGGAAGAAGTATCCAAAAGAAGCTCAATCAAGACCATAACCGCCCCTGCTTCAACGGCTTTGATTCTGTTACGTCCCCACGGACAGAGCTGGATCAACAGTTGCAATGTGGCTTTTGAGGCCTGTTGTGAGATCTTATCATTTAAGACCTGAACAACTTCGGCGAAAAATTCGGGTTTTACGTTTGCCATCCTCGTCGAATCAGCAACCTCAAAAATTGATCTCAACAACATCACAGCGTACGCTCGAGACTCGTAGCTCCCACGTTGCATGAGTTTGATCAAGGCCTCGACAAACTCACCCTCTTTGCCTATTAGGGTTTTGAGAACATCTTCGCTGAGATTTAGGTTATGGAGGATGCTCAAAGCTTCTTCGTTTTCGACATTTTCTCTGTCGTTCTTGATGTTGTTGATTATCGTTGAAGCAAGGAACTCGCCTGCACCGGCGGCTTCGATGCTTTTCTTGTTGGCTTCACTGTCGGACGAAATGGATCGAAGCTCGCGGAGGCATTTTGCCAGACCGTTTGGAGACTTTTTGGCGTCTCGGAGGAGCTTAGCGATCTGGGATTTGTTGACGGGCGGCTTTGGAGTTGGGATCCTTTCGATGCCATGAGAAGCGTTCATTGTGCACCAAGCTTGGAGCAACCGGCGAAGAGTGTGGTTTGGAGTTATGTCGGAATCCTCCGAAACCACTTGTTTGGTAACGGGACAAGTCTTGTTCTTGCTCGAGAACAACCATTTCTCTATGCTCTCCCGATCGTATGTGATCCCGGTAGAGATTGTGACGGGATCCTTCATGATTTCTAGAGAAATGGGGCAGAGAAAAAACGAGGGAACGTCGATTTCTTGGTCCATCTAATCGAAAAATTCAAAACCCAAATGAGAAGACCTGGGGAAGATTGAGAAGTAACAAAGGATACTTTTGGTTGATCAACAAAGTTTTGATTAAAGGTGAGAGCTGATGATTGATACGAAAATTTTTGATGTAGTTGTGAATTGGTTTGAACTTTGAAACGCTACGAGGATATATGAGAAAGGAGTTGAGTTTTTATATATATACACAGGTACACAGGTGGGGAGGAAAGTGAGATTTTTAAATTAAAAAAAGTCAAAACACGGGAAATATGAGCGTTGAGAGAGAGAGAGAGAGAGAGAGAGAGAGAGAGAGAGAGCAAGGAGAGAGAGAGAGAGAGAGGAAGAACCGAAGAAGGTGAAGACTTTTCCAAGTTATTGAAAGGCTCAAGATTGACGAACTTTACCAGGTCATTAAAGTTGCACAAGGTGAAATGAACATGCAAATATATACAAAATTTGGGGAAAATTGCATATCCCTTTTGACTTTGGAATAATCATTTTCTCCATCTTGAGGTTTATATCTCGTGCGTGTTTAAAGTCTGCATTGTCTTCTTGCCGACAAAAGGTAATGGTTGTGGGGACGTATGGCGTTGGCGCACATTCTTGGTTGCTGCAGCCAATGCCCGAACTCCATTTGGTTACTTTGACAAATTTTGGGTTGTTGTGACTTGCCACACATTTTTTTTTTTTTTATCTAAATTTTTTCAGTTTTGACTAACAAAAATAGTCTTTTTCTTTTTGTTTAAATTTTGGCACATGGAAGAAAATTGGGCCGCTTGATAAGTATGTGAAGTATGTGAAGTACGTGAGTTGTCAAAGTCAACCTATCGTTACATTTCATGATGAAAGTAAATAAAGAAGGGTTTCATTCACGCATTCACAATGATTTTGCCCACATCCCTACAAATAGTAAAAGCTAAAGTTAACTAAGTAGCTTTTTTTTTGGTCGGAACTACGTAACTAATAACGGCTAGATTCTGTTTTAAATTTTAAAACTAAAACAACAAGAAGAAAAAAAAAATCTTGTCAATCGAACTTCATTGAAAAAAATCAGTTTGAATTTAGTTTAGAATTCGTTTAAATGTGTTATTGACTAGAGTAGTGTGCTCCATCTTCTGCACCTAAGCTCAGATTCCCTATTTCTAGTTTAGAGTAGAAAAGTATATCAATACTTTCCCCGTCAAGCCAACAATGTCCCACATTGAATTGCATGATAACATTTTGTAGGTTTGAGTCTCTCGATTTGGGAAGTCTTATTGTTGACAATAATAACAGATTGCAATGCCACATCAGCTGATAATGCCACATCAGCTTAGCTAATAGACTATTGGTGGTTATGTTGGTTATAGAGGTTATAACTAACTAAGGTTGTTACTGATGTATGTAGTGCAAACTATATAAGATGTGATTGTATTGCTGTAATCTTCAAGTCAAATGAATACATAAATCTCTCTCTCTAAACATTCATTCTCTCTCTAAAATTCTTCTTTCTTTCCTTTTCTTGTTTGAGTGTTCATTACAGTTTCTGATTTCTGTATACGTTAACATGGTATTAGAGCCGTGTGCGTTCCTTGGTAGCTATCGTCTTCCGCTCATGCTGGTTATTGCCGAAGATTTGTCTTGGTGCTGAAAGTATATCAGAGGCGTGGTGCTTCAATTTGTGAAGATTAATCGGTGTTGTGCGCTCAGTTGGAGGTCTGTTATTTCTTCAAATTACAGTATGTTTTCTGCATTCTATCTATTTGTGAAAATGTCTCAGGGTTATTTCTTCTGGGTTTGGTGAATTTTGTGCGAAAGAAAACAAAGCCTGCCAATACACCATGTAAACCACATAATCAAATGATGATGACAGAAGGAGAGTTACTTTCAGATCCTAGTTCATACAGAAGCATTGTTGGTTCCTTGCAGTATCTTACGTTTACTAGACCGGATATTGCGTTTGCTGTGAATGCAGTATGTCAACACATGCATTCACCAACTGAGGTTCATTTTGGTGCTGTAAAAAGGATTCTTAGATACATCCATGGTACAATGCAATATGGCATAGTCTATTCCTCACAATCACAGATGCATCTCACAGCTTTCTCTGACTCTGATTGGGCTGCAGATCTTAATACCAGAAGATCAGTGACTGGATATATCGTTTTTCTGGGAGAAAATCCTATTTCGTGGCAATCAAAGAAACAAACCTCAGTATCCAGAAGTTCTACAGAAGCTGAATACAAAGCCCTTGCTCATACAGCTGCTGATATAGCTTGGGTCAGACATATCTTGAGAGATTTGAAGTGTGTTCTACTTCAACCACCTGTCATTAATTGTGATAACATGTCAGCTATTGCTTTAAGTTCGAATCCAGTGTTTCACTCAAGAATAAAACACTTGGATACCGATTATCATTTTGTAAGGGAGAGGGTACAAAAAGGAGATCTTGAAGTGGCCTATGTTCCTACTGACGAGCAAACTGCAGATGTTCTAACAAAGGGTCTTCACAGTCCTGCATTCATCAGACATTGTTACAATTTGAAGCTTGGCACCCCAAGCTTAGATTGAGGGGGGTTGTTGACAATAATAACATATTGCAATGCCACATCAGCTTAGCTAATAGACTATTGGTGGTTATGTTGGTTATAGAGGTTATAACTAACTAAGGTTGTTACTGATGTATGTAGTGCAAGCTATATAAGATGTGATTGTATTGCTGTAATCTTCAAGTCAAATGAATACATAAATCTCTCTCTCTAAACATTCATTCTCTCTCTAAAATTCTTCTTTCTTTCCTTTTCTTGTTCGAGTGTTCATTACAGTTTCTGATTTCTGTATACGTTAACACTTATGACCTTGTCATAGATTATTGCCATTTTTAAGCACGTGAGGCTCTTTTTCCTTGCTCGTGTGTTTTTCCTTGTGATTTTATTTACCCGATTCAATATTTATTTATTTATTTTAAATCTGTGTTTCACACATGCTCTTCACATCATAGAAAAGTTCACACAGCTAATTGCTTTAATAGTGTACAATGGTTGGTGCTGGGTGTAGATAAATTCACTTGATTAGGTGTTGAGTGTAATATGTCCTAGCTCCGAAAAAAAGTATAATATGTGATTACTATTATTATTTGATATTGATATCTTCTCAATAACAAAAATATTTCACATGTATGAGAGTCCTAGTCTTAATGATAATACTCTAAATTATAAAATCACCATAATAAAATTGTAACAACAATATTTATAACACATCATTTGACAAACAATGCTATTAATTATAAATTAAATATTGTGTATATGATAATAGCCGATGCAATGATTTTATGTTCAATTGCGTGATATCAATGGCTACAAAGTTTTCTTAAGCAGGGATTTTATTTTATTTATTTATTTTTATCTATTTTATTTATATAAATTGCTTAGGTCATGGGCGGATTTGTTTCAGCGGCCAACATCTTTTCTTTCTTATCAACAAGGTACTAGTGTATTTTTTATTTCCCAACCAACACAAATCTTATATTATAGTCTTCTTATACAAGTGTTTGCTGGCCAGATATCCAGATTTTGTCTCTTTCAATCTCCACCGACACACTGGATTTAAATTTCGAACAATATCTTACATGATCAGGTCAGAAAATACAATATCGTGTCATGTCCTACGTAAACAAACAGCACTCACACGCAAGTAATTTTGTTGCATGCATGCCTTGCTTAATTAAGAACATTACTTTTTTTGTTGTTGTCAAAACCTGAGTATTCCACGCCTCGAATTGTTGGATTAATTCTCATTGAGGCTTGAAAAGCCGAAAGGCATCCAAGTCCATTTTGATCACGGTTAAATGATGTACGTCCTTCAATTCTCTAATAAGAAAATCATCACACATATTTTTATCAACTTAGTGCCTCAAAATTAAAATAAGAGAGTAAACCTGATTTGAAAATTTACCGTATTTCCACTATAGACTACTTTCACTTTCCGTAGTTAATTAAGAAAATTACTATTGCTTAATTGTGTAAATTACTTTAGAATTGCAGAGGGAGGAACACAAAGTCAGACAAAACATCACTTTACTATTTTTTTGTCATTTCATAAAGGGTTGACTATATTTCACACCACACGGTTTGTGTGTCATTTGCAAAATGAACCATGAGGTTTTAATTTTTATATTTTAAATCATGCGGTTTTTAAATTGCACCAATTTAAAATCTTCGTCAATTTTATTGTCTAATTAGATGTTAAGTGATGATGTGACATAGACTTGAACCATATTTTAAGCATCAGTTGAGTATCAATTTCATAAAAGGATTAAAAGAATAAAGAGTAGAGTTTAAACATTAAAATTGACGGTTAACAAGTGCTTAAAAGTAGGCCAAGTATACATCACATCACCATTTAATGTCTAGTTAGATGGTAAAATTGACGGAAATGTTCAATTGGTGTAAAATATAATTTACGCTTCATAAACTAGTAGTATACCATAGTTCTTAGGACTTATATTTTCTAGCAATTTATATTTCCACAGTTATCTTAAGCATAATGGTAATGAACATACTTTAACTTCCTCTTGTCATGCATTTTATCTTTTGACATCTATTCTTAGACTTTGCTCTATTTTCATCTACTTTTTTACACAATTAGTTTAATTAGTACGATGCAATTTAATCCACGTACCTTATTTTCCCTGCAGCTTAAAATCTACTAGCCTCCTCATCCACCATACTTCCTATTCTTTTTTTCATTTTAGTTTCAGTTTTCATCTATCTCAGTATGTATCATCTTCCACTTAGACTTAGTAACTCAAAAATCATCCGCCTAATATGTACGTACATGATTATTCTTTCTCGTTATTCAAAACCTTTTGTGATGACATTTTTTTTAGGATGAAGTGCCGATTTAGTCCCTGAACTATTACCTCAGTGAAAATTAGGTCCCTGAATTATTTTTTTGGTAAAATAAGTCCCTAAATTCATTACAAATTGCTAATTTCATCCCTACTATTATATTTAAAGCTATTTTATCCAATTTTTCGTCAACTTAAGTCACTTGACACACTTTAGAGTGTAATACCATCATTTTCTTGTCTATAAGCCCTTAACATTTTATATAGGTTGCGAATTTAATGTCTAATTTACCTTCAAAAGTTAACTTACACTTTTTTTATGAAAAACTATCAATTTATCCTCCAAAGTTAACTCCATACACTATTTCTTTATGAAAAACTACCAATCTACCCTCCAATGTGTATCATATGCAAGTAACGTGACTTAAATTGAAGAAAAATTGAATATAGTAGCTTCGAATATAACATTAGGGATGTAATTGGCAGATTTTTATAATTCAGGGACTAATTTTTCTGAAAAAATAGTTTAAAGATCTAATTTTCACTAAGGTGATAATTCAGGGACTAAATTGGCTGTTTACCCTTTTTTTTATTTGTGAGCATTTCTAATTAGCTATCCATCTTTATGCATGCATGCCCCAATAATGGCCCAATCACTTTCCAACGTCCTTTACACGACACTCTCTTACAACCTAAGCCTAAAAAACCACTACTACAAGAGGCCAACTTGAATTTGAACTCATGCAATCTATAATTGGCAGGCAATGATTCTAGCCACAAGGTATTGTATGCAAGTAATGACTTTTCCCAAAAGATGTCAGCTCTGATCTCATGTTTCTCTCACATACATACGGTAAAAACATGGTAACTCGTAAATAACTAAACATTTCTATAACAACACGTATTCATTATGATTAAAAATAAAATTAAATATATGCGGGCCGTTCGGTTAACAGCACCCTAAAATTTTTTTGGAATCGATTGCCAAACTGATTAAGATCGGTATGTGTGTGTGTGTGTGTGTATATATATTGGATAATGTTAGAGAGACCAAAATATTAAACCAAATTTGCAAATCAAGTGATGTGCTACTAATAGAAAATAAGTTCGTTAATCAACACTTACATGATAATTAATCACCAACATTTACATCATTTGATTTACAAAATTTGGTTTAGAAATTTAGTGTCCCTAGCATTACTCTCTCTCTCTCTCTCTCTCTCTCTCTCTCTCTATATATATAGATATATAGGGTTACCATCTACGAATCTCATTTTTAAATACACAATTTGTAGGACTCATTTTGTAATTTTTTTTAGCGATTTGAACTGTCTATATCTCAATTTATTATTTATCAATCCTTACAAAAGATGAGACAAACCCAAAACCATTAAGACATTCATTTGCAGTGAAAAAAATATACGAATACGATTATGCAATGAAACATTAAAGTTACATTCATTTAA
Organism: Heteromeles arbutifolia; assembly: GCA_024362995.1. Taxonomy (NCBI): domain Eukaryota; kingdom Viridiplantae; phylum Streptophyta; class Magnoliopsida; order Rosales; family Rosaceae; genus Heteromeles; species Heteromeles arbutifolia. Next base: position 28,223,089 of record JANCRC010000014.1, read on the forward strand.
TCCGAGAATCATATGATTTCGGATTTGAGTGATTTTTATAGAAATGATCTTTGAGGTAAGACCTAAAAAATAAACGATTAGATCGTTGAGATGCATTACAAAGTAAACCCTGTAAAATGTGTGTTAAAAATTTGAATTGTCAATCATTGCTAACCCATATGTGTGTGTGTGTATATATATATATAATCTTATTTAGTCGCAATAGACTATTTATTGTTGTGTGGTTGGCTTACGTTGGGCTTGACAATTTCTGACACGACCTGTTAACCCGACACGAAACGATATGAAATTAACAGGTTATCGGGTCGACACGATAATGAATCGGGTCGTTATTGGGTAACCCGATAAACACATGTTAAGATAACGGGTACATATGGGTAACCAGATACACAATAAGAAAAATATTAATTTAACAATTTTATACCCCTAAAAATAATCTAATAATTATATATATATATATATATATATATATATATATATATATAACCATATATATGTTGTGGTCTATTTTTATCTGACAAAGGAATAGGGCCGGCGGCAGAGGGAGAGAGTGAAGAGAGATGTGTGTTTGTAGAGTTGTAGGGGAATTGTGTCTGTTTCCCTCCTACATTGCACCTTTATTTATAATAATACTAAGAGAAAGATATTCCTTGTTCTCCAAGGAATATGAGATACAATAGGAGAGAATTAACCCTAATCAAATCTAATCTAGGATTTACACAATCACACTTAAACTAGAAATGTTTACAACACTCCCTCTTGAGTGTGTAAATACTCAAGGTAGATTTAGCATCATGCAGAAGTTGATGAAGTCGACTCGTTAGTGCTGATTCCAAGGAACACCGCTTATTCTCAATAAGGTAGGAACTTGCATAAGTAGTAAGTCTCACTAAAAAACCCTAAGGCTATGGCAAAAACTCGAGTAGGGACAAAATCCATAGTCTAAAGAAAAATGTGTGAGAAATGCAAAGTCAAAAGAAATGTCTACAGGACGTCATCAGGGATATGACCAGCCCAAGGTGGGTGCCTCGTTAAAACCTAGTTAGGTAGCAAAAACCCAGTGGGAAAAATGCTCCTAATCGTAGGGAAAAAGAGTACATTAAGATCAAGCAAGTATCTTCAGGATACTCCTCTTGAGTTTGACATAATTCCAAAGAGAAATAGCAAAGTTACAACTCAGAAAGTTTATGCATACCAATTCCATGAACAAGCTTCTGAAACGTCGCCTTCGGCAGTGATTTGGTGAAAAGGTCAGCCATATTGTCTTGTGAACGAATTTGCTTGACTTCAATCTTCTGATACTCTTGTTGTTGATGTGAAAAGAAAAACTTCAGCGCAATGTGCTTGGTGTTGTCTCCTTTGATGTAACCCTTCTTGAGCTGCTCGATGCAAGCTGCGTTGTCCTCAAAGATCGTCGTCGAGACATCAACGGCGGGATAAAGATCGCAGGAGCTTCGAATATGGCCTACTACTGCTCTCAACCAAAAACATTCCTGAGTTGCTTCATGTAAGGCGAGAATTTTAGCATCGTTAGATGAAGTGGCAACTAAGGTCTGTTTAGTTGACCTCCAAGATATTGCGGTGCCTCCAATGGTAAAGACATAACCCGTTTGAGAACGTGCCTTGTGCGGATCATATAAGTATCCAGCGTCGGCATAACCAACAAGGCGAGAATCAACTTGAGGAGCATAAGGTGCGGCACTACTTGAGGATTCATAGGGATAGAACAAGCCCAAATCCATAGTACCCTTAAGGTAACGAAAGATGTCTTTCACGCCAGTCCAGTGTCTACGTGTTGGTGCATTACTATATCTTGCCAAAAGATTACCAGCGAAGGAGATGTCGGGTCTAGTGCATTGAGCTAAGTACAATAAAGCCCATATCACACTTAGATAAGGAACTTCAGGCTCCAAAATCTCTTCATCATCCTCCTTCGCTTGCATCTAGCGTACGAACGACCACAGGAGTACTCGAAGACTTCGCTTTATCCTCATTAAAGCGGCGCAACACCTTCTGGGTGTAGTTCCATTCATGTAATAGGATTCCATCCGAACAATGCTCTATCTCGAGACCGAGACAGTATCAAGTCTTACCTAGATCTTTCATCTCAAATTTCGACTTCAGGTGTGAAGCAGTTTTCGTGAGCTCTTTAGGAGTTCTAATGAGATTCATGTCATCGACATAAACTGCAACAATCGCAAATCCGGAATGTGACTTCTTAATGAACACATAAGGGCATAGTTCGTTGTTCACATATCCTTGACTAGCCAAATACTCACTCAGACGGTTATACCACATTCTTCCAGATTGCTTCAAACCGTAGAGTGAACGCCTTAGCCGAATTGAGAGCGTGTTCCGGGGTTTGGAAATATTTGAACCAGTCAATGTAAGTCCTTCGGGAACTTTCATATAAATTTCCGTATCAAGATCCCCATAGAGATACGCGGTTACTACGTCCATCAGCTGCATATCTAGTTTTTTCGGAAACTACCAAACTGATAAGGTAGCGAAAAGTAATCACATCCATAATGGGTGAATAAGTTTCGTCATAGTCAATCCTGGGGCGTTGTGAGAAGCCTTGGGCAACAAGACAAGCTTTGTAACGCACAATTTCGTTCTTATCATTACGTTTCCGCACGAAAACCCATTTGTAGCCAACGAGCTTCACATGTGGAGGAGTAGGAACTACAGGTCCACACACCTTACGTTTCGCAAGCGAATCGAGTTCGACTTAGATTGCTTGTTTCCAGTTTGACCAATCAGCTATACGTCGACATTCATCAACGGAACGCGGTTCAATGTCATCGCTCAACATGATCTTAGTAGCTACTGCAAATGCTAATGCATCGTTGACAATCATCTCATTTCTATGCCACACATCATCTAAGCTAGCATAATAGACCGAAATCTCACGATTCTCGGGAGGAGGATTTGTCTTTTCCAGGACGATTCCGTAATCTAGAATTTTCTCATGAGTTGGGTAGAATGAGTAAACGGTAGTCAGATTCATGGTAGGCTCTTTAGGACCTTGTGCCGTGGTTTTCCTCTTCTAGGGGTGTGAATCCTTTGAACCAAGTGGTCGCCACGCTTTTGTGTAGGGGCAGAGGATTTGGCTAGCCGCTAATGTACGTGGATCACCAGAATTGGTGTCTCGGGCTTCCAGGAGGGTAGTCCGTCGTATATTTGGTACATCTATCTTTGCAGGCGTATTCGCAGCTGGAATGTGTGATCTTGTCACATGTGCTAGATCGATGAAAGCATCTGGCATGCTCTGAGTTATGATCTGAAGATCTAATATGCGCTGCACTTCAGTTTCAGACTGAGCGATGCGGGGATCTAAATGAGACAAAGTGGGAGTCGTCCATGATAATTCACGTCGTTCTTTAGGAACGTTGACGTTCTTATCTCTCCCTAACGACAGGAAGATTGTCTCATAGAAGTGACAATCAGCGAAACGAGCGGTAAACAGATCGCCTGTCAAAGGTTCTAAGTAACGAATAATCGAAGGAGAATCATATCCGACATAGATTCCCATCCTTCGCTGAGGCCCCATTTTTGTACGTAAGGGCGACAAGATCGGCACATATACCGCACAACCAAAAATGCGCAGATGCGATATGTCAGGTTCGCTTCTGGTAACCAACTGAAGGACACTAAATGGTTATGTTGCAACAGGCGTTAGGCAGACCAACTTTGCTGCGCGCAATATTGCATCGCCCCAAGCAGTGATCGGGAACTTAGTACGTATGACCAACGATCGAGCAATCATTTGTAAGCACTTAATGAAAGCCTCTACCAGGCCGTTCTGGGTGTGAACATGGGGTACAAGATGTTCAACTTCAACCCTAACTGACATGCAATAGTCATCAAAAGTTTTAGATGTGAATTATCTAGCATTATCCAATCGAATAGATTTGATCGGATAATCAGGGTGGTGAGCCCTGAGCTTGATAACCTGAGCCAACAGTTTGGAGAATGCAGCGTTCCTTGTGGACAACAAGCACACGTGTGACCAACATGTGGAAGCGTCAACCAAAACCATAAAATATCTAAATGGTCCGCATGGAGGGTGAATCGGTCCACAAATGTCCCATGAATCCATTGTAGAAAAATGGGAGGATTCGAACGAATCTTGTCATAAGAATGATTAGTAATAAGCTTTCCCGTTGAACATGTTTGACATGCGATTCCATGGATCGAACCTAAACTTCGGGTTAGTGGATGCCCGTGTGAAGATGTGAGGATACGGCGCATCGCTATTCATCCAGGATGTCCCAAACGGTCATGCCAAAGTGTAATTTCGTGCGCGGTCCCTGTAGTAAGGCCGGCCACATAGTGGAATTCTATGGGGCGTATGGTCGTAGTATATAGACCACTCGGGATACGCTCAATCTTCTCTAGAATACGCTTTTGGCCATATTCGTAGGAAGTTATGCACAGAAATTCAACTCCGTTTTCTACGTGGGTTTTAGCATGGTAATTGTTATCTCTAATGTCCTTGAAACTTAGTAACGTTCTTCCGGAACATGGAGAATAGAATGCCTCAGCAATGGTTAAAATTGTACCAGAACATTATAAGTGCGTTACCGTATCTTTCTATCAAGTTGGATGGGCCTGAGAGGGTTGTCAGAGGTGCATTCTTAGGTATGAAGTTAGTGAAATAGATGCGTTCACGCAAAATAGTGTGCGTGGTTGCACTATCTGCCAAATAACTAACTTTCCCACTAGTCATACCTAGAATGAAAAATTAATTTGAATTGGTCACATGCATAAAAGTTTATAAAAACAAATATCAATTCAAAATAATTTCATGCATTCAAGGATTAAAACTTAATATCCAAAACAAATCACCAACTAATAATCCAAAACATAAAGGAAAATTGTTCAAAAATCAACAAAAAACAAGGGGGGTTCGGCCACTAGGTGGAATTCGGCCCCAAATGTCTTATTTCAACAAAAAAATAAGTCTATGTCTAAGATTCTAATCTTCCATAAGGGTGGTATCCTCCTGAAAGTCAGAAACCTCCATCTTTGTAGTCTTCGGTTCGTCCACTTGCATGAAGTTTGATTCAAACTTCCTATGACGAGAATGATATTCATCTACAACCTTCTTGGGAGCTCGGCAAACACGGGACCAATGGTCCTTTGAACCACATCGATAGCATATATCTACATCCATGGTTTCAGGTGTTTTGCTCTTATTCTTGAAGTTCGGGGCCTTGGGAGTGAGGTTTGGGCGCTTCTGGGCTTTGTTTCCTCCTTTGGATGGGCCTTGACTCTGTTGACCTTGGTGGGATGGCTTCTGGCCGCCTTTACCATGCCTCTTTTGGCGTTTTGGGTGCTAATTATTGCTATGATGTGCTTCATGCACAGCAGTAGCCCCAGTAGGTCGAGCTTGATGATTCTTCATCAACAGCTGGTTCTGCTTTTCAGCAATAAATAAAACAGAGATCAAATCTGAGAACTTGGTGAACTTCTGAGCTCTATATTATTGCTGCAGGACAATATTAGAAGCAGAGAAGGTCGAATAAGTCTTCTCCAGAAGATCTTCTTCTGTCAAAGTTTCATTGCAAAACTTAAGAAGTGATCGGATTCGACAAACTTTAGAATTATATTCATTCACAGACTTAAAGTCTTGGAAGAGCAAGTGCTGCCAGTTGTGTCTTGCTTCAGGCAAGAATATGTCCTTTTGGTGATCAAAATGATCAGCCAAAGCGACCCATAATGCACGTGGATCCTCCTCAACAAGATACTCAGTTTGCAGAGCGTTATGGATATGTCTTCGGATGAAGATCATAGCAGTAGCTTTTTCAGCTTCTCCAACAGGTTCATCTGTTGCTTCTTCAATGGCAGGATGCAAGTTCTTTGCAATGAGGTAGAGCTTCACATCTTAAACCCACTTGAGGTAGTTCCTTCCAGATACCTCCAAAGTTGTGAAGTCAAGTTTGTTCAAATTTGACATGTTCCGATCACAGAATAGATGGACAAGATGTGGTTAGTGTAATGGAGAAAGAATCAATCCATTCACATAGGAGTAGAACATACAGGTTCTAATAGACATGTATTGGTTTAATTTTGCATGAAAAACTTCGGGTTTTCATGGGTGATATGTTTAAGTGAAACTTCAGGTTTTCAAACAAGGCATATTTATAAGAAACTTTAGGTTTCAAAAATAATTATGAACTTCATGTTCATATATTCCTGCAGGCAAACACAAATATATATGCAAGCAAATATGCAACAAGTATATGCAAAAATATAACTTTTAGGTGTATAATTATAATTGAATTATAATTTATTTGGACTTCGGGCCAAATTAAAGTGTGGGTAAAAAAATATAAAACCCTATTAGGTCTAAAATAATTAGGCGAATAAAATTCGGGACCCAAAAAAAATATGAAGCCACGGGTGGCTAAAAAAATTGGTCCGTGAGACATAGACCCAAAAATTGGGCTAGGGAGAGTCTCGGGTGGGGCTGCAGGCCCATGGGAAAAAACTGGGCTGCTGTAGGCAGCAAAAAAAATTCTCTTTTTTCTTCGCGGGCTGCTTCAGGCAAGCCCAAAGAAAATTTTATTTTATTTTAGTTTTTTTTTTGGGCTGTGGAAAAAACAGTTGGGCCAAAAACAGGAGGTCCTAAATTTTTTTTATTTTTTATTTTTTTATTTTTTTTCTCACACGGGCTGGGCCGTGACAACACACAGTAGCAGCAAGCCCAACAGGGCGCTGATGCAGGCTGAAATATGGAGCCCCATAGACCGCGAGTCAAGGGGGTTCAAGACACCCCAATGACGTTGGGTGTCGGAGTGCGGCAGGGTGGACGTCGGCATCGCTTCAGGCGACTGTCCTCCGGGGGTTTATGGCACGACGGAGCTCGGGGAACCAACTGGGAACGGAGATTGGAGAAATCTCGAAGTGATATCAAAACCCTAGAATTTCAATTGTTATTTCAAAGAAAAAAAATCGAATTTCAGACAAGAACTCGTCGAGGACGACTGCAGGTCGTCGGGGGTAGTTGGGCATGGCTACAGGCCATGTTGTTCGACGATTGCATGGGTGGCGACGCCTTCTGGGCATCGGGTCTCTGTGTTGGGCCTGGAGCCGTAGCTCCAGGATGGGTTCCCGGCTCAGGAAAGCATAGGGGTGGCCCATCTTGGGCACTGGTTTTCTAGGAAGAAAGAGGGCTGCATGCTCTCGATTTTGGGTGAAAGACCCCATCTGCAGGATGGTGGTCATGGGTTTGAAAGAACCCTAGGTTCCCAAAATTGTTTTATATATTTTTTTCAATTCAAATTTTGATATATAATTCAATTCAATATATATTTCAATGAATCACAGATGTAATTTGATGCATATGCAAAATAATATTTTCAATGCATATACATACGTATGATTCAATTCATGACAAATATCAAATTCACATAATTGAACAATTATGGTTATGAGGCATACACAATTTATGTAGAATCTAAAATATGTAAAACGTAAAGTTAGGTCATGCATCATGGTGAATGTTCATGCTATCAGGGCTGCAAAATATCGAGTTAAAAACTGTTGTTTTGAAAGAACCTGATTGTGTGATGATATGTATGAACTGGTTTGATGCAGAAAAATTTCCTCCAATGTCAGATTCCTAAGCGCAGCGATAGGAGTGTGCTGATAATGTGTTGTGGTCTATTTTTATCTGACAAAGGAATAGGGCCGGCGACAAAGGGAGAGAGGGAAGAGAGATGTATGTTTGTAGAGTTGTAGGGGAATTGTGTATGTTTCCCTCCTACATTGCACCTTTATTTATAATAATAATAATAAGAGAAGGATATTCCTTGTTCTCCAAAGAATATGAGATGCAATAGGAGAGAATAAACCCTAATCAAATCTAATTTAGGATTTACACAATCACACTTAAACTAGGAATGTTTACAACAATATATATATATATATATATATATATATATATATATATATAAAATTAAACTTAGAAAATCTAGAAAAGGAGGTAATATATTTTTATATGGTACAATACTATTGTTTTATTTCTTTCCAGAATTATTTTGGTAAACTTCTCATAATTTGAATGATTTATAATGTTTGGTTTTTCTATACTTAGTTTACGCGGAAGAGAGTTCTAATGTAGAAAACCTTACTGAAAACATCATTAACATAACTTTTAAAGGCAATAGATCAAGCCAATAGATCAAGCCAAATTTCCAATACAATTTTCCCATGATGATCAATGAAAATTGAAGAATTTTGTAAAATGAATAACATGCAAGCTTTGAGTTTCATTGACAAGGTTTTAACTTCTGAAAAAGGTTTCACAACCTTGAAAAGAAAAACTCTTTCATTTTGCATATCCTTACACATTTGATATTTTGTAGTAGACTAGTAATGTATTGGTGCTTTTTATTAGGCTCTTATTTTGGAGTGTAGATGTAGTACTTAACGAGAAATGTGCTTTTATGTTTTGAAGTAATATTTATTTGGCGATGTGGTATGTGCTAATTTAAGGGGGAAAAAAAATTCTTAACATAGCACATTTGCTGCAAAAGGAATAAGACAGTTGTGGTGCCAAAATAAATAGAAACCTTAACTAGCCGTTAGTGATTCAAGCATAACGGCTACTAGTATATTTAGAAACTTTGCATCTGTGCTTCTGTTCTCCAAAGGTCTTCTGCAGGTTCATCATCTGCAGGATGAATTCAAGCTTGTTAGCAGCTTAATTCTCAACAGTAAGTGTAGTAAAGTGTAATTTTTGTGAGACTTGTGGGTAATAAAGGGAATAACCCTTTTTATATAGAAAAATAAATACACAAAGTTAGATTGAAATTTCTATTACAACCCAAACCTATACAAGAAAAAATGGGTGATGTTATATGCACACTTCTTTTTACCTTCTATACATTTTTCTTGATTATCGACCGTCAAGTTAAATGAATTGAAGACAGTCAAAATTAAAATAAAAATTAATAGAAAGTGCACGAAAGATAAAATAGAGTGTGGATAACACCACCTTAAAATACAAGCATTACTAGCAGCAATCGGAATAGTGTCCTTAAAGTAAGCTCCATTACCTGAGTTGATTGTTCAACTCCAATTATAGCGTTGGCCAGTGATTTGCCTCTCAACACCTTTTTAATAATTAATTTGGAGTAGGATTATCTCTCCTTCAGTTTCTCTTGCTTTCTCTTCCTTCTCCAACTTGCCTTTTTATCTTTCTCTCTTTATAAAAAAGTCGACACAATATATTAACGTGGCTTAATCATGACTACTTAAATAGGAGGGAACTGAAGGAAGGAGAATTTAGAGAGGAGAGAATCATACTCCAATTACTTTACCATTGACAATATGACAAGGGTAATGCTAATGACCATCTATGTAAACAATATTTTGTAAATTATATAACGTAGTTGTTGATGATTAGATTATTACTTAAGTGTTAAACTGTTAATTAACGTATTTTATTTTCTATTGGTGACACATCACATGCAAATGTAATCTAAAAAGTTAATCTATTTTGCATTACTCACATGACAATGTATCAAATTAAAGAAATCAACTCAGTATCAGATCGGGTATTCTTCCCATAGAGCCTCGAGTCTCATTCTCCAAAGTCACCACCTTGATGCTCTTCATTGTTGTTATGTATACTATGCACTTAATCTGCTAATTGCCCAGTGAATAAGTATGAACAGCAGTTCCCTAAAGAAAATAACGGGAGGTCATGGGTTCAACAATTTGTAAGCTGTGAGTCTACTTGATCGTGACCACGAGTAGAGTATAATTCCCAACTAACCTCCTTCAAATCTAAAAAGAACGGAGAACTATGGTTCGCCTCCCCTCTCTCTTTTTAATGAAAGATATACCCGTGTTATTCAAATTACAAGGCGAGCAACATAAAAAAAAAAGAAAAAAAAAATTCTTTAGTTGATGGTTATGGTCACACCCTTATTTATTTTTCCATTCCTTGGTTTTTTTCTCTATACGTGGAGGTGATTTGTCAACTCAGATAGGTGTTTGAATCTCCTTGAATGTCAACGGCCTATACGTTATTATCACCGATGGTCTTATAAGGCATTCGATCCAAATGGGTTTTTTGAGTCTTGACTCTCTCCGACTCGACAGTCAGTATATATACATATATCACAAGAAATGCGACTTTGAATTTCAATACAATCATCGCCGACTACGAAAAGTCTGCTTTGTTTTTTTCTCTCTTTTTCTTTTTTCTAACAAGTCACTTAGTACTAAGGTTTAGTTGTATTTATATTCACTTGTAAGTAAGAGGTCTTAAGTTTGATTCTCATTAAAGACGAAATTTGAATCATATTATTGCTAAACCATTGTGAGGTTAAGCCTATCTCCTCCCCCTTAATTTAGATAATATTATTTGTTAAAATAAAAAATATAAAAAAAAACCAATTTTGTGGATTCCGTTATGTGGCTAATAAGAGAAGGTTTTATTTTTTAATTTATTATTTATTATTATTATTATTATTAATGCTAGAGAGGTTAAATTTTTAAATCAAATTTTGGTATACCAAATAATGTGTTTGTTGATGATTGGATCATTTGGTTTATCCTCAATGAAAGCGCTAAATAAGCAAGCTACCTTATGTAAGTAAAACTACCAAAAGATAACGTCAAATAAAAAAAATATAAAATATATACAAGTGATTCCGCTAGCCAAATCACACTAATATGCGATTCATTTGGACCATATTTTCTAGTAGCATCCTCATGTTCATTGGTATACCATCCCAATAGGCTAGCAGAGAGAACGAGGAAAGGGCCCGACAATCATACTACCGCGATAAAAAAACCATGTTCCCCTCAAATAAATACGCACCATAAACTAGGTGCTTTAGGTGTGTGTTGACTTTGCGCCCTCATGTCATGTAATGTCGTATATATTTTGATGAGTCGATTTGATAATATATATATATATATATTTCATCATATTCTTAGTATATTTTGGCATTTATTTTGGTGAGATTTTGATATTTTGAATTATATTTTTAAGGTAGGACATAAGAATCTCTCTTGAGCAAAAAGTGACCAAACAGATGAATTTTGGAGCAATTCCAATCGGAGGGTGTTCGCGAGTCTTTCAACTTGTTCATGTTAAAGTTTCATACTTTTATGTTGAGCTGTTAATTTATGACGAATAAATAAATGACCAATAAGCAAAGTTGGCAAAGTGATGTTTCAGGCAAGGAACAAAATGCCGATAATATCGGCGATATTTCGCCGATATTATCGGTTTTTCACGGTATCGATATTTTAATTACTATCCAAATGGTTTTCGTCAAAATATCACGATATTATCGATATTATCAATAATATCGCGATATTTCCGAAACTATCACGATATTTTCGAAATTTGCTAATCGGAGAAGAACGCCGGAGCTTCTACAGCTCCGGCCAACTGTAAAAGGGCACCCTAGACTCCGATCTAAGTATAAAACTGAAATACAAGACGAGAGGAATGTTTTTATAATTTTCGTTCGCCGTGAAACGGTCGGAGGTGGTCGGAAAGCTCATCTACACTGACAGCTATCGCCTGATCTGGGTGTGCCTTCCCCCGGGTCGATCTCCTTCTAAAACCTTGTTAAAAAACCAGATAATAAAACTTAGTAAATCTTGATTCTCAACCACATCAGACAACATCGAAGATCAATTTTGGGCTTACCTAACCGGAGAAGGATCAAGAGAACTCGCCGGAGAGTTCCTGGGTTCCACTGTCCTAGCTGCACCGAGAGTAAGGGATAGAGAGACGAGGTTTAGATGGTGATGATGATGCTGTTGACGGACGGAGTACTACGAAGGGCGTAAAGGGCGCCGATGGGGGTAGAGGTCACGGGAGATTGAGACGGCGCCGACGAGGCGGAAGACGCGGACGATGAGGAAGGCAAGGGAGGAGCAGAAGGCCATGTGGGAAAAGGATCGAGAGACCTCTGTGTGTGTCTGTGGGAGAATGGAGAGGAAAAATAGAGAAGGATCATGTGGGAGAAGGGAGAGGAAGAAGAGAGAAGGATCCAGAGACCTCAATCTCTGCGTGCGTGTGTTATGCGTGTGTGATCTGTGTGTGCGTGTGTGATCTGTGTGTGCGTGTGTGGTGGCATGTGAGTGGCTATGCGTGTGTGTGTGTGTGTGCGTGTGTGGTGGCGTGTGAGTGGCTGTGCGTGTGTGTGTGTGCGCGTGTGTGGGTGGCGTGAGAAAAAGTTTTTCATCCAAATAATTCAACTTTTACAGCCTTTTCAGCCTAACAGCTTGTACAGCCTTTATAGCCTTTACAGCCTTTACATTATAGCTTGTACAATTTTTGACAAGAAAAAAATAATGGTCTGTATCTGGCAAGTTTTATAACTTGTACAGTTTTTGACAAGACAAAAATAATGGTGGTTTCATGCATCAAGATTCAAAACCGTGTGCCACGCGTGATATTCTTTCACATTCTCAGGGGTTCAACTTTTACAGCCTTTACATTACAGCTTGTACAATTTTTGATAAGACAAAAATAATAGTCTGTATCTGGCAAGTTTTATAACTTGTACAATTTTTGACAAGACAAAAATAATGGTGTTTCATGCATCAAGATTCAAAACCGTGTGCCACGAGTGATATTCTTTCACATTCTCAGGGGTTCAACTTTTACAGCCTTTACATTACAGCTTGTACAATTTTTGACAAGACAAAAATAATAGTCTGTATCTGGCAAGTTTTATAACTTGTACAGTTTTTGACAAGACAAAAATAATGGTGGTTTCATGCATCAAAATTCAAAACCGTGTGCCACGAGTGATATTCTTTCACATTCTCAGGGGTAAAGTATCAGATGATCACACATTTTTTGACCCTTCGAAAATTGAAAAACCGCTGTTACACCTTTTCGTTTCTTCTTCTTCCCTTAGCCCTTTCAGAGCCATTCCACATCCATTCCAAAGCCATTTCAGAGCTTCAAACTGAATAAATGGATCTGCAGCTCGTGCCACTCCAAATTAAATGCTAAATACCTTATGTCTCTCTCATTTATTCACATACGGCAAGCTGCGGATGATTGTCGAGGTTTTGCTGCTACGTACGACATCGAAAGTTCCAGATTTGTTACATTTGCGTAATTTTTATTTTATTGTTGCTCCACGCAGATTCTATTTGGCCTTTACACAAAGGGTTCCATATTTAAGGTAAGTTTACGAACTTATATTTATATTATTGTAATTTATACTTGCATGTTAATTTTTTGAAGTAATTAAGTAATGTTGTATAATTATTCCCTAGAATAATTTTAATATGTTTAATGTTATTTATTATTTTATTATCAAATTGGATTATTATTCATTAATATTAGGTTTTATTATTCCATATTATTTTTATAATTACTTAAATTTTTACAATCATTTTCTTTACTTCCTATTTAATACTTTCTATTTAATTCTTCTATAGAATAACTTTACTTCCTATTTAATATGTTTCCGTCACTAAACTCATTGTCACTACTATATTTTTTGGCCAAAAAATAATTGCCTAATTTTCATGAAAAATAAATATAGGTACATTTAAGATGTCCAGTGGAGCTAAACGTGATCCAGCTTGGGAACATGGAGACCCAATAGACGGAAACAAACATGGCACAATTTGCAAATATTGTGGTCGGGTAATGAAGAGTGGCGGAGTGACACGACTTAAGTACCATCTTAGTGGATTAGATCCAGTAAAAAATGTCCAACGATGCGATAATGTTCCCCAAGAAGTGAAGGCATTCATCAGCACATTATTAAAAAATAAAAAACAGCAAAAGGAAAAGATAACACATGGAATGGAAAATATTTGAGCTGAGCTACGAGGAGTAGTCATTGGCCAAGCGGTTGACAGTGGTGATGATGACGATGAGGACGAATGTGATGATGACATGGGACCTGAAGAACGACGCAGTTTGAAACAAGCATTACGTGCCTCCAAACAGTCAGCATGGGAAAGAGAACACCTTCATAAAATTCCTAATAGAGCACAAGGTTCCGGGACAAGTGGTGGTGCACAAATGAGACAGGGAGGCAGTCTTAGAGAATCATAACCAACATCACCAATAGCCCTAAGTTTATATAAGTCATCCAAAGCACGTCAAAAGAGTGTTTGGAGCTATTTCACTAGAGGTAATGTGAATGAGGGAATGGGGCGTCTAATTAGCAAGTTCTTTATCTATGACAATGTCCCTGCTGAGAAGGCATCATCATATTATTTCAAAAATATGGTATTGGGATGTCAACAGGCCGGTGTTGGAGTACAACCTCCCACTCCCTATGAGGTAAGAACCAAATATTTGGAAATGGAGTATAAAGACATTGGCGACTATGTTAACAAGTTGAGGTCAAAGTGGGAAACTAATGGTTGCACAATCATGTGTGACGGATGGACTGGCCCGACCAGATTGTCTATCATAAACTTCATGGTATACTCCAAGGGAAAGACAATTTTTTTGAAGTCTGTTGATGCTTCAGACCATATAAAGAACTACAAGTATATTTACAAATTATTGAGGGATGTAATCATGGAGGTGGGAGAGAATAATGTTGTCCAAGTCGTGACCGACAATGGTTCTGCATTTGTCAAAGCTGGAAAAAAGTTAATGAAGCATCATAATGTGTTTTGGACATCATGTGCAGCACATTGTATTGATCTCATGTTTGAGGCAATGGGGAAGAGAGAGAATATTGCTACTGTGGTAAAAAGAGCTAGAACGATCACAAATTATATTTACAATCACGGTTGGTTGTTGGCAAAGATGCGTGAATTTTGCAAAGGAGAAATTATTCGCCCAGCTACCACTCAATTTGCCACCAACTATATTGCATTAGACAGCCTAGTTAAGAAGAAAGCAGGGTTGAAGCAACTATTCACTAGTGACGATTGGGCCAACCACAATTTGAGCCGCTCAAATGCAGGTCGTATGGTGGAATGTATAGTGCTTGATCATGCTTTTTGGACTCAATCAGAGCATGTGTGCCAAGTGTTTGAACCTCTTTACAAAGTTTTACGGATCGTTGACATAGAAGTGTATCCTACTATGGGGGCAATATATGAGTTGATGCGTGTAGTGAAGGATGAATTGGAAAGAAAACATGGTGCAAGGTGGGTCATAAAGATAATTGAAGACCGATGGTATAAAACATTATACCACGATTTGCATGCAGCAGGTATAAATTATGTCATAATTTGCAATTCATTTCTTTAGTTGCATAAGTATTATTTCTCTTATTAGAGTATGTGTTTCTTTGAACAGCATATTATTTGAATCCTCGATACCAATACAGACCCGGTGTTGGAGATGATGGTACCCTTATACGTGCTGTACATAATGTATACTTTAAATTAGACCCTGCATCACCAGCAGTTGGCCAATTCGGAAATGAGGTACACAATTACTTAAATTATAATAATTACTTTGTTGGATTAAACTAACACGATTTATTGAATTTAGCTAACATGGTTTAAAGATGCAAGAAGAACTTTTGGAGAACCAACATCAGTTGCTGCTCAAACAAAAATGTCTCCTAGTGAGTGTAAACATATTTCACTATAAGTTTATAATAGAATTTGTTGGAGTTATTAGGCTTATCAACATTGTTTTTCATTGTAGCTGAATGGTGGATCATGTATGGGACCGATGCACCAACTGTGAGAAAGTTAGCAATCAAGGTATTATCATAAACAACTTCCTCATCTGCTTGTGAAAGAAATTGGAGCACATTTGCACTCATACACACAAAGCAAAGAAATAGGTTGGCTCATAGTAGGTTGGAAAAATTAGTTTATTGCTACTACAACATGAAGCTTCAAATTCGAGATAAGGAAGCAGAAACAGATCATGTCGACCATGGTGACCCACTAGATGTGTTTGATATTGTTGTTGAAGATGATGATACAGAGGGTAACCAACTTTATCAATGGATTAGACCTCTTCATTTAGATGATGATGAAGGCAACCCAGCTCCCAGAGTTACTGAAGAAGCACGTAATGAAGGGATAAATGTAGAAAGAGTATTAGAGAAGGAGGTGAGATCTAGCAGCGCTGACTCTTTGGAAGAACTTTTGCGCCCAAGACCAAGAAACACTGGAATTCCACCTTCTTCCAATCCTACACAACCACAACATCGTGCTGATACTAATGATAGCTCTAGTACAAGATCAGGAGACTCACCTACCACCGGAGGTGGGAATGATGAAGGATATAGTGGAGCTGGAGGTAGTGGTGGTGGATATGGAAACTATTATGGACCACCTCCCGGATTTATGAGCCCCTTCACTGGTGAGGCAAACTTCACGCATGCAACACAGGATGATGACTATGGTAGTAGGCGGGCAGGACCAGGAATTGGTGCCATAGGGAAGGACTATACTCGTAGAGAAAGAGGCAAAGGGATTTTGTCAAGTCAAGAAGATGACTCGTTATCTAGAACTTCGGACTCTATTAGAGTGGGAAGTAGTAACTATGGTTATACTCATAACCAACCATTTCCCTACCCTTCATATCCCATTCCTGTTAGGATGGAATCGAGCGACTCATGGAAAGAATCCGAGACTCAATCTTCAAATGATTTTGCTTATGGACAACGTCAACCAATCTCGGATCCATATGGGTGGCATGTTAACAATTACATGCAAAACTATTTTGGGGATTTATCATTTGATAACTACTCTTCACAATACACTCACTCTACACATAGAGATGATGAAGATAGTGAAAAATTTGAACCTCATAGGAACTCTATGTGGTACTAAGTCACTCATGTATCGTACCATGCAATGTATAAAGTGTAAAATATTGTACTAATTCATTATATACAAATGATTATGGTGTGTTTAAACTTCTTTCATTAATTACTACATATTTTCTACACTCACAATGTTTGTCAGCTCGCTATATAATCAACTTGATAATGTTAAATCCATCATGCAATGCATTTCCTTCCAATTTTTTGTGATAAACTAATAGATAATTGACTAAATAAACATCCTGCAAAGTTTCAATAAAAATTTCCAAGTTTTTCTTACAATTTCCGTGGTTTCCATATAATTTTTATCGATATCGATATTATCCCGATATTTCCATCGATATTTCCGTGTTTTCGAACTACCGATATTACCGATATTTAATACCTTGGTTTCAGGTTATTTGGGCTTTTTGGTGTCTAAGATGGCATTTTCTGGTGATGGGCCCTTCTACAAAGATGTTTAGGACAACTCAAACTTTAAAAAGAGACCTCTTGTGCCAATTATGGAGCTGATTAGACCCATAAACGTGGCAGATTTGTGGTTGGGCTGATTGTCCACATTAGTGTCTCATAATTTATTTTGTTTCCTAGTTTTTGAAAGACGTTTTCTAAGAAGGATTTGTATTAGTTTAAATAAGGCACAACTAGCCATTAGGGTTCTATGCGCACTACTATGGAGAACTAGACATAGAGAGCTTTTACGATTCAACTTCATTTTACAAGGTGTTCTCTATCATTTTCATAATAATATTTTGGTTTTTAATTATGATTATGCGTAACTAATTCATTTTCCTAGGACGAGGCCACGAGCCTTAACATGAATATGTAGTCTTTACTAAATTGCTTATGATGTTATGCATGTATACTTTGAATTATTAATTACTACTTTTAAATTATCTATATGTCTTAATGATTGGTCACCATTAGGATGTTTAGACGAGTAATTAGATGCAATTCGGTCAGAATATCACCGGAAGATTGAGTACGGCTTCTTGTGATTGATAATTGTTATTTCACTTAAGACAAATGTCATGCTCTTAAGGGTCGCATGATTTTTCAAAAGGTTTTCACAAAGCATAATAAGTCATGCATATTTACATTTGATCTGAATGCGACAAATGAATTGCATGTTTAATATGCGTTCTATCTTGAATGTCACAAGTAGAATATGCATCAGGAAAACCTAACCTTGAAAGTTCCGTGTGTAATTCGTAAGTGAATGGTAAAACTACATAGTATTATTAAGGGGATTGCGGAACCCTAGTGTCTTTTTATCGTTGGTTCAAAATCGTGTGTTTTACAATTTGTTTCTTAAATTTGCTTTCTTGCATTGTTTTTATTAAAATTGTTTTTTTATTATTTTAAATTACAAAATCAATTTTTCTAAACTTTGTTTTAAATAATTAATTAAGATTTGGTTTCAACATAACTTATTTTATATAATTTCTGCAGAGAATGACATTGCATGAGCATTCTATAACTATCTAGTACTCTTGCAAGTATTTTAAGTGTTTTATTCCTGCTTTTGCAGATGGTAAAAATCATATCATAATTGTAGTCCTAATTTCATTAGAAGTGTGATTGTGGAAGTCCTAGTAGGTTATATGTATGATTCTACAAATATCTAATTGTATACTTGGAGAGCAAAAAGGATTCTCTCTCCCTTGTTAGTAAAAATAAATACACAAGACATAAGGAATATGACACACAGAACTCCTCAATTGCGAGTTTCGTTTGCAGATTCAGACTTTACATTACAGTTTTCGTTTTATTAGAGTCAAATTAGTTACATTTAATATTAGCTTCTGGTGTTGTAGTTTTAGAATGAGTACTAGACTTTGTTTGGAAGTGCTTTTAGAATACAGGAAAATGCTTTTGGTGAAAATATTTTTAAACCAATTCTTAGTAAAGTGGATCCTGGAAAAGCAATTGAAATGGTTGCTGCAAGAATTACATATCTAGTCACTACTAGAAATTTTGACTTTACCAACAAAATTAGTTCGTCGGCAAAAGTCAAAATTTGTCGGCAAAGATCCTTTCCGGACAAAAAAATTTGTCGGCCATTTTGTCTCCCAAAGCATGTCGCGTAAAAGTTTTTCCGACGAATTTTGATACGTCATCGGCTAAGGTTGAACTTTTCTCGACAAACTCTTTTTTGTCGGCATTTCTATTGTTCCCGACAAATATTTTCGTCAAGACAAGGCTTTTAAGCCGACAAAAAATATTGTCCAGCCAACAAAATGTGTTCATCACCGTGATTATTTCGTCGGCACAGTCTTCTCTCTCCCGAAAAAAATGGTTTCGTCGGGAGACATTTAATTTATAACAAAAATAATAAATGCTTTAATGCTCATATATATATATATATATATATATATATATATATATGCATATCAAAATACAATACTCAATTGTTACGAAATAATACTTTATTGATTGATAAATTCTGAATGTACATCTAGACGCTGAATGTGAAAATATACAAATGGAAAAGAATGTCCAAGCAATCTAGAAACATAGGAACAATAAGATTTGCATCGAAAAAGGACAACCCTTCATTCAGCCGAGCCATCTGCACAAGTAGAAGTAGAAAGTATTAATATACAAAAACTAAATAAAGCACAATAGCATGCAGTTGCAGCAATTTATAAACCAAGTAACCTAAACTTAATTCTGCAATGAGTGATACCAAAATCCAGCCGTACATAGAAATAAAAGGAGCATGGAGAATGTGAACTAGCTATGTAACTCATAGCTACTAGACATGGCCAAACGTAGCATGTTAGATCTGCCAAGAAAAACAAAGGAATTAGAAACATAAGGGAATTGCAAGATTGCACCACTTGCGTTACACAATGAAAACTATCTTGCAAAATTAACTTACTTAGATTTTGCAAACAACATTTTGAATGGTCCAACAACACCTGAAACTATAGCCATACAAGAGTATTAATGTCACTTGAATCACAAGATTCACAACCAATAATTTAAATCATGATTACCACTAGAAGCAGTACACCAGCAGTACAACATGTAAATTTCACTAATTAAAATCCTACGAGTGGCCTCGAGTAAAAAATTCACCTGTCAAGTTCCGAGTGGCCATACAAGACAACTTGAAAACCAGCATGATGTCTTCAATCCAAGTCCTCGAAGCTAAAACAAAGTCTAAACAACAACCTAGACTTTAGTTGATAAGAACCCTCCATGCATTCTTAGTTTTTAAAGTTTGGAAAAGCTTTAGCTTCAAGAACACAGAATTCATACAACCATTCTAAACAAGATACAAACCACCACGCTTTTAGCTGTAGCCTCATCTCAAGGCCTGGGAAGAAGTATATACCTCTGAAACTATAAGAAAGGTCTGGCACTAACTAGATGGTGGAAACTCATAGCTAATTGTTCAAATGAAAATATAGAAAATTTGTGCTGACTATGAACACGATTCCCTGCAAGAAAACGTTTGAAGTTTGAAGTGTGAAGTCTGAAGAGAGACAAAAAGCCTCTGATGGAAGCCCAACTACCGGTTAATGAGGCAAAAACAGCTACATGTGAACAATTGCAACATTTACCAAGTTCAGATGTTATTCCAACAATCCAAAAATAAGTCCAGGCACCATAAAGTAACAATTCAAAATGAAAGTAAATCAGGAGAAGATAAACTCTCCTTGCAGTAATGCCTAAAAAAATTGCTCTACTGTTATAATTAGGTGGAAGCGTTAAAGCTGATCTTCTCAAAATTGTTACTCGTACAGAATATAATACAACCTTTTAGTTAAAGGTGATCCTAATTTCAATTGGTTACATAGAGGAATTGATTGATGTGCTGTAAAGACTCATAATCGATTCTAACTATATAAACATAACTCAATTTTGATTGTAGTTTCCCATAAATCAAAGTTAAAAGTAATTAAAATTTAGAAAGTGGATTAATCATCCTCAAACCCAGGCAACCCAGAAGAACCAAACCTAACTGAGATTCTCAACCAAATTCATTACCTAAAATTCCTCAAAATTACAGTGGTAGAACAAATCTAAGAAAAGCACCATAAAGTTGAGACTAAACAAAAAGCTAAGGGGAAAGAATAGGGTATATAGAGATTGAGAACATACCCAAAGTTTTATAGAACGAAATGCAGAGAAGCACCCTGCATTGGAGATTTCAAGGCTAGAATGGCTGGCACTTAGATGGTGACGGAGAGAAGAGCACGGTGATGCGACCAGACGAATTGACGGCAATGGCGAGTATACGGAGCGACGACGATGACGAGCATACGGGGCGACGACAATCAGATGAAGATAGATCGACGGAGAGTAGAACGTTACGATGTCAGATAGAAAGGGAGAGTGCGGCTATCCACAATTAGTATTAGGGTTGAATGAAATTTTCTCTTTTTATTTTAACAAAAAAATACAACGGTTATAGATTTAAAGGAGGAACTTATCTAAAAAAGATCAAGAAGCGGGTGAATCAAAAGACCAAAAACGAGAAGGCGCCAGAACGATTCAGTCCGCGCCCTTCTTTTGATTGTCAGTGACGACAAAACTTACATGCTTTTCCGACTATCAGTTTATTCGTCGGTATAAATATTTTTTGCCGATGAATTTATCGTCGGTACAGGTTCAACGATTATGAGCCTACAAATTAAAATTTTCGTCGGGAGAGGACTCTTGTGCCAACAAAATTTTGCTTTGTCGGCTTAAAATTTGTTGGCAAAATAATATTTTCTAGTAGTGAGTGCTTCTTCCAAAAAGCACTTGAAATGCTTTCGGAATTTAAAATTAATTCCACCAAAAGCGTTTTTAGTCATTTTAAAAGCACTTCCAAACGAGCCCTTATACGTGTAAATTTGGTTTGGGTTTAGGATTTTCTAGTGCTTTTTGGATTGTGGATTACAAAACTCGAGATGTAAACCGTAAGCCATAAGCGATTAACTTGATTCGAAATATGTTCTAGTTGAAAATGAGAAAAGGTGAGACTAATTTGACTGTAATAAAAATAAAATTCGAATGCAGAGTGAATTTGTAAAACTGCAGTGTAGATTGCAGAGAATGAAGGTGGTTGACATTATTGTTGTGAAAATAGGAATTAATTACATATACATCCCTTGAGGTTTTTTGTGTTTTCACAAAACCCCCTCAAGTTTTGAACATATCTTAAACAGTAGGTAAATTTAATTTGTATGAACACATTTTGTATTTTGGTCATTTGGGATACAGAGAAATACCAAGACAACGACAGTTCTTCCACTCCTCATAATGTGATCTAAGAACTTCCCTTGCTTTGCCTTTCAAGTATGGAGGACAGTCAAATTGGATCAAAGTGCAAAGCTTAGCAACAGCTCCAACCTCCAACATCTCCTGAAGCACCAAGTTGGTTCCTGAGTACTTGCATATCATAGAAAGGATCAAAACTGCTCGGTCATCAGCTGCTGGAGAAACCCTAAGGAGTCTCTTTGAAACAACAGAGATGCCTCCTTTATGACTAACAAACTGAGCTCTCCCATCAGCACAAGAACACAAATGAAATAATATACCAAAAATGAGCTCCGTTGTTCTCTTTTCCGGTGCACCAAATTCAAGCTCAATGAGCTCGTGAACAGCCCCAGCTTCGACCATCTTGATTCGATTTCTTCCCCAAGGACAAGCGTCCAACATGACATGTAGAGCTGCATTCATCCCTTGTTTTGAGACCCCATTTCTCAAAACCCCAACAAGTTTCTTAAAAAAATCAGGGTTTAGGGTTTCTAGCACGCATGAGTTTGACTTATGGATGATATATTTTAGGACCAACACCACATACGTACTCACCGTGATTTGATTCTCCATTTCGCAACCAAAAACCCAAGTCAACGAATCGATGATCTGATCGTTTTCCATAAGGTGACGGTTTAATTCTTCGGAGGAAATCCGAACAAAGTGAAGTATGCTAAGGGCTTCTTCTAGGCCATCCACCTGGTCGTTCTTGTAACATCTGTTTGTAATGAATAACAACATGGCATTAGCCACGCCGGCTTCCACCATGTACTTCCTATTCCCTTCGTTTTCAACCGCGAGGAGCTCCAACTTTCTGATAATCTTCAGCTGGAGCTGAGGGTGCCAGAAGTCCTTGAGAAGCTTGATGACTTGAGCTTTGTTGAGCGGTGTTTTCGGAGTTGGTATTTGATCAATGCCGTAGGGGGCATTCTCAGTGCACCATGCCCGAATTAAGCGGTGCAACGTGTGGTTAGGCGTTAGTTCGGAGTCTTTCTGGAGTGGCTGTTTGGTGACGGGACATGTGATGTTCTTGCTCTGGAATAGCCAGTGCTCGATGCTCTCCCGGTCGTACGTGATGCCTGTAATGGCCGTCACAGGGTCCTTCATGATCTGAAGAGATATTGGGCAGATGAAATACTGAGGAACTTCTATGTCATCCATGAGAAAAAAGTGGTTGTATGTTTAACAAATGATAAAATTTGATGGAGGGGATGAGAACTAAGAAGCTGGATATTGGATTAAATGATGAAGATATTGACACATTGAGTGTGGAAGGAGGGAAGTTTTGTCCTTGTGGGAGGTGGTAAGAGTATGCGGCTACATATTTGACCAAGGTGATGAGAGAGAGAGTGAGTAGTTTCTTTATTCATGGAGTCGACATATATATATGCGTGTGTGTGTATGTATGGAGTGTGATTGGGACCATTGTTCTAGCTAGAAGGTAATACTAGTCCATTCCAAGGCCACAGTATTGAGTGGTCAAAAGGAAGAAATTTGTGGCCAGATGCTCATTAAAAGGAATACGGAATGTTTTTTGGCACAATGTTTAGGAGACTTTAAAATATGGAACTCCTTATAAATTTTTTGACATCTCATGTTTTTTGGTACAATATTTCATAATATTGAGAAGAGAATTAACATTAAATTGTGAGAAGTGTGATTGGGACAATTGTTCTACCTAGAAGGTAATACTAGTCCATTCCAAGGCCACAGTGTTGAGTGGTCAAAAAGGAAGAAATTTGTGACCAGATGCTCATTAAAAGGAATACGGAATGTTTTTGGCACAATGTTTAGGAGACTTTAAAATATGGAACTCGTTACAGACTCTTTGACATCTCATGTTTTTGGTACAATGTTTCATAATATTGAGAAGAGAATTAACATTAAACTGTGAGAAGTGTGATTGGGACAATTGTTCTAGCTAGAAGGTAATACTAGTCCATTCCAAGGCCACAGAGTTGAGTGGTCAAAAGGAAGAAATTTGTGGCCAGATGCTCATTAAAAGGAACACGGAATGTTTTTGGCACAATGTTTAGGAACACGGAATGCTTTTGGCATAATGTTTAGGAGACTTTAAAATATGGAACTCCTTATAGACTCTTTGACATCTCATATTTTTTGCACAATGTTTCATAATATTGATAAGAGAATCACAAAGAATCCCACTTCTGATAGTCTCCTAATGTTGTGTTGGCAAAGCCAACTTCTCGGGCTACGAGCAATGAAGAGCGGACGAGGGGACCCGGGTCGGGGCGCAGCATAACTAAGAGAGCCATTCCATTTAGAGCGAGACAGAATGGGCGGGCACTAACAGTGCAGTGTCCGAGCCAATTGGTTAGATGACTACTTCACTTATTAAATTAGTATTAGCCGCCTGCACGGAAATGAAATGGGACTGATTCTTTTAGATTAAACTCAAAAGCCAAAGTTTGCACAAAGAATAATCTTTAAATTCAAGTTCCAATAATTTAACAACAAAGCAAAGAGCTGGGAATCCGAAATTCGTTTATATTTTTGTTCTGGTGGTTGGGTTGCATTTGAAGGATGATTATGGCTGGAAGGTTCGTGATCGGTACTATTTTGCTTGTTGGGTTTATTTGAATTTGGTGGAACCCAGTAAAAACAGAGACTGAGAGGAAGGGAATGGACAGACAGAGAGAAATGTTAGGGACACTAAATTTGTGAATAAAATTTTGTAAACTAAATAACATAAAAATTGATGATTGAATTATTACTTAAGCGTTAATAAATGTGCTCATTACTATTGGTGACATATCATTTAGTTTGCAAATTTTATCAATAAATTTTTTGTCCCTAACATTATGGGTAAACTTTTACACTAATACCACGTAAAGTTTTGCTATGTGCATATTTATCACCTGAACTTTTAGTTTTTTTATTTATTTACCACCTAGAACTTGCTTGCAATGTACGACCTGTTGTTAAAATCGCTATTAATTGATGATGTGGATCACATAGACTACATCTTGCCTGACGTGGATCCCACTGGTGCACCATTGGGAATGAGAATCCTTTCTGAATTTTCTTTGCAACAATCTTGGGATTCCTCTAATCATGTGCATTCATCGTATACCGTCCGGTCAGAAATCATTTTAAATTTTATATTTAAAATTGAACACAAATAGTACCTGACGAAAACTGACCACACGATTTACGACAAACGGACACGATTAAAAGATCTTCTAGATCCTCACAAAAAAGATCCGAAAATGATCCTCATTCCACTATGACACAAATTAGTTTATTTTCTTAATTTTGATAAAATAAAAAAAAATCAAATAATGGTAGCAGCTCCTGTGTCTACACCCCCTCCTACTCTCCCCCACCAGCTTCCTACTGCATACCCTTCAACTCAACCACATCAGCTGCCCCCTCACTCTCTCATTGCATCAAATTTGTGGAGTATAGGTTGAAGATTTAGAAATCGTGGATCAAGTTTGTAGGTTATTCCACTAAGAATTGTTGGTCTCATATAAAGATAGTAGGAGAACAGGGTGGTAGCGGGGGGAGACGTTGGCTAGCGTAAGTGTTGCTGGTTGATGAGGAAAAATATCATAGGTTTTTTTTATTTTTATATTCATTTATAATATTTTAAGTAATAAATATTTGTTTACAACATGGCATCCACATCAGCCGAAAATTTTAAGCCTATGTTGTACATGTTAACTAACAAAATTTCTAACGGTAAGTGGAACATTGCAATATAATACAAAGTTTAGGTGGTAAAAAATAAAATTAAAAGTTCAGATGGTAAATGCGTGCACCAACAAAAGTCTAGATGGTATTTATGCAAATTCCCCAATAAATAGATTAAAAGGTTAATCTTGGTCACAAAAGGCTTGTACTACAAATTCCTGTAGTGTAGGATCGCATTCCAATCAGTTGGTACACCTCGTGATCGACGTACACATGATAAAGTTAATAAACTTCACATACCGATATGTATAACCCTAATCATACAGATTATGATCATATATATACACCCTGTTAGCCGATCATTATGTGTATATAAGCTTGTTACTAATATTATATTTTATAATATAATATGAAGATTTATAAAACCGAATTTTTGTGTCTAATACAAGGGACAAAGATTCGCACAAAATCTCACTGTTTGGAACCCAAGAACTAGGCACTTCAGACCACTCAATCCCTCTTAACTCATTTAGCTAGCCTGCCTCACACAAACCAAGAACTCTGATTTCTCTTTCATCCAACCCAAAAGCTTGAATTTCCTGATTTTTGGACTCCGAGCACTAAGAACCCAAGAAGATCCAAATTCCAATACAAGAATTTCTCGTGATGGATTATGTTATGGCATGTAGCTCTATGGCAAATGTTATGGCATCTAGTGACTTACATGCAGAACACACGAAACTTCCTAAAGCCAGTAGCTCAATTATCCAGTCAAAAAGGTGGAGTCAGCGTGAGGAAGGTCCCTATTCAATGATCATTTAGTTAGCAAACGAATACCAGTAGTCTGGTACTGGTTGAGGCCACACGCATTTCACATTCTTGCCACTTTGTAACCCCCACCTCCCACTTTAATTTTTCATTTTCAAGTTGTTTTTTTTTAAATGGTTGGGAGGCCATATTTTTTGTATCATCAGATATGATAAATAATGTGTACATGCCACGCTAATTAATTAATTTATCTCATTGAATCTTGATTGTATGCATCATTGCTAAATGTAATGATACACCAATATGGCACAAATTTATGATCATCCTAACAATGCGCTTTAAAAAGAGAGAGAAAGAAATAAAGAAAAAAAAGAAGATAAGCTTCGTCCTTGCATCAAGTCATTTGCCATTGTTTGTATTCAAGGCAGAAGAATATTGTCCTTCCTCATTAGAATTTAAAAAGTATATATCCTTGATCTCAAAAGCCAAGCGGAAAAAACCATTGAATAATTATATACCCTTTCTGTTACGCTCCAATTTAAATTTTGAATTAGCAGTGCAACTCACGGTTCATTGAAAATATAAAATTACAATGTCTACTTTAACATCATATTATTATATTCCAATGGGATGTAAGGCGTTTTGAAGCTAAACGAATCTACAACCAAAAACAAGAATACAAGCATGCAACTTCCATACTCAGATATTAGGATTTCCAATAATTGAAATTAGTAATGACTAAGTGGTTTATTCAAGTTAAACATACAAGTTTTGTAATTTTGGTTGGGGAAATAAAAACGGATTTGAAATAATTTAGCACCAGACCATTTTGAAGTTACGAATCTAAAACTAGACCTGTAAACGGGTCGGGTTTATTGGGTTTGGATCGGATCCAACCCGATCAGTTAATTTAACGGGTCATTCAAACCCAACCCGTTAAGCTAACAGGTCATCCGAACCCAACCCGTTAAACTAACGGGTCGTCCGTTTCACCTGTTAACAATTTTTTTTTTTACCAGGTTAACAAACAAACAATAAAAAAAAAAATACATTAAGCTCAAACAAAAACAAAACTTTTATTCAGGAACAAAATCAACATACAACAATTAATTTGGATAAGCTTGGATGAATGCAAATTCAAACAACCCACAAAGTCAGCACAATGTACCTGCGGCCTGCGCTGGACAAAACAACATTTGGCAATTCCTCTTCTCCCTCTGCAAATTTCACCCCTGCTGGCGGAGTGGGTGTTCGGGATTTCGAAGAATTGCAGACGCTGTGGGATGTCAAAAGCTGAGTTGAGAATTGCAGGCGCAGCAAAGGTGAGCGCGAGGGATTGAATCTGAGAGATGTCTCTTTTCGCGTCCGGCTGATTGCAGCCGTTCGATCCGCACACGGCGACCCATTTGGGCTTAGGACTATTGAATTTACAGAAAAGTCCTCGCTAACAGGTGTTAACGGATGGTTAACGTGTTTTGCGGATTGATTCAAAATGACCCGTTAACCACCTGATCTGTTTATCACTCACCCGAATACTAATTTTAATGGGTCGGATCGGGTTAACGGGTCGGATTGAAAATGTCAGGTCTATCTAAAACTACTGGTAAACAGGATTACAAACATCCTTCGATATAATGAAATATTAGAATTTCCACACAACTAGTTGAAATTAAAGAATCAAGTGGGGTTCATTCAAATTGAACTTAAATTTTTTGTAGTTATGGTTGCAATTTAGTGATAGAGAACGAAAGAAATACCTAGTTATCTTATTTTGTTTTGTTTTGTTTTGTTTTTCTCTTTGGTCTTCCTCTAAACACACACACACAAGAAAGAAGCTTCAGAGCACAAAGAAAATTATCAAATAAAAAAAATGGCAAACGAAACAAGACCAAAGAAAAATATAAAACATATATATGAACTTTCTTTAAGCACTATTCAACAATTTGACTCAACTAATGCATGCTTAAAACTGTTCATCAGAAAATGTGGATCACTACTTCTTAGTCAAAGCATGTGGAATACTACCTGAATTTTCATTTCTGATAATTCGATCACCATCTATAGTTAATGCATATATTTACCAACTTAACATAATTCGATCGCCATCTATTTAGTATTTACCTACATTCGTTCACCAAGTCAAGTCATCCAAAAATATGATAATGATATAGCCCAAAAGGGCTGCTCAATGCAAGCAATAAACATCAATATAAAACATAAAAATTCATTTTCTAGTCAGATTCTTCAACATAGTTGAATAAGAACATATTTCCGTTGTTATTTTAAATATGAGTAATGCTAAGTAGACTAAATTTTCATATCATATTTGTAAATTATGTGATGTATCACTAATAAGAAATAAGCACGTTAATCAACATTTAAGTAATAATTCAATCATCAACAACCATGTCATACGATTTACAAAATTTAGTTTAAATAGGATAATATTTATAAATAATAATAATTTTTTTATCACACAGTCTCACAATCTGACACTTGATAATGTGACCAATTAAAAGTGCGTTTTTTAATTAATGGTGTGTTTTATTTTTTAATTTAAATGAGAAATAAAAGTTTAGATTGTGCTTAATGTGATAAGATGATAATGAATCTCTTTCGCTTATCCTTCATATGCAATTAATCACTTTTAATTCACCACGTACAAATTCATACTATCAGGCTTAGTATATGCTCAAATCTAGGGCATACGTTTTAGTATCATAAGGCCCACGAATTTGATCAATAGCTCTAGTAAATTATTTTTAAAATACTTCTATTTGAGTTTGGGATGACAACTTTTTTTTTTTTTTTTTTTGAAACAATTGGGATGACAACTTATGAAGGTGACTTATCATTGTTCTGTTACGTTCGTCTACATTTACTTGGACTCTTCTTAAGCATTCTTGGTCAACAATATCGGCTGGTTGTGGGACTTGTCCCTTGAATACTGATGGTGATTCAAGTCATTCCATTTTGTTTGTTTCTATGATTTGACATAATTTATGATTGGCTGTACAATTACAAAAACACTCAAAGTTCCTGTTCAGAATTGGCCCGAAAACATTTTTCACGAGGTTACAAATTGTTACTGTGAAACTATTCCACATATTATCCATAAGAAAAATACTTAGCTGCTGAACATTTCAGCAGGAGCTCCTGCTTACATCCAATTGTAGATAGATATATGTCCAAATTTTGATTTTTTTAATCAAAACTTGCACACGTGTTCATCCAAAATTGAGTGTAAACAGGTATAGCTACTAAATTTTCAGCAGCCAAATATTTACAAATTGATGCGTAAAAACGTTTTAAAGGAAGTTAAAGGTGCAAGACCAACCTACTACTTTTCTTCCACTACTCTAAATTGAAAGATATTGCAAACAATTGTTTATTCTTGCATCAAGTAATGGATATATATGCATGCAGCATGCTCTAAATTTAGATGTTAACCTAACATGTATTAATACAAAAATGTTATTTTTATTATCTATTTGTACCATCTCCTTAATAGAGATAGAATCCATATGTGTTGGTGGACCCTACCTCTATTAGAGATATGATACAAATAGATGGTAAATATAGCACTACTCATATTAATGTGTTTTTTTTATTTTATAATTTCAACAGGATCAACTAATTATTGGTTTAGTGATATATTTTAAAAGAGGTTCCAACTTCCGATACCCCAACCTACTCAGGGAAGGAAACAAAAACTTCTATAAGAAGCCGGCAGACATTATGATGACCGTAAATATCTCTTTCTCATTTCATTTGCTAATACCCTCATTTAGAGTTTTATTTCTTTTCTTAAAAAACTGCTTCACTTTAAAGTTACGCATTACAAAATGTTTACCCACAATAGTTTTTAAATAAGAGCAAAGCGAAGTCTTATCTACATATTCTTTTTTAAATGATATCGTCTGCAACTGCTTTTAAAAGTTATAGATCGTGAAGATATATATAAATTAACCACATTAAATAAGAGAACGATAGGTTGACCTTTAGCTCAATATGACAGATTTACCATTGACATCGTGAGCAGACCACACCAGACCTCAGAGGGCCTGGCATCTGCCTGTCGTATTGGTCTAGGGCTTTCGGGCCCATATACATATCAAGCTGTCCTTCGGGCTCATGATATCCCACTCCTGTAAACGTGTCTTCCCTAGCCCAAGGGGCAGGGGTCGACTCTTTGGAGTCTCCCTTAGGTGTCCCGTGCTTCGGCGCCACTACATGCCAAATGCCTCCTAGGGACTTCATGTAGCTACATGTGGAGACTATTCTGCATTACACTAGTAGAACATAGCAGTCCGCCTAGTATAGTTCGTCCTCCCTTTCTAACTGCCTGTGAGCAGTCTTTCATATATATAGTCAAGTCCAACAGGAAATCGGTAATTGTCACAAACTACTCAAGATTCTCTATGTTCTAATTTCTCTTAAACCACTACAAGAAAAAAAGGATTCTGTGACGAACGGGTTTCGTCACATATACACTAGAATTCATCACATATACCTATATGTGATGAATTTTCTGCATCACAAAAGGAGTCACCTATAGTCAATGTGACGAATTTTAATATTCGTCACCTATAATATCTATATGTGACACTTCTTTCCCTCACATACTCGCAGCTCGAACTCCATACTTGAACAAATATGTGACGCTTTGGGCGTCACTTATTATTAGAATATGTGATGACTAATGCTTTCATCACATATGTATTGAATCTCAATTTTTCCTTCTATATTGCTTTTTCTCATTTAATTTTTTTAATCTATAATTAAAACTTTATTTAATGAACCAGGAAGATGAATAATATGAATTACATCGTAATGACAATTTATAAATCAATAAATGTAAATTTAACATTACTAACATGTGTAATAAATTGAACATGTACAAGAGAACAGATGTGGTTTAGAAACATTAAACTGATGAAAAAAGCCCTAAAACAACCTAAGTCTCCCACTGTCATATACAATAAGACTACATGAAACCCAATTGGGTCATGAAAGACTCTCACGCTGCTGCTACTGTTGGTTGGACGGTGCAAGTAACTTATCCAACAAAAATTTCTTAGAAACCTATGGAGATAGAAGAGAAAAAAATTAAAAATTGAGCACTATCCCATGTGTAACAAATAACAAACTCACTCAATTAATCTATACTCAAAAGTGAACAAATTCTAGTTCGGTATAGTTCAACTTTATGCCAAGGAAAGTAAGGTAAATAACAAAGATATGTCAAAATTTAATTAAAACCCAATCCGAAACAAACCATTCCTAAAAAACAATAAGACCAAAATCCTCAATTCTCACATGATGACTAGCACTACAAGAGAAAAGGGCTATAAACCATAATGGATTAGATAGTCATTCCAAAAACTAGCTAGATATAGCCAACTTCCATCATTAGTAGATAATGCTCTTAACTCAACCTTATGGTAAATAGGAACTGATTGACCTGTAAGATCTTCATAATTCTGTTTTTGTTCTATACTAATCAACTAACAATGCTTTAGAGAATGAGAGATTACTAAAATCAAAGATACTAAGATTTGGAGTTAGCTTTATAGAGACTACATATGTCATAAAAATGAAATAAGATCAACCAAAATAAAATAATTAAAAATGGATTTCATGAAAACACTACCAGACTAATTATAGAGTAGTAGCAAGTAAAGATGACAAGAAATTACCAGTGCTTGGCTCCAAAACAGGAGATCTTATTCTTATTGTTGCCATGATCCCTCAATCATCTTTCTCTCACCTTGAAATATATTAAAAACAAGAAGTCAACTTTCCTTAACCTCGAAGCAGATTTCAAGCATAAAAAAACACCTAAATTCCCAAATAGTAACAATTAACTTTCCAGTTTCCAATCTCTGGACATAGAGTACAAGAAAAGCTCTCAAGCATTTCACATATATTAAATATTCCTCAACAATGTAAATGTATATTCAATTATAATTATAGCTATTGGAAACAAGTAACAAATCAAGGCAATCAAATATTTTTATACAAATGGATGTGTTGGGCAATGTCAACATTGATAAGTATTCTTATATTATGGAGACCAGTTTATAGCACATACCCGGAAGACAAACAACAAATGTATTTTACACTCACAACTACAAACATCAAATTGACCTCAATAATATACAATAATTTTTAGGAGGAACATATTTGATTTAATTTCCAAAGTGTAACTATAAAGCCCAAACTATATTAGATTTTCTTTATTTTGTTCATTCATGTGTATGAACAACCAACCAAATTGTTTTACCTTAAATCATCAAGAAAAACCTAAGAACTTAAGAAAAATCAAACCTGCAAGTTCATACCAAACAAAAAATATTCTGGGAAAAAAAGGGACCAAATAATTAAGAAAAAACTACACATGCATAAATTAATCAGGTAAATAATTTCAACATTTACCCATAATAAAAAAATTTAAAAAAAAAAACAATTTTACCTAAACAGAAACTTTGGAGGGTGGATCCATAGATGCAGAAGTGAAGGGCTATTGGAAGCTCAAGATTGGAGGCAGGTACCTGTGAATCCAACACAAAAATCATGATTAGAATAAAAAGAGAAGTATTGGACGACATATAGAGGTAGTCTGGGCATGGATTTGGTTTGTTGGTTGAAATGGGTTTTTGGCTGTAGAGCGTGATAGAGAGGGAAAAGATGAGAAGGGGTTTGAGCGAGTGGCTCGGAAAATCCTGGTACTGTCATGGTAGAGAGAGAAGAAGATTGAGAGTTGAGACGACAGTGGCTGCCATGATGTTAGGTCACAGTGATGGAAAAAGGTGAGAAGTTTGGGAGACAGAGAGAAAATGAAAGTGAATGAGAGATAGAGGGGAGAAGTCTGAGAGATGGAGTATTCTAAAATATATTAATATTTGATTCACTCTTTTTTTCTTGTTGGAACTTTTATTCCCCGTTCAAAATGTGACGACCACTTTCCTCACAAATGATACAAATATGTGACCCACTTTAAAATTCCTCACATATTGTATTTCATAGGGCGCCATTCTTCCCCGCCATATATTTTATTAATAAGGACTTCGAAAATTTTGTGTCACTTCTTTTTTCATCCTAAAAGATATAAAATAGTTATAGGTGACGCTTGTCATATTCGTCACTTAATTTTTGAATATGTGACGTATTTATCGTCACATAAGTGTTTTCAAATTCCTTACCTAGCAAACCAATTATGTGTGACGCATTTAACATTTCATCACATAATTTTCCTATATGTGACGAATTTTTGGGCATCACATAGAATTTCGTCACCTATTCCATGTTTTCTTGTAGTAAACTATCCTTTCACTTAGGTATGGTAGACTCTTTGGTGAACACCCTCCCATTTTTTTCAAGCGTTTGTCAAACAGGCTAACGATGTTTCTTTTTGGGAAAATTAGAATCCCCTACAACTTTTTAATATCTTTTAGACTAAACATTTGTGCCTTTTCAAGATTTGATTAAAGTGCTTTGATCAATAGATACCTTACCATTTTCTGTTAAATTAAATTACATGTCATTATTGTATTTTCTTAAAATAAAATGTTAATTATTAATTTCTAAATTTATCCTCTTAAGTTTTTTATGCGTTTTTTTCCCCTTATTTAGTGGGATATTAGTTATTAACTCTATTATCTCTTTTTCCAATTATAATTTTTTGATCAAAATAATTTTTTTGTTCTACAAACATTAAATATTATCTCTTTTTTCAAATGGTTCGTTTTATTGATTCTTTTTCCAAATGGTTGGTGATCCAACATAAAAAGCACGGTGTAATTTTTTCACATTTTTTTTGTCAAACTATTTTTCTTTGCTTTCTTTTTTTTTACTTATAGTTGTTGACAAACTATTATTAGGTACAACATATTATGTGTATATTGCCGTAGGTACGTTTTAATTTGTAAAAAACATTGATTGGTACATTTCTTTGCGGTTTTTGTGACAGCCTGTCCCAAAATATTTTATCGATGGTGTGAAAAGACGATTTTACCCTTGAGCGTTTTGTGGTGTTGTGTGGATTGGGCTAAGAAAATGGACCAATTAGTTCTATTCCTAATTAATTGGACCCAATTAGAACTAAAGGACTTAAGATTTTGTTGGTTTTTGATTGGTGACCCAACTAGGACCACACACATCCACACATCCCTTTCCATTGACCTTCTCTCTCCCCTCTCTCAGATTTCTTTCCTTTTTCCGTACAACCGTACGAACAACCCTCAAACCAACACTCCCAGTCACGGATCAAGGCTGTGAAGGTGATCTTTGTGTTCCTTGCAAGCTCAGGAGTCGAGTAGTAAGCTTGGTTCAACCTGAGACCTTCAAAAACCCGAGAACCCGTAACCCCAGATTTTAGCATTGTTCATGCACTCGTGAATGAGAAGGTTTTAGAGCATTTCAAGCTTATAAGAAGCTTTAGATCATCCTCACGAAGCTCGGAGAAGAAAAATGAGGCGATTTGGACGTCGGGAAGTTGAGATCGGCAAGTTTGAAGTTTGGCCGGATTATCGAGGAATTTTCCGGCATGATTCTATGGATTTCAAGGCTTGAAATTGGTAAGGATTTGTTCTACTCACTCTAAGCTTCATTTTGGTACAAATTTCATGGAATTTGGTTAAGAAATGGCCAAGTTATAAGGTTTTGAAAATTTTCCCAGTTTTCCGACGAGTTGTAGACGGCGGCGGACGGCGGTCAACAGCGAGGTACATCGGAGAAAAAGGAAGAATATTCCGTCAAAGTTGACCGAATATTCCTAACGGCGTCAAGTAACGTCGTTAACTTCTGTTAGTATATAACGGAATATTCCGTGGAATATTCGTAACGGCGATTAGGGTTTCAGTCAGGGTTCCCTGCGCATGTGGCCGTGCACTTGCCAGCGCGTGGGTGGTCGGAAAATTATTTTAAAAATATGGGGATGATCCTGAGATTGTGTAAATCACTGTGGTATATTCATATACCCAGATTGAGCAATGTATGAGAAGTTATTACCCATTGCTTGTTATGTGCGTTAAATAACGTTTATTCGGTTATTACGCATATACATGAGGCCTATCCTGAGGACGAACGCCATCAATCAAGGCTCGGGGGTTGTGACCCTTCGACTTATCTGTGAGTGGACTTTTGTTTTCCGTATATACCTATATAAATGAGATTTTTCCCAGAAAATCAATTTAAGTGAAATGTGATATGAAATGTGATATGATATGCCATGCAAAGTATATATCTATTTTATTCATGCATTAGTAGCTGTATATAATGGTAATTGGTGCTGTGGACGCACAGGTAAGTATCAGGTGAGTATATATTGATGATAGAGAATGATTAATATGAAATGATGATTATGTGAGATGTATTGAAAGCTCATAAACCTGCACCCCGGTGTTAGTGCTCCCGCCCATGGCCAGGGCATAGTCCTTCACGTGATGTTCACCTCTCGCACCATACGCTCACCTTGGATCCAAGTTAGGTGCAGTTCTGTCGTACAGACCACTATAGGTGGTTCCGACTCGTAGGTGACCTGCGATTAGCGCATAATCTTCACGTGATCGTAGCACTATAGCGTATTTATTTACACCCAGTCTTGTCGATGAGACCACGTGAAGTGGTTCCGACTCGTGTGCAGGATATATATATATATATATATATATATATATATATATATATATATATATGTGTGTGTGTGTGTGTGTGTGTGTGTGTGTGTGTGTGTGTGTGATGATGATGAGATGATGAGATATGATGAGATTGATTATGAGCTATAGTTCAGCTGAGCTAATCACTCGGTGGACATATTATTATCTATGATGAGTTTATTTCACCTGATATAGTGATGTGATTTGTTGAGATATATTTGGCATGGCATATACCTTGCATATCACTACTTTTGGCATGATTCGAGTTATGAGTTGAGATGAGTATATATGTATATATGCTATATTTCTGGGAAATTATACAGGTTTTACGGCGAGGGGTTAGAACCTTTGAAAAGAGAAAAGGTTTTGAAAAGATTTGTTTTTGCCCACTCACGCGTTTTGTTTTTCGCCCCTCCAGGTTCTAGGTAGCAATGCTTTGGTGACCACGAGGGATCCAATGATGTTCTGACAGAATTCACAAAAGTAGGATTCACCTTTGGGTGTTATATCTTAGTAATTGCCCTTGACTGCAACTAGACGTTCTTATTGCTCTGAATGTGTTTTTATACACTTAGACTCTCACTAGCATGTTATTTGGATAGTACGGCTAGTAGTTGGATTTTATTTAGTCGTATTTCTATTTATCTTATTAGCTTCCGCACTGTGCACATGGTTACGTCACTCTCACGTGACGGCCAGCACGTCCTCCTTGGGACGGGGTGTGTCAGTTTTGGTACGTTTGATTTGGTACATATCGTTGATATTGGTACATTACTTTTGATTTTGGTACGTTCAATTTCATCCACATTATTTATTGGTACGTTTATATTGTTGTTAGTCCTGTTTTCTCTTAATGTATTGATCAAAAAAAATTATATTGGTATGTTCTGAATTAATCTTATTTATGAACCATACGATCATTATGTGTCAAATTAACATGAATTAATGTACCAGTTAGTTGGTAGTTTAATACCAAATGATCATTACTCGTCAAAATAATGTAAAAAGACATACCAAATAATTGGTACTTTTCAAACACACACTGTATAACGTTTCATCAGACGGGCACGTTTCAAAAATAAAATTTTTAAATACCAAACGTCTGGTACCTTCTAATTCAATATTATTTCACGAACCAAATGATCAATATGTATCAACATAACATTAATTAACGTACCAATTAGTTAGGAGTTTAATACCAAATAATCATTACTTGTCGAAATAACATAAAGGCATGCCAAACAATAGGTACGTCTCAAACGCACATTGTATAACGTTTCATCAGATGGATACATTTCAAAAATAGAAACTTTACATACCAAACATTTGGTACGTTCTAAATTCATATTATTTCATGAACTCAATGATCAATATGTGTCAACATAAGATTCACTAAAGTACCAAACTCCTGGTACGTTACAAATTTGTTATGAAAAGGGGGCGTTTAAAACTTACAGTACGTTGAGTTCAGAAAAACAATTCATTCATGATTTGTAGTTGATCGTAGGGGTGTTGAGTTCAGAAGTTTATAGTTGTCGACCATCTTAATAGCCTAGGTGAACGATAGTGAATTCTAATTTTAGAAAATTGTTTTCCAAATCGACAAATTAAATGAGGAATTAGTGTACTATTGTAATTCAAATCTTTAAATTTACAAGATTAATATCTTTAAATTTCAAAATTTTTATTATCTTGAACAATCAGTGTTGTTCTTAAATTAAAACTCTGAGACATCAATTAGCAAAAATTTAGGAACCTCCTCTCTTTTGGCGTGAAGAAACTGGATACCGAAATCTGATTTGTTAAAAACTATGGCAGGTCATGTAATTTAGGTACATCAAAATGGGTAAATTAAAATACATATGGCACCAAAATTGTAAAAGAATGGTTAATCAAATTGTTAAAACAAACACATGTTTAGTTTATAAGAAGCCTAAAAACGAGGGGACTATATCAAAACATGTAGGAGTTTTGTCAATTCAAAAAACTTTTAATTTCGTCTAAAAGACTGTCAAGTATGCTTACGTAGATTTAAAAAAAGCATACGTGGCAAAGAAAAGGGATGGGTAATTGAGGAGGGAGGAGGTCTCTTCGATAAGAACGAAGCCTCCCTTAGGGTTTTTGCATAATTAAAGGTGTTATTAAAAGTTAATGGGTGGGTTTCTTTTGGTTTTGAAAAAGAAATCATTAAAAAATGTTAAATAGTTAATTACTTAGTTGTCTTGGACATGTGGCATCGGCATATTAGGTGGTGGGTCTCACACAGAAGCCACATAAACAAATTAAATGGATGTTTAATGAATTTAACGGAAACATGTCAAAGTGAAGTAAATTTTGAGTTTCAAAATAAAATAACGATTTTTTAGTTTTACGGAGCAAAGTTGAATCAAAATCGAGTTTTAAGGGCCATATCTAAAAATAAGTTGTATTGTGATGTGGCATTATTGTGGGCCCACAAATCATGCCATGTAGATTAAATGAAAAATAATTATTTTTAAAAAGAATAAACTTGATATAAGTTTAATTTTTAAAGTCATTATTAAAAATAATACACTTTATCTGTCATCGTTGAAATATAAGTCCGATGAGTCACATCATTTTTATTGCTATACCAAATTTACCCCACAAGTATGTAATCTCTTAATTTCAAGATTATATTTTTATTGAAACATTTAAAAATAAAATCAAATGTATCATAGGATTAATTGTAGAAATTAAGTCTCCTCTTGTAACAAGTTTTGGGCTGCTTCGTGGAACTGAAAGGAAGAACTTCCAAGGCTCTCATTGTCTGCATATATAGCAAGGATTGATATTCCAAAAGGGAACGCCATGGACTCGAACCGTGTGCAACAACGGTAGCTGAGAGTCTGAGACAGCCCCCGCCGACTGCTGCAACCACCGGCCACATCAAGAGGCTCTGTTGTGAAATTTAAAAACCATAAAGAAATTAAAGAGGAGGAAGACGATAGAGGCTCTGTTGTGCAAGAAACTGTGGATCCCATATAACTCGTATCATCGGAGGGAGCAGATAAAGCAATAATGGTGGAGAAAAACCACCTAATTCCCGAATTGGGGTCGCCCACATTGGTGAGAGTGAAAGTGAAAGCTACGAGCTTGATTTATGTACACTATAAGAGATTTGCATTAAACCATACGTCAACTGAATATCCAATGGACTTTCAATTTGATATGAGCCTCCATAATCTCTCAAAACATATTAGTTTGCCTCATATTTGTCAATTTTTAAGTCAAATAGAGATCTGTTTTCATTTATCAAAGTGAAGAAAACTAACGACAATAAAATGCTATAAGGGCTAGAACCAAACTGAGACGAGGAAAATTTGAATATGGTAGTTCAAAGAGCATTGCTAAGGTGAAGTTTAATAATCATTTAATATTCATTTTTCACTTTTTAAAAAACAAGAAAAATTAAAAAATCGTTTCGCAAGTATTTAAAAAAAATTGAAAACAAAACTGAAAACAGAAGACCAAATATACATATAATAAGCCCAAACTTCTAATTTTTAACAAAGATCCAAAGAAATAAGTAAAATTTGGGCTCTAAAATATTTTATCCAACATGTTAGGCCTCATTTACCTCATATAGTGATGGGTCTCAAACCCAAAAGACCCACTTGACCTGACCACTCAGAGAAAGAGAAGCAAACAGAAAGATAGCAGCGGAATCAAACCCTCCAGGGAACAAGTTGGTGAGAAGGGAGGGTAATATATGAATTGAATCCTCAAATTTAAATTTCTGTCTTCCAATGTTGATATTTTACTTTTTATTTCTATTTCTTTAGTTAATTTGACAAGCAACAATTCTTTACTCTGAAATTGGAATTGTTAGGGTTCTTCACGAAACAAGTCAAAGAAAATTAAGGTCTAATTTTGTAAGTACGATTACCTCATTTGAAGAGAGATGTCAGTGAGAATTGTCTCCCTTTTACATACAAAAATATTATTTATTGGAATTTGTTATGATCTGGTGGGTGCTCTTTCTGTTCTGTTGACTCTCATCCAAAAAAATATGAGATGGTGTAAAGTTTAAGATTTACAAGTCGGTTTTGATCTGCTTCTAGAATGACAAATTGCCTACAGTTTACAAACGCATTGTTTTAGTGTTTGTTAGAGACTGGGTGTTTCAATTTCTAAAGAACTTGGAATTTCAATACATTTCAAATAAATTCACTTCTAGCAGTATCGCTTAGAAGTTTTTTTGAGCTGTGTACAGTTTGTATCATTGAGGTTTGGAGTCAATTTGAAATGAGTCACGAGGTTTTGATTTTTTCACATTGCACCCCAACAACTTAACGCTCAACTAATTTAAACATTTTGTTGGACAAAAGTCAAATGGTTGACACATGAGCGTATAAGTGCAAACGGATTAAAATGGAACCTCACAATCCATTTTGATACTGCTTAACTTACACTTCGATGGTGTAAAATGTACTTGGCCATTATTAACACAATTTTGTGTTCCACGCAGGAAACGTACTAAAAGCTCTTATACAACTCAAAGCAAACGTGGATCGATCTTATTGATATTGGTATCCTTGGCATAGGAGAAATCTCAAAACAACATAAAGCAAAAGCAAATGGCATCTCTCATTGTGTTTTAATCATATAAATAATTTGATATGTGGCCAAACGATAGTCTTTGTGTAGTATTTGGTGTTCTTGGCTTTTGTCTTAAGCTTGCAAGTTCTCTCTCTCTCTCTCTCTCTCTCTCTCTCTCTCTCTCTCTCTCATGCATTAGAATATTGCCGACTATATTTTTATGCCTAAAGTTCTATAGGGATCTCCACTTTTATGCTGTGAGACTAAAGGCATTGTAAATCCAATTTTCTAGATTCCAAACGAAGATATAAGATCTTTTATGATCTAACAAGTAGGCATTATGTTTATTATTTTAGTTGAGCTCGTACCTAACACTACTGGAAGTTTCGTCTTACCGACGAAAGTACTACAACAACAATAAAATCTTATCTTACTAATGGGGTTGGTTGTATAAATACTATAAAATATCACTGCGTTCAGTTTTGCTGCCAAGTCTTCCGTTACTAAAACTTTAAAATACACACTAGCTAACACAGTTACTAAATATCAATATATAATGGTATACCATGCCAATTAACCAAAGTTTTACACCAATCCATCTATCCATCTTCAAAACTTATACAAAATAATATACAGTCCTCTGCTCTCAAATCCTAAAGCTGTCTAAGACTGAAATTGTTCTTTGCAGAGAAGTATATACCTATACTAAAAGTAAATTCTTCTTTCTTTACACTACCATATGCATTCATTAATTTTCCTTGTTCCCCAAGTAATTTATAGGGCATAGAAAGAAATACTAGAAGAAGATCACATAAAGCAGCAATGACATTGGCATCCCCCTTGCAATCGGTCATGCTTCTTCAAGCCTTCTTAAATTATTTGCGTCATGATCACGCCACAAAGTCCGGTAACAATTGGGCTACGAACCTCTTTCGGTTCTGAATGTCGATGTTTTCGAATGCAGCAGCAGATGAGTGAGGAGCTGAAGTGTTTATGCCGCCAAATTGATCATTTGTTTCACCAATGTCTACTCTTCTCCCCAGCTGAATGCTTTGGTTTGGGAGAAAATTTTGATGATGGTGAGCTCCGGATAAGGAGAGGTTTTCACAGTGAGGAAGGCCTAGAGTGAGAGAGACACCATTGCCTGAGAACCTTGGTGTGAATTGGTCTGCATCAAACCTGCCAATTTCGCCAATCGGGTATTGCCCAAAATTTCCGATGAAATTAGTCTGCCCTCCCATGAAAGAGTAGCCATCTCTCCCCTGCCTCTCGTCCCCGAATTTCATAGAAACTTGCTCATTGCTCACCTCTTGGGACTCCATATTCATACATGGGACAGTACTGTTTGAGGAGTGCATAATTTCGATGCTCCTAGGCTTCTTCGGACTGCCTTGTGTAATCCCATCGAGTTCTGATGACCCAATGAGAGTGAATCCGGATTGGTTCCGGACCATGTTTGTGGGAGATGTTGAGGGTGTGGAAATCGACATTGATGGATGAGTAGCAACATTGTGATTCACCGAATTCTCTTGTTTGCAGTTGAAAGTGCTTGTTGTTTGGTTCTCAGTGTCTTGTGGAGCTGTGGACTTTGATGCAGAGTCTTCATTGCTCTTGCTCATTTTCTCAGATGATCCATTCTTTTCTTGCTCCTTCGCTTCCTCCAAGTACATCTCCTCCACCATTGGCTTCCACAGCCGGACACGAGCGTTTATAAACCAATTGGAAACCTGCATAATCAGTACTCAAACTCATCAGCATGCTGATTCTCACAACTAATTATCAAGAAAGAAAAAAAATTCACTCGAACAAAAAATGTGGATGGATTTGAGTACCTGACTCCTAGTGAGTCCAGTTTGTTTTGCAAGCATGTGCTTGTCTGAATCCTTCGGATATCTGAAACCAAAATTTCCAATCCTTCTTAGTACATTGCGAAAAAAAATCATCTTAGTATACAACTGCATCTTGCCAAGACTACATAATACAAAAAGCACAAACCCTTATGGTGAACCGGATTTGTGAGGATAATTATGAGAGTACTTACGGGTGGAGGAAGTGTTCGAAGAGCCAAGCGCGAAGAACGGAAACAGATCTTTCTGGCAATCCTCTTTGTGGTCTCCAAGCATTGTGCTGGACCATTCCCAATTGTTGGAGAGCCCTTTGCTGCCTCAGCTGATGGTCAACATATTTGAGCCTTGAGCCTTCAATCTTACCTCCAACGCTATCTTCTTCTCCCAAGCTCTTGTTGGCAGATCGAATTTGGTTCGCTATGGCGTCCTTCAGGCACCTGAATTGCTTTGAGATTGTTTGCAGTGCCAGAGCAGTGTATGTTCTTGCTGAGCCAATTCCAGCTGCTTGCTCAAATGATGAAATCACCATTTGCATCTGCCGGTGGTATTGCCTGTATCTTTGGTCCACCTTCAACCAACAAAATAATACAACACACAAAATTATTCAAAATTGAAATTGCAAAATATCATGTGACAATTCAGTCACTCAATCTCAAATATGAAAACAAAAATATTCAATAGTAAGAAAGAGCTTAGGTCCTGTCAAAATGTTGTTACTGAAACACTTTCAGTAACTTTATTACGATAAATATATAACATATCAAAGGCCTGCCAAGAAACGTTATACTAAAACTCAAATCTCATGTGTCCAATTCATATGAGAAATCAAAACTCATGTCGCAATAAAGAGGTTTTGAGTTCGAATTCAAGAATTGCATATTTATGAAAGGAAAAAAAAAAGAAATATTATTCAAATATCACTAAAACATATGATTGTCTTAACAAAAGCATCAGCACATACCTCATCAAGCATGTTGATTAGCTTCCCTTTCTTCATCTGAATTTCCTGCCTCTCAGCAGTGCTCAACTCAGCCGCACGCTTTCCACTCCCTTCACCGCTTACTGAACCGTCTCTGGCCTCCGCCATCGAGGACTCAGCTGCCGCTTTACTCTGCTGCCCATTACCCTTCTTTGGCAGCTCAGTCCTCATCCCATTCCCGACGTTCACAACCTCATCGAGCAGCTCCTGCGCCGCCTTCAAGTACTTTGAGCTCAGCAGCACGCTCTGCATACCCGAAACCCCATTCGTCACACCGGAAGCCGACGAATTCGACCCACTCGAAACCCGAATATCTTCCCCGGACGGGACCTCCCTCTCGGCGGAGGTCTCCTGGAACGACCCAAAACCCGGTTGCTGCGAGGAGAGACTCA
This sequence comes from Heteromeles arbutifolia, assembly GCA_024362995.1. NCBI lineage: Eukaryota > Viridiplantae > Streptophyta > Magnoliopsida > Rosales > Rosaceae > Heteromeles > Heteromeles arbutifolia. The sequence continues at coordinate 28,266,970 of JANCRC010000014.1, forward strand.
AAGACAGGCCCTGCTGAGAGCGTGGGGTGTCACGCGTGGATGCGGCCGGGTCAATTGAGTTCCAAAGCGCGTACTGAGTCTGAATTCTCGGCATGAAGGCATGCAAGGCGGAGATGTCGTGGTGGGGGTGGTGCATGGATAGGGAGCTGTTGCCGTTCGGGTCTTGCGTCAGCGGGATGCCGAGGAATTGTTGGTGGTGGGAGGGAGGCGCGTGGGAGAGAGTGGAGGGGTGATGAGTGAGGGAATTGGGGGCTGAGTTGAGAAAAACAAGGTTGGTGGCGGCGGATGGGGGATGAGGCTGTTGCTGCTGTGGTGGCGTTGGAGTGTCGGAGTATTGGACGTAACCGGGATTCATGAGAACAAGGGTTTGTAAGGCGCCATCGGAGGAGGCTTGGATTTCCGATGAGTTGCCACCGTGGTGATGAAAGTAGGCCGCCATGTTTTGGCCGATAAAAGAGCGGGTTATAGACGAAGTGACTTAGGTCTTTACTTCAGAGCTGATGAAAGGAGACTACGTTAGTATAATACAAAAGGGTTTTTCACAATTCACATCATCATATCATATACACATACACATCCAACTACCAACTCCCTCCATACAAACAACAGACACACACACACACTTGAACACGTCTCTCTCGTCTTTCACTCTCTCTCTCAAAAAAGTCCCTATCATGCATATAAATATATGTTTATAATCATGTACATGATTGTTGGAGGAGTGAGAAATGATTTGTAGCTTCTGAATCGGGCTTCAGAAAGACGATCAAAAATAAATCAAAGAGAAACGATCGGAAATCAGGCGTAAAACTGATCAGAATTAAGAGACGCTAACACAAAGGTGTGGATTTGAATATTTAGTTTCTCGATTTTTTTTTTTTTTTGCTGATCATGTCGAAGCAGCTGAGTTTTTTACTGCTTGGAGAGAGAAATTAGGTAAAAGAAGGGGAGAGTATGGAAACTATGTTAGCTTTATATACACATACAGAGAGAGAGAGAGAGAGAGAGAGGTACAGTGATTGAGAGAGAGAGTGGGTGAAAGGAATTGGTTATATTAGTATTTAGTTAATAATCAAATTTTAGGTACTTGTTTGATGGTGTGATGGAAATCTGCTGATGAGATATGTACACGTGATTCATGATATGATCGTCTTTCTCTGCACTGCAAAGGAAACAAGAATTTCACGAACAGTGACACCAAAATCCATGAAATTTTGGGGGAGAGTGAGATACTGAGTGTTGAGAGAGAGATGACTAAACAGTTATAGCTAAAATACATGATAAGCTATGGCAGCTACAAACATTAATAATTCTATATATACATGAAAAGAGAGAAGCACCAATTGAGAGAAGACACACACACCTGTCTATATTTCTATTGAGATTTTATCAGTCTTCCTTCCTTCTTTCCTCGTTACACATATAATAATATAGAAGAGGTAGGAGAAAGAAAAGGAAAGGAAAGGAAAGGACCTTCTGTCAGACTCAAAATCTCTGCAACTTCCCCCACTGAAAAGGAAAAAAAAAGAGAAAAGAGAGAGATGGGGTTAAAAAGGTATTTGAGGGGAAAAAGATACCCATCTTTATTCACCTCACTATCCACACCCCCCCCCCCCCCTCTCTTCCTTTTAATTTTTTTTCAGCCAAATAATAAACTTTTTCAATCTTAAAAAAAAAGAGAAAAAGAAAATTGTAAGTAACCTAATTGTTAAAAAAAAATCTTCATCCACGTTGTTATACTGCTTTTTGAAAGAAGTACCTGCTAACAAATTAGAAACAGGATTGCGCTTCCGATTTGACCCTCCCTTTCCAAATCGTTTGATGCAAAGCTGGGAACCCTCCCTTTGCATAATTTTTGGGAGAGAGATGGATGGAAAGAGCTAGATCTGAGTTCTAACAAAAATTATGCAAGACTAACACTACCATAATATAGTGAAATTTTATTTCAAGGAATGGCAGAAGAAACAGACAGCTGAAAAACGAGGAAATGTCTCCTTCCACGCCAAAGCTTAATATAAAAAAAAATAATAATAAAGCAAGGAAGATGATGAAGAAGGTGTGTGGAGGGTCCAATCCATCAATTCAAAATTAAATATCTGCTTGTCTTTTTCATATCTGTTATTTGTAATATACAATTTTTATATCTTTTTTATTTTGTGGTTGGATTCCAGAGTTTGAAGATAAAACAATTAAATTGCTAAGAAACACAGGACCAACCACCATAACAACAACTTTAATGCTTGTGAGAAGTTAATATGTGTTTGTCTCTGTTATTTACCCCACATGTATGTATGGGAGCATTTTGTAAATACACATTACCCTACACAAGCATATATACATGAGTTGTAGAGAAAATTTCAACACTATAACACAATTTAGTTATTTATCTAATCACAACAATAATGAGCCTTGACTAATTAGCTTAGTGAATAGTGTAATTTTATAATAGTGTCTAAATTATCCAACTTTGCTAACGCATAGTGTGCGCGTGCGCACACATATATTGATCAGAAATTGAAATTGTATGAGGAGTTTAAATTTTTCTCAAAAGGTGATTAAGTATATTTTCTGTTTACCATTTTATCTTCGTTTTTATTTTTTCTAAACTTATTTTTTAGATGTTTTGCCTGTTAAAAATTAAGAAAGTGGTCTTGATCATGTTTCATATCTCAATTCTTGAAATGACTAGTTTTTATTATGTAGTTGATATCTAAATGCCACGTTGTGAACGTTTGATTGCTACGTCCTTGATTTATTCGTTTTATCAAAAAAAATTTTTTTTATCAGTTTAGCAATTAGGATTTGAATTCTAATAAATTTAATACAAAAAAAATCTCACAATGATTAGACTAAATTATATAGTGGTAATGATCAATTGGTGGTTTAGCGAAAAATATTAGAATATCGGCATACCTTCCAAGTTCCCCTGGAAATAAAACAAGTTGACCATACAACCCTAAAAACACTTAGGGTTGCAAAAAATAAAAATTACGTTCCCTTTCACTAAGAAAGGCAGTACAACCTGAAGGGCTTGAAAACAACTCCTTAATTAATTGCTCTCATCTGCGCTAAATCTAGTTCTGAATTCCACAACCTTAATTTCCATGAAGTTTTACTTCCGACACCATCTGTAAACAGTGATGGTCGCAGTAGTATAACAGTGACAAACACTTTAAAGCTCCTGACTAACATTGCTGATGTTAAAAGGACATCACACATTTTTTAAAAATACGACATTCGTGTTCACAATCAGGTAAACACTGTGATGTAGGCGCCTATAAATTAATAAAAATATATAATTATATATAGGTCTCTCTGGAGTGATGAGAGTAACAGTCTTTTCTTCTGATCAACTGTCATCTCCCCAAAAATCAATATCAATTATAAGAGAATTATTTTTCCCTACTTCCTATGATTGCATCATGAAAATTTTGATAGGAACTTTGAAAAACTGCAGGAGGACGCCACGCAGTTTACTATTTTCCATCTCTGTTGAAACAAATGGCTCCTGCTTAAAAAGTGTGTTTAGCTATCTTCTTCATTTGAACGACGTACCTAATTGGTTAGGTCCTTTCTATGTGACAATAACAAGGGTACTACTCTTTGGAAAAGGGTCAGTCAGACTCATTCAACCGCTGCAGACAAAAACAGTGTATCCATATGATTGAAAGACGCTGTACCTTTATGCAATACTGCATAAAACTCTATTTGAGCCTCACTTAATCTTTTACTGCAAAATCTAATTTGTTGTTTAACCTCGGAATACTTAACTAGTGTTTTCCTTTGTGTGTGTCACGCGTCTCCACGTTACTGTTTTTCTTCTTATTTTGAAAAGATTTTTTAGAATTAAATAATCTTATTTTTATTAATTTCAATCATATGACATTTAAAGTATCTTCAAATGAAATATCAAAAATCTTATGTGAACTATTTTGACAAAAAAAAGGGTGTTTTTCTGGTTTCAAAGGAGATACCAAAATTCCACATGGATCGACATTCTCTACTTTGCTGTCAAATTTGAGAGTAACATAAAAAAATTGTTTTATTTTAATGTTGGGCCCACATATTTTTTTATTTTTTCTTCACTTATTGATTGTTTTATTATTAAATTATGGGCCCACTTGATTTTATAGATAACCAAAAAGCATTTTAATTTGATATTTCGGTTGAAATATGAGACTTTACAAAATGTTATGTTGCTACATTAGCTTTGATAAATTTATCAATAACAATGGAATTTTCATTTGTGTCGCATAAGCAGTTTTGATACATTAACAAGGGATTGTAAATGTAATTAATTCTATACTAGATTTGCCCCCATTAACCTCAAGAGAAATGCTAAGGAGACTCTCACAGTTTAACGTCAATTATCGTGCCAACATTATAAAACATTGTGCTAAAAATATCAGGTGGCAGAGAGTCAATAGAATGTCTCACTTTTGAGAGACTCTCCTTAAATTTCTCTAACCTCAAACCAGAACTATTAATTGCAAATACCAACTCCGTATCCTCCACCTAACCTGCTTTTGATCCAAGCTTAACTAGTTCATAAGTTTTATGGTTTTCATTTTATGCATGTAATCATCCATGAGAGTTTATACATGAGTTTTTTTTTTAATAAAAATTTTCAAAATTAGTTGTTAATGTTAATTTAAGGGGAAATTTACCTATATTACACGAACTTAACTTGTTTTATTAGTTGACCATCACCTGACTTTTTTATGCATATGTGTCCGAGGGTGCCGCTGGTTCGCGTGAAAGGTGCTTATTTAGGCCAAGAGAAAATTGGAGTACTGGTCCCTAAATTTTGGCTCAATTGGAGTTTTGATTTTTGAATTAAAAATTCGTAAATACTAGTCTCTAACTGTTATAATGTGAAGCAATTGTCTTTTTGGCTAACTCCGTTAGAACTTCCATCCACAATAAAGGATTTAAAAAGAAAAAACTAATGAAAATTCAAAGGAAGTTTGCCACAAAAACCATTGCTCCACATTATAACAATTTCAAAGACCAATACTGATTTTCACCATAAACACAAAATATCCGAACACATAAAATGGAAAAGCTGTTATTAATCATCATCGGACGTGCAAGTTCGTGGATCACTATCATTATTAAGTTATTGTTGATTTATTAATCTTAACTTTTAACACCTTGTACCAAATGTCCCCTAAATGGCATTAGTAGTTAGTTTGAAACTCACGAGTGGCAAATATCACATCGCAAAAGCATACAACCCTAAATCCGAAACTTCCCTGCCACCAGACTGTACACTGTCCCTCTCTCTCTAAATATATCTTAGAAATATTGTTATAAATAACCTAAGTGGGTACCCTTCTGTGGTCTATCCATTTCAATATAGTTATTACGAGACTGCTGCTTGTTGCTGCTTGTCTCTTCCTCGAAGTGTTCGAAATTTCTTTTCATAAGAAAATGACTACAGACGAGGAAAACATCGAAAAAGCTTTGGATTTCATACTTAAACAATTCATGTATCTGTCAGAAAAGAGGCAAGAAAAAGATTTGGAAAGGTGAAAGTCGATAGGTGGAAAATACAAGCACAAAGCACATGCATAAACTAAGAGTTTCAATCACCAAAACAAATTTCATTTGCATCATCATCAATCCAACATCATTAATCAAAATTATTAGTAGGATCGGCTTTTCAATCAATATATAATATTCATTTGTTAATTGTATTGGAGAACTGTAGGGTCTATATTTAGAATACACTATTCAGAGACTTAAACGGAAAGCGGGTAACAAATATGAGATTATTGTTATATTAAATCTTAAAACTTTAGGATTATAAACTGAGAATTACCTTAATAGCTATTGTTGTATATTACAAAAATGTAAATGGCGGTCCCTTTTGTTTCTTTTCGCGGTTCAAATGAGATAAGGCCGGAGAGGATAATATTTATTTACATTGGAGGTATAGTGCATAAATATTTGAGGTTGAAGCTAGCAGCTAGATACATGTTGGATCCATTTCTAAATAACTCAAAGTATTATTATTTTGTTAATAACCAAGTACTACACAATGAATTTTTATAATTCAAGTGATTAACATTGTATCCGAGATCATGAGTTCAAAGTTCTCATTCCCAATATCGCCCTTTTGATTTAGAAAAAAGGGTAGCCAATACTATACAACGACACTACAGCAATCTATCCGATCGCGTGGGCATATGTAGGCAGCTGGGGACGAATGAGGGAGACGAAAAGGAGTCTTTTCATTGGGGGACCAGACGTAAGTTGCCTGCAACTACAAAAGGAGTCGGCTGCTTCAGCGGTCTGTACCGGTACATATATATATGATTCTCTTCTCTAGTATACCAGTCCAAAGACGCAACAATTATTGGTTTTTTTTCTTCAAAGGTAAAGATGTCCCTTGACCGCAAAAGAAGAGTAAGTCTCATATATAATCAGAAATAATTCATATCGAACAGAATAGTCCTCACACACCTAACATTATCCACATCGTCTGCAGAAAATATTCCCCATATACGCATGTAAATTTAACATATGATATAGGATCTATATATATTTTGTCTAATTAAGACATTTGACGCTTTAAAGCTGGCCTTGTTGAGACCGTCATCATGTTCAAGATAGTATTGTTGTAGCTACGTTCTGTCTTCGACTGTCCCTTCTCCAATATCACTTGTATCAACAAGAAAATAAATTTATTTTCTTGATGATTGTTTTTGGCTGTTGCCTTATTTAAAAAATAAATAAAAAAAATCCGTTATAGTAGAGAGAATTAAATCGTGGGCCTTTCCTCATCCTAGTTCATTATCTCATCCTTCCTCGCCACTTAGACTAATTACCTCAAAGGATATTTAAAATGCAATTCAAAATTATAACGTTCTTGTCAAATTCACTGATCCACAATAATGATTTCCATCATTGTGTTTTAACTTTTATTTTATCAACTATTTACTTTGATCAACGACGAAAGTTCTCCAATTTGCTTTTTACCTGTCATTATTTCGAGATCAAATCTTCTGCACCCAAATTTGATGTGGCCTTTCTGTGGTTCCAATAAGTGATTGACACATATTAAATTCATAACAACAAAATTTAGAAAAGTTAAGATAATAATTACATGTCAATCATTTATCGAAACCACAAAGAAGCCACACTAAATTTGGATACAGAAGATTTGATCTCCATTATTTCAAGATAAAGAGTTGGATTGACAATTCGAGGCATCTTTGCACCTCATTGAAGAAATTTATCTTACTTTTCTGATATGCTACATTTTCCAAACTGGGATTTATCTTTTCGATCTATTGAACTACCAAAATCCAATTCCACTGAACATTGCGGGCCGGAATAGACAGATAAGTTTTGACCGCCAAATCAACCACAAACAAATGCCTCCAAGTCAAAGGATGAAGTCATGGTAGGCAACCGGGGCTGCATGCTTCTGATGCAGTGACAGTCCAGATATGTAGCCAATTAAATTCCAAATAGCACTTCAAAAATAAAATAGCTAATCAATAATTTTATTTTAAATTTTCACTTTTTCTAACAATAAAACAAACAAACAAAAATATTAAATTAAATAAGTCTATGACTTCTTCCTACAGACATAAGCGTATTTGCGTATCTCTCTTTGAGTCATTATTTTCTTTCACTAATAAACTCTAATCGTAATTTCATGGTAGTTAAAAAAGCTAAATAAGTGAGACCATTCAATTAGTTGGAATGAGATGTTGACTCTAAAAACATATACGTTTGAATTTTGATTGTTAAAAAATGGCAATAAGTTTCAATTTTGATTGTTAAATTTTGCATGAATACATTCTTTAAAGAATATTTCCGTGTACTACAATCTTAAGGGAATGACCCTTTATAAAATTCCCACAGAACCCCTGAAATAGCATAACGGCCCTAACCTGAACAAGATCAGTTAGATGAAAAATGTGTTAACAGTTTCAAGTGTAAACCACATTTACATTTTACCATTCCTTTCTTATTTCCGAAAGACATTAGATTTCAAAACACTGGTTATGTCATTTCGACGTGCAATTTACGTCCATACATCCATACCCTAATACTCTCCTCTAAACAAGACAAAACAAACCTCGTCAGCGCGTGTGCTGAACGATTACAAATATGTGGCCTAAATTGACACTCACTCCTACTAACCCTTCACAAGACAAACTTATTCTCGATGACAGATTCTAACAATAATTCCTTGTTCATCTCACTCAAGTAAATGATATTATGCATTTGTGTTACAACTTTTCAGCCTATAAACTTGTGAAGAATGTTTGGTTTCAAATAACTTTCACCAATACGACAGTGCGAGCTACCGTATCATCCGAAACAATTTTCGCCAATAAAGTCGACAAAAACAAGAAAGAAAATTACAAGTGCGACAGGTGGAGAGAGTGGCACATCAATGGTAAAAAACACCACTCAATTGCAAAAGAGTTAGGCGCCGATGCGGGTCCCGCACACCCCCCCCCCAAAACGCGTGCACCACACGCTGCACATCCACCGCGTAAAAGTAGATAATCGCGGGGAGTCTTTTTCAAAAAATAAAAAAGAAATTCGGTTGAGGATTAGGGTTAGGGTTTTGGACTTTTTGGCCGTCTGGGCTTTGGCCTAATGCGGTTGGCCCCACACGGACTGTACACGCGTCAACCGAACAGCACGCCTACCCTACTCTCCCTCCCCTCCTCCTACTTGCCTTTTTGGCGCGCTTTAACGGAAGATTCGCGCCGGCGGGTCCCGCAGAGCAAGAAAAACCTGCACTGCTATAATTTTCGGAGAGGGGGCGTGTAATTCCACGAATTGGTGGGCCCAGGTGTTTGATAAGTCAAGAAAGTGGCCAATGGCAGGAGAGCTGGGTCACCCCGCAACTGCCCTTTTCTTTAAATTTATTTTGCAGATATATCTCCCAGCTTGTCCTTGTCGGCTGGAATGATTGAACACGTGTCGACCTGTGAGTCCACGTGACCATCTCCCCAGGCCCCTCTTTCATGCCCTACTAAAATGACGGTTTTACCCCTCAGCTCCGAAAATTTTTGTGTGCATTAGAAACTCCGTCATCAGGGTATAATATGAGCGTATGACATAAGAAGCATACGAGTTAGAATTTTAAAAATGAAGCTCAATCTCTAATGACATCAAATTTTTACTTCACAATTTTTGAGTCGAGCCTCTTCCAACAGAGAAAATGTTATAAACATGTGAGTTGTAATATTTTGTGATTGGTGTTCATAAATACCATGTTTTAAAGTTTTAATTACCTTGCATTTGAGAAAAATGGAGCTCAATCTATAATGACATCAACTTTTGACTTCGCAATTTTTGAGTCGAGCCTCTTCCATACCAGACGTTTTAGCGACTGTGTGGCGCACAGACTAACAAAGTTGGCTTTCTTTTTTTTAATGCAGTTCTTATTTTTATGTGAGGAACCTCTGAACCTTATCCATGATGTTCTACTAAACAATTGTAGTCCTTAAGCAATGAAATCACAATTGTTTCTTTTATAAAATAAAAACATCATATGACAATATTACAAATAGGATAGTGCTATTTCTACACTCATTTTTATTTTCATACATTTTTGTTAACTTTTATCAATTAATCCTTTTGAATTTATTCAATCTAACCACTTCAAATTAAGAGAAATTTGTGAGGGGTCACGTTCCTAGTTTGCACCTTTTCACGTCCGTCCGTCCGTCAGCCGTCAGCCGTCAGCCGTCAGCGGTCAGCGGGTCACGTTCGAAACTGTTGAGGAAGTGCGTGCGTATAGAATCCTAGGGACATGAAGATTGAAGAGAATAGTGTACGGACACCGGAGGGACTTTCACATTTGGGTGATTATTCGGGTGCGGGTGGGGGTGGGGGTAGGTCGCGTATAGGGATGGGGTTGGATTCGATTAGGGTAACGTCAGCGGGACGCAAATTAAAAAGAATAAAATTTTAAATTAAATTTATAAATTAAATTATATATACAGTAAAAAATAAGTACATTAATTAATATTTAAGTAATAATTTAATTACCCATACCTATATTATTTAGTTTACAAAATTTAATTTTCTTAATATTACTTTAAATTAAAAAATAAAGACAAAACAATTAACCTACAGTGACTTATGATATCAATCAATCATCACTGAATTTTGAATGATCACTCATGCTTCCGTCACTGCTCACTCCTACGGCGACTGTGGACAAGGGGAAGTTCAAGTCATGACGTCACGCTCACATATATAATATTAACCAATGAGTGGCTTTTGATGGTTTCTATGATGTACACCAATGTTAATTTAGTTTAGGATTTTAGGTTTTCCTATTTTTCATTTCAGTATTGACTTGCAAAAAATGTTGTTGAATTTTTTTGACCCCTTAGGACTAAGAGAATCTTAAGGTGGGTTTATGAACCCATAATCGAAATTAAAATGCGAAAATAGATTCTAATTATAGGAGATACCTTCTTTTATTAAACCTGAAGGAAAAGAAAAGTGTGACCCGCACAAAATAAGGAATTGAGTTCTTGGTTTTGAAGGAATTAGACTCCTTTAGTGGAGGTGGTATTCCAATTCTGAGGGTATAGAGGAATTGGAATTCATTTTTCTTACCCATTATGTTCTTAGATATTTACTATAATTTCACTTTTGTAGGCCACCACTGTCCATTGCCTAGCAAAGGATTTATTTTGCTAAGTTATTTTTCTTGAATTTCTTGTTTCTTTAATAAACACTAGCAACCGGCACACACGCTATACGTGTGCAAGTCAATTTTTTTTTTTGTTGTGGTATGAGTTATAATCAATGTGCAATGTATACGTCATTTTGAAAAAAAATTCTTTTCACTGTGGTATGAGTTACATGAACTTATGAAAAAAATTACTAACATTAGTGAAATAAAACCAAACTTATGAGTTAGGCAATACTTTCAGAATTTTATAATAATTTGTAAAGATATTGTTACATGAAACACTAAAATCATCACTAACTTCAGTACATCTCCCAAAAGTTGTATAATGTGGAACTCTACTTGGATGAAACCAAGCCCTGTAACAAAGTAAAAACAATCGAATGCAACAAAATAAGTAATTGCGGAGTGACAAATCATGACTAATATATGTATTTCAATGACACATCGAACGTATTGCAAGGGATTTTAAATGCTTAAAAATTTCTTCCTCCAACCTCGCATAAGATGCAGAAACTAAATAATGAGGCTCATACCTTCAAAACATTGGATGCCCATTCATGGTGGGAGGGCCTCCAGTCTAGGATTCCTGGGTCAAAGAGGCAGGGGCGGCGAAAGAGGGGTCATGGGGGAAAACGCAGAGGATGTGGGAGAAGTTATTGGGTGGTGGGTCTGGCGGAGGGCGATTAGGGTTGGAGGAGAGGAAGAGCCTACATAATTTGTAGGTGGGTTAGAGGCAGGCAGGGTCAGAGAAGGGGATGAAGGAGGTGGGGTGGTTAGAGCGGTTAAAGAGGATTTTGGGGAGAAAAATGTAGAGAGAAGCCGAAGAGGGTTGATGAGAGAGAAGGATGTGTGCCAATTTTTTAATTTAATTTTGAATTTTTAAATAAAATATCAAGGTTCTAAAAGACGCAAGGTACTAGTCAAGCGGGGGGCTGGGGCCTAGTGCCTAGGAGGCTAGGCGGGGCCTATGTGGGCGCCTAGGCGGACTAGGCGGGCGCCTAGGCGGACTAGGCGGATTTAAGTAAATCTATTATATTTAATGTAAATAAGTGTCTATTTATACTTAAATTTTATATATATATATATATATATATTAACTACAAAATAGAATGACATATAGATTATGAAGTATTGGAACATAATGAAAACATGGGGAACAAGCCTATAATGTGTGTTCATTTAAGTATTCAACAAGTCTCTTACAATTTATTGAAAAAAATAAAATTCAAAATGAAAGTTATCTATTTTATGTCTAAGTGAGTTGCAACCTAGGCAGGTTTGGATGGACTAGGCGGGTGCCTAGGCGGTCTGGGCGGGCACCTCAGCAGGTTTAGGCTCCCTTTCTTAATTTTCAAACGCCTAGGCATTAATCAGGGCGGTGACCAGTCACCTAGCGCCTAGGCGGCGCTAGGCGGGGATTTTTAGAACAGTGTAAAATATGTTACTATTACCTGGTTGTGAGGTATTGTTTTTTTTTTAAAAAAAGTAAAATTTGTAGTTTTGAAATTAGTAAATTGCCCATATTTTTTGTTTCTGTTTAATTTTAATTAGAGGATTAGAGTAGTAATTTCATATAAATTTGGTTGACAATCAGAGTTCTATTAATATGGTAGATATATGAATTAAAAAGATAACAAATAATAAATGTTTCAGTGGATTAAGGAAGTTAGAAAAGTGGGGAAAAAGCAACGTGGGGTTCAAATGTGAGAGAAAAAGAGGGATAGGGTGATAGTACTGTGAGGTTAAAAAAATAAGAGCAAAAATTTATTTGTGTGAAATTACTTTAATGTCCACATTTTATTCTTTCTTAATATTTTTTTTCAGTTATGTATAAAAAAGTATAATAGTAAATTCATTGGTTTTTGGTTGACAAACAAAAATTTATTAATATGTAATTTTGATATATACAAGTTTACAAAAATCACGGGCGGCCATGGCCACTGCTGGCCCCAATGGCAGTCTGGCCCTGCTTATCATCCATTTAGTTTTCAATATTTTTTTTTCTCTTTTTGGAGAATTTTTTAGTGTGTTGGAAATACGGCATATGGTATAGCAAGTATCATAATACAATTGGTTGAATTTTTTTCTTCTTCAAGTTTTCAATCAATTATATTATTACACTTAGTATACCGAATTCTGTTTCTAGCAGTGAAAAATCTCTCATGGTTCTGAAGGTCCAATAATGGCCATCTAATATGACGTTAACCGAGTTTTGTCGCGGATGTCTCGTTAGTTGAGCAATAACTTTAGTTTCATCATTTAAGTAATCCTTGGTATAATCAGTACATTTTAATACACGAATGTTTAAATATAGAAAGCGTTTGTCTTTATCACATGTGTAAACTGTTTATGTATATTGGTGTTGGATTATCAGGATGGTTAGGGTCTTTCTCATCAACTCATTGAGTCCCGGGTTCAAACTATCCCCCTCCCCTTAATTTAAATTAGTGTAGAATATCACATTCTAATCTCACTCACTTTCGTAATTATTTATTATGATAATCAAACTACTTTAAAAACCTTAAATGCTAAACTCTGTTCCATCACTATGAAAAAACTGTCGCAAAAAGTTAATTTTAGAACCACACACTCTTTGCATGCATAGTTGGATTGAAATATTGACGAATGAGTTTTTTTTTTTTTCCTTTTAATTTTGGTAAGCATGAGGATTCCTTTCCCTAGAAATTTAGGTATATGAGATGTGTAAGGTAATTTGTTTTTAGGAAAACTAATGAAAATGACTTGAAACTTTGAGTTTTAACGATAAGGACAAAATAAAGGGTAAAGTGAATAGTACCAAGATTGAATTTTTAGTGTATAAATGTGGTTTTTCGTTAAAGTAAACAGTACCGGGAGCTTTTCGTTAAAGTTCCTTTTTTTTTCTTGTTCCTTTGGGAACAAAAGTTACAGATTACACGTATTTATTTATATTTAAAAGGGAAAGGTCTTTAGATTCGATTTCTACGGATGGCAGTCTAATACCAAATTATAAAAGCAAGTCCAAAATTATAAAAGCAGTCTAATACCAACCTTAATTGAAAAAAAAAAATAATGGACCAATTTCATTTCTCAGTCATTTCATATGGATGTGAAGAGGATGGATCCGTACGTGTACTCTAGAAAAAGTATAAGTTCCAACTCACATTTTTCACCTAATCATAGAATGGGCGGCCCTTCGTACTGAAAGCTCAGAACTCATCCTCTCCACTTGGTACGAAATTGGAGAGAAGCATTATGAATATAGTGAAATTAAGCACCCAAAAGGAGAGTTTGACTCATAGGGACACCATATATATAAATCACAGTTCACATTTTCATCCTGGTCTAAATATGTAGGACTACCCCCACAGGAAAAGGTCACACTTCATTCTTCAGTTTAAGAGTTCTTTTCCTATCTAAAGAGATGTAGAACAGGTGAAAGAACAAGTAGGATTACAAAACATTGGAACCTCGACGCTGCGCCGTAAATAGTTTATCATAAGATTGATGTGTGATTAATTTGCTCACACGAATACATCTGACTTTTGATCAACTTCATATATATATATATATATATATATATATATATAGTAATCCATGTTGAAATGGGAAACAACATTTTGTTCATGCAACTGCAAGGACATTTTAAATAAACTGGAAGTTTTTTAAAATGCCATGTGAATTTATATACTTTTTTAATTTGTCATATGGACTAAAATATTAAGCGATTTGTCATATCAAATTTTCGAAATCATTAATTTGTTATCCCACCGAATCATATGACAATTTAAAAAAAAACTCCCTAAATAAAATCTTACTGATTTTTCAAATGAAAATTATTATTGACACTCTAAAAATCTCATTATTTGATATTTGTTTAATACTCTCATCATCGACCTTAAAATTTGAGCAACTATTAGTGTACGTTAAATTAATTTGGATGATAAACAAGTTAAAACTCGATTTTTAAACGCTAATCAAAGTGCTCAAACTCATGAGTTTAAGCCCCTTTTTAAAAAAAAAAGCAGAAGACAGCTTAAATAATCAGCCCTAAACGGGCACAAAGAGTTGAAGAGCTTGAGCGCCTTCGATCAGTCACTCACCAAAACAATCATGCAATCTATTCTCCCAAAACAATGTAATTAGCTTGGTTCGCGATTAGACTACTTTTGTTAGTTGCCCTAAGTTAAAACCTCGACCAAATTCCGACTAGTATTAGTGGCAGCATAGTTCAAAATGATGAAACTGACCCCGCCGGAGCCCAGTTTTGTCTATGGCAGCATGCCAGCGAGGTGAGATTGGCCCTAACAAGATAGGTAGCATGCATGGACCACATATTGGCCAAAGTGTTACTAGTGCTCGGAGTCAGGCAGGCCACCACACGTTAGAAAGAAAGAAAGAAATGGGTGTTGTTATGTTTCCTCTTTTGCCTCCTCGATCACCAATTAATATATATGACGCAACAAAAGTCGCTGGATTAGTGATCCTGGGGGAGCTCCCCTTAAATCATACCTTGAACTTTGAATAAATATCACCTCACATGTGAAATATTAGTAATAGTTAGCATTTCTTGTTTTCGTTGTTAAAAGGATAGTTATTCATACATCAATTTTTACCTCCTGCAAATCCTTGTTAATTTTTTGTCATTGACATTTTTCAATCCATTCGATCCGAACGGCGGAAATTGAGAAGGGTGTGTATAAGAAGTAAAAATGAGTGTGTGAATAGCACTACCCATGTTAAAACTTGATTCGAATCTTCAATAATATAAAACAAAAAGATATTAAAAATTGTATCACATTTTATTAATTTGTATTCTAATTAGAGGTACAACTTGGGTTGGGTCAATCCAAATTCGTTCATGCCCAACCCGATTTCAAACCCAATCGAGCAAGTTAGAATGAAGTAAAAACACGCCCAACCAAACCCGACCTCAACCAGATTATTTATTTGAGATGTATTTTATAAATAATGTGTTACAAGAGTGAGTTTGATAAAATTGGACAAACCCGAACCCAATCCGAGTAAGCTTGAATCCAATTTAAACCCAAACCCTGAATAAAACCACATCAGTTCGAACCCAATTCAAACCTGAATTAGAAATGTTGAATTAGGTTTGGTTGACCATCTAACCTGCCCAAGTTCCACCCCTAATTCTAATAATTAGCACAAATCAAGCTCATATACACATTTAGGTATATTAAGTAGTTTGACAAAATTCCACTTATATAATACCAACTCTCATTGCATTCTAATAAGCATATAACTCTATGTTTCGTTAAATTAATCTGAGTCTTTATGAAAAAAGTCCTCACAAGTGGGAATGCCATACATATGTTCCTGGGGGAAAAAATTATTTTTATATCTTTGTGCACAGTGTTTCTAAAACTTAATTTAATAAATTAAGGTGTTTCCGAGCCTCACAAATATTCACTTACCATTACCAATGGAACTTGATTAATTGAGCTGCCTTCAATTCTACTAGTACCTAAGATAAGAAGTAAAATTCTCACGTTCACAATAATTTTTTTTTTCATTATCATGATGCTGAAATGAAACTGACATTGCTGTTTTAATTAAAAAAATAAGTAAAAACGAAAAGCCCATTTTGGTAGTTATTTCAGTGTTTTACTCCATTGCTGTATGTTTGTGTCACGCACCTATGAGTGTATCTCCGGTCCATGGTCCAAAAGATAGTTCTACCTCCTAGCCAGGTTTTGAGTGATCACCTTTGCATGTATGTAACTTTCATTGCTCCAAAAACGGAAAAGTTACTTGGCAGCATGTCGCTTACCTTTTAACCCACACACATACACACACACATACACTGAAGTTCCTACTACCCATATTCGCCACCCAGCTAATTTGGTTGCTCATTACCTCGCTCTAATACCATGTTAATGTAGAGAGGGATTGAGAAATGATTAAGGTTTCAAGAACTAGAGAGAGAGAGAGAGAGAGAGAGAGAGAGAGAGAGAGAAGAGTTTTTAGAGAAATGAATTGCAGAATATGTTGTATTGATTTCTTACTCAAGAAGTTATTACAATGATGTACATATAGAGAGCAAAGTTTCTAACTAACTAACTAACTAAGGTTTACAATATTATATTCTAACAGTTTTGCCCTCCGCTCCAAATGTGACTGTACTTGGATTGATAAAACTCCTTCCATTATTATTGATCTTGTGATTGAGGAAGCCTCCTTTTCTTGTACTAGCTAACCAGTTTTTTGGCCTTTAATGAAATCTAATGCCGTCTTTATTAAAAAAAAAAACTCATAGATACTTCTTTCGAATTTTCATATTCTACTAGCTCGTTGTTAGTTAGCAATATCACTTTCTGAAATTAATATTCTTCTCATAAAGATTAAAGTTTTGGGTCCCTCACTGGCTGCTGTTCTTCTAGTGCATGCACTGAGTTTTAAATTCTTCATAGGTTATGCATAACTAAACCCTAAATTAATTAATTAACGATGCAGTTGCGTCTCCATGCTGCAACAGCATATGAATATAATATTTTGTGATATTAATTGTGAAAGCAAGTAGTCTTCGTAACAACGTGGCTTTTCTATGTCCAAGGGACTACCAACAAGTGGTTTGTTAGGCATATTTCTGAATGGTGATATAGCAAGCATCAACAGTGTTAGTAGGTAATATGATCTACTAAAGATATTGACTTTTTCTTCTCAAAGTCCTTTGACATGAAACCCACAAATCCAATACGTTAAAAAGATCGAGATATAATTTTAATGACGGTACTCATCCAATAAATGCTATCCATGCGTGAACTTAGAAAGAAGAAACACTATGATTTACTGAAACGACAGACAGCACTAGCACACCAATATATACTTTTAGAGCCAAAGTGCCCTAAAAAGTGTTATCAACTTATCATCATAGATCCATAGGGATATAACTAGGGATGGCAACAGATCGATTTGTAGACGGAAATGCTATATCCATCTTCATAACCATACCCACCGGATAATGGATTCCCCATCGGTTAACGGTTATATCCATCTTCGTTAGTACAAAAAATATATTCGCCCAATTGACGCATGATAATTTAGAAAATATTAATTTCGTCATTAAATATTTGATGTATAAAACGATTTAATTAATGAATCTTGTGGAGCATGGAAATTAAAGCTAAACATTGATAATGTTGGTTGATCTTTGATATCACTCATAAATACCATTAAATTCTCATAGATTTTGATTCATATCAAAACTATTGAACTTTGCCATAAAATGCAACTCACACAATGGAATTTTTGTATTATCAAGGTCATGGATTCCTTGAATAAGGAATATATATATATACACACACATATATTATATAATACTTTAATATTATATATAATTATATTATATATTATTCGGTTCGGATTCGGGTACAAATATGGGTTGGGGACCCCTATAACCATATCCAAAACCATAACAGAATAATATTCATGGTTTTTCCCCATACCCAAAATATACCTAAATTTCCATACCCAAATTCAATCAATTCGGGTGGTTATCCACGGTTATCGAGTTTAACGGTTAGAATTGATATCCCTAGAACAAAAGTACCCTTGCCAAATTTTGGTAAGTCCAGAAAGAAGATCACACCTTTAAATTAGTAATCTTTGGAATAATCTTTCCTTTTGCTCTAGACAACTTAATTAATTAACTAAAGTGATTAAAGACTAATAAGTGCATGTATGATTGTAGATTTTTACCAAGTTCTAATTTTTATGTTTAAATTTTATCATAAAGAAAGAGAAATGCGCTACTAGTATACTAAAGGTATGACCAACAATTTTTATTTATTTTTGCATGACATGAATATAGGGTTTAGGGTTTTCATTGTGGGAGCTTTCATCCGTGCATGTCACAAGATTTTGTTGGAAATATCGAGACATATCAAATTCAACAAATGTGTATGGGATCCTAGTTCAATTGAAAATTTATAATCCAGAGGATGCAAACTAGGTAAATCCTACGATGGTGATGATTTGTAGCCATACTAGACATTATGCTAAGTTTTTTTTTTTTTGGGTTAATTCTTCTAAATTGTTTTTGGTACCGACTACTAGCTAGAGCTCGTTATTTAATTAGGGGTTGTTTTGCCATTTGCCATTTTTTGACTAATTGGCATTGCATGCTTATTTAAATATGTATTTATCTCCTTTTTTTTAGTCTGAATGTGCATGCATAATGATATTTGATTTAAAAAATACATAGTTTACCCCTTTTGAAATGGATGCTTGGGTTCTGGAGATTTGGTGCCCCAGAAAGTATGGACAATCACGAGCCCTACGTAATATACTTCACCACTGACCTTTCAGTCAGTCTTCTGTTGTGTTTCTCTACGACATTTCACGACATTAAATATTAAAATTATTCTTCCATGGTTTGTCTAGTGTCTTTAATTTTAAAAGAAAAAGCTCAAAACTCCTTTATACGACATCTTTAAGTATCTTATTACATAGGCTGAAATAGGAAATGTTTCTAAACAGAAACCTAGTAAATAGGTTTGTAATTAATCTGACTAACTGACTTTAGTCAGATATGTAAAAGTAAACTAGAGACATCAAGAACAAGATTAGTCTCATCTCATGAACCAAAAGATCAAGCAATCAAATCACAGTGCTGGAAAACATATGAAGAACAAAGTATAAACCGCACATGATAGAGAACTAACCTGCAGACATATTCATTGATGAAGAAGCCATCACAGTACTCGTACAAACCTTCTCTTCTCTGCAAATCTTAATGCTCTCCCAAGAATAGGTTATTGGTACGTGAGTGAAAGAGTTATTTGTGAGAACAATGGCTTTTGTTTTTATACCAAACACATAGATTGCCTTATTATAATCTCCTTATATCAGCATGAGTTCTATATATGAGCAAATACAAGAGTTCTCAATATACCAATATAATCGGATTAACTCTTGTCAATATGATTACTTCTTTACAACAAAACTAATTATCTCAAGACTTGTAAGAATCATACTCATACTCTAACCAGATAATCTTCTTTAGCTGATGCTAGCACCATGTGATGGTGTGATCATTGTATTAACATTTTCTCATATTGTATCGGTGGACACAATCGTTAGTTGGTGCAATTTAGTCTTATTATAAGATGATGAAGATGTTAAAATATGCCAACGAGGGTTAGTTGAGTTGGTAAGGATGGTTTCCTTCGCTAGAGAAGGCCTAGGTTTGAGTTCCATTGTTGCCAATCCTTCTTAGTTGACGATCTGTAAAATCCAAAAAATGGGCTAAGTCCTCCTCTATAAATCATCAAAGAAGCTTGTGTATGCCATGACTCTGACATGGAATAACCTCCTTTCCCCATAAACTTTTTGTTACCCGAAAAAATAAAGATGTTAAAATGTTGTTGCTGTCAAGATTGCAACTACGATTTTGTCCGTACACTAATCCTCCTGTACATGTGTATATTCTATCTACTTCCAAGATTGTGTTGTTCAACCGTGAGATTCTTACGATTGTAAACTTGCACACCGTGCCATATTTTTTAATTTTTTAATTTAGTTCTTATGTTACTTTTATAGTTATAGTGGGTACTAGAGAATCCGGATCCTCACCGAATCCTCTTTGTGATGATCTCGGAGATCCATAAATCATGTCCGTTCATCGTACATTGTGAGGTCAGAAATTATTTTAAATATTTTTATTTAAAATTAAACACAAACAGTACTTAATAAAAACTGACGATACATATACGATTAACGGATATGATTAACGGGTACCTAGGATCCTCACCAAAAGAATTTGCAGAGAATCCTGTTGGGGTACTAGAGGCCCAAGAAGTGCAAGAGACTAACAACAGCACAAACAACGGTCAAAGAACCTGGGCTTGGTCCTCAACAGGTAACTGTATAGGCAAGAGGTATCCGCAGATACTTTTACTGTGTTATTTGGTTTGTATGACATTGTTAGTTTCGCCGGGCTTTTAACATTTGTTGGCTTTGTGATGCAACTAATTAAGAGAGCCGACACATAGATTAGCGATTACTTAACGGAAATTCAACAGTTTCACTCGTCTTCTTATAACTTGTTGACTTTGTAGTACATCTAAAGATCAACAAGTCTTGGATTGTACTAGCACCCGGATGAGCAATTACTTACCCAAAGGCGTGAGCTTCATTCATATATCAGTCCTCCATTATATTTTCTTGTAGTTTAGCGGCAAAGGTGCTTATTTCAAAAAGAAAAAAAATAAGTAGCAAAGGTGTGGCCCATTAGTTGGTTAAAGCCCCACTGATAGTCCTAAACGAGTAGCAAACAATGAAGCCCATTTATTCGTAAAAAGTATAAGCCCATTGTTCCCTATGGAGAGGGACACCAGATGCCGTAAACAATAGCCCATTAGTTACTTGTGAATAGCAACAGTTAAGCCCAAGTATCTTTTGCAGCTTTAAAATGAGATTTACCAAAATGACTGGAGACTTTAAATGACATATGGAGACTAAATAATTCAACAAAAACAACTAGTGTTAAGAACTTGGGAGTATGAATCTCATATTGCACAAGAAAAATCTTTGTCTAATAGTTTAAATAATTTTTATCTCTCCCTCATATTTCTATATTTGAGCCAAACTATCCATGTGTTGAGCCTAATAGCTCTCGTTACCCAATATAGTTTCTTCATGAGTTAGGCTTGATTGAGACCACACATGAGGGGGCGTGTTGAATGCATGACTTTCGTATCAAAGAATAGAAGCCTTGCCTAATAGTTTAGAATGCTTATAGATCAATAACGAACAATACACACTACCGAAATCCTGCCAAGGTTTTAAAGTCGGGCTTAGTAACCTGTGAAAACTAATGCCACAACAGTCACCTCTTTCTTTATTATTATTATTCTTATTTGGGGTGGGAGGGCATGTCAAAATTTCAGAGTCAGACTTACTATTTACTACAGCCACACTAAAATTGTCCCAACTTAATAATGTGCATAATTTGACAAACTTAAATTTTATTAAAAAAAGCTCTACACAATTAAAAATTGAACCATTTAATATTTGTAATGTTATGGCCTATTTTATCTGACACGGGAAGGGGGCCGGCGGCACATAGAGAGAAAATAGAGAGAAATGTATTTGTAGGGTTGTGTAGAGAAATGTATGTTATTCCCTCTACGCAGTGCCTTTATTTATAGCAATAAGAGATAGAAGAAATCTTTCTCCTCCAAGGAATACAAGTCCATATAGGAAAGAATAACTAGAATAAAATATAATATAGGATTTACACAATCACACTTAAACTAGAAGTTTATAACACTCCCCCTTGAGTGTGTAAATACTCAAGTAGATTCGGCATCATGTAGAGGTTGAGGAAGTCAACTCGTCGGCACTGATTCTGGGAACACGCTATTCCCAATAAGGTAGAAACTTGCATAAGCAAGTAAGTCTCACAAAACACCCTAAGGTTATGGTAAAGACCCGAGTAGGGACAGAATCTATAGTCTAAGGAAAAATGCGTGAGAAATGCAAAGTCCAATGAAACGTCTATGGGACGTCATCAAGGATATGATTAACCTAAGCTGGGTGCCTCATTAAAACCTAGTTAGGTAGCAAAAATCCATTGGGAAAAATGCTCCTAATCGCAGGGAAAAAAGTACATTAAGATCAAGCAAGTATACTTCAGGATACTCCGCCTGAGTTTGACACAATTCCAAAGAGAACTAGCAAGGTTACAACTTAGAAAGTTTACGCATACTAATTCCTTGAACAAGCTTTTGAAACGTCACATTCGGTAGTGATTTGGTGAAGAGGTTGGCCAGATTGTCTTGTGAACGGATTTGCGTGACTCCAATCTTTTGATGCTCTTGTGGATAATGTGAGAAGAAGAACTTCGGCGCAATGTGCTTGGTGTTGTCTCCTTTGATGTAACCCTTCTTGAGCTGTTCGATGCATGCTGCGTTATCTTCATAGATCGTCGTCGGGACATCAAAGACAAGGTAAAGATTGCAGAAGCTTCGCATATGGCCCACAACTGCTCTCAACCAAAATCATTCCCGAGTTGCTTCGTGTAAAATGAGAATTTTAGCATGGTTAGACAAAATGGCAAATAAGGTCTGTTTAGTTGACCTTCAAAAAATTGCGGTGCCTTCAACAGTAAAGGCATAAACCGTTTGAGAACGCGTCTTGTGTGGATCAGATAAGTATCTTGAGTCGGTATAACCAACAAGTCGAGAATCGACTCAAGATAAGGGGGTGCAACATCACTCGAAGATCCGTAGGGATAGAACAAGCCCAAATCCGTAATACCCTTAAGGTAACGGAAAATGTCTTTAACACTAGTCCAGTGTCTGCGTGTTGGTGCATTACTGTATCTTACCAAAAGATTAACAGCGAATGAGATGTTGGGTCTAATGCATTAAGATAAGTACAATAAACTGCCTATCACACTTAGATAAGTAACTTTAGGCTCCAAAATATCTTCATCATCCTCCTTTGGATGGAAGGAATCTCGTTTTGCATCTAGCGATCGAACGACCATACAAGTACTCGAAGGCTTCGTTTTATCCTCGTTAAAGAGGCACAACACTTTATGGGTGTAGTTCTTTTGAGGTACTAAGATTCCATCTGAACAATGCTTTATCTCGAGATCGAGACAATATCGAGTTTTTCCTAGATCTTTCATCTCAAATTCCGACTTCAGGTGCGCGGCAGTTCTCGCGAGCTCTTTAGGAGTTCCGATGAGGTTCATGTCATCGACATATACTGCAACAATCGCAAAACCGGAATGTGACTTCTTAATGAACACACAAGGGCATAGTTTGTTGTTCACATATCCTTGACTAGTCAAATATTCACTCAAACGGTTATACCACATTCTTCCAGATTGTTTCAAACCGTAGAGTGAACGCCTCAGCCGAATTGAAAGCGTGTTCCGAGATTTGGAAATATTTGATCCAGTCAATATAAGTCATTCGGGAACTTTCATATAAATTTTCATATCAAGATCCCCATAGAGATACGCAATTACTACGTCCACCAGCTGCATACTCAGTTTTTCAGAAACTACCAAATTGATAAGGTAGCAAAAAGAATCATATCCATAACGGGTGAATAAGTTTCGTCATAGTCAATCCCGGGGCGTTGTGAGAAGCCTTGCGCAACAAGACGAGCTTTGTAATGCACAACTTCATTTTTCTTATTACGCTTCCGAACGAAAACCCATTTGTAGCCAACGGGCTTCACATGTGGATGAGTAGGAGCTACAAGTCCAAACACCTTATGTTTCGCAAGCGAATCGAGTTCGACTTAGATTGCTTGTTTCCAGTTTGACCAATCGGTTCTATGTCGACATTCATCAATGGAACGAGGTTCAATTTCATCGCTCAACATGATCTCAGTAGCTATTGCATATGCTAATGCATCATCGACGATCATCTCATTTCTACACTAAACATCATCCAAGCTAGCACAATGGACCGAAATCTCACGATTCTTGGGAGGTAAATTCGTCTCTCCAAGGACGTTTCTGTAATCTAGAATTTCCTCATGAGTTGGATATAATGAGTAAGCGACAGTTGGATTCATGATAGGCTCTTTAAGTGCCTATGCCATGGGTTTCCTCTTCCAGGGGTGTGAATCTTTTGAACCAAGTGGTTTGCCACGCTTATGAATCGACCGAAGTGGCGTCCTGGGATTCCAGAAGGGAAATCCATCGTACATTTGGTACATCCATCTTTGCAGGCACATTCGCAGCTGGAATACGTGATCTTGTCACTCGTGCTAGATTAGTGAAAACATCTGGCATGCTCTGAGCTATGCTATGAAGATCTAATATGCGTTGCACTTCAGTTTCAAACTGAGCATTGTGGGGATCTAAATGAGACAAAGTGGGAGTCATCCACGATAATTCTCGTCGTTCATCAGGAACGTTGACGTTCTTATCTCCCCTTAACGACGGGAAGACTGTCTCATAGAAGTGATAATCCGCGAAATGAGCGGTAAACAGATCGCCTGTTAAAGGTTCTAAGTAAAGAATAATCAAAGGAGAATCATATCCGACATAGATTCCCATCCTTCGCTGAGGCCCCATTTTTGTACGTAAGGGCGGCGAAATCGGCACATAGACCGCATAACAAAAAACGCGTAGATGCGATATGTCGGGTTCGTATCCAGTGACCAACTAAAGGGCGTTATATGGTTGAGTGACAACAGGCCTTAGGCGGACCAATATGGTTACGTGCAATATTGCATGGCCCTAAGCAGAGATCGGAAACTTGGTATGTATGACCAACGATCGAGCAATCATTTGTAAGCGCTTATTGAATGCCTATGCCAGGCCGTTCTGGGTGTGAACATGGGGTACATGATGTTCAACTTCGACCTTAACCGACATGCAATAGTCATCAAAAGTTTTAGGTGTGAATTTTCCAGCATTATCCAATCGAATATATTTGATCAGATAATCAGGGTGGTGAGCCCTGAGCTTGATAACCTGAGCCAACAGTTTGGAAAATGCAGCATTCCTTGTAGACAACAAGCACACGTGTGACCAACGTGTGGATACGTCAACCAAAACCATAAAATATCTAAATGGTTTGCATATAGGGTGAATCGGTCCACAAATGTCCCCCTGAATCCTTTGTAGAAAAATATAAGGATTTGAATGAATCTTGTAATAAGAAGGCTTAATAATAAGCTTTCCCATAGAGCAGGTTTGACATACGATTCCTTGAATCGAACCTAAAGTTCAGGTTAGTGGATGCCCGTGTGACGATTTGAAGATACGGCGCATCGCTGTTCATCCAAGGTGTCCCAAACGATCATGCCAAAGGGTAATTTCGTGCGTGGTCCCAGAAGTAGGGTCGGCCATATAGTGGATTTCTATAGGGCGTATGGTCGTAGTATAAAAACCACTCGGGATACGCTTCATCTTCTCTAGAATACTCTTCTGGCCATATTTGTAGGAAGTTATGCACATAAATTCAACTCCATTTTCTACCTAGGTTTCAGCGTGGTAATTATTATCTATAACGTCCTTGAAACTTAAGAACGTTCTTTTAGCTTTTTGGGTGTTTGTTTATGCTATAGTGTGCTTCAGGCACATCAGTCGCCCCAGTAGGTCAAGCTTGATGATTCTTCATCAATAGCTGATTCTGCTTTTCAGAGAGCACTAAAACAGAGATCAAATATGAAAACTTAGTGAACTTCTGAGCTCTATATTGTTGCTGCAGGACAATATTAGTAACAGAGAAGGTCGAATAGGTCTTATCCAAGAGATCATCTTCGGTAAAGGTCTCATTACAGAACTTGAGAAGTGATCGGATTCGACAAACTTCAGAATTATATTCATTCATAGACTTAAAGTCTTGGAAGCGTGAATGCTGCCAGTCATGTCTTGCTTCAGGCAAGAAAATGTCCTTTTGGTAATCAAAGCGACCAGCCAAAACCATCCAAAGTGCTCGTGGATCTTCCTCAGCAAGGTACTCGGTTTGCAGTGTGTCATGAATATGTCTTCGAATAAAGATCATGGCAGTGGCTTTCTTAGCTTCGCCAACTAGGTTGTCCGTTTCATCTTCAATGGCGGGACGCAAGTTCTTTGTAGTGAGGTGGAGCTTCACATCTTGGACCCACCTGAGGTAGTTTCTTCCAGAGACCTCAAAAGCTGTAAAATTGAGTTTGTTCAAATTCGACAAGTTCCTATCACAAAATAAATGGACAAGATGTGATAAGTGTAATGGAGAAAAAAAAATCAATCCATTCACATAGGAATAGAACATTGAGGTTCTAATAGACATGTATTGGTTTAAATTTACATGAAAAAACTTCGGGTTTTTCATGGGTGATGTTTTAAGGAAAACTTCGAGTTTTCAAACAAGGCATGTTTCTAGAAACTTCAGGTTCATATGTTCCTGCAGATAAACACAAATATATATACAAAAATATGCAACAATATAATATGCAAATAGAACTTTAGGTCTATAATTATAATTGAATTAATTATTTGGACTTCGGGACAAATTTAAAGTGTGGGTGAAAAAAATTATAAAACCCATAGGGCCTAAAAAAAAAGGCATTTAGACGCGGGGCCCAAAAAAATAGGCCAAAGCCCACGGGTAGGCTGAATAAATTTAGAATCGTGAGGTCCAGTCCCAAAAACTGGGTTGGGGTTAAGCACAGGCTAATCAGTCCCTAAAATAAATGTTGGGCTACAGGCCCTAGGCAGAAAAAGGGATGCAACAAAAAAAGGGCAGGCCCAAAGCATAGGCCTAGACAGGGGATCAGGTGCAGTGGAGATCACGGATACCCCAACGAGGCTGGGATCCGATGCGGTACATACACATACACCAGCAGAGGCTGGGATTGTGTGTGATGTGATGCATGGGAGAAAAGACAGGAGCCCATAAAGGCTCAATTGGTTCTCAGGCTGAGTTATCACCAAAGCCCAAAGGGATGGTGATGTGGATCAAGGCAATAGGCACAAGTAGGCCTAATAAAAGGGTGATGTGTAAGATGGACCAAAGGAATCCAAGGCCCATTAGGGCTCCGGTTTAGATCTGCAGGCCACCCCAACGGCGCTGGGTGTGGGGATTCGCTGGAGATGGTCAAGCCATGGTTCATTGGAGAACCAAGATCCTCAATGTCGGGGGTGGTGAGAACCGAAGGGATTCGAGTGAATCCTACGAAAAAACTCACAAAATTCTTCTGGAATTTTGAAGATCGTTGGTGAAAACGATGAGTTTTGTCCAAATCACACGACTGCTGATCGTGTTTTCGTTGAAAAATTCTACGAGGGGGGACCTGAGCTTCAGGCCGAGGGTTCCAGATTGGGACGATGGTGCCTAAAACGTACCATTTGGTTTTGGGTGTAATGACCCAAAATTTCTATTTCGGAAGCCAAACACAATGGTAGGCCAAAATAAATATAATGGTTAATTATAATTCTAATTAACCACAGAAGAAAATATAAAAATTTCGTTTAATTTATGGCTGCATCTAACATCCTCGTTAGACTGCCTACGTACCCTATGAAAGGATCAAGCCATTCGTAGTTCACATTACGCTTCTAGAACAACATACTAAAATTTTGTTATGATCCAACGGTCGGATCTTCACCAATCACGAAATCAAGTGGCGGTCGATGTTTTATTTTACAAACTTACAAATCCAATTCGGGAAGATCCGTACGTCGTATTCCCGATCCGTAAGTTCCTAAGGTCCTCAAATATTACTTATTTCAAGGTATCAAAGTTTGGTGACGATCCAACGGTTGTATTGTAGTGAAATTTAGATCAAACAATCAAACTACGTCATATGAATATCCAAACTGAATTCAGGACATCTAATTTAGCCTAAAAATAACATTGACGGCCCTCTAGCCACACGCTGCCTCACGCGCCGCCGTGGGTGGCGGTCGGCCGCCCCGGCTCGCCGGAAAATTCAACTATTTCAAAAAATTCTCAAATTTTACAGAAATGAAGATCTCAAGGAGTAGAGCAAACTTCATACTTGTGGACAAGTCCAATTTGGCCGGAAAAATCTCCAATTTCACTCGGAACCGCCGGTACCCTATAATTTGGGTAGTTGTTGATTCGCCTCTAAAACGAACCTCGTTGCCTCATCCAAGGCTTGGACCTTGCTCCTGGGGTTGAGAGGAGTCCTTTGGTGGTGGTCATCGACGGTGAAGCTCGCCGGAGCCACCGAAAAAAGATAAAAGCCGCCGGAAAGGTCGTGGGCTTTGTGGCATCGAACTGGAAAAATAGGAAAGACATTGGGAAATCTAACACTACAGAGATGTAGGGCTCGTCAAGGGCTTTCCATGGACACCTAGATCACCCAAAACGGAGTTCGTATGAAGAAGATATGAGCGGGTCAAGTTGGCAGGTTGGGTGGAGAAACCGGGTTTGGCCGGTTCTCTCCTTCTCCCTTCCCTCCTTTCCCTCTTTTCCTTTCTTCCTCCTTGGTCCTCTTCCCTCTCATTTTTCCCCTTTCTCTCATTTTCTTCCTTTTCTTTTAATCCCAGCCATCCATTTCTTTCTTTCCTCCATCACAGCCATCCACGTGGTACCATATTCACTCTCCAACAAATCTGGAACCTTCCAAATTAATAATTAATTCCCATTTTACCCCTAACTTCATTCGTTATAACTCTGTTTCACGAACGGTTTTCGCCTACGCGCTTGTGGGATCGTCCTCTATCCAAATATGCCAAGAAATACGACGAAGCATATAAGGATAAAATATGTAATCATATAATTCTATTTAACCAACTAGGGGCATTTTTGTCATTTCACTTTCCGAAAAAAATTTCCACATAATCATACATTTTAAAATTTTCCAGGGTATTACACTGGGCTTGCTACCTTGAGATCTATGGCTTGAGCTGGGCTTGCCAAGCCGACGTAGGCTGCTGGCCGCTCGGGTTTGCGGTTCAGGTCATGGGTTCGAAGAACCCTAAAAGTTTTCGATTCTTTTTCTTTTTCAATTAATTCAAGGCATGTTTAATGAATGAACATATATTTGATGCAATTCATGGCAATATCAAATTCACATAATTCAACAATTATGGATATAATGCATACACAATTTATGTAGAACCTAAAATTTGAAAAATGTAAAGTTAGGTCATGCATTATGGTGAATGTTCATGCTATCAGGGCTACAAAAATATTGAGATAAAAACTGTTGTTGTGGAAGAACCTGATTGCGTGATGATATTGGTGAATTGGTTTGATGTAGAAAGCTTCCATGTCAGATTCCTAAGTGCAGCGCTAGGAGCGTGCTGATAACGTATTATGACCTATTTTATCTGACAGGGGAAGGGGGCTAGCGGCACAGAGAGAGAAAATAGGGAGAGATGTTTTTGTAGGGTTGTGTAGAGGAATGTATGTTATTCCCCCTACGCAGTGCCTTTATTTATAGTAATAAGAGAGAGAAGAAATTCTTCTCCTCCAAGGAATACAAGTTCATATAGGAAAGAATAACTAGAATCAAATCTAATCTAGGATTTATACAATCACACTTAAACTAGAAGTTTATAATATGTAATTAATTCTTTCAAATTTTCGAGGTACAATTGCATTCTTCAACAGCTTGGGAAACCTGCCACTTAGTACTATGATCTAGTGGTATTCTTCTTCACTTGTGAGTGAGAGGTCTTAGGTTCAATTCTCGCCAAAGGCGAATTTGAACCACATTCTTGCCAAAGACGAATTTGAACCACATTCTTGCCAGCCCATTGTGAAGTTAAGCTCACCTCTTCCTCTGTAGTGTAGATTATATCAATTATTCAAAAAAAAAAAAAAAAAAAAAAAAACAGCTTCGGAAACCAGTGGTTATGATTATTTTTCATTTTTCATATCGTGATGAAAAGTCGAGTCAACGGCAGTCTTTACTACCATACATTTTCTACAATTATTATTCGTATTCTTTAAACCTACATTCCTCTCCAGCTTTCAAATAGTTTTACTTATGTTTTCCAAAAAAAAAAAAATAGTTTTACTTATTTATATAACATTAACAAGCTTCTCTGTGACGGAAAATTAAGCATAGTATGCAGACTTCTTTTAGAATTAGTCAATCTCTACAGAGGATTCAAATTTTTAATATTAATTTTTTTTCAAGGCTATGTTTGGATAATGAACTTTCAAAACCTCAAAAAACATTAAATTCAATGGTTAAAAATGCACTACAAAGACACTATCAAGGACTTACTAAAGGACTGCAAGCTACTAACATTATATATAATATATGAACTACGATGAGGTGTCATTTTAAAGTTCTCTTATATGTATTCTCAAAATAATTAAACTCATATTTATGGCATTTAGTCATTTTTTAAAGTCAATTCATCAAATTTAGCATAAATTCCATGAAACTTTGAAGTTTCTCATCCAAACATAATATAAGAGTGTAACTAAAAAAATTTCGGCAGCAACCTATGATTGGAGTCTGTTAATATAACGATTTACTTGCACTTAGGCAGTAGCTGATTCGGGCTAAGTCATACAATGAGTTTGTCATAATAAGTTGATATTGAACCATCCACGTACGAGATTCGAACATAAAACATTTAACTTACAAGTGTAGAGAAATACTACTAAATAGTAGTACTAAGTGACGTGATTGGAGATTAATTTGTAGGGTTAATAAGAGGAAACCAATTAGGTTTGTGATGATGCAATTGCGGCTGTACTAATCTAACTGTTAAATTCAATTGGTATTGGAGAGCGCTTTGATGACCATCAATTCCAAATAGATGCGTCATGCATGATTCACTTTCAAATGGGTGTATATATATGTTCACAGCTTGAGTCCCTTAATTAAGTGTTCTTTTTAAGCATGAGACTAAATATCTTGGTGAAATAACACTTTTCCCAAGGGAACAATCAACTCCGGAAGTGATGACCTTTCTCAAGTCCCTTTCACTTTAGAACTACGAAGGCACGAACATTGAAAATGCAACTAAACAAAGGGTATCACAAGCTGCAGGTGGGTGTTTTAGCCTTAATGGTTGTCTTAATCAAAGAGATTAGTGGTTTGAACGGAGAAAAAGCACAAGAACCACTCAAAATACTACCACTATAGATAATAGATCCATGCTTAGTCGCTTTAGTACTACAGTCTAGTTATATTCTTCTTTACTTGTAAGTGAGAGGTCTTAGTCTTGATTCTTGTCAAAGACGAATTTGAACCATATTATTACTAGTCCATTGTGAAGCTTAGTCCACTCTCCTACTCTCTTAGTATAGATAATTTTGTTTATTAAAAAAAATAAAAATAAATAGATGCATGTGTTTGGGTTAATATTTGAACTTTGGGCCTAAAGGAAGGAAAGCCCAAAAGAGTTAAAGTGAAGAGACTCGCCCGAGACCCAGCACCAAGCCCAGACCATCGATCTCCAGACAATATGATGGCTCCTCATTAATGCATAGGCTATGTGCCTATAATTTAAATGACAAGTGATGGAGACTAACTCATAATCAGCCAAAAAGTACTTTTCAGTGGCAATGCAAGTAAAATGCTGATGACTCACTACCCTCCAGTTGCTTTCGGGCAAGAGCAGAGATAGCACAGTCGGGTTAATTCGCCTATAAAAGGGGGAAGAGGCCCCAGGGACAAGGACACTCAACCAATCAAACAAACAAACATACAACTTGCCTTTCAGTCAAGCAAATACCTAGAAAGCTGCGCTTTGTCCAGACTCTGCACCCTTTTAGCCATATATTCCCTTTAGAAATACATCTTTTGTCTAGTGTAAAAGCTTTGCTACTTTCTCTAAATGCGGTAGTATCGATTCGTTCATGTAAACTCGTTTACCACTCACCCATTTTTAGCACACAACCCTCTGTAACTACAAAAAAAAAAGATCGCAAGACATTTAACCTTGCCCGACTCTCTATGTCTTGTCTTTCAATTAGTAAATTTGGTGTTATGATTTATTCCCCAGTATATATTCAATTCATTTATAGTCATTTGATGATTCAAAGTTCCAACAGTTCTCGAATCTGGTTCACTTAGTGGTTTTACTGTCATAAGAAGACAAAATGGGAATTAAACTGATGACTTAATCAGATCTGGACCAACACCCTTTAAGCATACAAGATACTGAACTAAAAGTCCTTGATCTCAAGGCACAAAAAAGAACTTAATGTGGACTTAACCCATCCACGACAATCCTTTGATAATAAGAAGTCAGAATAACTTGGGGCGCAAGTAATCGGCTTAAACACATTTGTTCTATTGCTGCCATACTAAGATGGCAGTGGCACGCCTTAGCACTCAGTTAGTTTTGATTGCGAGCCTCAAGGCCTACACCTAAGGCCCCACAAAGGCACCTTTTAGAACTAACTTCGTCATTCTCTCGTAGACTCTCAACAAGCGGGAGCCCGATGACCAACCAAAGTGCCAACTCCTCGGGGAGTTGTGTGCTCGAGCCATAGACCCTTCCTAGTGAAATTCCTGCTCGAACATAGTTTTGGCACGCCCGGTAGGATCACAAATCTTGTATGCCAAGAAGACGAAGGAAAGAATAAACCTTCAGGTGGGGAGCAAAAAAAAAAAAAAAAAAAAAACCACCCCAGTGCACACCAGGATGAAACATGGAAAATCTCCCCGAAGATCTGCAAGGACCTATCCTGACGGAAAGCCCGACTCCTTATGAGAAATCAGGAGGAAATGTTAGAAATGAAGACTTGCAGGCTACCATGGTAGCTGTGTTAATGAGCATGGAGAAAATCTCTCTGGAAACCAGAGGGGGAAGTAAGCAGACTCTGTTCCCTAACAGGAAATCTACAAAAAAAGGCTAGATTTGGAATACTCTACCCCAGAAAATAATCGTGTCAGAGAGGTGATGAGAGAAGCCAGCCTTGTGACGGAGCCAGCTATTCCTCTGTTTCATGTGCTTGAGGAAAAAAGGAAGAAGGGAAAGAACAAAGAAAGATCTGGAGTGGATTAGCCAATGTTGAAGGAAATCAGGGAACCAGAGTTTCCCGACCCCTTGTTATTTTCATTGGATAGCAGGGGCAGTGCGGGCCAGAAATAAAGCAGTTACTGGAAGAACCACATGCTGATATAATGATTGATACTGATCTTTTTCTACGAGCCCCAGTAAACATGGGCATAAAAGGGAAAAGGAAAAACCATGTGGGAAGTAAATGCAGAAAAGAGGCCAGTCGATAGACCGACTTAGAGAGCTGTCAAGCTGCCAGAAAAGCCCAAGGCCGCCATAATCAGAGGAGTAGTGTTGTGCAGCAGATGTCAATGTGAGTGCTAGCTAAAGGTACCAGCAGCAGGAGTCATTCTTGATCAGAAGCTGATCAAGAGAAGGGAGAAGAAAGAACATGAAAACCGCATGAGCATTATGCGGACAGCTGAGAAGGAAACCTTTTGAAACGTCTTCCAGAGGTTGGGAGGAGACTCTTAACCTAAAAAACTTGTCAGAAGTATTTAGAAACTATGAAGCTTCAGAAGAAGTGAAGGACAATGAGGCCAAGACACCAAGGTGGGTGGATATGAGGCCACCCCAGCCAAGTTATACCGGTGGAGATGTTAGAATGAAATAAAGGATAGTGAACGCGGTCACAAAGAAGAATCTTGCCCGATTTGTGCGGAGATGGTATATAGTCATAAAGGATGGGGGGCCTGTCAAAGAGATGAGAGCCTTCATGATCAGGAGAGTCCAAATGCAGCATAAGGCCCACATGAACTCGTTGAAAGTTCCCACTACTTCAGAAACCTCGGAGGATGTAAAGTTCAAAAATGTACCTTATGAAGGGAGAAATCTACCTCATTAGAGGAGTAAGAATGAGGTGAAGAAGGAAAACAACAAAATCGAAGGGGAATGAGACCATGTACCGCAGAACCCCCATCCTGGGAAATACAGAATCTTGAGGAGAGCTCAAGAAGATATGGTGATGATACCTACCCCAAGATGGAGCCCAGAACCAATATGCTTTGGAACTATCTCTCCCGAGAGGGGGTTACCCGGGCCATTGTTGGTGGATACTATCTGCGAGGTTCCAAAACAGATGCCAAATTTTGGCATAACCCAGGAAGAAGGGTTGCCTGAATTGATGCTGCCAGAAGAAGCACATGCTTGGTTGTATAAGTTTATAAACCACATTAGGGGTAACCCGAATCCAGCAACTTCCACGTAAACTTGACATATGTTTTATCAACCATGTTTCGTGCCGAGCATGATCAACCCTCCACGATGAAAGGTGATTACTTGGCAACATAACCTATGATGGCACATGTTAGTGTCGAAGAAGCGGGACAAGAAGAACCCAGCCAGACAGGCTTGCCCGAGCAATTAAGGAAGAATCCTGAGATAATATACTCAGACAAAATGGTCTTTGTTTGCCTGAGTTTGACCTTGGCCAACCATCTTAAGCCCATACATGTAACTGCTTACCTGGAGGGAGTACCCTTCAAGAGGGTCTTGATTGATGGAGGGGCCGCGGTCAATGTGCTGCCATACAAGCAGATGAAGAGAATGTGCAGGAGTGAGGAAGATCTTATCCCCACAGATCTTACAGTTTCTAGTTTCTCGGGAGTTATCACCAGGACTTATGAGATACTGCCATTAGAGGTTGACTTGGGTTCGAAACAAATCATGCTGGCCTTTTTTGTTGTAGACAATACTTCCACTTATGGGGCTTTACTAGGCGGAGATTGGATTCATCAGTCTCTCTATGCCATCTACCTTACACCAACAAGTGGCTGTTTACCATGAAGAAGGGGAAACATGACCTATGTTCTGGGAAATGGTAGAGGTCGAATCACAGCCATTTCTCCCTACAGCCAACATCGTGGAAGCCAACTTCTACAATCCCAGTGTTAGGATTCTTTAATGTTTAGGAGCTGATAAGAATGGCCGCCCAACTAAGGTGACGGTCCAAAAGCTTCTAGAGCAAGGGTTATTTCTTACATGGGAAGAATGAGATCGGCCCTATATCATCCCAACTCCCTAACACCATTAATGTCAGAACAGAAAAGGAAGGACCAAGTGGTTGTAGTCAGGTCCTTAATAAAAAGACTGTTAGTGTATGGGAGAGAGAAAAAACAAGAAATGGAGAACTAAGCCAATGAAGAAAAGGATTGGAGCAGAGAAGCTTCAAGCAGCCAAATGAATAAAGAAGAATTTTTTGGGGAGGAGTTAGAAGCAGCCATCCAAATGGCTACGTGTATATATGACTTGGATGAGCCAGAGGATTTGCCCGAGAATCCAGAACTGGTTGAGTTTTTATGTGCAGAGCCTGACAAACCAGCCCTAGAAGTACAAGACCTATTGGAGACCATTGATTTGGTAACTAAGGAGGATCCGAGACCTATACAAATCAGTGGTTTGTTGGAAACCGAGGATCGGGCAAGGGTTGTCAACCTTCTGCATGAATTTAAAGATTGTTTTGCTTGGCATTACATCGAAATGCCAGGTTTAGATCCAACCTTAGTAGAACACATGATGCCTATTAAGGAGGGGTTTAAACCTGTTAAGCAAACACCACAGATGATGTCAAAAGAGATCGAGGAAAAGGTCAAAAAAGAGATCGCGATGCTGGTGAAGACTGGATTTATTAGGCCTGCCAAATATGTTGAGTGGTTGGCCAACATTGTACCTGTATTAAAACCTATAACTAAAGCAGTTAGATGTTGTGTTGATTATAGAAACATTAATGGAGCCACACCTAAAGATGAATATCCCATGCCCATGGCTGACCTATCCATAGATGTAGTTGCCAAACACAAAGTTCTATCTTTCATGGACGGGAATGCAGGATACAATCAGATAAAAATGGCTAAAGAAGATATACATAAAACAACTTTTAGGTGTCCAGGTCATGTCGGAGCATATGAGTATTTGGTAATGCCATTCGGGCTAAAAAATGATGGTGCAACTTATCAAAGAGCAATGAACGCCATTTTTCATGACTTAATCGGCCATAGCATGACAGTATATATTGATGACATTGTGGTAAAGTCTAAGACTGAAGAGCAGCATTTGATAGACTTCAGACAAGCCTTAACAAGAATGAGGATCCATAAGCTAAAAATGAATCCAAAGAAGTGTGCTTTTGGGGTAAGATCGGGCAATTTTTTGGGATTCCTTATTCATTAAAGAGGAATGGAGTTCGACAAGAACAAAGCTCAGGCAATAATGGAGTCATCTCCCTCCACCAATAAGGTACAACTGCAAAGGCTGCTAGGAAAAATCAACTTCTTGAAGAGATTCATTGCTAATTTAGAGGGCAAGATTCAGCCGCTAACTCCTTTGCTGAGACTAAAAGACAAAGAAGAGTTTGAATAGGGCCCACCCCACCAAGAAGCTTTCGACAGCATAAAGGCTTACTTAGTATCTCTACCAGTGCTCATGCCACCTCAGAGAAGGAAGCCATTGAAGCTTTATATTTCTACCTCGGAGAGGTCAATTGGAAGCTTGCTGGCCCAAAACAATGAAGGAGGGAAGGAACAAGCCACATATTACCTTAGTAGAATCCTTACTGAGGTAGAGACAAGATATACTCTAGTGGAAAAATTATGTTTGGCTTTGTACTTTGCTGCTTGCAAGCGAAGGCATTACATGTTGCCTTGTCACATTCACATCATTGCCAAGACCGACGTGATCAAATATATGCTGTCAAAACCAATGTTGACTGGGAGGATTGGAAAGTGGATTCTAGCATTATCAGAATTCAGCTTTCAATATGTGCCCCAAAGAGCAATCAAGGGACAAGCAATTGCGGATTTCTTAGCTGAGCACCAAGAGTCTCAAGAAAAGATTGTCAACATCTTAAGAACTCTGGAAGTAGCCAGTGTATGGATCCCGCCAGGAAAAGCCTCATCGGGCAATGAAGAATGGGTCCAGCAAGAGATAAAAAGAATAACTAGCCTCTGGATCACTCCTTAGAAACTATATTTTGATGGGTCTTGCACTCAGAATGCTGCGGGAGCTGGGATTGTCATCATCGATCCCGAAGGTACTCACCATTGTTATTCATTCCTTTTGGATTATCAAGAGACTACCAACAATTGGGCGGAGTATAAGGCACTGGTAATTGGCTTGGATATTTTAATAGAGTTGGGGGCAACCGAAGTAGAGGTGTTTGGCGATTCAGAATTGGTGATTGATAAGTTAAATGGAGAGTACAAATGTAGACACATCACCATAGTGGGTTACTACTTGGCATCTACATAACTATTGAGCTACTGGGGCTCAAAAATATCAGTCAGCCATATCCCGAGAGAGTCAAATGCAATTGCCAATAAAATGGCATAATTGGCTTCTGGAGCCCTAATCCAAGAAAGAAAGTTTAAAGGAGATATAGAAGTTCAGCAAAGAAGTCTCTCGTCAATCTTTGAAAGGGGGTTCAGCCTAGATGTGATGATTAAATAATTGGAGATAGAAGATTGGAGGACACCTATTGTTCAATATTTGAAAGATTCGTCCTTTCCCACACGTAAGAAAAATAGACAAGTAACTAAATATGTTTTGTGGGACAAATCTATGCTAAGGAAAACTCCAGATGGACTGTTACTAAAGTGTTTAGGCAAGGAAGAATCAATGAGGGTAATGGCCGAAGTGCATGAAGGAATCTAAGGGGCTCATCAGGCTGGAACTAAGATGAGGTGGTTACTCAGAAGATATGGCTATTTCTTGCCTGAGATGGAGAAAGACTGCAAAGCTTATGCCCGAGGGTGTGAAGAATGCCAAAGACATGGGCCACTACAACATGTGCCCTCAATCCCTTTGAACCCCGTAGTCAAGCCTTGGCCCTTTAGAGGATGGGCAATGGATTTCATCAGGCATATTCACCCAGCCTGTAGCAAAGGACACACGTTCATAATTGTGGCAACGGATTACTTTACCAAATGGGTAGAAGCTTCAGCTGTAAAGACTATCACCTCAACCACGGTCAAGAAGTTCATCGAAACCAAGATCTTACACAGATATGGGATGCCCGAAATAATTGTCACAGATCATGGGCCATCTTTTATTTCAAAGGAAGTAGAGGAATTTGCAAGTACATTCATGATAAAGATGACTCAGTCTAGTCCTTACTATCCTCAATCAAATGGTCAAGCAGAAGCTAGCAACAAGGTCTTGGTGAACATTATCAAAAGAATGGTAGCAGATAGTCCAGAAAAGTGGCATGGGAAGTTGGGAGATACTTTGTGGGCTTAATGAACTTCTAAGAGGACAATAACTAGAACTACTCTTTATGCTCTAACCTTCGGGCAGGATGCTATACTCCCTATGAAGATAAATGTGAGTTCTGTTAGGATTCAGAACCAATTTGGGTTACACAGTGAATAATACATTCAGGCTATGTGTCAAAAAGTTGAGGTCTAGAGATAGCCCGAATTGCATCTCTAGATAAAATCCAAAAGGGGAAGAGAGCTGTTGCCTGAGTATACAACAAGAAGGTGAAATTGAAAACTTTCATAGAAGGAGAGTTAGTATAGAAATCAATTCTGCCTTTAGGAGCTCAGGTTAGAGGCTTTGGGAAGTTGAGCCCGACTTGGGAAGGTTATTTCATTACCAACCGAGTATTGGATAAAAGAGGATTTGACTTAACAGATTTGGAAGGAAGGTTGCAGAAAAACCTGGTCAATGTTAAGTTTTTAAAGATATATCACCCAACCTTGTGGGATGTTAGGGATTGTTACATTGAGGAAGTTTAAAAATTATAAGGGATCCCAGAGTCAGTTTATATGCTCATCATAGCCAAACTTCAAGGGGGAGATGCAAGTTAAAGAAGATTGAAGAAGTCATTTTTATTTCATCAAAGGTTGAAGTTACATAAGAAACAGATCAATAGTCTTACATCCTTGACTAAGATAGCTGTCCTAAAAAGGCTAACTAAGCTTCAGTGTCTTCAAAACTCCAACAGTTACTTTCTTGACCTCTTCAAATCTTTTAGTAAAGCTGTTTGGGGTGGACAGTTACTCCTCCCACCTCTTAATCGCGGAAGATAATTATGTAGTCTTGGCCTCTGTAGCAATGCTTTCCACCATAAAGTTCGAACAAAGTTCTGACCGACAGAATCAAGGTAATCGATCCCAAAGCATACACCTATTATGATGAAGTGATCAAGAAAGCAGAAGCTATGGGGAAGTTTGTGCTTGTGGAGATCAGTGCAAGCTTTATATTCACAGGTAGAATCTATTGGTGTGATTAAAATGGCTTGGCTACTCCTCGATGTCACTGAAGTCTATGCAGGTCCCAATGAGTGTACTCATCATGCCTCGAAGAAATGAGAAGTCTGCAGACCTGCTCGAGGATGATGTAGGCCGTTAAGCAAGCATCGCATGATGGAAATCCCTTCACCAGTTTCGTAGGGAGGTTGGGTTCGAACAACTTTGGATACCATTGGGAGAGTTTGAGGGAAAGATGAGAAAAGTTGAGATTAAGGAGCAAGAATTGAAGAACTAAGGAGGTGAGAGCATACTAGAATTTCTAGAAATTCGAAGGCTCGAGATGGCTTTGGAGCTTTGTTGAAAGGATTACACGGGGATTATATAATAAGTGGTTAACTGATGGATGAAATTCATAGGATAGTGCAAGGGTCTCAATTAACCAACGGTTGCTTTAAAGAGGTGCGAGTCCCGAATGAAAGCGTGGGCAACTATTTAATCATTATTTGCGTCTTGGGCCGAAGACTCAACAATGATTAAAGGGGCACTGTTTGGGTTAATATTTGAACTTTGAGCCTAAAGGAAGCAAAACCCAAAAGAGTTAAAGTGAAGAGACTCGCCCGAGGCCCAGCGCCAAGCTCAGACCATCCATCTCCAGACAATATGACAGCTCCTCATTAATGCATAGGCTATGTGCCTATAATTTAAAAGACAAGTGATGGAGACTAACTCATAATCAGCCAAAAAGTACTTTTCAATGGCAATGCAAGTAAAATGCTGATGACTCACTACCCTCCAGTTGCTTTTGGGCAAGAGCAGAGACAACACAGTCGGGTTAATTCGCCTATAAAAGGGGGAAGAGGCCCCAGAGACAAGGACACTCAACCAATCAAATAAACAAACATACAACTTGCCTCTCAGTCAAGCAAATACCTAGAAAGCTGCACTTTGTCCAGACTCTGCACCCTTTAACCATAAATTCCCCTTAGAAAGACATCTTTTGTCTAGTGTAAAAGCTCTGCTACTTTCTCTAAATGCGGTAGTATCGATTCCCTCGTGTAAACTCGTTTACCACTCACCCCTTTTTAGCACACAACCCTCTGTAACTACAAAAAGAAGAGATCACAAGACGTTTAACCTTGCCCGACAAGGTGAAATCTTGCCAGACTCTCTTTGTCTTGTTTTTCTATTAGTAGATCTGGTGTTATGATATATTCCCCAGTATATATTCAAGTCATTTCCAGTCCTTTAATGATTCAAAGTTCCATCAGTTCTCAGATTTGGTTCATTTAGTGGTTTTACCATCATAAGAAGACTAAATGGGAATTAAATTGATGACTTAATCAGATTTGGACCTCCACCCTTTAAGCATACAAGATAATGAACTAAAAGTCCTTGATCTCAAGGCACAAAAAAGAACTTAATGTGGACTTAACCCATCCACGACAATCATTTGATAATAAGAAGTCAGAATAACTTGGGGTGCAAGTAATCAGCTTAAACACACTTGTTCTACATATGCCATACTGAGATGGCAGTGGCACGCCTTAGCACTTAGTTAGTTTTGATTGCATGCCTCAAGGCCTACACCTAAGGCCCCACAAAGGCACCTTTCAGAACTAACTCCATCCTCCTCTCACAGACTCTCAACAAGCGGGAGCTCGACGACCAACGAAAGTGCTAACTCCTCGGGGAGCTGTGTGCTCGAGCCAGGGACCATTCCCAGCGAAATTCCTGCCCGAATAGCATGCATGCTTAAAATGTTAAGGCTTATTTCATCACTCGCTCGCAAATAAGAATTCAAAATTTGTCACCATATCCACCTTATAGATGACATTTAATAAAGAATAATTTGCATAAAGGGTTTAAATCAAAGGAAAACTAATGAAAAGGGCTTGAAAACTTTGAGTTTTAACGATAAGGACAAAATAAAGGGTAAAGTGAATAGTACCAGGATTGACTTTTTAATGTGAAAATGTGGTTTTTCATTAAAGTAAATAGTACCGGAAGCTTTTCGTTAAAGTTCCCTTAAATCAAACCATTTACAGTAATTCTTAACAAAATAATAAAAGCTTGAACTTTTCCAAAAATGGTGGCCCATGGATGAGTAGTGTTGGTTGCAGGTTAGGTGTGAAATGGTGCTGGATTGCTTTACATTATATATCCTCGGTGGGAATGAGGATCCTCTGTAGATCATATTTGTGAGGATCTCAGGAATCCTTCAATCACATCCGTTCATCGTATATTGTGTGGTCAATTTTCGTCAGATGCTGTTTATATTTAATTTTAAATAAAAATACTTACAATGTTTTCTGGCCACACAATATATAATGAATGAATATAATTGGAAGATTCTCGGGATCCTTACAAAGAGGAGAGGGTCCTCATTCCCTGGATGGATTTGAGCTGCACGGCAACTGCAATTTAACAGGTCCAAATCTTTGATTACCATAAAATCTATAGGTTAGGATTTCCTAAACCCTAACTCCAGCAGAAAGCATGTTTGCCAGTGAGGCAGTGATTGGAATTTGCAAAAACAAAAGTATAAAGAAAACTTGTGAATGATGCATGCATGCAAAAAGCAAGAGGATTCAGTCCGGATCTCTTCCATCAAAAATTCAGGATTAAGTGATTTAGACCGTTGATATTTGATCAAATGGCTACAATTATTAGAATTTTTAGATGAACTCCCTGTTTGTAACCGTTGAATCAAAATTCAACGGTCCAGATCACTTGATTTTGGACATTTGATGGGAAAGATGATCCTCTTCCATGCAAAAATGGTAGATAAGTCTACTAGGAGTCCTCAACTTGACTTGTGTGATAAGACTTTCCACTTCAATTTATTATGTTCCGACTTCACACAATTTTCTTTTATCTTAATATATATCTTAAATTAGCCACTCAGTATTATGATTTGTTGGTATTCATTTTCATTTGTACGTGAGAGATTTTAGATTCAAATCTTGCGGATGGTGAATTTGATACCAAATTAGATTGCCCATTATGTGGCTTAGCCGAACTCCCCCTGCCCTTAGTGTAAAACTATATCGTTGTACTAATATATATATATATATATATATATATATATATATATATATATATATCTTAGACTCAAACTATTAATAATAAATTATAATAATAGCATGGATTCTTAATATCAATCAATAGCTCACAAAATTTTGGTATTAAGAAGTCAGGGTAATTCTATTGGCACCCCTCCAAACTAGTGAAAACAACCCATTCAATTTTTCCTTTTAAAATCCTAATTTTACCCATAAAAATTAAAATTAAAAAAAAAAAAAAATTAGAAACCCAGCAATGAGCTACTGCACTGTTGGCGATCACCACAACAACCCTTTCACTGGCGTACAATCACCCACCCAACCAGGTCTTACCTCACCAGTCCTGGCGACACCACTGGTCATTTTGTCCCCAATCTTCACCTCAATTTATAATGTTTCATTCATTTGGGAATGCATATGATGATTTTGTGTCTTATTTGCAGTTTATTAGCTTTGGAATTGAGATGGTTACGCTAGGTAAAAATCCATGTCTACCTTCCGCTTGGCCAAATACAGATAGAAAGAATTAAGGATAGAAATAGAAAGGAGGAGATATCGTCGACCGGTAGAAGATTGGGGGTGGGTGGTCGACGTTGAGTGGCCCGTGGTGGGTGAGTGGGTGGGGTGGGGTGGGCTGGGGTGGGGTGGCTGATCCTGTTGGGGTTTTTAGTTATTTGTTAGTTTAATGAAGGGTAATATTGGAAGTTCAAGAGCTAAACATCAAATATGGGATGGTTTTAGTAATTTGTGGGGTGCGTATAAAAGATTCAAGAAGTAACTGATTGGTATTAAAGGGGGCGTTTGTTTGCCCTCACTAAGTGAGATTGGACTGAACTGGACTAGCTGTTAGTCCAATACCCTGTATGTTCCTTGCTAGGATTAATATTAATGAGACTAAAAAGGAACTCGCATGGACAAAACCCTTCGCTAAAAGGTTTTAGCGAGACCCCCCAATAACCATAGGACTGCTAAGACCTCTCTCTGCTGCTGCTTACGTTGCTAGCTTTCTGTCCTCACTCCAAAATCACACCACCAAACCACCACACTCTCCCTCTCTCCTCTTCCTG
Organism: Heteromeles arbutifolia; assembly: GCA_024362995.1. Taxonomy (NCBI): domain Eukaryota; kingdom Viridiplantae; phylum Streptophyta; class Magnoliopsida; order Rosales; family Rosaceae; genus Heteromeles; species Heteromeles arbutifolia. Next base: position 28,310,379 of record JANCRC010000014.1, read on the forward strand.
CTAGACTACGGAACCCAGTCACCAACGTCCCGTGAACCCAGTCACCAAAATTCTGCTTTCACGCTGACGAACCCATAACCCAACTCCCTACTTGCTTCCCAACGAACCCACAACCCAAATTTCCCCTATTTGCTTCATGAAGGAATAGTTAATTTGATATGCAGAATTGGGTTCTCCATTTTCGTCAATTGAGCTCGAATCAGACCTAGAAAACAAAGATAACAATCTTGACCTCAAGGACTGAGAATCCGAAAACAATCTCCACAATTTCAGATCCATCCGCTATACCGTAGCTCCCACACCAAGCCGTTTCAGGTGAAACAAAATAAATACAAAGTTTCATAATTTGAAGAAAAAGAAGAAGGCCAGAGTAATTTGAAGTCAGTCGGGAGAAAAATGGATAGGAGTAAGACAGTGGTACATAGAGAAAAAAAAGGGGAGAAAAGGGGATAGGGGAGGAAGACTCTGGGCGGATGAAAAAAATGAAGGCTATAGTAGCAAGATGGTTCTAGAAAAAATGGAAAAAGAAAGTAATAATAAAATATTAATATATATATATATATATATATTAAATTAATATTAAAATATCAATAGATATATACCAAATAATATAATATTTGAGTCCTATTTATTAGTCTGATATTGCATCAAATGCTTCACTAAATTAGTCCAGCTTAGTCTATTATAAGCCAGTCTAGCTAAGTCCCTGAAGATAGTCCAGTCCGAAATAAGTGGGTGGGTGAGGTGGCTTGTGGTAGGTGGGTGGTCGACGTTGAGTGGCCCGTGGTAGGTGGGTGGGGTGGGGTAGGGTGGCTGACCCTGATAGGGTTTTTAGTTATTTGTTAGTTTAATTAAGGGTAATATTGGAAGTTCAAGAGCTAAACATCAAATATGGAGTGGTTTCAGTAATTTGTGGGGTGCGTATAAAAGTACCCAAGAAGTAATTGATCGGTATTAAAAAGTTTTTGAGAAGATACCCTAGTTTAAACTTGGTTTTTGTTGTGTTAGTTTTGGCTTGCCACTTAATGTTATCGTCTAGTAATATTTTTCTTTATTTGTAGTTTGAATTTCGTAAATAGAAAATTTGATACCAATTTGTTTATCACATCCCTCACTAGGATTACAACTAAAACGAGAGACGTCTCCATTGACATGGGAGAATTTAGTCCCTCGCTCTAGGATTGCATCTCAATCTAGGAAAAGGTTCGATGCTTTGAGCTAGTGAGTCTGCTTGACTGTGGCCACGGGCATAGTGAAATTTTCCCATAGCCTCTCCAGATCCAGAAGGGGTGAATAAAAGTGGCTTGCCACCAATTGTCCCATTTTTAAAGAAAAAAAAATATCACATTTACATCTACATATATGTATCTAATGCAAGCAAAATCGTCTAAATCATAATTCATGGCAGTTTAGAAAATAAAACTTCTGAAATCAATGGGTAATATTGATCATTAGTGGGAGTAAATGCTAACCTCGAATTAAGTTGGAATTTCGATTGCCTTAAGGAAGACCTATTGAGTGCTATCAACATATGAGATATTTGAGGTTAAAACGTGGTTAGACAGTTCCCTTGCCGATTCTTCTAGCTTAATTAGAACTTTATCTTCTAAGATATTTTATTATTATTTGGTTTCCTAGTTGGAACAAAAAACTATTTTTTTTAGGGATTGTGCGATGGCTTATCAATGGGTATAAGGCTTTGGCCGGCCTTAGCTTTTCTACCTTTCTGTTATGCAATTTTGGAGATAAGAAATTGGCTAGGGTTCTTGAAGAATTTCAGACTTTTACTTTAAGGTGTTTTTATTCTTTTTCTCCATAATAATATTTTCTACGACTTTAATTATGAATATGTGTAGCTAATCCGTTTTGCTAGGGCGAAGCCTTGAGCCATAGCATGTGTTCGGGTAGGAATTATGCTGGTGGGCGTTCCTGGCTCGAGCACACAGCTCCCCGAGGAGTTGACACTCTGGATGGTTGTCGGGCTCTTGCTTGTTCGTTAGACTACAAGAAGAGGACATAGTTAGTTCTGAAAGGTGCATTTGTCGGGCCTTAGGTATAGGCCGTGTGGCTCGCAATCAAAACTAGCTTAAGTGCAGAGGCGTGCCACTACCATCTCTGTATGGCAGATGTAAAATAAGTATATTTAAGCCGATTACTTGCGCTCCAAGTTATTATGACTTCTTATTATCAAAGGATTGTCGTGGATGGGTTAAGTCCACATTAAGTTCTTTTTTATGCCTTGAGATCAAGGACTTTTATTTATCTTGTATGGTAAAAGGGTCGAAGATCCAGATCTGATCAAGTCATTAAGTTGATGTACTTTTAAGATGGTAAAAACATTAACCAAACCAGATCTGAGGGCAAGTTGAGCTATGGATCATTAAAAGACTTGGAATGACTAGAATATATATTGGGGAATGCATTACAACACTAGATCTACTAATTGAAAGACAAAACAAAGAGAGTCGGGCAAGATTAAACCTTGTCGAGCAAGGCTGGACCTCTTGCAGTTTCTCTTCTTTGTAATTACAAGGATTTTGGGATTTAAGGGAAAATGGATGGTGAACAAGTTTGCATAAGAGAATCGATACTACAGTGTTTGGAGAAAGTAGCAGAGCTTTTAAACTTGACAAGAGATAGCTTGTCGCTACAAATGGGACTAAATCTGGGTTGATTACAGCTTTGGATGCAAATCTGGCTTATGAGCAGAGTTTGTAGGTTTGTTTGTTTGATTGGTTGAGTGTCTTTGTCTCTAGGCCCTCTTCTTCCTTTTATAGGCGAATTGGCCCGACTCCTTGTAGCTTTGTTCTTGCCCAAAATCAACTGAAGGGTAGTGACTCGTCGGTAATTTACATGCTCTGCTATTCAGAAAGTGCTTTTGGGCTGAGAGTATGCCACTAGCCTTTGCATTTAATGGGGGAGTGCCCATAAATCTTGAAATGGATTGTCTGGGCTTAGGCGATGGGCTTCGGGCTGAACCTCATTCTTGCATTCTTTCTTGGGCTTCCCTTCCTGGCAGCCCAAAGTTTAAATATTAACCCAAACAGTGCCCTCTTCAATCGTTGTTAAGCCTACAAACTGAGGCGTTAATAATGATTGAATAGCAGCTGCATGCGCACGCCTTTTCTCGAGACTTTTATTAATTATGATGACCGTTGCACTTCAGACCCTTGTACTACCCCACAAATCTTGTTTTTATGCCGACTATTTACTATAAATCCCCCATCGACTAATTGGTTAAGCACCTTAGTAATCCCAAAATTTCAACATATTTTCTTCAGAATTTCCAGATCCTTCATAAAAAATCCTCCATGTCTTTCTTAGCTCTTAGTGCCACTCAGAGTTGAGGGTACTCCTTCTGTGAAATTGGTGAGGAGATTCTCACCATGCGCCGCTTGCCTTGTAATCTTCATCGCCTTCGGGCTGATCCGTGCACTGAGCTTTTCTTTAATGAAGGAGGAGTGCCTTCATTGGGGTTTACATGGATATCTCTTGCTTCAATAGTTGTAAAAAGCAATACGCCTGAGGCAAATCATAGCCTCTGCATCTTTGGTCGCTTGATTATAAGTGTATGCTTTAGGATTAACAACAAAGTTCCGAGGAGGACCAACATTAGTCGAGCCCTCCCTTGTCTGGACATCAAAGTATTCATCAGCTTTTTGCTAATCCAAAGGTTGGGTTCTGCCATGGAATCAACAATCTTGCCTTCGTTTCTGCCCTCAAAATTTTCCATTCCACATAGAGACTTTGTTAATCTCAACACATCGGAGGAGCAAAGTAGATCTTCTGATATATAGGCGAGCCATCCTAGGATATTAGTCTTTAGTCAAAGGTGTAAAACTTTCAGAGTTAATCCCTATGTAACTTCATCAGTTAATGAAATGAGAATGATCTCCTTAATTCCTTTATTTGCAATTCCTCCATAATAAAGACACAAACTGACTTTTAAAAAAAAAAAAAAGCTTTAAACTTCTTCAATGTAACAATCCCTAACATCCCATAAGGTTGGACGATATTCTTTTAGGAATTTGGCATTAATTGGATGTTTCTGCAAATTCCCTTCTTAATCGGCCAAGTAATAACCCCCTTTATCCAAAGCTCGGTGAATGACAAAAGGACCTTCCCAAGTTGGACTCCATTTCCCAAAGCCTCTTACTTGTGTTCCTAAGGGCAAAATTGATTTCCAAACTAGATCTCTTTCTCTGAAGGTTTTTGATTTCACTTTCTTGTTATAAGCTCAAGCAACAGCTCTCTTCATCTCTTGAACTTTATCCAGAGCTTCGATTTGGGCTATATCAAGATCTTCAATTCCCTGACACATAGCTTGAATATATTCTTCACTACGTAGCCCGAATTGATTCTGAACCCTAACTGAATTCACAATAATTTCCATGGGTAGGACCGCATCTTGCCCGAAAGTTAGAGCATAAGGAGTAGTTCCAATTCCTGTTCTCTTGGAAGTTCTATAAGCCCACAAAGTATTTCCCAACTTTTCATGCCACTTCTCTGGCCTTTCTACCACCATCTTTTTTATAATATTTACCAAGACCTTATTACTAGCTTCCGCTTGACCGTTTGACTGAGGGTAGTATGGAATAGACAGAAGCATCTTTATTTTGAACTTACTGTCAAACTCTTCTATTTCCCTTGAGATAAAAGATGGCCCACGGTCTGTGACAATTGTCTTGGGCACCCCGAATCTATGTAAGATCTTAGTTTCGATGAATTTTTTGACCGACGTTGATGTGATAGTCTTCACTGCTAAAGCTTTCACTCATTTGGTAAAGTAATTCGTCACCACGATTATGAAGGTGTGACCTTTGCTGGAAGCCGGGTGAATCTGTCTGATGAAGTCCATCGCCCACCCTCTGAAAGGCCAAGGCTTGACCAAGAGGTTTAAAGGTATTGTGGGCACATGTTGAAGTGGTCCATGTCTTTGGCATTCTTCACATCCTCGGGCATAAGCTTTGCAATCTTTCTCCATCTCGGGCAAAAAATAACCGTATCTTCTAAGCAGCCACCTCATCTTGGTTCCAGCCTGATGAGCCCCACATATTCCTTCATGCACTTCGGCCATGACCCTCATAGATTCTTCTTGGCCTAAGCATTTCAACATTAACCCGTTTGGAGTCTTCCTTAGTAGATTTTCCTCCCATAAAACGTACTTAGTTGCTTGCTGCCTATCCTTCTTACTTGTGGGGAAGAATGGATCTTTTAAATATTGAAGCCCCGGTGTCCTCCAATCTTCAGCTTCCATTTCTTTATTCATTATATCTAGGTTGAATCCCCTTTCCAAAATGGAAGGGAGATTTCTTCTCTGGACTTCTATTTCTCCCTCAAACTTCATTTCTTGGATTTGTACTCCTGAAGCTAATTGTGCCATCTCGTTGGCAATCGCATTTGCTTCTCTCGGGATGTAGCTAGCTGATATTCATATGCCCCAATAGTTTAATAATTGGGTAGTTGCTAAGTAATAATTGGCCATGGTGATGTGTTTGCATTTGTACTATCCATTCAATTGATTGATCACCAACTCTGAGTCACCAAATACTTCTATTTCAATTGCCCCCAACTTTATCAAAATTTCTAGGCCAATTATCACAGCTTCATATTATGCCCGATTGTTAGTAGTTTCTTGATAATCCAGGAAGAATGAATAACAATGGCGAGTTCCCCTTGGATCAATAATAACGATCCCAGCCCCAGCAGCATTCTGGGTATAAGATCCATCAAAATATAACCTCCATGGAGTAACCCAAAGGCTGGATATTCATCCTACCTCCTGCTGAATCCACTCTTCTTTGCCCGAAAGGGCTTTGCTTGGTGGGATCCAAAGGTTAGCCACCTCCAGAGTTCTTGGGATGTTGATTATTTCTTCTTGGGACTCTCGGTGCTCGGTTAAGAAGTCTGCAATCGCCTGCCCCTTAACTGCCCTTTGAGGTACATACTGAAAACTGAATTCAGACAGTGCCAAAATCCACTTCTAATTCTTCCTGTCAACATAGGTTTTGAAGGCATATATTTGATTACGTCTGTCTTGGCAATGATATGGATGTGGCAAGGCAACATGTAATGCTTTAGCTTGCAAGCAGTAAAGTACAAAGCCAAACATAGTTTCTCTACTAAGGTATATCTTGTCTCTACCTTAGTAAGGATTCTACTGAGGTAGTATATGGCTCGTTCCTTTCCGCCTTCGTTGTTTTGGGCTAGCAAGCTTCCAATTGACTTTTCTGAGGTAGAGATATAAAGTTTTAATGGCTTTCCCCTCTGAGGTGGCATGAGCACTGGTGGAGAGACTAAATAAGCTTTTATGCTGTAAAAAGCCTCTTGATGTGGCAGGCCCCATTTGAAATCTTCCTTGTCTTTTAACCTCAGCAATGGAGTTAGCGGCTGAATCTTGCCCTCTAAATTAGCGATAAATCTCCTTAGGAAGTTGATTTTCCCGAGTAGCCTCTACAGTTGTACCTTATTGGTGGGTGAAGGTGATTCCATTATTGCCTGGGCTTTGTTTTTATCAACCTCCACTCCTCTCTGATGAACGAGGAATCCCAAAAAGTTGTCCGATCTTACTCCAAAAGCACACTTCTTTGGATTCATTTTTAACTTGTGGATCTTCATTCTTGTCAAGGTTTGTTTGAGATCTGCCAAATGTTGCTCACTGGTCTTGGATTTCACCACAATGTCGTCAATATATACTTCCATGCCATGGCCGATTAGGTCATGAAAAATGGCATTCATCGTTCTTTGATAAGTGGCACCAGCATTTTTGAGTCCAAATGGCATTACCACATTTATATGCTCCGACATGACTTGGACATCTAAAGGTTGTTTTGTGTATATCTTCTTCAGCCATTTTTATCTGATTGTATCCTGCATTCCCGTCCATGAAAGATAGAACTTTGTGTTTAGCTACTCCATCTATGGATAGGTCGGCCATTGGCATGGGAAATACATAGGATTGCTAGGTGATGGCGGAACCCTAGTGCTTTTATAAATTGTTATTTAAAACTCTTTTCTTTTATCGTATTAGTTTTGGGCGAATTTACTATTGGTTTTTAATTAAAATTTGTTTTTAATATTACCCAATTTCAAAATCTCATTTCTCAATTTTTAGTTTTAAGTAGTTAATTAGGAATTGCTTTTACATAAATTATTAAAATAGTCCTTGTGGAGAACGACCTTGCATGAGCATCTATATGACAACATCCTTGTACTCTTGCAAGTATTTTGTGTGATTTTAACCTTCTTTTTGTAGGTACTTAAAATTCTATTAAGAAATTGGTGCTGCTGCCAGGGATTATTTTAGATAATTTGTGTTTAGAATTTTCTTGATTAAATATTTTTCGTATAAAAAAAAAATAATTCAAATTATTTTACTATTTTCATTTGACTGCAGATTCTACAAACTATATGGTCCAGACCATATCAGTAACTGCCCAGATTGCTCAGTTTGATCTAGAACCAGAACGCACACAGGGACGACAGCGGCAAGAAACTAATTTGGCAAAGGACTGTTCATTACAAAACACTTTTCTGTAGAGTTTGTTTGTTGATTTTGTGGACGAAGAGGTTACAATGGCATTAACATTGCCTGAAGCAGGCAGACCACTCAGATAGTCATTGGTTACCCATGCAAACGATGTTCCCAATTGTATTGTGTATCCCGCCCAGGAAGAGAGCGATGCCTTTGAGATCAAGCACCAAATGCTTAAAATTTTACCAACCTTTCGTGGGCTGCCAAATGAGGATGTAAACATACATATTGCAAAATTCATTGTGGGCTGCAAAAAAATTTTTAATCAGGGTTTTTCTGCCGAGACTATCAAGCTACGTCTTTTCCCTTTCACCTTAAAGGACAAGGCTGAAACATGGTTATTCACTCTACCAGCTAATAGCATTACTACTTGGCAACAATTACATACAAAGTTCCTGAACAAGTATTATCCAAAATCCAAGACATTGAATTACAAGAGGGAGATTATGACATTCACTCAAAAGCCTAATGAAGAGTTTCATGAAGTATGGGATAGATATACAGAGATGTACATGAAGTGTTCATATGCTAATATTGATTCAGATACACAAACGAATATTTTTTTCTCGATGGGCTTAATCCTACATCTAAGAGCTATGTTAATGCATCAGCTGGAGGATTGTTGTCAAATAAATTTGCAAAAGAGGTGTTTGAATTGTTTGATATGATGGCTACAGAATCTCAACAATGGGCAGCAGAACATTCACAGAAAATGGGCATTTTTGAGTTGTCAGCAGGTTTTCCTAACATGTCTGCACAAATGGAAGAAATGAAGAAGAAAATTGATGCAAAGTTTGACATTATTTTACAAAAAAGAGCTAGTTCTACACAACAGCAGCCCCCTGCAGCAATATTTTTCACTATTTGCAGCATGGCTACTCACGACATAATGAGCTGCCCACATAAGGAGTCTTACCCGGAGTTAGTTAAGCAACACGTTAATATGATGAACAATTATCAAAGGCCTAAGAATGATGCATATGCAAATCAATAGAATGCAGGATGGAGGGATCATCCTAATTTAAAATGGGTTAACAATCAAAATAATGCAAAACCAAAAAAACCTTTTGTACTGCCCAAACCATCTTTGGATGATCAACTTGCTAAGTTGGCAGCATTAACTCAAACATTCATAGATGGTGGCAATCAAAGATTTCAAAATGTTGAAGCATCGATTAAAAGCTTAGAGCAACAATTTGGACAGCTAGCTACACAGATTTCAGACAGAGAAAATGGTCGATTTCCTAGTCAAACAATGCCTAATCTAAGAGGAACATTAGACTATAATGTTGTACGGACTTTACGATGTGGTAAAAGTTATGACAATCGTGAAAATTGCACTGATGATGATCAGTTAGCAGTGCAAATTTCTGCAGAAACAACAATAGAACTCACAAATTCTGCAGTAAAACAGAATTTGGTCGGTGCAGAAACTATCCTAAAATAGGTTTCTGAGCGTGTTTATGACCCTCTATTGCCATATCCTGAACGTTTAATTCCTAAGGTAAAAGATCAACATCTTAAGGATTTTATGTAGACATTATCCAAGGTTCAGATCAACATTCCATTGCTAGATGCAATCAATAAAATTCCATCATATGCTAAATGTTTTAAAGAGGTTTGCAGCAGCAAAAAGAAACTTGCAGATTTGGACAAGGTTGTCTTGACAGAGCAGTGCAGTGCAGTGCAGTTTTGTTACACAAACTACCACCTAAGAAAAAACATCCAGGGAGTTTTAATATTTCTTGTACTATTGGAAATTCTGATTTTAAGAGTGCTTTAATTGATTTAGGTGCAAGTATTAATTTAATGCCTTTTTCTATTGGGACAAGGAAACTTAAAACCTACATCAATTATTCTTCAGCTAGTTGACCGTTTAGTGACTTATCTTTGAGGCATTATTGAAGATCTAATTATTAAAGTTGATAATCTTTATTTACCGGTAGATTTCGTTGTGTTAGACATGGATGAAGACCTAAAAACACCCATGATTTTTGGGAGACTGTTCATGACAACAAATATGGCTCTAATTGATGTGGAAGCCAAAACATTAACTTTACGAGTTCAAGATCAATCTGTTGTATTTAATCTGTTTGAGGCAGTAAAACATCCTACTGAATAGCAAGACTGTATGCACATTGATGTGTTAGATAGTGTAGTTCAAGACAATTTTCAGGCAAGTTCAAATAGAGATTAGTTGATGCATGTTTTACACTAGGAAATTGGGACAGACTCTGGAGATGAAGGGGTTCTTGAGTACATTTATGCATTGGACAATCTGCCATCATAATTGCCAAGGTGGAGAAATGTTTATGAGAGTTTAGGGAAGCCTAAATAGCCCCTTAAACCGTCCAGACAGCAGCCACCAAAATTGGAGCTGAAGCTTTTGCAGAACATTTAAAATATGCACATTTAGAAGCTGCAGAAATGCTGCCAGTTATTGTTGTAGCATATTTATCTTAGACAGAATATGATAAATAGCTTCATGTTTTGAGAAAATATTAGGATACATTGGGATGGACAATTGCCGACATTAAGGGTATTAGCCCAACAATTTGTATGCACAAAATTTTAATGGAAGAAGACGTGAAGCCAACAATAGATGCTTAATACCACTTTAATCCAATTATGAAAGAAGTTGTCCGAACAGAAGTTATGAAATTACTTGATGTTGGTATGATTTATCCTATTTCAGACAGTCAATGGGTGAGTCATACATAGGTTGTGCCAAAACGTACTTGAATTACAGTGGTTAAAAATGACAACAATGAGCTTGTTCCTACACGTTTAAGTATAGGATGGCATATTTGTGTGGATTATAGGAAACCAAATGCAGGTACAAGCAAAGATCACATCCTTTTACCGTTTACTGACAAAATGTTGGAAAAATTGGCTGGTAGGGCTTTCTATTGTTTTTTAGATGGTTATTCTAGGTACAATCAGATCCCAATTGCACCAGCGGATCAAGAGAAAACAACTTTTACATGCCCATTTGGGATGTTTGCTTATCGGAGGATGCCATTTGGGTTATGCAATGCACCAGCTACTTTTCAGCTTTGTAAGATGAGCATTTTTTCTGGCTTGGTCAAAAATGTTGTGGAAGTTTTTATGGATGATTTTTCTATGTTTGAGGATTCATTTGATCAGTGCTTAAAGAATTTATCATTAGTTCTTGAGAGATGTTAGGAAAAAAATTTAGTGCTAAATTGGGACAAGTGTCGTTTCATGGTGAAACAGGGCATTGTTTTGGGTCATTCGATTTCTAGCAAGGGCATTGAAGTTGATAAAGCCAAGATTGATGTTACTGCAAAGCTGCCATCCCCTACATTAGTAAAATGTGTTAGATCTTTTTTGGGACATGTAGGATTTTACCGCCAGTTCATCAAAGATTTCTCCAAGATTAGCCGACCCTTGTTGACACGTCCCGACCTTGATATCCCCATATACCAGGGTAAGCATGTGCTGGCCGACACCCGAGGGTGACAAAGCCCTTTTAAACATGCATACGAATAAAAATATGTAATTAGAAAGAAATTTACTAAAGTAGAATCGTGTTCGGAGCATATAACTAATCAAGACTAATGTGAAAGAATTATTATAAAAAGTACGAACAAGGGAGTGGGTCCTACACAAGGAAGGCTCAAAGATACCTATGCAGGGTTGTCCTGACACCAGGATTGGATGCCTCAATTCTAACTCCTGAGGGGGCGCAATACAAAGGGTGAGTGGACCAAAGTTTATAATACTAATAATAATAATAAGAAAACCATTTTCTTTCTGAACATACTAACCCCCTGTTTTGAAAACACATATAGTACTACATAATAGGTTTTCTGAAAACTCTAGCATGCCATGAAAAACGTTTGTAAAACATGTACGTGTAAACTAGTGCTCAGTAATGGTATTATAATTGCCTGAAGGTAAATCCGTAAATCTCATTAATTATGTACTCAACTAGGGGTATTATATTGGCCTGAAGGCATAACCATCACCAAAGGTGAAGCTGTACGACAATGGGTTACGCCAGTGAAGAAATCATGGTCCATCACTAGAAGGTGAAGCTGTACGACTCTGGGTTACGCCAGAAAAGAGATATATATGTGTGTGTGTGTGTGTGTGTGTGTGTGTGTGTGTGTGTGTGTGTGTATATATGTGTATATGCAGTGGGTCCAACACCCGAAAGTGAAGTTGTACGACTCCGGGTTACACTAGAGAAGAAACATATCTAAAGGTGAAGCTGCATGACTCTGGATTACGCCAGAGAAGAAACATATACATATAACATATCACACCAACACTAGCCTCGAGCTAGTGAAGCTGAAGGTATGTCATAAATATCCTCAACTGCGTCCTATGGCCATAGACGTCTATATACCCGGTTGTGTGTATGTGCTGTATGATAACCCACTACTTAAGTACCGAAAACATACCTCAAAAGTCTCATATCAAAATTCGAAGCTCAAAAGCTCAAGCTTCATCTCATAAATCCATAAATATACCATATTTGTAAATCTGCAAAATAAATCATATTCGGAAGCCATCGAATTACATATACGAGAATCCAAACATTTATAACCCTTAGTCAAACGTAAATTCGCTAAATCATAAATATTTCGTAAAAGCAATTTAAATAAATCATAATTCTTCGTAAAGCATAAATATAACAATTCGTAAAACATAATGGAAAACATACTCAAATCATGAAATATGAAATGCATGCAAACCTAATATTTTACAAAAACATGCAATTAAGAAGGGGTCCACTCACATATATTTTATTGCCGATGAACCACTCGAACTAGAGAGGATGATGTCTTCCCACCGTCGTACCTAAACACAAATAGAGACCATTTAATAAAACACTACTAAAATGTTGAAATTTGGAAAAACGGACAGCCGATTCGGATTCGGCACGTCGAAAAACTTTAAGAAGAACCTCGGGTTCCTCCACGCGCCGCTATGGGACGGTGGCCCTAGAGGCCACGAGCCTAGATGGGTCACCGAAAAAGTCGTCGGTGCTGCTGTGGATGGCGGCAGAGCACAGTACCTTTGACGGAGGTGTGTGTGCTCCACGTGCCGGTTATGATGCACAACCATAAGCGGCTCACTCATCGACCACGGAACTGGGCTTGTGTCCGGGTTATCGGATTGGATGTAGATCATATATAAGCTTGGGTTGCTAGGTTGGGCCTGGGTTATTGGGTTGGATCTGGATTAGGGCTAATAGGTTAGGCCGGGTTAAGGTTGATGGGCCAAGGGTTATTGGATTAGGCCAGTTTTGGGTTGCGGGTCGGGTTTGACCCAATTGGCTCGCAGGTCGCCTGACCTAATGAAGAAGAAAGCCAGATTCTGGGAATTTTGGCCGGGAAACTTCCCCGACTCTGTTTTGGGGTCAAAACTCAACCCAAATCGATGATTCAAAAGTCATATTGAAGCTAAAAACATGGAGAACAAGTACATACCAAAGTGGGGCTGTGTTATTTACTCTCACGAATTTTGTGCAATTTCATCATTCTAATTACATAACCTAGGTCATAATTAGACAACAAGGACAAAAATGAAGGGATTCTACGTATCCCGAAGCTTACCCAAGTCGGAGAGACGAGAAATCTCATCAGAGTTCTTCCTTCGCATCGTTGCTTGATGGTTCGTGCGTTTTCATCTGAGTTTCGAGGATGCAAGAAAGGGTCGGATGATGGTGGTGGTTCGTGGTGTTCGCCGGAGCTGGGAGCGGTGAGTGGTGATGCGGTATATGTGTTTACCGAGAGAGAGAAAGAGATAGGTGTGAGAGAAGGTATGAGAGCTAAAGGATGAGAGTGTTTCCCGAGGAGAGACAAAGAGAAAGAGATGGACAAAGAGAGAGAGAAAGAGAGTTCTAGTGAGAAAGAGAATTAGGAAGAACACCCCATAAATGGGGGAATCCTGCCATGTGTCACTCTAAGAATGGCTCAAGATGAAGAAATATCTTACATGGTGAAATTACCAAAGTGCCCATACGTTTCGACTTACGTAAAATCTTCGTTTTAGCTCCAAATTTTATTTGGTTTATGCCCACGCATTTGTAATGATGAGTACTACAAGGATATACCAAGGAAAAGAGCCTTATGTGACATGACAAGATAGTTAACAAAAGTCAACGTTTTTACCTCGAAGGGTATTTTCTTAAATTCACACTTTAAAATTATAAAACTGTAATATTTAGGGGCGGGTCGTTACATTTGGGCAATTTATTGGCTAAGGATACACCATTTAATTTTGATGAGGCTTGCTTAGAAGCGTTCAACAAGTTGAAATCACTCCTAACTTCGGCGCCCATCATTGCTGCACCAGATTGGAGTTTACCATTTGAATTGATGTGTGATGCATCAGATTATGCAGTTGGAGCAGTGCTTGGACAACGAAAAGACAAGCTTCCGCATGTAATTTATTACGTTAGCAGAACTTTAAATGATGCACAGCTGAACTATGCTACCACCGAGAAAGAATTGTTGGCCGTAGTGTTTGCTTTGGAAAAGTTTCGTTCCTAGTTGATTGGGGCAAAAGTTATTATTTATACAGATCACGCTGCACTTAAATACTTGTTATCTAATAAGGATGTAAAGCCTAGGTTGATTTGTTGGGTTCTTTTACTTCAAGAAATTGGCTTAGAGATTAAAGACAAGAAAGGTAGTGAAAATGTGGTGGCTGACCATTTATCCAGATTAATTATTCCGACAGCTGCAAAAGAAGATTCCCTCACATCGAGTGAGAGTTTCCCAGATGAACAACTATTTGCTGTCCAAATTAATACACCTTGGTTTGCTGATATTGTTAATTATTTGGCTAAAGGTGTGGTGCATCCAGATTTTTCGTTTCAGCACAAAAAAGAAGTTTTTATCTGATGTAAAGCATTATTTCTGGGATGAACCATACTTATATAGGTACTGCCTAGACTAGATTATTCGCAGGTGCATTTCTGAGATTGAACATGAAAGTGTTTTACGATTTGCCCATCATTATGCCTGTGAGGGACATTTTGGGCAGAAAAAAGACAGCAGAGAAAATTCTGCAGAGTGGGTTATTTTGGCTTACAATTTTTAAAGATGCAAATAATTGGTGCAAGGCTTGTGACAGGTGTCAAAAGGTCAGCAACAAATCCAAAAGGAATGAGATGCCCCAGCAAAGTATTTTAATTGTTGAATTATTTGATGTTTGGGGTATTGATTTCATGGGACCATCCCCATCTTTTTAATGGGAACCAATATATTTTAGTTGTTGTGGAATATGTTTCTAAGTGGGTTGAGGCCATTGCCACACCAACTAATCAAGGATAAGTGGTCCTAAAGTTCCTCCAGGGGGTTATATTTTCGCATTTTGGAATTCTGTGCGTTAGTGATGGTGGGAAGTATTTTATTAATAAACTGTTTGCTAATTTACTAGCAAAATATGGGATTAATCATGACGTGGCTACACCTTATCATCCACAGACATCTGGACAAGTTAAAGTTTCAAACAGAGAATTAAAGCGTATTTTGGAGAAAATAAAGGGTTCTGTACGTAAAGATTGGAGTTTAAAGTTAAATGATGCTTTGTGGGCTTACAGAACAGCTTATAAAACTCCTATTGGGATGTCACCATTTCGACTTATTTATGGGAAAACATGCCATCTACCCATGGAGCTTGAGCATAAGGCTTACTGGGCAATTAAAGAGTTAGATTTTTCGTATGATTTAGCTAGGGAAAAATGCAAATTGCAGCTCAATGAGCTGGAGGAAATTCATCAGGTTGCCTATGAAAGTTCTCGTATTTACAAGGAAAAAACTAAAGTGTTTCATGATAGTCAAATTTTAAGGAAGGAATTTCAACCAGGGCAAAAAGTTCTGTTATTTAGTTCAAGGCTAAAGTTGTTTCCAGGGAAATTAAAATCTAGTTAGACTGGGCCATATCTGATTACTAAAGTTTTTTCTCATAGGGCAATTGAAATAACTAATGAGGCTCAAGGCAACACATTCAAGGTGAATGGTCACATGCTGAAACCATACGTGGAGTCACCATTCGATACTACAGACGAGTCTTTGACTCTGAATGAACCAGTGATTTGACCACCAGGCTTATATGACGTCTAGCTACAAACTTAAAATAAAGCGCTTATTGGGAGGCAACCCAATTTTTCTAAACTCTTTCCTTTATTTTTCGTTTGATTTTCAATTTTATTATTAGTTTAAATTTCTAGATGCATTTACATATCTAAATTTTCAAAAAATAAAAAAAAAATAAAAACTTTAAAAAATCCGAAAATATGTTGTTTTCTTTATTTACTTTGTTGATTTTACCTTTTTTTAATTTTCACAAATATTGGTAAATTGCAGGTTGCAAACAGGGAAAATAAGGTGGATTATCTTATACTGGATCATGCACCCAGCAACAAGTCTACATTCATATCCACCACACCTACACTATGCTGGAATTTAAAGCAATTAACATGAGCTCATTTAAAGATGCAAGTTTGGGGGTGGTTGTTGCAGATCCTGCACCGATGCATAATTTTGAGCAGTTAATTTTTTGTAGCTCAGTTTTGTGATATATGGATGAGGAGCAAAGTTAAATCACAGATCCATACACTACATAACTGAGTACATCTATTACTACCAGATCTACAACAACTGAAACTGCAGGGATTCAAAATTTTACCTCCCAGATGTACAAATCTGAGCTCTTGGAAGCGTTTGCCAGCTTGCAAAGCTAGGGTTCCTCGCATAATGAAAACAAAACAACCAGATTCATGAATTACTGTGACAACATGACTATTTTTCAGCAGATCTAATACTCATGCTCATGCATTCAGAGTTGAAAAGTATGTCATTATCTAAGTCTGGGATAGGCTTTTCATGTGTCCTCAAAACGGTTCCAGTTCACATGGTCCACATATATGCAAGGTTCTAAAAGTTGCTAGGCGCTAGTCGGGCGGTGGGCTGGGGCTTAGCACCTAGGCGACTAGGCGGGGCCTAGGCGGATTTAAGTAAATCAATCATATTTCGTGTAAATAAGTGTTTGCTTATACTTGAAATATATATAATTTCATCATAAACTACAAAATAAAGTGCATATATGTTATGAAGTATTGGAACATAATGAAAACATGTGAAATAAGGATATAATGTGTGTTCATTTAAGTATGCAACAAGTCTCCTACAATTTATTGGAAAAAAACAAAATGCAAATTGAAAGTTATCTATTTTTTGTCTAAGTGAGTTGCGACCTAGGCGAGTGTTTAGGCGGGTCTAGGCGGTCTAGGTGGTGCTTTAGCAAGTGTAGGCGCCCTTAGCATTAATCGGGGCGGTGACCAGCCGCCAGCCGCCTAGCATTTAGGCGGGGATTTTTAGAATAGTGCATATATGTTCTTTGGTCTGATCCAGGTCTTAATTCATTTTTTTGTTCTCTGGGAGCAAGTGTGTTCAGTCCGAAATCTTTACTAGTTTAGTGATCCAAGTTTTTTCAAGCATTTACATTTCCCAATTTTTATAAATTCAGTTTGGGGGTGCCATCACAGAATATCATAAATGATAAATGAAATGTATTTGAATCTGTAAATGTTGAGCCAAGCAAAAGCAGAAGAAAGAGATTTCTACCTTCCTGATTTACAGATGCCGAAACTTTGAAGCGTATTTTATCTTTTTACGACCATTGGATCGGCAGCTTAGGTGTTCCATTCTCTCGGCTATACACTCGATCCGAGTGTCCTGCACAGAAAAAAAAAAGAAACTGAGATATGAGCAAATAGAGGATAAAGACAGCAATGTTTTGCAGATCAATCCACATGCTTGAAATTACAAGGGTTTTATACCTTCTGTTTGCTCGGATCTGTGATGTCCGAGAGAACATCCTTTCCTTTGTTTCGTTCAGACCATAAATATGACTTTTTTTCACTACAAGAAAATATGGCTTAGGTGGCGACAGACATTCGTCACATAAACATGAAAATTCGTCACATTTGATTATATGTGACGAAAATCCAACATCACTATGTTCGTCACCTATATAGCGTCACCTATAGTTCATGTAACGAATTTTACATTCGCCACATATTTTTAGTATTTTTGACGCCAAATTCGTCACTTGATAACTTTAACTATGACGAAATAAGCGTCACAAAATATAAAAGTCAGTGACCTATAAGTTCGTCACATAACAAATGTATAAGTGAGGAATTTATCATCACCCAATTTGATCCTAGAATGCTATAGCTGAGGATAAGTGAGACTGAAAGCATCACATATTCCTTTGACATGTGGCGCAATTTGTGTCACATGTGTCAAAATCGTAAACCTATTAGGAATAATTTGTGACGAACCAATTACCACATATTCCCTGCTTCGTCATCTAGAATTAGAATTCATAACAAATATGAGGCAATACTTTAGTTAATCACATTTCATTGATCTATAAGTTAGATTACATCTAATACATACACCAAGTGTCTCAAAAGCTAACATAAGCATCCTAACACCTCTAAACATATTGAGATGCTAACAAGATTCTAAGTCATTGAGTCGGTAACAAAACAGGTATACATGTGCATATTTGAAACCAACAACAAAATACATAATATAAGTCATCGGCCATGTCATGGTCTTTAGTTCTGCACAGGTATCATTGTCATTTGAAAGTTCACCATTGCTACCTTAAGTGCTTCTTGAATACTTTCTCCTTTAACTCCATCCTTCTTTTTCTTCGTCTTATCCTTACATAATAAAATAGAAGAAAATAAACATTGGTGTCTAGAGAATAGCAAGTGCATTGAGAATTTGAATAACAAAAGAGAAGAAAATAAGAATTGAAGGAATAGTTTAACAGTAAAAAGAACGAAACATAACAGACGAGCCTATCTAAATTACACAACGAGTTTTATATGTACTTTAATTTCATTACCTTGCGAGCCTTCTTTGCATATGATTGATGCTGCATACTTTAATTTTATATGTATCTTATCTTTACATACTGATGCTGCATATGACTGATGTTGATATGGGGTGACTGATGCTGCATAAGACTGATATTGCATATGACTGATGCAGCATCAGTCACCCCATATCAGCATCAGTCCTATGCAGCATCAGTCACCCCATTTCGTCTAATAAACGTGAATAACATATTAGTTTTTCAAATTCAATATCCTTCAAAAGGTGAATTCTGGAAGTTGTGGCTATCACTTAAGTTACCAAGTATGTTGATAAAGTGAGATTAAGATGAAAATATTGAAAGCAGAAACAACCCAAAAACTTGCAGAGTATAAAACCTATACCAACAACATCTTGGTTTAAAAACACAAGCAAGAGAACTACCCTTATCAAAAACCATGACCAACCTGCAAACAACACAATCACAACAACAAATTACTTTGGAAATAAAAACATTAGTGTGCTTAATACAAAAAATAGGCAAAGGAGGCATAAAGAAGATCTAGTTTTCAATAATTAAAATTTTACTATGCACTGGATCTCATACAACAAAAACGAAACCAACTTTGGTATTACAAAGGTGGCTGTGCTCTTACTAAACAACCCAATTGATATATTCACCTGAGGTAATGGCCTCCAGCTAATAGAAGAGCAGAAAAAACACATTGGATGAATTTTGAGCAAGTCATATGGTCACTAGTTGGAAGAATTACTTAAAGATCAGTACAAAGTCATAATAATCAAACTATGACATAAGCTTTCAACTATTTTGTATCTAACTTAAAAGGAAGTAAAAGCCAATGCTTAAACAGAACTAAGCAGCTGAAAATATATATAGGAGAAATATATGTGTTTCTTAAATCCTTCTTTATATAGTTTTTCATGGTTTTCTAGGACTCCAAATAATAACACCAATAAACAGAAAAGACATTGCCACTAATAATTAGAAGAAAGAAAATCATCTATGATGGGGGAAATCATTCTGCTTACTCAAGAGACCATTTTCAATCTTTTTCAAATGCAGAGCACTTAAAAGAATTATGGTTCAAATTTCAGAGCAATTCAAAGCCAAATTAAACAACTTTCCTTTTCAATAAATGGTATCACCAACTCAAATTTTTTTACCTTCAATCACCATGTAAAACCAAAAAGCCCAGAAAAAAAATACCAACCTGCAAGTTCATAACAAACAAAAAACTGAAATAGAAAGACCAAATAAAACAACTTATTAAAGCCTCCATATGTGCAAATAAATCATTTGAATATTCCCCAATGATTATGCAAGTTCCAAAAACAAATAGAAAAAGCCAGGGATATTATATTATTTATATATAAATCTAAAAATTAAAAACCAAATTTTACCCAATTAGAGTCCTTGAAAGATGGATGAAGAGGTTGAGGGCTGCTGGCGTGCCCAATTTGGAGGCAATTACCTGCAAATCCAAAACCCTAAGTTAAAAAGAATGATAAAAATTGAATTTGTTAATTATTTGGCCACATAGGAGTCTCGTAGGCGTGGAGAAATTTGGCACAGATTTAAGCACTTGGTGGAAAGGGTTTCTATGGTTCTTGGGTTTTCGGTGGTGGCGCAAGAAACTGCAAGAAGGTTGAGTCGCGACAGGGTGTGGATTTGGCTTGTTGGTTGAATTGGTCTCTAGGGTTTTTGGCTGTGGAGTGTGATAGACAGCGAATAAATGAGAGAGCGTTTGAGCGTTTGGCTTAGAAGATCCTGGTAATGTCGTGGTAGAGAGAGAAGAAGATTAAGAGATGCGTTGGTTGGCTTGGGTCCGGCGATGAGAGATGGGAGAAGTCTGAGAGACAGAGAAAGTGAAAGTGAAAGAGAACGGTTTAGAATTTAGATGGGCTTTCTCAAATTTGTTTAATACTTTACTATGTTTTTTTTTTTTAATTTACTGTTGGAAGAGTGATGAATCACTTTCGTCCCTGAGAATACACATATGTGACCTTTTTGCAATTCCTCACATATCATACTTCGTTAGGGCGCCATTGTTCCCCGCCATAGATTATAGTAAGGACTTCAAAAAATTTGTCTCACCACTTTTTCATCTTAAAAGATATAAAATAATTTTAAGTGACGCTTATGATTTTCGTCACTCCATTCTAGAATATGTGACGTATTTATCATCACCTAAGTGTTCTCAAATTTCATACCTAAAAAACTAGTCATGCGTGACGCTCTGAACAATTCGTCACATATAGAAAAAACATGTGACAAATTTTTGGGCGCCACATAAAATTTGGTCACCTATTCCATGTTTTCTTGTAGTGTTTCCTACAAAAGCAACTCTCCGATTGGAGTTTGGTTTAAATATGTGGGGTGTGTATTACGAAATCAACGAATCCACCACATGCTTTGTGAACTAGTGCAGATGGTGTTATACATGAGAAGATTAATGGAAATGAAGGTCAATTTTTGTTTACCTGAGGTGTATATTGGCTGAGATTGCAACTTTGGGGGAAGCTTGATGACCTCTGTGCTCTTGGAGCTGGCGACTCAGGGTTGTTTCTTTTGTTGTTTGTCTCTGATTTGCAATGGTTGGGGATCCTCATACATATAAATACACATGCATGTGTTAGATCTTGCTACATTTCACTGAAACACGTAAATATGAAATGAAAATAACAAATTTGAGGATAGTTTTACCTTCAACATCTCAGCTTCTCAGCTCACTCAACCTTAGCTGGGTTATAGAGACATGGAGGTGTGTATGTTGCTGGGTTATTGGTTGCAAAAAGGACAAAGAGCCTAGAGATGGAGATGAGCTGCTGTGAAATGGATTATGGGTGGGTTCAAAAAACCGAAAACCGAACCGAACCAAAACCGAAAAAACCGAATCGAATAAAAAAACCAAACCAAACCGAACCGAATTAATTAAATTAATATTTTTTTAATTTTATTTATTTAATTATTTGTTTTGGGTATTAATTTTTAAACCCAATTTGTAAGCCCAATGTGTTGCCAAAATCAGAAATGTATTTATGCATCTGCTACTTTTCCTATAACTACAAGGAAGAAGTCGTATAAAAAAGCAGGACCTAAAATAGTGATACCAAAATGGTGCTAACTCCTCACACGGTACTGTTAGAACTTAGTTCCTTACTCTTGTTTAATCTGGCTTCTTGCTTCAAGTATTTGTATGCTTATTCATTACTTCATTGCTTATTGTTATATGCAGTGATAATGTATTGGTTTTGATCAAGTGTTTTCCCTTTTGATTTTACTTCTGCCGACTAAATAGCAAATTACATTACTAAATGATCGATAATACATACAAAGAGAGCATAATCGATATATGACCCTCGTTGTTTCAAAGCGGGTTATAGTATGATAATGCTCTCATTGTACGTACTATCGTGATTAAAGAATTCAGCTCATGTCCACCAACCTATACCAGCTCTTTATATTATTCATAGTTAAGAGTTGAGGTATGAAGAAAATGGTAGAAAAGTAAAATTTTCTAAAAAGAAATCTATTTACAGTTAAACTTTAAACCCAAAATATTAAAAAAAGCCTTTATGTTATGATTCTAGTTGAACTTTAAATGTTTATTTTCATTGTCTTTGATTCTAGTTGGAATATTTATGTTATGATTGTGTTGGAGATGTTAAAATTTAAGATTTCAATTTTTTTTCATTTTGTGAAAAAAAAAAAAAAAAAACCGAAACCGAACCGAAAAAAAAGAACCGAACCAAAATTTCGGTTCGGTTTCGGTTTTGGCAAAAAACCGAACCGATTTGGCAAAAAGAATGGGCATTGGGCTTGAGGTCAGAAAAATGAGAGCCATCTCTCATATTCTAGAGAGAGAGTGGCTGAGGGTTAGAAGGAGGAGTCCTCAAATCAGAAATGAGAGAAATAGGGACATGTGTTAGATGTTATATTGGAATCATAAAGGTCTCTTTTCATGCGAGTTGTTTTGAAAATGAGAGAGGGAGGATAAATTTTTAGTTGTGACAGGAACACGGATGGTACACCATGTGTTTTTATGCAAGTGGTGGAAAATTTTAGTTTTTAAGTTATTAACCTTTTAACACACATAACTCACAATTTATATAAGGACACGTGGTGTACCACCTCTTGTGAGGGTCACATTGAAAAATCTCTCGAGAGGGAGAGCCGT
The DNA here is from genome assembly GCA_024362995.1 of Heteromeles arbutifolia. Lineage (NCBI taxonomy): Eukaryota > Viridiplantae > Streptophyta > Magnoliopsida > Rosales > Rosaceae > Heteromeles > Heteromeles arbutifolia. The sequence goes on from JANCRC010000014.1 coordinate 28,332,989, forward strand.
TCGGCTCTGGGCTTAAGGCTAGTGAGAGGGAATCCAATGTGTGTTCAAGAATAGTTAGGGTTATTGGCACGAGTGTGCCCGCACGTGTGTGGGTAAGGGCTTTCTGTGCGCTTCAGGTGCTCCTCTAAGATCACGAGTTCAAACCCAGTGGCCGGCGTAGTTTTCTTTCTTTTTGATGCACCTTGTCCTTGGCTCCAGGTCCCGCGTTTAACTCCCTAGTGTGTATATTCCCTTTTCTTTTATTGTTTTCTATTTCTATTTTTATTCTTCTTAGGTTATTTTCTTTAGGGTAAATCATCAAAATGGTCCCTGAGATTTGCATAACTCATCACTTTGGTCCCTGAGATTCTAAATTGATAAAAGTGGTCCCTCAGATTGTCCACCATCCATCATTTTGGTCATTCCCGTTAAAAATTCCCTTAAGTGTCCCGGAGCTCTTGGCCGAAAGTTTGGTCAATTTTCAAAGCTTCGTAATTTAATCGTTTCTTAACCAAATTCGACCCATAATATATCAAAATGAAGATTGGAAAGTGTAGAATAAGATTATACCTAATTCGAAGCCCAATGGTTGCCAGAGATGGCCAGAAAATAGCCTAAAAGTTGATTGGTCCGAGTGAAAACTTGAAAACTCGCTGGAAACTGTGTAAACTTTAAACGTTCATAACTTCTTCAATACTCAACTAAATCAAGTAATTCAAAAACAAAAATCATACTTCTCGACGAGACAAAGAGAATGGTACCTTTTTTACGACTAACTCGTAGTGTTTTGGCCGAAAAACTGCTCGAAAGTGGCTAACTCGAGACCAAGACAACCACTTTCGAGCCGTTTTCCGGCCAAACCAAGGCAATTTAGCCAAAAAAAAGGTACCATTCTCTTCCTCTCATCGAGAAGTATGATTTTTGTTTTTGAATCACTTGATTTCGTTGAGTATTGAAGAAGTTATGAACATTTAAAGTTTACACGGTTTCCGGCAAGTTTTTAAGTTTTCACTCGGACCAGTCAACTTTGAGGCTATTCTCCGGCCATCTCCGGCAACCATTGGGCTTCAAAATGGTATAATCTTATTCTACACTTTCCTATCTTCATTTTGATATATTATGGGTCAAATTTGGTTAAGAAACGATTGAGTTACGAAGTTTTGAAAATTGCCCAAACTTCCGGCCAAGACCTCCGGGACACTTAACGGAGTTTTTAACAGAAGGACCAAAATGATGGATGGTGGACAATCTCAGGGACCACTTTTATCGATTTGGAATCTCAGGGACCAAAGTGATGAGTTATGCAAATCTCAGGGACCATTTTGGCGATTTAGCCTTTTCTTTATCTTTGACAGCAGTTTTATGTTTTATTTTAGGATTTAATATTTTTGTTTCTTTTCTTTTATTTATTTTCCACACCTTGAGAACAATGTGTCAGTTAAGTTTGGGGGTGGGAAAATAAATTTTTAGAATTTTTAATTTTTGTATCAATTTAAAAACAAATTTTCCTTCTTTTTAAGTTAATATCCATAGTTTATTTTAAACATTAGAACAAATGGACATGGTGAAGATGAATCTCATAGTAGAGTCTTTTCTATTTGTTTTTTCTTAGACACTAATACGTGAATTATACTTTGAAATTTGCATATCACACCAACATAGTTTGTGGGGAGTAAGATTGAAACACTTACTTTTTGTCTAAGTGTATTTTAATTTTTTTTTTCTATATGAAATAAAGTTTAGTATGTGTTATAAAGTAATAATTGTTCCACTTGAGGCTTTGCTTAGTAACCAGGCCAGTCCTATCTAATCAACAGTAATTCTCGCATTAAACGGTAAAGTTTTGGCATGGGGTATGGTGGTTAGTTGGTTTCATAGCCTTTTCAGCTCGAGTTAATAAGTCCTTAGGGGTGTTCTACACCTAGTGCCCTAAAGCCCTAGTGGTTTGGGAGTCATTGACCTAAAGCTCGCTACATGGGTTGGATAGAAAGCTTAAGGGAACTGACATTGCACGACCACTACTGTTACTGAAATAAAAAAATTATATATATGGAAAAAAAGAAGAGAAAAAATGATTATATAAGTGTGTGAAGTATTAAATAAAGAGGACGAGAGGTACGGGTTTTATCGAGTCTCCTTAACTTTGTTGGTTCACTTTACCCCAAAGGAAGTTCATGAATTTTTTTTCTAAGTAGCTTGAAATGGCTTTAGACTCTGTGGTGGGATTCATTGGAACTTTTGAAAAAATGTTCTAGTTTTTAGCATATGCTATGGATTGCAATTTGAAGGTGGAAATTTTGTCTTTGTTAAGTTTTTATTTTTGTTTTAGTCTTGTTTTGCTTGAGGACAAGCAAAAAGCTAAGTTTGGTGGTATTTTGATGAGTATATTTTATATTATATATTTAACCCTATTCTTAGTATATTTTAGCTATTATTTTGGAAGAATTTTGATACTTTGAATTGTATTTTCAATATAGGACTTCCGAATTCCTCTGGAGCAAAACGTGATCAAATGGATGAATTTTGGAGTAATTTTAGTTGGAGGACGTTCGTGAGTCACTTAGCTTGATCAGGTCAAAATATCATATTTTTCCACCAAGTTGTTATTCTCTGTCGATATAATAAATGAGCAATGCGCGGTGTTGAAAAAATGACGTTTTGGGCTTAATTGCGAGTTTTGAAGCCCAAGATAGCCTATTTTGGTTTCGGGCCCTACTAGAGATGTGTTCAGAACGTTCCTATCTTTAAAATAAGCTATCATGGGCTGGATTTAGAGGATATTTGAGGCTAAAACGTAGCTGGACAGTTTCCTTGCAAATTCTCCTAACTTAATTAGGACTTTATTTTCTAAGATATTTTATTATTATTTGGTTTCCTAGTTGGAACAAAAGACTATTTTTTTAGGGATTGTGCGATGGCTTATCAGTGGATATATAGCTTTGGCCGGCCTTAGTTTTTCTACCTCTCTTTTATGTGACTTTGGAGATAAGAAATTGGGTAGGGTTCTTGAAGAATTTCATACTTTTACTTTAAGGTGTTTTTATTATTTTTCTCCATAATAATATTTTCTATGAATTTAATTATGAATATGTGTAGCTAATCCGTTTTGCTAGGGCAAAGCCTTGAGCCTTAGCATGAATATGTAATTTTTATTTAATTGCTTATGATTGATTGCATGCATGCTTTGAATTATTGATCACTGTTTTAAACTACCTAATTGTCTTAATGCTTGATCACCATTAGGATCTTTAGAAAACTAATTTGATGCAATTTTGGTCGGAAGGTTCCTTGAAATTGATGCTGGCTTCTTGTGGTTAATAATTGTAATTTCACTTAAGATGAACACCACATCTTAAGGGTTGCATGGTTTTTCAAAGGGTTTTCACAAAACTTAATGACCCCCTCATGTTCATATTTGATCCGAACGTCCGGATGGATTGCATGTTAGATATACGTTCTATGTTGGAGGTTCCAAGTAGAACATGTATTAGGAAAATCTAACCTTCAAAGTGGTATGTGTAGATCATGAGTAATTGGTAGAAATACATAGGATTGCTAGGTGATGGCAGAACCTTAGTGCTTTTATAAATTGGTATTTAAAACTCTTTTCTTTTGTCGTATTAGTTTTGGACGAATTTACTATTTGTTTTTAATTAAAATTCGTTTTTAATATTACCCAATTTCAAAATCTCCTTTCTCAAATTTTTAGTTTTAAGTAGTTAATTATGAATTGTTTTTACATAAATTATTAAAATAATCATTGTGGAGAATAGCCTTGCCGAGCATCTATACTACAACATCTTTGTACTCTTGCATGTATTTTGTGTAATTTTAACCTTCTTTTTTATAAGTACTTAAAATCCTATTAGTCCCCTTTTTAAAGAAAAAAAAAATATTACATTTACATCTACATATATGTATCTAATGCAAGCAAAATCGTCTAAATCATAATTCATGGCAGTTTAGAAAATAAAACTTCCGAAATCAGTGGGAGTAAATGCTAACCTCGATTAAGTTGGAATTTTGATTGTTACTTTGTTGAAAAGAAAAATTTGGAAGATTATCTTAAGGAGGACCTATTGAGTGCTATTGACATATGGGATAATCTTGTAATGACAAGTGTCACAATCTTGTAGAGCTTCTGCAACTTTGGTAGGAGGATCATTTTTATAAAATTCACTTAGGCCCCCAGAATGTACAACCCTTAAAAGGTATTAAGTATTAGTAAAAAAACCATTTTTATAGCATGAGACCTTAGGGTGCGTTTGTTGTACCAGATTGTCTCAAACTAGACTAGCTGCATGGACTAAGCTGGACTGGCTTAGACTAGATTAAACTGAACTAACTTAGTGAAGCGTTTGGTACAGTGTCAGGACTAAGGAACAGACTAATAACAAATTCCAATATTATATTATTTAATTCATATTTATTAATATTTTACATTATTTAATAAATATTTGGTATTATTTTATTATTACTTCTGTCTATTTTCTCATTAAACCTCATTCCATTCCCAATTGTGTTCCGTTCATCCCCTCTTTCTTCCTTAATTTTCTCCACCCCTCTCCCTCTGTTTTCTTCCTAATTTTTCTTCGTCCCTCTCCCTTTTTTTCTTCATCCCTCTCCCTCTTCATCTCCATATTCTTCTTTTGTTCTCCGTTCATCTCCCTATTTTCTTCCTTTTGTTCTCTGTTCATCTCCCTCTTTTGATGAAAGAAATTAACATCAAAATTAAACCCAGAAGCTGTTCATCTCCCAACTTCATAATCGACTGCAAATCTTCACAATCAAACCACAAAGCAAGAAAGAGATTGAAAATTTAGGAGTTGGGAGCGGGTTGCATGTGCGATTGGCCCGAAGGTAGAAGATGGGGGTTGGATTTGGTTTTCGTTTTTTGAGTTTTTGGTTTTCTGGGTGCTGTGATTGAAAATTTTCAAGCTCACCTCACTACAGATTTTTTGGGTTTCTAGTTTTCTTGGTGTTGTGTGATTGAAAATTTCAAGCTCATCTCACTTTCAGATTTTTGTTTAGGTTTTTTGAGATTTTGGGTGTTGGATGTGGTTTTGAAAATAGAACGTTTGCAGATTTTTCTTCTATTTTGTTTCGATTTTGCCTGATCTGGTCTTGAAGATGGTACTGGGAAGCGAGGACGAAGTAGATGGATGTGCAAAGCGGGAGGGGGAAGCTAAGGTCTTAGCAGTCCGCCCGATTTCAGGGGGCCTCGCTAAGCCCCTTTAGCGAAGTGTTTAGTCCAACTTAGTCGGGGCGAGTCTCATTAAACTTTGTCCCGGCATGTAACAAACACGGGACTACTCTGCCAGTTAATCCAATCCTATCTAGTGAATGCTAGTGTTTGCAAACAAATGTTTTCTTATCTAACTACTGAACTATATCCATAATTTCTCTTTTTGAGCAATGCCATGTGCTGGGAAAACTTACCAATTTGAATAGAACTTTGAAAGGTACGTGTACATATCTTGTAATTCAAGTTTCTATAACTAAATTAGAGACAATGGTGGCAATGCACCTTTGATCGAATAAGGTTCCAAAAAAGGAATGAAGCACAAAATAGACAGGCTCAGGAAAATAATCTTAAATCAAAATTCACATATATTCTAACTGTCCAGCAGTTTGTGAAGCTATCAACACTTCAGCGATCGCAATCAAAACAAGTACAACAAAAATAACGAAAATTCAGATCCATTTCATTGTGAATTTTAAACCGTTTGACGATTTCCAAAACTGTGTACAACTGGTAGTACCAAAAATGGATCCAGATATAGTCGATAAGGCATGCATATATGCAATTATTTCAAGCATTTGGATTGCCTAGCTGTTTCCCTCACCGAAGGTCCTATCAAGTGAAAGGAATATTGTTTCCAGTTTTGGTTGTTGCTCAATATTGTTTCCTATAGGTGATGCGCCTATGCACCTCCTTTGGTTGTTGCTCAAAATTTTGGCAAAATCTTGAGTACATAGAATAAAAAGTGAAAGGAATATTGTTTCCAGTTTGGGTTTTGTATTCTTTTGTTAATTTTGAGTAATGACAACACATTGACGTGACACATTAAAGATGATGAAGGAATACAAAAAGGCTTGCAGACACACCACATATTAAAATACCTAGAGGATTTGTAAAGTATACATAGGAACCCTACTTAATTAACTAGCATATTACTCTTACCATGCTTAAGTACATAAAAATAAAATACACAAAAAAAATTGGGTTGGAACCATTTTGATATAAGCATATATTCTATCAAACGTATAAAATTAAAATGCCTTTCTGATGAAAAATAAATAAATTAAAATGTCTCCTTTTCAGAAAGAGATCTTGTATTTAACCCTAATGTACGAGTAGTAGTCTGACCGGACCCAACCAAATGCAAAGATGAGCTTTTAGAAGAATTGGAAAACATACTTGAAGAGCATCTTTAACCATGGTCTAAAGGGTCGCATTTAGTCTGAAAATTGCTGAAAAGATAGTGGTTTAAGACAGTTGGGTGCAAAGTATACTCTAATCACACTTTATTTCTAAAAGATAAAAAGGGCAACATAAATACTCTAATTGTCTATATAGATGACATGATGGCTATCAAAGATGATCTGGAGGAGAGAGCAACACTACAAACATATTTGTCTAAAGAATTTGAGATGAAACATCTCCGCTGGAGTATTACTATTTTCTTAAGATTGAAGTTTTTACATCACAAAAAAGTGTATTCATGTCTCAATGAAAATATGTTATGGAATTGTTAACTGAGACTGGGGCTTGCATGTAGACCTGCTGACACACCCATTGAAATGAATCACAAATTGTGTTAGCAGGATGATCAGATATCGACTAGTAAGGGACAATGCGAACGCTTTGTTGGAAAGTTAATTTACTTAACTCACATAAGACTAGATATTGCATAGGTTGTAAGTGATGTTAGTCAATTTATACATGCTCCTATAGTGTTGATCATGATTGTTGTGGATCACATGCATACTGAGATTCTTGAAGTTTGCACCGGGTAAATGACTAATGTTTTTAATGCATAGACATCTAGATGTGGCTGGATATATAGATGCAATTTGGCAGGTTATATACTAGATAGACGCTCTACTTCAGGTTAATTCACGGTTGTTGGACGTAATTTGGTTACATGGTGAAATAAGAAACAAAATGTGATAGCTAGCTTCAGTAACAAGGTTGGGTATCGAGATATGTCACATGATGTTTGTGAGTTAACATGGATTTAGAATGTATTATCTCAATTGGGATTCAGACTTAAACGGTCCATGCAACTGCATTGTAATAATAAGTGTGCAAAACACAAAGTGAATTTCTTTATTGTTCGTAAATTCTAATGATCAACTGTCATACATTCTTACTTAAGTTGTTTCAAACCGAGTCTTTCATAGCTGTCTTGACAAATTAAACATTAGTGATATCTATGCGCTAACTTGTGGAGAAGTATTAAAGTGAGCCCAACCTAATTAATTCGGCTTAGTTGACTTATTGTAAATTAGGGTTTCATGTATTGTAACGCTGCTTGTATAGCCTAGCTACTATATAATCATAAAGAAATTAACTCTGCTTCCAATTTCATAGAAACTTTAGCAAATTTAGGCCAAGTAAATCGAACTAAGATGTGTCAGAAGGATAGATTGCTTTGATACCATGTTAAAATTAAGCCTAGCGTTTATGCGAATTTTAATATATTAATCATCTCCCAAGTAGAGGTATTGCCTAGGCGCTAGGCGGCTGACCACCAGCCCGATTAATGCTCAGGCTTTTGAAAATTATGAAAGGGTGCCTAGAACTGCTGAGGTGCCCGCCTAGGCACCTACCTAGCCCGGCCAGACCCGTCTAGGTTGCGACTACTTAGACAGAAATAGATAACTTACATTTTGCATTTCATTTTTTTAATAAATTGTAAGAGACTTGTTGCATACTTAAATGAACACAGATTACATCCTTGTTCCCCATGTTTTCATTATGTTCTAATACTTCATAATATTTATGCCATTCTATTTTGTAGTTTATGATGAAATTTTATATATTTGAAGTATAAACAGACACTTATTTACACGAAATATAATAGATTTTCTTAAATCCTAGCCCGCCTGTCACATCCCCGCCTGGGGCGGATCACTTCCCGGGCCCCCTCCACCACCGTAGCACTATATTGTCCGCTTTGGGCCCCGACCACGCCCTCACGGTTTTGTTTTTGAGAACTCACACGAGAACTTCCCAGTGGGTCACCCATCATGGGAGTGCTCTCGCGCGCTACTCGCTTAACTTCGGAGTTCCGATGGAACTCGAAGCCAGTGACCTCCCAAAAGGCCTCGTGCTAGGTAGAGATGGGAATATACATATAAGGCTCACATGATCCACTTCCCTGAGCGATGTGGGATCTCACACCGCCGCCCGACTAGCGCTTAGTGTCTTTTAGAACCTTGTTTGCAAGAGGATTTTACAATACAATTTAAAACCTAATCACAGTAGAATTATAATAACAATAAAATAAAATCTCCTAAATAAGGGAAACTCACGCCAACACAGCAGCCATCCTTTTTTTGTCCACATTTGGAAATCTAAAATATGGTATTCTATTTTCGAAAAGTTAGGTAGATAAAAAGAAATGCAAATATAGATGGAGTCAGATTCTACTAATTATAGTGGTTGTTGACATTATTAGTTTTATACTTGAGCAATTTTTTTTAGTTTTAAAGATGATGAAGAATAATAATCAGGATAATACCTGTAGAGTTACATGCTCCATATACGTAAGATATAGAACATGTACAACATATATAAGAAATGGAGAGATATGCATGTACAGATCAACATGCTTAGGTTCTAACTTCTAAACAGCAATTTCCAACGTGAATTAGATACTCATTTTGTTTCTAACTACACACACACACACAGATATATATATATATATATATATATATATATATATATATATATATATATCATATCATATTAGAAAGGAAGATGTTAGAAAGGAAAAGAAAAAATTGATCAACTTCCAAAACATGACACCCGGGCGACCGATGCCTTCCGTTCTAACTTCTAGGTTCCCTTGTTTTGGCTTTTCTCCTTTTTTCTTTGTCATCATGTTGTCACTGTGACCCCAACGTGATGCTACATCAACCGGAAGTGGTGAACTAAAAATATTTCCTCTTTGTAATGAACTGAAGGCACACACTAAGTTTTGTTGGATAACACATTAATTAATATATTCATTGGTACGTTTTGTCGTTTCATCCCAAATTCCCCCAATGCTAAGCACTTGCATATATTGAAATACTTAATTAATCTCGACAGATATATCATGGGCTGTTACTTTTAAAAGAAACTTTGACAGCATGTATACTAGAGAAGTTTTATTAAAATACAAATAATACAAAGTTACACTTAACTAAAGAGGACATAAACCTCATCCGTCGTCCAAAAAAAAAAACAAAAGTCAAAAGTGAAATAATCAAATGGGAAAAGTCATCCAATCAGTACACAGTATTAGGGGTGGGCAAACGGTTCCTGGATCAGCGGGGTGGGCCGATTCCTTGCGGTTTGGGACGGGTACGGGGCGGGTCCAAAAATTATAAATACAAAACTGGGCGGGCAGGTTCTAAGAATTGGAAAAAAGGGGCCCCCGGCCCGGACCGTTCATTGCATCTATGATTTACCCTCTATTATTACCCATTTACCCTAACTCTCCCCTCACCCTCTCTCTATCCCGTCTCCACTCTCCTCCCTCTCGATCTCCTCCCTCTCGATCTCTCGATTTCACAGGAGATGACTAACGCTAGAGACGAACCGGGTGGAAGCAACATCGGTGGTGGTGGAGGCGGATTTCATAAAGTGCAAGCAGAGACCTAGAATCCAATTGGGAACTCGATTATTTGCTCTAGTGAAATACCCACTGAAGCAGAAGGCCATGTTGCTATTAATTTCGCATAAGGTGTTCCTTTTGCTTCAGACTACTATTTTTCTTTTAAAATTTTTTACTTTTGGAATTGTTTGTGATGATTTTTGTTGGGTGTAGCTGCGCTGGTTCTTCAAGGTTCGGTCTAAGTGTATAGCCGGAAGGTGGAGTATCTGTACTCGTTGGTTTTGCATGCTTTGGGGTTCCTTTCCAAAAAGGGGTTGGTGGTGTTTCTTTCCCCTCCATTTTAATTCTTTTTTTTCGATTTTATTGTAAATTTATATAATTTGAATATTTTGCTTCGTGTTGTTGGTATTTTTTCTAAAGTTTATGATATTATTTCTGTAAAGATTTGTTCTTTGTGGATATGCACCCAGATATGTGCATTTGTGTGTGTGATTTTTTTCCTGGAGCGATTTGAGGATGTTGAGGAAGGCGACGAGGTCCTGGAGCGATTTGAGTCTGTGTGGGGGACGAGCGAGTTGAATCGCTTGGAAACGGCGCGTCAGCGGATGAGGGTCTTGCTGTCAGAGACCGAGTCAAATATCGGGAGGAAGATCGGGAGAATGAACAAGTTCGGGAGGCGATCAAAACCAAAAAATAAAAATAAATAAATAAATAAAGTAAGAGGACCAGTGGACCCGTTCCGAACCGGCCCGTTTCAAATGGGCCGAGTTAGGTCCGGTTTCAGTGATGAGATTTACAATACCCGGCCTGGTCCTTTCCGTTTCCTATTTAAGCGGGTCCGGTCTGGTCCCTCTAAATTTGGGTTCAGCCCGGCCCGTACCCACCCCTACACAGTATACTAACTTTTCTTTTTGGGTTATATATACAGTGCACTACGTTACTATACTACGTCCCTTTCCACACGTTTTCATCTTTTATGGTTCTGACCTGCACAACATGTATATAAACTTAATTTTTAATGGTTTATTTGTGAATGCCATTGGTTTTGTGGATTCTTTGACTAACTATAGTTTAAAACCACAAAATATATATAGCTTCATCAATCTGTTACTACTTTCGATGGCGGAGCGAGTCAGTTAGGCCATCTCCAACCGAAAGAAGGCTAAAAGATTATGTTTAGCCCTATAGTTCTGCAATAAATTATTTTTTAATAAACAGTGACATGTAGGGGTGGGCGCGGTGCGGTTTGGTGCAGTTTCGAGTGAAACCGCAACCGAAACCAAAACTTTTTGCGGTGCGGTTTTGAAGCCAAAACCGAAATGAAACCAAACCGTTTGGTTCAATTCGGTGCGGTTTCAAAAGGTTTCGGTTCAGTTTTTGAAAAAAAAAATGTACAATTTAAAATATACACCTATTTACGCATAAGACGGTCTTATTTTCCTCATATACATCTTGCTTTAGATTGTCGATAAGGATCCTCTGAAAGACTGAAAGTAGAGGAGGTTTGTGATCACTCCAAACGTCATCAATGTATTGAAGAATGATGAGGGATTCACATACGGGCTTATCGTTATGAATGAGGACAGGAACTTTCTGATGCATTGGGTTGACTTTGAGAAGCAAAGGGCTTTTTTTTTTTTTTTAGAGAAGATGTTCTTCTTCCAAATAGAGGTAATGGACTCCCTTCTCTGCCAAAACAATTTTCACTCTCAAGACATAAGGCTTTGTCCAGAATTCCACAACAAAAATAGCAACAACAATGCAGCATAAAACAGCGGCAAAACTGCAAAAAAAGCAGCAAAATTGCATAAAAAATGCTGCAAAACAACAGCAAAACAGCAGCAAAAAAACAAGTTCTAAGTTCCCCTTTTGAATCTTTGATTCAAACGAACCCAGTTCCCCTTTTGAGCTTCATGAGTTTTGAGAGAGAGATGAAGATGAGTTTTGAGAGAGAGAGAGAGAGAGACAGATGTATCATATATGGACTCGAATAGTGGTGCAAAATTACATAACATTCAATATATGGTGCGGTTTCAATTTCGGTTTCGGTGCGATTTTGAAAACCCAAAACCAAAACCAAACTGTTTTCTTTGCCGCGGTTCGGTTTCAAAACCGCAAAACCAAACTGTTCGGTGCGGTCCGATTCTATTTGTGTTTCGGTTTCAGTTTTCAGTTCCAAGTGCCCACCCTTAGTGACATGCCATATTTTATACCATCTCCAACTGAGGGGGCCAAAGGGTCATAAGCCAAAACATAGCCCTTTGAAAAAAAAAACCATCTCCAACCGAAGAGGGCTATTTTTTAGCCCCCTCAATATTTATTATTTTAATTGAATTTGTTGATGCACAAAATCAGTGAGGACTTTGGTACAACAGAAAGTTTCAAGTTCGTGACCTTCGCTTGGTTGCTCCGGTCACTAGTGTGGATAAGTATGTAAATGGACTGAGACAGGGAAGCAAACAACACAAGATGTACGTGGTTCACCCAGATTGGCTACGTCCACGGAGTAGAGGAGTTCTCATTAATTGTGAAGGGTTTACACAAGTACATAGGTTCAAGCTCTCATTTTGTGAGTCCTAGTGAATAGTCTAGTACAAATGACATTAGAGATTATTGTGGGAGAATGATCCCTATTTATAGAAGAGAGTTTCTAGCTTTGTTCTGACATTAACACGTGTCATGCTGTGATTGGTCTCTGATGTTGACACGTGTCGCGCTGTGATTGGCCTCTGGTGTCGACACATGTCACCTTGTGATTGGCCTCTGACCTTGTGGGTCCTTGACGGTATAATGTTGACCAGTTCTCAGTAGTTTCGGGATTGGTCAAGTATGGTACAAACAGAATTAAACTACCATATTAAAATAAAGTTTTCGGATATATTTTGAGTGCCACTTGTTGCTAAATTAATATGCCTCTGGATTTCTTATCTTTATATAATGAAAACGATGTGAAAAATTGGTGAAGAATTGAAATAAAATGAGGTAAAATAGTATGGAATGGTGAAACAGATGTGAGAAATTGGGTAGAAATGGTTTAGGTATTTATAGGAAAAAAAATTAGAATTTTTTTTTAAAATTTCGTCTAAAACAAAAAAGTCAAATCCAACACTAACGTCAGGTAGCATGTGTTTGGGTTCGGCTATAAGGCTGGCGCTCTTGGCCAGCCCTTTGGTCGGTTCTCCAATTTTTGGCCTGGTGGGGCCCACGAACCCTTTGGCCTAGCCCTCGGTTGAAGATGATTTTCGTGTCAAAAAGGGCTATTTTTTTACCCATGACCCTTTGACCGGGTCGGTTGGAGATGGCCTTAAAGCCTAGGAGAGTCATATGACCCTTTTCTCATTTGGAAATGTTGTATTTATATGTGCCATATTGATGTAGTTTGGCTTTTATATTTATAATTTACCCTCCTTACAAATATAATTCGTTCATAGTTGAGGGTCCAACACTTAATTTCATAATTAAATTCTTTGCCTCTTAATATAAAAGATATTTAATTTCATATCTTCATACTCATATCCAACTACTTTTACAAATTCGCACCAAGGTGCTTAGGCATAATTGTATTTTGTCATTGTTATAAATCGTCATCTGCTATAATGTAATTAATTCAATCACAACGATATCAAGGTTGGAAACTTAAAAAAAAAAAAATTATGCTAAATAAGTTGATACTAATGATCATTTCTAAGTAATTTTCGACAAAAAAGAAGAAGATCATTTCTTAAGTAATTTTTATTTATAAGCTCAATTTATCATAATTTATAGGCACTTAATGTTGACCATCCTTAACAGAATTTATGGCTCGGCCGCTCTACTTTCCTAGTATATAATTGTAGAATATGATGAAACTTTACCTAAATTAAATAAAGCAGATGGGGTTAGTGCATGGCATGGTGAAAGCATACTCTGCTCAAAGTCAATGCATACCAGTTCTGCTTATTAACTTCAAAACTGAGTTAGCCAACTGGTCCATCTTCTCTCTCTCTCTCGCAACAGTGGAACACAGTGCAAGTCACAGAGACTTAACAGTGATCACACTATCTTTTACGTACGGAAATTTAGGGTTTCAAAGATGGTGTATGCCTATGGATGACAACGGTTCGGTTTGGAGACGAAAATGCTATATCCATTCCCATAACCACAAAAATTAACCATATCCATAACCGCAAATTAATCATTGGGGATTATCCATAACCATATCCACTGGGTAATGGGTTTTCAATCGGTTATCGGTTATATCCATCTTCGTCAAAAAACAAAAAAAAAAAATTATATTTATCCAATTGACGCATTATAAATTTTAGTAGATACTAATTCCGTCATTAAATAGCAACATCCAATTACAAAAAACATAACAATATATTTGAAGTTGTTCATGATAACATGCACCAATTTCTTGACAGTGAGACTCTTGAAGAGAGATGAATTTGATAAACTTGTAACATTTGATAATTGATATATAAAATGATTCAATGAATTAATTTGGTTGAGTATAACAATAGGAGTATTGAATTGATGAGGTTGTTGGTATGCCCCATGCATGATGTTCGGTGCATAATAAAGATAGTATAGGGTTTGATGCATGCATAATGAATTAGTATAGGAAAGGTTCGGTAAATTGAATAAAATTATATTATATATCAAATATATATATATATATAATATTCGGGTCGGATTCAGGGACGGATACGGATTGGGGACCCCTATAACCATATCCAAAACCATAACCAAATAAAGTTCACGGTTTTTCCCCATATCCATGCCATACCCAAATTTTCATATCCAAATCCAATCCATTCGAGCGGTTATCCACGGTTATCGGGTTTAACGGTTAGAATTGCCATCCCTATGTATGCCTATGTGTGAGACAGAGTTTTCATGGAAACTAAAATACACACTTATTACCCAAGCTAGCTGAAGGTTTTCAACTTTTAACCTGATAGTAGTGGTGAAAGTAGAGCTGTGAGTGACTAGTGGGTTGAAGAACTCTTGATTCCACTAGTCTGACAAGTGGGATAACATTATGCTCTGAAGTTTGTGGGTTTTATTAAATATTAGCTCGGATCCAAGTAAAAACTTAGTCAGCCCACGCTTTTAAAAACTCTCCTTTTTCTCTCAATTGCAAGCAAAATCTTTGTCTCTCCATAAAATATTCTTGGTTCACACCAAACACTTTGCCTTATAAATTAAGGCCAATTGTGAGAGAATTCAACCCATCAAAGTTGCTTCCACTTTCTTGCCCAACCATCTCTCTTCAACACCCTTCCCCCTTTCTAAAGTCTTAGAAGCTACAAAAGGAAAACCATCGTCGTAAGGGCTTTAATTAGCTTAATTTTTCTTAATATATAGGACATAACTTGTTAGGAAAGGAAAACCACCTTTCTTCATACCTTTCAGGCCTTTTAATCCAGTTTGTCGCCAAACTGAAGACATGGAGATCACCGAGTTAGAAACTGCACGGGAAGAAAAGGTCAGGTTTTTCTCGCGGCTGTGCAGATGGCTCCAGGCCTTGCTCGGAAAGTTGAGTACCAAGGTTGTCAAAGTTGTAAAGAGCATTATAAAGCTAGGACAAGATGACCCAAGGAGAGTAACTCACTCTCTAAAAGTGGCTTTGGCTCTTACATTGGTGTCCATATTGTACTACTGGAGAGTCCTTTTCGATGGTATTGGGATTGCAGGAATCTGGGCTGTGATAACCGTGGTAGTAGTGTTTGAATTCACTGTAGGTAAGTGAAAAATAGTGTACATACTTTAAAGTTTCATTCAACTTATCATGTTCAAATAAATCAAGTGCTTATTTTCATTTTCTGTGTAGGTGCAACCCTCAGCAAAGGTTTGAATAGAGGTTTTGCAACATTCATTGCTGGTGCTCTTGGCCTTGGAGCTACTCACATAGCTAGTCTTTTTGGAGTGAAAGGAGAACCCATTGTGCTTGGGATCTTTGTCTTCCTACTAGGTATATTTGTACATAAGAAAATAGTGCGTCGAGTTAATGTTCTCTTTACCGGATATCTGGCATGACCAACACGGATCCACTTAAATTAACGGCCTTAATTCACTGTCTCTGACATAATGAACATGACAAATGATCCGGCAAGAAGTTTTCTCTTATTATAGCTAGGCTGTCTCTATATAAAAGACTATTGCTTATACTAATGCATGCAAGTGTTTTTTATGGTTGCAGCTGCAGCATCTACATTCTCACGGTTCTTCCCACGGATAAAGGCGAGATATGACTATGGGGTGTTGATATTCATATTAACATTTAGCATGGTAACCGTCTCGGGGTATCATGTTGAAGGGATCTTGGAGATGTCAAATGAGAGACTCTTAACAATTGCAATAGGTGGAGGAACCTGCATGATCATATCAGCTTTTGTTTGTCCAGTATGGGCTGGTGAAGATCTGCACAAGCTGATATCTTCCAATATAGAAAATCTTGCAAACTACCTAGAAGGTAAACTAAATTATATATTAACTCATTGGCTCTAGCTCCTTAAGTTTTCCTCAACATGTTTAAAGATCAACTAAGAATAAGCAATCTACTTAACTAATTAATTACAGGTTTTGGTGGTGAATATTTTCCATTGCCCAAGGATGGAAAGTCGGCAGGCATTGTCTCCAAAAGTAAGGAATTATTTCTTCAAGGATATAAGAGTGTCCTCAACTCAAAAAGCAGTGAAGAATCCTTGGTGAGTACTAAAGCATCTTCTTGCTCCTTCCCTGCTGCCACTGATTTTACCATGGCATGGAAACCACTAATATCTTTAGCTAGCCATTTATTATGGGTACAACTTGTACTTGCCAGGTATGGTGTACTCACATTGTATATTTGTATAGGCAAATTTTGCAAGATGGGAACCAGGACATGGCCGTTTTAAATTTCGCCATCCATGGAAGCAGTACTTGAAGATCGGTGCCCTTGCCAGGCAATGTGCCTACCAGATCGAAACTTTAAATGGTCAAATCAACTCAGATGTACAAGTATATATCAAACCATCGTACTCTTCAAGGGTCCATAATTTAATTAAAATATTTAACAAAAGGAAAATGACCATTTTACATGTATTTATATAATGTGTAATTGATCTGCCTTGGTAGTTTGATTGACTAATTAATTGATTGTATCATCCTTGCAGGTACCACCAGAATTTTTACAGATAATTCAAGACTCCTGCAAAACTATGAGTATTGAGTCTGGAAAAGCGCTAAAAGCATTAGCCGTAGCAATCAAAACCATGGAAGAACGAAAAGATGCTTGTGAACATTTGGAGAACTCCAAGACTGCAGTCAAAGACCTCAAAATTGCCCTCAAAGCTGCATCACTAGAAACTGCAGACATACTTGCAATTGTACCAGCTGCAACAGTTGCTTCAGTACTAGTTGAGATTGTCAAGGGGGTTGAAAAAATTTCTAAGTCTGTTCATGAGCTTTCTGAACTAGCACACTTCAAAAAAGCTGTGGAGTGCACTGTATCACAAGAGAAGCCACTATTGCTGCACAGGGGAAGCGTTAGCCCTGTACTTTTGGATGGTGAAGATGCCCATGTTATAATCACCGTAGGTGAAACAAACAGTGGTTCGCAAGAAAATGAGATTAATCCTCAGGCACCAAAAGGCCCAAAAACAAGGGAGGAAGCGTAACTATTTGTCACTCTAACAAGTAATCTGGTTGAAAATACTCAACTTGTATACTGTATTTTGTTGAGTAAAATGATCAACGCGATCATGTTCTAATTTCACAAAGAAGTAATGAGATTATTAGGGGAAAGACATTAGCAATATTTCCACATCTTTCACATTCAAACTTTTGCAACAAGAGTCCCCCCACTATATACCTAGTAGAGGCGAAAGAAGAAAATATGTTTCTCTTCCCTTGGGCTATATATCTGGTGTTCTCCTTTGAATTGAATTGAAATACTTAAGGCGCGTTTGATAACTATTTTTTTTTTTTTACTTTTTGTGCTTGAGATTTAGGGAAGTTATATAGAAAAAAATGAGAGATGAAGGGTGGTGAGAGGGAGGAGAAGAAACAAAATTTTTATTTCCCTATAAAGAATCAAAAGAAGTACTCTTTCCATTACCCTAAAAAAATAGAGTTATAAGTGTCAAGGTAAGGGACCGAGATTATATATTACTACAAACACCGAATCGAAGGGGTTGGTTGAAAGGTAAGAATAGCGTAATTGGCGAATTGATTGGCCGATCGGTGAGAAGGTAAGTGCAAAATTGAGCAATATTCTCAAGTGAAAACTATATTAACAACTTTATGCTCTGTAGCATTAACATATCGTATTGTGGGCTCAGTGGCCTCTTCGTTGGTTTTTTTGTTGCCCCAGTTTGTGACTAAAGGCACGCATCCTGATTTTATTTGAACATGTTCTCGTGAGAAGTGACGACTGAGGTCCTAGGAGGCTTAGCATATACCAGCATTACATATGTTTTTTTATGTTTTAAAAAGTAGATAAAAATATGGTTAAAATTATTATATTGTATCGAGCACACAGGAATTAAAACAACATGCATTGCTAATAGGCCATGAAAATTTCATTGACAGGATCATAGCGCTTTAACAGAGAACAGCTGGTAAAAAAAAAAGGAGTGTCATACAATATAAAAAAGATAAACTGTTGGCTTTTGTATAAAACCCATACGACAATTATACAATATAATGGACATCCGCAATATTAAACAAACCAAAAGATCAACTTGAATTGGCTTACTTTTAGCCTTCTCTATTTCATCATTTTTATATAAGTCATTTTGATTCCGGTTCCTAATCAACCTAATTGTTGGACTGAAACTTTGTTTACTTTAGCCTTCTCTATTTCATCTCCAAAAATTACTTTATCCTTCCTGCCAATGGGCTTTATTGGCAACCTAAACCTAATGATGCATATATAGTAAAATACATAGAGCGTGGTACATTTCCAGCATGTGATTGATATATATATATATATATATATATATATATATATATATATATATTATGGAGTAAAATTCTCTTTTTTTCTCTGGGCAGTGCTAAAGTGGCTGCAATCCCAAAGCTAAAAGGCCACATAAAGAAAGCTGAACATTCCACACACATCATGGTCAGCAGAGAAAGAGAGAGTTAAATATGAAATCAGATGGGTCTTCTTCTTTGTCCCATTTAATTTACATATAAAACTTTAAATTGTATAAGAAAAGCACCGACTGCAATCCCATAGCTCAAATCCACATCGAAGTTTGGAAAGATGGCACACAACAGTAGTGTCATCAGATTAAATTAATTTACTTGGGGTAAACTTAATACGACCACGGAATTAGGTCAGATTCATAAGAACCAACAGCGCATGTTGGAGTCCTTCTGCACTACTAGAAAAAGGGTTTGAAGCATGATGATCTTCAAGCTGCCACCATATGTTGTGGACATGAAAACACTTTGGTCAAGAAAAACCCACGTATTGTTTTGACCACATATCATGTTTGAGTTTGGTTCGAAATACATCATATCCTCGTACGATAATATGAATTAAATGTAAAAAGATATAACACTAAGAATGAAAATTGATAACAACATTTTAAACAACTAAAGTCAATGAATAAAATGATGAATAAGAGTATGTTAGAATATATACATATATATATATAGAACGATAAATAAGAGTATGTTAGAGTTTCAACGTCTGACACCCTATCTAACCAAAACCAAAGATTGAAATGGCTTTATTGTTTGGGCTGTACATACATACATACATACATACATACATATACACACACATACATACATATATATATATATAGAAATATTCTTAATTATTAACAAAATAGAGGTCCCAAAATTTCCTAGAATATTCTAGTAGTTTAATCACTAATATTTGAATAAATTCTAAGCTGTTCATCCTGCCAAGAGTCGTTATTTATAGTGTCAGGAAATGGCGATCTCATGAAGAAAAAGACTTTAATTTAATTTGGATATTTCAAACACAAGTTCAATTCACTTCAGTGTACATTTTAATAGTTAAGCTGCATAGGGAACCCACGTAAAAGTTAAAACACAAAGTATATACAGCCACTATTAACTGGTAATATAGCCTGATAGACTGTATATCAGAGATTGTTATGTTATTGTTTGGGTTAATATTTGAATATTAGGCTTAACTGATGGGAGGCCTAAAGACGCCAAAACAAGATGAATTTGCTTGAAGCCTAGCTATGAAACTTGGAGCAAATTGAAGTCTTCTCGGCCAAGGCATAGGCACCTATGATTGAAGTGACAAGTGACAGAGACCAGCTCACTACCAACCAAAAAGCACTTTCTAATGGTACTGCAAGTAAAAAGTTGATGACACACTACCCTCCAAAAGCTTTCGGGCAAGAGCAGAGCTAAAAGCAGTCAGGCCAGATTGCCTATAAAAGAGGAAGCAAGCATCTGAGACAAGGACACTTAACCAATCAAACAAACAAGCATACAAACTCTGCTCTCAAGCCAAATTAGCATCTAGAAAGCTGAAATCAACCCAGATTCAGTCATTTTAGCAATAGTTTCCGTAGAAAGGCTATCTTTTGTCTAGTATAAAAGCTCTGCTACATTCCCTAGTGTTGTAGTATCGATTCCCTCATGTAAGACCTGCTTACCATCCGTCCCTTTTAGTGTATAACCTTTGTAAACTTAAAGAGAAGTGGCTGCAAGAAGTTCAACCTTGCCAGACAAGGTGAAATCTTGCCCGAATCTTTTGGTTTGTCGTTTAAATTAGTAGATTTGTCATCTTAATGTACTTTTCAGTATGTGTTCAAGCTACTTCCAGTTATTTTCTACCTAAGAGTCCCATTTGCATCCAGGTCTGGTTAACTTAATAAACCTGTTTTCATTAAGAATAACATGGAATCAAGGAAATGGTTTAAAAGGCTCTGGACTCTCTTCATTTGAACATATAAGATCATGAACTAAAAGTCCTTGTTTACAAGGCAAGAAAAAGAACTTAATGCAGACTTAACCCATTTGTGACAATCCTTTGATGGCAAGAAGTTTGAGTAACTTGGGGCATAAGTAATCGACATAAACCAAATCTGTTCTACATCTGTTATATTGAGATAACAGTGGCACGCCTAGCATTTTGTTAGTTTTGATTGCGAGCCTCAAGGCTTATACCTAAGGTCCCACAAAGGCAAATTTCAAAACTAACTTTATATTCTTCTTGTAGCATACCAAGCAACAAGAAGTCAGCAGATACTAACACAAACACACCAAGTGTCATCCACCCCAGGGGAGCTGTGAAATGGGCCAGATCCACATTTGCCTCGAACATAGTTTTGGCACACCCAGTGGGACCTCATAAAGACTTTTGTATGCCTAGAAGGAGGAAGGAAATGACTTTCAGGTGGAACGTAGAGTACGGGCAACCACATTGCCCAAAAAGATAAAAAATGACAGATCACCCCGAAGATTTCCATCCCTACGGAATTCTGCTGTTTTAGAAAGCCCAACTTCATTTGAGAAATCAAGAGGAAATGTGACCAATGAAGACTTGCAAGCCACCATGGTACAAGTATGGAAAAGATTTCCCTGGAAACCAAATGATAAGTAAGCAGACTTTGTTCCCTAACATGAAGTCTGCAAAGGGAGCTAGACTTAGAGTATTTTTCCCCAAGAAATGACCAGGCTAGAGAAATAATCAGGGAGAGAAGCCTTGAGAGAGAGACAATGATTCCCCTATTTCCTTTGCTTGAGGAAAAGAATGATAGGGGAAAAAAAGGAAGAGCCTAGAACCAGCTAGCCAGAAATAGAAGAGATCCTGGAGACAAATTTGCCCAACTCTCTATTATTCCCACTAGATAGTAGAGGGCAGTTCAGGCAAGATAGAAAAAAGTATGGGTTGAATCAACCAACTGAAGAGACCAGTGGGAAAGGTAGATCCACAACTGCGGGCAAACTACCTTCTTATAGACCACCACCGTTGGCTAATAAGGGATGGGAAGTCAAGTGGAGACAGCCGGAGCCAAAAAAAGAAACTTTCTCGGGCAATGAAAGCAGCCCAAAGTGGGGACCTCCTTATACCCCACACAACAATGCAGCCAACTAACAACTCAAAGATGAGTTATCTGAGCTAAGACAGATGGTGGTCCAGAATGCTCAACCCCAAGCTCGCTCGCTGTTCAGGATCACGTATCAGAAGCCCTACCCAGAGTATATTGATGAGCAGAACCATTTTCCCCTTAACTTCAAGATCCTCGTGTTCCCTAGTTTTAGTAGAAAAGACTGCAATGTGTCCTCTAGAGATCACATCTTTAAGTTCTCCAACCATTGCGTGGCATTTGAAGACAATCTTAACTATAAGTTAAGGTTGTTTGGGAACTTGTTGGCTGGCTTAGCATCTCAGTGATATTCTCTATTGCCCCCTAATTCCAATGCCAATTGCGGACAAATAAAGATGGCTTTCCACGAACAGTTCTATAAGGTAGAGCCCGAGATGACAATTAATGATCTGGTGGAAGTAAAGCAATATAAGCATGAGCCCACATAAGACTTCATGATGAGGTTTAGAAGGCATTAAGACTACCATCGAGGAAATTTTTTTATGATGTGCAGTTCAATGAATTGCAAGAATTGGTGATTACGGCCACAAAGTATGAAAAGCTGTTGATTGAGGAACAACAGGTTAAAAACTCATCCAAGGTACCTCATTTCTACAAAAGCAAAGCTGCGATTCATCAGTTAGAGTTTGAAAAATCAGAGATTGGAGAAAGTGACAACAATGGAGGAAAGGGGATTGAAATGTGTGCAGCAGAAATGACCACTCCCTTCAAGCCTTTAATAGTGAAATGTTTGGTCCAGCCAATCAAAGATCAAAAAGTAGTGATGAATGATGGCGTATTCATGCCTATAAAGCCCCCCAAATACCAGAGTTATTCTTTTGATTTAACCAAAGCAGCGGAGATCTATAAAGAGTTGGTGCGGGTAAGAGTGATTGTGCCCGACAACACCAAAAAGATGCCTAAGCCCAAGGAATTAAGAGGAAAAAAGTATTGCAAACTGCATTACACTTTTAACCATTCCATAACCAACGATGTTCAGTTCAGGGACTGCATACAATACCTAATAGTCAAGGGTAAGTTGTTGTTGGAAAAACCTCAGGCCACTATGATGATAGATATAAATCCCTTCCCATAAACTCTAATAAACATGATTAACTTGAGTTGGGCTGAGAAATGGAAGGCAAGAGCCACCTGGGAGGTAAAAGGAAAAAGAAAACAAGTTACAAGGCCTACAAAGGGAATAAAAGGGTTGCCCAAGAAACCCAAAGCAACCATAGTTAAAAGAGTAGTGTTGTGTAGTAAGTGCCAATGTGAGTGTGAGCTAGAATTGCTAGCATCAGGAGCTATCATTGATCAATAGCTGATCAAAAGCAAAGAGATGGAAGGATAGGAGGCCCGCAAAAGTATCATGCGGGCAGCTGAAAAGAAAACCTGCAGAAATGTCTTCCAAAGGTTGGGATGAGACTCTGAACCAAAGGGCTTGTCCGAGGTATTTAGAAACTATGAAACTTCTGAGGAAATGGAAGATAAAGAGGCCAAAATACCAAGATGGATGGATATAAAGCCTCACATCCATGTTATAATGGTAGTAATGTTAGGATAAAGGGAAGAACGATAAACCAGGTCCCTCCAGTCACTAAGAAAGACTCAGCTTGACTCAGGCGAAAATGGTATGTAGTGGGGAAAGATGGAAGACCTGTTAAGGAAATGGGAGCTTCCATGATTAGAAGAGTCCAGAGGCAACACAAAGTCCACATAAACTCACTAAAGACCTATGCCACATCAAAAGCCTCGGAGAATGTAAAGTTTGAGAAAATGCCTCAATGAGGAAGAAAACAACTTTAGTGGAGAAGTAAAAAGGAATTGGAAAGAGCCAATAACAAAACTGAAGGGGAAGGGGATCATGTGCCTCCAAACCTCAATTCAGGGAAATACAAGATCTTGAGAAGATCACAAGAGGATGTGGTGATGATGCCAACACCAAGATGGAGCCCAGAACCAATATGCTTTAGAACTATTTCACCTGAGAAGGGAATACCTTCACCTTTGTTGATTGATACCCTTTGTGATATCCCAAAGCAAGTGCAGAACTTTGGCATAACCAGGGAGGAAGAAGTGCCCGAATTAATGTTACCAAAAGATGCACAGGCCTGGTTAGATGAGTTTATGTACCTGATTTGAGCCAAGAATGAAGATTTACCTGGACCTAGCAACTTCCATGTAAACATGACTTATGTTCTATCTGCCATGTTTTGCGCTGAAACTAATCAGCATGCCACGATGGAGGGCGATTACTTGGCAACAAAACCAATAATGGCACTTGTTAGAGTTGAAGAAGCCAGAAAAGGAGAATCGGGCATGACAGGGTTGCCCAAACCCCTAAAGAATGAGCCCGAAATGATATATTCAGATATAATGGTCTTTAGCAACCCGAGCTTGGCCCTAGCTAACCATTTCAAACCCATATATGTAACTGCTCACCTAAAGGGAGTACCCTTCAAGAGGGTGTTGATTGATGGTGGAGCTGGGGTCAATGTACTTCCATCAAAACAGATGAATAGACTGGAAAAAAGTGAGGAGGATCTTATTCAACAATCTCTAGTTTATCTGGAGCCATTACTAGAACACATGGGATATTGCCCCTGGAAATTGACTTGGGGTCCAAGCAAATCATGCTAGCTTTCTTTGTGGTGGATAGCATCTCTACTTACGGAGCTTTGTTGGGCAAAGATTGGATCCATCAAAGTCTATATGTGTCATCCACTCTACATCAATAAGTTGTGTACCATGAGTCTAAAGCTAGATAATCAAGTTTTTGGGAGATAGTGGAGGCCGAATTAGGGCCATTTCTCCCTACAGCCAATGTTGCTGAAGCTAATTTCTACAATCCTAGTATTGGGATTTTGCAGTGCCTAAGAGCTGATAAGAACGACCGCCCTACCAAAGTGACGGCCCAAAAGTTTCTAGAGCAATGATTGTCTCTTACTAGGGAAGAATGGGATAGGCCCCATATTTTCCCGGCTCCCAAACATCAATGATGTCAAAACAAAAGAGGAATGACCAAGTAGTTGCAGTCAGGCCCTTAATTAAGAGATTGTTGGTGTATGGGAGAGAGAAAAAGCAAGTAAAAGAGAGCTCAACCAAGGAAGAAGCAGAGTGGGAAAAAGAGGCTTCAACCAGCCAGAATAGAGGAGAAAAAGGAAAAAATTTTGGAAAATAGATAGAGGTAGCCATACACATGGCCGAGTGTATATATGACTTGGATTGGCCAGATGATATGCCCGAGAGTCCAAAGTCAATTGAATTTTTGTGCACCAAGCCTGATAAGCCAGCACCAGAGGTACAAGACCCCTTAAAAACCATTAATTTTATGACTAAGGAGGATCCAAGGCCTATACAACTCAGTGGTTTGTTGGAAGCTGGTGATCGGGCAAAGATAATAAGCATTTTACATGAATTTAAAGATTGTTTTGCTTGGCATTATACTGAGATGCCAGGTTTAGATTCCACCTTAGTAAAACACAAAATGCCTATTAAGGAGAGATATAAACCTGTGAAGCAAGCTCCCAGAAGAATGTCAAAAAAGATTGAAGAAAAAGTCAAAGAGGAAATCGATAGGCTAGTAAAGGCTGGATTTATTAGGCCTGCCAAGTATGTCGAGTGGTTGGCCAACATTGTACCCATATTAAAAGTTATAACTAATGTGAAGCCACGCCTAAGGATGAATACCCTATGCCCATGGCTAACCTATCCATTAATGCAGTTGCAAAACACAAAGTTTTATCTTTCATGGATGAGAATGTTGGTTATAATCAGATAAAAATGGCTAAAGAAGATATACATAAGATAACTTTTAGATGCCTAGGACATGTATGAGTATATGAATACGTGGTCATGCCATTCGGGCTCAAAAATTCTGGTGCAACCTATCAAAGGGCGATAAATGCCATTTTTCATGACTTAATCGGCCATAGCATGGAGGTATACATTGATGACATTGTGGTCAAATCCAAGAATGAAGAGCAACACTTAGAAGATCTCAAGTAAGCCTTAGCAAGAATGAAAACCCATAAGTTGAAAATGAACCTAAGAAATGTGCTTTTGGGGTAAAACCAGGCAACTTTTTAGGATTCCTTGTTCATCAAAGAGAAGTGGAGGTAGTTAAGAACAACGCTTGGGCAATAATGGAATCACCTCCTCCCACCAATAAAGTACAATTGCAAAGGCTACTAGGGAAAATCAACTTCTTGAGGAGATTTATTGCTAACTTGGAAACCAAGATTCAGTCGTTGACTCCTCTGTTAAGGTTAAAAGACCAAGAAGAATTCGAGTGGGGCCCACTACACCAAAAGGCCTTTGACAAAATAAAGGCTTACTTGGTCTCTCCACCAGTGTTCATGCCACCTCAAAGAGGGAAACCTTTAAAGCTTTATATTTCTACATCGAAAAAGTCAATAGGAAGCTTGTTAGCCTAAAACAAGGAAGTTGGGAAGGAGCAAGCAATATACTACCTCAGTAGAATCCTTACTGAGGTAGAAACAAGATATACCCCAGTGGAGAAGCTATGTTTAGCCTTGTACTTTACAACTTGCAAATTAAGGCATTACATGTTGCCCTGCCACATCCACATTATTGCCAAAACCGATGTGATCAAGTATATGCTGTCAAAACCAATACTAACTGAAAGGATTGGAAAATGGATTCTAGCACTCTCATAATTCAATTTTCAACATGTGCCTCAAAGAGCAATAAAGGGACAAGCAATTGCAGACTTCTTAGTCGAGGACCAAGAATCACATGATGAACTTATCAATATCCCAAGAACTCTATAAGTTGCTAGTCTCTGGATCCTACCAAGCAAAGCCCTATCGGCAAAGAAGAGTGGATTCAGCAAGAGGTAAAGAGAATAACCAGCCTCTGGATCACTCATTGGAGGTTGTATTTTGAAGGATCTTGTACTCAACATGATGGGGCTGGGATTGTCATTATCGATCCCAATGATGTTTAACACTGTTATTCATTTTTTCTGGATTATCAAGATACTACCAACAATCGGGCAAAGTACGAGGCACTGATAATTGGCTTGGAAATCCTGATAGAGCTGGGGGCAACTGAAGTTAAGGTTTTTGGTGATTCAGAATTAGTGATCAATCAATTGAATTGAGAGTACAAGTGCAGACACATCACCATTGCAGAATATTACTTGGCAGCAACTCAACTACTGAGTTATTGGGGCATTGAAATATCAGTCAGTCATATTCTTAAAGAATCAAATTCAATTGCTAATGAGATGGCGCAATTGGCTTCGGGAGCACCAATCCAAGAAAGAAGGTTCGAGGTAGATGTGGAAGTACAAAGGAAAAATCTACCTTCTATCTTTGAAAGAGGGTTCAGCCTAGATGTGATGACTAAAGAACCAGAGATAGAAGACTGAAGAACAACCATTACTCAGTATTTAAAGGATCATATTTTCCCCCACAAGTAAGAAGAATAGACAGCAAGCAACTAAGTATGTTATGTGGGAGGGAAATCTACTAAGAAATACCACATATGGACTTTTGTTGAAGTGCTTAGGCCAAGAAAAATCAATGAGAGTGATGGCCGAAGTACATGAAGGAATTTGTGGAACACACCAAGCTGGAACTAAGATGAGGTGGTTGTTAAAAAGATATGGCTATTTATGGCCCGAGATGGAGAATGATTGCAAGGCTTATGCCTGAGGATGTGAAAAATGCCAAAGACATGGACTTCTCCAACATGTGCCTTCAGTACCCCTAAATCTGGTGGTGAAGCCTTGGCCCTTCAGATGATGGGCAATGGACTTCATTGGGCAAATTTACCCAGCTTCCAGCAATGGGCACACTTTCATAATTGTAGCAACAGACTATTTTACCAAATGGGTATAAGGTTCAGTTGTGAGGACCATCACTTCAACTGCTGTCAAAAAGTTCATTGAAACCAAGATCTTACATAAATTCGGGGTGCCTGAGACAATTGTTACAGACTGCGGGCCATCTTTTGTCTCAAAAGAGTAGAGGAATTTGCAAACAAGTTTAAGTTAAAAATGATCCAATATAGTCCTTACTACCCCCAATCAAATGGTCAAGCAGAGGCCAGCAACAAGATCTTGGTAAATATTATTAAGATAATGGTAACAGATAGTCTAGAGAAATGGTATGAGAAGTTGGGAGAGACTCTTTGGGCCTACAGAACTTCTAAAAGGGCAGGAACTGGAACTACTCCTTATGCCTTAACCTTCGGGCAAAATGCTATGCTTCATGTGGAAATCAATGTGAGTTCAGTCTAAGTTAACTTCAAAACTAGTTTGGTCTACACAGTGAGGAATACATTTAAGCTATATGTCCAGGGATTGAAGATTTGGATGTAGCCTGAATTAAAGCCTTGAATAAGATCTAAGAAGGGAAGAGAGTTATTGCCCGAGCTTATAATAAGAAAGTAAAGTTGAAAACTTTCAAAAAAGGGGAATTAGTATGGAAGGCAATTCTGCCTTTAGGGGCTCAAGTTAGAGGTTTCGGGAAGTAAAGCCCTACTTGGGAATGTCTTTTCATTGTCAACCAAGTGTTGGATAGAGGAGGATATTACTTGGCAGATTTGGAAAAGAACTTGCAAAGACATCCAGTCAATGCTAAGTTTTTGAAAAGATATCACCCAACTTTGTGGGATGTCAGGGATTATTATATTGAGGAGATTTAAGTTTTTGAGAAAAGTTGAAGTTAGTTTGTGCAATTAAAGCTTCAAAGAATACAATAACAAGTTGATATGAAGAAGGAAGTCATTTTATTTCAACAAAAGAAGGAAGTTACAAAACCTTAGCTCAACAGTTTTACATCTTTTGCCAAAGTAAATATTCTAGAGTAATATGTTTGCATAATAGTGAAAATCCTGCCAGGTTCTTCTAAGTACATGTTGTTGTTGGCTAGTTGGGCTTTAGAGTCTTCAACTTCCTAATTCACCTTCTTCACTTCTTCTATTTTCTTGTAAAGTTGACTTGCCAAGGTCATCTTCTCAGCCTTCAAAATGGAAAGCTGCTCCTCCAACTTTTGAATCTCTAACTCTACCACCACAATCCTATCTTCCATGACTGGTCCCTCATCTACCAGTTGTTAAAGTGTGGCCGAAATCCAAGTGTGTTTTTCTTTGTAACACTTCACTCTGTTAGATTCCCACTGATGTTGATCCCTCAGCGCCCGCAGATTCTCAAAGAAGTTGAGAAATGACTCGTACTGAGCCTTTGACATTAATTGAGCCTTGTAGAGCTCAGTTAAAGCCTTCTCAGCATCATGGAGAGCCTTGAAGGTTAAAAAAGCTGTGAAATCTCTCCTCATCCTTTCCCTGAAGACTTGGCGCGTATCTTGAAGAAGTTGAGGCTTGGAATTACGCCTTGGAGATCTTAGCCTTGTCCTAATTTGCCCGAACTCTCTGAAAAGTTGGGCAAAGATTCCATTGCAGGAATGGATGCGAGGGGTGGGGGCATCACTCCAACATCTCTGATGGTAGTAGAAGAGGCAGCTGTTGTTGGAAGATGAGGAAGAGACCCAGAAGTAGAAATGGAAGTGGCAATAGCAGTCTTTTTCTTCTTTGGCCGAGGAATATGGATCCTTGTAACCCCAAAAGCCAAATGAGGCCTAGGAAGAGTTGCTTTGCACACTAAGGGCGGAGGAGATTGGTCCGAGCCCTCGCCAGAACCTTGTTGCAAACTAAGGAAAAATATATTAGAAGGATAGTCTACAATTGAAATTAAGGAAAGGCTAGAAAAAGGAAGTTGGTATACTTGGGTTAAGCTCGGGACCTTAGAATAAGGTGGAGGAGTTGTTGTTGCCTTTGACGGTTGAGGAGGAACAGCCTCGCTTATAGAAAGCTAAGGAATATTACCTGAACCCCTCCCAGAAACTTGAAGCACCAAGGGAAAAGACAAGTGTTAACAAGCTAATTTGTATGATGAAGAAAAAAGAAGTAAAAATACTTGTATACCTAGGATGAAGCTTGAGATTGTGGGATAAGCATTTCTGTTACCACAGCTGCCCTGGAAAAAGCAGGCTGGCTGGCTCGAGAAGCAGCCTTAGAAGCCCACAGGCTAGTTACCTCTGAGACCACATGGATCTCAGGAACTATAGGCTCCCCAAAGGTTGAAGATGGTTGCTTGACAGCCTCAGGTACTAGAGAAGACTGAAAGGGCAAACGCAAGACATAAGTATAAAAGAAAAAAAAACTTTAACATAGGAAGGTTCGAGCAAAGAATACTCACCGAGTTACTATCATCCTCCACAAAATGTAACATCTCCCCAGTTGATGGATTGAATTGAGAAGTTGAAGTCACCACCAGCGCCAAATGAAGAGTTGAAAGAGTGGGAGCATAACTCTACTTGACTGAAGACGTACGTTCTCCAACCTTGGCCTATAAAGGAATAGAAATTGGTCATTAACTTCAAGATTTGTACAGTTACAAGCCTAAACCAAGAATGAAAAAGAAGTATACCTTTAAAGATTTAGCCCGAAAAGAGGAAACATGCACTACTTGGGCCAGATGAGAATAAGCCTCGGGCTGAGATATCCCTTCTTTCCTAGTGCCCTATTTCAAGCAATCAGGCAAAAGATTAATACAAGGGTTACCAGAGCTGAACTTCAAGAGGCGACTTAGTGCTCAAAAGAATAAAGGCCATACCTTGAACTCCTCAAGGATAGTTTCAAGAAGCTTATTGTCCCTCGGGTGCATTTATGCGCCCAATGGTTCATCTCTTGCAGCAAAAATGGGTTTTTTGGTTGCATGAGGCCCTAGTTACAAGAAAAAATGAGGTATTAGCTCATGCGCCAAAATGAAGTGAAACTGCAACTAAGAAAAGAAGATTACTTATTGAAAGACTTCTGCTTTTTCCTACCCGCATCAACTGAAGAGGTAGGGGAAGATTTGGAGGCTTTAGAGGTTTAAGCCCTAGTCATCTTCCTTGTGCAGATTGCCCGCAGACCAAATAAAGAGAGTTGAGGCTGAGGTTGCGCCTCGGGCTCAAATTCAAAGGACTCTACCACTGTCGCCCTTGTCCGTTGAGGTGCCCGAGTCTCAATTTCAGGCTCGGCCTCACCCTCAAAGTCTTCAAACAACTCGAAGATGTCCCCAATTTCTCCAGCTGTATGACTAGATCCAACTCATTTCCTTGCAGCCTCGACCGCAGCCTCTTGAAGGACAAGAGCATCCGCAGCTTCTTCATCTGGCCCAACATCTACCTCTTCAGTGTTGCCTTGGGCTGCAAGTTCAAAATAATCCAGATGAGAGTTAGTGGATAATAGATTATAAAAGCATCACAAATACAAGTTAAGGCAATGGAGGATACCTATTAGAAGAAATTGGTACTTCTGCTGGATCATCTCCTTTCAATTCTCGAGCTCATTCGGCTTCGGGTAAGACTTGATGGAGAGTTTCTTGAAGAGACGATCATGAACCTCCCTAAGGTTCCCTCCATACTTATTTGACCACTTAGCCTCTCACCAAATGGCGAAAGAAGGAGTGCACTCAAAGTTTAATGCCACATGCTTGCGGGCAATCTTGGTCAGCACCTCTAGGCTACGCCGAGCCGCCCGAAATGTGACTTCTTGAAAAGAACGAAGGCGGTAGGAAGTTCCATAGTGCACAGAGTCAAAGAAGGGCACTGGGATGACTTGTTTGAACCCTAGTTGCCTACCATAGAAGTTAGGGTGGTAGACTTCCAACCCATGCTCGTAGCCCGCGCAGTCACTCCGCACTTTCCAAGCCAAGTCTCTTTGCTGGATGCAGTTGATAAAGATCTCCTTGTAAAGCTGGCTAGCATATTCCCCGAAAGCATCTTGGAAAATTTGGTCCGAGAACCATGGATATCTTCGCAAGACGGAGGCGCTCCATTCCAAGTCTACCCGAGTTTGGCAGACTCTGAAGAAATATAGGCAGGAGAAGGTAGAATGGTTAGTGGGGGATGCCTCGATTAAGATGCGGGCAAGAGCCACGCCTTCGGGAAACTCCAAATTTGGTGCTCGAAGCTTAAGGAAATACCACTGGAACCACAATTAGACCATCCAGTTTGGCTTGTTGAGGTTAGTCTCGAAGGGTTTGCCTCTAGTCATCTCAAAAAGAAGGTGGTAAAGGGGGGCAATGAGAAATAGCCCCGTAGCCACATTATCAAAAGAATGAAAGGCCTTCACCAATGTGATCCACTCCAGCTTCACTCCTTTGGATTTGTTGGTGAAGATATGTTTGTTGAGCCAGTACAAAAGGAAGTACATGTGTTCTTGATCCTTATTCGCAACGGTAGAAGGCAGGCTGAATGTATTCTTAGCAAACGGGATGAAGTATGTGAATGAAGTCTCGTAGCTCTTGACTGTTAAAGGAGTGTACTCCAATCGAATAATGGAGTCAAAGTCACCCGAACCTTCAGCAGTCGGGCAAGAGGGGGAAGACCAGTCATGGGTCACATCCATGCACCGGCCCGAGGGCTTTAGCCTGAAGACTTGGGTCATATCAAGGATGGTTGGAAACATGGAACCCATTTGAAAGTTGAATGTGTTGGTCCCCGTGTTCCAAAAGAGGAGAACTGTGGTTAGAAGCTTGGGCTTAGCTACCACCGTGGCCTTGGAGAGCATAATGAACTTGTAGATACCATTGCTCATCCATTTTTTCTCCCAGATAGGTTCCAACGCGTCCACCCACTGTGACCGGGCTTCATCTTTCATCAGAGGAAAGCCTCGACGATGAGTTGACCATTTAGAGGAGGAAATGCTAACCTCAGCAGAATATGGGTTGGGGGTAAACCAATTGGCTTTGGGCATGTTATTTTACATAGCAATTAGGACCCTGGAAGTCCAGGCAGGTCTGAGGGAATATACTTCTCCTTCTTCGAAGAAAATTGAGGTGTTCGGGCCTGCCTCAAGGCGATGAAGGATGTTGAGCAGGCGACGCATAATGACAATACCCTCGCGGGACTCGCATGCAGGGCGAATAGTTTTGGGAGTCATCGAATGTTGTTTGGAAAGAAAATGGAAGAAAATTGAAGGTAGAAAGCAAGAAGGAACTGTGAAGGCAAGTGAGTTCTGGAAAATCTGGGAATTCTGGAAACTCAGAGAATAGGAATTGCTAAGGTATTTGGTTGAGAGGTTTAAGTCGAGATTATATAGTAAGCAGTTAGTTAACGTTGGGGATCGTGGGTTAGTGCAAGAGTTTATTTGAAAACGGTTGGTAAAATAGTGCAAGTCCCGAGGTAAAGCATGCAGCGGCTATTTAATCATTATTAATGTCTTGGATTGCAGACTTAACAATGATTAAAGGGGGGCACTGTTTGGGTTAATATTTGAATATTGGGCTTAACTGATGGGAGGCCCAAAGATGCCAAAACAAGATGAATTTTCCTGAAGCCCAGCTACAAAACCTTGAGCAAATTGAAGCCTTCTCAGCCAAGGCATAGGCCACATGCCTATGATTGAAGTGACAAGTGACAGAGACCATCTCACTACCAACCAAAAAGCACCTTCTAGTGGCACTACAAGTAAAAAGTTGATGACTCACTACCCTCCAAAAGCTTTCAGGCAAAAGCAGAGCTAAAAGCAGTCGGGCCAGATTGCCTATAAAAGAGGAAGCAAGCATCTGAGACAAGGACAATCAACCAATAAAAAAAAACAAGCATACAAACTCTGCTCTCAAGACAGATTTGCATCTAGAAAGCTGAAATCAACCCAGATTCAGTTATTTTAGCAATAGTTTCAGTAGAAAAGCTAGCTTTTGTCTACTATAAAAGCTCTGCTACCTTACGTAGTGTTGTAGTATCAATTCCCTCGTGTAAGACCTGCTTACCATCCATCCTTTGTAGTGTATAACCTTTGTAGACTTAAAGAGAAGTGGCTGCAAGAGTTCAACCTTGCCAGACAAGGTGAAATCTTGCCCAAATCTTTTGTTTTGTCCTTTAAATTAGTAGATTTGTCATCCTAATACACTTTTCGGTATGTGTTCAAGTTATTTCCAATTATTTTCTACCTAAGAGTCCCATTTACATCCAGATCTGGTTAACTTAATAAACCTGTTTTCATTAAGAATAATCTGGAATCGAGGAAATGGTTTAAAGGGCTCTGGACTCCCTTCATTTGAACATACAAGATCATGAACTAAAAGTCCTTATTTACAAGGCAAGAAAAAGAACTTAATGCAGACTTAACCCATCTATGACAATCCTTTTATGACAAGAAGTTTGAGTAATTTGGGGCGCAAGTAATCGACTCAAACTAAATCTGTTCTACATCTGTTATATTGAGATAACAGTGGCACGCCTAGCATTTTGTTAGTTTTGATTGCGAGCCTCAAGGCCTATACCTAAGGCCTCACAAAGGCACCTTTCAAAACTAACTTTATATTATTCTTGTAGCATACCAAGCAGCAAGAAGTCAGCAGATACCAACACAAACACACCAAGTGCCATCCACCCCAGGGGAGCTGTGCAAAAGGCCAAATCCACATTTGCCTCGAACAGTTATTACATGAAATC
Organism: Heteromeles arbutifolia; assembly: GCA_024362995.1. Lineage (NCBI taxonomy): Eukaryota > Viridiplantae > Streptophyta > Magnoliopsida > Rosales > Rosaceae > Heteromeles > Heteromeles arbutifolia. The sequence continues at coordinate 28,367,330 of JANCRC010000014.1, forward strand.
AAATGTTAAAACATGGCACATTAAGAGCATCTCCAATTAAATATGTATCTAACAATTTTATTACTTCATCTTATCAATATTGCTTTTAAAAGAAGAAAGACTTACACGAGAAAGATTTACATACAAAGGTACATCTAACAAAATAAATTTACATCATCTTTCACGACAACTATACCTTATAAGAAAGGAACATCTAACAAAGTAAACTTACATCATCCTTCACACTAGACAACTATACCTTGTTTGCAAAGTTAGGAACCACACAACTTTTGCAATATAAATTAATTTAGTGATTCTACATGTTTTTACTTGGGGTTATCAAAACTAACCCCCTTGAGGTTTTTCATGTTTCTAGAATTCCCACAAGGTTTCAAAAATTACACAAATATTCACTGAGGTTTCTAAATGTTTTCATGAAACCCTTTGGTTCATGGGAAAATTTTTAAAATGTCATATGAACTTGCGCACTTAAGAATTTTTCATATGCACTAAAATTTTAATCAATTTATCATATCAAATATCAACTTTTTGAAATCATTAATTTGTCATATGCCCTTAACTTCATTAGGTTTTTCTTCCAAAATATGTCATGTGCCTTAGACAAAATAAAAATCTAGGATTTCTACAAACCAAAAAATGAAAATGATTACACAATGAAATATGCTTTCATATAACCTTACAATAAGACCCGTTAATATGCTTTCATATAACCTCAAAACATAAAATGAAGCGACATTATTTAACAGTAATTCACGAAGCAAGAACAATTTGTAATCGGAGAAACTTTTTAATGACATTAGCAATTCTTTTAACCGAAAGAGTTACGTAAAAACAATTTGAAACCCGTATGGAGCTTTGCGAAACCACGAAATTTTCAGAAGTATTAATGTACTTTCCTCATCATTTCAACATATTAGGATCGCACACATGGTAACAAAGCAAGGCAAACAAGAGGCAATTCCGATTTGTCTTGCCACCTCAGAAAATGGAAAGGCAAACTCAGTTTGCATCTCCAAAGGGGTTCGAGATTTAAACTGGATCCAATTAGATTTGATATAATTAACAGTATATGAACTGAAAACGCACAATCTAATCATTCAAATAAGATCTAAATTCGATAATCCGAATATCAATGAATATGGTAGGGTAAGATGGCTGCTTCGTCTGCATCACCAGATCGTACGGCGTCGCGATCTCCTTCGACGAAATCCACCACCACATAAGACCCAGACCCCGGAGGAACAAAACCCACCTTCCCATTGTAGCCATTGTTGTCGCAGTTCGAAAACCCCAAAACGGAGAACCCAATATTGCAGCTCTGGATCCCTCATCCCAATCTGGTCACGATCTCCAACCTGCCGCTCCAAATCAACTGGAGCTCGCAGGCGGAGTCTCTGCCGCCCGCAGCGTCGATATTTCGCGCCACCGCAACCGCTGTTGAAAAAACGAAGAGAAAGTTGAAGCCGAAGGCACTAGGTCGTCCAAAACCCTGATATGGAGATCGCAACGACACCGTGGAGATGGACACTCCTTCTCCGTCCTCTCCCCATTTCTCAAGTCCACAATCCCTTCAATCCCGCTGAATTTCGTCCTCACGGCTTGGCACACGGCGCGAGCTACAAGGCGATGGGAAGGCGGTTCGGGCTCGACTCCGTGGAGGCCTGCCACACATTTTACGTCGTATGTAAGGCGGTGAACGATCAATTGGGGAACTTATTCGAATTCCGGTCAGACATATCCCGGGTATCGGCGGCGTTCAGGTGGATTTCGCTGCCAAATTGCTGTGGGGTTTTAGGGTTTTCGAGATTTCGGGTTGATGGTGAAGTGCTGGGGGCAAATGGGTCATTGTTGGTTCATGAAACCCGAATCGATTTTCCGGCAGAGTAAGCTGTATTTGGGTGTAGAAGAGTCCAAGGACTTGCTCAATGGTCCTGCTTTTGAGCTTGGGAATGGTGTTCCTCGTCGGCGTGGAGATGGAGGAAGAGAGGGCGGCGGTAGGGTGGTGAAGGAATGTTGGGGGGCCACGCGAGAACCGAAGAAGGGGTTGTAGGGGTGGGTCCCGCATTTAAAAAAAAATATTAAATAAATTTTTTTTTTAGTTTTTAATATTTAAATTTTTATTTTAATATTTAATTAATTTTTTAATAGAGAATGGATCCCGCCTCAAACTATGTCAGCATTTAACAGAGAAATTGACAGACAAAGACAGAAGGTATGACATTCAAATGTTTTAAAAATGGGGTATAAAACTGTGGTTGATCCAATAGCTGAAATAGTTTTATGTAATTTACCTCAGTACAGTTTCATGGCTTGGCTATACACTGTCAATAATTTTCTACGGATAAATACGAGAGAAGAAAGCAAAACTTGGATCTGGATATCTAGCAAAATATATGCTCCATTATGCATACATTTACAGCAACAGATCTTTTTCTACCTAAATCATTGCTTGCAGGCTCCTAAAATACCATGAGTTAGTATTATGCACAGTTGGGCTGGTAATCTACTTACCACCCGTATATTGGATTTTCAACCTGGGGAGGCAAGAGACGAAGGTCTTTACAGTGTTGCTTGTCGCAGTATCGGGTTCCCGGAATTGCTCCAGTGCATAGTCTAAGGAATTCATTACCGGTGATACAGTAGTGGGCAAATGCCAATCCTCCGTCAACCATACCCGTCAAGCTAGGCATTGATGCTGATTTTGGGATCCTCTTTCGATTCCCCCTGGTTGATTTAGCACCATCATTGTCTTTGTTCAAGACTTTGTCAAGCTCAGAATACTCCATAAACCTCTGGGTTGCGGCTTCCCACGAAAGATGGTATCTTTGCTCAGGGGTGAGGGGCTGAGGTTCGTTTTCCATTGCTTGCTTCACTTTGGCAACAAATTCCTCAGACGTTTCGTAGGTCAAGCAATTAGGAAATGATCTGAAAAACTCATTTGATGGATGATCCGCACAAATTACAAACTTTCCCATGGCAAGCGCCTCAGCAGTAGCCGTGCACAGCACATCGCTAACACTGGGATTTATGAAGACTTTGTACCTTCAAGCAAAAGAGAGAATATCATTAACAGGAGAAATGAAGAGGGGCAAGAAAGAAAGAAAGAAAGAAAGAAAAATGTAAGATTGAACAGTTTAATCAATCATTCATCGCATGTTATTTCAAATCGACAGTCTGCACAGATGCGAATATGCATTTGCACAGTGAATTCCTAAAAGATCCTTACCCGTGAAGAGAATCATCTGCATGGTCTCTTCCTTTAAGAAAGTTGAGATTTAAGTCCAAGCTTTTAGCTGTACTCTGAACTTCATTGGCATCCTCTCCGTTTCCATACACGTCCAACTTGAAGCCATCAAGGTCACTCTTGTGCTTTGCCAACAAATCTATGAGCTCACGGTATCCCTTTGCCCAGACCATCTTCCCTAAGAAATATGCTCCTTTTGAGAACGCTTCCTGTCCAAGTTCCCTTTCCGCAGCCACCTTTTCTCCAATTCTCAAGAACTTGGGATTCACACCGTGGACGTTGCAAATTACAGACTTCGGTAAATCCTGTGTGGCAGAAGAAAGGCGAAGAACCTGGAGAAAAATCATTAACAATTTAGTTACCAGATCAAGAAAAGCATACCTAAGTCTATAATATCCTTCGGAAACCATCAGTCCCTAATAACGTTAGCAGAAACCGTGATACAACACATTCAAAAAATAATTGCACATGATCATCAGATATCCAATGAATTGACTAATACCTTGTCGCAGTATGCTCTTGTAACCCAATTGTTTATGTGCTTCACAAAGAAGGCTTGGAGAGCGCCATTCTTCTCCCTCTTAATATATTCCAAGTAATTTGTGTGAACAACACCAACAACATGGTTAAATTTATCGGTCCAACACTTACCATGATGATACCAATTCAAGTGTTCCGGTTCTTCTAGAATAGCAATGTCAGCATCCTTGGACGGAATAAACTGAGAAGTGTCCCCAGCTGGTAAAATGCTTCGCCTTTCTTTTGAAAACTAATATATCGCAAGACCAGATATCAATTAGCAACCATGATATGATATAAATAAAAAGTCATTTGCATAGTCAGGTTCACCAGATAATTACCTTTCCTGGATAAAATGATATCTTAAAGTCAGCTTTAAAGCCAATCCTTTCCTCAAGCCAGTTACGGATATAAATTTCCTGCTCTTCTGGTGAAGTAAAAGTGATGTTGCTAGGATATACAAGTTCTTGATCCGATTTACAAAGCCATGGAACTAATAATGTCACATTCTGTTTTGCAGACTCTGCAAGATATGCAGCACGAAACAGTGGATTCACTGCTGTTCCTGTCATCCAAGGAAGACTAGCAGTTGTGACAATAGCAACATGTCTTTTCTCATCTGACGGTTCATGCTTTGCATGATCTGTCCAAAACCCACCATCATAAGAATGCCCTGTGCTTTGGATGACGCTGGCTATCCTTAAATCTAATTCATCATTTATGTTCTCACTGTCTAGAACAGATGACTCTCCAGAAGAATGTGAGTGCAGAACTTGGTTCTTGTGTTTGCTGCACAAGCTTTCCACTATTTTCTCACACACATCTGCAGTCATTTCCAATACCGTACAAGTTCAGCAGTCTTGGAAAATGAAATCAAAGATAAAGATATGTGAAATTATATTCCTTTACGTTTCCTTTTGTGCGTATTGTTGTTAGAGAGTGATATGATCCTGGGGCTACTCAATAAGTTAAAATACCCAAGTGAATCCATTTTTCAAGATAAATTCATGTTCATCATAGGGATGTCGATTCTATGAGTTTGGAACGTCGTTTATACCATGATTGACATCATATAATTTACGCTGGGAAATAGTGCAACAAAGTTTGAACTATAAATTCCATAACTTACCCAAAAATTTTAAGAGGTATTCATCAATTCCCTCCCTGAACTTGACACCATTGGCCAATTTTCCCCTCAACTTTAATTTTGGCCAATTTCCCCCCTCAACTCTCATAATTAGTCAATTTCCCCCCTCAACTTTAATTTGGCCAATTTCCCCCCTCAACTCTCATAATTAGTCAATTTCCTCCCTCAACTTTAATTTGGCCAATTTCCCCCTCAACTCTCATAATTAGTCAATTTGCACCCTACTGTTAATTTTTTAATTTGATCATAATTAAACAAGTGTGTGTAAGAAACTAAATAAGATGTTTGTTAATCATTTTCCTATATCTTTATCCTATTACAAATAGATTAAAATTTAGAATTTTACAATTTATCATAGATAGTATTATTAGTCATAATAAATCAGTATGGAGTAATTTATTTGATTTTTGACTATACAAAATTGATAACTAAAAGGATTGATGTGTAAATTTTTGTATGTGAATACAATTTTCTTTATAAAAGTGAAAGCTAAGTTCAAGTAAATTGCGGAGAATCGAGCTTTAGTGCAAAAATGGCTAGTCAATTCATAATTTTCAACTCCTTATTAAGAATAACCCATTTTATTGAAATATGTCTAATCCATGAGTTTAGGATTATTATTTCTTTTTGTTATTATTTCTTCTTCTACATGCTTTAAACCCGATTCATAACTTTTTCTTATAATCAACCCATATCACATACTAATTGTATTATGTTTTTGTACATTTTACCCTATATTATGCAGGTGAGTTTATGTTAATTTTAGTACTTTGTTGGAAGTTATTAGAAAGATTGAAAAAAAAAATAGATGGAAAATTAAAAAAAAAAATTAACAGTAGGGTGCAAATTGACTAATTATGAAAGTTGAAGGGGGAAATTGGCCAAATTAAAGTTGAGGGGGAAATTTACTAATTATGAGAGTTGAGGGGGAAAATTGGCCAAAATTAAAGTTGAGGAGGGAAATTGGCTAATGGTCACAAGTTCAGGGGGGAAATTGATAAATACCTCAATTTTTAAAATAAAATATATATCAAATTTAATATAAAACATATATATACACATATATATTAAAACAACATATATATACTACTCATCTAATTACTTCACAAAAGCATGAAAGTTTCCCAACCCAAGAATTTATACAGTAAAAGCTTGAAACAGAAGTTCAAGAATCACTTACTTCTCTTAACGCCAAGTTGATCCAGAAAAGGCTCAGATTGCCTAACCAAACATGCCAAAAGTTCTGTCACATCCAAAGGAGGTACTGCCTATATCATGTATACAAAAGATAAAATTATAATAGCACCTTACCTTATAGTTAAATTTGTTTTATCTTATGTCCATTTAATAATTCAAATATTATGAAATGAAACAGGCAGAGCAAAACCAGTTCATAAGGACTATCATCAAAATCTAGGCCCATGGTTTCGTAGAGTCTTAGAATATTTAAGACCCAATCTCAGTCCAGTATTCTCTTGCTAACAAGATTAGAAACCCTTGCCCAATATGTACAGTTTATGGAATACGGACACCACAAGAACAACAAATCTTAGCTTCTCATCTTTTTTGGTTAAGTTTTGGAAAATTAACCATTCTTTGTTGGAACTGTACTACTAGTAACCCATCTTTTTCTCTTATTTGGCTACAGTTAGAACTGTATTTCAGAAATTAACAAGCTTTGTCGTGAGTTCAATGGAAGAAAAAGGACAGCAGTGAGGACTAGGAGGGCTTGGGCATCAAGGCTATATTATGATTTCTTTTACACATGTACAGAATTTTATGCATAAACTATGTGTTGGATAAACGAACATACACAAAATTTACAGATATCGCCAAATTTTCCTTTATTTACCCAGCTTATACATCCACCCTTGAACAATCCAAGAAAGCAAATTTCTCTGGAGGCTCTTGACAGTGAAAGAATTAGATAATGTACATAAATATGCCAAAAATGAGTTCTGCACAGTCACACGTTACAGCATAACATTCCAACAAAAAAGACAATACAAAAGTTTCCAATAAAAAACACAGGGAAACAAAAGCCAACTATGCAGAATGTATACCAACCTTTGACTCCTCAGGCTCCTTGAGAATTGATTTCTGAAAACAGGAGAAAATAAAAATCGTCGTAAGAATATGCATGCACCTCTTTATTACCACAAATCAAGAAATAAACAATGATCATGGATAACAAAGCCTGGAAATTTAAAATGTAAACTGCAGAAAAAACAACCGTGATATGGTGATATACATGGGTAAATAACTAAATATATAGTGTTTTATTCACCAAAACAAATGCTCCTTTCGTTGAACAAACATCATATAATTTGTTTGGCATCACTATGCACCTCACGAAATTGTGTAGAGAAATACATTCCGAATAAAATAACAACTCGCTTGTTAGTTAGATTTAAGGATTGTCACACACTAGACGCTCAGACTGAAGCATTTATACCCAACGACATAGTGCATAGGCATTGACACATATCAAGTTATAAGTTTTAACTGATCTAATAATATTCCAATTGGTGCACAGGTTGTGGTTCTGAATGATATTGGGCTCCCAACATCTATGCATAACAAAGAACTACCATAAGCCTACACTGTTTGGCATCGCATAGTTCAAAGTAGTTGATCAAAAACCCCTTTACTGTTGACTGCAAAACTCTCTCCAATAATTTCAGAACCTTAGCTGAAGGATTTTTTTTCTATACCTTCTTATGACCAAACGATCACAACAAATATGAAATATTTCGTATTTTCAACTCTAAACTTGTTTATTCATATTTAGTGCAGAAGACCTTAGTAACTAGCTTCCCATAAGTTCTATCTTATTCCCCAGGGATCCAATCACATTTCAACACAATAGTCTCTCAGTGTCCCCTACCCCGACTTAATGTAGGCAACCCAATAAACTCACAAAGATATCGATAACAAAAATAAGCACACAGCTATCAAATTTAAAGCTTCATAGTTCGGTTTACTTCTGTTTTGTTTTCACTAACCAAAACACAATAGCCACCTATATGTATCACTAATACCAACTTCCACCTGAATTGTACCAAGTCATTCCAAAACAAACTACAGTCAAGATTCAATTTTTGTTTTTGATGCATATAGCCAATCAAAATCTAAGAACCCGAAAAAAAAAATCGATTGGAATTAAGATACACAGTTAACAAATTTAATTGCTTCGGAAACTCGGAACTTAAAGCAACAAAAAACGAAATGAAGGTAGAGAGAACATACCAAGCTGGACTTGAATTTCTCCACAAACTCACTGTTCTTAAATCCACCGAGAAATTCCCGCTTTTCGAACTCTTTCAATCTCGTCTTCAACGCCCGAATTGGTTCCCAGTCCTTGTTAGACTGTCTCTCCTCATCCTCCCCCTTACCCTCCCCCTTCCACTCGCCCCAAAACTCACTGAACTTCAATGGCCTTCCCCTAATACCCCTATTAAATTCCATAACCCCATCCCTGTCCTCCACCTCCGACACCAGCGCATTCTTTATCGCCGACAAATCGATCCGGATCCTCGACCTGGGGCTCCACTTGTCCAGAACCTTCTTGCTGAATTCCGGCGACGAATACACCATCCGAAACTCGGACAGCTTCGGCTGCAGCTTCTTGACGAAGTCTATCTCCGCCGGCGGAGACGCCCAAGACGACCGAATCCCCGCCGACGACGCGGAGTTGAACTTGAACAGGTTCTCGAGCTCGCGGTCGAACGACGTCGCGAGGTTCTTGAACTCGTTGGCCCGGTGCTTCATCAACTGGAGATCCGCGTCGGCCGAGTCCTTCACTTCCCTCCACCCTTTCGATATGAAGGAGAAGGCGTTGGAGGAGGTCGAAGCTTGGCCTTCGCTTCCCATGGCGTAGAAGCTAGGGTTTCGACTGAGAGCAAACGAATTGAATTTTCTAGAGTTCCGAATCGGATTTCGGGAAGCTTGCAGATATAAGGAAACAAACAGAGACGAGTTGTGGGTGGGCTGAGAATTTAACGGTTGGTGTATTTTCGGGGCTCTGTGTTTCTGGAACCTTGCTGTTACACGTGTACTTTTCAAGTCGGATATTCGCATGTAACGATGCGGTTTCGGGATGATGACGTGGAAATAGGGCACGTGATGGGATGACGTGGCGAGGTGTAATTGGCTGGGTTCGGTTCGCGATGAGAATATTCTGGAGGGAAGAATATGCTGGACGTTGGTGATTGACGGTTGAGATTTGTGTGCACTGTGATTCGTGTTTGAAATGTTGATAAGGAGGACGTGGCGGGAATTGATTGGGGGGACATTTGCTTCGGTGGCCTAATTTCTTGTCCCGCCGTTTCCGTCTCTGCTCTGTGATGCGAGTAGCGCGGGATGTCGATACCTGCGTGGGAAATTTTAAGGCAATGTTTGGACGGTATTCGAACTAGCTAAAAGCACGATTGAAAGGCAAAAGCGCTAAAAGCACTCGGTCGAAAAGTGTTTATTCATGAAACACTTATAGCAAATGAGTTCGAGCACTTATACTAAGAACACTTCAACCGAAGCACTTCTAAGAAAAAATTGATTTCTGAACAAACAATGTCAACTCATAATAAGCACATAGTGTATTTTTTTTTGGCAGGCCAATAAGCACATAGTTGATGGCATATAGTTATTTCGGCTCAAAGAAAAAAACAATATTTGGTGGGAAGATGAATTTTCTATGCATGAGGTATAGACATGTCAAATATTGCAGATGTTATGTTTTATTTTAAATAGCAAAATCAATGATCATAAAAAGTGACTGTGAGGATAACTTATTAATAAAAAAGATAAAAACAATATGTTAAAAACGAGACATGAAGCCAAACTCTCGCTGTTACATAATTCCTAAAAAACAAGTCAAAATTACTTATAGCAAAACGTATAACAAGAAAGCTAAGAAATGTTATAACAAGGAGGCCTTATTCTAAGCACTTGATAGCTGGCTACCACCTTGATTAATCCTTAGACGTTTGAAAATTAAGAAATGTCATCTAGACCTGTTTAGATGCCTACCTAGCCCACTTAGACCGGCCTAGGCACCCACTTAGGTCGCATCTCTCACTGACACAGAAAATAAATAACTTTCATTTGCATTTTTTTTTTAATAAATTATAAGAGACTTGTTAAGTACTTGAATGAACACTCATTTATTTTGGTTCCCCATGTTTTCAATATGTTCTAAAACTTTCTAATCTATATGTTATTTTATTTTTCAATTTATGTATCTCGATACTAATATGTATTTTTAAGTATAAATAGGCACTTATTTGTACAATATATAATAAGTTTACTTAAATCCGCCTAGACACTAGGCTCCAATCCGAAAACCCGACTAGTGTCTAGCGTCTTTTAAAATCTTGTAAGGAGGGTATGAAGTCTCACCGACATACAATGGGGTGATCAACACCCAACTGAGCAAACAATCAGCAACTTGATTATCCTCCCTAAAAATATGAGAAATGTTATGCTACATGTGACAGCCCGTCCTGGAAAATATTGATTTTATAATTTATTAAGTGATTTTACGAAAATGCCCTTTGAGGCACGCGCATTGTTCGAGGTTAATCGTTGTGTCGTGCCATCTAAGATTTGTTTCCTTAGCATATTCTCGTAGTACTCGTCACTACGGATGCGTGGGCTCAAGCGGTTCGTGATTTGGAGTTATAACGAAAAAGATATTGATGTTTGAAGTTTGGGCATTTTAGGAATTATTATTTTAGAAAAATCTGGAAATTCTTGTATGAAAATGGACGGCCCAGATTTAATAAAGAAATTAATGGATGGCTAGGATGAAAAGGAATGAGATTGTATGTGTGTGTGTGTGTGTATGGCTGGCGGAAGAGGAAAGGAAGAAGAAGAGGATTGGGCAAATCTGCCCAACCAGAGGAAGAAGAAGAGAGCTCCGGGAGAGAAAAGGAGAGAAAGCTGGCGAATGGGGAGAGGAGAGAGGAAGAGAAGGACCAATCAGAGAAGGGGAAAGGAGGAAAAGAGAGAGGGCGAGAAGCGGAGGAAGAAGAACAAAAATGGGTCTTCAACCCGCGACCCGCGCGACCTGTGGGTTTTCCACCCTTGTTCGTCCAAATTTCTTCATTTTTTCGGACCTGGAACAAAGCCCAAGCATTAGTTGGAGCATCGGAGTGGTTTGGAGGTCGAATTGAAAACACCCATTTCTAGGGTTCTTCACGGTTTTGGCAAAATTGGAGCCTTTCCAGGCCGAATTGGTCTTGGTCACAGGTGCCGATCGTCATGACGCCTTGATGTGTTGTGCTAGGGAGTTGTAGGGCGAACTCCAGGTGAGTGGGCAGTTTATTTCAGTATATATATATATATACACACACTTAACGTTTTCCTAGAAATCGATTTTTGAATGAAAGTATGTTTAGAAATGCCATGCATAGATTTATGTGAATATGTGATTTGAAATGCCATGCATAGAAATTACTTGAATTATGTGAATTGATATATGATGCATATATGTGAACTGGTGCTGTGGACGCACAGGTGAGTATCAGGTGAGTTATATTTGGTTCATTGAATTGTTTGATAAGATTTATGTTGATAGCTCATAACCTGCACCCCTGGTGTTAGTGCTTATGTTATTCACCCGCATCACACGCTCACCTTGGATCCAAGTAGATGCTAGTCGTACAGACCACTGGAGGTGGTTCCGACATGCTAGTCATACAGACCATTAGAGACGGTTCCGACTAGTAGGTGACCTTAGATTATGTGCACAGATGATTGATGAGAGAAGCACTAGAGCGTATTATTACACCATCCGAGTCGTACAGATTACTACAGGTAGTTCCGACTCATGTGCAGCGTAGTGCCGTACAGGTCGCAGTTGGCGACTCTGGCAGTGCCGTACAGGTCACAGTTGGTGACTCCGGCTGGATTGGATATTGAGTTCTAGAATCAGCCGTACAGGACCACTGCAGGGTCTCCAGTTGATTTATTATTTCACCTGAATTATGTTGATGCATCCATATTATGTTTTTGGCGCATGGCATGGCATATTTTCTGAAAAGTGATAAAGAATGGTGTTTTGAGATTTTGAAGCTATATATATTTATATATGCTATTTTCTGGGAAAGTATACAGGTTTTACAGTGAGGGGTTAGAACTTTGATAAAGAAAAGTTTTGAAAAGACTTGTTTTACTGACCCGCTCAATTTTGTTTTGCGCCCCTCCAGGTTCGAGTTAGAGCAGAGCTTTGGTGGCCACGAAGAATCCAACGGTATTCTGACAGAATTCACAATGGTATTTTTAAGCTTCCGAACTGTGTAAATGGTTATGTCACTCTCACGTGACGGCCAGCACGCCCTCCTTCGGGACGGGATGTGTCACTACATCAATAAAATATAAATACATTAATATTGCAGCATTACAATATGAAGTTAAACCTTCATCGTTAAAGAATTCATTGAAAAACAAGTCAAAACCACTTTTAGCAAAACTTATAACAAAGAAGTTGAAAAAGGTTATTAAACTTCGTATTAAAATAATTTTTTCATCGTCGTTTGTATAAATAAAAACGTGTGGCTTTAACATTTCAAATGGACACGAAATGAAATGTAAACTTAATTGTTCAATTGAAAGCTCCGACATGTTTCGTCCTTTTACTGCATGTGGCTTTGACGATTTCAAATGTACTGCATGGCATGCTCAGACAGGATCTCTACGTAAAGACAGTTTGAATTTTTCTCGACTGCAGATAAGATAAGTTAATTGACCAATGAGGAAACATCTTAGTCCATCCTAGTAACCGTTGAAAATCACATTAAAAATTGGGTGGTTTGGTGTCAGCCAAGATATGACGTGCAGGTTGGTGTTAATGTGAACCCACCATTATTTGTCCACCGTGTTCTGCACCGTGCACGTCATCGTCTATGAATACATACTTTTGGTAACATGTTTCATCACTTGTGGACCTCATCACTTGGTGACCTAAATGCCGACTTCAACTCATAGATATAGACTATGAGGTCCAATTGTATGGTATTATATATTATATTAGTAGGGTTCAATGTATGCTTGATTACGATTTTGTGTTGGATGTATTGGTTCATAAGGATCACACTTCTTAGCTTTTAAGTATGGTGTAAGTGACGTTGCTAGGGTTTCAAAATCTTGGGGATTAGTCTAAAGTGGGGTGAGGGAAGGTGGGGTACAAGGTTATGATTATGATATGTTCATACTTCGATTTTTTCCATGTAATCTTTTTAAAATAATTAGGGTTTCGCTTGCGAGTGTTAAAGGGAAAAAAATAAGAAACTTTTCTTAAATGCAATATATTTGGCTTCTTATGTGTAAGAGACAATTGTAGCAATGGTCTCTCAACTTTAACCTAACAGAAGTAATGTTTCTTTAATTAAGACTCTGTGACCATCGCTCTCTTAACTCATCAAAACATGCAGCTATGATCTTTTTTGTCAACTCTGTTAAAACTTCCATCAAAATGAATCATGTGTTACGCACGTGAGGCTGAGTCAAGAGGCAAATATGGAAAACCAAATGAGAAAATTTGTAACATCTCAACTTCAAGCCAATTGGAGAAAAAGTTCATCAACTTTAACTCAATTAGAGCAATGGACCCTCAACTTTAACATAATTGTAGCAATAATCATTCTAACATGACTCATTTTAATAGAAGTTCTGACGGAGTTAACGAAAAAGACCATAGTTCCACGTTTTGATGAGTTAAGGAATCAATAATCACGAATTTTTAATTGAGAGACTATTGGTCCAATTAGGTTAAAATTGAGGAATCATTGCTACAATTTTTTCCATGTGAAAATAGTCATTTTCCCATCAAGAAAAATTAGATATTTGATAGATGTGTCAAAATGTGTTAACAATTGAGTCAAAATGATTACCTAATATAAGGAGCCAAGTGTCGTCCTTTTTAAACCAATTAGAAAGTGATTTTGGGCCATGCGACTAACTTATGGTAACACATGACTTTGGTCCTAAGACAAAAGGGTTAAACGGCCCAAAACAAGATAATGTAAGGGGGTGTAGTCAATTTGGATTTCAGATGATTTTATTAACTTTTTTGAGTGACAGATTTCAAATGATTTTAATAGATTCTACAATTCCATATGGATTTTGACATATTATTATGGATTTCTATTATAGATTTTTATGGATTTGTAAGGATTTCATTCATAGATTTCTTTTTTGACTCCTACAACATAAATTCTTTTCTCAGTGCATAATTTGAAAAAGAAATAAACATATATATATATATAACAGCCCGTCCCGAAAAATATTTATCATTGGTGTGAAAAGACGAAAATGCACTTGAGCGTTTGCGGCATTGTGTGGTTAAATCTTGTTTGAGGACCAATGTGTTAAGTTCCTATTATTTTGGACCCAATTGGAAATAGGAAAATTATTGGTTTTGATTGGTGGCTTTTGGACCACACACACACATCCACATCTATACTTTCTCTCTCTCTCCTGTGACACTCTCTCTCTCCCTCTCGATTTTTGCCATTATCCGTACAACCGTATGGACAACACCAAACCGAACCATTTCTTCACGGATCAAGTCTTTAGTTACCATCATCATCATCCATGTGAGTCCAGGAGTCGATCCGTACCATTTTCTGGGATTGAAACCTTCAAAAACCCTAAGAACCCGCGGGCTTCGTCGAAGGTACTGTTCATGCACTTATGATCGTGAAGGTTTTAGAAGATTTTAAGATCATAGGGAGCTTCTAGACGTCTCCACGAAGCTCGGGGAGCAACGTTGACATGTTTTGGACGTCGGGATAGCAAGTTTCATAGTTGGCCGGTTTTCATGGAAATTCTCTGGGGAGATCTCGTGATTTTTGGAGCTTAAAAGTGGTAAAGATATGTTTTATTCGTCATAAGCTTCAATTTGGTATAAGATTTGTGAATTTTGGTTGAGAAATGGAAGAGATATTAAGGTTTAAAGTTTTTCCAGAAACTGGCAAGTTGAAGCGGCGCTGGCGACGGTCTCAGGCGAACCAAGGAAGATGAAGGAGAATATTCCATCAAGTCTGACGGAATATTCTAACGGCGTCAAGTTAGTTTTAACGGAATATGCTACTTTTTTACGGAATATTCCTGACGGCATTAACTGACGCCGTCAGTGTGCCAGGCACGTGGCCGCGCGTGGGGGCGCGTAGGGCCGTGCCTTGGCCGACGCATGGCGGCGTGTGAGGGGTCAGAAAATTATTTTAAAAATATGGGGATGTTTCTGAGGATCAGTAGGTCACTGTGGTATATTCATATACCTAATTTGAGCATTGTATGAGAAGTTATTACCTATTGTTGGTTAAGTGTGTTAAATAACGTTTATTCGGTTATTACGCATATAGGTGAGGCCTATCCTAAGGACGAGCGCCATTAATCGAGGCTCGGGGGTTGTGACCCTTTGACTTATTTGTGAGTGGGCTTTTGTTTTCCGTATATACCTATATAAATGAGATTTTTCCCAGAAAATCAATTTAAGTGAAATGTGATATGATATGCCATGCAAAGTATATATCTATTTCATTCATGCATTAGTAGCTGTATATAATGGTAATTGGTGCTGTGGACGCACAGGTAAGTATCAGGTGAGTATATATCAATGATAGAGAATGATTAATATGAAATGATGATTATGTGAGATGTATTGAAAGCTCATAAACCTGCACCCTGGTGTTAGTGCTCCCGCCCAGGGCCAGGGCATGGTCCTTCATGTGATGTTCACCTCCCGCACCATACGCTCACCTTGGATCCAAGTTAGGTGCATAGTCATGTCGTACAAACCACTATAGGTGGTTCCAACTCGTAGGTGACCCGCGATTACCGCACAGTCTTCACGTGATCGTAGCACTAGAGCGTATTTATTTACACCTAGTCTTGTCAGTCAGACCACGTAAGGTGGTTCCGACTCGTGTGCAAGATATATATATATATATATACATACATATATATATATATATATATGTGTGTGTGTGTGTGTGATGAGATATGATGAGATTGATTATGAGCTATAGTTCAGCCGAGCTGATCACTCGGTGGACATGTTATTATCTATGATGAGTTTATTCTACCTGATATAGTGATGTGATTTAATGACATATATTTGGCATGGCATATACCTTGCATATCACTACTTTTGGCTGGATTTTAAATTATGAGTTGAGATAAGTATATATGTATATATGCTATTTTTTCTGGGAAATTATACAGGTTTTACGGCGAGGGGTTAGAACCTTTGAAAAAAGAAAAGGTTTTGAAAAGATTTGTTTTTGCCCACTCACGCGTTTTGTTTTTTTTCGCCCCTCCAGGTTCTACGTAGCAGTGCTTTGGTGGCCACGAGGGATCCAACAGTGTTCTAACAAAATTCACAAAAGTAGGATTCACCTTCGGGTGTTATATCTTTGTAATTGTCCTTGACTGCAACTAGACGTTCTTTTGCTCTGAATGTGTATTTATACACTTAGACTTTCACTAGCATGTTATTTGGATAGTACGGCTAGTAGTTGGTTTTTATTTAGTCGTATTTCTATTTATCTTATTAGCTTCCGCACTGTGCACATGGTTACGTCACTTTCACGTGACGGCTAGCACGCCCTCGTTGGGACGGGGTGTGTCATATATATATATATTGATATGGAAATATAAACCAATCAAATATGTCTTTTCTTTCCCTTTCTCATTTGAATTGTGATTTCTTTACCAAAAATAATTTTAACTAACCAAAACAAGTAGTGCTTCTTAAATCAAATGTCTCAAAATTAACCTTTTTTCCTCAACAATTGACTAGTTCATAATGTGTTGTTCAGTCTAAGTACAACTACCAATATAAATAGGCTTTAAAAGATGCTTGCACCCTTATACTAACATGATTACACGAAAAAGAACAAAAAGCTTGAATTGGCAATAAGATTCTTAGTAGTAATTTCCAAGAGTTCAATTAACATGGTAAAACATTAACACCTTCAGATAGAACACATAATCATTACAAGAACTGCTAGTAGCTATTAACACTTTCCATCAAAGCATTACAAGAAATACTATCACACAGTCCAAAATAAAGGAAATAAAACATTCAAAAAATATTGTACAATTCAAAAAATTCAAGTTTGCAACTAGGATGGTGACGGATGAACGTGAAAAGAAATCAGGTTGGCAAGTTCTATGGAAAAGAAATTAGGTTAGTAGGTTCTATGTTTGGAAGAAAATGGAGAGTGAGAAAGAAAGATCAAGTTGCAGAATGGAGAGAGAGAGAGAGATAGAGAGAGAGAGAGAGAGAGAGAGAGAGAGAGAGAGAGAGAGAGAGAGAAAGAAAGAGCGAGGGGGTTGAAAAGAAATCCTAAGGGTGGAGATAGGATTGGGAAATTTTATTCAGAACTATTTATCCTCTTTTTACACCCAACTTATATTTTTTTGTCTTGAAATTCCAAAAGTGCACAACAATTCTCTTTTTACACCCATAATGAAAAATAACAAAAAATAAAAAATAAAATTACAGCACTAAGAAATTCCGGCCACCCCATTTCTCCAAACCTCAACCACCCCCAGTGTCTACCCGTCCCTAACCCACCACCACCTCTCCTACCACCCACAATGAAAACTCCAAAGATCTCAGCCATCATTCACTTTAACTTGTCGTTCAAGGACTGAACAGTTAGATTAGTTGGGAAATTTATCACTCACTCTAATTTTTTGCAAATGAAGAACATTAAGGGACTTGAAACTAGGATTGTGTCTACAAGAGTGTAGACTTGGATTGCCAAAACTCATCAAGTTCTCCCATGCATAATGCAAGAACTGCTCCAACGTAGACCCTTTATTTGCACTGATACTAATACATAATAGCTTGCGGGCAAATGCATATCATTGGAAGCAAAACCGTCCGTGAAAAACTCCAACTCAAGTGTTTGAACTCTCTTTTCTAATGCAAACTGAATCTAGCTATCAATGGAACTTGCATTGTAAAAACCTAGAAAGAAGCAAGCCTTGAGTCGTTCTACGTTTGGGTCTTTATGTTGCGCCAACACATGATTCACCCATTTGGCGTATCTAAAGCTTAGCTGAGATCGAAGTTGAGAGTTATGGTAAACGCCCAGAGATACCACCATCACCTAGAAAGAATACTTGTAGCTACTGCATGCTTGAGCGGCAAGAGAGCCAATATACTAACAAGAAAGATTGGAAGGGGGTAGTGATGATTAGATATTTTGGGTTTTCATTGTGGACGGTAGGAAATGTGGCAGTGGGGGTTTGGGGAAGGGTAGAAATTGAGAGTGGTTGGGATTTGGAAAGATAGGGTGGCTGGAGTTTTCTAGTGCTTGAATTTTATTTTTTATTTTTTGTTCTTTTGCATTTTGGATGTAAAGAAAGAATTATTGGACACATTCGGAATTTCACAATAAAAAATAATAAGTTGGGTGTAGAAAGAAGATAAATGGGTTTAAATAAAATTTCTCGATAGGATTTTGTTATGCTTATAATCCCTTCTCAAATCCTACAAAATCTCTTATTGAAAGAAATTCTTCAAAATCTATGAATTGTTTAATACCTATAGATTTGCATGGGCTCTATAAAAATCCTTTAAAATCTTAGTTGACTACACCAGGATTCTAAAGTCTTTTAAAATCCTTTAATTGACTATCCCTGTATTTGAATGGATTCTTTTAAAATCTTAGTTGATTACACCATGATTCTAAAGTTTTTTAAAATCCTTTAAAATCCTCATTTTGACTACACCCCCCTAAATATCTTACCTTTTTGGGAACCAACTTGGAGGAGCTCTTACATGCTTCAAACTCCTAATGTATGAGAGAATCTTATTGTATCAAGTTGTGTTTCTGGCATACAAAAAAAAATTTCTCCTAATCTACATCGATGTAGGTCAAATCAACTGGTTTTAAGACTTTCAGGAACCTTACCCTTGTGAGTCCACAACCTGCTAACCCATTTCAGCTACTGCCAATAGTCCTAGTTAGAATAAAATTGTACAAGAATATAGTCTTTATATCTATAAGGACTTACAAAGAATGGATTTAGCATCACTCTACATCTCGTTCTAATAAAATATTATCAAATCTAACTTTCTAATCACATGACATTGTATTATTCAATCAAAACCAACGTAAATGTCAAAAAGCTGATGTATAGAGAACAAAAGGATTGATATATAACCAATTTTATATTGTTGCTAAGACAACGAGGTTTTCTCTCCTAAGTATCAAACGACAATGAAAAAGTTGATATTTATCTGTTGACCCTAAAAACTACCAAGCTTACGTGGCGCGCAGGCCGAGTAACTAATGAGCTAACTAAGTCATTCGGTTATGTGCGGGGCGTGCCAACTCTACGGCCGAGCTCGGCCGATGAGTAAAATATGTGGATGTGGCATTGAGCGCGCTGCTGACTTCTTGATCTTACAATTGCAGCCGAGGAAGGAACACGTCTCGACCTTCGGGTTCTAGAGCCTGAAGACAAGGCTGCTAGTTCTGCGAAGTTCACGGATCATCGGTGCCGGGTTCGGTCACGGTGATTATATTCGTAAGAGTATAAGCACGCCGAACCGGTACCAAACTATACAGACACAAGTACTCAAAAGAGATGTATGTCTTGATAGTGAATGTGGTTTAGCCGTCAGAATGCCTAACTCTAAAACTTACTTGTGAATATCCAATCATAAAACAACTCACTTCGCTAAGAAGGCTAATGAGATGACCTCTGCCAATAAGGATTCGAAAACCCTCCTCGACCGAAACTTGGATAGATAACCAGTCGACCTCGACGCAGTGCTGTTTATCCAAACTAAAGGTGCTCCGCGGTCGGCTGATTCTACGGCAACAGTGCTGTTTATCCAAACTGAAGATGTCACTGGTTGCTTTCACAGTGTTGTTTATCCAAACTGAAGATGTGTTGGCGGAAAAAGCAAATGAAAATCTTAAGGTTATTGAGAGGTTTCGCGTAGAGCGAGAGTTTGCGCAAGGCAGTTTGTGTGTTGAATTGGAGGGGGCTTGAATGATGCACACCCTCCTCTATCTATAGCAGCAATCCCTCCCACAGACGAGCCAGAAGCATATTCAAATTAGGATTCCTTAACCTAACCTGACTAGGCCTCGGCCAATCCTAGTGCAAATAGGACTTTGAACCTGCCTTCCTGATGGACTAGATTCATTCCGAATCCTGACATGTATTCAACTCCTCGTCACACTAGGTCTCGATTACTCCATTGTCCACATCAATCCGTCCTGTCATGGGACTCGACTGACCCCGACTAGACGGCCCATGACCTAAAACCCACAATCATTCTAAAAAGATCATTAGGCCGAATGCAACTCCAAATTCGACCCAAATCAATATTTTGGGCCCAAACATTATCCAAATAAGATTTAGTTAACTCAACAGCTCAGTCATGAGATAATCACGCATAGAACGACAAGATTTTGGGCCGTTGATATAAAGGCAATGTTTTGGGCTGAACAATGAGCTACGCCCATCGCCACTGGCTAGGCACCAGCAGGGCCGAATATGTGGGCCTCTGTCGGCATTGTACACGAAGAGTGTGCCGAGGCTGTCCCGTCGGACACGTGGAAATCCTGCCACAGTTGTCCCCCCGTTACCTTAATGAGTAAGGGTTCCCTTCCGTTTCCTTTTTACGAGAAGGAACCCCCGTCGCTTTTTATCCCTCCTTCCTTTTCCCTTTAATCCCCAGGAATTCAGCTGTTTTCCCTTACAAATCAGAAGAAGAAGAAGAAGAAAAGAAAAAAAGCAAACGCAAGAGAATGGGGCTGCTCTCCAACAGGTATGATCTTCCTTCTTCTTTTTTTTTGGGAAAGCAGGAAATTTTAAATTTTTTTTTTTTGTGGGTTTTGAAAATTTGAAGGAATGGGGATTGAAATCCGTATGTGTTGTGGAATGAAATGATGCAGGGTGGATAAGGGGAGCTTGAAGCCAGGGGATCACATCTACTCTTGGAGGACTGCTTATATCTATGCCCATCACGGTTCTCTCTCTCTCTCTCTCTCTCTCTCTCTCTCTCTCTCTCTCTCTCTCTCTCCCCCCCCCCCCTACCTTCCCATTTTTTTTCCATTGATTTTTTGTTTTAAATTTCCCTTTTTTGGTTAGGAAATTACATGGTTTGGATGTTAGAGTAGCTTGCTTGTTTTCGATTTCTGGGGCAATGATCGTTGGATTAAGAATTGAGATTATACAAATTTTAAGGACTTTTATGTGATTAAAGTTGATGAGAAAGATGGGAACTTTAAGCTTCATGAGGGTTTTTTTTTTTTTTTTCAAGGATTATTGGAAAATGATGATTTGATCATGTGGCATTTGAGTTCTAACCACATTTATTTAGTTTAATTCGATAAATAAAGCCCGAGAATCGGTGCTTCACTGCCCTCGTTTCATACGCATATGGTTGCAATAATCTACCCCAGTATGGCTATGATGCAGCGCCAAGCGTATTGTTAGCTAGCGTGTATTGTCTTTCGTTTCCAAGAAACCACCAGCTTCTCATTTTTATGGAATGTTATAACTCAATATGATTTTGCTTAATGGGCTAAAGTAGGTGCATGCCTGATGACGGGTGTAGTAGTTTACATGGGAGCTACTAAGTCATGCCCTAATAAACCCAGTGGCCTTTGGTTTCTTTGGTACATTGCAGCTGTGGTTTACCCCATGGGAGGTGGAGACGTCTTTGAACAAGTTCTTTTTTCTAGAGACTAGAGTCTATAGCTCCTTACAATGTTTCCTTCCAGTCCATCACCCTCGGACCCGATTGCTATGCATCTTTATCTGCGCCTCTAATTGTGTTAGGGTTGTTTTTGAGTGGCATTAATACCCACTTTAAACTACACGTTTTCCAACCATCACTACTTTTCTTATCTCTTTACTCCAGAGTCATTATTAGTGTTAAATACCTCAAAATTTTAATACCTGCCTCTGTGGCACTGCCATGGCGTTGCTTCAAACCCAAAAAAAATGAACAAATAAAGAAATAAAATTTGTGTGTTCTTAAGGTATTATCAAAGGCGGGTAAAGTTATAAATTATCTAAGAGGGCGGGCGGGAAGGCTATGCATTTTAGGTTATAGTGCTCTCTAGAATTTTGTCTTGATTATTAGTGACGATCCTTAGTTTCTCCTTGTTGGAGTTTATGTCCGGGGGATATCGTTCCTCATAACATTGACCTAAATCTTGGTTAACTAATTTGAGTTCAAGAAATGTCATGAATGGTTCTGTACAACAAGGACATCGCTCTTATTTTCTGTTCGCAGCAATGGTATGTTGGTTCATTAATCTTTTGTGTGCGTTTAGAAGTGAATATCCTGAAGAGGTACCATTTGCATTTTCAAGGCTGGGCAAGACTCATTCGGAGCCAAATGGTTCTGTTTAGGAATCGGCTATTGCCTCTTTTTTGTGATACCGCTCGGTTACAATATGACCAGTTTTCTTAGTTCTGTGTTCTTTATACCTGCTTTTTGATAAATATCCTTCCTGTGCATGGCAAAGGACAGGCATCTATGTTGGGAATGACACAGTCATTCATTTTACCAGACGTGGACAAGAAGTAGGAACGGGGACAATGCTGGATGTTCTCTTGGTTAGCTCAGGGCCAGCCCAACCTCGACAACCCTGCCAAATTTGCACTCCACGGGAAGAGGGCAGTGGTGTTCTCTCCTCATGCCTGAACTGCTTTCTTGCAGGTGGCGTCTTGTATCGTTTTGAATATGCTGTCAACCCTGCTCTTTTTATTGCAAAAGCACGCGGCGGAACCTGCACCCTTGCAGTCTCAGACCCAGACGATGTTGTGGTCCATCGAGCAAAATACCTGTTTGAGAATGGCTTTGGTTGCTACAACGTGTTCAAGAACAACTGTGAAGACTTTGCTATTTACTGCAAAACGGGACTGCTTGTTCTGGATCAAGGAACAATCGGGCAAAGTGGCCAAGCAGTATCCATCATAGGGGGACCTCTTGCAGCTGTTTTGTCCACGCCATTGCGTCTTGTCACAACCAATGTTTATGGGATGGCGGCAACTGCCATTGGAGTCTACTGTGCTAGTAGGTATGCTGCTGACATTGGCATGAGGAGGGATGTAGTGAAGGTGTCGGTCGAGGATATGACAAGGAGAGTGGCAGCTGGCCTGCTCCAGGTGGCCGAGGCCCAAATCACAGCGGCCCCAATCACGGCCCTTGCAGGAGGTTCTTCGAACCTAGTCGCTTGATAGTTTGATTGTTTTTATTACAATAATAAGTACTTGTGCAATGTCATCTGCTGTTTAAGCTGGCTTGTGTGATGAGATGTTTGTGTTTTCTTCATGTTGTCCACCAGCATATGTGGAGTTTATAAGGCCAAGATTGGTGGCATCTGCCTTTATTCAAAAACCTTCTTTGTAAAATGATCGGTGTGGGATTATTTTTTACTTTATTCATGATCATACTAAGGTACCGAACTATTAACACCTCTAAATTTGTACCACACATATTTCTTTTTGTTGGATACAAATGATGTTGGGGAGGGGGAAATCGAACTCGTGTTGGATACAAATGACGTTCAGGAGGGTGAAATTAAACTCGAGACTTTAGGTGCATGTATAACCTACAAGTCTTTTGGGTGAATGATTTAAACAAGTGAGCTATATGTTAAATCCGAGAAAAAAAATGATGTTGGGGAGGGGGAAATCGAATTAGTATGGATACAAATGATGTTCGGGAGGGTGAGATCAAACTTGAGACTTCAGGCGCATGTATAACCTACAAGTCTCTTGGGTGAATGCTTTAAACAAGTGAACTATAAAGTTAAATCCTAGAAAAAAATGATGTCGGGGAGGGGAGGCTAGGGTTTTAGTGATCATGGGTTTTGGGCTGGGTTTAGGGTTTTGGGTTTAGGAATACAAATGATATTCGGAAGGGTGAAATCGAACTCGAGAGCTCGGGTGTACGTATAACCTACAAGTCTCAGTGAATGCTTTAAAAAAGTGAGCTACAAGTTAAATCCGAGAAAAAAAATATATTATGATAGTTGATGGCATTTAACGGCCCAAAACAAAATAAGAGGATGAAATCACGAAAGCCTATCATATTTGTAAAATATTTGTTTGATACAAATGAAAGGTTAAACCTCGAACGGTGAGTTGATGATGATGCTGGTATAGTGAAGGCTACCAGATACGTAGATACGGTGTGAACTATGAAACTACGACGATAGTTGCTACGATGCTATGAAGAGGGCCAGGACGACAATGGCGGCAGCTATATCAGTAATCAATAGTGGCGGAAGATGCAGGCAAGTAGGCACCAGTGTGGTCGTTGAGTGCTGGTGCTAGCCATGGTGGTCCTAATGACAGAGTGGCAATATTGGTGAGGAACTAGTTGTGAAAGGTGATATGTGGTGCTGATAGAGAGGGTGGTGCATGTAGCTGTATAGTTCTGGTATTGATGTTAATGCCATTTAGTTGCATATTTATGTTAACTTAATGTAGATGATGGAAGATAATGGCTTTTGTTCAATATTCAACAATTTGGTGTACTCATGACTGCTCAAACGCTAACCAATTACTAACTAGTAACTTAGTATGACGTAACCACTTGTTTAGGCCTTACTTAACAAAATTTCTCATAATTCAAACCGATCATCTTTACATGTTACGATCATGGCTGTTTTTCGGAAGGATCGGGTCGGAAACCACGTTTCAATTTTCTGATCTGAACACAATTTTCTAATTTGGAATTTTGGGAGTCGAAGTAATTTGGAAAATTTCATAACATAATTCGAAAATTCACATATTTTACAAGTTTTTGAATACTCTCATATTTTTGTGCATGTAATTTATTGTTCTTTCTAAATATTTAGTATATGTTTATGTATAGATACAAGTAATTTTGTGGTATACTAATATGGTTATCCGTTTTAATATACATAAGTATGTTTAATATAAAACAATTAATAGATACAAGTAATTTTGTGGTATGCTAATATGGTTATCCGTTTTAATATCTTTCTAAAAATTAAAAAAAAAAAAAATATATATATATATATATATATATATATATATATATATATAACAATTAACAAAATATATTCAAAGCTAGCAATAAAATATAAAAGTTGATAACTTAATTACTTAAGTAAATAACTATAAGAAATTAGAATATTTTGGAATAGTTTTATTTTTCGAAATAAAGTTTGGAACTCTTTGAAAAAATTTGGATCGGAAATATGGAATTATCAGAATTACTAAATGCATTTCGATTTTCGTTCCAACTTTTCAAAAAGTATTCGGATTCCGTCGGAAATCGGAAACCTATTCCAACTTGCACCCCTAGTATGATTAAAAGATCAATAGAATCCACTCAAATTGAAAATCGTTCAATTATCCAACTGTGATATTATAAATAGGCAAACATAGTGTTATAAAAAAACAATGAAATGTTACTAATAATCAAATGGCTAAATGATTTCGGTAGAGTGAAATTTTGTAAAGATGATCTATGAATGAGGATCTACAAATTGAACGGTTTGGGTCATAAGATTACTTTGCGGAGTGGACTTAAAAGAGTGATTAGTGTCGTATTAAGTTACTAACTAGTTAGCGCTTGGTATCCTTGCTATTTTAATTGGTTTTTTTTTTCATAATTATTCATATGAATGTGCTAAAAAATGGTGTTGAATTTGAATGCCATCAAACACCTTCAAGTTCTTTTCACATATGAAACTTTTGCTTTTCACATAAAGAATTTAACGTCGAGAATCAAACTCTCATCGTGAATATGAAGGCAAATAAGTCTCTATCCGCGAAGCTATATGCTTATCCGTATGACATCCTTATAGGCAATGAATTGAGGAATAATGTAAGCAAATATGGTCCCAAGCATATATGCATATTTCCCTGCGAATTGGGCATTGGGGATTTGACTGCTCTCGAATATTTGGAGGATAAGGGAGTACGTGATCTTGGAGAACTAGATAAAGACTTTTAAAAAAAAGTTGAACTTTAGGCATGTGACACTGGGAGACACATTCTGGGGGAATCGATTGAATCCATACGATAACAACAAGAAGCAAAAATGACACAGACATGCAGTGCTTATGTGCATGGCAGGCGAGTTCCACGAACAAATTTAAGAAACAAAACCAATCAACTGTCGGTTGGACAACCATTTCATTTTAAGTGTATAATAAAAAGGAATACCATGTGAAAATGAAGCTGTGAACGTAATTTCTTCCGGAGGACCAAGGCAGAACTAGAAATTTTGTAAGGGTGGGCTGATATTTCATTTTTTCCTACAAGGGTCTAAGTAAATTTCCGTCTTTCCTTTTTAACAAGAAAGCTTCAACTTATTAAGCATAGAGAGGTGGCTGACTGGCTTCAATTAGGGGAGAAATTGAGTGGTGGGGTGGCTAATTTCTTCTTAGTAGGCTGAGCCAATCTATGTAAAATGGTTTGGAAGGTCTACATATTAGTATTAATTTCTTAATTTTTCAAACTTTGCCCTGGGTTATAGCACACTTTAGCCTGACCTTAGTTCCTCCCGTGGGATGACACACGAAATGTTAGTCAAAAATAAAAAACTGAACAATTTAGGGTTGTTTCCGTTTTCCATTTCATTTCCTTCATTTGCCCCTCATAGCTCCCTTAAATCGCCTTTCGTCATCCTTCTGAATTCCTTCTTTCTTCTATATACTTTCTTTCTATCTCTAACGCAAAAAACAAAAAATTACAAACATCAACGATTCTAATAATCAAATTAACAAATTTTATGTAAATATTATATTCTTAATGAACACATTCTTTTTTTCGAAAATTCTTATGCCCAAACATTTGAACCACGTAACCGTCCGACCACATACAAATAAACTTTCTCCTACTTGACCGGCATACATTCTCCGCTGATAGTAGTAGGCATGTAATCTGGGTATTTTCTTCGCAACAGAACAATGTTATCTGGACGAGACTTTATCTTTTAAATTATTGAGCAAAACTGGTAGTTTTTGGTCTCTGAAGCAATTCTCAAAAAAATTTACTTGGCACTCAATCATAGAGAACAACAGAAAAACGATTACAAAAATAAAAAAATACAAAAAGAAAAACATATCTAGCTCTTGGATATGTCTTGGTCATTGTATGTTTACCCTAACAAAGGGTACCATCTTTGTCAGTGATATAATGTGGAATTATTCTCTTTGTAAAAAGCTTACAATCCTATTCTACTTTATCATATTCCAACCGTTTCATTCATTGTATTTGGATCAATATTTTAAGATTTAGGAAATGTGTTGAGAGTATAAATTCCACATCTGATAGAAAAAGTAACTTACATGCGCTTATAAGTAGTTTGACTACTTCTCATATTATCAATTTGTTTTATGGTGGAACCTCAACTTTCTTCATCGTATCAAATTAAGCAAGTTGTCTCAAGTGTGAAGCCCAATGGCCACACATGCTTCACGTCACCCCGTTTGTGTCCACATGTAAGACTTGAAAATTCGTTACACGTGAGAGGTCCTGTTGAGAGCATGAATCTCACATAGTAGAAAGAAGGGACATTACATGTGCTTATAAGTTGTTAAACTACTATCTATATTGCCAATTAATTTTATTGTGGAATCTCAACTTTCTTGAGAATAAAAACATATAATTAAGAGAGGTAAATCAAGAAAAGGAAGAAGGTACAATTCCACTCTACTACACCTCTCTACAAAGTTAATAAACAAATAACATTGTGAGTCGAAGATTTTGAGCTTGTTCAAACTCGAGAATTTCAACACTCACATATCATATCAGACAACCACTAAATTTTAACATACACCAAAATAACACTAATAACTTTGTTTTAGAGTGAGTACAACTTAACAAAATTGATTTAGGACCGGTTTGGTATTGTTGTGCTTTGAAAAAAAAATTGATTTTGCTGTGCTGTGAGAATAAGCAGCTGTGAAATAAAGCAACAGAGTGTTTTGTAAACTTTTTTGTAAAAGTGCTTTTGGAAAGAAAAAAAGCAGTATTATAGTGTTTAGTAAACTTTTATGTAAAACAGTTGTAACTGTGTGATATGACAAAAAAAAGTATAATACTAGATGTGCCATTAATTTAATTTTCTTAACAAATAAAGGTGAATTACTAAATATACTTTATTTTTAAAAGAAAAATATTTATAAACTTTATCTTAAACATATAATCCAACGTTTAACAAAAAATCATAATCCAACGTTGAACAAGAAATCATAATCCAACGTTCAACATATAATCCAATATTTATGCTGCTTCACGTTTTCATTTTATTTTCACCCAAAACTGTGAAAATAAGTTGTTTTTAAGTGTTTACCAAATACCCTTTTTAGCTTTTTTTTTATACCTACTTTTTGTAAAGCATCTCAATACCAAACCAGTACTAAGTGAATGCAGTGTCCCTTCTTTCCACGATGAGCTCAAAAAGGTGTTTGGTAAACAGTACTAAAAAGCTGAGCTCATCGTGGAAAGAAGGGACACTGCATTCACTTAGTACTATTTACCAAACCAGCACTAAAAAGTTGAGCTCAAAAAAGTGTTTGGTAAACACTTAAAAACAGCTTATTTTCACAGTTTTGGGTGAAAAAAAGCTGAAAACGTGAAGCAGCAAAAATGAGCTTATTCTCACAGCACAGCAGAATCAATTTTTTCAAAGCACAACAATACCAAATCAGCCCGCTTCCATACTACTTTTTTTTTTCTTGTGTAAATTCCATTACACTTGAGCCAATCAAAAATTACAAATTTCGAAGGATGGGCATTAGTGAAAGTGAAAGGAATACCTTAAACTTTTTTGTTTATTTTTTGACTCTTTGGACCGAAGTTTACTTCTCTCACCAATCACCAAAAAGCAAGGCATGAGGGCATAAAATACCTAATATTTTTGTCTTTGCTTTTGTGGCTCAATCAAAAGCCTCCTTTGCACCACCAGGCCTGACCAAATATAGAATCATTGAGCAAGAATAACCCCACACATACTAAAATGTTGTATTTTCCTACAACAAATTAAAAACAATAGTATTATAAAGTGAAAAAAAAATGTAAAAGATGGTTAGAATAGGAGATACCTTGATAATCCTAGACAGATCAATTTTATCGATAAAATTTACCAATCATGTGATGAGTCATCACTAGAAAATAAACACGTTAATTAACACTTAAATCAGGATCCCACCTTTATGTCGGTGTGTTTGTGGAAGGAGAATGATTGGTCCAGCCGGGTACGAGAGCTCCAGAATTTTCTTCCGTGAATAAACAAGCATAGACAAGAGATCACTCATTTCCCCACTAATGCAAGTGCAACTGGTACGATTTACTTATTGTGCACTCTAATTTCTTTTCCCCACCGACAGAGAAATTGTTAAATTACTCATTTCCAAGATATACATGTAGTAGTTGGATTATTGACTATGAAAGAGTTTTATCCTTTCTCTAAGTTCCATTTTTTTGAAGTACCTTCAATGTTTAGTGCAAGTAACATAAAACTATCACACAAGAAGACGTTCGGGATATTGATCAAATCGAACAAAATATATATAGAGAGAAATATCTTGTTTTATAAGATTGATTAAGTTGATTCTTGTCTTAATATTATGTCGTCTAGATTCCTAATTTGATAATAAAGTGCTATAGTAACCAAATATATATTACAGTGCATACAAAACATAGTATGCATCATTCAGATCATATGACCGCTCATAAGATTATCTCGTTAAATAATCACAAGTAATTTTCTTGCATGCATTTGTTAGGTTCATAGTAAGACTTTCAACTTAATAAAACGGTCAGCCAACTTTACACATATCAACTGGTCGAACACTAACTATTCACACATCTTCGTTATGTGACTGGTTTTGTGAGAA
Organism: Heteromeles arbutifolia; assembly: GCA_024362995.1. Classification (NCBI taxonomy): domain Eukaryota; kingdom Viridiplantae; phylum Streptophyta; class Magnoliopsida; order Rosales; family Rosaceae; genus Heteromeles; species Heteromeles arbutifolia. The sequence goes on from JANCRC010000014.1 coordinate 28,397,118, forward strand.
AAAAAATCTCCTTTACAAGCAATGTTCAAATATAAAGAACCCTATTTCGGGTTTTTGAATCCAATATTCATTCTTTTAAGAGCTCAATTCAATCCAACTTACTTAGTTTACTTAGATTGAATGTTTAAAGTAAAACCTAATATGCATGTTTTTTTTAGTACATCAATATACTATTACACTAAGGGGAGGAAAAGTTTGGTTAAGCCACACAATATGCAACTTAAGTTGGTATCGAAATTCGTCACAGATTCGAACATAAGGTATTTTACTTACAAATAAAAAAGAATATCACCATGCTGTAAGACCTAAGACCTCTCACACAATGAGCAACCTATTCATGTTAAAAGTTCCAATTTTCATTCATTTTAACTGCTCGATCGTTACCATCGTTACCGCATATATATGCACTCCGCGTTATTCTAGTGTGTGCGAATGCACAAAGCCAACCCCCAAAAGAAGACTTCAATTCTTGCCCAATTGACTTCGACAGATTTATAATTAATAGTGTCAAAGATCACATTATATTTGGCATATATTGTGAAAGTTCTCCGCCATTGCGCATCGGTTAGTACTTGGTGTCGGTGTCTCATTCTTTGCAATCTCCATGCTCCTAAATTGCATGATGTATTGATGTGACTCCTCAACTTTCAATAATATGATTATTATTAATAAAGCTTGTGTTTGTTTTGCTGGAACCCATTCTTAAGTAAATTCAACCACAAATTAAAGATGGATAAAGTATTACATGAATTACTTGAACTGAATTTGTGGGAGAACATCATAATTATGATTTGCGCACTTCTTTCAAGAAAGGCATAAGGCATGAAATCTGCATAAATACATATTACTGCATGGGGATATACAGCCAGCCAAGCCATCATTTTGTTCACTGTTTTCCCGTTTCTTTGTTGCCTAAGCCAACACATTTATTTAAATAGAAGCTCTAACTTTAATTTGTTTGGATAAGATCACGGGATTTACGCGACCTTAAGTCTAATCAAGTAGTCGAACGTGGCCACCATTGCTGTACTGTACATCCTCACGAGTCAGGGAGAGGCCGGCAGTCAAAACCAAAAAACGAGGAGACTGTCTCAAAGTGATATTATTCTTGAACTTTTTTCATTTCATGATTTTGACATAATATTTTATAATGTTGACATAAGAATTATACTAAAAACTTGAAATAATTGAGAAATCATGTCTTACTTTTGAAAAAGTCTCTGTAGCATTTCACAACAAAAAAATCTGGGAGTATTTAGTGTTTCTTCTTCTCTAGTCAAAACCAAAGTATTAAATATCGATAATATCGGAAATATCGGTAGTCCGAAAACACGGAAATATCGATGGAAATATCGGGATAATATCGATATCGATAAAAATTATATGGAAACCACGGAAATTGTAAGAAAAACTTGGAAATTTTTATTGAAACTTTGCAGGATGTTTATTTAGTCAATTATCTATTAGTTTATCACAAAAAATTGGAAGGAAATGCATTGCATGATGGATTTAACTGATTTAAGTTGATTATATAGCGAGCTGGCAAACATTGTGAGTGTAGAAAATATGTAGTAATTAATGAAAGAAGTTTAAACACACCATAATCATTTATATATAATGAATTAGTACAATATTTTACACTTTATACATTGCATGGTAAGATACATGAGTGATTTAGTACCACATAGAGTTCCTATGAGGTTCAATATTTTACACTTTTATTTAAAAAATAATAATTTTGGTTCTTATTTGGTGAGCCGAAGGGGCCCACCCCCTGATTTTGTCCCCCTTTCCCGTACTCCCTCTCTCTCTCTCTCCCGGTTCCCTCCCGGTTCCCTCCCTCTCTTCTTTCTTTTTGTTTTTCTTTGTAACTCTCTGTGCTCTCTCCTTCCCTCTTCCCCGAAAAACACACACACACCCTTTGACAGTCACCACCTCATCCACCCTCACCAAAACCTCCCCGTGTGATCCAGGAAACTTGGAGCAATGATGGAGCACACCCAAAACCTCCCCGTTCTCGTGGTGCCGTGGCGTTGCCACTGTGCATCTCCTTCTCCGACGAGATTTATCGTCCCTCGACCTTGGTGAGCTTCGGAACTCTCTCTAATCTTTCTCATAGATCGATCAAACTCTAGTTAGGACTCATTTTAGGTGCTTTGGTGAAGGTTGTAGTGAGAAACAACTCGGAGGTTTATTTTCTCAGATTTTCCGGCGAAGAACCACGACGATATTATCGATATTATCGATAATATCCCGATATTATCGATATTATCGATAATATCCCCGATATATTGACGAAATTAAAGTGTATATGTGTGAAAATATCGGGTATCCAAAAAAACGATAATATCGGCGATATTTCGCCGATATTATCGATTTTTTAGACCTTGGTCAAAACTGATATGATCAACCGTGAGGTGCGTGCCTGGTACTTTGCCACCGCCAAAAGCTTCACTCCGTCGTTAAATACGTGGCCACGTCTCTGAACCCTAAATCCAGGATTAGCACAGGTTTTTTTTTTGTTTTTTGGAAACTAGAATTAGCACAGTTTTTATTGACTATTTTAACTAATATTTTTTTAATTGCTTTTGATTTGCCCCCTTTTTTTTAATTAGATTTTTAACACAAATGGTTTATGAAATTGATTCTCACCATCAAGATTAGGGGTGGGCACGGGCCGGGCCAGGCCCAAATTTGGAGGAACCTGTCCCTACCCGTTATAAACTGTAACGGGCCGGGCCAGGCCGGGTAGAGAGATTTTGAGTTTTGGAACCGGACCTAACTTGGACCGTTTCAAACGGGTGGGTCCGGGACGGGTCCAACTCTATTTTTTTTTTCATTTTTTTCTTTCAAAAATACGTTTTTATAAAGCTGCACTGCAGTACACAGCAGCATTGCAACAACACAGACGTTTTCAACACATCATTTGTGTAGTTGCACAGATTGCACATCAGCTGCATAGATTGCACATCAGCTACATAGATTGCACAGATTGAACACAGAGATCACATAGCCTATTCATATATCCTTGAACGGATGAATTAAATAGAACAGTAAACATAGAATCATTTCTATCTATATATCAAGAATCAGACCCACCACATTATCATTTCTATATTCAAGATATCAAGAGTTCAATATATTACAATGGTAACAACTTACATTTCTATATTCAAGAGTTCAAGATATCAAGATATCAAGATATTATGATTCTATTCCTACTTGCACTAACATCTAAAATCTTAATTCATATTCAACCAATCAACACAATGAAAACCAATGAACAATTTGATCCATCTCAAATTTCACCAAAAATATATGACATACCACATAACTACATAAGCAAGCCAACCCAATGGCATTGAATTCCAATACTAACAGATTTATTGAGCATGTTTCCATAACTTAAGCTTCAAAGAGGCTGCTGCATATTCCTGCTGGTTCTCAGGAACGAGATCTTTCCCGCGGTGAGGGTGAACGGCTGAATATCAACAATACAAATATACTCATAAGAGTGCTAGTATGTCTAATATGTTCACATATAAATACAACTTTGACAAATCATGCAAACCAAAATAAATCATGCTAAAAGAGATGAACCAAAATAAACTCTTGATGCTTTCTAAAACAATGGTTAATTAATCCTCATCTAATTTTAGAAAGCAATTAATTCACCCAAAAAAGAAAAAGAAAAAAATACAATAACCCCAAAATTGAATACATGAACCAAAAGGTTGATCAGATCTTAGGGTTTCAAATCCAAAACTATTTCATCTAAGCACCCTAAATTATTATTCTAAATCCAAAATATTATTCAAAAAATGAAACTAAAATCATCAAAATTGACTAAAACAAGAAAACCCACTACCAATCAATGATAAGATTAGCTAACCACTACAAAGAGGCTGCAACAACGATTAATAAAGGTTGAAGGCACTGATGCATGAGAGATGGAGGAGAAGGAAAGAGATAGAGCGAGAGGGAAAGAGAGGAGCAAGATAGAGGGATAGAGAGACAGCTGTGATTCTGGAACCTTGGCTTGGACTCGTGTAGAACCTAGGGTAGAAACTAACGGTTGAGATTGGATGATAGGTTATCATTCAATCTCAGCCGTAATTAGAAACGGGTCGGTCCGAGTACCCGTTTTTCTAAGTATCTGGACTCGGCCCGTCCCGTAAATGAAAAAGGACCTGGCCCGGTCCGCCCCGTTTGTTCTCTAAAATATTAGGAACCGGCCCGTACGCGCCTCGAACCGTGATTACCTGCCCCGACCCGTAGTTCTTATACCCGTTTGCCCACCCCTAATCAAGATGGTCCTTGAAATGGAAAAACAATCAATGTAGTCCTTGAAGTAAAAATAGGTGTCGCAAATCAATGTGGTTCTTCCGTCACAATTCTGTTAAAAATTCAGTTGAGTGCTGATGTAGCACATAAATGGGTCCCACAAGATTTACCGATTTTTATCACAAATGGTCCTTGAAATTGACTTACACCATCAAGATGGTCCCTGAAATTGACCCACATTATTAAGATGGTCCATAAAATTGAAAATCGATGAATGTAGTCCTTGAAAATAGGTGTTACAAATCAATATGATCATTCCGCCACAATTCAGTAATAAAATTTGTTATGTGCTGATATGGGTTTAATAATTAATTTAAAAAGTTGTCTAAATACCTTTTTGCACAATGGAATTTTTTTCTTATAGTATGACCTATTCCGAAGAGAGATCCATTCCATAAATTCTCAAAGGCACAAGGCTTAACCAAGGCCTAAGATGAGGTTTGGAAATAGTTTTCAATCAACAATAGACCCACCTCGATTATAACCTCATTATCTCAAGGCAGACCTCATCATTCTTTGAGTCATAAGACCACCAGGGAAGCGTCGAATAAGCTCTCCAAGATTAAGGTTGTGAGGATATTGATCGCCTAAATGTTAACGGTGATGTCCCAAAAGTCATTGCCAATCAGCCAAGCCGTCACCAAAGGTGATCTCAATCTAGGTTCAATTCAGTGAAGGGTGTCAAAGTATGTAAAGATGAATGTATTTAGATTTTTTTTAGAGAATAGACAGCGAAGGAGGTAAAGGAATGTGTATTGGTATCAAAGGTGATTGTAGGACTGGGTTTTTGGGTTCACAACTTTTTATTAACTATTAAATTATTAAACCTATTTGTAATTTTTTTTAAATTTAATTAGACTTGTGTGACCCATTTATGTGTCACATCAGCACATAATAGAATTTTTGACAGAATTGTGACAGAATGACTACATTGATTTGGGATACTTACTTGCAGGACTACATTGAGCGATTTTCAATTTCAGGGACCACTTTGATGTCACATGTCAATTTTAAGGACCATTTTGATGTCGCAGGTCAATTTCAATGACCATTTGTGAGAAAAAATGATTTATGGGACCCATTTATGTGTCACATCAGCACTTAACGGAGTTTTTAATAGAATTTTGACAGAATGACCACATTGATTTGCGACACCTATTTTCATAGATTACATTGATTGATTTTCAATTTCAGATATCATCTTGATAGTCAATTTTATGGACCATTTGTGATGAAAACCCTTCTTTATTTCACAAACAATAGAGATATTTAATACTAGATTTATTTAAATTAGTGGAAAAAAAATTGAAAACAAGACCTCAAGTGCAAGACAAATAATCTTAACTAACTGAATTATAAACAATCTGTGACTTGCCCGATTTTTGAATACAAACGATATTTCTATTTTAAATTTTTAAAAGCAAGGAGTTTGAACACAAAGCCACCCATTTACGTGCTTTAATTCACTCTTCTTCCAGTTTTTGCTTTTGTCGTTCACATATGTACGTAATAATTAATTGATTAATCTCCGATGCCTAAGTTAGTTTCTCTAAGAAAGTAAAGTGTTTTGGACTTTTTAGGGTTGCCAAAAGCTCTCCAAATTTGGTAGAATATGGCGTATTTATAGGGATATGGCCGGCCATAGTGTTTAATGGAGAGATATTCTCTAAATATTCTCAAGATATTAAATAGAAAATAATATCTTGAGATAATGGTGTAATTATCACTAATTTATTTAAATTAGGATTACTTACTTGATTGGAGTCAATCTTCAAATGGGAATGTATAAAAGATAGGATTTGGGTAATTAATCCTTATCTTTAATTCATTGCCAAAGGCAGGTGAGCTGTGGGCAGTCGTATTTAGCTGCTAAGACCTTCAGAGATGTGAGCTGCGCGTGGGAGCATCTAAGAAGCCTGCTCATTTATTGAGGGCAATCTTGTCTTTTGATGTGAAATATATAAGCACACAAATTTAACCCTCTTTTTATCAATTGTAGCAAAGTATGTAAGTAGGGATCGTTCTAGACCGGGGATTATGAGAGATTGCTAAATCACTTGAAAACTGACTCAAAAACTTAAAACAAAGTTAAAACACTAAATTAGACTCAAAGAATGCAAAACTATACTTTAAAACACTAAAACAAACCAAAAGACTCAAAACAGCAAACAAACACTCAAAACTGCCTTAAAACCACTTTCTGGGCAGTTTTGAGCACTAAGGAAGAATTTGGACGAAAACAGTTTATACTTTGACTCAAGACACTTAAAAACACAAACTAAATTGATTTCTAACTAATTTGACACTTCAAAATAAAGGGGGAATTGGTTTTGACGAAATTGAAAACAAAACATAAACTTTGTAAAACAAAACAGATTGTAAAACAAAATTGGTTTAAATGAATGGATGGAAGGCTAGCTAAGGGGTTCTTCTCCACACATGTCATACTTGCATACAAAACGATTTCTAGTTGCTTTTCAATAAACCATGGATTCTCAACGCCCCAGATTAACCGTGAATTGCACTAATTAACCCTCAAATTTTCCTAACATTATTGAATTGGATGATTGCATACGACAACCCAAAGCATTCCCCACAAGTTCCCTACATGAATTGCATAATAGAGATACAAGCAAGAATCATTAAGTTCTATGAAAACCGTAAGCATTGACGAGGCATTCGTTACTATGAATTGCATGAAACTTATGCCAAGAATTTACTTAACACAATTGAGATCATCAACCTTTACTACTTGTGAATATAAGTCTGTAACGATTAGGTGAAACTTCCTTATATCCTAGCATCAGATTTATGCATGACAATTAAGCGTGCACTCTCAACCAACACACACAAATCAGTTTAATTCAAATAGATAAGTAAATTGAAATCACAACTTATGAAACGCAATTAGAGGTAATCAAGTCATATAGCAAGCATAAACATGGTTTCGAATCACCCCCTAGCCAAGGGGGGTTTAGTTCCTCATACGTACAGAACAAAGAGTATTGAATTTAAACATTGAAATCAAAGGAAAGGAAACACCTAAAACTTCCAGCAACTCGAACTTGAATGGCATGCACGTCCAGGGCTCATTCTCATCCTCTTTGCTGCGGCAAAAGGTCTAGGGACAGATTTTGGGGGTTATGAATGGTGTAGAAGGCTGGGTTATTGGCTAGGATGGATGTATGGTGCGGCAGGTAGTGAATTAGGTCAGAAACTATGGAGAATGGTGAAGGATAGGTGCGGCAGAGAGTGTGGAAGAGTTTCTGGCGAGAATGGTTGTGTATGGAGGTGGTGAAACCTGCGGCAACCCTCTAAACTTGTATATATAGGCACCACAAACCCTAGGGTAATCAGATTAGGGCTTGGACTCAGCATAAACAAGGAATTAGGGCCCTAGGTGCGGCAGAAATTGTGAATCCATTAGGAAAAAGGATTGTGGCCCAATTGATTTCTGAAAAGGATTTGTAGAACCCAAATCCACAAGGAAAAGGCCTAACAATCAGAATCCAAGAGGGAAAAGGGCCTGAGAGGTGCGGCACAATAGGATAAGGGCAGGGAATGCCTTGCAAGGCAAGGAAAAAGGATTATAGAAGGGAAGGAGGCGCCAGATTTTCAGGGTTCTAGAAGGAATGTGTTTTGTGGCAGATTTTGGGGTTTCTAGAAGGATTTGGGGAGGCCACTTTTATAGGGCAAGGGATAGGACTTCTAGAAATCAGGTTTTAAGTCCCCTAAACTGAAGAAAACAGGTTAGGATAAGATTGGATAAGATTAGTTAAGATAGGATAAGGATTGGATAAGATAAGTTAAGATAAGGTTGTTTTGGATAATGTTTTGGATAATTCTCCTTCTTTTGAGCTGATTCCTTATCTTCTTTATCTTTGACTTCTTTTTTCCATCTTCTTAGCTGATTTTAAGCCTTTATATCTTCAATTTCGTCCATCAACTTGCCTCCATGCTTGCACTAATCAATCTTGGCCCAAAAAATGCTCTAGAATGCTCCAAATTGCTTCTTTTTGCATACTTGCCCTTAGAACCTGAAAATACATCAAACTAGCTTAAAAGACTACTTTAACAGGAAAAACAACATAAATGCACAAGAACAAGCTAACTAAGGTGCATAAATATGCCCCTATCATCTTTCTTGAATAAAAATCCATGTATCGCTTCTAGAAATTTTGGGATTATTTTAGGCTCCACAAATGCCCCCAAACCTACTGTGTTACACGCATGAAAAAGGTAGTAGGTGTAGAAATCCCAAGCTGCTTGGGTTTGTAGAATTGTTTCCCAATTTAAACATGATCTTCTTTCTTAATTTGGAGATAGACTTCTTCTAGGAAAATGAAACCAATTGCCCCCAATACCTATTTAATGCTACCTTAAGCAGGGGATTAAATAAATTTGGAGAACAATCATTATTCCAATAAGGAAGAGAAGCCAGAGGAAATTTTTATTCCCCCTCCACTAGTGTTCTCCTTTTCTTGCCCTTGCAAAAAGTCGTCTCTCGTTGTTGTTCTTCTTCTCCGTGCCACACCAAGGTAAGAAAAATTTGAATTTTCTTCTTCTTGAAATTTTTGGGAGTCTTGGGACTTGAAAAAATTGGCTCGGCGGGTGTCGAGGAGGTGTGAATGGCGTGGCAGAGATGCCACGGGGCTGGTGGTGGTGCGGCAAGAGGGTCGGCTCGGCTTGGCCGAGGTGCTGGCGGCATTAGGGCGCTAAAAGGTCTGCTCGGGCTGAACCTTGAGGGCTGCTGGGCAGGTGGATGGCGAGAGGGAAAGAGCCGGCCCTCTAACTGGCATGGTGGGCTGACGGCCTTAGGCCTTGTCGAAGTGTAGAGGAGAAGGAGATAGGAACGGGGCACTCACCCCTCTCTCTGTTGGTTCAGGCCGAATGGCCATATGGGCCTGCTTGGAACGCATGGGCCCAAGGAGGAAAAAAGGGGAGATGAGGCGTGGGCTTCCCCCCGAGTTAGGCTGAGCTGCTTGCAAAGAAAATGTGGGATCACGGTCCTTCTATTTTTTTTATTCTCTTCTCGCGAGCTGCCCTCTAAATATTTTTCCTCGTACTTTTTGTAGAGATTTTGAGATGTCTTCCTCCGACCGTAAAAGTGACGAATATCTTCCACCTTTGTATTGTCAAGGTGGCTCTTCCGGCAAGGGGGCTACTTCAAGGCTGTGCATGTCGAGATCAATTCTGATTAACTGTTTCAGGATTTCCTTGAGGTGTACAAGCATGCGATTCCGTCGGGGGTTTGTGTCAAGCGGATGAAAGATGATAGCAGTCATGAACCAAGCGGTGATGGCGTCACTGCTAGGAAAAGAGCTATCAAATTCATTCGTATTACTTTGTGTTGGCATTTACTTTTCCTATGCTGCATCTTTTCCAAGAGGTGATTTACTCCATGAAATGCGTTCCTGCTCAGTGCTCCCCAAATGCAATTTGTGTGATGGTGGGATTCTCGAACTTGAGCAGGTTCTTTAATCTTGGCTTGACCATAAATGAGTTCTAGTACTTCTTCGAGATTGGCCATAAGGAACGTGTAGGGCAACTGAGGTCTCGCCATAGGTTGCTTGATGCTTCTTGCTAAGGTGATCATGAGTGGGTGAGAGACACCTTGAAGGTGAGCGAGGAGTGAGAGTCTGACTTTTCTCCTAAGCTGCGTGTCTCAACTACCTTTATCAGTGGTAAGTGAACTGCTTCATTCTTGTCATGCTTCAATTTTTGTCGAGCTGCTCAATGACTTCAATTTATTAATCGTCATTCTCACTTTGTGTAGATTCGGAGTTTGGCTCAACTCTAAGGATTTCAGCAGATATGAAGAAAGTGCACATTGCCTTGGGCATTCCTGCTGAGTACAGTGAGTGGCGCTGGCTGCTCAACCTTCTTCATCAAGAGAAAGGCGGCTTGCCTTCGAAAGAAGAGATAAAATAGATAAAGGGCGAGGTGTTGGCTCGTCTGATCGCTGTTGTAGAGCTTGCTGCCAATGAGGGTGGAAAGAAGAGATCTTCCTCACCTGCTTGTGAGCCTTCGACCGAGAAGAAGCCAATGACTTATTCTGCTGCTCGTGCGAGTTCGTCTACTACTGAGAAGCTTGTCATTAATCTAACTTCCCCTAAGGGGGCGAAGAAGACCGTTGAGCCTGAGCTTGTGAAACATGTTGTTCCGAAGGTGACCATGTTCATTGCTGAGAGACTTGCCCATCGAAAGGGTTCGGTGGCGCCCCCGCTATCTAGATTTATGTCGAAGCGTTTGTCGGGAGCCAAGTCTGGTTTGGCTTCTAAGAGGCTCACCGCTATAAAGAACAGGAAGGTAGATTATACTGCTAAGGTGGCGCCTGGGCCTGTTCCCCCTTCTGCCGTGACTGACTTGTATGCTGAGAAGGGGAAATCTGTTCGCACGAGCAGTTGTGAGATATCCACCAAGTCTGAGGCTGGAGAGTTTCCTGAGGTTTATGCGCTGCTGAAGGCTAGCTTGCTTGAGGACTTCGATGTATGTATCAAGTTTATGGACAATGTTGGGAAAGTTGTCATCCGATCAGACTCCTTTGCGAAACGTCCTGCCTACTCGATGAGGTCTTCCCTGATTGCTACAATGCATAAAACTTTGATCCTGGCAGCTGAGTCTATGTGCATTAATCAGGATGATGTCAAGTTTGCTAAGAAAGCAGAAGTGGCGTTGGTGGCTCAGCTTTGCTCGGCTGCTAAAAAGATTGAGAAACTCGAATCTGAACTCGCTGTTCTGAAAAGTCTGATGTCTCTGCCCCACTTCTTTGTAGCTAGAGATCGCTCATCAGGAGGTCACCCATTTGAATGCTAGGCTTAGTGCGACTCAGGCGATGTTGGAAGCTACAGAGAATGAAGTTAGTCGTGTTTCTCTAGTGGTCAAGAACCTTGAGGGTGTCAATTCGGAGCTATGATCTGCTTGTTTTGCCAAGGACGATGAGCTTATCTTCATGTATACTGAAGTGTCTCGTCTCAAGGAGGTTTCCAGTAAGCTTGAGTCCAATGAAATGGATCTGCAAGATGCGTTGTCTACTAGCGAGAACCTGAAAAAAGAATTGGATGAGTTGTAGGGTGCTCACACTGGGCTTGTTGAGGAGAATGTGCAACTGAAGAATGAGAAAGTTGGTCACGAAGTGGCTCTTGCTTCTTGTCAGGCCGATTTTTACAAGCTTGGCTATGTAGACCATCTTCAGGGCAGGCCGTCAGATTATGAGTTTTTCGAGAAGGACTTCGAGACTTTTTCCATTTCTCCAGTTAATCTACTTGATTTCTCATTTGAGGCTGCCTTTGGTGGAGCAACTGAGGGTCAGGCAGTCCAGGTAGGGGTGACTAAGGATGAGCTGATGGAAGCTTTGGCTACTAGGAGTGGTGCGGCTGCTGAAACCATGGTAGTCAAGGAACCAGTGATTGCGCATGCTGCTAATCAGTAGTCTTTTTGCTTAGACTTAGGAATTTTCTTCTTTTCCTTTTTGTTTTGCTTTATTTGAACTTTGTTGGCCTTCGAGCCGGTTTATCAATTTGCTAGAAATTTAATAAACAGTTTTCCTTGTTTTGCTTCATCCTTTTGTTTCGTCATGTTTTTTTGCAAAACTTTACCCTAGGACGGTTGGCTGGGTGAGCTACCTCAATGAAGCAGCTGATCCCACATCATCACTTAGGTTTTAGCTTTATCTTCGAGGCTTCTAGATTTCTAACTTATTGAGCCGGCGACCGAATTCGTTGCCTCCGTATGAAATGGGTGAGTTCGCGTAGCCACTATAGTTGTGAATCTCGGCTTCGGATGGCTTCATGAGCTTTAGCCCTCCCGGGGCTTATTACGAAATTTTTTAACCTATAGGGCTGGCAGCTGGACATGTGCTTCTCGTAGAAGGCAGAGGAGTCCGCGTAGCCACTATGGCTGTATTTCAACTTTTGAGTGGCTTCTTGAGCCTTGGCCCTCCCGGGGTGTGTTGCGAAGTTTCTAAATTATAGAGTCGTCGACTGGACTCATGCTTCTTGTAAGAAGCAGAGAATGTCCACGTAGCTGCTATAGTCGTACCTTGGCTTTGTCCCAGCAAAACTTAAACCGTAGACTGTCGGCCGAAAGCGCTGCTTTTAAGTAAGTAGGCGAATCCGCGTAGTCATAGCAGGTGTAAGTCTCAGCTTACGGATTACCTTGGGCTGCCAGCCGTTGGGTCATCGACCAGGTGTCTTACTTACAGAAGCAAACGACTCGCGTAACCACTTCAGGCGTCATCCCTGGCTCTTGGATACGTTCTAGGCGTGAGGTGTACGCTGAATCGCGTCTCAGAGGCCATATCATTTCGAGATGTAACTTGATTCCGCATGTCGCTTAACTAGTATTGCAACACTTTAAAACCAAGCCACGTTCATGAAGACTTGCACGTCGATAATGGACCATCTTGTCACGCGAACTCTTTCATGGGCAGATGTCTTGCACTTAGTGTCTATTCTGGTTAGAGACCTGGGATCTCGCGGAATTGAATCCTTAAGTTGGCTAAGTCTATTCCAGGGGAAGGATTATTATGGCCAATTCTGGGAGTTGTCCGGCTCAGGTAGTCACTGTATTCAAGGGAAATTGAGCGGGCGTACCACCCATCCACGTCTGGATATTCCAGATCAGTTTACCCTCCCCGTATTGGAGAGTTTACCTAGATGGGTGTCGGGGAATTAGTTTACCCTTTCGCGCTGGAAAGCTTACACAGATGGGTGTCATAGCAGATTAGTTTACCCTCTCGCACTGGTGAGCTTACACCATGTCTGCAGGGTAGAGGGCGTCTTCTGCTTGTTATAGGGTTTATCAGTTTGTTTATGTATTTGGCCCAGGCTTGTGAATAATTCCTTCAATCTTCATTGAAAATAGAGGCTTTTATTAACTTTGCTCGTAGGCAGTAATGGCATAACAACTGATAATTATAGGCATGCGAGGTCTTGTTCGTCGAGCTGCTTAAGTTTTCGAACTCTTTTCGTCTTGAATAGGGTCCAAAGAATGGTAGGAAGTCACACGTAGTACTTTTTCAGGTTGTAGGCATTCCACTGCTTGTCGATTTCTTTTTCGCTTATAGTGGTGAGAGTGTAACTGCCCCTTCCGCCTACTCGGCTAATTTTGTACGGACCTTCCCAAATGGGAGCCATCTTTTTAGAGCCTTCCCGTCAGACGGTGATGAAAGCGTTTTTGAGGACTAAGTTTCCTGGCTGGAACTATCAAAATTTTGCCCTCTTGTTGTAGCTGGAGAAGAGATGCTGCTGATAGGCTGCAATGCAGGTGATAACCTTCTCGCGTTTTTCCTCTGCTAGGTCTAAGTTTGTGGCCATCTTTTTTTCGTTCTGCTCAAAATTCGGCAGTACAGTGCTGATGCTTGGCACCACGACGTTGGGAGGAATAATTGCCTCATAACCATACGCCAAGGAAAATAGAGTTTCTTCGGTTGCTCGTCTTTTGGGTGCGGTATGCCCATAGAACACCGGAGAGCTCGTCTAGCCACTTACCCTTCTTGTCTGAGAGGGTCTTTTTAAGGTAGTCAAGGATGGTTTTGTTGGACGCCTCGGCCTACTCATTGCCCTGCAGATACCAGGGCATGGACATGTACTGCTTGATGCCATATTTTCTGAGTAACTTCGCCAAGTCTTTGCCCACGAACTATGGACCATTATCGGTGATGATGAAGTGTGGGATGCCGAAGCGCGAGATGATGTTCTTCCATATAAAACGCTCTATGTCCGTTTGGGTAGTTGTGGTCATGGGTTTGGCTTCGACCCATTTTGTGAAGTAGTCGGTCGCCATGATCATTATGCCTTTGCCCCCAATGGCAGACAACATTAGTCCTACCAAGTCGATCGCCCATTGCATGAATGGCTAAGGGCTCGTCTACAGGTGGAGTTCGTTGGAAGGTTGTGCAGGCACGGGCTTGAAGCAATGGCAACTGTCCCACCTTTGTACATACTCTTTGGCGTCTTGATACATGGTTGGCCAGTAATAGCCAGCGTTAAGAGCTTTTTGCTTCAGTGAGCAGCCTCCAGAATGGTTTCCACAGACACCTTTATGGATTGAGCTAAGAATCTTCAGGTTATCGTGAGGTGATAGGCAGCGGAGATGAGGTCCTGAGAATGATCTACGAACGAGGATGTCATTCCACATGTAGTAGTGTGCTGCCTTCATCTGGAACTTCCTAGACTCCAGTTTGTCTGCGGGAAGTGTTCTATTAACTATGTAGTCGATGATGGGATCTTGCTAACTCGGGGTTGTGCTGATCTGCGTCACCTCTACTACTGGTTCCTCATCTATGCTTGGCTTTTCCAAGTACTTGACTAGGATAGAGCGCCTGATCTGATGGTCCAGTGCGGAGCCTAGGCTTGCTAGTGCATCTGCGTGGGCATTTTCTGCTCGTGGAACCTGAGTGAGTGTGTACGCCTGGAATGTCGTTAGCTGCTATCGTACCTTCTTGAGGTATCAGACCATCCTTGGATTCTTTGCTACGTACTCCCCTAAAGTTTAGTTGGTAATCAGCTGGGAATCGGGATAGATTGCGAGCTTTTTCACCGCTAGGTCTTTTGCCAATCAGAGACCTGCTAGTAGGGCTTCATACTCTGCTTCATTGTTTGACGCTTTGAAGCTTAGAGTGATCGCTTACTTGAGCATCGAACCGTCTAGGGTAGTAAGAACTAGGCATGCTCCCGATCTTTGGTAGTTGGATGATATGTCAACGTGCAAGCATCAGAAATCTCCTGCAGGTGGGGCTAATCCAGCTATAGTGTGCTCGGCTGGCTCTGAGGCATTTCTAGGCTGAGTTGCTACGTTAGTTGGAACGTCCGCCATTTTTGCCCCTTTAACGTCGTGCGTCTGGACTATGCAAAATATTGCATCATGACGACGATTGAGTATAATTGAAGGTACGGCTTGAGTTTTCGGGTTGCATTAACTAGCGCCAAAATCAAAGTTTTGACTTTCAAGTATTTGGTTTCCGCATTGAGAAGAGATTTTGAACTGTGGAATACAGGTGGTCGAGCCCCCAACTCTTCTCGTATAAGGGTAAAACTCATTGCTGCTTCAGATACCGCCATATAGATGTACAGATTCTCCTCTACTTCGGGTTTGGATAGTAGTAGAGGTGATGTAAGGTATTACTTCAAGTCTTGAGATGCTTTCTAGCACTCATGGTCTCATTTGTTCTTATGCGCCCTTTTGATTGCCTTGAAAAAGGGCTTGCATTGGTCAGTGGATCATGAGAGGGAACGATTGAGTCCGGTTGCTTGTCAGGTCAGACCTTGGATTTCTTTTAGAGTAATAAAGGGACTTCATATCCAGGATCGCTTAGATCTTCTTTGGATGTGTGTTCAACATGGTCTAACCGCTGCTTAGGGTCAAGGAATATGTGATCGGCGTCTTTTCGAGTTTCCATCCTGATTCATCTGCCAGAGCATTGTCGACCTTGACGCCATTTTCCTGACCTGCCTACTATGATTGCTATTGGGCAGAGGTAGAGTGGTCATCTTGTACTTCAGCTGCTACTGCTACGGCGAAAGACTTTTTCTTCGACTCTTTGAGAACTTGGTGTACATCTTAGGTGTCGTGCCTCATTTCATCGGGGATCGGTCCCAGCGTCTGCTTCCTGGTTTGTTTTTTTCATTGAGCAGTTTATCACCTACCTTCTTCTGAGTTGGCTCTGCGTCTTTGCACGACTGCTCAGGCGGCTTCTGTGAGCGCTTGGCCTCATCCTAGAATGAATATTTTTCTGCCAAAGCATAAGAGTTTGCCAGGGTCAAGTTCTCGCCCATGATCAATTTTCCAAAAAATGGATCATCTACTGGGAGCCCCTTTCGGAAAGCTGAACATACGATGATATCATCGCATCCGACGATCTTCGCCTTCTTCACCTTGAATTTCTTGACATAAGTGCGGAGTGACTTCTTCGGGTCCTTCTTCATGTTGAAGAGGTGGTCAGACTTCTTTTTTTATCGAGCGGTAGGACGAATATTCCTTAGTGAAAACCAAGGAAAGTTCACTAAAGTTTCGGATTGAACGTGGCGGCAAGGTGTGGAACTAGTCTTGCGCCTCACCTTGGAGCGTCGTGGCAAAGATCTTGCACATGAGAACGTGATTGTTGGGTTGAAGGGTCATGACGCTTCGGTAATGCATCAAGTGCCTATCCAGATCTTCATCTCCTTTGAACAAGGTGAAATATGGTGGGTTGAACTTCTGCGGTGGCTCCGTCTGCTTGATCTCATCTGTAAAAGGAGACCTGCTCAGATTGGCCACGTCTCTTCGAAGGGCATCATCAGTAGTGTCAATGCGCTGGAATCCGCGTAGCTGCTCTACTACGAACCTTTGTACTTCATCCTAGATTTACTCCTGGTAGGGTAGCGGAGCTTCCAGCTGCCCCCGGTGTTGACTTGCTGGTCCATGTTGCTCTTCAGCATATCTACTAGACTATGTCGCGGTTGCAAGGCACGTGGTTCGCCATGTGCTGCTTGCCGTTGCTCTTGGTGAGGGCTGCCAGCGAAACTTACTCTGGATTGTTCTCATGCTCTCCTCTGGGCGTCATGCGGCTGCCTACTCTGTTGCCTCGTAGGAGGATCTCCTTATAGGCCTAGCCTAGTATGGACCCTTATCCTGGAATGTCCTGAGTGCTCGTTGGAGTATGGACCCAACCTCGAATGCACACTGACTCATAAGCCGAGTTGGGAATGAACGCTTTTTTGCGCATCTAGGTGGGAGAAGACGTTTCCCTGAGGGCCCAAATAAGAGTGCACACTACCCTAATGCATGGTTTCGTGGCTGGCTGAATGGCTCTTTGCCTGGACGTCGCTGGAATGAGTTACGTTCTTCCGCCATTGTCCTGCTTTGGGACACCTCATTTGGGGCGCGCTACATCTTGATGCGCTCGAGGAGTTGGTTCACCAAGGTGGTCTGCTGCGCAAAGGCGTTCGTCAAATTGGCGACCTGCAGAGGCAAATGGTGCTCACTATTTGGATAGGAAGAGTCTAGATAATGGGCTTTTCCATATGTGGTGGAAGTATAATGGATTGCAGGTACAAAACTTGAGCCCAAAGTGGGCATTCCTGTAGCAAAGTGGGGTGAAAATAACCCTGAGTCGATTGCGGGATTGGTGGCCGGAATCTGGATTGCTGGAGGTCGCCTCGAATTGCCTTGGTCGCCGGGCGTATTGGACTGACACTTGCTCGCCTTGGGCCTATATGGCCGTGGACCCTCCTAGTCGTTAGGCTGCCACATCGTGGCTTGCTAGCTGGGTGTCTTGGGCTTGGGCTTGTTGAGCTGCCTGGCTGGCAGCAGCTGCCGTACTCTGGGCTCGGGTTTGGGCCTGTTGTACAGTGAGGCCTGATGCTGCAATGGGTTGGGCCTCTTGCCCTGGGTCTGCTATGGCAACTGCCAAGTTTTAGGCCTCATGCCCATAGGCTTGGAAATGAACCTGGGCCTCATGCCCAGGGTTTGGTTGGGTGCGGCACTACAAGGGCAGCGGTGGTAGAAATGGTGTCGTGGCCTGGCGGCCTTGTCGCTGCAGTGGTGGTGTGACTCCGCTAGGGTGGGGCTCATCCTGCCGTCACGTTGAGCCTTGAGGATCGCCGTCGAGGGGCTACGTCTTCATCTCCACTCTCCGGTCCAAATCCTTGTACGTACCGGGTTCCGTTCGTTGTAGTTTCTAAATTTCCTACCATTGTATCCTTTCTCTAGGGATCAATCAAGAAACTTTTCTAAGAAAAATTAATTGATACAACGTGTGAGAAATTCAACGTAACAGAAAATTCAAGAAACAAATGCAATAGGCTTCTTCGAGTATTTGAATCTCAATGAAAGCACCAATTTGTCGATGCAAATTTCCACCGTCTTCAGTTTGGACGAAAATGCACCTGCAAAACAATCAACACATTTTATCAAAGACCTAAGCTCCACGCGCCCATGAGGTGGAGGGGGGGGTTAGGTCAACAGAACTTTGATGCCTAAGTTAGTTTCTCTAAGAGAGCATGGACAGAGCCAATGAAGGCTCACTGGGGGCAGATGCCCCCACTTAAGTAATTCGTTTGTTTAGTTGCAGACTACAATTATATAATATACACGGGTTATCTTTGAAAAAAACATATGTATCTAATATCCAACATACATTCATTCTACTTATACTCCATATCAAATATTATCTTGTTCTGTCATTCAAACTAAAAAAACCCTCTCCTACCTATCATGTAATTATATTTTTCTCATCACTTTGCCACTTTCCACTAATATATTGAAATTTTTGTAACATTGAAATTGTGATACATTGTCATCTGAAACCATCCTTACTATCATATTGCATGCAACCATACTATAATAAGGTTTTCTTAGTTGTTTTCGGTTGCCCCCACTAGAAGAAATTTCTGGCTCCGTCCCTGTAAGAGAGTAAAGTGTTTGGGGCTTTTTTAGGGTTGCCAAAAGCTCTCCAAATTTGGTAGAATATGGTGTATTTATAGGGATAGGGCCGGCCATAGTGTTTAATAGAGAGATATTCTCTAAATATTCCCAAGATATTAAATAGGAAATAATATCTTGAGATAATGGTGTAATTATCCCTAATTTATTTAAATTATGATTACTTACTTGATTGGAGTCAATCTTCAAATGGAAATGTATTAAAGATAGGATTTGGGTAATTAATCCTTATCTTTAATTCCTTGCCAAGGGCAGGTGAGCTATAAGCAGTCGTATTCAGCTGCTGAGACCTCCAGGGATGTGAGCTACGTGTGGGAGCATTTGAGAAGCCTGCCCATTTATTGAGACCAATCTTGTTTTTCTTTAATAAAAATCCACGTATCGCTTCTAGAATTTTTGAGATTATTTTAGGCTCCACACATATCATCTATATATGGAAATTATGAGTTGGTAGTTGAATAGAGATATTCAAGATTGTCGAGACAAATCCCGATCATCTAAAAGTTGAATCACTATCCACATGCATTCGAAAGAGTCACTAATTGAAAACTACTGATACTCCCACAGAAGTGCCTAATAATATGGTTGCATATATTTACCAAAATTTTCCACCTAACAGCCTAATTTTTCAGTTGTGTTTGTGAATGCGACTAGCTATTATCCCATATGTAATTTGATTATTTATTAGTTACCCCGATTTTGACAATTATATATATTGTCACCATAGTTTTTTTTTCATCCTACTTATAGATAGGAATGTGGGAGGAGCAAATCTACAAGACCTTATATTAGAGACAATGATATTGTACAAGGCATAAATTTTTAGCTGAGTTGCACGATGTGTCAATCATAATTTAGTTCAATATTTATACCAATGGAGTTGAACAAAAAAGTTTCAAAAAGTAATAACACTAAATTGTTATAACAATAAAATTTATTTAAAAAATCATTTTGCAAGGGAGATGTCACCAAATAATTGATGGAGACAGTCTTCTCTTCTTTTTTACCCTTCCTGTTAATGAAAGCTGATAATTATATATATGTGTCAATAAACCAACAAATACATTCTTTTACAATTTTGAGCACAATACGCCAGTTTTTGCGAGTTTAAATTTCATGCATCTATTTTGTGTGATATTTTTGTGGCATCTCTTTATCATAGATAAACATTGTTTATAAAATTAATCATCTTATTTAATACATATCCATTAATAATAAATGCTATAAAATCCACAAATAAAATAAGTACATTTGATCTCATTTTTTGCAATGACTTTATCAATATGCAATGACACTACAATAATAAAAACGAAATTGACGAGTAAAAGTTTCCAACAGAAAATGAAAGTAAAAAATTAAAAGTTAAAAAGGTTGCTTGTATCAGAAACTGTGGAGTATATAGCTTCTAATCTTAAACCATTTATAATTTATATCAGACAAAATCCAGGTCACGGAATGAGACGCTTCCATGCATGCATATGGGATCGGTCTCATGCATTCATATTATTAAAGTGTAATTATGTCCTCACGGCCTCAACCAACATAAATCCCGTTCCCATCTTATTAGTCGGTACCTTGGGTCGGCCGAACAGCACAAACATAAACAGAAAACAAAATTAACGAAAAATATGTTTTACATGATAAACAATTTGATCAAGGAACATTTCTAGGAAAAATCTACGCAGGGCGTTCCGTTTTTCAAAAAAAAATTTATCATTGCATCCTTTCCCCACGGACTGATGAAGGACTTTTCTAGAAAAAATTCAATGACTAGAATCTTACGGAAAATTCAACTTAATAGAAAATTCCGAAGACCAAATGCGAGAGTCTTCTTCAAGCGTAACAAATAAAGCTCACAATGAAAGCATCCCAATTTGTGGAAGGAGGGGGGGGGGGGGGGGTGTGTGTTTGACTAATGGATCTCCAATGCCTAAGGCTTACTAGTAAATGGTGGAGATGAGGTATTTAAGGGAGGTGGCCGGCCATGGAGTTAGGGTTTTTCTCTACACATGACGGGGTCCCATTGGCCAAAGTTGTGTCATTTATAGAATGGATGAGGAAAGAATTATCCTAAGATATTAATTAGGAGATAATATTGTGGGATTATCAAATAAGTGTTCTTGATTGATTGTGATGAAGATTCCTTGTTGTTTGAGTTAATCTTCATTTAGAAAGGTATTAAAGATAGAATTTGATGACTAATCCTACACTACTAAAATATTAGCTATAGGTGTCGGATGATGGTGGCGGTTTAATAAGCCATTATGTCGGATACGGATAAAAGATATCTAACACATCATTCAGTTAGTGTCAGATAACAATGAAATCATGTCGGTCATATCCAGCATAAATATCTGATGGATATTTAGTGTCGGATACAACCGCCATAAAATTATTATAACCGCCAGTATTTTTGAATTCTTTTTTTTAAATATTTTTAACAGATTTTGGCGGTTTTTAAGTTAATGGTGTCGGTTATAACCGACAAAAATTGACTATTTTATTATTTTAGTTCTTGGCGGTTATTATTTTAGTATTCTGGTGGTTATTATTTCCCTTTAAATTTTTTTTTTTAACTCATGGCCCTGTCGGATATAACCGACACCAATAGAGCAAATTTTTGGGCGAGAAATTTCCCGCAACTTTGATTCAAAAAAATTAATGGCACACAAAATCCGACAGAGGAAAATTTTGTGGCAGTTTTTTGTTAATTTTGTTGGTTATAACTGACACTAAACTGACAGAATCATAAAAGTTCTGTTGGAGATAAATTACTGGCGGTTTTAATGGACTTGCTGTCCGATATAACCGATAATATACTGACAGAAACATTAAAGACCTGGCGGTTTCTTGTTATAACCGACAACATTTATTACCCTAAGCTAAAATAATTCAACTTCCCATTTTTACTTCAATCGTTCGTCTTCTCCTTCCCATTTTCACTTCCAGCCGTTCTTCTTCTCCTTCCAATTTTTACTCCATCCTTTCTCAACCATTTTTACTTCCTTAGCCATTTTTACTCCTTCTTCCTTTCTCAGCCATTTCTATGGAGGAACAAAATGAAGGCCATGAATTACAGGAACAAACTGAAAAGGGTACGTTTTAAAGTAATTATATTGTGAGTTTTTTCTTTGTTGTTTTGAAATACATGACAAATGTTTGTTTTTAATTAATAAGGAGCAACTCAACGTAGAACTCGCGAAGCTGCTATTCCGAAGTGGAAAGAGAGACAACTTTATTCATTTGATTCAACAAGGAAATGAGTTAGTGCAAATGCTGCTGAATTTTCAAAATTAATAGCCTCTGAGGTTAAGGATCCAAGAAATCTTCCATTGAAGACGGATTGGCGCTTGATTCTGGAAAATGATAAGGAAGTTTTGTGGGAAAGAATTAAAGTATATATTTTCGTTTTTTACTTCAATATTTGAAGTTTATATTTCATATCTGTACTAACATGTATGTTTTTATGAATATAGGGGAATATTATTTTTCTTGATGAAGACTATGATAGAATGCCACTGATTCGTAACATAACTCTCCACGTTGCGGACCATTCATACAAGGAATACCAGAATGGTTTAAAAGCGGAGTATTATACCAAAAGACAAGAGCATGAGCGCTCAAAACCTCCCCCTGGTGTGGATGTTGGTCAAAGGACCGAGATGGTAACTTATTGGGATAATCCTAGACAAAGGTAAAAAATTAATGATTTCATATTTCATATTGAAAGATATTTGTCTTATAAGGTTTTTTTTTACTTTTCAAGAGGTGGTAGAGAAAAACAAATTTAATTGGGAGTTAAAAACTATGAACCATACAACTGGTTCAAAAACTTTTGCCCGGGTGCGCGAGGAATATGTATGTGTTGCTCATTTGTAATATATGTAGTGTTTTTCATTTTTTTTATTTTCAATCTAGTTAATATGTATTTGTTGTTCTCTTTTAACATATTTAAAGAAGAACAAGCATGGAAAGGATCCGGATCCCATCTCTTTTTTCGAGCTACCCATACCCGGAAAGATGACTCTTGGATTGATGAATCGTCACAACAAAGAGGGGTAAATGATTTTCCTTACGGATATGTCTGACTCTTGGATTAATGTCTACTTTATGTGTTATGGCGGATTTGGACAACATTATTGTAGGTTAATTTATATTTGAATGCATATTATGGTTGTTATGAGCTTTGTTTATTTTATTCACTCATTAAATAATTTTTATTTTATTTTTATTCATTCATTAAAAAAACAAACAGAAATATTTTTTTTTTTTTTAATATTAACATTTTTCTGTCGGTTGTGGACGAGTATTTATCATTTTTAGTCAAAATTTAGCATCTCAATTCATAAATATCAATTTTTATTAAAAATTTCAAATATAGCAAAAAGACCATGTAAGTAGACTCAAATGCCCTCACTATTGAAAACTAAATAAATGTAAACTAACAAGAGGATGGCCTTCTTTTCGATTTTATAGTTTGAGTGTCTGATAATATCTAGATTCTAACCTGAAAAAGTAGAATGAACGAAAAAAGATTGAGCAAAAACAACTGTCAAATTCATTTCTTACTTGATAAAGCCACAACATAGGTCATAATGATAATTTCATAGAACAAAATTTCTACATATTTTTGTGAACAATTAACTGGTATTTTAGTATTAGGGTTTTAATGGCAATGACGAAGAATGACGAAGTTTGATCTCACTGATTGTTTATTTTCTCCCAAGAAAATGAGCTTATAAATTCGATCTTAGCATGACGCATATACACTTTTTAATCGATTCCATAAAAAAGTAAATTCATATGAAAAATGATTTTTTCAATGCCACAGCTGACCATCTATTCACAGCTTGTTCTATATGCCTGCAACTGGTCCCCGACCTTTTCCATCCTCATTCCTCATTGAACAACCGTGCAAAAACTTTGAAAGGGTTTCGGGTTCTAAATGGTAATTAGAATTTATTTTAGAGGGCATATAAGTCTATTCAGTTGACTTTTCTGCTATAATTGAAATTTTTTATAAAAACTGACATTTATGAATTGGGTGGCCAAATTTTGGCTATAAACGATAAAAACCCGTTGTGGACGACAGAAAATAGTTGTTTATAAGAGATTTTATATTTTTTTTAAATGTTTCTGTCAGTTAGAATCAACAGGAACATGATGTCAATCCAACAGTATTTCTAATTTCCTGGCGGTTACGAACGACATTAATTGATAATATCTGACAGTAGTTAAGTATTTATTGTCGCATATATTCGACACAAGTTCTGTCGATTTTAGAGCCTTAACCGACATAAAATTTATTTCCTAATGCTGGCAATTCTGTCGCTTATTATATCCGCCACTGCATCCATTTTCTGTCAGATTTTGCTTAATATCCGACAGTAATATATGTTTCTTGTCGGTTATCATAGCGACACTAATAAATGGTTTCGTAGTAGTGCTATTGACACAACCCGACCCGAAAATGGGGCGTGCTGGCTGTCACATGAGAGTGACGTAACCATGTGCATAGTGCGGAAGCAAGATTAATCAGAAAGATACGAACAAACTAAAATCGTGCAACTAGCAACCCAACTCAAGATAGTGTGCTAGTGCGAGAATTAAGATGGTTTACACAACCAGAGCATAAATGGTCTACGTGCAGTTAAGCAGAAAGTACTAAATGGAGATAACACCCGAATGTGGTTCTACATAAGTGAGTTCTGTCAGAACGTCCGATGAGCTCCTCGTATGCCACCCACGAACACTACCTAATACCTGGAGGGGCGAAAAACAGAAAGCGTGAGTGGGCGAAAACAAATCTTTTCAAAACCTTTTCTTTTCTCAAAAGTTATAACCCCTCTCCGTAAAACCTGTATAATTTCCCAGAAATAAAGTATATACTCAAATATATAATTCTCGAAATCATGCTGGAAAATATGTATGTATGAATGTATGTATGCCATGCCAAAGTATCATAACTGAATGCCAAATCATAACTCTGTGAATGTGATTGAATTCCAGATAATCAACTCAGCCCTCGGCTGTATATAGCTCATAACAATCTCATCATATCATATAGCTCATAATTAACTCAATCATATCGTATATCTTGCACACAAATCAATACCACCTCTAGTGGTCTACACAACATCACTATATATAGAATAATATGCTCTAGTGCTACAATCACGTGAAGACTGTGTGAATGATTCGCGGGTCGCCTACAAATCGAACCCACCTATAGTGGTCTATTCGACAGGACTGTGCACCTAACTTGGATCCAAGGCGAGCATGCGGTGCGGGAGGTGAACATCACGTGAAAGACTATGCCCCTAACTCTGGGCGGGAGCACTAATATCAAGGTGCAGGTTTATGAGCTATAATCACATCACATCACATCATTCATTCTCATCATAACCAGTATATAAACTTACCTGCCACTTACATGTGCGTCCGTAGCACCATCATTATTATATGCAATCACTAATGCATAAATAAAATAAATAGATACTTTGCATGGCATTTCAAATCATATAATTCTTTAAATTCATTTTCTGGGAAAAGCAAGTATATAGGTATATACAGAAAACAAAAGCCCACTCACTGATAAGTAGACGGGTCGTAACCCTCGTGCCTAGCCTGGCTACGCGCGTCCTCCGGGTAGGTCTCGCCTATATGAGAAGTAACTGAAATAACGTCAATTAACGCACATAATCAAAACCTTACAAATAACTTCTCATACATTGCTCAATTTTGGTATTTGATATACCACTGGGATCAACACAACATCACGAACATCCCCATATTTTTAGAAAAATTTTCCGACCACCCATGTGCCGGCAAGGGCACGGCCCTACGTGCCCCCACGCGCGGCCACGTGACATGCACACTGACGGCGTCAGTTAATGCCATCAGGAATATTCCGTTAAAACCCAACGGAATCCGTCCAAACTAACTAACGGCGTCAGAATATTCCGTCGTCTCCTACCTCAAAACTTTGGCGACAGTCGCCGTTGCCGGAAAACTGGAAAAACTTTAAAACTCTATATCTCGGCCATTTTTGCACCATTTTTCACGATCTTTAAACCAAAATGAAGCTTAAAACATAAGGAAGAGAAATATACCACTTTGTAGTCCAAAACACGAAGGAATCTCGCCAGAGAACTTCCACAAAATCCGGCCAAACTTTTAATCCACGATCCCGACGTCCAAAACACTCCAACGATACACCTCGAGCTTCGTGACAACCTTCTAAAGCTCCCTGTGAGCTTGAAATCCCCTAAAAACCTCACAATAATCAGTGCATGAACAGTACCTCATTCGAGGTTAGGGTTTTCACGTGATTTCGAGGGTTACCTTACCTGAAAGTGGTACCAATGAGTTCGTATAGACGAGATGAACACAATGGAACCAAGCACGAGCTCGATCTATCAAGTTTCAAAGGGTTTTGAGTGATGTCCGTACGTAAAGGGAAGAGAGAGTGTGAGATTTTGAGAGATAGAGAGAGAGTACGGGAGAGAAGAGAGATAGTGTATGTGTTGGTTTGTGTGTGTGGTCTAAAAGCCACCAATCAAAGACCAAAACAAGTTTTGTTCTAATTGGGTCCAATTATTTAGGACTTGATATAATTGGCCCAATTTCTTAACCCGAAACACAAACACTCAATAGTGTATGTGTTGGTTTGTGTGTGTGGTCTAAAAGCCACCAATCAAAGACCAAAACAAGTTTTGTTCTAATTGGGTCCAATTATTTAGGACTTGATATAATTGGCCCAATTTCTTAACCCGAAACACAAACACTCACCCAACGCTCAAGGGCATTTTCATCATTTCACATTATCGAGAATAATTTTCTGGGACGGGTTGTCACAGCTGTCGTTGATGTCATGGGCATATGCTCGAGCCTTCAGGGATGTTAAACTTCGTGCGAAAATATTTGTGTGTCATGCCTATTTAATGAGGGTGATCTCATCTTCTTGAGAAAAAATCCATGTGTCGTCTTCTAAATTTTTTGAATTATTTTTTGCTCCACGTGAATCATGACCACACATTAGATTATCTCGTTAAAATTGCGATAAGTAATTTTCCTACATGCAATTATTAGGCTCATAGTAAAACTTTCAACACAATCAAACCAACTTTACATGTATCAACTGGTCGAAGACTAACTATTCACACATCTTCGTTATGTGACTGGTTTTGTGAGAAGAAAACCTCCTTTACAAGCAATTAATGTTCAAGTATAAAGAACCCTATTTGAGGTCTTTAAATCCAATATTCATTCCTTTTAAGAGTTCAATTCAATCCAACTTGCTTAGTTTACTTGGACTGAATTTTTAAACTAAAAGCTAATATGCATATGTTAAAACCAATGTAATTTAGATCTGCTCATATGTTCATTGGATTAAACTGCTCGATTGTTAGTCGTTACCACATAAATATTCACTACACTTTATTATACTGTGTGCACAAATACACAAGGCTAACCCCAAAAAAGGAACTAGATTCTCTTTCCTCCTCTTTTCATTCATTTTCATCTTATCCTTTCACATTCTCTTATTTTATTTTTCTCTTGTTATAAAAAATTAATATAAGTTGTTGACGTGACTTAACTGTAACTGTTCAATTAAGAAGAGAAGGAAGATGAGGGAAAAAAGAGAAAAGATAATCTTATTCTCCAAAGAAGACGTCAATTCTTGCCCAATTGGCTTTGACAGATTTATAATTAATAATGTCAAAGATCACAGTATCTTAGGCATTTTGTGTGGTGTCTCATTCTTTGCAATCCCGATGCTCCTAAAGTTGCATGATGTATTGATGTGACTCTCACTTTTAATAAAATGATTAATTATTTAAACTTGTGTTTGTTTTGCTGGAACCCATTCCTAAGCAGATTGAACCACAAATTAACCAAGGTTTAGCGAAAATACAACTTGATTAAATTATAGGGATTTTTAACTTTAATCTTTTAAGAAGATTGAAATTTAAAATAAATCTGATATTAGATTACATATTGATTATAATTCCT
Source organism: Heteromeles arbutifolia (assembly GCA_024362995.1). Classification (NCBI taxonomy): domain Eukaryota; kingdom Viridiplantae; phylum Streptophyta; class Magnoliopsida; order Rosales; family Rosaceae; genus Heteromeles; species Heteromeles arbutifolia. Next base: position 28,424,901 of record JANCRC010000014.1, read on the forward strand.
TAATGTGTCCTTAATTCAAAATAATTAATGTGTATTTTATTTAATATTTCCCATTAAAAATTTTAATTTATTAATATATAAATTTTAATTTATTTTTTGACCAAAAAAGAGTTTTTTAATTTATTAATTTTATTTAAAATCCTTCAAACTTGAAAGACTCAATTAATGTGACAGCCCGTCCCGAAATATTATTATCGATGGCGTGGAAGTTACTAAATTACCCTTGGACGTTGAGATATAATTGAATTATGTGGTGTGGTTTAAGTTTAAATTTATTTGGACAAATTCTAAATTTTTCCTAAGTTTTGGAACACTTAGGACTCAAAGTGTTTTCTTTGGTTTTGGTTAGTGACCCATGTGGACCACACATACACACACAAACTCTTCATCTCTTCCGTGCTTTCTTTCTCTCCTCCCTCTAGGATTTTTCAGAAAATCTGTACAAAACGTACGGACGAACCTCAAACCAACCCAAATCCAAACAGATCGAAACTTTGGAGGCCACATTCAAGTTCCTTGCGAGCCCAGGAACCCATTGATACCATTTTTAGAACTTGGAACCTTCATTTTCCCCGAGAACCCAAATTTTGTGCACTGTTCATGCACACGTAAATGTGAAGGTTTCAGAGCATTCTAAGCTTGTAGGAAGCTTTAGATCATCCCCACGAAGCTCGGAGAAGAAAAACCAAATGATTTGGACGTCGGGAAGGCGAGATCGAAAAGTTTGAAGTTTGGCCGGATTATCGAGGAATTTACCGGTGTGATTCCATGATTTTTGGAGCTTGAAATTGGTAAGGATGTGTTCTACTTGTCATAAGCTTTATTTTGGTTCAAATTTCATGAGATTTGGTTAAGAAAAGGCCAAGATATAAGGTTTTAAAGATTTTTCTAGTTTTCGGCGATCGCAGCGACGACGGCAACCGGCGAGGCTCGTCCGAGAAGGAGGAAGAATATTCTGTTAAAGTTGACGAAATATTCTTAACGGTGTCAGGTTAGTTTTAACGGAATCTGTTAGTTTTGACGGAATATTCCATAACGCCGTTAACTGTTACCGTCAGTGTGCCAGGCACGTGACCGCGCGTGGGGGCGCATAGGATGAGTAGGTCTCAGTGGTATATTTATATACCCAATTTGAGCAATATATGAGAAGTTATTAGATAGTGTTGCTTATGTGCGTTAATTAACGTTATTTCAGTTATTTCTCATATAGGCGAGGCATATCCGGAGGATGAGCGTAGCCAGGCTAGGCACGGGGGTTACGACCCATCTACATATCAGTGAGTGAGCTTTTGGTTTTCCGTATATACCTATATACTTGATGATTTTCCCAGAAATCCATGTTTTAAATGAAAATGCGTTCTAAATGCCATGCATATGAATTTATAATTATCGTATGAACTAGTATACATTGCATATATGTAAAGTGGTGCCGTGGACACTCAGGTAAGTATCAGGTAAGTATGATTGGTTGATGAGATGTATGATAGCGATATGATGTGTTGAGAGCTCATAAACCTATACATCGGTGTTAGTGCTCCCGCCTAGAGTTAGGGCACAGTCCTTCACGTGATGTTCACCTCCCGCACCGTATGCTCGTCTTGGATCCAAGTTAGGTGCACAGTCCTGTCATATAGACCACTATAAGTGGGTTTGACTCGTAGGTGACCCGCGATTATCTCGCACAGTCTTCACGTGATCGTAGCACTAAAGCATAATTATTATACACCTAGTGATGTTGTGTAGACCACGAGAGGTGGTGCTGATTATGTGCAGGTTATATATTTGATATGATTGAGTTGATTATGAGCTATAGATCTAGCCGATGGATGATTTGATATTGAGGGTTCATGCCTGTTCTTACTTATTCATGAATTTATACATATGCATTTGTTGAGATACGTTGGCATGGCATATAGTTGGCCATTTATTTGTTTATAGCTATCGCTGAGCATGATTTTGAGATATATATATATATATATATATATGCTATTTTTCTGGGAAAACTATACAGGTTTTACGCGCGAGGGGATACTTTTGAGAAATGAAATGGTTTTGAAAACTTTGTTTTTGCCCACTCACGCTTTGTTTTACGCCCTTCCAGGTTTTAGGTGAAGGTTTCTTTGGTGGCATACGAGGATTTCCCGGAGGTTCTGACAGACCATCATTCATGTATGATCACCCTTGGGTGTTGTATAATTAGTACTTGTCCAATCGGACTGTACTTAGACTGCTTATGCTCTGGTTGTGTAATTCACACTTATTCTCACCTTAGCGCGCTATCTTCATTAGGTTGCTAGCGGCTAGGTTTTTAATTTGTTCGTATTTTCCTTATTAATCTTGCTTCCACACTATGCACATGGTTACGTCACGCTTAGGTGATGGCCAACATGCTTCGATTTAGGTCGGGGTGTGTCAATTAATGTACCTAAATGTTAGTACCGAAATGTGTGTATTGAAATGTATTATATTGAACTAATGTATTTAGATTTTAGTACCGAAATGTATGTATCAAAATATATGCACCGAAATGTATTATATTAAATTAATGTACCTAAATGTGTGTACTGAAATGTATGCACCGAAATGTTAGTACCAAAATGTATTATACTGAATTAATATACCTAAATATTTGTATCGAAATGTATGTACCGAAATATGTGTACCTAAATGTATGCACCAAAATGTATTATAATGAATTTAATGTACCTAAATAAAGAAGACAAAGTACATCGAAATATATTGTATAACAAAAATTAATTTATCTAAATGTTTACAACAAAATATATTACGATAAATGAAATGAAAATGAAAATTATAATGAAATAAAATTAAAACATTAAAAATTAGGAAGAAAAAGAGAAATAATTAAAAAAATCAAAATATAATTAATAAATGAGGTTATTCATGTATCAAGGGACTAAAATTAGATTTTGATCTTACTCATAGTTTTAATCTAAAAATCATCTTTTGCCAAAGATTAAAATGAAGTTTTCCCGACAATTGCCAAAACATAAAACTGAAAATTACTTCATTGAGTACTTTTCAAAGTTTAGCATTGAGTTTTCACTTTCTGATTGTTCATTTTCATTTATTTTAGTATGAAAACTGAAAGTAGTTACCAAACAAGATATTTTTTTTTTAAAGTGAAAACTGAATACGAAATGAATGTCACACGCCTCCTAAGAAATGAGTTTTCACAATGTATATAAATTTATTAAATTATAGACTGAAACACATTGTTTGGTGAGCAAAATTTAGTGAATAAGTATGGCATGTAGTATTACTTGTGACTATAAAGATAAAAACTCTACTAGCTAGTAAAAGTAAAATCCCAAAACGAGAATATAAACAAGTAGAATTAAGCAGACTTGAACTTAATCAAGTTGACTAGAATAATATTTTTTAACACTCAAGTTCAAATTCCCTTCCCTATAACTCAATCGATGATGTTAGTGTAAAAGATCGCATGTAAAATAAACAAATATAATAACATTACAAATGACAAACTCCATACACAAAACAAATATAAAAAAAGAGAAGAAGAATTAACTGATAACATCTTAATTTGAATAGATGTTTACTACAAAACTACATGAATTACTTGAACTGAAATTGTGGGAGAACATCATAATTATGATTTGCGCACTTCTTCCAAGAAAGGCAAAAGGCATGAAATCTGCATATATACATATTACCGCATGAAGATATAGGAGCCGGATCCCCTCCGGATCATTTGGAACTAAGTCTACTTATCAAATAATCCGAGCCATTGAAATTTGATCTAATAGCTACAGTTATTATAACTTTTAGATGGGCCTTCTGTTTGTAATCGTTGGATCAAATTTTAATGGCACAGATCATTTAATAAGTAGGCTCAGTTCCAAATGATTCGGAAGGAATCCGGCCAAGCCATCATTTTGTTCACTGTTTTCCCGTTTCTTTGTTGCCTAAGCCAACCCGATTTATTTAATTAGAAGCTTTAACATTAATTTGCTTGGAAAAGATCACGGGATTTACGCGACATTAAGGCTAATCAAGTAGTCGAACGTGGCCACCATTGCTACATCCTCAGGAGGCAGGGAAGAGGCCGGCAGCCAAAAAAAAAAAATCTGAGGGACAAGTCGTGCCCAGCTGTATTTAGTGTTTCTTCTTCTCTGGTCAATACTATACTGATCTGATCAACAGTGATGTGCGTGCGTGGTACCTTTGCCACCGCCCACCGCAATCATCGTTAAATACGTGGCCACGTCCCTAACCCTAATTCCAGGATTATTGATTCTTCTGACTAATCTTCTTTTATTTGCTTTTGACTTGCTCGGCTTTGTTTTTCACAACAATAGAGTAATATACTCTAAAATTTATTTAAGTTATAGGAAAAGAAATTGAATATGGGATTTTGAGTGTAAGGAGTAATGCTCTTAATCAATTGAGTTGCAAATTATTTGCAATTTGCTTGAATCTTGAAAACAAGTGATATTTCTCCTTCAAATGGGTAATGCTAGGAAAATTAAATTTGTAGACAAAATTTACAAACTAAATGATGTGTCACCAATAGAAAATGAGCACTTTTATCAACGCTCATGTAATAATCTAATCATCAACTTTCATATCATTTAATTTACAAAAATCTATCTATAAAATTAATCTCTCTAGCATTACTCCTGTCAAATCATTTTGAAAAAGAGAAATTTGAACGCAGGACGCAGAAAGTTAAAGATATCAGCTTTAATTCATTCTTTCGGTTTTTACTTTTGTTATTCACATATGTATGAAATAATAATTAATTTCCTAAGAAAATTAACAGAATTAATTTGGTGGTTTACACACTATTTTAAACTTTATTTGGTCAATGATTTTACAGTTCATCTCAGACTTCAGATTTTTAATGTAAGTATTCTATAATTTCGTGATTTTTTTTTTTGTTATTGTGATTTCAAGTGAAAGTCTTCAAACTTATGTACACGTGATGTTCTTGGATTTTTTTCGTTAGTCATGTATTGATTCATTCATCTATGGACTATGACTTGGCAGTTGAATAGAGATTGAGCACTCAACTTTGTCTAGACAAATCTAGCTTATTAGCAGACTGATGAGTGAATAATTTTATACAAAGCTTGGACAATCTAGCTAGTTTTCAATATATATAGGGGGGGGAAACGGAATAATTTTATACAAAGCTTGGACAATCTAGTTTTCTATAAATATTTGACTGGAAAATTGGAAAATTAAGACGGAAATCGATTAAGTGGCCTGGATGAACAGGTGTTTCTAAATAAAAAACCAAATACTTTAGTTTATGTTTCTAAATAAAAAACCAAATACTTTAGTTTATTAGCAGACTGATGAGTGAATGTTTTTTCATATATATTTTAGAAGAATATTAACCAATAACAATACATAATCTTGCCGTTAATACTTATATTGTAGTTATATAATTTGTTGTAATGTAATTTAATTATGTATTTGTGGTTAAATTTACTATTTAATAGGACAAAAGTATATATAAAAAAAAAGGCTTAATTGGATTAATAGTTCTATGATGATAGAATAGTTGGAAAATAGTCCATGTGGTAAAAAACCTAGGATTTAAGCCCATGATAATAATTAACAGAAACTTGACGAAATTTTCAATTTTGGGCATAAATCCTAACAGACTTTAGGGCTTCAATCCTAGTTTTTTCACCACAAGGACTATATTCTAACTACCATATCACTACGAGACTATTAACCCAATTAGGCCCAAAAAAAAAAAAAAATCAACACCTATATCTGTCGCTCTCACACACACACACACAAACATAAAAGAACTTATAAATCCCGATCATCTGAAAGTTGAATCACTACCCACATGCATTCAAAAGAGTCACTCATTGAACACTACTAATAATCCCACATGGCTAGAAGTGCCAAATAATATAGTTGCATATCTTTATCAAGTTTTTCCACCTAATAGCTAAATTTTTAGTTTTGTTAGAGCCAATAATATTTGTGAGGCAAAGATTTAAGTTGATCTGATAGGCCAGTATCAATTTGATATCAAATTCACTATTTAAATTAATGGAGTTAAACAAAAACTTCTCAAACAGTAACAATAATACTAAACAGTAATTCTAGCCACAATAAAAATGATTTACAATATGAGATTTGCAAGGATGATGTTGTAAGCTAACTAAGGATCGAAATAATAAAACCCTAGAAGACAGTTTTATAATGTCTGTTGCATGGTACTGCATTAAGTGCAGTATCAACATAATTGGGGTTACAGTTTTGTAGTTAAGGCTTCTTACTTGTAGTCGAAGATATTGAAGCCATGATCGAACTTGTCTTCTCTTCTCTTGGACACAAATTAGATCCCAGAACACACGATGGGGGTTGGTTCTTTACCGAAAAGGAGATCTCAGCAACCACCCGAGAAGAGAGACCAATAAGTTCTTATTATATCAGTTGCTACTCGTCCACTCATTAAGGATGCAGTTGCAGTCAGTTTTAAGTGGCTTTAACTGCCACTTAATTCAAACAATTAAATTCATTTGTTTTCCCACTAATATGACTTTGATCCGGTGCATACCATTCTTGCATGCTCCTGCCTTTTTTTCTTTTTACTACTATAACAGATGTTGTTCCATATCAGTTTAAATCCTTGAAATTCAAGTATATTCTCAATTCAAATTTTTTTCCGTTCCAGGCTAGACTTAATTTTCTCTGCATTCCTCTTATTGCGATCTTCACTTCCCCTCCTTATTCTATCAACTTTTCTTTGGCTTTAATTTATATTTTTAAAAACTCTTAGTCTTTACCCCATGTTTGGGTTTCTGTATGTGTGCAATGTGTTTAGTTCTCTATTAAATTTAGGGTTTTTGAATTTTTATGCAATTACTCCAATATCTCATGTAGAGTTCAAATTACCTATATGTAAATTAGAGCCCCTCATACACAAAATCTTGACTCCACTACTGCTTAGAATTCTGCATTAAATACAACCATTTTGTTCGAAACTACTGCACCAAATGTGGAGAGATTTTTTTATATGACCGGAATACAAAGTGGTACATCACGTGTCATTATATAAATGGTGGGATATATGTGTTAAAAAGTTAATAACTTAAATATTAAAATTTCTCATCACTTATATAAAAACACATGATGTACCACTTGTATTTCCGTTACAATGAAAAATTTGTTCCATATGTGACCTGATTAAACACAATACCGTTAGGGTTTCTTACAGATGTTACCAAATAAATCCATGATATAGACAAGAGGTCACTAAATAATTGATGGATAGATAGTCTTCTCTTCTTTGTTACCCTTCCTGTTATTGAAAGCTCATAGCTATACGTGTCAATAAACCAACAGATACCTTCTCTTACAACTTTGAGCACAATACGCAAGTTTTGCAACGACTTTATCTTTATCCATTTGAAATGACTATACAAAATAAAACAATTTGCCATGACAGTATAAAGATAAAATAAAATTGACCACTCAAAATTTCCTACAAAAAATGAAATTAAAAGTTGCAAGTGAATTTTTATCACAGTGGTAAAAATATGGTCTGCTCTGCGGGTTCGAATCGTTAATTTTTTTAATCTAATATTTAACTACTAATGCAATATCGTCTATTCAAAAAAAAAAAAAAAAAAGTTAAAAAGGTTGCTTGTATGAGACAGAACCTGTGGATTAGCTTCTAATCTATAACAAAAAAACAAACCATTTTCTAGTTTATATCAGACAAAATCCAGGTCACGGAATGAGAAGCAGCCATGTATGCATATCAGCATATGGGATCGGGTTCACGTCCAAAGTCACGAGAAATTTTTCAACGTGACCGTCACACGAGATGGTAAATCACGTGTTCTTATATAAATGGTGAATTATGTGTGTTAAAATGTTAAAAATTTAAAAATTAAAATTTTTCACTACTTGCATAAAAACACGTGATGTACCATCCGTGTTCTCGTCACAACTAAAAATTTCTCCAAAGCCACCACAAAATACCAGACAAAATAATTAAGCATAAATTAAACTATTTATTATAATATTTTGTTTGATAGGTTAATCAGTTATTAATTCATATATAAGTGTAATTATGCCCTCACGGCCTCAACCAACCATAAGTTCCGTTCCCATCTTATTAGTAATTACCTTGGGTCGGCTCAACAGCACAAACATAAACAGAAAACAAGATTAAAGAAAAATGTTTTACATGATAAACAATCTGATATTTATTTTTAGTCCAACATAGCATGCTATAGAATTACAATTTATAATTAACTAGTCAAAGTTCCACCTACTAATATTTGGTCGAATATTAGTTTGTTTATACTATATGTTGGAGTAGATTCAAGTTCGATCTTATGACATGAATGTGAATTTAGGGTTTTATTTGCAGCGAGTTCAATATTTTGTTGTGGCAAATGTGATTCTTAAGTTATTTTTGGTCTAAATATAAGTTTTTGGTATCGAACTTGAGACCATAAGCTAGTCGTATGTAATTAGGTAGTGAACTTGCCATCAATAAAAACTGAAACTAAAATCTCAAGTTTACGATTGAAAAAGAACATGAAACCATAGTGCAAGTGGTAAATGCAGACTTATATACTAAATGACATCAATCATCAATCAGGAAAATAAAAACTTTCACACATTATTTTTCTCTTTTCACACGACTCTTATTTATTTCAGCATCTTAAATTTCTTTAATTTATTTGCCTTAAACGTAAAAATAAACGTAAACGTGTATGAAGAGAAAAGTAATGTGCGATCACCGCTTATTTATAATAAGCATCGAGCATATGTTTGAAGGACAATAGCGCTCTTTGGTTGTTGGAAAAAGGAAGGTGCGGTATGCGTCAAACGTCCAGTATGGATGAGACATGCACAAACACAATAAGGAAACATTAATTAATCCTAATTAAGACATGCAACCAACATTTCCAATCCTTCATATTTGATTCTGTGGGAGTTGAATATTTCTCATAAAGATCCGCCTTTGGTGGTTGCAACTTGCTCTGAAAGCTTGTCTTGTTTTCGTTCCAAAAAGCAAAAAAAGTAAAATTAAAGCTTGAACCTTTATGGTTTTTAATTCCATTTTTAATCAATATTTCCCAATAACTACTCGGAGTCTGTGAGTGAACAAATCTTTTGTTGGTCGTGGTCTTCAAGTTAAATCCGAATTCCTTCGCTTTTTTTGTCAATTGGGTTCCAAGATTTCACAAGGGCAGTCCACCAAAACCGCCATTGATGCTTGCATAAAGCTTCTTCTCCACAGCTTTCTGGGTTTTATTCAATGCTTCTTCTGAAGCTGCAGATCTGCCATGGAAGAACACCATAGTGCTGCAGCAAAGCTTGCTCTCTCACTCCTCCTCCTCCTTCTCTCACTTGCTTCATTCGCTCTGAGCGCCACAGACCCGAACGACCTAGCAATCCTCAACCAGCTTAGAAAAAACCTACAAAACCCAGAGCTCCTGGAGTGGCCGGAAAATGGCGACGACCCATGTGGGGCCAGTTGGCCCCACGTCTTCTGCGCCGGTTCGAGAGTGTCCCAGATTCAAGTCCAGAACCTTGGCCTGAAGGGTCCTCTGCCCCAGAACTTGAACCAGCTCACTGAGCTCTCAAACATTGGCCTCCAGAGGAACCAGTTCAGTGGGCCCATCCCTTCCCTCAAAGGGCTGTCGAAGCTCCGGTTTGCTTACTTGGATTTCAACGACTTCACTTCGATTCCCGTCGACTTCTTCGAAGGCCTCGATTCTCTTGAGGTTATGGCGTTGGACGGCAACACTTTGAATGCCACGACAGGCTGGAATTTCCCTCCTCAGCTGGGGAACTCGGCGCAGTTGCAGAATCTTAGTTGCATGAGTTGTAATTTGGCCGGTCCGTTGCCAGATTTTCTCGGGAACATGTCGTCCTTAACGGTTTTGCAACTGTCGGGCAACGGACTGTCCGGCGGCATCCCGCCGAGCTATAAGGGCCTTAATTTGCAGATTCTTTGGCTGAACAACCCGATCGGCGGCGCATTGAGTGGTCCGATTGATGTTCTGACCACGATGGTGCAGCTCAACAGCGTGTGGCTCCACGGGAATCAGTTTTCCGGCGTGATTCCGGACAGCATTGGTAATTTAACTTCTTTGAAAGATCTCAATCTTAATCAAAACCAATTTGTTGGTTTAGTTCCTGATGCTTTGGCTAATTTGGCACTTGATAGTTTGATCTTGAACAATAATCATTTGATGGGTCCAATCCCGAAATTCAAAGCTCGCAATGCGAGTTTTGAGACGAATGCGTTTTGTCAATCCACTCCCGGGGTTCCTTGCGCCGCGGAGGTTATGGCGCTCATCGAGTTCCTTGACGGGTTGAATTACCCTTCAACGCTTGTTTCTAAGTGGTCTGGTAATGATCCGTGCGGGTCGTGGTTGGGAGTGAGTTGTGGGAACAATGGGAAGGTGTCTGTTATAAATCTGCCCAAGTATAATCTGAATGGTACCTTGAGTCCTTCGGTTGCGAACTTAGAATCTCTTGTTCAAATTAGGCTTCAGAATAACAACTTGCAAGGTTTTGTTCCTGACAGTTGGACTAGCTTGAAATCCTTGACTGAGTTGGATCTTAGTGGGAACAATATTTCCCCTCCATTGCCGAAATTCAATAGCACTGTCAAAGTTTCCGTTGATGGGAATCGTTTGTTTAATGGCAATCCATCTGCGGCGGGTGCTGCACCAAAGGGTAGCCCTTCCTCGTCGACAGGCTCAGGTTCTCGTGTCAATGGTACTTCTGAACCAAACCAACAACCAAACCAACAAAAAGGATCGAAAAGGTCTAGCATTGTTTTTATTGTAGCTCCGATTGCAAGTGTTGCTGCTATTGCTGTTTTGCTTGTACTTCCTTTATCTATGTACTGCTGTAAGAAGAGAAGAGATGCAACCCAGAATTCAAGTTCACTTGTAATTCACCCGAGAGATCCATCTGATCCGGATAATATGGTTAAGGTTGTTGTTGCCGATAATACCCATGGAAGCACTTCTACAGTTACAGGGAGCTCTGCAAGCAGAAACAGTAGTGGTAGAGCTGAGTCTCATGTCATTGAAGCTGGGAATCTCATCATATCAGTTCAAGTTCTTCGAAATGTGACAAAGAATTTCGCCCCAGAAAATGAGTTAGGCCGTGGTGGCTTTGGGGTGGTTTATAAGGGAGAATTGGATGACGGGACAAAAATAGCAGTGAAAAGAATGGAGGCTGGTGTGATTAGCAACAAAGCGTTGGATGAATTCCAGTCCGAAATTGCAGTTCTGTCAAAGGTCAGACACCGTCATTTGGTATCACTTTTGGGTTATTCCGTTGAAGGAAATGAGAGAATGCTCATCTACGAATATATGCCTCAAGGGGCTCTGAGCAGGCATCTTTTCCATTGGAAGACCTTCGAATTAGAGCCGCTGTCTTGGAAGAGGAGGCTAAACATTGCCTTGGATGTTGCTAGGGGGATGGATTATCTTCACAATCTAGCTCACAAAAGCTTCATACACAGAGATCTTAAATCATCAAATATCTTACTTGGTGATGATTTTAAAGCAAAAGTTTCGGATTTTGGATTGGTGAAACTGGCTCCTGATGGTGAAAAATCCGTTGTGACCAGGCTTGCCGGAACTTTTGGTTACTTAGCACCAGAGTATGCTGGTAAGCTTTGTGAGACGTTTCCAACTTATATTACTGATGATTGATATTTCATGTACATATGATTTGTATATTTCTTCACATTCAAATAGTATAGCTGACACAACATGAGTTTAGCAGCATTACCCGCCGCACAAATATGCTATCCCGAACATATATGAAATGAATTTAATGTATCTTCCGAAATATATGTTTCTTGGGAACGAATATTAGAGTTTGTGAATTATTATCAAACTATGACACCATTTGCTAGGATTTAAAGGTTTAACTTCTTTATTCTGCAGTATATACTTCTTTAATTTCTGTTGTCTTCCTTTGATGCTTGTGATCAATCCTGCTAACTCCACCTCACTTGCCGTTTGATTCAGTGACGGGAAAAATCACAACGAAAGTAGATGTCTTCAGTTTCGGGGTTGTGTTAATGGAGCTATTAACCGGAATGATGGCACTAGATGAGGATAGACCTGAAGAAAGCCAATACTTGGCTGCATGGTTCTGGCACATAAAATCGAATAAGGAGAAACTCATGGCTGCTATTGACCCAACTCTTGATAGAAAAGAAGAAACATTTGAGACCATCGCTATAATTGCAGAACTCGCTGGGCACTGCACTGCAAGGGAACCCAGCCAAAGACCGGATATGGGCCATGCCGTGAATGTATTGTCCCCGCTTGTTGAAAAATGGAAACCTGTCGACGATGAGAATGAGGAGTATTCTGGGATTGATTATAGCCAGCCGCTTAACCAGATGGTGAAGGGTTGGCAGGACGCAGAAGGAAAGGACTCCAGTTATCTGGACCTGGAAGACAGCAAGGGGAGTATACCAGCAAGGCCAACTGGCTTTGCAGAGTCTTTTACTTCCGCTGATGGTCGGTAAAGGAGGTACTTTGTCACTTTCATGTTTCGCTTCATTTTCCTTTCTAGAGGTTGTTTTTCCATCCTCTGTTAGGTGTAGATAGTATGTTGTGTTATATCTGCTTGGGGATTAAATGTCAATATATATTTTGTGATGTTGGTTTTGAGTTGGAGATTTCGGTAGAGATCTCCCGTGTAAGCTATGATATATTCCGCTTTTAAGATTTTACGCGCTAATGCTGTAGATAGGGCGCAATTATGAACGAGAACTGGTTCCTTTTGCTCTTAATCTTTTACTTTAAATTCCACGTCTGAGTTTCATGAAAATGTTTGCATTGTTCCGAGTCTTGTGAAGACTTTTATGTCCAGAACTAGAACATACCCAAGTTGCAGATTGAAAGTAACGACATTTTTGTAACCGGAAATCTGAATGTTCCGGCGTTTTATTTGGTTGTAAAGGCTGAAGTACCAATAGGGTTTAGGGTTTGGTACTAGGGAGACCCCAAGCCAATGAGGTTCCCGCTTTGCGTGGGTCGGGGGTAACGTCTATAGTACACAGCCTTATCCTTGCTTTGCAAAGAGGTTGTTTTCACAACTTGAATCCGTGACCTTTCGGTCACAAGGGAGCAACCCTTCCATTGCGCCAAGGCTCGCAATTGCTATCTTGTGTAGGTTGGAGACTAAAATTATATATGATTTGTGCCAGCTTAAAATTGATGAGAAGGGAGCTTCTTGGAAACCAATTTTAAATCTAGTTGATTCAGGATGGTAATCTCACCGAACAATTTAGTGTTGACTTAGGAATAATTAGAAATCCAGGAAGAAATAAAATATATTCACGCAACGTCACATTGCTTCACTTTAGGATAATATATGATTTGATCAGATCAAAGGGAAGTGATTACCGAACGTCCTGTTTCTTCTCCCTTACACGCATGTTTATTTCAGGTCTTTAGACTGAAAATGTTAAAAGAAAACTGAGGGGGAAGAGTAACCGGAGCAGGCGAAAGAAAAAAAGAAATCATTTTTGTTTGATCAAACTTCCTTCAACGCTAGTTGGCTACATTGAGTTTAAATTCAGAAGCTGAGATGGGGTTGAAGATCTAATTCAATTGAGGGTGACATATAACCATTGAACCAAGATTAGTTTATTGAATTTGGTTCAATTAGGCCACTAAAAAATTAATGTTTAAACAGCCTCGTTACTGCAGTGATGAATTGTTCTAGTAGATATGATATTTTCCCTTCAACCCACTGTGTTTTTTTGTTCCAACTCTCCTTTTTACCTTAACGAAGCATAAAGTAATTCTATCGCTTGTAAGAATATAATAACATCAAATGAAAAAAAAAAAGAACAAAACCTCATCAGTCATAAAATTAACTGCTTGGAATCAATGAAAGAAAGAACACGTAGAGCCCACCACGCTGTTCATGTTTGTGGGCCCTAACTGGAAATTATATATTTGGTCATGGGGCTGTCAAGTGGAAACTTTTAGGGGGTTCAATTCAATGAGTCTTTAAGATTGAGGAAGATGACAATGTCTCGTGGGCCCCACTCTAAAACGCGGAAACCAAGACCAATCGAAAGAGCCGAAGACGGGGGCGGTGGCGGTGGTCAGCATTATTAGTGCTAATAAGGTTTAAAATATCGATGATATCGGAAATATCGGTAGTTCAAAAACACGGAAATTTCGATGGAAATATCTGGATATTATCGATATCGATAAAAATTGAATAAAAACCACGAAAATTGTAAGAAAAATTTGGAATTTTTTATTGAAACTTTGCTAGATGTTTATTAGTCAATTATCTATTAGTTTAACTGATTTAAGTTGATTATATAACGAGCTGACAAACATTGTGAGTGTAGAAAATATATAAATATTTTAGCACATTTTCACAAAAACGATTGAAAGTGCTTTTGGTGAGTATTTGGGGTTCTAAAAGCACTTGAAGCGCTTTTCCCAACTTCACTTGCATTTTTACTAAGAATTAGTTCCGAAAGAACTTTCATCAAAAGTGTTTTCTGTCATTTTAAAAGCACTTTCAAACAAGCCCAAAAACAATACTTCCTAAGCCCTAAGAAGGTGTACCAAACACGGCCACAAGTTCTGAACTTGTAACACCATAATATTTTGTAGTCGAATTAGCAAACTCTGAAAAAGCTTGTGAGATTCAGAGGAACAACACTTGTAAGTTGTAACTTCGTACATGTCAAAGAGAAAGCTGATTGGCAAGGCAATTGAGGATACACATTTGCCCAATCCCCTTGTCCCCGTTACCCATTTTCGGACGTGACCTGCTTAACAACGTAAATATTTCAATCTGATCTCAATGTCCAACTACAATCACATTACACCCGAGCGCGCTTCATGCAAGTATGCAACTATTGCACTCAAAATGATGATAGAACAGCATGTAGGTGACATCTACTCTTGCGAGTAAAAGGTATACATCCTACAAGAATATCACGAATTCTGTCTAGGCACTGCTTGCATCTTTTTCTACAAATAAAATCTATTGGGCTACATCAGAAGGGCAATTTCCCATAGAACAACTGAGACTTATGCCAATTAAAGATAATAGCACCTGAATCGGAGGAACACACATGCTAGTAAACTTTAACAGAAACACAATATTCGGAAAAAATAAGACAACCTGTCATTTACTACAGATACAAAACAATCAAACCAAAACAAGGAAAAGGAAGAAAGGCAGCATTGGCAATTTAGTTAGAAAGAAAAGTGGGAACGACTTCTAACTAGTGATCAACATGTTTCTTATGATAATTTTCTTGTTTAAATAAACCGACGACCAAGATAACGGTTGTTTCAACAGTATGAACCAAAAAAGAGAATAAGGCAGCCTTATAGTAAATTACATGATACGCAATCATATCATTAGTATTCAACAGAACACAAAACTGTCAGACTAGTCCACAGGTGCCAATACAGCTAACACATACAATTGATAAGACCATCATGAAGTATTAAATGGCTGTAGAATTTGCTAAGACCAATTGATGATGGAGCCAACAAGAAAACTTTTGTTCATTTTATGCATTGTCACAAGACTCGAAATTAGATTATAGTGCAGATATATTGATTATAACCATCTCCCTGAAATACTGAAAAAACATCATAAATGAAAAGTTCACCACCCAGTTTCAACACAGCTATCAAACAAATTAAGAGAAGACGTAAAATTCAACATTTGAGTGGGAGTTCTATGAATGATGTGTTATAATTTCTTTATCTTGCCAATTCCATATCTGAGACAACAGACAGTTTTTACCTGTCAACAGTGGAGATCACAATTCCTCTGAGAAACAACCTACGTGGTAAGCCCCGGAAACATTCAAACTTGATGACACATTCAATGTGGTGAACTGCCGATAAGGACGATAAACTGGCGGTAACAGTTGAGCTGATTTCCGGTCCATTGCTAGCAGCCGTCCACACTTGCTGCATCAAAAATGTAACGTCAATAACTTCAAAGCCAGTAAAAGATTTCAGACATATAAAGTGAGAAGGTTGTACCTGCAAACTTTTGTAAAGAGAGATT
This sequence comes from Heteromeles arbutifolia, assembly GCA_024362995.1. Lineage (NCBI taxonomy): Eukaryota > Viridiplantae > Streptophyta > Magnoliopsida > Rosales > Rosaceae > Heteromeles > Heteromeles arbutifolia. The sequence goes on from JANCRC010000014.1 coordinate 28,440,984, forward strand.
GATAGCTGCAGATCCAATGCTATAGAATGAATACAGAAAGTTAGAATTTAATGTGTATAAGCTGGTGCACGCATATAATTTAATAAACAGTTGGTTCACAGGGACACGTTAAAGATGGTACCAAAAGACAATGTAGAGCTGTTTCAGCTCGAACTCCAATGAAATACTGCAAAGCAGTAGCAGCATGTTCCTGAAAGAAGAAATGATACGCAATTTAATAGAAAGACCATTACTTGACCAAAATAAACTTGAATATACGATTAAAGCTTTTACCGTGATATGCTTATAGACATGATAAATTGAAACACCTCTTGCATGTATGTAGCTGCCTCCCTGTTATAGAATGAAAATACAATCATGCTCCGTTGTGATTGGCGGAAAAAATAAGAGAAACACATTCTTATATGATCCGAAAACCAGTGAAAATCTAAAGGCTTTGTAACAGAACACAGGCTACATGACACCTCAACAAAGCATGAATCTGGAAAATGTGTTTTTAGGTTGAACAAGCAACAAATGATTTAAGTTCATCAAAACGAGTTTATGATATACCGTCTTCTTTTGAACACGAATGCAAGTATCAGTTCTACTAAAGCATGTCATAAAGTTCAATTGTTCGGTATGGATCAGTTTCGAATACAGGAAAAGTACAAAAATGCTCAGCGCGATTTTTTTTTTTTTTTTTTGTGTGGCGGGGGAGGGGGGGTGGGGGGATTGAAAATGTAAAAGCTTTGGATAGTACAGCCTGACAGATCCACTGTACAATTGGATAGTACTACAAACTCTAATATCATACAACCTAAGTAGCATCTGGAACTAGTTTGTCATGGGATGACTATGTAATTTGATCAACTGAAATATCCATGGTGGTAACCAAAATCACCTCATCTGGAGAAAAAAATGCCACTGCATCTGGGTCAATAGAACCAGCAGGATGCAATGAAACTACAGCTCTGAAGGTAGAAGGAAACAGCAACTCAATGACAGCAACCTTATCTGGTGCAACATCAGGCGGACCTGATCGTAACTTACTTGAACTATGATAACTATGATCCTTGAATGTTTCACTGGAACTCTCATTTTCTAGCAGTGAAGATGCTCGTTTCAACCAATCCAATCGTTCATATATGGAAACTTTCAAATTAGGAACCTTTTCCACATGCACTAAAACCTCTGATAGCGTTTTGCAATCTAAACCATCTTCTTGATTATGTGCTGCGGGTGCTTGGGAAATGTGTTGCTTCTTCGAAGCTGATTCATTACTCTGATCATTTGATGCATCATCAAGGTGAGGAAAAAATCGCCTTTTCTGATCAGTGAATGCCTTGAGAGCTAGCCTAAAACATTGAATAACAGAATTCAAGAAATGGCTTCAAAGGTCAACACAAAAAAATACACAACCACTAAATATAATCCTCAATAAACCAGATTCGAAACCTGCTATGAAATTACGAAACTTGTATTGGTTCCATATTTTTTACAGTGAAAATTATTCAAAATCTATACTTTTTGGGAACAGAAGCTTCCACATGCTTTTGAATTTCAAAAAAATTTCGTTTAATCATCAATTTTCGAGTAAAGGAAATAGAGAGGCAATGCTAACAAGCAGGAAGACCAATTCTATGAAACTCCAAACCAACCTGGTCCTGTCAACTGCAGAAGCACCAGCTTGGCCCGCGAGCTGCCGCTTCCAAGCATACGCAACCACGGCGCCATCCGGACAAACCAACGGCATGTGTAATCCCCAAGAATTGCTCCGCGATCGCAGAGACTCGTTCAAAACTCCAGATTCTTCCAGCTGTCTTCCTAACAAAAATTAGCACCAAATCCCTAAAAATTCGAGGATTTTTCAATGCGAGATAGCATATTGTGAATTAAACCCTAGAGAGAGGGAAGAGGAGGTACCGACGGAGCGGAGGTCGAGGAGGTGTTGGCGCATGGAGGCGTCCTCGTTGAGGAACAACTGGAGAGGCTTGGAGCTCTGGTGCGGCTGAGCGGCCACGAACAGGGCTTCGAGGAGGCGGTCGGCGCCAATCCTAATGTCCGCGATGAGGCGGCTGGCTTGAGAAAGCCGCTCCATCGCCTGCGCCACCTGTTTTGGCGGCGCCTCCGCCGTGGTGGACCCCGCAAAGGATGGCTGCGGCGGCGTGGAGTTCTGCGTCGTCGCTTGCGGTTGTTGTTGCTGCTGCTGCATCGTCGTCTCTGGTACTAGAAGACTAGAAGGTTAAAAATGAAATCGGATGAGTTCGCTTGCGATAAAAACCGAAACGGGATCCTTCTTGGTAAAGCAGAAGCCGAACCGGTTCTTTAACTAAAAACCGAAGTTACACTGGTTTTCATATGGTAAAACCGAATTTGGACCGGTTGTTTTAAAAGCTTGGAACTGAAACCTAACCTGTTGTTTAAGCTCAAGATCAATGCTAACGCCCTTCTTTCAAAAGTCGGACTCCCGTAAACTCTCATTCATCTTATTGTTTAACTCAAATTTTGTACTAACATTATGTTAAAAGGATGAGATAGAGTCCATAAAAATCTAATTTTAAAAGAGTCCACAAAAACCGGTTTGTTTTATGCTTAACACCGAAATTGAACCTGTTGTTTAAGCTGAAGAATGCTAATGATCTTCCTCAAAAGTCGAACTCTCTATCAACTTTCTATCATCTTATTGTTTAACATCAAATCCCGTATCAATATTATAAAATATTATGTTAAAATGATGAGGAAGAGTCCATAAAACGTCTAATTTTCAGAGAGTTCACAAAATGTTTCTTTTTTGGGAAAATTAGAATCTACAGTTTTTCTATATCATCTTTTTAAAAATTTGATTAAAGTGCTTTGACCAATAGTCACCTCTATTTTTTAAAATTAAAATAATTTTTGAATTTATCCTTTTATCTGCAGGATGCACTTTTCCTTATTTAATGGAGATATTAGTAATTAAATTATATTTTCTCTTCTTCCAAATATGTTTTTTCGATCACAGTTTTTTTTTTGTTATGCAAACATTTAATATTATTTCTTTTTCCAAATGATTTTTTCTTTTTCAAGTACTTGGTGATCAACATAAAAGTTCCGTGTAATTTTTTCAATTTTTTTTGTGAAATTATATATATATATATATATTTTTTGCTATTTTTTAAGTATAGTTGTTGACGAATTATTATTAGGTACAATATATTACGTATATATTATCTGCGGGTACATTTGAATTTACAAAAATCATTAATTGGTACGTTTATTTGATACATATTGTTAATATTGGTACATTATTTTTATTTTGGTACGTTTTATTATGTACACATTGTGTATTGGTACGTTTATATTATTCTCAATCCTATTTTCTCTTAACGTACTAAAAGAAAAACTTATTTCGGTACATTTGAGTTTGGGGGATTTAAAAATATTTTAAACTATTTTGGAAAGACAATCTTAAATCGTAGATAATTATTGATAAATTGTAGCATTATTGTGAAAATAAATTGAATCTAACCTTTTTTTTTTTTTACAATTATCTCTAACCGAGGATAGTGTAATCAAAATGCTTGATTATAGGAAATTTGTTACAGTATAATGTGCATATAGCACCAAAATTATGACAAAAAAAAGTTTAATCAAATCACTAAAATGCATGGATGTTTAATCTAGAAAATTCAAAACTGAAGCGCACCGAAACCGAACCGGTTGTTTAAAGCTTAAAACTGAAACCAAACCGGTCTTAAGCTTAAAGCCGAAATCAACCTGTACTTGAACAACAAAACCGATCGCAGGTAAACCGAAAACCGAAAGCATTTTGGGGAGGGACCGAAACCGAACATTTTGAGGGGAAAAACCAAAACTGAAAATGTTCAAACCGGAGCATTAAGAAGAGCTAGCCTCATCACTGTTATCCATGCGCAGAATCTGCAGCAGTAAAACAAGTGATCTCCTTTTGCAGAATGTAAAATTCAAATCTGTTGCTAGGTCTACGGTAATTGGTAATCAAATCTGTTGCTAGGTCGTTGCTTGCGGTTGTTGTTCCTGCTGCATCGTCGTCTATTGCGGTGGCTCTGGATCGTTTCGTCGTCTGCGTAACAGTTACCCCACAACACCTCCGTCCTCTCTAGCTCTCTCTTCCGCTAGACCACTGCAGGTGACGGAATCCGTCAAAATTTCGGCGTCAAATGAAGTCGTCGGACCTCAACGGGTCGATTAGTGTGTGCGGCATCCAGTGAGAGTCCAACTGAATAGCTGGAGAGAGACTGAGACAGAATGCATAAGGGTAAAAACCGAAACCGATTCTTCTGAGGTAAAACCGAAAGAACAAGGGGATGACAGAGACAAAAACCGAAACCGGATAGGTTCCTATACGATAAAATCGAAAGAAAAAGAGGACAGAGACAAACCCGAAACAGAATCGATTCTTCTCCAGTTACAACCGAAAGAAAAAGGGAAGGACTGAGACAAACCGAAACAAAACCGATTTTTCCAAAGTAAAACCAAAAGAAAAAGGGGAGGACCGAGACAAAAACCGAAACCGGAAGATGAAAACCGAAACTCAACCGCTTATTAGAAACTCAAAGAGAACGACACTACAGGTAGAAACCGAAACCGAATTTTTTAGCTAAAAAACCGAACTAACCGATATCTCGAGGTAAAAAACGTGATAGAAGCAGAAGAGGAAAAAACTGAGAGTTTGAGACCATATTAAAGGTAAAAACCGAACCCATTTTTTGAAAGTAAAAATGAAATCGAAACTGTTTAAGCCTCGGTGAGGAACAAGTGGAGAGGCTTGGAGCTCTGGTGCGGCTGAGCAGCCACGAACAGGGCTTCGAGGAGGCGGATGGCGCCAAGCCTTATGTCCGCGATAAGGCGGCCGGCGTGAGAAAGCCGCTCCATCACCTGCGACACCTGTTTTGGCGGTGCTTCCGCAGTAGTGGACCCGCAAAGGGAGGCTGCGGTGGCGTGGAGTTGTGCGTTGTTGCTTGCGGTTGCTGTTGCTGCATCGTCGTCTATTGTACTAAAAGCCTACAAGCCTAGAAGGTAGAAACTGAAATAGGATCGGTTCTTTGAGTTAAAAACCGAAATGGGATCCCTCTTTGAAGGGTAAAACCGAAGCCGAACCAATTCGTTAAACCGGTTTTCATAAGGTACAAGGGAATTTGTATCCGTTGTCTTAAGCTTAAAACCGACACAGCACCTGTTGTTTTAAGGCAGAAAACCGAAGACGAACCGGTTGTTTTAAGGCAGAAAACCGAAGACGAACCGGTTGTTTTAAGCTAAAAAACGAAGACGAACCGGTTGTTTTAACAACAAAACCGAATTGCAGGTAAACCAAAACCGAACGGATTGGGGGAGCGACTGAGACAGATCGAGAGTAAAAGCCGAGACCGAACATTTTGAAGGGAAAAACCAAAACTAAAAAGGTTGAAACCGAAACCTGAGTGGTTAGTTAATGTAAAAACCGAAACAGAACCCGATTCTTCAGAGGTAAAACCGAAACAAAAAGGGGAGGACTGAGACAAAACCGAAACCGATGGGTTCCTATATAGGTAAAACCGAAAAACAAAGGGGGGAGTGCTGAGACAAAACAGAAACCAGATGGGTAAAACCGAAATAAAGGGTAGGACTGAGACAAAACCGATACAGAACCGATTATTCTGAAGGTAAAACCGAAAGAAAAAGGGGAGGTCTGAGACAAAACCGAAGCAGAACCGATTCTTCTGAAGGTAAAACCGAAACCATATCAGTTTCCTAGGGTAAAAACCGAAATCGAGTGTGTTCATTGAAGGTAAAAACCGAAACCAAACCGGTTTAAGGGGAGGAATTGAGACACATAAAGGGTAAAAACCGAAAGATAAAACCGAAACGGGATCGGTTATAAACGAAACAAACCGAAACCGAAATTGAAATCGACGGCGTAGAGTTGTGTGTCGGTGCTTGCGGTGGTGGTTGCCGCTACATTTAGCGTTAACTTTCAGGTCAGTCCTCTTTATCCCTCTCGTCCGCTAGACCACCGCAGTCCGTCAACTTTCCGGTGCCAAATGGAGCTCCCAACGAGAATGTGGAGCTGTAAAAGCAAGTGAGATTTTATTGAGATTATGGAGGGGGTGGGTATATATATATATATATATATATTTAAGTTATTCGTCAATATGCCCCCGAATTTCTGAGGCACTATCAATTTCACCCCAAAAATTTGTTTTAGCCAGTTACTCCTAAACTTTTGTAACTAACCAAATAGTTCCGTACCAACTGATTTTCAAATTTTCTATCAAACAGTCCGTTTATTTGGTGCCAAGTGTCGTTGAGCCGAATTTTTATTTTAACCAATTATTCTTAAACTTTTGTAATTGACCAAACATTTCTCTGCTGTTAAATTTTCTATCAAACATTCCGTCTATTTTTATCAATTCTTAAGCAATTTTTTTTCAAAAAGTAAAAAGGTCATTTGTTTCAAGATTAGACTACAAGAATAGGTAGTAACGGACAAAATGATTTTTTCACTCTCCGGAATTATCTCACGTGTACAACACATAACATGAATGAAATAGATGAACAATTCGAAACTCTAACTCTACGTTTATTTCAGTAGTTATAAAAGTTTAAAAGTGTAATTGATTAAAAGTTGTAGGAGAATATCGACGAGTTCACTAATGTTTTTTATACACCTTGATAATCTTATATTTTATTAATTCATTATAAAAATAATCTTTAAAAGTCCTTTATAATATAAAGGATTATCGTAATAAACATTTTTTTAACGTCGTAAATTGAGAGTTGAAAGAAAAAAAAAAAATACACCCGCCGCAGCCGCAGCTGCAGCCACTTCCCCTCCCCTCTCCGCTGCCAGACAAAATAACCTTTCCCTCTCAATACGCCCTGCAATTACTCCTCGCCGCCGTGACTTTGTCTCTTTCTCGTTGCTTGGCCTTCTCTTCCGTCCTCCTCCTCCTCCTCCTCCTCCTCCAACTTCGTTGCTTGGCTCTTCGAAAACTACAGTTTACTCTTTCCATTGCTCTGTTTGGTTGCCGAGGAAAAGGTACGAAAAGGAAGAGAGGAACAATTAATTTCCTTTGAACTTATAGAGGCGTTCTTTTCCTTTTTACCTCCCCAAAATTTTCTCAGCTGCCAAACGGAGAGCTGATTAGTTTACTGCTCCTCAAGATCTTGTTCTTAATGGCCGACTAAGGCCCCAAAACGGCGCCCCATTGCCATTTGAATACTCTCAGAACAGTCTTCAAATTGTATTTCATCAATTAAATTGTATTTTATACAATAAACGAAGTAATTGGTTTGCTCAGAAACTAATAAGATCGTATTATTGTGTGTAAGCTGTAGATATAATATAAATGGCACGCTCTAAGTCTCCGGCAAAGAAGCAGCAAAAGCGCGGCATCGACTTCAAAGTAATCTATCTTTCGTGTTATGGATGTATTATGATTTTGTAAATTTTGCAGAAAATAAAGCGAAAGATTGGCAGAAAGTTGCCGCCACCAAAGAACGCTACGAATACTGAAATTAAATCCAAAGGTATGGACTTTAATCTGTTTTTAAGTTCATGAGTTGCTATTACTTTTTGCACTCTCTGTGTCATTTTTCATTGATTCATCGAAGGGAAAATTCTGTCATCGGTTTAACATACGTTCTTTTGTGGGCGACGAGAGGAATTAAGGCTGAGAAATTGTGTTCTCTTGATTGTTTGAAATTATCAAACATCGTAGTTAACTAGTTTCTTAATGAGTACTGAATAATTGTTGCTATCATGCTATGAGCAGCAACTGTTCTTCCCGAGCAGAGTGTGGCATCGGAGAAGGCCGGATTAGCAGTGAACAAGAAAGGTTTCACATTGAAGTAACTTCTTCAGCAAACATCTCATTACAACTCGAAAGTTCGTAAAGGTATTTTATTGTTATTTTAAAACAAGTTTTTTTTATGCCAAAGTTTAGAGGATCTTCCAAAATACAAAAGTAGTATGTTTCTAACCTGAATAAATCACCTCAATCGTTGATCATGTATTTCTGCACAATGATTTGGGTTTTAATGCGTTCAATTTGAAGAACTTACGACCTTTTCAATAATTATATTGTCTAGGAAGTTGTTTCCCTTGTTGATATTTTGTACTGTATAGTATATATCTAATACTCTTACCATTTATTTCTCTCTGAAGATGCATTGTTGGGTGTGAAGAATTTACTCCTTAAGTATCCAGAAGAGTTGAGGCTGCACAAGTACGCAGTTGTTGAAAAGCTGCGTGAATGCATTGGCAATGACAATAGACTGGTTCGAGAAACGCTATATCAACTTTTTCAGTAATTTTACCTGGTTGTAAGGAGGTAATTTTTTTTTTCTTGTCTGAATGCAGTAGGTTAAAACTTCTTGGGAATTAAATGGATAATGCGAAAGAAAGACGATTACATTTGATTATTTGCAACTCAATAAACCTTTCTGTGGCTGATTATACTATTTCTCCTCTTAAATTTTTCACAATACATGTGTCTTCAATTAACAAATTTTATTCAATTGTTGCCATGTACAACATCCTTGCTTTAAGTTTTTAAACAGCCAGGCCATACTTCTTAATGTGTAAAGCCATTCCCAGCTGGGGTGAAATGCGATTAATTTGGTCTCTTTATCGAACTTGACATAAATTATCTTAAGCTTATTCTTTTTCCTTCCTAGTTTTCACTTTTTGTTATTGTTATGCATCTTAGTACACTAGAATGATTTCGTAGTTTTACATCTACACTGCTTTTGTTGCATTTATGGATTCATCTAAGTGATAACATTGTTTTGAGATACTTTGTTGTTATCATCTCTCTATTATTATCATTAAGTTCAGTGGTGTTTATAGCCAATGAATTTCATTTGACATTTTTTTCCCTTGTTTTCGTGTCCAGGATAATCAAGAGCTTTTGATTTCCTTGATGATGGCCTATATATTTAATGCAATGACACATTTAGCAATCGATGTGCGGTTGATGGCTTTCAAATTTTTGGAGCTTGCTATTCAGTACCATCCACCTTGCTTCTTCTTGAATGCTGAAAAGGTATCCTAAGATTGTGCTGTAAAATGTTCTATGCAGTGTTTTCGTTGGAATTGTTTATTAGATACGTTATTCTGATGTGTACAACTGTAGAGTTTCTGATTTATGTTTTGGTCATTAACTATGAACTGTAACATGGTTTGTTATTCTCCTACGCTTTATTCTAATGGAATGAACTTTGGGCATTTTCTGGTAGTTATGTACCTGCCACAAAGATTGGGAGTTACATCATCATCTTTCGAGACTCCACGCTGTCTCTTAGATTGTAATGGAAACTTATGACTAGGAGTTTTGCTACTTTGTAGTCTTGTGTTACGGATTGAGGCCTTATTCAACAACATTCTTTTTCTCCAAGACTCTGCTCTTTCTGTAATTCTTGGTCTCTTCTCTTCATGTTTTCTTTGCTCTCATTCTGCTCAGTAACAGGAAAGTTCGTATACATGTTGAGCTTTAGGTTACTTGTCATCCTCTTTCTTTCTTTCTTTTTCCACTAGGCATGTTATTCTAGGGATAACTTCAAAGGTTGTTTTAATGATTGCTTCATTGACAGATTCTTCAAAGCTTTGAGGATATTCTGTGGAGGAACCAGTTTTTTTTAGAGGACAAGGGCAAGCTCAAGACTCTTCTTGCCGGCTTGGAGCTATGCTTGTCACTTTTGCCATGTAACAATTGAGATGTTGGCTCATGTGAAAAGGTATTTTTAAGTTTTCTTAAAATCCGGAAGACTACTAACTGGTTTGCACGTTTTCTTTCATTGTTTGTATCGTGCGGCCTGCTTGTTTTCTTGTACCTTCCAGTCGTATTCTTTCATTTCACATTACTGGTAAAACTTCTGCTGCTAATTTTGTTATGTTGCTATTATAATCATCATTGTCTTATTGGGGCCATACAGTTTAAGCCATACATAAGTCTTCAATCTACATCTGCAGATAAATTAGCTGGTTCAACTTTGGGTCTTGTGTTCCTATGATTATGCTTCAGATATTTCTGCTGGAGTTGTGGGGAAGCTTAATGTTTGCAAAAATGCACTAATTAGGCGGCAAGTGTAAGAAGTATATAAACTGTCATGGAACAGGGTAAAGAACCATAGCACCAGGAACACGCCCATGAATTGACTATATCTTAAATTATGTTTTAATTCTGCAATGCATATGTTTGCTCTTGTGCTGAACCAGTAAAGAAAAGGGTTTATTGTACTAGGAACTTGTATTTGTAAATTTAGAATTAAAAGGACAATCTCTGACACATGCAAATTCATACCATGTTTTTCTCTACCAAGTTATTGTAGAAGAGGGGTGTAAAGCATGGTTCAGTCAGAAAGCATGAAAAGTAGCCTCGACTAAACATGTGAAAATTTTGAAAATAAGTTTGTTTTTACTTATATTCAGAGATCTGATTTCTGCAGCTGGACGAACAAATTTGAATGTGAGTGTTTTTTTATTTTTTTTTAATTTTGAATGGGAGAGGTTTTTTTTTCCTTGAGTTATATAATTGCATCAGGAAGAAACTGTTCTAAGTTACTGCTTTTAGTCTCTTCCCGTATTTATGAGATAGTTTTATAATACCTTTCCTTTTACTTAATAGAATGGTGCTGGACAAGGGATACTGCATGCTTTTGAGCCTGATGTACCTGCAAAATCTGCTGGTATGTGAATGTGATACATTGATGCTTGCGTTTAATGTCATTATCGATTATATTTTACTGATGGCACCATATGTCTAGTCATGGCTCGTATCACAACATAGATCAATATGAGTTTGATAGTTCAAGTTCCTGAACTTTCGAATGATACTACTTATTTTAGTTACGTAATTTTACTACTCTCTACTTCTTAGTTTCAAATGCCTTGCAGTTGGCAGCATTCTCACATTTGGAGAAATTAAATTTCACTCTGATAATATCAAATAGCTTATTACTACATTGTGTTAATAAGTCGCGGTTTATTGGACAAAGAATTCCGCAATCCAAGAACTTCCAATGATTGAATACCTTTTCCCCCCTTTCATTTTGACCTATTACCTTCTTGCTTTCTTTTGTAGGATGTTCGATCATCATCCCGAAACTAAAAGACCTTGTCCCAGTTCTAGTCAATTGTTTCCAAGATTTTATTCCGGAAATTCAGACTGGCTCACTTATTACCACACAATCATTTGATTGTATGCTGTCCATACTTAACAGCATAAACCTTGCAGTCAAATTCATTTTTTATACGACTGATGAGGGTAAACTAGAATCACAACCTTCACAAGGGGAGATACTATCTCTATGACACTAGTGAACAAGTTTTTACAAGTTTTGTTTCCACTGAACATGATAAATCAACTTTCAGAAAAAGGTATAAGTTATAACCTTAATATAACTTTTAATCTCATTACCGTTTCTGCAAAATGATTTATTTTAGAGTCTCTTGGTTCGTCGCACTCAATTTTGCATCTGTTCTATGGTCTTCCTGTTTTAATATTCTAGTAAGCATGGAAGTATAGTATTGAATATCAGTGATATCCTCGATGTTTTTCTTTTTGGCTGCAATTTTTTTTCTTGATATTTTTTTTTTGTACTTTTGTGTCACAATATTCATCAATTGCTTTCGATTTCTCTCATTATAGATATATTTGTCAATATTTTCATTGATATATATTCTATTTTTTCGGACCCTTGCTATTTCATTGATGATAATATATTACATTTTGAATAAATTTGGTAGGCTTTTTAGCCAAAATGGTCCCTGAGATTTGCATAACTCCTCACTTTGGTCCCTGAGATTTGAAATCGATAGAATTGGTCCCTATTTGCATAACTCCTCAATTTGGTCCTTGAGATTTGAAATCGATAGAATTGGTCCCCGAGTTTGTCAACTATCAATCATTTTGGTCCTTCTTTGAAATATCTCCATTGAATAAGGATAAAATGACAAAAATACCCTCAAATTTTGTCAAATCATTTTGCCCTATTGTTTATTAAATTGAGGGTATTTTTGTCATTTTATTTATCCTTACTTAACATAATTTTTCATCAAAGGACCAAAATGATTGATGGTGGACAATCTCAGGGACCACTTCTATTGATTTCAAATCTCAAGGACCAAAATGAGGAGTTATACAAATCTTAGGGTCTTAGGGACTGTTAAAACCAGAAAAAACTTCAAGCAAATGAGCAACAGATAGTTTGACGCACACTTGTTTTCAGGAAGGATTTTCTCTTATTGAATTCAAAGATAACAATGGCCTTTTAAAGCCTTACAAAGTAACTGAAGATAAACGCAACAACCCACGATTTTACAGCTCCTAGGATCGTGGTATTTGACTAAGCTTGAAACTGAACGTGCAACAAATCTGTTCCTTAAAAACAGGAATTATTAACGGCTACGTAAACAACTACGTAAGTAGCCCTAGAAACAAGGAAACCTAAACCCTAGCTGCGAGCAAACCCTAGCTTTAATAGGGACCACTTTGGCTAAAAAGCCAATTTGGTATAAAGTTATGGTATGAATGCAATGAATAATGTGTGTTTGACCTTCACATTTTATTTTTGGTTCATCGTAGATATTTCTTGCATGTCTCGCAATTTCTGTTCTGCTTTGTTCATCTGAGATATTTCCTGTATGTCTTGCAATTTCTGTTCTGTATTTGGAGTTTTCATTACAATCTATTGGTATCTGAACATGTTGGCATTTTCATAGAAGGTTGTAGCATGTTTCCATAAGTCTGTCTTGTTCTATGGATGTATTATATTAGGCCAACCCCTTGGCAGCTCTTACATTCTTGAAACCCGAGTGTATAGTAAGAATTCTATACTAGAGTTTTTTCTTGGGGGAAATGTCAAACTTTAGTGTGTGTGTGTGTAGTAACTCATTTCGCGTTTCATGAGGGTCTTTTGTTGTCAGTATTACAAGTTCTCTTTTGTAACTTGAATCGGTTCTTTTCTATTTCTGTTTGACAGGATGATGTTAAATATTTTGTCTTGAACACTGTCATGACAGAAATATTTTTGCACTTAAGCAAATGGATCTGCCCTCCTCCTATTTTATTGGAGAAAGTTTTAGAATTTCTGGAAGATTCTCTGCTTGGGAAGGTCTGATTCTTGTACCATAATGTTTTAGTATGAACTATGAAGTTGCATTGCATGCTGTTCAAAATTCTGCATCATGTGCTCTGTATTTTCTTAAAGTACGGATTTAGGTGTGATAAGCAGGTATAAGTATAATAGCATTGTTATTTGATTGTTTCAATCCAATGATTTGCGTTCTGTTAATGTGTATGAATAAAGTCGATGATGGCCTTTAGGGTTCATGGCACAACATCCCCTTAAGCACAACAGTGGGAGTTAGCTAGGGGTTCAAATACTGGTTGGGGCTTGATGTAATTTGCCATGAAAAAAAATATTAAAAAGATGTATGCGATATTATAAAGGATGGATTGTTATTCACAGCATCACGTTTTGGAGGGAAAAAAAAGGTTTATGATCCACATTTTCATTTTGCGATGACAGTTTGGGGTTCAAATAGTGGGTGCTTGATGTAATTTTCTTAGAGATTAAGATTTATATTATGTCCAGTTCAATAGAATAATGTAACTGATAGGTTGGTACTTGCAGCATCAAATTCTGAGGAAAATATTTATGCTCTAGAACTTGCCATGGTGGTTTTATTTGTAAAAGAAAATTTCATTCAACTTTAGTTACCGTTTTTGGTATTTACTATTTAGTACTTTGAGAGGTATAAACAATAATTTAATAGTTTTGTACTTTACTATGTTTTAGGTTACCTTTCTAATACTTTCAGTAAAGCTTCTTTTACAGGTATGCAATGACACGCTTTCTGGTAAAGCAGTCTGGGAGAAGCATTTGACTTCACTTCTTCCTTTTGTTCCAAAACTTGTTTCTCAAGTGACAGATGACTGGAAGTCTCGCCTTCTTCAGGTATGACCTGTGCTTAAAACTATTTTGCATTCCAAGAGCTTGTCATCAGCGGATTTATGTCAACTGAATTCCTTTTTCCTTGTAAAATTGTCTTGACTCTTTCCTTTGACTACTTCAATGGTTGTGTACTCTAGATTTTGTTCTCAAAAATGTAGAGGTTCCCAATTTACAAAAACCATTTTAGTGGGGGTGTTAAATGATTAATTTCTTTTTTACTTCTGAAAATAATGTTACGTATATGTCATTCAATGCAGGCTTTTAGTGAGGCATTCAAGGACTGTGATCCTGTTTCTCCTTTAAAATTGGCTTGTCTTTCCATACTGGAGGAGATGCTAGTTCCTGTAAGCTTGATTCCCCTGCTTGCAATTTCTCCAAGATTTTTTAATTTCTTTTTAGTATACCTGTGGTAGTAATAAATCAGACTCACCTCTCTTTCTCTCTCAAATTGAATTTTGATATCTTCTCTACACATCATAGAGACAAGATATTCTGTACCTGGATCCAATTATTCCCGAGATATTAGACTTTCAGATCACCTGGATTAGAGAACTTCCCGTATTGCTTATCCTGCTGGGTGATAAAAACCCATACTATTTCCAGGTAACATTTTTTTAACCTTGTAAGGCAGTACTATTGGCACAGAAGAATCTAGACAGTAGATTTTGCATCTTGTCTCTCTGTCTCAGGACCTTATTCAATATTATTGTCATTATTTATCGTCTTTGTTTTTCTGCGTAGTCATTCTTTATCATCACCTATGCTTTTTCACCCCTTTAGTTTCGGTTTATAATTGAACGTTTCTTCAGGTTGTGTTGAGCCTTCCACTTCGCCTGGGACAACGTGCTTTAGTGAACTCTTCCTTTGCATGGGAATACGACAACATGCAATTGTCACTGCAAGAATTTTTTGGCATAAGTCAAGATGGTGGTAAGAGCCCGTTCAGTAGAGAAACTTGTGTTCTTTTTTGTGGATTAATCATCCATCAGCAGACAATTTGGTTTCTTATGATTCCGCCTTTTGTTCTTGCAGGAAATTTACTATATGGTCCTTTTGTAAGCTTCCCAGAGATTCTCAAGAACTCTCTCTTTCCTGCCTCTGTTATTTCTCTAATTTGGATCCACTTTTGCTGAAGTCAATAGCTTATTGTTGCCTGTGTAAGTTCTTCATGTTTGCCTCGGTTAGATTCTGTAAGGATTTGACAGCTTAGGCTTTGGCATGCTGTACGAATCTCCCTACAGATATTATTTGGACTTTTTTTAATGTCTCATGCGTGCCATTAATATGCAAGCTTTTCTTGTTTCTATTATAACGGTTATAAAGGAACCTTGTGATTCCAAAAGAATTCTGGGTTGAAGTTACATGGGTACCAGATATGTTCCTTACTGCATTGTAGTTTTGTTGGGTGGTATAGGTATCTTTTACTACAGGAATCAGGAAAAAAAAAATCCTATCTGCATCAGTTTCTTCGTTTGAAAGAGAACATAATTTTAAAATCTGATGTAGAAACCATTTTAAAATCATTTTGGTGCACATTTCGTTGCATAATTTTGTGGTTGAATGATAGTAATTTTCATTCAACTGGAAGATAGATACTTGCCATTCATGTCCTAATGTAACTGTCATTTGTTAAGTGATTAGGTCCAAATATACAGGGGGTTAGACATGCCATTAAACATCAAAGGGTGATTCTGAATTTCTGATTGATGTTATATGCTAACAATATGAAGTAATGATGAATGTCTCTCTTCTGCTTTCCAGTAATGTATGAACATTGTTGAAGTATGACGAGTTATTTGCAAATTGGAATGTTCAATTGACATTTCTATCTCTTGCTGTTCATTGCAGGTCCTGATCTGGAACAATGTGTATTATTTCGAATCATAGAGGTCCTGAATTCAGCTTATAAATCTGGGCGTATCCAGATTGTTAATCACATTAGTTTCTTGATCACTTTGCTCTCCCATTTCATAGTTTTCCCAGGTACGTCTGACAGAATTTCTTCTCCTCTTCATGGTTTGTATTGGTATGTGTTTGTAATTTCTATTTCCACCGGTTGACATCTTATGATGACTTTCAAATTTCTAATTTTCTACTGGTGTTTTTTTTTTCCCCACCAACCAATACATATCAAATGATTTATTGTTTTTCAAGCTTTAATGTAATAAGGTAATTGAATTGCAAGTGTAAGACTTTGTCAACTTGCGTTTTAAAAGGCTGCTTCAGAACAAAAATTATCTTGCTCTACTTAAAAGCATATTACTCTTGCTCCGAGACTTTTGGATAAAAAGTTGCTGCTCTGGACAATTTTTAACTATTTATTCTTTTTGCTGCCAAAATGTCTGATGCCTTCATATTAATATTACTAGAGAAACCAATTTATTACTTAAATGCCTAATTTTTACTGCAATTTGCTGGGTTCTTCCTAACCTAAAATGGCTTCATCATGGCAGAAAATATCCATCCTGTTAGAGAGAGTGATGTAAATATCTCAAATCGGGGGACTTTTAAGTCGCTCAGCCGAATTGTCTGCTCATGTCACACAGATGGGTGATAATTCTCTTGTTTTTCAGATGCTAGAGAAAATGATACTCGATCAGATGGTAAGTTGACTAGATAACTTCATCTTATTGTGCTTTTCTAGTTTTCTTTACATCAATGTCTTCTTACCTTTTTACTATTTTAGAAACTTTTCTTGCATTTTCTTTTGAAACTACAGTATTTCTTTTTTCCTGGTTCTTTGTTTATATTTCAGCTGCAAAATCCTTCTTTGGACAACATTTGTGCTATGCTAAGGACACTTATTACACTGGATTCTAAAGCCACGATAATTTCTCAAGGAGCTTTTATAAGCCTAGGCAATATCCTTCCGCGGTATCTGATTGACGTCGTGCAGGTAAGCTTCATTTCTTGTTTGGAGAGCATCTGCCCCAACCCCCAAACTCCATTTTTTACTTGCTTGTCTTCTAACTTAGTTTGGAATATGTTCCACTGAGAGGATTTTAATGTTTTTGGTTTCTGGTTTCTGAAAGATTTCAATATTTGCTGAATCTGTTATTCTCCGCTGCTCGTGTAAATCGGTCTTTGCCATGAAAATAAGTTTTTTCACAGCAAACTCATAGTTGATATCTGTTATTGATGTAGGACAAGATAGGGTCAATTAAAGTGTAGAAAATCAAAGAAACGAAAGTGCTACAAAATAAGAAAGAATAATGCAGATGTGTTCAAGAATAATATCTGAAAGTAGGAAAAAGCAACAAGTCAGTGTTGCATATTTGTAGTGGCTCGAGTACGTTTCAAAGAAAAGAGGCTTGAGTTCTAAGAGTTTTAAGATTTTTAGTAAAGTTTACGTTTGGGTACTTTATCTTTCCTGTCCCTTTGGTTTCTCTTTTCACTAGTTAATCAGGATTTTCTTTACGTTTCCTTTATTAATTAGATTTTCAGTATTAATGAAGATGCACGGCAGCAATAATATCCTGCAATAGTCGTCCAGGGTGGGATAATGGGTTAGGATTAGGCTGGCCTCAGTACGCTTTCTGCAATTGTAACCAAAATGACGATAAAAATATTCATCCACCATTCAGGACATTTAGTATCTCTCTAACAAAGAGAACTAGTAATCCATGCTCCCATGGTCATAGACTCATTATCCTTGGCAAGGAGATCCAACAAGGATATTTTGCTTTACAGGCTCATCTTAAATTTTCGTGTTTTCCAATAGGAACCTCTATGAACGTATCTTTGTGTGGTAAGTTCCTAGTTACCTGGACATAATCTCATAGTTACACGTTGTGACACAAGAGTCGATGAATTAGAATCTTCAAATATCCTGTCCTGTAATAAAAAGCCAACAAAATATAATTTTGTTTGCAATCTCATACTACTGCTGGTCTGGAGGATGGGGGTTAGGAAGGGATGTCTATGTATGTCTTTTTCAATAATTATCAATATGGGGATACATTTCGCAGATATCTTGCTCTGATACTTTCTGTATGTTGTAGACTTGTAGTATTGTTTTACATTTTGCGTACCCTTTTCGTGAACTTTAAAATTGTTACATAATGCTCCTGTGCATAGTATTCTATTTCAAGCAATGAAGGTCCATAGGCCTTGTTTGAGTTTTACCGTTTCTCAAGTTTCTGCCTTCTGATGCAGTTCATTGTTGAAGATGACAAGAACACCACTGTTTCCATTTCTTCAAGTGCATGCCGTTATTATCTCATTCCTTGCTTTGTCTTGTTGGATAATGGTCACGAACTTCTGAATCTTGTATTGAATACATTGGGGTCATGGATAACACAAAGTAGTTTGCCGCATCTAACTGGTGATCATACTCGCTACGCAACTGACATTTCAAGTATGGTTGATGCGGTCGTTTACCTGCTTCAGCTGCTGCATAAGGATGACAAAATCTGTCAAATCATGTCTTCGTTCATGGCGGAGATTGACTATATCATGGCAGGCATCAACTTATTACAGGTACTTTCATTTGCACCCTCAGGCATAACCCTGCATATTCAGAGAGTCTTTATTTTTTTTCCCTTACGTCATACCTGAAGCTGGTCCTCATTTGAACATGATCATTTGATCCATTCCCGTGACAATTCCAATTATTATAAAATATTGTCCCAGGTTTAATCACTTAAAACTCGAAATTTTCGTCCCAGAAAAAATGGAGATCTTAAATTTTGTTCGACTTTATTTATGCAGTCATCAGAGGAAATCAGCATGACGATTGAAGAAAGGCACAAGGTGCAATGTGCACTTGGTGGACTGCAGAATGTAATAACTACTCTGCACGGTGAGATGCAGTCAGTCTAGAAGGACGTTGTTAACCCAAGTAACCTGTCTTGTGAGTCTTCTACGTCACAACCGTCTCTAATTTCATGTGCTTGTTTCATTCATTTATCTGTAGGACTCCGATAATTCACATAGCGTTTTAACCACTCCCTCCCGAATAGATAAACAAAGAGAAATGATCAATAGTATTACTATTCAGAAGTTGATGTCTCCGGTGTACACTTAATCTAGTAGGAGGAGGGCGACGAAAGTATATGCCCCCGGAATGTGCTTTAGACCTTGTAGCTTTAGAATCACAGGAAGACATTAGGAATTTCAGCGATTAGCGAATGACCAATTTTAAGATCAAGGAATGTGCTTCAGACCTTGTAGCTTTATTTGCATTCACACTTGAAGACATTTGGAATTTAACGATTATTTTAGATAAACAGTTTAGCAACTTGTTTTCCAGACAGCTTTAAACATCCGCTACATTTGATTCTCCGCTGTTGCAGAACTATGTAACTGTGGCGAAAGTACAAGGAATTTGAAGAGAAAAGACGGTCCAGAACCTGACAATTGCTAGAGTACGGCTTCTGAATCTATGTTGGTCATCGATCCTTGACTTTGTTCAGCTTAGGTATTCGAAGGCCCGGACTGAATGCACGCCTCCCATGGCCGTCGTGTCTGACACCTGATGGTTTCAACGAGCGTAACTAATCAAAAGCAAAAGAAGAAGAAGAGTCTCAAACACCTAGCATATTTTTGGGGTTTTGGGGTATGAAGCTAAGTTAGTGTTTCCTTCATAACTCAGGTTATGTTGGATGTCCAATTTTGTTGTAGAAAGATTGAAACAGACTGATGGTAATTCTTGGTTACTTTTTCTCTGAGTGGACGACTGTTACTTTTTAACAATCGAGTCTGTGGTGTCTTCACGAGCATTTCATCTACGCGAGCAATTTTTCAATGTATCGAGAAAACGATGTGATACATCAACTGTCATAATACAATCGGTTGAAATTTTCTTTTTTAAGTTTCTAACCAATTGTATTATTATGCTTGATGTATTATGCCGTGTTCTTGGCACACTAAAAATCTCTCCATCAACACGAGCTTGTACTATCGTTAGACATTTGAAACTCTTAGTTTTCATAATGCAACTCATTATTCATTTAATTAATTACAAGATTAATTGCAATATTAACATGTATTTTATACAATCGTCATCTAATTATCATATACAATTTTACATGAGTATATATAAATTAGAAGACTATATCTGATCGTTGAAATGACTGTATTAAACGCATGTAAAAAGTAACAAAATGAAAAAGTGATCAAATTCAATAAAATATAGCAAGGGTTCATTCAAAAGGGGCAGAAGCCCCAAATAAATTTGCGAAGGCTACATAAATTAGGCGGGAAAATTGACTCAATCCCACCATTTCTGCGCGCCAAAAGCAAAGGAAATGACGATGGAAGGGCAATGAACTCAGATCGAATTCAAATCAAATACGAAGCATTCATGAAATGCAATCAAAGATCAGTGCCTTCTTCAAACCCTCCTCCTCCTATTCTTCTTCTTCTTCTTCTTCACCCAAACCAGCAGCCCCACCTCCGATTGTTACCGGCGGAAACGACGACGAATTGACCGTCTGGGAAAAGACGCAGCACCAATACTGCAACACCTATGAGCGACGAGCTCCAAACCCGCAAAGGTATTAGTTTTTTGTTCTGGGATTTGAACTGTTTGGATGCCGAGAAAAAGTTTTTCATTTTTTGAGTTGTTTTGTTTCTGGGTTCGCTTCAGTTAAGAGAATTAGGAAATGGAGTTAAGAGAATTAGGAAATGGGTTTAGTGTGAATTTAAACTGGGATTTCCCTTGCAGAAAATCTTAGATTTATTTTATTTTATTTTTTATTTATATGAATATTTGTATTGATTCTCTGACCCCTTTTTATTTATTGGATTTTGTTTCCCTTCCAATCTTTTCTTTGTGTACTAAAGTAGTGGAAGGGACAAAAGTTCAGTTCAATTGCCGGAGAAACCCTTTTCGGATGATAATTCCAGGAAGCCGGAATCGACCACATTGGGAAGAACGGTGATCAAGAACAAGAAGAGAAGCTATGCTCAGTTCTATTTAGACTTTGGTCAGTCTGATTTCAATTTGCACACGTGCTCCACGTGCGGGGTCAAGTATACCGCCGGAGACGGAGACGATGAGAAGGCTCACAAGGCATTTCACGAGGACTATACCAATGGAATTCCATTCAAGGTGCAAATTTGTTAGAAATTATGTGTCTCCTTTTTTTGGTCCGTTGATAAAGAATGAGTTCCTTAGAAAATGGGTGCTTGTTTCCTCAAATTGCTGACCAAATTTTGCAGGGATGGTGCAATGAGAGGGTTGTTCATCCGCCCTCTGTTGAAGGAGGTCGGATTGTTTTGGTGTTAGATTCTGATCCTCCGGCCCAGAGAAACGAGGTTCGAATACAAAATCTGTTTTCTTGAATTTGATCTTTATATGTTAGGAGGGGATGTTTTAAGGATACATGAAGGTTCGCTTAGTGGCGCTACTATGTTGTATTGGCAGGTCGGGGAAGTTGTGAAGAGGATGGGGAGTGAACTTGGAAATGGATGGATTTTGCACAAGTTGTGTAAGGTGACTGATTGGAATTTTTTGTTGCATCAAATGTCATTGAGAATTCTTGAACAGCCATTGATTTTGGCATTTGCGCACACTTTCATGTATTCAAGATTTTCTCTTAACTATCGTGAAATTTTCGGTGCCATGTAATTTCATAATTATACCAATGTCTATGCGTTCCTCTATGCTTATAGGAGTACAATATATCTCAGTTTGTCTCTATGGTATGACTGAAAATATTAGCTCCGTTTCCGGTATCTCACCCTTACGTTTGCAGGTATATCTGTACATTTTGTCTCAAAGGGTTGCTGGCTGTCTAGTTGCGGAACCAATAAAAGAAGCACACAAAGTTCCTTCATGTGCAGTCGATGGAAGTCCTGATGGTACTACTACGCCTGAAGCAAAATTATATACTCTCCAATTTGGGGATATCAGGTTTCAGAGGGAAGTCATGAAAAAAGCCCCTTTTGCACCTGAAGCGTTGAATGAGAATCTCAATGGCGCTATCTTCTGCGAAAGGGAAGCAGTGCCTGCTGTCTGTGGCGTTAGAGCCATTTGGGTCACTCCATCTAACAGAAGAAAACACATAGCCACCCAGTTATTGGATACCCTGAGGTATGCTCAAGTCCTTGCATCTCCTCTATATTTTGAAATGGAAATCAAATGTAGGATGATAAAACTCTGCGATTTGGATCACGAACTGCTAATTACGTCTGCTAACTTTAAGTAGATTTTAGTATAAACATTGTCCAAGTGTCTGAAAGAAACGCAAGTTCTTTTCATTCGGTCCTTATTCATACCGATCATATGTCCTTCGGAACTAAGAAATTCTTTTGAACCTCTGATCATCTGAAATCATTATCTGTCCTATTATCGCAGAAGATTGAATCGCTTGCTTCTTGTCGATGTCTGTTCTATCTGGCATTTGGATGTTTACATATTATTTCTCCATCACAGGAAAAGTTTCTGCATGGGATTTGTCCTCGAACGCTCTCAACTGGCATTCTCTCAACCAACATCGGCTGGAAAGGCATTGGCGTCCAATTATATTGGTGGTGGTGGTGGATATTTTCTGGTGTACAAAACCAACCATATTGTCCCATGAAACACAGATATCTGTGACTGCGTCCATGTGTACCATGAGTTTCATTTCTTTAAAAACAATCTTGACATGTCTGTTAAATTATAAAAGCTTGAAATAAAACTTATTTCCAATTTTTCAATCTGATTTTTGAAGTGATTCTCGTGCTCGTCTTCATTCCAATGACGCTCTCCCTTTGGCCTCCGTCTATGCAAACACTAGGTAAGACCGTCTGTTTACAACACAATATTGTAAACTACTCTTGTTTATGAGAAGGAGATTCAAACTCAGGTGCAGACTGAGTTCGTATCTTAATTATAAAAAACACGTACATCAGTAATTCTGTAATTTTATATAAGCAAATACAACCAGAAATATAAAGAAACCCAAAAAGTCAACTAATTTGTCCTTTTTCAAGTTTGCAGAGGAATTAAAAAGGAGTGAAAATCATGCATTTATTGTGTACTGTACGTCTACAAAAAGAGATTTGTTCAAAGGTCAAACAGCTTTGTTGCTAATTGTGGGTTATGAAAGCAGCGTGTTTGTCTCATTGCACATGAGTTCAAAAACACTGAATTTATATTTTTAGTGATACAAGGGGTGCAATAGAAGGTAGAATCAAACTCGATATCTCATATGTTTAGATTGGATGCTTTAAACCAGTAGAAATATAAAGTACTCATGGACCTCTCTGTACATTAAAATAACTCAGAATATTATATTGTCCTAACAAAAAAAAAACATAATTAACTTGAATGACACATTCGTACTTTTGTGCACCAGAAAGTAAAATAAGAGTTCTGTTCTGCAGACACGATGATTAAAGAAAATTGTAGTCACCATTGTTCAATTTCTGATAAATGATCGCTTAACTTTTATTGCACGCTCTCATACACTGTTCGATCTAACCAAACGGTGGGTGGCAACAATTTTTTTGACGGTGGATTGAATTCTGTTTTATCCTAGTGTTCCACACTTTAGGTTAGATCCCGTCAATGTTTATGTTTTAATTAGGGAATTTTAACGAAAAGTTACTGTTACTGTTTACTTTAACGAAAAACCATATTTTTACACTAAAAAGTCAATCTTGATACTATTCACTTTACCCTTTATTTTGTCCTTATAGTTAAAATTCAAAATTTTCAAAGCATTTTCATTAGTTTTCCTTTTTGATTATTCTTGAAGGGAGGAGGGCGGTTGATAGTTGGTACTATGGTTGACTCCTAACTAGTCAAGTTCAAAATTCTTCCTAGTTCCTATGTTGTAACTAATGAAAAACAGACTACATTAAATTCATCATGACCGTTCATCTTACATCATGGGGTCATTTTTCATTAGGTACAATTTATATTTAATTTTAAATTTTAAATTTTGAAATGATTTCTGACCGCACAATATACGAGGAATAGACACGATCACGAAGATCTTTTCCCTTTTTAAATTGGCAAAAAAACAATGAATTTCCGATACTGCCCAAACAAAAGCCGGAACGAATCGTTTTCAATTGCTTGGGCCCCAAGCTTCCACATTTTTTTATTTTTTTTATTTTTTAATATCCACGTGGCGCCCATTCATTGTCCACGTGGATGCCACATCATTAGTTAACGATAAACTTAACAGCAACCTTAACAGAGGTATGAAAGTGTCCCAAAATTATAACTTTATGTACCACTCTGGAATGAAAAAAAACTTTATGTACCAAATATTGAAAACCAATAAACTTTAGGGTAGTAAACTGAGATTAACCTCATTTTTAATTATTCTTGAAGGGAGGAGGGCAGTTGGTAGTTGGTACTATAGTTGACCCTTAACTAGTCAAGTTCAAAATTCTTCCTAGTTCCTATGTTGTAAGTAATGAAAAACAGACTACAATAAATTCATGATGTGGAGATGTCTTGTTTTTTTTTATGGAAAACGATCCTTTTTTAGGGATCCGAGAGATATGTGATCATGACCGTTCATCGTACATTATGTGATCAGTTTTTATTAGGTACAATTTATATTTAATTTTAAATTTTAAATTTTTGAAATGATTTCTGACCGCATGATGTACGATGAACGAACATAATCACAAAAATCCTTTTCCTTTTTAAATTGGCAAAAAAACAATGAATTTCCGATACTGCCCAAACAAAAGCCGGAACGAGCCGTTTTCAATTGCTTGGGCCCCAAGCTTCCACATTTCACATCTAAGGCATGAGTCCTCTTGAAATTACGAACGAACTTCCCTACGAAAACATCAAATACAGAATTCCCTAAATACCCCTACTGCCTTACCCTATTTAGTATTTACCGCTTCGGTCCAAAAGCCCCACACGCCTCCATATGACCCCCTTCCCCTGCTCATTTCTCCGCCTCAACCAAAATTCCCCAAATTTTACATTTCGATTTCTAAAACTCTGACGAATTTAATCACCGGAAATCTGATGTCATCTCGCCGGAGACGGGAGAGAGTAGAGATGATGGAGGCCGAAGGAGGCGTCTCGTTCCCTGTCGTCTTCTCCGATGGCGAGACCGAGACCGATATCGGCGACCTCTTCGTTTACCCAAAGCTTGATTTCTCGCGGTTCCTGTCGGTTCTGAGCCACAAGATCGGAATCTTGCCGGGGCAGTTCACTGTTTTCCTATCCTCGCCGGAGACCCGCCAGCGAATCCCCATCACCGGCAAGGTCAACTTCAGCGCGATTTCTCAAGAGAAGAACTGCTGCTTCCTCGTGGAGCTCAAGCGGTCGAGGCGGCGGAAGAATCACAATTACCAGGTCCACCACCAGCAAGACTTCCAAGAAGACGAGCACCACACCCCGGCGTCGTTTGGAGCTCAAAATCCGATCAACAAGAATCTCCATCCCGAGAATGTTATGCTCTTAAAACGCGGCATGGAGATCGAAAACCGAAACGCCGCCGGATTGACCATGCCTTTTGCGGATCGGGTCGAGTACGAGAATGGGGCCAGGGAGCAGCAGTCTGGGAAAGAGAGGTACTTGACGGACATGGGGCTGGGACGGGCAGATGGGCTCGGGATTGGGCTGGGCCGCCGTAGTGGAGCGACGGCGTGCGAGGAGTGTTCGAGGGCGAACGAGACGGGGAGAGAAGTCGGGTTCCACTGGTGCGCTTACGACCCTGTGACTTTCGGGTTCAGGTCGCCGGCGGGTCCGATTTCCCGACCCGTTAAAGGGTCCGACTAGAAAAGTCGCGGCCTTCTGGGTTTTTGATTGGTGATAGTGAGATTGATAGTATGCGGTTGCGTATACGATAAGGAAGGTATACCTGACTATGACATAATTTAAAGTGTGTATATTTTGTGTATATGGCCGCATGGATTGCGGAAGTGTCAAAGGGACGATGTCGTTTTAGGAAATTGGAGGTGAGATTTTGGGGGTAATGTAGCTGTTTAGACAGGGACAATGTTTCCTATTTGATGTTTGGAAGAGGATTTGGGTTTGGTTTTTGTAATCCATGGATTGGATTAGTTTCCCATCCAATCAGAATTTGAGCTGTTAGTGGTTAGTGGAATCGAGGAGGGGCTCCTCAGTACCTAACCAGAATGGCTTTGTATGAATCCAGATATTTTTTAATGAGAAAATCGAATTAGCAGCTATAACCTCTTATACTCGCGTAATTTTAGATTTATTGTGTTGTTATAAATAGGTAAAAGTTAAAGAGATAACATTTCTAATGATAGGAGCAAAACAAGTGTAAAATATGACACTATAACTTTAGTAGATGTAACACAAAAAGATGGCAGATAAAGAGAGCGAGGGATACTGATATTATTTCTCTTGCTTTCTTTTCACAGTGTATTTGATAACAGACATAATGCTTTATTTATAGAGAGACTCCCGTAACTACATCAATCCAATATACAATGATGATACTTTTGAAAGTATCAAACACTATTACTCACTATTACTAAGTCTTTGGCTATTCATTTGAGTGGGCATTCACCCACTTATTCTATAACACTCCCCCTTGGATGGCCACATATCAACATCAGTTGCTTCGTTAAAACCTTGCTCGGAAAAACCCAGTGGGAAAAAACCATAGCGAAGGAAAAAAAAATACAACTTTACCTAGATTGTTGATATAGTGTTAAGTATACTTATGTTGTCTCGTTAAAACCTTGATAGGAAAAACCTAGTGGGAAAAATCATAGTCGAAGGAAAAAGAGTACAACAAGCATGTATCATAGATACTCCCCCTGATTCCGCATTCTTCAAATTTAGCTGATTGGTAAGTCGACGTAATCCGATACTCTACACTAACTTCTGAAATGTGCACTTTGGTAGAGACTTGGTGAACAGGTCTGCCAGATTTTCATTGGAACGGATTTGTCTGACTTCAATAACTTTAGCCTTCTGAAGCTCATGTGCACTAAAAAACTTTGGAGATATGTGTTTAGTCTTATCGCCTTTAATGAATCATTCCTTCATTTAGGCAACATAGGCTGCATTATCTTCATGGATGACAGTTGGATTGTTTGTCTTCGAAGGTAGACCGTATGAATTCCGGATATGATGGATCATTTATCTTAACCAAGAACATTCACGACTTGCTTTTGGTAGGATTAAATGCACACCACAAAGTAACACACAAATGTCCTATTGATTTTCTTTATTAATACTAAGATTTGTCAATTGTAGCATATGAAAATAAGGGTCTTTCCCGCAGAAGATTGTTTTATCTAACTACTTAAAATGTCACAAAAACTGGGTTGCTGTCCCTACTGACCAGCCACCGAAAAATAATTATTAGACCGACTTACACTTATCTAAAGTCTACGAAATTTAATATGAAGATACTAGACACACAGAGCTACACATACAAATTTTTGGAGTTGATTTTCTATTTAAATTTAATCGAACAAAAACAGGACAGAAACAGATTTTAAACAGTTCACAAATTAAGAAAAACGAGTTAGGGGAATTGCTATCCACCACCAAATAATCATGCAAACATGTTATGTTTCATTCAAATTCCTTTTATTTATGGATGAAGATGCTCAAGTTGGCTCAATGTTAGAACTCAACCTTTTACTCTTTCTTATGTAGTATGTTAAGAGAATGACGTTTTCAACTTAACTTAGTCCCTAGCATGCAATCTAGAATGGCGTGTTCATAGATTTAACAAGTAGAAATCATTAAGAACGAAAAGAGTTTGAGTCATCACAAGGCATCGTAAGTACTGGCGTTGTCTTACTTATCCTAGAAATTGATTCACATGTTAATCGCAATTAACAAGTACTACTCTAGAACATATGTAGGTCCTCATTTGACAAGGGCAGGCACACACATATTCATAGCATTAGAATCCTAAATATGCTTACTAAGTATGCATCCGTAGAAAACACATAAAGAATTCATCAATGAGACAAGTAGTGGACCAATTTTCATTCTTTCATAAAAGAAATTGAAACGAAATGTCATAACACATTTGCAATCATATTCGGGGCTTCGAAACAACCCCTAACTACTAAAAATTAGTTACACATAATTCTCAAATAAAACCAAAAGAAAGACATGAGTTTGAGAAGATAAAACCGAAAGAAGAGAATGCCAAGATTTCCTCCTTCCTTTCCTTCCTTCCCCAACGTTGCTGCCTTGCCTTTTTTCCTTCTTTTTTTCCTAAATAACTCCTCTTTTGCCGCTGCAACCTGCAGCCTTTATGCACATGCTTGCTGCCCCATTTCTGCTCCATAACTCCCCCACTAATAGCCATTTTGTGATGACAATAAGTGAGAGGAAATGGTAAAACAATTGTAACTCTTTAGGTAGTCTTTATGCCAATTACTCCCTCTTAATCCTCATCTTTAATTTCATTTCCTCTGATATTTGAATAGGTGTCAGCTGGTTTGTTTTTGGCTGCATCAGTTTTGGCTGCTAGTTTTATTGGATTTATTGCTTTCAATACTTTCTTGTCAGTTACAAACTGCTCAGCCTCTTGAGAACCTTTCAGTGTTAAAACAGCCATAACTTCTTCTAGAAAAATGATATTAGGAATCTGCAAAATGCACCAGAAAATAGACATCCATAGCTTTCTAAGCATATAACGTTCATTCTCTAATTCATTCTGAGCTGTTCGTAACTTGCTTCCAAAGTCAGCTGACCTGCACAGGCAGTTTTGACGAATTTGTTACTTAAAATCCCACTTGTGCTATTTTTCTTTTCTTTGCTTGACTAGTCCTACAAAGCACAAAAAACAAAGTAAATAGCTCAAAAATATAAGGAACTAACTAAGAAAAGATAAGTGAATTTGATGTAAAATATATATAAATATGAGCTTATCAAATACCCCCACACTTAGCTTTTGCTACTCCTCGAGCAAAATAGAGAAAAGATGAAAAAGTAGCAACATGAAAAACATTGGCTTCCCCCTATGTGACCCTCATAGAATTTCATTCAAGAAAACAAATCATCAAGAACCTTAGCTAGCACCAAACAAGCTAATCCAAGCTCATCTTCCTTATTCAAATGTTAGCAGTAACCTTTTAATCATCCTTGAAGTATAGTGTGTGTAATAGCCATGCTAATGCAATTTCAAGTTTTTTTTTTTTTAAAAAACCACATGCCAACTAGTGACCTTCTCACGGGACATACACTCAATCACACATATGTTTAGTTTAACGTGTTTCACTCAAAGAATCAAATGTGAAAGATCTACCATAAGCTTGCATAAAGATCACATCTCCACAATCATAATTGCAAAACTTAAATCAAGAGGACTTTTATTGGTTGTAATGAGGCTTAGGGAGAGGGTTATAGAAATGAAATGAAATGATAGGTAAACACAAGTTCCAAGCTAAATTGTAAGCAATTCTCTTGTTGAGATTTATAAGAACTCAAGCTTTCCAACCACTCTACTAATACTTCCAACCACACCCCTAAACTGAAACTTAAAAATTTTCTTTGTATACAATTTTTCTTTTTCTTCTTTTTTTTTTTTTTTTTTGAACCAATTTTGCACATAACTAAATACAAACATGAAATACCCCCACACTTATTCTTTTGCCAAACTCCTTCAAAGTACTTCACAAACATTTCTCATCAGACAATCTCATATTGCTTACTAGCTAGCTTGGAAAGGGTAAGGAAAAATGTTTAAGGTATAAGGGTAGACATATCTAGTGATAAGAAACAAAAGGCTCAATATATATGGCTCAAATTGGCAATCTAATGATATCATTTTTCTTTAGGAAACATGCTTATTTGGGCCATGATGATAAACCTAATGCCTCTATCCTTTTCAAGTTCATGCAATCAATGACAAACATTTCAAAAGATCGTTACGCAAGTTCTAGAGATGTAATTCACTTAAGTTCATCACACATGAAAGAATAGGAGTGTATGAAAAATGCACATACTTTCAATAGGCTCAAAAACTCACATAGGCTGGATATGGTCACTATATTCACATATGAAGCTTTAAGTCATGCTTTAGTTTCACATCAACAAGGCTAAGTGGATTTGGTTTTTCAAAGATGATTAAACATGTACAAAACTAGCCAGAGAATCAGGAATTTCACACAACACATGCTTACTAAGTTCTTGATCACCGTGGTTCAAATTCAATCCAATTATATCATTGGGTCGGGAAACTAACAAAAATCTAATTCAAAACAATAAAGAAAACAAGACAATATTTTTGGATTTTCAAATATTCCGAATTTTTTTAATTTTTTTTTTGGGTTTTTATTTAGAGTAAACAAAACTAATTAAGAAAACAAAAGGCAACAAGGAAACAAATCAAACCAGTTTTTAGTCGAAGGTACGAAAATTTTCAATTTGGTCAGTTTTTCAATCCTTACCCCCAAACTTAAACTGGACATTGTCCCCAATGTCAGAAAACACGATAATGCATAAAATAAAAATAAAATAAAATAATAAGAAACAAAATAAAACATGTGGATTGAAAACTTCCCCAATTTGCAGTAAAATCAAGCGACGACCCCCAAACTTCAATTCTGCAATAAACTCCAAAGGTGGACATAACCAAATGTTCCTACAAAGAAAAGAAATAATTCAGTTTAGCATGCAAGAAAATTCAAAACAAAAAAACAAAAAAACAAAAAATTGAAAAATGACATAAAAAGACAATGAATAGAAATATTGGGTTGCCTCCCAATAAGCACTTGCTTTTACGTCCGTAGCCGGACGGTACCAAGGGTAATCATCCAAGGGGAGTTGGTTCTTGGAGGGGTACAACCTCCATATCATGCTCCGTAAAAGACTCATAATATGGCTTGAGTCTATGCCTATTCACTTTGAACATGTTTCCGGTCTTCGCACTTTGGATTTCCACTGCACCATGAGGAAAAATATTAGTTATAACAAATGGACCAACCCAACGAGAACGAAGCTTACCTGGAAATAACCGAAGGCGAGAATTAAATAGAAGAACTTTCTGTCCAATGGCAAAGCTCTTCCTTAAGATCATCTTGTCATGAAATGCCTTTGATTTCTCCTTGTATATTCGACTTGACTCATATGCATCATTCCGAATTTCATCTAACTCATTCAATTGAAGCTTCCTCTGCTGTCCAGCAACACTTATGTCCATGTTGTAGGCTTTGATCGCCCAATAAGCTTTGTGCTCTAACTCTACTGGAAGACGACATGGTTTCCCATAAACTAATCGAAATGGAGACATTCCAATATGAGTCTTATAAGCAGTCTTATAAGCCCACAATGCATCGTTCAAGCGCATGCTCCAATCCTTCCTACTAGGCCTCACAGTTTTCTCCAAAATTTGCTTCACCTCACGATTTGATACTTCTGCTTGACCACTAGTTTGCGGATGATAAGGTGTGGACACCTTATGTGTGACATTGTACTTCCGAAGCAATGCTTCAAATGTTCTATTGCAAAAGTGACTCCCTCCATTGCTAATGATTGCTCTAGGTGTTCCAAATCTTGCAAAGATGTTAGTCTTAATAAAATCTGAAACAACTTTTGAATCATTAGTTTTGGTGGCTTTCCCTTCCACCCATTTAGAAACATAATCCACAGCCAATAAAATGTAAAGAAAACCATTTGAAGATGGAAAAGGTCCCATGAAATCAATGCCCCACACATCAAAGATCTCAACAATCAAAATAAGGGTTTGTGGTATTTGATTTCTTGGGCCCATGTTACCTATTCGTTGACAACGATCACATGTTGCACAAAACTCATACGCATCCTTACACAAACTAGGCCAATAAGAACCACTCTCTAGCACCTTAAGGGCTGTCCTCTTTGCTCCAAAATGGCCACCACAGGCATAAGAATGACAAAAAGTTAGAATAGATTTAAACTCAGATTCGAGGACACACCTTCTAATCAATTGATCAGGGCAATATTTCCACAAATAAGGATCATCCCACTCGTAGTATTTGGCGGTTTTGACAAGCTTATCTTTCTGAGCACGTGTAAAATCATCCGAAATCTTTTTGGTGACCTTGTAATTGATAATATCTGCATACCAAGGGTCAGTGGCCTTTAATAAAAACAATTGCTCATCCGGAAAACTCTCACGTAAAGGGATGAGATCTTCCTCTGTGTTTGAATGCACAAGTTGGCTAAGATGATCTGCTACAACACTCTCAGTCCCTTTTTTTTATCCTTGAAGTCAAATTCTTGAAGCAGAAGTATCCATCGAATGAGTCGCGGTTTTGCATCTTTTTTTGTGAGTAGATACTTCAAAGCTGCATGGTCAGAAAACACAATAACTTTAGTCCCAATAAGATAAGATCTAAATTTTTCTAAAGCAAATGCAACATCTAGAAGGTCATTCTTTGTTGTTGAATAATTCAACTGTGCATCATTGAATGTTCGAGATGCATAATAGATGACATGTGGCACTTTGTTGACACGCTGCCCTAGAATTGCACCGACAACATAATCTGAAGCATCGCACATCAACTCAAAAGGTAAACTCCAATCTGGTGGCATGATCACAAAAGATGTTGATAACAACTCCTTAAGCTTGTTGAATGCTACCACACACTCTTCATTCATATCAAATGTTGCATCCTTTTGAAGCAAACGGCATAATGGTCTAGAAATCATTGAGAAGTCTTTCATAAACCTACGGTAGAAACCTGCATGTCCAAGAAAAGAACGAACCTCCCTGATAGTAGTAGGGAAGGGTAACGAACTAACAAGTTCTACTTCAGATTTATCAACTTCAATTCCCTTTTCAGATATGATATGTCCTAGAACTAATCCATGTGAAACCATGAAATGGCATTTTTCCCAATTTGAGACTAGATTAGTTTCTTGACAACGTTTTAAAACTAGGGATATATTATGTAGACATGTATCAAAAGAATCACCATAAACTGAAAAATCATCCATGAACACTTCAATTATTTTCTCAATCATATCAGAAAAGATACTTACCATACACCTTTGAAATGTGGCGGGGGCGTTGCAAAGTCCAAACGGCATCCTCCGATATGCAAATGTGCCAAATGGACATGTGAAAGTTGTCTTTTCTTGATCCTCCGAAGCAACTGCAATATGATTATATCCAGAATATCCATCAAGAAAGCAATAATGAGAATGACCAGCTAACCTTTCTAACATTTGATCAATGAATGGGACTGGAAAGTGATCCTTACGTGTTGTGCTATTTATCTTCCGATAGTCTGTACAGACTCTCCAACTATTTTGCACACGTGTTGGCACTATTTTGCACACGTGTAGGCACTAGCTCACTAGCTTCATTCTTAACAACTGTGACTTCGGATCGCTTCGGAACTACTTGAACAGGGCTCACCCACTTGCTGTCCGAGATAGGATATATAATGCCAACATTAAGAAGTTTGATAACCTTTTTCTTGATGACCTCCATCATGAGTGGGTTTAAACGGCGTTGAGCTTCCCTTGTTGGTTTTGCACCTTCCTCCAGCAGAATCCTATGCATACATGTAGCTGGATTTACACCATTGATATCTGCAATGCTCCAAGCTATGGCAGTTTTGTGATCCTTCAATACCCTGATCAGTTTCTCCCCCTCTTCTGCTGTGAGTTGTGACGATATGATGATCGGTAATGTTTCATCCTCTCCCAAAAATGCATACTTCAAATGTTCAGGAATCGGTTTAAGCTCCAATTTGGGTGCCTGAATCATAGAAGAAAGAGTTTTTTCGTTAGAAATGGGAAGAGAAATAAAATAGGAAGAAGACTTACCACGAATTGGTGAAAGAGACTCAAGGGCTGCCACTGTCTGGATTAATTCTTCTTTAATGTGCTCGGAAGAATTAAGCTTTCCATGTGTAATGCTATGCACTAACACCTTCTCTAAATTATCTTGTCCCACACCTTCATTAAAACAATCCTGCACAAAATAGTTAAACGCATCAATAGACAAACAAGATTCAAAATCACTAGGGTACCTCATAGCATTGAAGATTTTGAACTTGACGCTTTCTCCATCAATTTCCATGGTTAAGGTACCATCGTAGACATCAATCTTCGTATGCGCCGTTCTAAGGAATAGTCTTCTCAATATAAGAGGAAGTGCAGTAGGCATAGAGTCATGGTCCATCTCAAGAACAAAAAAGTCAGCGGGAAAAATGAGCTCATTCATTTGCACAAGTACATCCTCCAATAGGCCTTTGGGATATCTGTTTGAACGATCTGCCAACTGGATTACTACCTTTGTTTCCTTTAAGTCTCCAAGGTTTAGTGATTCATACACTGAATATGGCATCAGATTGATGGATGCCCCTAAATCACACAATGCTCTCCCAAACTCTTTCCCTCCGATTACACATGGAATGGTAAAGCTCCCGGCATCCTTCAACTTCGGTGGCAGCTTCCTCTGCAAAACAGCTGATACTTCCTCGCTTAATGCCACAGTTTCTTGATCATTGAATCTCCTCTTGTTCGTACAAAGCTCTTTAAGGAACTTTGCATACTTGGGCACTTGTTTTATGGCATCTAAAAGAGGTAAGTTCACTTGGACTTTCCGGAAAGTATCCAAGATTTTCTTATCAGTTTGCTCTTTCTTAGACTTCATAAACCTACGAGGGAAAGGAACTGGGACACATGAATTAAATGAATTTTGAACTTCTTTACCTTATCAGAATCTTTTTTGTTCAATTCTGTAGCTTTAGGAAAATTTTCAATTTCTGTTGATGCCTTATCTTGCTCATTTGTATATTTTCTGGTCCTCTTTTCCATCCTCGGCTGCTCAAAAACTTCTTTTCCACTCCTTAAAGTCACAACATTCATCTGCTCCGCATTTGGATTCACCACAGTTTGGCTAGGCAACCTTCTTGGTTGGTGTTGTTGCCTCATCAAACTTGCTAACTGACTCATTTGGCGCTCAAGGTTTTCAATTGCTTTGTCTGTTTTCTGTTGATGAGATTGAGTAGAGTTAGCTAAAGAAGCAATTAAATCCTCAAGAGACTTACTTGGAGCTTGTTGTTGTTGAGGCTGAAATGGTGTTTGCGGTCTTGCTTGAAAGAAGCCAGGTGGACGATTATAGTTGTTGGGAACAGATTGTTGTCCGTTGTCTTGATTGTTCCACTTTAAATGTGGATGATTGCACCACCCCGCGTTATAGTTGTTGGAGTATGGATCATACTTTTGCCTTTGTTGCCCCTGAAACCCTCCTAACGCATTAGCTTGCTCAAGACCACCTTGATCCATCAACGAAGGGCACATGTCCGTGGCATGTCCCATAATTGAACCATCAACGAAGGGCACATGTCCGTGGCATGTCCCATAATTGAACATACACCGCACACTTGTTTTGGAGCCACTATAACTTGTTGCACAAGGTTAGTCAAGTTAGCTAATTGTAATTCAATACTAGAATTAGCACTTACCTCGTTAACTTTCTTAAGAGGTAGCTCATCTCTCCCTCCAAATTGTCGTGTGTTGCCAGCAATGTTCTTTAACAATGCCTTAGCATTTGTTGGTGTCTTGTCCATGAATGCTCATCCACTTGCTGCATCAAGCATTACACGATCAGTACCACACAATCCTTCATAAAAATACTGTATTAAAAGATGCTCTGAAATCTGATGATTAGGACAAGATGCAACCAAATGTGTGAATCGCTCATAGTAATCTCCAAAAGGCTCTCCATGTTGTTGTCGGATTGCACATATGTCTTTCCTTATGCTTGCAGCTTTTGTAGCCGGAAAATATTGCTCCAAGAATGCTTGTTTCACCTGGTTCCATGTGTTCATTGATCCCGGAGGTAAATTGTAAAGCCACTCCTTTGCCTTAGCTTCTAATGTAAATGGGAATGCCCTCAACTTGACTTGCTCCTCATCCACAATTGCTGGTCTCATTCCCGAGCATACCACGTGAAACTCCATGAGATGCTTGTTGGCATCCTCCGTTGAAAAGCCATGGAACTTAGGCAAGTAGTGAATCATGCCGGACTTGAGCTCAAATCCTCCTTCTGCATTTGGATATGTGATGCACAATGGTTGTTGATTTGTATTCAGCGTTGCCAACTCCCTCAAAGTACGGTTATCAGCCATGTCTTCTTGTGGTTCTTCCTCCTCTTCCGAACTCAAATGTGGTGGAGAAGATGGTGGTAAAGACATCGATGCACGCTTCTGTTTGATTGTTCCTCGAAGCTTTCGAAGTGTTCGTTCAAGCTCAGGATCGTAGGAAGCTAGATCAATACTCTTGGACCTTCGAGTATGCATATACTACAAAGAGTACCTGAAATAAAAACAAAAACAAAAACACTAATTAATCAAGAAAAGAAAACAATAGAGAAATAAGTAATTAGAAATAACAATCCCCGGCGACACGGTGCCAAAAATTTGGTAGGATTAAACGCACACCACAAAGTAACACACAAATGTCCTATTGATTTTCCTTATTAATACTAAGATTTGTCAATTGTAGCATATGAAAATAAGGGTCTTTCCCGCAGAAGATTGTTTTATCTAACTACTTAAAATGTCACAAAAACTGGGTTGCTGTCCCTACTGACCAGCCACCGAAAAATAATTATTAGACCGACTTACACTTATCTAAAGTCTACGAAATTTTATATGAAGATACTAGACACACAGAGCTACACTCATACAAATTTTTGGGATTTTTGGAGTTGATTTTCTATTTAAATTTAATCGAGCAAAAACAGGACAGAAACAGATTTTAAATAGTTCACAAATTAAGAAAAACGAGTTAGGGGAATTGCTATCCACTACCAAATAATCATGCAAACATGTTATGTTTCATTCAAATTCCTTTTATTTATGGATGAAGATGCTCAAGTTGGCTCAATGTTAGAACTCAACCTTTTACTCTTTCTTATGTAGTATGTTAAGAGAATGGCGTTTTCAACTTAACTTAGTCCCTAGCATGCAATCTAGAATGGCGTGTTCATAGATTTAACAAGTAGAATTCATTAAGAACGAAAAGAGTTTGAGTCATCACAAGGCATCGTAAGTACTGGCGTTGTCTTACTTATCCTAGAAATTGATTCACATGTTAATCGCAATTAACAAGTACTACTTTAGAACATATGTAGGTCCTCATTTGACAAGGGCAGGCACACACATATTCATAGCATTAGAATCCTAAATATGCTTACTAAGTATGCATCCGTAGAAAACACATAAAGAATTCATCAATGAGACAAGTAGTGAACCAATTTTCATTCTTTCATAAAAGAAATTGAAACGAAATGTCATAACACATTTGCAATCATATTCGGGGCTTCGAAACAACCCCTAACTACTAAAAATTAGTTACACATAAATCTCAAATAAAACCAAAGGAAAGACATGAGTTTGAGAAGATAAAACCGAAAGAAGAGAATGCCAAGATTTCCTCCTTCCTTTCCTTCCTTCCCCAACGTTGCTACCTTGCCTTTTTTCCTTCTGTTTTTCCTAAATAACTCCTCTTTTGCCGCTGCAACCTGCAGCCTTTATGCCCATGCTTGCTGCCCCATTTCTGCTCCATAACTCCCCCACTAATAGCCATTTTGTGATGACAATAAGTGAGAGGAAATGGTAAAACAATTGTAACTCTTTAGGTAGTCTTTATGCCAATTACTCCCTCTTAATCCTCATCTTTAATTTCATTTCCTCTGATATTTGAATAGGTGTCAGCTGGTTTGTTTTTGGCTGCATCAGTTTTGGCTGCTAGTTTTATTGGATTTATTGCTTTCAATACTTTCTTGTCAGTTACAAACTGCTCAGCCTCTTGGGAACCTTTCAGTGTTAAAACAGCCATAACTTCTTCTAGAAAAATGATATTAGGAATCCGAAAAATGCACCAGAAAATAGACATCCATAGCTTTCTAAGCATATAACGCTCATTCTCTAATTCATTCTGAGCTGTTCGTAACTTGCTTCCAAAGTCAGCTGACCTGCACAGGCAGTTTTGACGAATTTGTTACTTAAAATCCCACTTGTGCTATTTTTCTTTTCTTTGCTTGACTAGTCCTACAAAACACAAAAACAAAGCAAATAGCTCAAAAATAAAAGGAACTAACTAAGAAAAGATAAGTGAATTTGATGTAACATATATATAAATATGAGCTTATCAGCTTCATGTAAAGCAAGTATTTCTGAGTGATTTGAAGATGTAGCAACTAGTGTTTGCTTTGTTGAGCACCATGAGATTGCTGTATCTCCATTAGTGAACACATATCTAGTTTGTGAGCGGGCTTTATGCGAATTAGAGAGAAAACCAGCATCTGCATATCCAACAAGGATCTGGTCATTTGTGGATTTCTCTGAGTAAAAGAGACCCATGTCTGTTGTCCCACGAAGTTATCGCAAAACATCTTTGACTCCTTTCCGATGACAAATTGTTGGAGTAGAGCTATACCTTGCTAACAAGTTAACTGAAAAAACTATATATGGTCTAGTACATTGTGCTAAATACAATAAAGCACATATTGCACTTAAATATGGTACTTCTGGACCAAGAACCATTTCATCGTCTTCTTTTGGACGGAAATGATCTTTCTTAATGTCTAAAGAACGAACGATCATTGGCTTGCTAAGTGGATAAGCCTTGTCCATGCCAAATCGCTTTAGGATTTTTTCTATGTGAGCTGATTGGTGGACCAAAATTCCATTAGCACAATGCTCGATCTGCAAGCTGAGACAATATTTTGTTTTCCCAAGGTCTTTCATTTCAAATTCGCTTTTCAAATATTCAGTAGTTTTATTGAACTCTTCAGGAGTTCCAACTAGGTTCATATCATCGACATAAACTGTCACTATGGCAAATCCAGAATTGGATTTCTTAATGAACACACAAGGGCAAATGACATTGTTGATATATCGTTCTTTGATCAAATATTCACTGAGACGATTATACCACATTCGTCCAGATTGTTTCAGCCCATACAATGATCGCCTTAATTTGATCGAGAGCATACCTCGTGGTTTGTTAGTTGTTTCAGGCAACTTAAGTCCTTATGGGACCTTCATGTATATGTCAGTATCTAATTCTCCATATAGATACGCAGTGATGACATCCATAAGTTGCATGTCAAGCTTTTCTGAAACAACTAAACTTATTAAGTAACAGAACGTAATTGTGTCCATTACAAAAGCGTATGTCTCCTCATAATCAATTCCAGGTATTTGTGAAAAGCCTTGTGCAACGAGTCGTGCTTTGTATCTTGCAATCTCGCTTTTCTCATTGCGTTTTCTTGTGAATACCCATTTGTAACCCACGAGTTTTACATCAGGCGGAGTTTGGACTACTGGTCCAAAAACACTTCGCCTTTCCAAGGAATTTAATTCTGCCTGGATTGCATCTTTCCACTTAGGCCAATCTTGTCTCTGTTTGCATTCATTAACAGAGTGGGGCTCAATATCATCACTTAATATGATTTCAGTGGCTACTGCGAATGCGAACATATCATCGATGATTATTTCATTCCGATCTCACAATTCATTTGTACATGCATAATTTATGGAGATTTCTTTGCTTTCATGTACTGCTGTCTCTTCAGGGACATGTGTCTCATCAAGAACATTTTCTTTTTCTGGAAGTACAGAATCATGAATTGTGGATTTTTCATTCATTTTCTCTTCCTGAATGATTTCATTTGGATTCAGCTGTGCCCTTGTCTTTCTCTTTCGAGGGGCTAAATCTTTTGAACATGGGGGTCGACCACGCTTCAGGCATGCACCAGATGAATCATTCCCTGCCACTTTATTTTGTCCAATGGGGACATCAATTCTTGTAGGTGCATTTGCAGCTGGTATATGTGATTTTGTCACTTTTATAGTATCATTAAATGCATCTGGCATTTGATTGGCAATACTTTGAAGATGAACGATCATTTTCATTTCATTTTCACATTACGTGGATCAAAATGAGATAAGGTAGGTACAACCCATATTAGCTTTTGTCGTTCTTCTGGAACGGTCTTTTCTCCCCGTAACAACGGGAAGGCTGTTTCATCAAAGTGACAATCAGCAAAACAAGCTGGAAACATATCACCTGTCAGGGGTTCCAAATATCTAATGATAGATGGTGAATCAAAACCCACATAACTTCCCAGTCTACGCTGAAGTTCCATTTTAGTGCGTTGCGGCGGTGCAATAGGCACATAAACAGCACAACCAAAAACTCGTAAATGTGAAATGTTTGGCTGATGCCCAAACACGAGTTGTACGGAGGAGTATTGGTGGTTGGCTACAAGTCTTAATCGAATCAATTATGCAGCATGTAAGATGACATGTCCCCATGCAGAAACTGGCAATTTTGTTTTCATGAGCAGAGTGCGAACTATTAGCTGAAGCCGCTTGATTAATGCTTCTACTAAACCATTTTGAGTATGGACATGAGGAATAAGGTGTTCAACATTAATGCCCAATGTCATGCAGTAATCATCAAAGGTTTGAGATATAATTCACCAGCGTTATTAAGTCGGATTGACTTAATGGGGTAATCTGGGAACTGTGCTTGCAACTTAATTATCTGAGCAAGAAGTCTCGCAAAAGCTACATTTCGAGTAGACAAGAGACAAACATGTGACCATTTGGTAGATGCATAAACCAAAACCATAAAGTATCTAAATGGTCCACAAGATGGTTGAATAGGTCCACAAATATCCCCTTGAATTCTTTGCAAAAATGATGGGGATTCAGCATTAACCTTTAGTTGTGATAATCTAATTACCAACTTCCCTTGAAAACAAGCCTTGCAAGGGTTATCATTTGAGATAGCAATGTCTCTGCTCAATAATGGATGTCTATTAGAGTTGGTAATGATCCTACGTATCATGGTGGATCCTGGGTGACCCAAACGGTCATGCCAAATCATATAAACTTTTGAATCAATGAACTTCTGGTTCATGACAGTATGTGATTCAATTGTCCTTATGTATTATAATACAATCCACTCGACAAACCACGCAACTTCTTCAATATACGCTTCTGGGTATCATTGGAGGTAATGCATAGATACTCCACATTTTCTGCATTTTTTGTTTCAATGTGGTATCCATTTAAACGTATGTCTTTGAAACTCAACAAATTTTGAGTAGATCGAGTAGCATACAACGCATTTTGTATGGACAATATTGTTCCATTTGGTAACATAATCTGGGCTTTCCCCGAGCCTTCAATTACATCTGATTGGCTTGATATTGTTGTTACCCTTACTTTTGTGAGCATCAAGCTTAAGAAATACTTTCGATCACGAAGTATTGTATGTGTGGTTACGCTGTCTGCAAGACAAATATCTCCGCCATTTCTCATGTTTTGAGAATAACCATAGTTTTTATCCATGTTTTCTGAGTAAAGGGGATCACGGTTAAAAACAACTTATAATAAGAAATTTAAATGCCACTTTTATTGCAATTGAAATGCTAGTTTTAAACTTCAAGTTCAGAATAATAAAAGTACATCAAACATAAATGATTCAGTCAAACGGATACACTTCATTCCCCCTTTCCACAATGAAGTCTGAGACATCTAGGTGAGTTGTGTTCAACTGTCCTGATAAGTCGCACACCGGATCAGGTATATCCATTGGTCTAGCCTGGTCGAGGAAATTAGTCTCGACACTTTTCTCCTTGAGGGATGCTTGATATAGATCCACCAGATGTTTTAGGGTATGACAGGTACGCGCTCAATGCCCATCGCCATCACACCTATGGCAGTGTCACATCCCGGTCCGGGCCCCCACCACATCCTTAGCACGTCTCCACCGTAGCACGATATTGTCCACTTTGGGCCCCGACCATGCCCTCACGGTTTTGTTTCTAGGAACTCACGAGCAACTTCCCAGTGGGTCACCCATCCTGGGAGTGCTCTAGCCCCCTTCTCGCTTAACTTCGGAATTCCTATGGAACCCGAAGCCAGTGAGCTTCTAAAAGGCCTCGTGCTAGGAAGAGGTGGGAATATACATATAAGGA
The DNA here is from genome assembly GCA_024362995.1 of Heteromeles arbutifolia. Lineage (NCBI taxonomy): Eukaryota > Viridiplantae > Streptophyta > Magnoliopsida > Rosales > Rosaceae > Heteromeles > Heteromeles arbutifolia. The sequence goes on from JANCRC010000014.1 coordinate 28,482,776, forward strand.
TCACTCCCCTGGGTGATGTGGGATGTTACAATCCACCCCCTTAAGGGGCCCGACGTCCTCGTCGGCACACACGCAGCCAGGGTTAGGCTCTGATACCAAATCGTCACATCCCTGCCCGGGCCCCCACCACATCCCGGGCACGCCTCTACCGTAGCACGATATTGTCCACTTTGGGCCCTGACCATGTCCTCATGGTTTTGTTTCTGGGAACTCACGAGAAACTTCCTAGTGGGTCACCCATCCTGGGAGTGCTCTGGCCCCCTTCTCGATTAACTTCGGAGTTCCTATGGAACCCGAAGCCAGTGAGCTCCCAAAAGGCCTCGTGCTAGGAAGAGGTGGGAATATACATATAAGGATCACTCCCCTGGGCGATGTGGGATGTTATAGCAGGCTCCATTAGAGTTTCTAAGAGCATTGTTCATACGAGCTTTGCCTTTGTGACGATTTCCATTTTTAAAGCTCAGGCCTGAATTTTACCTTGGAACCTGGTTGTGAAACTGACCACCATGATTCTTGCCTTTCCTGTTCCATATGCCTCGCTTGTGGCCACGTCATCATTTATGATTATCGCCACCAGAGGATGTGGCGTTCACTTCGAGGGAAACAACATTCACTTTTGGGAATGGTGCAAATCCAGTAGGTCGGGACTTATGATTTTTCATCAGGAGCTCATTGTTTTGTTCAGCTACCAGGAACACATATATCAGTTGGTTGTATTCAGTGAAGCCTCGCTCTCTATACTGCTGCTGCAGGAGCACGTTAGAGGCATGAAATGTGCTGAAAGTCTTTTCCAGCATAGCTTCATCAGTAATGATATCCCCACAGAGCTTCATCTGAGAGGTAATTCTGAACATCGTAAATTGTATTCAGCCACTGACTTGAAATCCTGGATCCTTAGGTGAGTCTACTCATAGCGAGCCCTTGGAAGAATCACCGTTATCTGGTGATTGTATCTGTTTCTCAATGCCTTCCAGAGAGCTAACAGATCTTTAACCGTTAAGTACTCGCTCTTTAGTCCCTCATCAAGGTGGTGAAGAATAAAGATCATGGCATTCGCCCGATCTTGAGAGGATGAGCTGTTTTCTTCCATAATGGTATCTCCAAGATTTCCTGCTTCCAGATGGATCTTGGTATCCAGTACCCAGGTAAGGTAATTCTTCCCAGTAATGTCCAGGGCAGCAAAATCAAGTTTTGTCAAGTTCGCCATTTTCTTTTCTTTCTGAAAGAAAAATGAGATGTGGAATAACTTGCAATAATATGTATTCCTGAAGGAATATAGTGTTAGAACTTCTGGTTCTTACAAATTTTTCTTTTTGATCTTCAGGCCAAAAATGATAAGCACTCGAAACTTCAGGCTCGAGATTTTCATGATTAATGAGAAGGGCGATTGTACCACACCATTCTCATGAAACAAGCATAGAATGGACGATTATTCCGCACCACTTAAACAAGAAGAAAATTTAAATATGCAGAGCAGTTTAAATATGCAGGGCAGGGTAGGCGATTATACCGCACCACCTAAAATTGCGATAAAATTTAAATATGCAGAGCAAGGTGGACGATTATACCGCACAACCTAAAATTGCAGTAAAATTAAATCTGCAGCTCAAGATGGGCGATTGTACCGCACCATCTTTGATCGTAGTAAAAATTAAATTTGCAATTCAAGATGGGCGATTGTACCGCACCATCTTTGATTACAGTAAAATTTACATAAATAAACACTAGGTTAGAAATCAGGAACTGCACCAAACAAGAAATCAAAGATATAAGTAACTGTTAAATTTAGAACGAGAAGCAGACATGGTGTTAGTCGTTCATCGCGAGGGTGCATCATGCAGATGAAGCAGAGGAAGAAGAAAAACAGGAAAAACCTTAAAGGAAGCATTTTTTTCTTCTTTCTTTCGGTGAAGGGAGATGAGAACTATTTAAGGTTAGATAGTCGTGCTGATAACGTGTTATAAATAGGTAAAAGTTAGAGAGATAACCTTTCTATGAATAGGAGCGAAGCAGGTGTAAAATATCACACTATAACTTTAGTAGATGTAACACAATAAGATGGCAGATAAAGAGAGGGAGGGATACTGATATTATTTCTCTTGCTTTCTTTTCGCAGTGTATTTGATAACAGACGGAGTGCTCTATTTATAGAGAGACTCACATAACTACATCCATCCAATATACAATGATGATACTTTTGAAAGTATCAAACACTATTACTCACTATTACTAAGGGGTGGTTTGGGAGTGATGTGCTTAAAAAAAAAGTACCCATGAAAAAAAGCTGTGAGGGTTTTAGGTGTTTGGTAAACTAAAAAAAAAAGGCTTATTTTGGAAGCTGCTGTGAGAATAAGCTGAAATCAAAGGAAAAGCTAAAGCAGCTATTTGCTGCTTTGGAAAACTGACTTTTTTTCAAAGCACACGGGGCTACAGTGCTCCTTTAATGAAAAGACCCACGCCGGACTTGTGGGCGAAGATCGAGTCGACGGCGAGGGAGGAGATCTCGACGGCGAGGGAGGGCTCGGAGGTGGTCATGTCGACGAGGATGCCTCCGGGGCGGAGTCCGGAGAGTGCGCCGATGGTGGGGTTGAGGAGGACGGAGCGGACGTCGGATTTGGGTTGTTGGTATTCTGGGTTTGTGGGTTTTCTGTCGAAATGCTTCTTATCCTTGCGAGGGTGCGGTTGAAGATGGTGAGGGCGCCTAGGACAAGGGATTTCCAAGGTCTAAACCCGAATAGTTTTGATGGAAACGGAAATTATGCCCCTGGGATTAAGGAACAGAGTGTGTTCCCAGAGATCCCGTTTGATCTTGGCACGGGCAGGGGAATGGATGTGTGCATCAGAACAACGGCCAAAACAGATAAAGAAGCTCAGATGGGGATGCCGTTCAGAGAGACCGGCCCTGCATCAGCAGTGCGCAAGAAGAAGCTCAAGTCTCACCATTTCAGTTCGAAGGGTGGAAGAGGACGACGGTGAAAGTTTGCGGGTTGGAGAGGATGACATTTTGATGCTGTTTTGTAATTTTGCCAAGTTAAAACCACCAACAGTTGTACTGTATGTTCAATGAAAATGATCTTAATTCTTTTTGTGTAAATTATGCAGCTGTAAATCACTAGTGGCTCATTGCTTAAAACAAACTAATTGTTTGATAATTTGTGTTTAATAAAGATAAATAAAATTAATGGTGAAAAGTATAGTTCATGTCGCTATCGATTTATACAATAATTATGATCAAAGATTCGAAGTTTAATGGTGGTATAAGAGTTTGGTCTGTAAAGTTACTTAATAGCACATCTAGTATTTTGTCATACTAATTGAAGTAGTTTGTCATACTAATTAATATTTAACATAAAGTTTATAAATATTTTTCTTCTAAAAATAAAGTATATTTAGTATTTCACTTTTATTTGTTAAGAAAATTAAATTAATAGCACATCTAGTATTATACCATTTTTGGACATTTCACACAGTCACAGCTGTTTTACATAAAAGTTTACCAAACACTATCATACTGCTTTTTTTTCCAAAAGCACTTTTACAAAAAAGTTTACCAAACACTTTGCTGCTTTATTTCACAGCCGCTTATTCTCACAGCAGCTTTTTTGCAAAGCACAGCAATACCAAACCAGCCTTAAGTCTTTGGGCATTCATTTGAGTGAGCATTCACCCACTTATTCTATAACATGTGTCATTATCAATTCGCAGGTTTTTTTTTTTTTTTTAAAGGAAAGCCAACGAAAAATTCAAAAAAACTTTAGTTTTAACAAAAAATGACAAATAAAGGTGTAATAAATAGTACTAAGGAAAGATACAATGTGATTTTTCGTTAAAAGTGAATAGTATCGAGTTGAACCGCATTAAAAAAAAAAAGGGTAAAAAACCAAGTTGACTAAAAAGAGACCAAATCGCACCATGTGAGCAGTACTCATCATGGGGAACGCATGCACTGATTTTGCATGATTTCCAAGTGTAACAGGAAAATCCAATCAACTTGATCAGATAATATGCTATCTTTGGCATTACTCTCTTTCTACGTACTGAAAAAATATTTGATATTATTGCTACCAAAGATAAAAAATGTTTATCTGCGTCCCGTTTGTGTGCCTTCAAATTAATCATTTGAGTTTCCTGACAAAAAAAAAAACAAAATTCTACAGGAAAATAATATTGTAAGCGCACATCTCTCGCCGATTGTGGGGAAAAAGTTGAGAGGGGCAGCAAAGATGAATGCTGGACTGAATCTCAGTCATTCCACTTCATCTAAATCTCCAAATTGTTTTTTCCAGTTAACTGATGCTTCTTCTGGAGTTCGAAAAGTCCAGACATGAGACATGCCTTTCTCCCGAGTTTCCAAAATTTCCTGCATTAAAAAAAGTCCACCTGAAACACATATACATCATCGATTGACAAGCGAGACTAAATTTCAGTCATATCCCTCGGTGGCAAATAGATGTAAATTTCTTAAAAGAAAATTTTGCAGATCGCCAAGAAGCTCACTAAGTCCAGTTAAAGAAGCTCTTTAGGAAAGTGTAAGGAAAAAAAACGAAAAACCGGATCTTCTTGAAGGTCAAATTATAAGGACAAGTCATGGAGACAGAGAACAAATAGAATAGATGGCTCTTCCTCCATTTGCACCATATACATGAATTTGCAATTACCACAGGCGGGGAAGGAGCTAATTGGATCTGTGATAGTTTCCTATGACCCGATATAAGAAGCCACAACCCCTTCCCCACTGGTAAAACACCAATTGAAAGAACATGAAACCAGAATGATTACAGTCCAACATGAACAAACTTCAAAGACTCAAGATACATCAAAATTCATAAGAGACAAATAGAAGGATGGCTCTTCCAAGTTGTCCACCCCCACAAACTTCTGCCAAAACTACACTGGGTGTGGTGCCAGATGGGGAAGTAAATGAAAATGCAACTCTTGGGTAATTCGAAGGGAAATATTCCAAATAAGCCACAAATCTCTTGCATTGCTGACAATCACTAAATGAAAGGGCAAGCAGGAAGCATCAACACTTCTCTAGAGGGTCCAGCACCAACACACTACTGTTATTTTTCAACAGATTTTAAAACAATACATACAAATATGTTGCAAGTTTATGTGGGTGCCTGTTAGGAATAGGCTAATGGGCAACCAATCAGTTTTTTTAATTCTGTATAGCAACCAATAAATTATGGAAGTTCAGGAACCTGAGAAAATTGAGCCTAAAGGAAGAGTAAAAGTAGAGCTTTTTTATTTCTGAATTCCCGAATGATTTTTAAAGTAACAGACCCTTTAGCAACAGCTCATAAATCTGTGTTTCTGATAACAAAAAACAACCATAGGAAACCAACCAAATTTCATCTAATTCATCACAAAACTGAGTTAACCCTCTTATCTTCTCAAACTATTTAGAAGCTTTACATATTCCGTATTAATAGCAAGGAAACTAGTGGTGATTTATTGCCATTAGATTGAATGTTTCCTCATAGTCTAACCAACTTCAAGAAACCACAAGTCCTGCTTCATACCTTACATGCCTATACTCGAATCTATAAAACGCTTAAGTTAAAAAAGTGTAATAGCTAATGTCAAGTGCTATTAAGAGCTGATTCATTTGTCTAAGAATGACTTAATTTCTATCAGTCTCCTATTATTTAATGAGTTTTTTAATTTAAGGTATTCTTTATAAAGACACTGTACAAAATAAGATGAACAAGTCCCATCCAAGCCCAAACCGAGATCAAATATCAAAGAGAAGAACATTATAGAAGAATCACACTAAGGGTAATATCATTCAATGTTTTAGACCTAGAAGCCCACAAGGAAGAAAAAAAAGATTGTCCTAAGGTGAAGCCACAGTGTCTACTTTATTCTAAAAGTTTCCCTATTTATACTCCAAACCACCAAAAAGAAAAGCCAAAAAAGCACAGTTTCACAAGGTGATCATATCTTGTTAAAACCATTAACCAAAAAGAAATTGCAGAGCAAAGAGTAAAAGTTTCTTGGAATCACCCTGTCCACCCCAAAGGAATGAAGCACAATGCACCAAATTTGAGTCGCAATGGAAAAATGTAAGATGTGATCCGAATATTCACCATTAAAGCTGTATTGTATACACCAAGGAAGAAACAATGAAGTGTAGGGCTTTCTTTGTTTGAAACAAATCCAAGGTTTTAAGTTTTTCATGAAATCAACCAAGCAAGAATGTGAACTTTAGTGAAATAATCTTATAAGGACGAAAGGCGTGAAGGAAAGGAATATCAAGGTAAGAAAGGATGGGCAAATAGGCCCCTGGCTAACCCAAATTCTTTTATCAGGACAGGGAAGAAACACATCATTGCTAATGCACAACACACTGATGAGAAAACTCATTAACCTCCCTCTTACTAATTTTGTTTACTTTCCGATGAGTCTTTTAGGATTTTAATGAGCCATTTAATATTTCTAGCGGCCATTGAGAATTCTATTTCCCTATAACTAAGGCCATTCCCTATAAAGCAAAATCAATATGGCTTAATGAAAAAGTATGTCATGTTAAAGGCTAGCTATACCTCATCCTTTACTTTCTTCTCTCTTTGTCCTCCCTATTATTTTCTATTTTTCCAATTTCTTTAAAATCACATTGACCCTAAACTTTCTTGCTTTAAATCATATCTATTACTTAGTCCACCATAATTATCGGCAACACCCACCTTACGTTGTCCTACATCATCTAGATAAATAAACACTTAGGGCTCATTTGGATGTGCTTTTAAAAGGACTAAAAGCGCTCTTGGTGAAAATATTTTTGGAAACAATTCTTAGTAAAAATGTTAGTAAATCCTGGAAAAGTACTTAAAGTGCTTCATGGAAGAAGCACATAACTGGTGCTTTTTGTAGAAAGCACTTAAAGTGCTTTTGAAACCCAAAAACATTTTCTCTAAAAGCGCTTCCAGTCATTTTAAAAGCACATCCAAATGAGCCCTTAGTAATCCAATGTGTATGCTAGAAGTGTATTGTTTAATTTTAGATAGTAACTTATGCAGATGGTAAGGCTTTATATGAGGATAGCAAACACCTCAAAAATCCTTGAAACTACAACCTGGGATGAATGTATAGCTACATGCACGGAGATTTAGCAACAGTTTCCTACTAGTCAGATGATCAATTAAAACTACTATAGTGGCATTGGCATGAAGCCAGAATTGAAGGGAAAGAACAACTTATACAATAAAGTGAGACCAGTTTCAACAATATGTCCGTGTCTATGTTCTACTCCATTTTGTTGTTGTGAGTGCATGAGATTTTCTACGCAGGATGTCACACCATCAGTCCTAAGTATTTAGATTTTGGTAGACATCAACTTCTCAAAATGGGCCTTAAATTAAGGGAAACCCCAATAAAGCAATCTGATTTATAAGCCAAAGGAAAATATCGAAGTGCATGTTGTACAATTACCAATGGAAAGACACATAGTAATGAAGTGGAATACATTAATGCACGGAAAAAGGATGGAAATATATAGCCAAACTCAAAATCAAACCTGCACTTCAGATGACCGCTTCGTCTTCAAAACCAAGCAATCAACCAGAGAAGTCCATTTCCCAGAACAGTTATCAAGTGACCCAAGTCTATAATACTGCTGCATCTGATGCACTGGAGCTGCCAAACATGAGTGCCCATAAGATTAAATGCAAGAGATAAAAATAAACAGACGCTACGAAACAACCCCAAAATAGAATGAGTAATATAGCAAACATCTAGAAGAAACAAAATGTTGATATCAGAAACAATTAGCAATAAGATTTAAAGATGTTTGAAGCTTCACTGACACAAAGAATCATCCACAAAATTTAATTGTCAAAAATAAAAAAAAATAAACCCACCAAGAATTTGCTTTTATCAGTGAAATTGCCAGAAATTACCAAACTTCATTTGTGGGCAGTAATTAAATTGGCAGTAAAAACATTTCACCAGAAATTCAATAAAACCAAGTTGAAATCGACCATACATAAAACATGTTATGAACAATTATGCAAAACCCATGTTTCTGTTGAATTAAAATTAAGTTACAAGAGCCGAAAAGTACACAAATTTGAGGGAAAAATCGTAGCAAAAGCCAGCCGTACAATTGTGAAATTAATTCGACCATAATGAAAGAGGAAGAGAATGCAAAAAAGGAGGAGTGTACAATAGCAAAACCAAAGGGCGTCGAAGTAGGTGGCGCACGACAATCGACGCTTTGGAGGGGAATGTGTTTCTTCCATTGAAGACATAACTGGCTGTCTCGATTGAGGGATTACTAGGGCGCGCTCAACTGATCCCCGACGCTCTCTCACTTAAACAAGACAACGACCAGATCAGCCTCTTGTCTTTGACCATTTTTCAGTTTCAATTCGCATATCATCACTAAATTAAACTATCCAAGTCAAAACATATGAAGAACATAGGTGTAAAGCTGAATCTAGATGTATTCCCAAATCAGTGTGAAAACAATGAAGCAATGATTACAAAAGGCTACACTAATTTTTTGGTAAACACATTGTATCAAAAGGTTAGATTTATTAACCAAATGTAAAAGGAGATGGTAGAGATCCCTGACATCTGTATCAAAAGGTTAAATTTATTAACCAAATTATTAGTACAATTCTTGCATCTTAATATGTATGTAAATATCTCCACCTTCATTTAGTGAAAGTGATGTTGGTGGTAGTGTTGTGGAGGGGACGAAGAACAAAGAAAAATCAAAACAGAAAAATACACAACTAATTCATCAATCAATACCTACTCCTTCATGCAAAAAAAGACATATCACATCTCATTGTAAAAAAGAAAGAACCGACTTTATCACAATACAAATACAAGTTTAACACATGATGATATTTGATATACATAAATTTTTAAAAGGTGATACAAATACCAGAACATATATATATATATATATATATATATATGTACAAACAGTTATCAACATGATTAACAAAAATTTGTAAATTCTAAAGTTTACACTACTTGTCAGTCACTTACCCTTTTTTTTTCCAATTTGAGCAAAGCACTGTGTAGCTTATATAAATTGTTGTGACAATAATCTGCAATAGATAACATAGTATAAATAAGACATACAAAACAACAGCATTGTAATAATCCTTTTTTTATTTTATTTAAAGCAATAATTATCAAGACGATTAATAAAAATTTATAAATTGTAAACTTAACAATACTTTAGTAAGCTGGCTAACATTTTTTTTTTTCAATTTCAGCAAAAGCACTTTGTAGCTTATATAAATTGCTTTGATAATGATCTGCAATGGAAAATGCAGCCACAAATGACATACACAAAACAGAAATAGTACTATAATGATCTTTCTTTTTTTCGTTGAAAGCACTGCATAACTAGGAAAAGAAATGAAAACTTAAATTAAACTATCAAGAACCAAATGATCTAACAAATTTTAGTTCTTTTTAAACTATAACAATACATAATATCTACAACAAATAGTCTGTAAAGAGAACTATTAAAATCTCTTCACCCCAATAAGCATCCTTTGCCTTACAAAAATTCTATGGATAAGTGACTTCTTTATACAACCTTGCTATTCCGAATACTGAATCTCACACTTTGTAACCAAATTATTACATGCTTTTAATGTTGCTTTCAAGTAACAGTAAAAACCAAGAAAAAAAATTGAAATGCCAAGATCCTTATGGCCTGTAAAAGATGCAGATGCAGAAAAAAAAAGAAGAGCAACATTAATTATGTTTTTGGTCCTTTATTTTAGACAAAAGAAAAAAAAGTTGTTAGTCTTGGCACTTTAAAACAGATAACAAAGAGAAAGCATTTGTCACTTGAGAGCTCCCCTATTCCTGCGGTTAAAGGTCTTCGTACAATAAGAAGAGATGAATCGGATTAAACATCAATAAGAAAAGGAGAAATTAGGTTCACATCCTTTATTTTGCTACTACATTGATTAAAACCCTATTCATTTTCAATTTTTGATCAAGGTCCTTGGGTATTATTATAACATCATTACTTATTTGAATAATAAAATATTTTTATTTTTAAATATATTCCTTTAGTGTTAAAAATGTTACAATTAGTATATCTATATTTATGGCTAAATTTTTTATCATATATTTTTATTTTTAGTTTGTACCTATTTTTAATTTGCAAACCTTTTTTAATTTGTACCAATTTTCTTTTCATTTTTAATTTGTACCCATATTTTTTAAAGTTTTATTTGTATTTGTACCCATGTGTTTACCGTCTCGTGACATTTATATATTTAATCAATGATCGAAAAATTACATATGGTATATTTCTATTTTATGGCTAAACTTTGTATCATATATTTATATTTTTAGTTTGTACCCACTTTTAATTTGCAACATTTTTTTTAATTTGTAGTATTTTCTTTTTAGTTTTAATTTGTACCCATATATTAATTTCTTTTAGCGCCCATATTTTTAAAAAATTCATTTGTATTCATAATATTTTAAAAAAATTCATTTGTATTCATAATTTTTTAATCTTTTATTTGTACCCTAATTTATTTATAATGTACCCATTCTTCTTTATTAATGTACCACTTTGTTATATGTGAAATGTATCATTTTTTGTAAAATGTACCAATTTTTTTTAACACTATGGATACATTCTTTTGCCATTTATTATTTCCTATTGTTACATAGTTTTTATCCATTTATTCAATCAAAATGTTTGAATTTTTTTATTGTAACCGTTTCTAATAGTATTATAATGAGGGACTTTAAATTTATAGGATTATAAATCTCATAAAATATCAAACAATTAATGTCAAAACTATAAAAATTAAATATTAATAGTAATATAATGAGGTGTACAAAGTCAAGGGACTTTGATCAAACTTTGAAAACCATTAAGGTTTTAGTCATAGAATGTTAAGGATTAGGGACCAAATCCAAAGTATCCCATAAGAAAATCTCAAGGGTCTTATTATTTTCAAAGCATCCATTACCTCAACTCATTTTAAAATATTTTTGAAATATGGTGTCATTCAATAACCTGTTAAACACAGAACATAGGAATGTTGTTGGGTTTAGTGTATATTTCTTTGAATTGTTAGGTATTTGACAGTCCAAATCTTTTTGTTATCTTAATTACAATTGCTAACCATAGGAAAAATAATTTCATTAAAAAGAATAGATCAATACATGAGCAAAGTTGCCCACAAATCTATCTAGAATATGCTAATCAACAAAGACTACAAAGCATAGCTAAGCAACAGAAATGGCAGCAGACCTAAAAAACCAAGTGTACATCGGAATTCTAATTATAAATATAGCCTGATAACGAACTCTATCCCAATGTATGATGAGTGGCATAAGCCTCTGGATGACGGTATGCATACATTTTCAAGATACGGAGGTCCAAAGGGAAGCCCAAAAACAAACTCTCTCCCATACAACATAGCTCATTAGGTTCAGTCTGATATTATGAATTATCTAAATAACTAACTACAATGGATCTTTCAAAATTCCATGAGTTCTTTCTTTTTGTGTCCTCTGGCACAAACCCAAATTATCTTTATAGTCGATATTATATTCAAGCACCTTACTATAAAAATTAATGGAGCCTTAAAACTAAGCTTACAAAGTTTTCTATTTGACCTGATTAGACATATATATGTTTACATGTGAGTTGCAGGGACTTGGAAGTTTCCTGATTCTACAAATAGCTCTTCCAGATTTCGGGATTTTAGGAATTCCCATGGCGAGACTATCATTGAATTAGTTAGCACACAGACAAAAATAACTGGCGTACATTACGTCCTGGTGTGCAGTTTGAACCCTCAATCACTGTCATATTAGATAAGGTCTACATTTGTATATATGCCTCAGTTCATAAGATAAAAAGGGTTTTTATTGAGAAAGAGGACCATTATTATACATGATATCAGCAACAGAAAAATGGCACGTCCATTATATATTTGGTGATGAATGTGCATGTCTATTCATACAGGTGGTGGGTGGGTGAGTTTTGTCCGATGTGTGACCGAAGTTAGTTATGTATAGATGTATGTGTGTATTCAAAGATGGATGGTTTCATGCACACACATGGCATAAACCTAGGAGGCCTTTGCCTGGTCAGGCAGGATGCTTTTATACCAACAAATTTTATCCTGATGGAACATGTTTTCCATGAATTAGCAGTCTAATTTTATAACCAAAAACAAACATACAATAAAAATAGAAAAAAAAAATTGAACCAAAGAGTAATAGAGGCAAACCAAAATCTAGACCTCCACAGACGAATCAACAACGAAAAAGTGGAGAAGCAAACAACGAACCTTTTTTCAGTAAAAGTTGGCGACAATGAATACAAAATCATTCGAAACCACAACAGAAATACCAATCCAAAACTGGAACCAACGCTCGCATTTTTGCCCAAAAATTCCTAATCCATTTAAATCCAACAATCAACAATGCACATGACTCGACCTTGTTATTTTCGAACAATTACCAACACAGATGACTCGACCCTGTTACTTTAACATGACGCACTATCTACGAATACAGCCCCATGGCTGCTGCAGGCACGCTGCAAAGACACATAAGGAAAAAACAAAGTTTATACTTGCAGCGCACACTCTTCGTCCAGTTCATGGACATCATGGTTTCTGCTTTCTCATTAGCACCATGTTAGCAGACCACAACCTCCCTTATCACGAATTATATATAAAGCTTTTCATATAACATTGCACACACATATACATACATATATATATAGAGAGAGAGAGAAGTCTCTTATCACGAATTATAATCCACTGTGCACAACACTGTGTGGGCAAGACACAATGACCGGCAGCGCATTTAGCCGTCACCTCACTGACTCAAAACAACCATTCTATGATTCCGTGTTCCAACTTCCAGCTTCCCACCAACCAGTAAAACTGAGACAGAGAGAAGTTTGATTCTCAAGTATATGCTGTTTTAGCCAAGGGAATAATGCTTGGCATATTCCTTTTATACATTATTCAATGTCAGATTACCTAACATGGGATGAGATGAGATGGTCCAAGTTTTAAACTCAGTGCAGGCTGAATCTGAAGCTCAAGGTTATCTACTGTCTATCTTTCTCCTTATCACTACTATACTATTCAAATCAGAAAAAAAAAAAAAAAAAAAAACCTCAGGCATCCTTCCAAATGAAATCACACTAACCAGTTACAATTAGGGGTGGGCACGGGCCGGGCCGGGCCCAATTTTGAAGGGACCGGACCGGACCCGGGTTCAAAGGAGACAGGCCGGGGATTACATTTTCTAATATAGGAACCGGACCTTACCTGGCCCGGTTAAAACGGGCCGGTTCTGGCCGGGTCCACGGGTACTTGGTTCTTTTTTTTTTTTTTTTAAAAAAAACTAAAATTTGCACACATTCAGCAGATTCACTACCCAGGGCAGACAGCATTTGTGCAGATTTTGCCAAAAAAAAAAAAAACTAAATTTGTCTTACATTCGCCTTTGTGATGTTTACTTTTGTGCTTATCCTTTGTCTTCTTTTCTGAGGCAAAATATGTAAAGAATCTCATCCTCAATAGGCTAAAAAAACTACTGCACAGCAGCACAGATTGAAGAAAAGATAAAAAAAAAATAGCAGCTGCACAGATGATTAATTTGCTTATAAAAGAACCCATATTAATAATTATGTATTCACCACAACTCAAGTTTCATCCCCTCTATCCTCTAAATTTCACCACTTCATCCCTTGAGTTTTTGCATTTGATAGAAAACAATGGGTTCCAGTTTTGCACAAATTACTTTAGCAATGGTGCTAATTGCTTCGATTCTTGCAGTTAGCACAGCCAACAAAGATTGGCAATATGGTAATTACACTGGCTGGGGTTTCAACAATGGCTCATAGCCTCATACCACCTCAATCAGAAGACATCTGAACCAGGAATCATACTCGAATAAATTCATTAATTCGATTATTACTACTCTTTCATGAATACAAAGACAATACACAAATTCTAATAATTTTTGGAATCAAACGAATACAAAAAATTAATTTTTGGAATTGAGTTGACCAACATCGATTAAAATCCACATTACCTATTAAAATCTACAAAAAATTTAAACCAACCCAATACAAATTTGTAATTAAAAAAAAAAAACAAATTTATCTCATAAAATAAAAAAGTGCGTCAATTGAAATAAAAAAAGGAAGGGAGGTACCTGGAGTCTGGAGATACCTGAGCAGTTGAGCTTATAATGCTTCCGTATACGAGTCCAAAGGAAAGGAGAATGCGGAAGCCCGAACCACTTGCAAAATCCCGAAGAACCCAGATCACCAATTAGATAAACAATTACCAAATTGTTCCAAAACCCACACACTTAACAATTCTTCCCCAAAATATATACTAAATAAAAAGAATTAGTTAGATCCGGAACAAAAAGAACACAAAAATAGAAGAATTCAGCAGACAGTAAAGAATTCACCTGAACTGGCGGCGGCGATGGAGTGTTGGTGGTCGCGACGGCGGTTATGTCGTTGGGGAGGAGAGAAGGAGAATCGAGAAGATGGGTGGTGCGGGACCGCGGGTGCCTGGGTTCTCTAAGTCTGGGTAGGATGTCCGATGTCGTCGAGGAGAAGAATCGAAGAATACTCGACCAGAGAGGAGAGACAGTTGAGTGACTTGAGTCACAGACGGCAAAGCGTGACGGCGAGAGACGGAGAGAGTCGAAGACGGAAGAGCGGAGCTGCGGAAGAGCGGAAGAACCGAAGAAGACAGATTCAGAAGAGTCGAAGTCGATCAGAGAGGAGAGAGAGAGTAGACTAGGGTAAAATCAACGGTGAAGATTGGATGTTAGGGCCCGACCGGCCCGTTTTTCTATACATCTCGACCCGGCCCGTCCCGCCTTGCCCCGTTTCCCCTATTAAACAATTGGAACCGACCCGAATCTGTCCCGATCCGCGGTTTTTTTACCCGTTTGCCCATCCTTAATTAGAAATACCTAGTTTCTATCAAATTAGACCAAATACATCACACATGCCCAACTTACTAAGCAAGTTGGTGAACACTACTAAAAACAGCCTTGGTAATTAAGCATATTCAACTAGTTGATCTCTAGTCCACACGAAAGGAATAGTAATAGCCTCAGCATCCAACTTCTTAAGACAATGACGATTGATCAATCTACATGCTTTGTACTAAGAGTGATTTTCAGTCCGATCAAATCGGAAACAAGCACTCTAATGCCAATTCATAAAAAAATTCAGGATAAAATATTAGTTCAAATTTTGAAATTTTGGATTATCGAAATTTATGGGAAATTTTTTATCTGGTTTCTTTTTTTATTTTGAATTTTGGAAACATAAATAAGATTTCCTACATTTTGCAAGGCTTTGAAGATTTTCAAACTTTTATGTATCCACCATTGAATGTCTTTTTTTTGAATTTGTGCGATGTTTTTATGTTGTTATGTATGTGTATGACATAAAGTCATATTAGACAAGATAAAATAGTATGTACGATTATACTCTTCATGTTTAATATATAATAGTATCATTAAATATAATAAAATACGAAATAAAGCATATCCAAGCCTAAAAACATGATAAATAAGAATATGCATGGTTTTTTTTATAGTACTAAGTTTGAGAAATTTTGGACCAAATAGGTACAATTCAATTGCCATCCAAATTTTTCCAAACTTTTTGGAATCGGAAATTTTCGAATTCGAACAAAAATTTTCGGTTCAAATTGGAATATTCAGTCAAACTTGCAAACCTACTTCATACTATTATGTTGTACTAGTGTATGAGAAATCTCAACTAGGGGTGGGTTCGGTTCAAATCGGTTTGGTTTTTTGCCAAAACCGAAATCGAACCGAAATTTCGGTTTGGTTCGGTTCGGTGCATTTTTTTCGGTTCGGTTTTTTCCAGTTCGGTTTTGGTTTCGGTTTCGGTTTTTTTTTCAAAAATTGAAAAAAATTGAAATCTTAAATTTTAACACCTCCAACACAATCATAACATAAATATTCCAACTAGAATCAAAGACAATGAAAATAAACATTTAAAGTTCAACTAGAATTATCACATAAAGGTTTTTTTTTAATATTTTGGGTTTAAAGTTTAACTATAAATAGATTTCTTTTTAGACGATGATGATGGAGTACGACCTTATTCATTCCTCTCTTTCTGCCACCAGCAAATTTTGAAGAGGTGTTCATCAATATTTTTGAATATATTGATATACTTTTCAATATTGTTAGGTCACGGAACCTACTATACTTGGCCATAGGTGAGAAAGTTTGAATTTTGTTTTTGATCTCGTAGTGTTTAATAAACTCATGAGACTTTTATACGCTGTTTGCTTTCCCTAATCAACTGCGGTGCAGTTGAGATATGTGTTCTTATATATGTGTTGCACTTAATGATATAAACTAGAAATATTGCATGTAATGGTATAAATTTTAATTTTTGTTGTAGATGGAATTGCTCCAAGGGCGAAAATGAATCAACAATGAATGAGGCGCTTTAAGTCAGCGAAGGACGCTAAGTTCGTTGTGGGTACTTTTACTATGAGATGCTTCTGAATCACACAGTTTATTTTTCTTTACATAACTTTGTTTGTACAAGTTTATAAATGTCCCAAATGTTGGTATCAAATGTGTAGGAAGTTGAAGAAGAGAAGCTAAGCAAACAAGTCCTACCAATACAGCAGTCCGAAGTATTAGATTCTAATATAATAAAATTAAATAATTAAATAAATAAAATTAAAAAATATTAATTTAATTAATTCAGTTCAGTTCGGTTTGGTTCGGTTTCTTGACCACTAAAATTGAACCGAACCAAAAGAGTTCTGTTCGATTTTTTCGTTCGGTTCAGTTTTTTCGGTTTCGGTTTGGTTTGGTTTTCTGTTTTTTTTTGTTTTTGGTTTTTTGAACCCACCCCTAATCTCAACAATTGTCTTGTTATCACAAGGCTTTTTATTCAAAATGGTCCCTGAGATTTGCATCATCCATAAGTTTGATCCCTAAGATTTAAAATCAATAGAAGTAGTCCCTAAGATTGTCCACCATCCATGATTTTGGTCCTTCCGCTAAAGCTTTTGGCCGAAAGTTTGGGCAATTTTCAAAGTTTCGTAACTCAATCGTTTCTTAACCAAATTCGACACATAATATATCAAAATGAAGATAGGAAAGTGTAGAATAAGATTATATCTATTTGGAAGCCCAATGATTGCCGGAGATGGTCAGAATATAGCCTCAAAGTTGACTGGTCCGAGGGAAAACTGGAAAACTTGCCGGAAACTCGCCGAAAACTGGGTAAACTTTAAACATTCATAACTTCTTCAATACTCAACGAAATCAAGTGATTCAAAAACAAAAATCATACTTCTCAACGAGAAGAAGAGAATGGTACCTTTTTCAATGGCTAACTCGCCGTGGTTTGGATGGAAAACAGCTCAAAAGTGGCTATTGAAAAACGAGTCAGCAACTTTCAAGCCATTTTCCAGCCAAACCACGGCGATTTAGCCATTTAGAAATGTACCAATCTCTTCTTCTCGTCGAGAAGTATGATTTTTTTTTGAATCACTTTATTTCGTTGAGTATTGAAGAAGTTATGAACGTTTAAAGTTTACCCAGTTTCCGACGAGTTTTCCAGTTTTCTTTCGGACCAATCAACTTTGAGGCTATTTTTTGACCATCTCCAGCAACCATTGGGCTTCCAAATAGATATAATCTTATTCTACACTTTCCTATCTTCATTTAGATATATTATGGGTCGAAGTTGGTTAAGAAACGATTGAGTTACGAAGCTTTGAAAATTGCCCAAACTTCCGGCCAAAAGCTTCAGCAGAAGGACCAAAATCATGGATGGTGGACAATCTCAGGGACTACTTCTATTGATTTTAAATCTCAGGGACCAAACTTATGGATGATGCAAATCTCAGGGACCATTTTGAATAAAAAGCCTTATCACAATGTAGACTCATAGCTTTCTTTGGTCCAAACCCAAGATCTTGCAATACTTTCTTCAACTACAACAATTCACAAACACCATGAGATGTGCTACGAAATTTAGTTTCTACACTAGACCTCCACCAAAAGTAAAGTATCCAGATCTGAAACACCTATCAGTAATTAATTAAGCCAAATCCGCATTTGTATACCTTTCCATTGTTGGA
The DNA here is from genome assembly GCA_024362995.1 of Heteromeles arbutifolia. Lineage (NCBI taxonomy): Eukaryota > Viridiplantae > Streptophyta > Magnoliopsida > Rosales > Rosaceae > Heteromeles > Heteromeles arbutifolia. The sequence goes on from JANCRC010000014.1 coordinate 28,500,925, forward strand.
GTATGCTCGAAAAGTAATTGACGTGACAATACATAATTGGTTATTTGTGGTAACCTAATGTCGAGTCATCGACGACAAGGGCAAGTAAGAACATCCATCAATTGAGGGCGTGACCTAATAGCGGATTAAGAAGATTCATTGTGATTAAGATGATTCCAAGGAATACCTTAAGTTGTAGGGACAGGATTGCAAAGAAGTTTCAATCCTGAATATTGACCAACCATAAAAGTGTACGAATGGAAGATTATCTATTTATCACACTTCTGAGTTGTGGATGCAACTAGTCCTTAGATTGAGACATCACTAGTTATCTCATGTTAATAAATGTGATCTTTGGCATATACACAGGGTAAATATCATAGAAGGTTTACCTTCACCTTTGATACGTTTATGATTTACAAGAATCTTCTACATCCAACAAATTGTACAATCCCAAACTACACCCTAGTATTAACTTAAAAAATAAAATAAAAATCTCCGATTTAATCAACTAGCATACGAACCAGTCGAGCAAATCATTGGCCCTCCGCTAATCCAGCTACCAAACCCAACTTTAGGTACGAAGCCAACTCTTAAATTCAAACACTGAGCCTCCATCATAATATCTTGTGTTCCCCACCAACCATTACTATATGTTGCCCGTGCAAACAAATGCATGTTAAAATTCATTGCACCATCTTCATGTTGCCTTTTGATCTCTTAAAAAAATCCTCTCATTCACCTCCGGCCGACCTTCATGTGACACGGTTGTATAAATCTTCACTCGCAACCTTTTATGCTCATTCAGTCCCAATTCAAATGGACCAACAGGGAATTTCGAGAGGAGGTTATCTTCATATGAAATTGAACCTTCTATGCTCCTGAATCGAACCCACAAAACAAGATTAGGGTTCTCTATTATGAAGATCACGTCCCAATTTACCCCAAGTGATGTGTTTGAGACTTTAAGCTTGGACATGAAAAGTGAGTCAATTCAAATTTTGGGGGGTTTTGGAATTATAGACGTGTGCATGAACACACATAGGAATGTAAATGTCCGTAATGCAAGTAATAAAGCGCGGTGGACAAGTACTAATTTTGAAACGCATTGTGACGTGATCGACTATGATAGAATATGGTTTGAAGGGTTGTTTGAAATTGGGAGCAATGGCATTGTGGTTGAGGGGTGAGCTTTCGCAATATTTTCCATGATTAGTTCTTCTTATTAGGGTTTTTTTTTTTTTTTTTTTTTTTTTTTTTGTAAAGAGAGATGGGATTAATGAAAAAACGGATGAAAGAAAATTAATTTAAAATGCAGAAGATAAAAGTGAATAACTAATAGAGTAAGGTCGACATTAATAACAGATATGTTTAGTAATAACAGAAATGCCACATGGCAGTATTCTAGTGGTTGAGTTTGTTAATATAGTTAGAAGGGTATCATTGTAATTGGGATATATGGCTATATAAGGGATTGTATAGCTATCATTTCTTTAAGTTCATTTTGTATACATTTTCTCCATTCAATCAATACAATCTTTCTAGTTTTCTCTCTATCTTCTTCCTCTTTCTCTGTATCAATCATTCATCTTTGCAATGTAGTTAATATGGTATCAGAGCCACCAGGCTCACGCCATGATTCTGGTGGTTCCACTTCTCATTAGTTTCGTCTATTTCTATTTTTACTCTGTTAGAGATTTCGTTAATTTCTTTGGTGCTTCTGCAATCGTTCAGTTCGTTCTGTATTTTCTGGGTAAATTATTTTCTGGGTAAATTTTCGTTCTGGGTTGTGATCAGAGATCATAAATTTTCGTTGAGAAGAGATGGGGTTTCCCGAAGTAGTTTCTGGAAGCCGGTCGCCGGACTGAGAAGCCGTGGATAGTGGTGGGTCTGTCGAATGTTGACCGTTGATCTATCCTTCCTTCCTTCTTCCTCTCCCTCTCCCTTAAGGCGCGCGCGATTGATGCGACCTTCTTCTCCGCCGTCTCATTCTTGAAGAAATCGCTCTCATGAGCAAGAAATTCCAACACCTTCTCCACTAACCCTAAAAGGACGCCTGCAAATACTTCGTCTCGGGCGAGCTCTGTTCCTTCTGGTGCCATGGATTCGATAAAAGTTTAAGAATTTGAGAGGAGTCTTTCGATCTTGATTCTTCCGCTGTTATCGTCTTCAAGGGTTGTTGCAGAGGTGCAAAATCAGAGTGTTGGATTCTTCTGGGTTGCTCAGTGTCTTCGTGATTGTTTTAGTTGTTGTTATTCCTTTAATTCGAAGATTATAGTCAATTTTTGATTTCTGGGTTGCAAAATTCTCAAGATGTTGAAGTGGGATATTTCTGATTGATCTGGGATATATGTGTTGATTTGGGTGTTTGTGTTCATCTGCATATATTGTATTGGATATGTTGATGTGTTGAAATACAAAGTTTTGTAGTCAAGAAAGTGTCAATCTTTCCAAAAAGTGTCATTATTTTTGCATCAAGAACGTGTGGGTACAAGAAAGTGTTATTCTTTCTGCATCAACAACGTGTGGGGGTTTGGGTGCTGCTTGAAGATTGGGTGTTTGGTGATCTGAAACGACGATGTGTGGTTGTTTGGAGATTTGGTGGTGCGATTTTGGTAAATCAGGTGAATTCGTTTACTGGTTTTGTTTATTGCTTATTTCTTGAAGTTGTGGCCTTTGATGTACTTTCGAGATTTAATTGAAGTGAAGATTTAGAGCTTTTTTGGTAGAATCTTGATGTGTTGATCTCTGCAAGTATTAGTTTTTATGTATCTTTCCTACGAGTATCATTCTCTAGGGCTTGTCGATTTAAAGAAGAAAGTGTTATTCTTTCTATGAATCTTGGAGTTTCATTCTCCTAAGTTGCAGTATGATTTGGAGTTTTATTCTCCTTGGGTATTTTTCTGTGAATCTTGGAAGAAAGTTGTGTTCATGGAGTGTCAGTCTCCTTATTTGGTATCTTTAGTAGAAGTGTGAGATTTGTGTTGTGCTTTGGAGTGTCATTCTCCTTGGTTGATTTGGTCTCTTGGAGTGTCATTCTCCTTGGTAGATTTAGTTTCTTGGAGTGTCATTCTCCTTGGTAGACTTAGTTTCTTGGCAGTGTCAACTATGGCTTCTCAGTTCACAGTCGAAAACTTGTTGGTTATGTTCAGACCAAGACCACGAAGTACAGCTTTTTCTCCCGCAACCATCATGTACTTTGGAACATCCTGTGCAATCACAGAGTCGCCACCAATAAATGAGACAGAGCCAACATGGCAGAATTGATGAACGACGACAGCCCTTGCAATGTGAGCATAATCTTCCACCACAACATGGCCTGCCAACAATGTATTATTTGCAAAAATGATGTTGTTTCCGATCTTGCAATCGTGGGCAATATGACAAGATCCCATGCTAAGATTGTTATTCCCAACAGCTGTTATATCACTCGACTTCGAAGATCGGTGGGTCGAAGTATAATTTCTTGCATTATACAAGAGAAGTTGCAGGAGTGATCGACAAAGAAGAAGAAGGTGGGTGTGGAGAGAATAAGAGATTTCTTGTGGCGCAAATTTCGAGGGGAAAGGCGGTAATTGGCACCCGGTGGTATTCATTTGTTTGAGGTTTTCTGCAGTGTTCTTGAAGCATTGCAGACATCTTGGTTTTGTAGTTCCAGATTAGTTTCAGAGCTCTAGCTAGTTCAAACTTCCCTTGGCTATACCAAGTTCAGTTTGAGGGGGGAGTAATAACAGAAATGTTTAGTAATAACAGAAATGCCACATGGCATTATTCTAGTGGTTGAGTTTGTTAATATAGTTAGAATGGTATAATTGTAATTGGGATATATGGCTATATAAGGGATTATATAGCTATCATTTCTTTAAGTTCATTTTGTATACATTTTCTCCATTCAATCAATACAATCTTTCTAGTTTTCTCTCTATCTTCTTCCTTTTTCTCTGTATCAATCCTTCATCTTTGCAATGTAGTTAATAGACATAACCAGAATAACGACTTAATAAGAGAAATGGGAATGAAGAAATGTATAGAGGCCATTTGTGGTGTAGTGGTCATTATTACCTGAAATTGATTGCGAACTAACATTTACTAAAAGAGAGTAACGAATAACTATTAGAATTCTATAACCAAAACAAATAACTACTAAAATTTCTAAACATTGATAATTGTTAATTAAGAAAAGTTAATCTCATCTATACAATTCTCCCTAAATGCCAAAATAAAACAAAAAGAAGTTCATGCACCTTAAATCACAGTACCCTTCCATGTCTTGAAAACAATAAAGACCCGAGGGGAAAAAAACACTAATACTTTGTGACTTTGTTGATGATAATTGTGAATTATAGTATTCTCTTAGAGAATACAGGTATATAGAGGGATTTATAAGCTCTATACAAGTAATTAGAAGTACAACAGGAAACCTAATTAAGGTAAGACTACAAATGTGATCTACATGTTATTAGAAGTACCTAACTCGCAATACTCCTCTTCAAATTAGAGTAAAGATATTAAATATGTCCAACTTATCAAGTGCATTGGAGAACACACTACTAAAGACAACTTTAGTAATTAAGTATATTCAACTACACTAGTACAAAAAACACTTTGCGACGCAGGTCCTTCGTCGAACAAAGTCAAAAAACGTTGCGCAAAAATTAGCCCAATGAACCTTTGTCGTACACCAACCGTTGCGCCAAGGCAGTGAAAGCAGGGTTTGTGTGATGAAGAAGTGACCTACGTCGCGCAAAGTCAACAAACGTCGCGAAAAAATTAGCCCAACAAACCTTTGTCGCGCACCAACCGTAGCGCCAAGGCAGTGAGAGCAGGGTTTGCACGACGAAGAAGTGACATACGTCGCATAAAGTAGTTTTGCGCGACGTAGGTCACTTCTTCGTCGCGCAAACCCTTGTTTTTTTTTGGCAAAAAATATTTTTTATTTAATTTTTAATAAATATTGTAATTAAATTCTAAACAATAATTAATAAACCAAGAAAAATTATTTAATTATAAAATATATGAAAATGTACATACAAGATGTCTGAACAAAAAAGAAAAAACTACAAGTAGTCTTCTAGGTTTAATACATCATGCTACTGGGTATCGACTGGGCGAAGTGGTTGGGAGGTCGAAGGTGGAGCAAGATCAAGTGCTTGCATCAGGATTTGGAGGCCGACATCGCTAAGGCCGGTACAATCATACTCATCTGCTCGCCCTAGGCCCTTATCTACTCGTCCTGGACCGTAAGCTGACCTTTTAGGGTTGTCACTTCCTCCTTCAGGGCATTGACCTATCATGTGGACGATCTGGAAAAGGAGGCACCCGTCTCACGAACCCCCGCCTTCCCTATACACCGAACAACCTTGCCATGACGACGACCGAACTTTTGATCCAGGACCTCAGTCACGATCTGAAGACATGCATCCTCGGGTACAATGACATCCTCGATCGGGGTCTCTAGGGGAAGCTGCATTTAAAAATATAACATTAGAAACTAATCCTTTCTTGCATTTGAAACTAATCAATTAGCAGCCAAAGTAATATAAGTAAGTAGGTTACCAACATTCTTAATTTGAAAACAAGAGGAACTACTTATCCATTTTCATAACCAACAAAAAAAAGTGCATCAAGTGAAACAAAAAAGAATGGGTAATCCAACATTAGGAATCTGTGATAAATTTTAAAGATTATCTGAATCACTATTTATAACAACTAAAACTTGTTTTAGGATGCCCAGTAAACACTCTAGTAAGCAGACATTGTTATCAATCAATGGTACCAAAACTTCATTACACTAATTGATATGATCAAAGTACTGTACAAAAACAGTTTACTACGTACAAGCCATTCAACCAGACACATGACCATAAAGACTAACTAGAGACTAACTAGTAAATAGGTAGGAAGGTAAGAGAAGCAACTGATGCTGTTAGGGGATTTAAATCCCATAATGTTAAGTCGAGATCTCAACACCTTGAGAAATGCATGTTCAAGTTCCAATAACTAGCAAAAGATAGCTTGCATAGTTCACCAGGAACCAACTATGTTAGTTCCTATACAGTCTAAGTCTAATCAATGAGATACACAATTATTGTAGGGAAGAAGTTCAAATCGATATGCATGGATGCAACAAAGAAGGAATAACACTACAAAACAAACAATGAAAACCTAGCTCTTAAACAGCAGCAACCAACTTGTGATAAATTGAGAAAATTGAAAAGGAGAATCCAGTGACCACTGAATATATACACTTTTAATGTAAAAGGGAATTGTCAAAACTTCTAGGGCAGTTTAAGATATTTCAAGAACCAGGTTTCAAATTTTACTTAAAACCATCATTGCAACATATAACAAGGTAAAACTTGTAAATTCATGCTGCATTACAACATTTTGGCTTAACCCATAAATAACTTAGCAAAACCTTTCATAACATCAAGTTGCGCCCCATATTTACATATATATACACTTACAACTTACAAAGCAAGGAACTTCCCATGTATCCAAAACAAAATAATCAAAATAATAAAGTTAACAGTGTTAGCCTTTTAGTAAGTTAGAAGACACGTGTCAAGTAATTAGAGAAGAGACATTGAGGAGACACAAAATTTAGAAACACCAGACCTGCGGCCCATTAACGCACGGAAAAAGGATGGAAATATATAGCCAAACTCAAAATCAAACATGCACTTCAGATGACCGCTTCATCTTCAAAACCAAGCAATCAACCAGAGAAGTCCATTTCCCATAATAGTTATCAAGTGACCCAAGTCTACAATACTGCTGCATCTGATGCACCAGAGTTGCCAAACACGAGTGCCCATCAGATTAAATGCAAGAGATAAAAATAAACAGACGCTACGAAACAACCCCAAAATAGAATGAGTAATATAGCAAACATCTAGAAGAAACAAAATGTTGATATCAGAAACAATTAGCAATAAGATTTAAAGATGTTTGAAGCTTCACTGACACAAAGAATCATCCACAAAATTTAATTGTCAAAAATAAAAAAAAAATAAACCCACCAAGAATTTGCTTTTATTAGTGAAATTGCCAGAAATTACCAAACTTCATTTGTGGGCAGTAATTAAATTGGCAGTAAAAACATTTCACCAGAAATTCAATAAAACAAAGTTGAAATCGACCATATATAAAACATGTTATGAACAATTATGCAAAACCCATGTTTCTGTTGAATTAAAATTAAGTTATAAGAGCCGAAAAGTACATAAAATTGAGGGAAAAATCGTAGCAAAAGCCAGCCGTACAATTGTGAAATTAATTCGACCGAAATGAAAGAGGAAGAGAATGCAAAGAAATAGCAAAACCAGAGGGCGTCGAAGTAGGTGGCGCACGACAATCGACGCTTTGGAGGGGAAGGTGTTTCTTCCATTGAAGACATAATTAGCTGTCTCGATTGAGGGATTATGAGGGTACGCTCAACTGATCCCCTAAATCCCCGACGCTCTCTCACTTAAACAAGACAACGACCAGATCGGCCTTTTGTTTTTGCAGTTTTGTTCTTTTATCTCGAAAAAACATTTCTAAGTGTTTTTTCTTCTGAAGAATAATATGTTGTTAAGTGTGATTGTGTAAATTTTAGCTCATGGGAGCAAGGTTTGGAATACAAATTATAATAGAAAAGAATAACTAGAATCAAATTTAATCTAAAATTTACACAATCACATTTAACAACATATTATTCTTCGGAAGAAAAACCACTCAGAAATGTTTCTCCGAGATAAAAAGAACAAAATTGCAAAAACAAGAGGCTGATCTGGTCCTTGTCTTGTTTAAGTGAGAGAGCGTCGAGGATCAGTTGAGCGCACCCTCGTAATCCCTCAGTCGAGACAGCTAATTATGTCTTCAATGGAAGAAACACCTTCCCCTCCAAAGCGTCGATTGTCGTGCGCCACCTACTTCGACACCCTCTGGTTTTGCTATTTCTTTGCATTCTCTTCCTCTTTCATTTCGGTCGAATTAATTTCACAATTTTACGGCTGGCTTTTGCTACGATTTTTCCCTCAAATTTATGTACTTTTCGGCTCTTATAACTTAATTTTAATTCAATAGAAACATGGGTTTTGCATAATTGTTCATAACATGTTTTATATATGGTCGATTTCAACTTGGTTTTATTGAATTTCTGGTGAAATGTTTTTACTGCCAATTTAATTAGTGCCCACAAATGAAATTTGGTAATTTCTGGCAATTTCACTGATAAAAGCAAATTCTTGGTGGGTTTATTTATTTATTTTTTTTGACAATTAAATTTTGTGGATGATTCTTTGTGTCAGTGAAGCTTCAAACATCTTTAAATCTTATTGCTAATTGTTTCTGATATCAACATTTTGTTTCTTCTAGATGTTTGCTATATTACTCATTCTATTTTGGGGTTGTTTCGTAGCGTCTGTTTATTTTTATCTCTTGCATTTAATCTGATGGGCACTTGTGTTTGGCAGCTCTGGTGCATTAGATGCAGCAGTATTATAGACTTGGGGTCACTTGATAACTGTTATGGGAAATGGACTTCTCTGGTTGATTGCTTGGTTTTGAAAACGAAGCGGTCATCTGAAGTGCAGGTTTGATTTTGAGTTTGGCTATATATTTCCATCCTTTTTCTGTGCGTTAATGTATTCCGCTTCATTACTATGTGTCTTTCTATTGGTAATTGTACAACATGCACTTCGATATTTTCCTTTGGCTTATAAATCAGATTGCTTTATTGGGGTTTCCCTTAATTTAAGGCCTATTTTGAGAAGTTGATGTCTACCAAAATCTAAATACTTAGGACTAAAGGTGTGACATCCTGCGTAGAAAATCTCATGCAACCACCACAACAAAATGGAGTAGGAGAACATAGACATGGACATATTGTTGAAACTGGTCTCATTTTATTGTATAAGTTGTTCTTTCCCTTCAATTCTGGCTTCATGCCAATGTCACTATAGTAGTTTTAATTGATCATCTGACCAGTAGGTAACTGCTGCTAAATCTCCGTGCATGTAGCTATACATTCATCCCAGGTTGTAGTTTCAAGGATTTTTGAGGTGTTTGCTATCCTCATATAAAGCCTTACCATCTGCATAAGTTACTATCTAAAACTAAACAATACACTTCTAGCATACACATTGGATTACTAAGGGCTCATTTGGATGTTCTTTTAAAATGACTGGAAGTGTTTTTAGAGAAAATGTTTTTGGGTTCTAAAAGCAGTTTAAGTGCTTTCTACAAAAAGCACCAGTTATGTGCTTCTTCTATTAAGCACTTTAAGTGCTTTTTCCAGGATTTACTAACATTTTTACTAAGGATTGTTTCCAAAAATATTTTCACCAAAAACGCTTTTAGTCATTTTAAAAGCACATCCAAATGAGCCCTAAGTGTTTATTTATCTAGATGATGTATGACAACATAAGGTGGGTGTTGACGATAATTATGGTGGACTAAGTAATAGATATGATTTAAAGCAAGAAAGTTTAGGGTCAATGTGATTTTAAAGAAATTGAAAAAATAAAAAATAATAGGGAGGACAAAGAGAGAAGAAAGTAAAGGAGGAGGTGTAGCTAGCCTTTAACATGACAAACTTTTTCATTAAGCCATATTGATTCTGCTTTATAGGGAATGGCCTTAGTTATAGGGAAATAGAATTCTCAATGGCTGCTAGAAATATTAAATGGCTCATTAAAATCCTAAAAGACTCATCGGAAAGTAAACAAAATTAGTAAGAGGGAGGTTAATGAGTTTTCTCATCAGTGTGTTGTGCATTAGCAATGATGTGTTTCTTCCTTGTTGTCCTGATAAAAGAATTTGGGTTAGCTAGGGGCCTATTTGCCCGTCCTTTCTTACCTTGATTTTCTTTTCCTTCACGCCTTTCGTCCCTATAAGATTATTTCACTAAAGTTCACATTCTTGCTTGGTTGATTTCATGAAAAACTTAAAACCTTGGATTTGTTTCAAACAAAGAAAGCCCTACACTTCATTGTTTCTTCATTGGTGTATACAATACAGCTTTAATGGTGAATATTCAGATCACATCTTACATTTTTCCCATTGCGACTCAAATTTGGTGCATTGTGCTTCATTCTTTTGGGGTGGACATGGTGATTCCAAGAAACTTTTACTCTTTGCTTTGCAATTTCTTTTTGGTTAATGGTTTTAACAAGATATGATCATGTTGTGAATTGTGCTTTTTTGGCTTTTCTGTTTGGTGGTTTGGTGGAGTATAAATAGGGAAACTTTTAGAATAAAGAAGACACTGTGGCTTCACCTTAGGACAATCTTTTTTTTCTTCCTTGTGGGCTTCTAAGTCTAAAACGTTGAATGATATTACCCTTCGTGTGATTCTTCTAGAATGTTCTTCTCTTTGATATTTGATCTCGGTTTGGGCTTGGGTGGGACTTGTTCATCTTATTTTGTACAGTCTCGTTATAAAGAATACCTTAAATTAAAAGACTCATTAAATAATAGGAGACTGATAGAAATTAAGTCATTCTTAGGCAAATGAATCAGCTCTTAATAGCACTTGACATTAGCTATTACACTCTTTTAACTTAAGCGTTTTATAGATTTGAGTATTGGCATTGCCAGGTATGAAACAAGACTTGTGGTTTCTTGAAGTTGGTTAGACTACGAGGAAACATTCAATCCAATAGCAGTAAATCACCACTAGTTTCCTTGTGTGTTGTGGACCTAAACCAATTAATAGGGGCCAAGAAATGAGCCACTATGGCTTAGTCCTCCATAGAAGCCGAATATTGACCCTAGATTATCATAACAGCTGAACTCACCCCAGAATTTTAAACTTTTTAGTGATTGCATATTTTCCTCCCCATGCCAACTGAAATTTACCGTCACTTTTTTCTGGACGGTGTTTCACGAAAAGGATTTGGCTATTTCATGCATTGGAGTCTTGCTGTTTAGGGAAGGAAATGTGAGTTGGATGGTTCCAGCTAGTTGTAATTCTTTTTTGTGAATTGGTTTCAAGTATAGGTAGATTCTCATGTTGTGTTGTTGGTAAAAGGGCCCCCCAAGTGTTCCTTCCATGTTGGGTGGTGGTTAGAAAGCAAAAATTCTTGGGTTGCTGTGTCAAAAGGATATTTGGAAACCATATTGGGGTAATTGAGATGGAGTGATGGGATAAAGTTGCAGTCCTTTCCTTTGGGCTTCAGTGTTTTCTAAATTTTGGGATTATCTTTTTCGGCTATTTGAACTGATTAAGAGGAGCTGTTCTTTAATACTCAAATTAGTTTTAAGGACCGGCTTGTGGATTGTTGTCTAACCTGCTTCTTGTACGTTAAGGTGGATAACTGGTCCACATCGTTTATAGTTGATCAATTCAAATTAGTTTTCAATAAAGTACATTTCCGGCACTGATCAGCTTGTTGACATTTTTGCCATGCCCATGTCCTCACCTCATTAAGTGAAATATGAAGCAAACAAATGGTTGGCTCTCCTCCATGTGTTTGAGGATGCTGGATAATAATACAGATAAAGCAGTGCTGTGGTTTTATAATAGCAACAGCTGCTTCAAATGATTGCTAATAATACGGAATATGTAAAGCCTCTAAATAGTTTGAGAAGATAAGAGGGTTAACTCAGTTTTGTGATGAATTAGATGAAATTTGGTTGGCTTCCTATGGTTGTTTTTTGTTATCAGAAACACAGATTTATGAGCTGTTGCTAAATGGTCTGTTGCTTTAAAAATCATTCGAGAATTCAGAAATGAAAAAGCTCTACTTTTACTCTTCCTTTAGGCTCAATTTTCTCAGGTTCCTGAACTTCCATAATTTATTGGTTGCTATACAGAATTAAAAAAACTGATTGGTTGCCCATTAGCCTATTCCTAATAGGCACCCACATAAACTTGCAACATATTTGTATGTATTGTTTTAAAATCTGTTGAAAAATAACAGTAGTGTGATGGTGCTGGACCCTCTAGAGAAGTGTTGATGCTTCCTGCTTGCCCTTTCATTTAGTGATTGTCAGCAGTGCAAGAGATTTGTGGCTTATTTGGAATATTTCCCTTCGAATTACCCAAGAGTTGCATTTTCATTTACTTCCTCGTCTGGCACCACACCCAATGTAGTTTTGGCAGAAGTTTGTGAGGATGGACAACTTGGAAGAGCCATCCTTCTATTTGTCTCTTATGAATTTTGATGTATCTTGAGTCTTTGAAGTTTGTTCATGTTGGACTGTAACCATTCTGGTTTCATGTTCCTTAAATTGGTGTTTTACCAGTGGGGAAGGGGTTGTGGCTTCTTATATCGGGTCATGGGAAACTGTCACAGATCCAATTAGCTCCTTCCCCGCCTGTGGTAATTGCAAATTCATGTATATGGTGCAAATGTTGGAAGAACCATCTATTCTATTTGTTCCCTCTCTCCATGACTTGTCCCTACTAATAATTCGACCTTCGAGAAGATCCGGTTTTTCTTTTTTTTCCTTACACTTTCCTATAGAGCTTCTTTAACTGGACCTAGTAAGCTTCTTGGCGATCTGGAAAATTTTCTTGAAAGAAATTTACATCTATTTGCCACCGAGGGATATGACTGAAATTTAGTCTTGCTTGTCAATCAATGATATATATGTGTTTCAGGCAATTACAAATTGGACTTTTATTAATGCAGGAAATTTTGGAAACTCGGGAGAAAGGTAAGTCTCACGTCTGGACTTTTTGAACTCCAGAAGAAGCATCAGTTAACCGGAAAGAACAATTTGGAGATTTAGATGAAGTGGAATGACTGAGATTCAGTCCGACATTCGTCTTTGCTGCCCCTCTCAACTTTTCCCCCACAATCGGTGAGAGATGTGCGCTTACAATATTATTTTCCTGTAGAATTTTGTTTATTTTTGTCAGGAAACTCAAATGATTAATTTGAAGACACACAAACGGGACGCAGATAAACATTTTTTTTTATCTTTGGTATCAATAATATCAAATCTTTTTTCAGTACGTAGAAAGAGAGTAATGCCAAAGATAGGATATTATCTGATCAAGTTGACTGGATTTTCCTGTTACACTTGGAAATCATGCAAAATCAGTGCATGCGTTCCCCATGATGAGTATTGCTCACATGATGTGGTTTTGTCTCTTTCTAGTCAACTTGGTTTTTTACCCTTTTTTTTCTTTTTAATGTGGTTCGACTCGGTTTTTTGGTTTCTTGATTTTTTAATGTGGTTTTTCATTAAAAGTGAATAGGAGAGCAATAACCTAAAGCACAAAGGGAAGCCCATAATAACTTAGGCTCAGAGAAAGTAAAGACAACAAAGCATAATATAGAAGACCCTAAAAACTAAAACAAGCAGCAACCTATCGTCGCCACAACAGCTACGCCAGCAGCCACCAAGGTCATCGCCAGAGAGGAGAAAGCAATGCAACACCACATTAGCCCCAAAACAGAAAAAGCACCCAAGCCAAAGAGTAGATTTGAAAGTGTTGTGCCAAATCAAGACACATGCATCACCATCCGCAACCACAACTGCAAAGGGGGTCAGAACAAGTAACGCCGATCACTGACTCTGAGGGGGTCTGTTCTCTTTCATGGTGTAGGAAAGTTTTTTCCATCTTTCATTTCGGTGTGTGCAGTACAGTGTGCGGGGTTGAGAGTGGCTAGGTAGGGGTCTCTCAATGATGGAGGATATAGTTTCAAAGTTCTCTGGTAAGTTTGCAATAACCGAGGATGAACAGAAGATTGTTGTGGTTGATAGAGACAAAGTGTTGTCCTTGAAATCGTCTAAAGTTTTCCTCGTGGGGGATGTGTTGACGAGAAAACCACTGAATAAAGAAAATTTCAAGCGCCATATGAGAAGCATGTGGAGACCAAAGGCAAACGTTCTAATAGTTGAGTTGGAGGCTGATAGATTTGCCTTTGGCTTTAATACCAAGCAGGAACGGACAATGATCCAGAGAGGTGGCCCGTGGTTATACAATAAGCAATCATTGTTGGTCTTGGAAGATGCTGATGATATAAAGCATCTTACCTGGATGAACCTGTCGTTTCAAGAATTCTGGGTTCAAATTAAGGGGCTTCTGATTTGCTATATGACTCGGCAGATGGGTAAACTCATTGGCAATATATTGGGTAAGTATGTTTTAATGGATCAAAGTCGGAAATAATTCCAGTTTGGAATCATTCTTCGTATTAGAATCCGAATAGATGTAAGGAAGCTGCTATGTTGTTGGGTGTCAGTACAGTTAGATGGGAATGTGGTCTAATTGTATGAGAATCTTCTTCTTACATGTTTTCTATGTGGCATGATGGACCACGTCGAAGAACATTGTGAGAAATTTCATGGAAGGAATGACGATGATCGTGCCAAACCATATGGGAGGTGGTTTCAAGATGATATATTAAGCAAAGATTATAGGAAGCCACAAGGAAAGAAGTTTGGCCTGGATTCAGAGGGTGGGAGGTCAATGAAAGTTCAAGATTATGAGGATAGTGATGTGTTCATGGGGAGGCGAAAGAAAGGATGGAAAATGAAGAAGCTGAACGACATTTGGCACGGACGAGTGATGGGGATGGGCACCCAATCCATAGGAATCCCTGGATTTCTTTTGGTACACTAGGGCAGATCAAGGGGCACTGGATGAAACTAAGTTAATGCGCTGCATCCCGGACCTAAATGAGATGGCTTATGATGACGATTTGATTGACACTTCATTGGCCATTATACCTTTTGTGGATAATAATGATGTTATCACGGGTCAAATGGAGATGGTAAATGAGTTGGCAAGGGAGCAAGTATATGCTTCTCAGATTCTCAATCAAGAAGTGTTGGATGTGGGACAAAATAGGATAAATATGGTCCATAGCTTACAGAGAGCGAATGAGGATGATGGTGGACTTATGGCACAAATACTAGCAATTGGGCTGAATCATGTGGAAGATCATAATGGTGTGAGGCACCCAACTGCACCATTTTCCATTCAGGAAGGTTTGATTGTGCAACAGACTACAGAAATTGCAGCAACTGATTGGTCATTAGGATCAGACCCTTTTAATTTGGATCATTTTATCTTTGGTCCTTCTGACACCATGCAAGGAATCATTTTATCTTTGGTCCTTCTGACACCATGCAAGGAATGGTACAAAGGGATGTCAATTTTAGAGGCAGAGGGAAAAAAGAGCTAAAGGGGTGTATAGGAAGCTCCCTGAGCTTGGGAAGAGATGTACCTGTGAGCAAGGGGATGAGATAAATGGGTATGCAACGAAGAGAAGGGCTGTGGTTATGGACTCTCAGAATTATTCAACGGCGGAGGCTGACGAGTATCAGCCCCGCCGAGAGCAATGAGTTGTTTTAGTTAGAATTGTCGGGGGCTTGGGAACCTCAATGCAATTCAGGCCCTCAAGAGACTTGTTCTCTGCAAAGCTCCAATTGTGATCTTTTTATGTGAAACGAATAGCTCGAAAGAGAATATGGAGAACTTAAAGTCATAATTACAGTTTGATTTTATTTTTACGGTTCCAAGTAGAGGAATATCATGTGGTCTATGTGCAATGTGGAAAGAGAAGGCCAATATGTCGCTTAGAACCTATTCTAATACTCACATGGATTTTGAAGTGGGTGGTTTGGGTGACCCACCACATTGGAGAGTTACTTTTTTCTATGGCTACCCAGTGGAGATCGATCGCCATAAGTCTTGGAGTTTGTTAGAACGTTTGCATGCCAACTCGTCCTTACCGTGGTGTTGTATATGGGATTTTAATGAAGTCCTACGAGCGGATGAGCAAGAAGGTGGGGATATACGTAGTGAGAAACAGATTGAGGGTTTTCGAAATGCTTTATCAAGTTGTCAACTCCAGGACTTAGGGTTTGTAGGAAATAAATACACATGGGAAACCACACGAGTGGGGGAATTCGGGTTTGATTAGACCGTGCTGTAGCGAATCAAAGCTGGCTTAATTCATTTCCCCAATTCCGAGTGACCCATTTGAAACCCATGACATCAGATCACATTCATGTTTTGTTGAAGTGAGAGGTTAAAAGAATAATAAGAGCCAGGCGAAGCTTTAGATACGAAGAAGGGTGGTCAGTTTATGAGGGTTGTGCCGAAGCAGTTAAGGCTGGTTGGGAGTCAACTTTCACAGGCTCTCCCATGTTTAAGGTGACAGAAAAGATTAAAGCTACAAGATGTCAGTTGCTAAAGTGGGTAAAGCTTACGGAAAGACCAACCCTAGAGGTTATTGCTGAAACGGAGGATAAACTAAATTCATTGTTTGGCCAGCCGTTCACTGAAACTACTATTGCTCAAAGACATGATCTGTATATTCGTCTCCACTGGCTATTGGCACAAGAGGAAGCATATTGGAGACAAAGGTTAAATGAGAATTGGATGAAACTGGGGGATCAGAACACGCAGTTTTTTCATCAAAAAGCAAATAGAAGACAGCGCAAAACCAGTTTATATGGACTATTTGATAAAAATGGTGTATGGCATGACGATAAACAAGGTATGGAAAATGTTATTGTCCAGCATTTTCAGAATCTTTTTGACGCGCAGGGACAACACGATGCGTCAATGGTCCTTGATCATGTTTTACCAAAAGTGACGCCAGCTATGAATTGTGAACTTTTGCTACCATTTTCAAACGAGGAGATAAAGTGTGCATTGTTCCAAATGCATCATACGAAAGCATCGGGCCCAGATGTCGCTTGGCTTTTATCAGAAGCATTGCGAGATTATGGGGCAAGATGTGTGCGATGGAGTCCGGTCTCTTCTCTCTTCGGGTGGTATGTTGCAAAAGATTAATTTTACTCATGTCACCCTTATTCCAAAGAACAAGGATCCCACGGTGATGACTCAACTTCGTCTGATTAGTCTGTGTAATGTTATTTACAAAATTTGCTCCAAAGTTCTTACAAATCGATTGAAGAGCGTCTTACCTGATATTATCTCTCATACTTAGAGTGCGTTTGTACCTGGAAGATTAATATCGGATAATTGCTTAGTGGTGTCAGATATTGCACATCATATGCATCAAAAGAAGAGTGGTTGGAATAGTGTGATGGCATTGAAATTGGATATTAGTAAAGCCTATGATCGTAGCGAGTGGAGTTTTTTGGAACAAATGATGAGGAAATTGGGATTTGCCGAGGATTGGATATATCTTATTATGATGTGTGTCACCACTGTCACATATTCATTTAAACTTAATGGGGAGTCGGTGGGCTATGTGCATCCAAAGCGAGGTATACGACAAGGGGATTCTTTATCACCCTTCTTATTTGTTCTATGTGCTGAAGGGTTGTCAGCATTATTTGATGCGTGGGAAAGGCAAGGCCATCTACATGGGGTGGTTGTATGTAAAGAGGGGCCTAGTGTCCACCACTTATTGTTTGCGGATGACAGCTTCATTTTTGTGAGAAGTTCGTTGCAAGAATGTCTGGAGGTAAAGCATTTATTAAAGGTTTACGAGGATGCTTCTGGTCAAGTTGTTAATTATCAGAAGAGTTGTGTGGCCTTTAGCGAAAATCTTAATAAGTTTGATGGCCAATTATTGGCGAATTGCTTGGGTATGACTAGGGTTCAGTATCATGACAGCTATCTTGGTCTACCTGTTTTTGTGGGCAAAGCAAAGAAGGCAACGTTCTCTTATTTGAAAGATCGATTGTGGAAGAAGCTTAATGGGTGGAGAGGAAGCTTGTTGAGTAGTGCGGGGAAAGAAATCTTGATAAAAACTGTAGCACAAGCTGTGCCATTGTATACTATGCAAATGTTTTTACTTCCGAAGACACTTTGCGAAGAGCTAAGTCAAATGGTTGCTTGGTTTTGGTGGGGACGTGAATCAGGTAAGCGTCGAATCCATTAGATGAAGTGAGTAAAATGTGTAAACCTAAAGGTTTAGGTTTTAAAGATCTATACGCTTTCAATCTTGCTTTATTGGCTAAACAAGGATGTCGGTTAATTCAACACCCTGATTCTTTTGTTGCCTGTATCTTTAAAGCTAAGTATTTCCCGAAGACAGATTTTCTACAAGCTTTGGTGAGAACAAATGTGTCATATTGCTAGAGAAGTTTGGCGGAAGCGCGTGTGGTCATTCGAAGAGGTGCTCGATGGAGAGTTGGGGATGGTACGAAAATTAAATTCTGGTGGGATAGCTGGCTACTTATACAGAATTTCTTTAAAGTGTTAAGCGCTATTCCTCCGAGAGTGGCTCACGATACTACAATGGATAATTTGCTCGTGGATAAAGGTTGTGTCCGTTGGAATGGGGCTTTAATTATAAGCATATTTTATGAAGATGAGGCGCAACTGATTCAGACCATTCCATTGAGTTATTTCAAGTCACCGGATCGATTGATATGGGTTACGGAGAAGGATGGTCTATTCTCAACAAAGAGCACCTACTTGGTAGCTCGGACATGAGGAAATGTTGGCGGGGATGAGACCACGAGTTTTGAAATGCATGGGGAGTTGAAACATATGTGGAAGGCTTTGTGGAGAGTTTCTGTTCCTGAAAAGGTGAAGATTTATGTATGGAGGTTGTTTAAATGCTTTACCAACAAGGGCAAATTTGTTGAGACGTAAAGTGATCACAAATGCTGCATGCCCATTCTGTCAGGGAGAATCAGAAACTATCGAACATGTGTTTTTAAACTACCCTAGATCAGCGTCTATATGGTTTCTAGCCCTCTATGCTTGAGAACAGACCGACAATTCCATGGGGGCTTCCGTATGTGGTTGGTGGAGGTGGCAAGGTTGCTGGCACGTCAAAGTTTTGATCTCGCTTTGATTCTAGTATGGAGTATTTGGAAAGAACACAACTCTTTTCTATGGAATGGAAGGGCTTTCAATCAGGTGGAGATTGTGTGTAAATCACAAGCATGGTTGCAGGAATTTAAGAAATGGCACCACTCGAAGAAGGGTAGCAGTCAGACAAGCACTCACAAATAGGAGAAACCTGCAGTGGGATGGGTTAAATGTAACTTTGATGGGGCATGGGACAAACTAGGTCAAAGATGAGGTGTTGGTGTTGTGGTGCGAGATGAGAATGAAGACTTTGTTGCAGCCACTGCGTTGCAATTCAGAAGTGTTCGCTCGATGATTTTAGCTGAACTTATGGCTGCTCAGGCAGCAGTCATATTTGCACAGAATCTGGGAGTGCCTCGATTAGAAGTGCAGGGGGATGCAATGATGATCATTAATGCGTTGCAGAATGACAAGGTAGCATTATGTAATGGTACATTTGGTAATGTCTTGCTTGATGTCAAGCAAATGTTGCAGTCTTTTCAGCATTGGAAGGCTATGTTTGGTCGATGTGAGACGAACAAGATTGCACATCGGCTTGCGAGATTGGGATTGACTTTGGGTTCTTAAATTTCATGGTTTGAGGAACCTCCTGATGTAATTTCTGATTTGCTTGTTGAGGATAGGATTCCTAGTTAATTTAGAGGTGCGAGACGCTCTTTTTCCCTTGAACCGGGTTGAAAGCCTCGTCAAGGTTTTTATCGAGGCCCACTTTTAGCACCCTATCCTCGTGTTTGTACGATTTCTTGCTCATTAATGGAATATTGTACTTCTTTCAGAAAAAAAAAAATTCAATTGCTTCTGATCTGGTTGGTAGTTTTGCACAATGTGGAGGTTTTTTCTAAAGTTTTTATCCCACATTGGCGGTTCTCATCCTCATCCGGCAAAACTTTTTCGTTTTGAGGCTTATCTCTTTATCAAGTGGTTTTCAATTTTGTCTATCATTTTTACGATAGTGTCCATATTATATGTTTTTTTCTAGTGGTTATAAACAAAGGCCATTTTAGGGTTTATATAAATGTTTAATCATAAGGGCTTCTCCCTCAATAATATAGATTATTGGCTGGTTCCGTGGGGTACCCAAGAAAACCCGCTACTCAAAAGAAACTTATAAAATTTAGAACTTAAAAATAAAAATAATAATGCTTGTGTCTCCCCCTAGGGGACTTACTTGTCCCTTAACAAATAGCATTCTCGTGCAGTGTTCTAAAAAAAGGCTTAGGCGGTTGCCTAGGTGCTGGGTGGTGGTGACCCGAAGCGTTTTCTTGCTAATCGGTTGGAAAAATCGGCTGGGTTCTAGGTGGCCTAAGCGGGTTAGACGGGCTAGATGGGTTAGGCGGAGCTAGGCGGTTTATTATTTTTTTTCTTTAATGAAATTATAAAAATAAAATAAAATCCTATCTAAGTCTAAGTGGTTTAAAATTGTGAACTTGTTGTACATGTGTCATCCTAGAATACTCCTCGCTATGGTTATATGGCATATATGCTTAATGTGTTTTTAAATTTTGGACTTGTTGGATATTCTTTTTGCATTTTATCATTATGATTTCATACAAGTATAATTTTTTGTAAGTGTCAATATACACTTATTTACAAGATATACAAGAAATTTACCTAAATCCGCCTAGGCCGTCTAGGCACCTAGGCGCTAGGCGCCAGCCCGTCGCCCGACTAGCGCCTAACGTTTTTTAGAACCTTGTTCTCGTGATAAACTGTCTATTTGTTTTAAACATCTGAATGACAAAAAAAAAAATCTCTAAGTTGAATATTTTTGTGCGTATAAGACCTTTGGATGATAATAAAGAGGATGAATAGTTCTTATTATAATATTCAGATGATAAATGTTCGTTAATCATAACTTTTATACTACTAATTAATAAAGCACCCTATTAAAAAACAGGTGTACGATCAAAAGGCCTAACGTTAATGAATCATACGATTATGGTTAAAATAGACTGAAATACCTTTAAGTCTTCTCGATTTCCAAAAAATAGACTGTCTTATCAAAGCCACCAAATGGTCCTTTAAACAAAAGAAAAAAGAAAAGAAAAAGAAGGCAAATGTGAGTGTAACGCAAAGGAGCGCAAAATTTACTAGGAAAGCCACGGCGGAACGATATTGGGACCCACATAATAGATCCCTTCACTGACAGTCTGACACGACGATCCTCTTTCTGTCTTATATAACCACTTTGGTTGGCTTCCCTCCGCATTTCGACGACGGACGAGAAAAAAAACATGAACGACTTATTACGCAACCTTTCTCTCGTCAGATTTCTCCCTCACAACAAACCCGTGCTCTGAAATCTAATCTCGCATTTTCTCGCTTGCCAAACAGTCACTGAGAAAGTCAGAGAAAATCCGGCGAGAAAATTTTGAGAGATGGGGGTTCCGCAGGCAATGGAGGCCCTGGGAGCGAGAGCTTCGTCTATTAGAGACGCGCTGCACAAGAGCCAGACCATCACCGACAACATGGTCTCCATTCTCGGCTCCTTCGACCACCGCCTCTCCGCCCTCGAAACCGCCATGCGTCCCACTCAGGTCAATCACCTCCCTCTATCTCTCTCTCTCTCCCTCTCTGTTTGTTTCCCGAGAAACCCGAGGAAAATGTCACCTTCTTCATCGTGTTTCGGAGAATGTACCAGTTTCCAAACGCCGCGTTTCGTTTCGATCGGTGTAATTTGCCTTTCATTTGGTTTAATACGATGTGTATATATAGAGCTGATGAGATCTTTAGGTTTAATTGACATAAATTTCGGATTTTGGTTTGTCTTTGTTTGTGAATTGGTGGTAATTGTGGATGATAGATTAGGACACATTCGATTCGGAGGGCGCATGAGAACATTGATAAGACATTGAAGACTGTAGAGGTTATATTGGGGCAATTCGACCTCACACGAAAGGTTAATCACCCTTTTTTCGCTTCGTTAATGTAATGCAATTAGTGATTTGTCCTTGTTTGTTGACACATTTGAAGAATTTGATTGGAAAAATATGGCGGTGTTGGTTTAGGCAGAGGCTAAAATACTGAGAGGGCCACATGAGGATTTGGAAAGCTATTTGGAAGCAATTGATCAGCTGAGAAGCATCATTCACTTCTTTAGTAGCCACAAAAATGTTAAGAGCAGTGATGGGGTGCTTCACCATGCCAATAACTTGCTTTCAAAAGCCATCTCGAAGCTCGAAGATGAGTTTAGACAGCTGCTCACAAATTACAGGTTCGTTTTAACTACGGGAAAACATCTTTGCGAATTTCAAGTACCATTTCCTGCTTTCAAATTATTATCAGTCAACTGTTAAATGTGACATGCAAGCATTGAAATTTTGTTTACTATTTCCATTGTATCTAATTAAGCGTATTAAATTTTTGTTCTTTTGTTATTCTTTTTCGGTTTCTGTTGAGGGAGATACTCTGTAATGTTTGATCTGGAAGTATAATTTTGTACAGAAACATTGTCTCAAATATATGAAAAAAGTGATTAAAACAATGAAAACGGTAGTTAGGAAGTTGAATTCACTAACAATTTAAGTTTACTTCACCCTTGTCAAGCGAAAAGGCATGATAAGAACAATGATTATGTAAGATTCTTGATAAGAACATGATTGTGTAAGATTCTTGGTGCCCTATTTTTGTTGATAAATATTGATGTTTTACTTATCGTAGAATTCAAACGTTACAGAGGTTTTTTTTTGTTGGTAAAATTCAATCTTTTTAGTCATGGCCTTCCACCTCATAACAAACCTCAATGTTTCTTCTTGTTCCTCATTTCCTGTTTCTCTTGTGATGCTAAATTTCCTATTGTACCATGCCAATCCTATGATACAATATCAGGTCTGATAATAAATGAACTTGAGATATAGCTCCTCAAGTATGTTTTTTCTTTCGTATTTCAGCAAGCCTGTGGAGCCTGATCGTCTATTTGATTGTCTCCCCGACTCTCTACGGCCAGATCCAGCTGGACAGAAAAATGAAGCTAGTGGAAAGGGTTCTGACCACCCAAACAAAAGCTTAAAACCTGTCATTTACACACCACTAACCCTTATTCCCCCAAGGGTTCTGCCATTACTGCATGATTTAGCCCAACAAATGGTTCTAGCTGGCCATCAACAACAGCTATTTAGGACCTACAGGTGAATTCTTTATTTCTTTTGTGTGGTTTAACCTTATGTTGCACCATTGCTTACATTGTCAGTCATATGTGATCATTTCTGCTATTAACTTATTAGTTAAAGTATATCTTTAGATAAAGGGTGTTATTCTTTAGGAAAAAAGAATATACTAGAAATTTTTTCTTCATAGAGTTCCTCTCGTCTTCTCTCCCTTATCATTTAGATGATCTAAATGAGTCAAAAAGTACTTGCCTTTCTGTAAATTGGTTTCTGACCGCTTGATTCTTACCAAACACCTGACTGAGATTGAGTTATTTTATTCGATTTATAATAAATAGGTAAAGAAATGATATACGTAATCATTTCCAATCAATGCAATGCAGCCTAAATTGCATCTAAGCCATGAATTCTTTGCCTGGTCATGTTTTGACCTTGATGGCATGGAACTATTCCATTGTATTTCTTAGCAACACAGAGATTATTGGTTTTAGGATATATGATTTAAATCATTTTTTTCTCAGAAAACTACAAAAAGAAGAAGATGGTGGAGGAGAATTTGCGCTTGTTACATTTATTCTCTAAATAGGTTTGAAAAATAAATTTGTTTGGTCTTTTTCTTTGCTACATAAGATACCAAAGATGTAACGAAGGATATGACAAAGGATATGACTATAGATAGGGAAAACTGGAAAAAAAAGGATTCCAGTAGCCAACCCCACTTATTTGAACTTAACGCTTGGTTGAGGAAGTGCACGAATTCAAATCTTTCTTTGTTCCACATATTATTCATAAACTGACAAAGATGGTCCTTATCTATCAGGGACACTCGTGGTTCTGTTTTGGAGCAGAGCTTGAGGAAACTAGGCGTGGAGAGACTTACTAAAGATGATGTTCAGAAAATGCAGTGGGAGGTTCTAGAGGCTAAGATTGGGAATTGGATACATTATATGCGGATAGCTGTAAGGATTCGTGAGTTTTAGCTGAATTGATTGTAAATGGCTTGTTTGTTAGTTGCTGTTGCTTTTTTCATCTCCGGTTTTATTATTATTATCTTATTTATTTATTTCCCAAGTGCTATACTGTTTAAAACAGGTGAAACTGCTGTTTACTGGTGAAAAGAAAATCTGTGATCAAATATTTGAAGGTGCTGAGTCACTTAAGGATCCGTGTTTTGCTGAAGTTACTGCAAACAGTGTTGCTGTGCTCCTCAGTTTTGGGGAGGCTATTGCCAGAAGCAAGAGGTCACCTGAAAAGTTATTTGTTCTTTTAGACATGTATGAGATAATGAGAGAACTTCAGTCAGAGGTATTGAAATTTTAGTTATTGCACAAAATAGAAAGACCATGTATAATTACAAATTTGTGAAATTGTTGTTTACTTAATTAAACATTTTGAGAGTTTCTTCTTGCATATTGTGGGGGATAATTTAGAGGGATTCATGGAAGAAATTTATATCCTGTTCGATATGGACACATATGGGAATCAATTTTTTGAATGGATAACACACATACTCACACACTCACAGTCAATAGTTTATGCACAAAATTGTTTTGGGTAAAGCACTTCAACCAACTTGCATAAAATGTTTCTGAAGTCCATCCGTTGCTGCTAATTTTGGACAAAACATTCAGTATTTCACCCTTCACGGTAATAGTTCCGGTGTTCTGTAGCACATAATGCATACTGTAGTTCTGGCTTCGATATGAATGTGAAAATGATGCTATGTTGCTGATATAAATCCTTGCTAAGACCTTAGTTTTGGTTTCTTAAATCACGGTAGAACTGTGTAAGTTTGAATGAGACCTGACAACACCTTAGAACTCATCAATAATTCACAGTCATATGTTTAATTCTATAAGATGATCACTGGAGTAATTTGAAGGCCATGAGGTAGAAAAGTAGTAACAAGGGGGTAAGTGTAATAATGTCAAACAGAGTTTTCATAGAAATTTACATTGCAAGGAAACTAGAATTCTTGAAGAACGTTGAAGGTCAAAATGTTAGTTTAGTTGTCGTTTTTATCTTTATATGTTCATCAAATGTTGGTTTAATACTTTTAAGAAGATTATAAATGGTTTAAAATATAATTCTTAGATTTTAATTTCAGATTGAATTCCTTTTTGGAAGTAAAGCTTGCATGGAAATGCGGGAATCTGCATTAAGTTTGACAAAGCGTCTAGCTCAAACAGCGCAGGAAACTTTTGGTGATTTTGAAGAAGCTGTTGAAAAGGATGCCACCAAAACTGCTGTTCTTGATGGAACCGTCCATCCTTTGACAAGCTATGTGATAAACTATGTAAAGTTTCTCTTCGAGTAAGTAGTTATTCCTGTGCTTTCTGCTTCTTGCTATTTCGTTCCCTGGCTGTCTGAGGTGATTGCAAATATAGTAACTTTGAAGTATTCGTGATTACTGATGTCTTTGGGGGCGATCTGATATACTGTATCATATTTTTACCCCTATAGCTTTGGTAAATTCTCTGCTTTGTTGAATTGTTAGTTACTTGGATTGTTTGTTTCCATGTTGGCTGGTTATGAGGGTAATATTTAATTCATCCATCCACTTGTCATGCGCTAATTGATTCTTAGTTGTGAAATCATTTTGATGTTACAAACTAAGTTGGTTTTTTCGCAGTTATCAATCCACACTGAAGCAACTTTTTCAAGAGTTTGATGGTGAGCCGGAATCTCAGTTAACAAATGTTACTACAAGGATTATGCAGGCTCTTCAGAACAACCTGGATGGAAAATCTAAGCAGTATAAAGATCCTGCACTCACTCAATTATTTCTTATGAACAACATTCACTATATAGTGAGATCTGTGCGGAGGTTTGTTTTATAGTAATCCTGCTCTTTAAAAGATACTGATCCTATCTGCATGCTAATACTGTATTAGCTGATAAGAAATTATATACAGGTCAGAAGCAAAGGATTTGTTGGGGGATGACTGGGTGCAGATACACCGAAGGATCGTACAGCAGCATGCAAATCAGTATAAGAGGGTTTCTTGGGCAAAGGTTTTGATTCTTTGATCATACTATTTCTCCACCATATTCTTTCTGTTTTCTTCTAGTGCTGCCTTGTTCCCTCGTTCTGAATTCTTGTTAGATATTGACCACTAGGGATTTGTTTGTGCTGGTCATGTTTTCCTTTTATCCATTTCCCTAATTTACCCTTTTATGTCAAAATTTCAGTATATCCATTTCGATATTTTCCTCAGGACACTTGATCATGTGGCCTTGATCCACTCCTCCATCCTCCTGGTCTCGACTATTTTTTAATCTGTCTATTCTTAATACATTATAGATGATTATGGTATTCATATGTTTCGAATATACCATTAGAAGGTGTTGAAGTATGGCAACATCTTTATCATCTATAACAGGAGTAAATGGGCTCAATTTTTCAATAATTTAAATCTAAAATTATAATGCGCGAATTCTTCCCTCTACTGGGGACATTAGTTGAAATCATTCTCATCTGCTCCGGTGTTTTTATTTTATGTTTGTGGTGCAGATTCTGCAGTGTCTTACCGTTCAGGGTGGAAATCCATCAGGTGGTGATAGCAGTTCACTTTCAAGAGCAATGGTGAAAGATCGATTCAAGACTTTCAATGTGCAATTTGAGGAGCTTCATCAAAGGCAATCTCAGTGGACAGTTCCTGACAGCGAATTGCGAGAGTCTTTAAGGCTAGCTGTTGCTGAAGTCCTCTTGCCTGCTTACAGATCATTCATCAAACGTTTCGGGTATATGTTTTCTCATATTTTCAAACATTTCCCTTGAAAATGATTCATAATTTTTGCATTTCTGGCATCACCATTAGCATGCATTGTGTTGCAGGCCTATGATCGAGAACGGAAAAAACCCAGGGAAGTATATAAAGCTTCGCCCTGAGACCATTGAGTCCATGCTGAATGAATTTTTCGAGAGCAAGACGTGGGGAGAACAGAAGCGATAGATGGTTGACATGCCTGTTTTGAGATCTAGGGACTTAGCTTCCAATGGTATTCTTTGTACAATTAAGATGAGGTTTACTAATAAGCCATGTTATATGCCCCATGTAAAGCTGTCAATTATTCGTTCAAGTTCTTTTACCTTTTGTTGTTCAGCTACCAAATGAGAGATATGTGAAACTATTCGTTTCCGCGAAAATGTTAAAAGACATATGAGATAATTGTTAGTAGCACTTCTAAATAGTTATATTGCACCTTTTAAAATGAGAAAATTGTGTCATGAGTGGGATACTGGTTCATTCTTGATTATTTTTTCAGCCTTGTTAAGGACTTTATTATTTTCTTAATGCATACCAAATAATAACCATAAACTGAATACACTTGACCTTACTTTATCTACAATTCTTATTTAAGTCTTGGTTCTGAAATAAACGTTAAACTTGTAAAAGAGCAAAAGAAATGGAAAGAGAAGGGTATGACTGCTTAGAGATTGAATGATTAAAGACTTACAGAGTATTAAAAGTGAAATCGGGCAAGTTAGAGCATAATCGGACGAGTTCACACGCTTTATCGGACAAAGTTATGGAAACATTCCTTTACAGAGATGGCACAAATCTGAAGTCCACTGGATAATAAAACATTTGTATTGTTGAATTTGATTGCTAACAACAAGGGCTAAAGCATGCTTAACCAGGATAAACTTTTTCATGCTCAGCATAGTTCACCCCAACATCATCGATGTTGTCCTAATTTAATCACTTATTACAAGGTGTTGGATTTTATTATAAAACACCCCAAAGATATTAGGAGTGAAAACTTTCATATATTAATTGTATACAGTTTGTCATATGATCGATGTGAGGTTTTATTCTCTAACGCGCACCTTCACGAGTGGCCCTATACAGGGTCACAAGGAAAACCAATTTTCACATCGAGAACTGGTCAGGTCATTGTAACTAACTCAACTTTTTGAGAGCTCAGTCATCATTTAGGGACTAGGTTAACACAACTTTTCGAGAGTCAAATTATTTAAGGGTGCATTTGTTGTACCAGCTTATCTCAGATTGTACTACCTTCAAGGATTAAGCTGGATTGAGTTAGACTAGACTAAATTGAACTAAATTAGTATAGCGTTATGTGCAGTGTTGGACTAATAACCAAAATAATAAAAAATAATTCTCTTTGTTTTTTTTTTTTTTTTTGCCCTTTTTCTCCTTTTTCTTTCCCCTGTTTCTAGACAACTCAATTCCTTCTTTCGAAAACAAAGGAACTCTACATATATAATTGTGCACCAAATGGATCCAAAAAACAAAAACAAAAAAAAAACGTGCCCCAAAATTTCCCTATCTAGAATAGAACCTCCATCTCTCTCTCAAAAGTTGCAGAAGGAATTTGGTTTGCAGAGCACCCTTGGTTTTGGTTATTTCCTTTTGGATTTGAGGCTACAAAATATTCCTCTCAAATCTGGGTTTTGCAGAGCTTCGAACGAACTTGGTTTTGCAATTCGAATTTGGGATTTGCAATTCGTGTCTGGGTTTTGCGATTCGAATATGGGTTTTGCAATCTCAGCGAATCTGGGTTTTGTGATTCGAGCGGATTTGCAAAGATGTGCAGATGTGTGCAGAAAGAGGACGCTATGGTTGCAGAGAAGATGAAGAACGCTATGGTTGCAGAGAAAATGAAGTTGTGGTCGCAGAGAAGATGAAGAACGCTATGGTTGCAGAGAATATGAAGTTGTGGTCGCAGAGAAGATGAAGCTGTGGTTCCAGAGAGGACGCCAGCAGAGCAACGGGAACAGGACGAAGCAGGTCTTAGCTAGTCCCGTGGTTTTCGGGGACCCTCGCTAAGAACTGCTAGCGATGCCGTTAGTCTGGGCGACTCCTAATCTCATTAATATTAGTCCCTCGTCACAACAAACACTCGTCTATATTAATAGTTAGTCCAGTCTAGTTCGACAAAACTGGATGAAGCCCGAACAAATAGGCCTTAATATCATTTAGTTGGAGTTAGCATAACTTTTTGAAATCCAATTTAAGACGGAGACTCACCTAACCGAATACAATATGAAGAATACTAATAACCAAGGTCTAAAATATCCATAATATCCCGATATTTTCATCGAAATTTCCGTGTTTTTGGACTACCGATATTTCCGATGTCATCGAAATTTCCATCGAAATTTCCGTATTTTTTAAATTTCTATATTTAAAAAAAACATCAAGGGGATTCGAACCCCTCCCATTTTACTCCTTCAACACATTGACCACCATATCACTTATATTTTTGTGAAAATATGCTAAAATATTTATATATTTTCTACACTCACAATGTTTGCCAGCTCGCTATATAATCAACTTAAATCAGTTAAATCCATCATGCAATGCATTTCCTTCCAATTTTTTATGATAAACTAATAGATAATTGCCTAAATAAACATCCTGCAAAGTTTCAATAAAAATTTCCAAGTTTTTCTTGCAATTTCCGTGGTTTTTATTCAATTTTTATCGATATCGATAATATCCCGATATTTTCATCGAAATTTCCGTGTTTTTGAATTACCGATATTTCCGATATCATCGATATTTTAGACCTTGCTAATAACCAAATCTAGCAAGAGTCTTTGCAGAAACGTTTGTGTCACGAGATAAATGTGAGTAACCATGCAAAAGCTTTAAGTACATTAAGGTCAGATACGTTACTTATTACGGTATTTATAACATTTTTTGTTTCTTGGACAGGTGTACATCCATGTAGGACGTTGACTGACGTCCAATCAGTTTGAATTTAACAAAGAATGATACTATTTATACACCTCATTTTATTTTCTAGACATCTCTTTAAATCTGTGGCCGTCGTATTTAAATTAAAAAAGATCAAAAGACAAATATTAATATAGAGTGTGAGTAAAAATGAGTATATGAGTAGCACCACCATCGACAGATTGTTTTCCACTTAAACATTGTCTTAAGAAGTTCCTTTGCATGAAGGTGTGGGTTCGAACCATATCGGTGACTAATTTAACATCTAATTTAATAAATTCTATCGTTTGACAAAAAAAAAAAAAAAAAAAAGGCTCCTTCCTCATCTTATTACCGGGCTCCATTGGGTCAATAAAAAATTGAATTGGGCTCCATTGGGCCGACCCGGCCTACAATATTGCTAAAACTTGACTTGATTTGAATGGTACTGGGAGTGTGGGAAATACCATATACGAAACTATTGACATGGAAACTTATTAAGTACCAGAACTCACACATGCCTATCTAATCAAACATTTTTCTTAAAACATTCAGATTACCAGGAAAAAAAATCATATAAATAACAACAAAATTTAGGCTTCAATTCGATTCCACGGTCATATGGCATTATCGCGAAACATTTGCACTTAATTATTCTATTTTTATAAGAGAAATCTTAACGTATGACTAGTATGACTATGAACACCAACAATTATAATTTCAACTTTTATTAGATAAAGTCATAAATAGGCCATCTCGCGACTCATCTCTTCCCTCTCTTTGTTATTAAACTAATTTTGTCTACTCCAATCGTCAGCCCCTTGTCGCGGCTTACGGTCGGCGACCACATTTTTTCTTCCTTCTTTACGCCTTTTTGTTCAACCTTCGCGTGCCCCTTTTCTCATCTCTTTACCCACTATTTTGTGAGCAACCCTTCACGCTTTTGATGAAAATTCATTCCTTAATGAATCTCTACACTCATGTTTGCAATTAGATCCGGATGTTTAGGGTTGGTTTTGTGGTTGTGGTGGATCGAAACTGCTTTCTACAAATGGTTTTCATGGCGGTTGTGCGCTCATCGGCCGTTCAGCGACTAAGCTGCCTTTTATGATCAGATCTGAACTGGGTCATGACTGTTGTGGATCCATCTTGATTCAGCGATCGAGCAGACCCATGTCAGACCTATGACCAATTTTGTAGCTAGATAGCCTTCCATGGCCATATTTGTTACATATAACCCTTGTTTGGGTTGTGGTTACTGCAGATTTATCTTGAAACTATAATGTTGCAGATTTATCTTGATACGACAATGTTGCAGATGGTCAGTACGAGCGTGTCCTTTTTTGCTAAAGAGACAAGACGAAGGTGGTTTCCTTCTCGGCTTAGTTGTGATTTGTGTTTGTTTGTGCCGCCTAACGGTGTGTGTGGCACTGATTCTTGTGTGCTCCTCAGTTTTAGATATGTCACCGCTAACCTATTGCGGCAGAAATGCATCGATGGTTCTTATGTTCTTGTGTGTTTGTTGTGATGCCATGTAGGGGATTTAATATGTTTGCTTGTTGAGTGACTACTGTCTCCAGACAAAAAATTAGGTCACCGGAGGAGATGCAACTAGTTGGTACCATTCATGTAATCATGTTGTAATCGTGTTTTTCCTATTAATGAATTGTTGTTGTTGCTTCGGTTCGAAAATAAAGAAAAGGAAAAAGTCCCAACATAAGACAGTAAACACGAAAAATCTTCTACCTCCCTAAAAATAATACATCCAAAGGGGTAATACAAATTGCCTAGCTAGCTAGGTTTAGAGAAATGATTAATTTATGAAAATAGCACTACTATTTTCACAATTTTAATTGAAGCACACAAAAAAGCCAGGAATACATGCACTGTATTTGTCATAGCTCCTTTTTAGAAATGCATTTAATTTTGTCTCCTCTTTGAGGATATGCACCATGACTCTTACTTTCCATGCAAATCCGTAGGCATTAATCGTCTCTCCTCTTTTGATATCGGATTTACAATTTTTAGTTACTTATTTACCATATATACTCAAAACGCATAGATTTGATATTATCAAAACATAACGTTCTCTACTCTTTTGACATTTTTTTGTGGGTACAATTTGTATTCTCTGTTATAAATTCATAAAATTACCATTGTACTCCTAACGCAAAGAATTCATCCCAGCCTCTCTGTATAACCCAATAAGGCAAAAACTAAGACCAGCAAAAAGAAAAAAGGACCAATATTCAAGTCATTTACCTTGTGTGCGTCGCTGAACTCTCATCATTTATATAATTAAGTTTTGAACTTAATTATTTCAATTTTCTTTAACCATATCGCTCAAATTTTCAGTTCAATCAATCAACAAATGGATTCCGTCTATCCTTTTATCTGCAATGGTCATAATCTTTGCCACTTCTGCGCCTCCACTCCATACCTTCTCGCCATGAATCTTCCTCCACACTGCCATCACCACCATCATAGGCTACTAACTATGATTGCTTCCGGTGGCCAGCTCAGTGTAGGGCAAAGGTTTCCCGAACCAACAGGCCCCCCAATGCCAAGGGTCAGGACGCCAATCATTCATCCAGTGGTGGCAGTCCCATCATCACCACCACCGCCATTAAGCCATCTTCCTTTTGCGCATGTTGGACATGCGGTTGCAAGACCTCGACTCATGACTCCAATTGCAAATGCCCAACCTTCTCTAGGTTTTCAAAACCCTAATCATTCTCACCCCCACCCACCACAGCTTCGAAACCCTGCTCCATTTAATGTTGATGCCGTAGCTCCACCTAGTTCTGGCGGAGGGAATGGTGACGATGAGGTTGTTGAGGTGATTAACATTGAGGACTGACATTAAGTTGAAGATGGAAGAGCATAGATCGAGTGAAAGTCGGATGAAGTACTAAATGGAATTTTTTTTTTACTTTTTTTATTTTTGGTGAACAATGGGTCTTTTTTATTTATTTTAAAGTTTATGTTATATTGAATTAGAGTTGAAACGTCTAGTGGACCATCTAGTTTTTAATTTGTAATTGCTTATGTTTTGGTTTATGGATGAGATTAAATGTGGTTTACGATGCATTTGAGGATTTTCTATTTTATGTTTTAAAATGTTATAATAAAATTGGCGCGCGATATTGGCGGTTGTATTAAAGTAATTACATTGGCGGCAATGCAGACATTATATTTAAATTGTTAGTTATACAAACCATTATGTAGATACAAATTGGGTTAGAATAAATTGGCGCGCAACATTATAGTTATATCGAAAGTTTGTTGGAATATACAATGGCGCGCTGTGACCCTTACATATACATTTTATGTATAATTTAAATTTCCAGTAATGTGAACCCATATATTTAATGTCACATCCCGGCCTGGGTCCCCACCACATCCCGGGCACGACTCTACCGTAGCATGATATTGTCCGCTTTGGGCCTCTACCACACCCTCACGGTTTTGTTTCTGAGAACTCACACGAGAACTTCTTAGTGGGTTATCCATCATGGAAGTGCTCTCGCACGCTACTCGCTTAACTTCGGAGTTCCGATGGAACCCGAAGCCAATGAGCTCTCAAAAGGCCTCGTGCTAGGTAGAGATGAGAATATACATATAAGGCTCACATGATCCACTCCCCTGGGCGATGTGGGATCTCACAATCCACCCCCCTCCCTTAGGAGCCCGACGTTCTCGTCGGCACACACACGGCCAGGGTTAGGCTTTGATACCAAATTGTCACATCCCGGCCAGGGCCCCCACCACATTCCGAGCACGACTCTGCCGTAGCGCGATATTATTCGCTTTGGGCCCCTACCATGCCCTCACGATTTTGTTTCTGAGAACTCACACGAGAACTTCCCAATGAATCACCCATCATGGGAGTGCTCTTGCGCGCTACTCGCTTAACTTCGGAGTTCCGATGGAACCCGAAGCCAGTGAGCTCCCAAAATGCCTTGTGCTAGGTAGAGATGAGAATATACATATAAGGCTCACATGATCCACTCCCCTGGACAATGTGGGATCTCACATTTAAGAAGAAATCACACATAAAGCCAAATAATAAGACTATATTTTGGAGAGAGACAAATTTTTTTATTTACTTCATAGAGGGGACAAAATTTATCCATGTGGCAGGTGAATCGTGGTGGTTATTTTAATTGCCTTTGCATTTACAATTTTACCTCTCTATGTTTAAAGATGAGTTTCTATTTACTTATTTCTCTCTTTGTTCTTTTTTTTTTCTTCTCTTTGGTATTTCTTTCTCTTTTTCTCTCCTCCTTCTCCCTAGCTCTCTCTCCACCTCCTCTTTCTCTCTCTCCCCTACTTCTTAATCTCTCTCTCCTCGTCTTCTTATTTGTATTGCTCATAGATTTATAAGTTTTATTCTTTAGGAGAACATTGAGATTTTTTATTTTTGGTTTTTCATTATACTATTTACTGAAAATATTTGATTTTGAGGTTTTAATGATTTGGATGCAAATTTTGAAATTGATCTTACAAAAATGCAAAAATTTTGAAACTGATCTTGCAGATGTGCTGCAATTTTGAAACCGATCTTGCAGGATTGCTGGAATTTTGAAACTGATCTTGCATAAATGTTGGAATTTTAAATCTGATTTTGTAGAAATGCAGGAATTTTAAAACTGATTTTGCAGAGTTGCTGGAACTTTGAATCTGATGTTGCAGAAGTGCAGGAATTTTAAAAATGATCTTGCAAAATTGCTAAAAATTTGAAGTGATCATGCAGAAATGCAAGAATTTTAAAACTGATCTTGCATAAGTGGATGAATCGTGAAACTGATCTTACAAAAATGCGGAAAATTTTGTTATTGATCTTGTAGAACTGCATAAAATGTAAACCTGGTCTTTCAATTATTAGTTTTATAGATGCATGGTTTTCAACAAGCCTATTGAGGGCATTACTGAAATTTTAAAAGTTTGGGTTACTTGTTTTTGGATTAGGCTTGTTTTGGGGTTTGATCTTTTGTCTTTCATTGAAATGATTCAAAACGAGTGGGGTTCTATAAAATGTATTTTATGTTTTTGTCCATATGGGTAAAGCTCTCTCCACTTAGAGCAACTCTACCCCTTAGGGGGATAATAGCCCAGGCCATTGGGCAATTGGCAATTATTGGCTTAATGAACAGTAATTGCCCTATGACATCTTTACCTCGTAAATGAATTGCTCAGGCAATTGTAATAATTTTTTTAAAGTAATAAAAATTAATTCATGTTTAATTTCAATTTCTCTAAAGTTTAATTTTTTTTCCTTCCATTTTTTCTGTCTTTTTTATTTATTTATAATTTTACCATTTTTTATATTTCTATTTTTAATTTAAACCTATTTTATAAGTTTGTACCAATATTATTTTTAATTTTATTTGTACCCTGATTTTATTTTAATATACCATATTTTTTTATTTAATTTGTACCTATATTTTTTTTGGTGAATGTACCATGCTAATTACATGTATTTTATTTTATGTTTTAAAATATATCAATAGTTTTTTAAATATATTAATGATTACGTGGGTACATTTTTTTTTTTGTTGCTAGAATTATGTCAGAATAATATTACTCTATTATTGATTTTTAAGTAATTATTATATTGTAAAAGTATTATTTGCATATGTCACATCCAAGGCACGACTCCACCGTAGTACGATATTGTCCGCTTTGGGCCCCTACCACACCCTAACGGTTTTGTTTCTGGGAACTCACACGAGAACTTCCTAGTGGATCACCCATCATGGGAATGCTCTTGCGCGCTACTCGCTTAACTTCGGAGTTCCAATGGAACCCAAAACCAGTGAGCTCCCAAAAGGCCTCGCGCTAGATAACCAGTCGGTCTTGAAGTAGTGTTGTTTATCCAAACTGAAGGTGCTCATTGGTCGACTGCTTCTACGACTTCAGTGCTGTTTATCCAAACTGAAGATGTTGTCAGTTGCCAATACAGTGCTGTATATCCAAACTGAAGATGTGTTGGTGGAAAAAGGGTAAATAAAAACATCTCAAGGTGTTTGAGAGGTTTCACGTAAAGCAAGTGTTTGCACATGGTAGATTTGTGTGTTGATTTGGAGGGGCTTTGAATGATGCACTCCCGTCTTTATTTATAGTAGCAATTCCCACATAGCCAAAGTAGAGTCTCACTCGACTATAATTCCTTGATCAAATCCGAATGAGGCTTCGGCCAGTCCTAGTTTATGTATAATGTTGAATCCAGCCTTGTTGTCTTTTAGATTCAACCTTTGATTCTTGGCATCTTTCCTTATTCAAGGCATAATTGGCCTCTTAAGACTCCTTGTTATACTAGGATTCGACCGACCCTTCTATCCAGATAAGATTGTGTTCTAATAGGATTTAGTCGAACCCTACTGGGCTGGGCTTTTCTTGAGAATATTATGAGATTCCTGATGTCCCATACAATGGGCCGAGCCCATAATCACCCTCAGCCCAAAAATGTCATTTTGGGTCCAAACAGATTGACAAGTAGGTAATTTTCTATTGGTACACTTATATGTTTAGTCAAATATTTAGGATTGGAACTTCTTTGCAATCCTATCCCTACAACTTAAGGTATTTGTTGGACTCATTTTAATCAACAATGAACCTCCTAATCCGTTATTAGGTCACGTGCTTGATTGGCAGATGTTCTCACAAGCCTTTGTCTTCGATGACTCGACATTGGATTACTACGAATAACCAATTACGTGTTCTCACGTCAATTACTTTAGGCCATACTCCAACAGGAGAAAGATATACAAATGCGATTTGGGTTAATTAATTACTGATAGGCGTTCACATCCAGGTACTTTACTTTTGGTGGAGGTCTATTGTAAGAACTTAATTTCGTAGCACGTCTTATGGGATTTGTGAATTGTTGTAGTTGAAGAATTATTGTGAGATTGTGGGTTTGGACCAAAGAAAGCTACAAATATATATTGTGATAACAAGACAACAATTGAGATTTCTCATAAACCGGAACAACATAATAGTTGAAGTAGGTGGTGCAAGTTGGATTGGAAATTCCAATCTAAATCGAAATTTCCGTTCCGAATCCAAACATTTCTCATTCCAAAAAATTTGGATGACAATTGGAATTTACCTATTCAGTCCAAAATTTCTAAAACTTAGTACTATAGAAAAACCATTCTTATTCTTAATTTATTATGTTTTATTTTAGATATGCTTTATTTCATATCCGTATATTTAATCATACTATTATATATTAAACATGAAGAGTATAATCATATTTTAGATATGTTTTATTTCGTATCCGTATATTTAATCATACTATTATATATTAAACATGAAGAGTATAATCATACTCACTATTTTATCTTTTCTAATATAATTTATGTTATATACATAGGTAACAACATACAAATATCGCAAAAAAATTTAGATAAATATTAATTGTGGGATACATAAAAATTTTGAAAAGTTTCAAAGTCAATGTTGGAGATCCAAATTATGTTTCAAAAATTCGAAATAAAACCGATTACGAAATTTCTGAAAAATTTCGATAATCCAAAATTTAAAAATTGGAACTAATATTTGATTCCCAAACGTTTTTGGATTAGCATTGGAATATGCTTGTTTCTGATCTGATCTAACCAAAACTCACCACTAGGACGAAGCATGTAGATTGATTGATCGATCGTTACTGTATTAAGAGGAAGTTAGATGCATAGACTATTACTATTCCTTTCATGTGGACTGAATATCAACTAGTTGAATATACTTAATTACTAAAGTTGTCTTTAGTAGTGTGTTCTCCAATGCGCTTGATAAGTTGGACATATATAATATCTTTACTCCAATTTGAAGAGGAGTATTGCGAGTTAGGTACTTCTAATAACATGTACATCACATTTGTAGTCTTACCTTAATTAGGTTTCCTGTTATACTTCTAATTACTTGAATAGCAGGCTTATAAATCCCTCTATATACCTGTATTCTCTAAGAGAATACTACAATTCAGAATTCTCATCAACAAAGTTACAAAGTATTAGTGTTTTTTGTTTTCCCTCGTGTGTTTATTGTCTTCAAGACATGGGAGGGTACTGTGCTTTAGGGTGCATGAACTTCTTTTTGTTTTATTTTGGCATTTAGAGAGAATTGTATAGATGAGATTAATTCTTCTTCATTAACAATTATCAATGTTTAGAAATTCTAGTAGTTACGTTTTTTGGTTATAGAATTCTAATAGTTATTCGTTACTCTCTTTTAGTAAATGTTAGTTCGCAACCAATTTCAGGTAATAACGACCGCTACACCACAAATGGCCTCCATACATTTCTTCATTCCCATTTCTCTTATTAAGTCGTTAGTCTGGTTATGTCGACCTTACTCTATTAGTTATTCTGTTTTATCTTCTGCATTTTAAATTAACTTTCTTTCACCCATTTTTTTATTAATCCCATCTCTCTTGGCAAAAAAAAAAAAAAAAAACCTAATATGAAGAACTAATCATGGAAAATACTGCAAAAGCTCACCCCTCAGCCACAATGCCATTGCTCCCAATTTCAAACAACCCTTCAAACCCCATTCTATCACAGTCGATCACGACACGATGTGTTTCGAAATTAGTACTTGTCCACCGCGCTTTATTACTTGCATTAGGGACATTTACATTCCTATGTGTGTTCATGCACACGTCTATAATTCCAGAACCCCCCAAAATTCGAATTGACTCACTTTTCGTGTCCAAGCTTAAAGTCTCAAACACATCACTTGGGGCAAATTGGGACGTGATCTTCACAATAGAGAACCCTAATCTTGTTTCGTGGGTTCGATTCAAGAGCATAAAAGGTTCAATTTCATATGAAGATAACCTCCTCTCGAAATTCCCTGTTGGTCCATTTGGATTGGGACTGAAGGAACATAAAAGGTTGCGAGTGAAGATTTATACAACCGTGTCACACGAAGGTCGGTCGGGGGTGAAGTAGAGGATTTTTGAAGAGATCAAAAGGCAACATGAAGATGGTGCAATGAATATTAACATGCCTTTGTTTGCATGGGCAGCGTATAGTAATGGCTGGTGGGGAACACAAGATGTTATGATGGAGGCTTGGTGTTTGAATTTAAGAGTTGCCTTCTTACCTAAAGTTGGGTTTGGTAGCTGGATTAGTGGAGGGCCAATGACTTGCTTGACTGGTTCGTATGCTAGTTGATTAAATCGTAGATTTTTATTTTATTTTTTAAATTAGTTCTAGGGTATAGTTTGAGATTGTACAATTTGATGGATGTAGAAGATTCTTGTAAATCATAAACGTATCAAAGGTGAAGGTAAACCTTCTATGATATTTACCCTGTGTATATGCCAAAGATCACATTTATTAACATGAGATAACCAGTGATGTCTCAAATCTAAGGACTAGTTGCATCCACAACTCAGAAGTGTGATAAATAGATAATCTTCCATTCGTACACTTCTATGGTTGGTCAATATTCAGGATTGAAACTTCTTTGCAATATCGTCCCAACAACTTAAGGTATTCCTTGGAATCATCTTAATCATAACGAATCTTCCTAATCCGCTATTAGGTCACGTGCTCGATTGATGGATGTTCTCACTTGCCCTTCTCGTCGATGACTCGACACTGGGTTGCCACAAATAACCAATTATGTATTGTCACGTCAATTACTTTTCGAGCATACTCCAACAATGGAAAGGTATACAAATGCGGATTTGGCTTAATTAATTACTGATAGGCATTTCAGATCTGGATACTTTACTTTTGGTGGAGGTCTAGTGTAGAAACTAAATTTCGTAGCACGTCTCATGGTGTTTGTGAATTGTTGTAGTTGAAGAAAGTATTGCAAGATCTTGGGTTTGGACCAAAGAAAGCTACGAGTCTACATTGTGATAACAAGACAATTGTTGAGATTTCTCATAATTTGGTACAACATAATAGTACGAAGTAGGTGTGCAAG
The DNA here is from genome assembly GCA_024362995.1 of Heteromeles arbutifolia. Taxonomy (NCBI): domain Eukaryota; kingdom Viridiplantae; phylum Streptophyta; class Magnoliopsida; order Rosales; family Rosaceae; genus Heteromeles; species Heteromeles arbutifolia. The sequence continues at coordinate 28,540,398 of JANCRC010000014.1, forward strand.
TTAGACTGAATATTCCAATTTGAACCGAAAATTTTTGTTCGAATTCGAACATTTCCGATTCCAAAAAGTTTGGAAAAATTTGGATTGCAATTGAATTGTACCTATTTGGTCCAAAATTTCTCAAACTTAGTACTATAAAAAAACCATGCATATTCTTATTTATCATGTTTTGATATGCTTTATTTCGTATTTTATTATATTTAATGATACTATTATATATTAAACATGAAGAGTATAATCGTACATACTATTTTATCTTGCCTAATATGACTTTATGTCATACACATACATAACAACATAAAACATCACACAAATTCAAAAAAAGATATTCAATGGTGTATACATAAAAGTTTGAAAATCTTCAAAGTCTTGCAAAATATAGGAAATCCGATTTATGTTCCGAAAATTCTAAAAAAAAAAGAACTGGATCCAAAATTTCCAATAAATTTCAAAAATCCAAAATTCGAACTAATATTTTATCCTGAATTTTTTTTATGAATTGGCATCAAAGTGCTTGTTTCCGATTCGATCAAACTAAAAATCACTCTTGGTACAAAGAATGTAGATTGATCAATCGTCATTGTATTAAGAGGCTATTTCTATTCCTTTCGTGTGGACTAGAGATCAACTAGTTGAATATGCTTAATTACTAAGGCTATTTTTAGTAGTGTTCACCAACTCGCTTAGTAAGTTAGGCATGTGTGATATCTTTGTTCCAATTTGATGGGAAGTTAGGTACTTCTAATAACTTGTAGAGCTTATTTGTAGTCTCACCGTAATTTGGTGTCCTATTTTATTTCGCTCGTGTATTTATTGTTTTCCATACATGGGAGGGTTCTGTGCTTTAAGGTGCATGAATCTATTTTTGTTTTAATTTAGCATTTAGAGAAAATTATATAGTTGAGATTAATTGTTCTTAATTAACAATTAACAATGTTCAGAAATTCTAGTAGTTTTTTTTTTTTGTTATAAAATTTTATAATAGTTATTCGTTACTCTATTTTAGCAAATGTCAGTTTGCAATTAACTTCAGGTAATAACGACCACACATCACAAATCGTCTCCACACATTTCTTTATTCCCATCTCAATTTAGTCGTTATTCAGGTTATGTCCACCTTACTCTAGTAGGTATTCAGTTTTATCTTCTCCCTTTTAAATTAACCTTTTTTTACCCATTTCTTCACTCCCATCTCTCTTTCTTACAAAAAAAATCCTAACAAGAACCAACCATGGAAAATACTGCAAAAGCTCACCACTCAGCCACAATGCCATTGCTCCCAATTTCAAACAACCCTTCAAACCCCATTCTATCCCATTCGATCACGTCACGCTGCGTTGCGAAATTAGTACTTGTCCACCGCGCTTTATTACTTGCATTAGGTACATTCACATTGCTATGTGTGTTCATGTACACGTCCATAATTTCAGAATCCCCCAAAATTCGAATTGACTCGCTTTTTGTGTCCAAGCTTAATGTCTCAAACACATCACTTGGGGTAAATTGGGACGTGGCCTTCACAATAGAGAACCCTAATCTTGTTTCGTGGGTTCGATTCAAGAGCATAGAAGGTTCAATTTCATATGAAGATAATCCCCTCTCGAAATTCCCTATTGGTCCATTTGAATTGGGAGTGAAGGAACATAAAAGGTTGCGGGTGAAGTTTTCTACAACCGTATCACACGAAGGTCGGCCGGGGCTGTTTGAAGAGATCAAAAGGCAACAAGAAGATGGTGCTACGAATTTTAACATGCATTTGTTTGCATGGGCTACGTATAGTAATGGTTGGTGGGGAACACAAGATGTTACGATGGAGGCTCAGTGTTTGAATTTACGAGTTGGCTTCTTACCTAAAGTTGGGTTTGGTAGCTGGATTAGCGGAGGGCCAATGACTTGCTCGACTGGTTCGTATGCTAGTTGATTAAATTGGAAATTTGTTTTTTTTAGTTAGTACTAGGGTATAGGTTGAGATTGTACAATTTGATGGACGTAGATGATTCTTGTAAATCATGAACGTACGTATCAAAGATGAAGGTAAACCTTCTTTAATCTTTACCGGTGTATATGTTGAAAGAATCCTACAAGTGTTGAGGGGAAAAAAAAAGAATTCATTGAACATTTGTGGCTATAGTTTGTACATATATAGTTAATTAGGGACTAATTAAACCGAGTTTCACTACAAAGAGAGAATAAACGTAAGATCCTTAAACAGTAGAGCTAACCAATTGATCAACTTTTAATTCTTCTTGCATTTTCATACATACATGAACTGCTGATAATTCAAAAACTCATACACAAACATCTAATAAACATACAAATTAATAAGTCATGCCAAACATAATCAAGAGGTCAAACATGCCAAAAGAAGCACCACAACTTCACAATTAAAAATTCATTAGGAATACGATACATTTAGCTACGGAAAACCCACTTCCAACCAACATGAAAGATAACACTCACGAGGACTAAACTTTGCAAGTTGTAGAATTATCTATGAAGGCACCACGAGATAAAGACCACATCACCCTTTTAATGATCTTGTAATTCTCGAAAAGCAGTATTGCTATGAATCCTCTTCTACAAAAATTGAGTTTCCTCCTCATAGTTCTTTATCATGCACACAAAACCATAGGAAACATAAAAACTGTATTTTATAATTTATATATCCTTTCATTTGCATTTTATATTAACAAATACAAGTATATTTTTTTTAAATTTTTTTTTAAGTATAAGTAGGCCCTTAATTTATACATTATTGTTTAGGCTTGAAATCCCAAATTTGGGTCGAGAAGGAGTTAGCCTAGAGACAAGACTGCGAACCTTGGCTCAATGGTGAAATATTTGGCCCAGTAGCAAGATGTTGGTGACTCAACTGAGTCCTAGAGGAATTGGGATTGTTAGTGATCAGGAATGGATCACGATTCGATCGAGTCCTGGTTAGAGTAGGACTTACGATGGTTTTGATGGTTTTGATAAGCGTTGGATTGAATTGTGTAAGGGTCAAAACTTGTGGCTGGGTGAGGAATTAATTAATTAATCACGAGAAAGGACTATGTTCAAATTCCTAGTTCGAGTCGAATGCACTGATGCTTGATAACGGTAGAATTCCGGTGGAAAAACTCATGGAGATAATTCCAAATGTTGTTAGATAAACCCTAGTTCGGGTCAACGAAATTTGTTCATATAAATACAGGAGGGTTTGTAACGTAGACAAGACCTTCAACGCAACACACAAACCAACACTCGCAAATCTTTCTCATCCCTGTTGAGAAAAAAAAAACTAACTACTTTACTAACTATAGCTGCCGGACGACCATTGCATGGTTAAACGAGGTTTTCGAAGGCAACTAGCAATTAAAACAATAAAAACTGCCTAGACCCCACCTTCACGCTGTCCAACTATCACTACTAGAAATTTGGCTATAAGCCACCCTTTTCATTGGTGGCTATTGTCAAGTGTTGCCACTCACATTGGTGGCAAACCTCTATGGCCACCAAGCATCCACTAAACTAGAGAAAGTAGCATATGTAGAGGACTCTACTGTAACAATGGCTACCAATATTGCATTGGTGGGTATGTGCAATGCCACCCTAATTCACATTGGTGGCAAAGTTGCAAAATAATATTAAAAAAAAGATGTCACCCTAATTCCCATTGGTGGCAAAGTTGCAAAATAATATTAAAAAAAAAAAAGGATGCCTCAGGGGGCACCCAGATTTGAATATAATATTTCCTTTTTTTTTTTCGATGAGGAAACAAATTGTAATATCTTTGATATAAGAATATACTACAAATTTGCACAACTGATCTTTTATACAATTTTGAACAAATGTTGGGACTCAAACTTTGAAAAGTGTTTGAACACTCTCTTTCCAAAGAGTTTAATCATGTCATGCCAATCTTACATGAGAACTTCGTTGTTGTTGAGAGAACTGACCCTTTTAACTGCTACATCAACGTTATTTTTCTAAGCACAACCTACGATAAAGGTTACAAGATACTTTGGCTTGACAAGCAAGTCCTACAAGTTCCACCTCCAAAAGAAAAGGCTACGATTAAAGAACACGTCTGAAAAAATAATCCAATTCTCAAACAAAACAGGACGTGTCATTCATACTAAAGTTAAGAGTAGTAGATGCACACCTCACTGGGCAGACCCCATAGTCGGCGAAGATAGAAATCCGACTCAAATGCAATGATACCAGGCGCTAGGCTTTCAATCCCTCGAGGATTAGTTGGAACCCAAATATGCTTTCCTCTCAAAATGGATAGAAGTCAATGCCAGCGCAGATGAACAAATTATCCTATCCTACTCTCAATCTCCCAAACATCACCAACTCATGATCAAGGCAGCTACAAAACAGAAAACAAAAAAGTGAGTTCTAATTGAATTCATTTACATATACCCTACACCATTAAGACTTAGTAATAAACAAGAATGGAGTCGCGTCCTAAAATGAGCCAGTCCAGATGAACAAATTTCACCAGAGTAAATCCAACAAAATCACAAATCAATACAAGCATCTCTAAAGAACTACATTTTAAGATAGACTCCCAAAATTCAAAAACACAATCAACATGCAATCTAGGGCTGGGTTCGGTTCTTAATGGTTCGGTTTTTTCCCAAAATCGAAAACAAACTGAAATTTCGGTTCGGTTCAATTTTTTTCGGTTCGGTTTCGGTTTTTTTTTTTTCCCTCCAAAAAATATAAAACCATCAGTGTCTATGCATGTTTGGGGGACCAAAGATTAGAATACATGTTTCCATCTCTCCAGGGATGGGCTCACGGTTTTTCAATATTCATGAGGGAAGTTACTAATTAATCTAAAAACATAAAAGTCTCAAAAAATAGAAAAATTTTGAAATATGAAATTTTAACATCTCCAACAATCATAACATAAGAATTCCAACTAGAATCAAAGACAATGAAAATAGACATTTAAAGTCCAACTAGAATCATCAATCAAGTTTAAGTCTTCAAAAAGTCCAATTTAAACATCACACAAGTCAAATAAACCTTCAAGGTTTCATCACTTCATGTCTTGCACAAATAAAATCTTCCAAGTCCTCAAGCTCAAGCTCAACGCTTTGGCGGCCTAGGAGGCAACATAGCACATTTCTTTGAGCTTCCACTTGCATTTCTACATACAAATAAAAAAAGAAAGAACATGATGTAAAGCAAGCATGCAACATAGCATCTAATTAAAATAGTCTAACAAAACCAAATGCAATAAGTAAAATTACCTTTCTCAACTTCTTCACAAAACTCAATCTCCTCAATGGTTGGCTTATGATGTAATGCTACATGAATTAACCTAAGCCAATTTTGTGTACATATCAAAGCCTCCACCATTTTTGGACTCAAAGAACTACGATATGGATCAATTATTCGTCGACTTGTGCTAAAGGAGGATTCCAAAGCAATGGTTGATACGGGAATAGCTAAAATCTCTTTTGCAACTCGTGCCAAAATAGGATACTTAGAAAGCCCATTCACCCTCCACCAATTCAAGATATCAAAGTTTGCCTCTTCTTCCCCTTCATTAGAATCCGAAAGATACCTATCCAAATCATTGTGCACAATACGGGCTCTCTTTGCTTTTCTCATTTCACTTTTCTCTTTCAACTTTCTTTCAATCTCTGTCATGCTTGATAAAGGATCTCCACTTGTAGTTGCCGATTGAGAACTACCACCACTACTTGTGCTTTGTTGTGTATCAAATGTGTATCAAAAGATAACTCTCCATGAATCTTGTAAAGGTCAAACAACAAATCTTTCACCGCATTGGTTGCAATTTCAACTTTTTCCTCGTCATCGCCATATAGTATCTCATAATAATCAACCACCTTCTCCGATTTATGGCGAGGATCAAGCACAAGTGCAACAAAAACATATTGATTCATATCCTCAATTGAACCCCAATATTTGTCATATTTTTCTTGCATCAACATGGAGATCATAGACAAGAATTCATTATCTTTGTTTTCAAGGAGGAGACTTCTGATCTTAAACAAATCACCAAAAGTAGTATGAATTGTTGGAGTATTAGAACAATACACTTTTAAAGTGACTTCATAGAAAGGTCTCAAAAATGATGCAAATATTCCCGCCTCACTCCAATCATAAGTTGAAGGTGGCCCCTCCCTTATATTATCTTGATTTTCTTTAGTAAAGTAAGGAAGGTAATGACCATCATCTACTTTCAACCTATCAAAAGCCATCTTGAACTTCAAAGACGATTCCAACATTAAAAATGTGGAATTCCACCTATTAGGGACATCTAAAATCACAAGCCATTTGCTTTCTATTCTCACTTTCTCAACACACATTTTAAAGCTCTCCAACCTTTGAGGGGAAGATCTTACATATCTAACCGCATTATGAATGCTTTGTACAGCGGTATTCAACATCTTTATCCTATCATTCACCACCAAATTAAGAATATGAGCAACACATCTCATGTGCAAATATTTTCCATTATGCAAAGGTGCATTAGGAATCCCCCACCCACTTATTCGGTGCACCAAATCCCTTAAGCCGGAATCATTTGCCGAAGCATTGTCAACCGTAATAGTTAACACGTTCTCTATACCCCACTCCACCAAACACTCCTCCAAAAGTTGAGCAATGGATTCTCCTTTATGATTTGGAATGATACAAAAGTTCAAAATCTTTTTTTGTAACATCCAATCATCATTAATAAAATGAGCGGTGAGAACCATGTAATTTGTTTGTTGAATAGAAGTCCATGTATCCGTTGTTAGACACACCCTAAATGTCTTCAACTGACTTTTCAATTTCTCCTTTTCGGAGTAAAACAAGCCAAGTACATCTTTAGCTATTGTCTTACGACTAGGTAGTCTCCACAAAGGACATGCATGCATGCAAAAATGACGAAAACCCTCTCCCTCCACGAAAGAAAAAGGTAACTCGTCTATAATTATCATCTCAACGCAAGCCTTGGTAACTTCCACTTGAGAAAAACCTATAGCTTCCAACTTATCTTTTGTGCCGGCAAAGGTTAAGATCTTTTGCCTATTTGCAGCAAATATTTCCTTATTTGGACCGTAGCTCCTGCATCTAGCTAAGTGATTTCTTATACTAGTTGTACCATTTTTATCTGTGTCGGCCATATACGATTTGTTGCAATACTTGCACACCCCTTTAACTCTACCTCCCACAATTGTCCTATCAAAGTGCTCCCAAATTGTAGACCTTTCATGACTTTTTAGTGAATCCAAGAGTGTCTTCTTTACTTACTTGATCACTTGAGCAACCTTCTTTTGGAGTTGCATCAGAGGATTTTTTTGGATCCACCATGAGTAAGAGGAGTTTGTTGAATTGCCACCATGGGGAGTTGAGGTGGGGTTGATTCACCAACAATGTCCTTCAAAAATAATAGAAAGAATCATTACAATTAATTATTAAATAAACTGAGACATAAGAACCATAGAGAAAGTATAGAGATGACAACTTACTTGTGATGGAGTAGACGTAGATGAGTTTATTTTTTCACGTGAGCTATTTGATGATCTCATTGAGTTTGAGCTTGAGCTCGAGGCCTTTGATGCACTTGACTTCATCTAATTAAGATACAAAACATATAATAAACAAAGGTAGGATGCACATGGAAAAGCTATGGATGCACATAATAAGCAAGGTCTATGACTATATTTGTATTATAACACTTGTGTTGTGTACCATATTGTTTTGCCGACATTGAAAAATATCTCCTAAAATAGACCATCCTACAATCTGGTAGTACAAAATAATTTTTCTGCATGCACAACAAAACACAAACTATATGCACAAATGTAGTTATCAGTCATCTAGATACATCATTGATTAAGAAGAAAAAGAAAACAAAACCTATCCTGTATTAATTTGTTGGGAGAAATATCATAGGGTACTGTGGTCTCCTAGATTGCTTTGGAAATGGTAAAATAAGTAACCATATCTTGTGCTCATGGTTTAGTGAGAACTGTATATTAAGGGCTTAACTGATTGTATTAAGTAAAGTATACATGGATGCATAAGGATTTTTAATGAACTTGTGATTTGTGGAACAATATTAACCCATTTATCATCTAATCACAGAACTTTCTCAATTCTCCCAGAGTTTAAAAGCAAGGTCTATGACTATAATCATTGAGATACAAAACATATAAGATGGATTAAACTAGTTATTTACACTCTCAGACACAACAAACTTTAATCTTTCTGCTGTTGAGTGACAAATAATTAAAAATCAAAATCAAACATATATTGGTTCTCTTTAAAATTTAGCTGTTAAGCTCGTATTCCTCGTCATATTACTTTTCATAACTCATAAGTCATAAAGATGCAATCAGGTTGCGTAATTACAGGTTGCTTAACTGAGAACGAGGAGAACCCTAATAATAATATAATTGAGGAAGCTACTCCTCCCCCTTAAATTAGTTTATTATCATATTGCTTAACTGAAAGCTGCACCTGCAGAACCAAATCCAAGCTCTAGCAGCATACCCAAAACAAATTAATCAAACCCTATGTACTCTCACAAATTAATCAAACCTCAATTAATAGTCTAATAGTGTTCATAAATGAAGTTATCTAACCAAATCCAGCATACCTAAAACAAATTGCAAAACCTTGAAATTGAAAAGCTACAGATCAGATTCATCAGAACCAACGAAATTGAAAAAAACAAAAAAAATTCTGCAAAACGCATCAGGGGGTGAGAGACTAACCTTGCAAATGAGGGAATTTGTGGGTTGAGACTCAAGACTTGAAACAAAGAGAGGAAGTCGTGGGTCGCAGGTCACCAGTCACGGGGGTGAGAGACTGAGAGTGAGACGGCGACAGCGAGATGTGAGACAGGTCGCAGGTCGCTGGGAAGGAAGAAGATGAAGTGGAAGAGCGGTGGAGCTGGGAATGAGATGGTCAGAGTGAGAGAGTACGTACAGACTACAGAGGAGAGGGATAAGAGAAAGGGAATGGGTTCGATTCTGTTTAGTGTTTAGGATTTCAGACTGAAGAAGGAAGGCAGGCGCTACAAATTGGACTGAACAACGCCGTTCAAGGGAAAAAAATAATATTTATTTATAATTAAATATGAAACGACGTCGTTTTGCATGTAATTCGGTTCGGTTCGGTCCAGTTTCTAAACCCTAGAAACTGAATCGAAATGAACCAGATTCGGTTCGGTCCGGTTTTACACTTTCGGTTCGATTTTTTTCGGCCTCGGTTCGATTTTTTTCGGTTTTCGATTTTTCGAATCCACCCCTAATGCAATCAGTGAAACAATTAATCTGGTTCAAAAGAACCACTTCCCACAACCACTTCGAAAATCAGCAAAATGAAAACAAAAATTTAAAGCTATTTCTCAAAATGTTAACTCCAAAAGTTGTACGACTCCATTCTTCATAAGTAATGCTCGAGTCAAGAATTGATGATTACAAATGCCAAAGTAAGTTGCCGACCCTTAATTAACAAAAATTGTAGTAGCTCTCGGCATCTATTCTTACCCTTTTGTCGCAGCCTTCTGTAGTACTATCATTTTTCCTCAAGCATTTCGAGTGTCTAGCAAACATTTATCAAAACAGATTCAGAGGTAAAGTCATTGAATTTTATACAAAATTACAGAGATCAGGACTCACACACAAATTAATTTCAGGGTCAGAGACTAAAGTACGAAACTTTACCTTTTCCCTTCTCAAATCTGACATCTTTGAGAGTTACCTTTTCCAAGTTGTTGTACATCCTCGAGCCTTTGCGTTCGTATGTGCTTTCTCAATTTTAGTGTAAACCCCCAAAATAAATTGCAAATGTTCTAGAAATGGTAAAATGAACTGCAAATCCTTCAATCATTTCTCAAAATAAACTGCAAATCACAAAATTACCTACTCCAAATCGGTCGGAGAACTCACCAGAAAACCAAGATTGACTTGAATCTGCTGCCGAGGGGTCTTCATTGCTGCGACCATGTCCATGAACTTGCTGCAGTTGCTTTTCGTCTTCTCGTCCCTCCCTCCCTCATCTCTACAAACCGCATACATTCCCTTCACCAAATCTCTCTCTCTCTCTCTCTCTCTCTCTCTCTCCCCCTCCTTCGCCCTCTATCTCTCCTAATCTCTGTAAGCCGCATGCCGCTCACCAAATCCCACACTGAGTCGTAGATCCCATCGAAAGGGTTAGGGAGCTAGGGTTAGGGAGGAAGCGAGGAGTTGAGCTCAGGGAGGAGAGAGAGAGAGAGAGAGAGAGAGAGAGAGAGAGAGAGAGAGAGAGAGAGAGAGAGAGAGAGAGCGAGAGAACGGCTGGGTTGAAAATAGGGTGGTCTAACTTTGTATTTATTTCGGGGTGAAAGTACTGTAGAATAGGATTATTAAATGAAAAAAAAAAAATTTGACAAAAAAAAGGAGAAGAAGACTGAAAAAGAAATAAAAAAACATATCCCAACAAAATAAATAATGAAATTAAAAAGTAGAAGAAAAGAAATTTTAAGAAATAAAGATATTTAACAACCACCAATCATTGGTGGCTCAATGTTGAAGGCCACCAACATCAGCGGCATCCCATGGTAAAGCCACCAATAAATAATAAGAGTAGCAGCTTTATATCTGTGGCCACCAATTGCAAAGGGTGTAAAAAATGGTGGCCTATGAGCCAAATTCTAGTAGTGTATTGCCTAGTGATTTTTAAAACATTGGTTATAGCTTGTACTTCATATGCGCAGATCTTTTGTATGTAAAGTGTTTAAAATGAATTTATATCATCGTTTACAAGGTCATGTAAAAATATATTGGTAAGATTTTATCTCATATATAATGAAGTAGGTGGATCAACAATATTTCAGCAACCTTCTACTTCGAGACATGTAGCGCAGTTAATCATTCTATTTGTTATCAAATGACTGATGTGTAGAAATTCCTCTAGTTATTTGTTACTCCCTTTTGGTAAATTTTGGTTCGAATTAATTTCAGTTTATAACGACCTCTACTATCTAGTAGTTATTTAGTTTCCCTTTCTCCTTTATATTAACTTTCCTTCCCCGGACCATTTCTTCATCAAATCCCATCTCTCTTTGTCTGAAAAAATCCCTAGTAACCGCCTACATTATATTACAAGCATAAACTTCTATTAACCATGGGGATTAGTAAAACAGCGCAGCGCTCAGTCACCATTTCGCTGCTGCCAGTTTCACACAGCCCTTCGAGTTCAAACGCCTACATATCACAGCCTATTACATCGAGATGGGCATCAAAATTAGTACTTGTTCACCGTGTTTTGTTATTCGCATTAGGGATAGTCACCTTGATATGCGTCGTCATGGCCACATCCCTCGTTCCACAACCCCCAAAAATCCGACTCAACTCGCTCTTCGTGTCCAAACTTAACATCTCAAGAGGAATGCTAGGTGCCAACTTTGACGTAAACTTCACAATAGAGAACCCTAATCTGGTTTCATGGGTACGCTTCAACCGCTTAGATGGTTCAATTTCATACAAAGATAACGTCATCCTGACATACTCGTTGGAGCCATTTGTGTTGGGATTGAAGCAGCAAAGAACGATGCGCGTAAAGATATCGACAATGGGGTTAGAAGATGATGATCAACCAGTTGTGGAGGAATGGGTGTTGGACGAGGTCAAAAGGCAACGTGAAGATGGGGCTGTGGAATTAAGCATGGAAATGTTTGCTTGGGCGACGTACAAGACTGGTTGGTGGGGAACACAATTTGTTATAATGAACCCTCAATGTTTGGATTTGAGGGTTGGTTTCTTGCCTAAAGTAGGGTTCGGAAGCTGGATTAGTGGAGGGCCTATGATGTGCTCGGTTCCCGTGCTAATTGACTAAATCAGACTTTTCTTAATCAAACAGCCTAAATAGGTTTTTTTTTTTTTTTTTTTTTTCTCTTAAGGTGCCACAAGCAGGAGAAAAACTTGTGCGGAGCTCAGCTTGCCACTGGACTTTGCTGAGCGGCACTCCACCATCACTCAGAACTTGCCACTTGTTAAACCAAATTAATATAAAATTCTCTTTATTAAGTTTAATCTAAAACTTGAAAAAAATAAATTCCATAAAAAAAATCGAAAAACAAAATAAACAAAAGTTTTATTATCTCAAACTCACCTCATCCCTCTCTCCCCCCCTTCCCGTCCCCACAAACCCAACCCATTCATTAAATCAATGATCAATTCCTGCCCAAAAATACATCTTCCTCAGTTCATCACAGTCGTTACCCAGAAAAAAGGTTGGAACCAATGACCAACTCATCAAACTCTTTTTCCGGGCACTGCTCTTTGTTTTTTTGGGGGAAGATGGATTGATTGGATTCCAAACCCTTCATTTAAATCAATGATCAACCCTTGCCAAAAAATACATCTTCCTCAGGTCCTCAATTCGGAGTTTAGATTTTACTGCTCTATGTATATTTAATCAAAGCCTTTACCCATAAACCCTAAAATGATTAGACCAATAAAAGACTTTCTTTTTTTAGTACAACGATATTATTTTTTTTTTTTGAACAATCAATATTATCGACACTAAGGGGAGGGGAGGGGATGAGCTTAGCCTCATCATAATGGGCTAGCAATAATGTGGTTCAAATTCGCTTTTGGCGAGAATCGAACCTAAGACTTCTCACTTACAAGCATGGACGAGGCTAATGAATGCTCACTGGGGGCAGATGCCCCCACTCAAGTAATTCGTTTGTTCAGTTGTAGACTACAGTTATATAATATATATGCCTTAGCTTTGGAGAAAATTATATGTATCTAATATTCAACATATATTCATACTACTTATACTCCATATCAAATATTATATGAGCAAAAATGCTCTTATTCTGTCATTCAGACGGAAAAAATCCTCTTCCGTCTATCATGTATTAGTATATTTCTTATCACTTTGCTACTTTTCACTACTATACTGAAATTTTTGTAACATTGGAATTGTGATACATGATCATTTGAAATAATCCATGTTATCATATTGAGTATAAGTCATACTATAATAAGGTTTTCTTAGTTGTTTTTCAGGTTGCCCCCGCTAGAAGAAATTTCTAGCTCCGTCCATGCTTACAAGCGAAGAGAAATACCAATAGACTCAAAATTGGAAACTTTTTCTTTACCATGCACATCCTAAAAAGTTGTCATGTTTTTCGTTTTCACTCTTTCTTGATCGAGTCGTTATTGTCTTTAGCTAACATGTCTTCCTAAATGAAAGAAGGTGAATGTATACAGTACTTGTAGGACAAATAATCGAAGGACACGATTGATAGTGTAGGTCTCATTTATCTGACGGTTGAAAACAATCATTCTTCTTTTGCACACATACAATGTCCGCAGCCAAATATTCAACATTGGAAACGGAGGAATCGTAGAGACGACTACACTGATCCAGCCGCTGGCTTTCATTCCCATACCCCAGTAACCGTTCCCTGCGAGCAAACAATAGTTCAGAACAGAACCTCAAAAACCATATAAGTTATCTCAGGTCAGCTCATAATTGTAAGAGTGAAAAAGTAAACCCAAGTTCTGAACTATTACACTTGGAATTTAATACAAACTAAACCCAAGTTTTGAACTTTAACTAAAACCCAACAAATATCGGGAAATTTTTTTTTTCACTTTACGGAATTTAATGCAGCAATTTTGCATAATACTACTTCACACAACGAAAAGGACTCAAAATTTCGCTTTTTTTCCCTACATTTTCTCAGTAACCAATCAGGCCAAACACCCCAAAAAATCACAATGAAAAACCAATAACAGGCTAAATTTCTTCACAAAAATTCAAGAAAACTTACTCAATCTGTAGAAGAATTTTCTGGGAATCCGGATGGAGATCCCCCACTTGGTACCATAACTCGCCGGAGTCTTGTCATTATTAAACAAATACAATTGCTGTTGCTGCTGCTGCTGAAATTGCGGCTGTTGAAGCAGCGGCTGCTGCTGCTGAAATTGCGGCTGTTGAAACAGCGGCGTCTGCTGCTGCTGTTGCTGCTGCGGTGGTTGTTGGGAGAAGAAGGAGCTGCTTTGCTGAAAAGGGCTGTTGAGTTTGAAACGGCGATTGCTGCTGCTGCTGTTGTGGCTGCGGCGTAGAGAATAACGATGTGAACGCCATTGTTGTGGTTACTGTGGGCTGGTTTTGGGATTGAGGTTCGAAAATTGGGGAAGACTGCATAATTTTCTTAAAAAAACAATCAATGACTTGAATTTTGACATAGTCTAGAATGTCAATTCAAGAATAGCAAATCAACCATGAATGCTTGGCGTTGGATTCATGGAAGCAAAATTGAGAAAGTAATTTAAACTGAAACGATGAAGAACAACTTACAAACCAAAACGTACGGACGATTTCTTGCCGCTAGATTTCCAAGGAAGCAAAATCTTCAGCTGATGCAAAACCTATGTCGTTTGGCTGGTTTTAATGAAACTGTCCTTGATTAAAAATTAAAAAAAAGCTGAAGAGTGGAGCGGTTGTATTGAGGAAAACATGGAAGCGGTTGTGTGTGTAGAGAGACCAAGAGGGAGAAGAAGGGGGTCGTGGGTTTTTAACTTCTTTTTTTTTTCTAATTTTTGTTTTCTCTTTTTGTTTAACATATTTTTTTTTGTTTTGACAAAAGTATCCCTGCTATTTTGTTTTTATTATTTTCAGCTAGTTGTGGATTTTTTTGTTTGAAGGGCTTTATAGTCCAATTTTATTTTTGTGAAGCCTTGAGACACCAAACTTTCATTCTGGCTTTCTAATATTAAAGATTAAAAATATGCATGTGCTAATAACGCAAGCGGTGTTTCAAAACCATATGATTTCTCTTAGCTAGTTTTCTTATCACTTAATATTATAGTCTAGTGGTATTTCTCTTCACTTTTAAATGGAAGGTCTTAGGTTTGAACCTTATAGATGACGAGTTCGATTCCAAATTTATGACTAGCTTATTTTGTAGCTTATGATTGTTGAATATACCACTGCTAGCTCATCAAAATAGTTTTAAAGGATTGGATGATGTAATAGTTAGTTGAAAGAGTTTGTTAGAGTTTGTTACTCAAAGCTTATGAGCTAGTCCTCTAGTCACCTATATATAACTATTGTAAACAGATTGTAAAGTTAGTTCATTGAGTTCAATACAAAACATTCATTCATTATTTTCTCACATTTCTCTTCTCTCTGTAAAACTTCATTTCTTGGTTTTATAATTGTTCGTCTCTACTACTTCTCCAATGTAGTTAATAACGATAAATCTCCACTATTAGTGTAAATAATTTTTTTGTATTTAAAAAAAAAAAAAAAAACTAGTTTTCCCTGCCAAATCGGAAGACTAGTGTATATATTTGGCATCGTTAGTTTAATTGAACTGAATTTGATTAACGTTAATCAGTAATCAGTATCAATTCAAGTTAATGAACAAGTTCATTCGTTATCAAATTCATGGTGTGTAGTAATCTTCGTGCTCATGTTTGTTGGAGTCTAGTTATTCAGTTTTTTAACAGTCTTTAATAGTATTCAGATTTTTAACAATATAGCAGCTTAAACAGTTTTCATTACATTCTTTTTTATATATTAACTTTCTTTACCCATTTTCTTCAAGCATCAATCTCTTCCTCTCAAAGATCTTACAAGGATTTGATTAACTCCTATTAACCATGGAAATGAATTCAAAAGCTCATCCCGCAGCCACCACGCCACTACTCCCCGTTTCAAATAACCCTTCTTCAAACCCTAACACTTCGCAGGCTATTATTAGATGGATTGCCGGTTTGGCCCTTGTCCAACTCATCAATGTTCTATTAATTATATTTATGTTAGGGACCTTCACAATTTTTTGCAATTCCATGCCCTTGTCCCTAGCTCCACAACCCCCAAATGTCCAACTCAATTCCCTCTTCATGTCCAAATTTAAAACCTCCAACACAACCCTAGGGGCATTGGGAAATGTCCCTTACAGTAGAAAACCATAATCTTGTCACATGGGTTCGTTTCAACCAAGTAAAGGGCTCGATTTCGTACAAAGATTACTTCGTCGCGATAAGCTCTGTGGAGCCGTTTGAATTGGGATTGAAGGAAAGTAAAATGATTCACTTGAAGATATCGTCGAAGATGACAGGGTCGGAGGAGGACTATCATCGCCTTGGTCTGCCGGTGGTGATCATGAAGTGGGGTTTGGATGAGATGCTGAGTAGGCAACGTGAGGATGGATCTGTGCGTTTTAACTTGCAAATGTTTGTTTGGGCAACTTATAAGACTGGTTGGTGGGGGGAACAAGATGTTGTAATGAGCCCTCAGTGTTTGGATATGAAGGTTGAATTCTCGCCTAGAATTGGTTTCGGAAGTTGGATTAATGGAGGGCCTATGAGGTGCTCGGTTCCTGTACTAATTAGTTGACTCAATCTTACACATTTTCTTCTGCTTTGTTCCTTTTTTTCAATTAGTTGGAGCTTTTTTAACTTGAGATTGTAATTAATTTGATGGACAATTAGTTTGAGCCAAGATCAAACTTTCTTACCTTCTGTTGATGAGCTTTCATCGGTTGTAAATTGAAAAGCTTGATTATGAACATGGAAAAACTTCCACTAACGTTTCTACCTATTTTAATAGAGGATTCCATCAAAATATGGTTAAACAGAACTGTAAAAAGTCACAACACTACTCATTTTACCTCTCATATTTCTTTGAATTTTTGGTCATTGGATCGAATGAATTAAAGAAACTCAATGGATAAAAATTAACAAGAGTATGTAGGATTAAAAAATGTGTTTGAAAGGCACTGCCATAAACTAAACAGAAGATTTTCACTCACCATTTGTGCCGTCATTGGTACAATTTAATTATTGGACATAAATTGGTATTTTTTTTAATATTAGATGCTTTATTAATTAAAAACGCTATAAAATAGTACAGTGAATGGCGAAAGAAAGACGATCTAAAACCTAACATGAACATAGACACCATAAGACAAAATATTGTTGGAAATTTCCATAAACATTTGGTGTTGAAATATGTAGGGCACTACAAAAAATAAAAAATAAAAAATGTTGCCTCAATTAACTAGTCATAATACTTCGGTTCGAAGTTATTTTTTACGAGAATCAAACCTAAAACTACTCACATACAAGATTTGAAAATAATCTTCCTACGGGCCTAACATTTACCCTTTTCCAACTATATCTGTGATACTAATTGAACTGTGAAGTTCATACTTAACCGCAAACATGAAACATCGCTTCGCCAACCGTCATATGCATACTATCTTCCCCTAACAATATAATATTCCTGTAACGTGTAACTGCTGCCTTCTTCCCTCACTTGTTCTTCTCTCTTTCGATCAATATCTCCACTTTTTTCTCTAAGTCTGCTCATTAACTACCTCCATATAATTGGATTAATTGCTCGCAGTCCAAGAAATTCTATCATCACAAGGTATGATTTTATTTATTTTGTTAAGAAAGTTGTAAAATAATTCTAGTAAAATTAAATTGTCAAGTCAGTTTAGCAAATTTGGCGCATAGATTTTAAAATCCAAGTCTCCTAAATGATTTCACTCTTCATTTCAATTCTAAAAAGAATGAAAATTTACACACTGCAGGCAGTGACCATGAGATGAAGAAATAGTAAGAATTCACTTGCAAAAATTCGGATTGATATTCCCCTTGTGGCCTGCTTACCATTACCATATATTCCTCTGTAGTTATGCATTTAAAAAGGATTTGCATACTCTATTTTCTTTCAAATGATTTATTTGTTAAAACATTATTTCTTTTGCTGGTTCTTTTTTTTTTTTTTTTTTTTTTGTATTTCTTTTGCTGGTTAGTGAGATAGACTTTAGGAACATTAATTTGGTACCTAAACAAAGAGAAACGATGTTTCACCGCATGTCTAATATACTATGTTATTAAACTGTAAATCATGATAAACCATACTGACGTAATTTCACTTTTGTATCCTCTTTCTTTCAGGAAGATTTATATATGGCTTCTTTGCGGTGCAAACTACCTCCATATTTCAATAAAGCTCGTGGATACTTGTCCTTGTTATGATAGTGGTGAGTCTAGCAACCGCCATCGGATTTTCTCTATGGTTCGTAGGCAACTATGTGGATTCAAAGTCCGGTCCAGGAACGGATCCCCTTGTGCTTCGTTTAGATGCATTTTCTCTATCAAATTTCGAAGTTTCGAATTCGTCACTTTCAGCTGAGTGGGAAGCCAAGCTGACATTTGGGAACCAAAATGGTGGCTTAATTGTTACCCTCAACCCTTTTGAGAGTTATGTGTATTACAAAGAAATTGAGGCTCTATTATGTGCTTCAGTGGATGCAACGCTGCACATTACTCCGAGGAAGCAGAAAACTGTGCAGATCAAGTTTGATTCCACGGGTTGTGAGGGCGAACAGCCGTATGTGGAAGATCGAGTGATGAAGCACTTGAGTGAGGATAAAAAGAAGGGTTACCTTAGTTTTAGTTTGAAAATGCATATAGATGCTTCATATAGTATGAAGGAGCTATTGGGAATGGGAACCCAAGTGGCTTTAAATCGAACTGTTCAGGTTTGAAGGTTGAGCTTTTGGGTTCAAAAGGTACTGAGGGAAAGATAAATGGGGGGCACAAATGCTCCATTCCGTTGCCTAAATGATGTAATTGATCTTATTTTACATGTCAATAATGTTGAAGTTTGAGCTAGTTGCTGCTGTAATATAGGCGAGGGAATGATGTTTGGTTTTAAAGGATCGTTGTTTGTAATTTACGTGGTGATGTCGTTGTATTTATAGTTACAAACTTTCAATGACCATATAAAATAGTTTTCTGTAATTTTTGAGCTACTGTTGATGTAATTTCAATTAGGTAAATAGTTGGTTCATTAATTCTTCCCGTTATAATTTGGCACTTTTTTTTTTATAACTATTTATTAAATTCAACTTTGTATGCAAGAAGAGTGAATACTACCCATATACAAATTATAGTTTGATATGCGTTCAATTTTTTTTTCTCTCGTGTTTTTTGTTAAAACAATTTGGTCTGTGTCAGATTGTGTTTTTGTTAAACTGTATATCTTAGTATTGTTAAAAAAATGAAGTATTGCACCACACATTGATGATAGATAAATTTCTTTCCCCATGCACCTCCCGGTACCACATGAGGCGGCAACCTATCATTCCCCTTGGGTCTAGCGGTTGGCTGAAGCAGACATGGTGTCCCAAAAAAATGGATTTGTTAGAGTTCGAACTCATAATGTGTTGCCTCGGCCAACAAACAACTTGTTTGAAGGTAAAACTACTTGTAAATGCCATGAACTACAATCTGAGTATTGAGATTTACATGCAGACATTTTATAAACCACTTTGGTGATTCCTTAATCATTAGTTTAAAGTAAATCCAACTCAATGTACAATAATTTTGTCAATTGTAAGATTAACAAAACTTACCATTCGAAACGTTCGTACGTTTTCCACTAGACCTGGAGTTTTTTGTTGTTGGAATATTGATGCAGCACGAAGTTGAAGAAACAATAGAACTCATGACAAGCACAATCTTCTTTGATCCTTTTTACTTTCATTAAGAGAAATGCTAGAATCAGGACATCCATAATTATGTGGATTCCATAAAAAATTCCCAAAAATGGAAAAAGCCAAATCTCTCTCAATTTTATGAATTAATCAATCACTATCACAACTAGTACAAGAACTCATTTTTATAGAGTTTAGAGAACTTGAGCACCAAGCATACTTTGGACCAATATATGTATAATTAAAATCGAACTTAAAGTGAATCAAAATCAGATCTGAAAAACCTAATGTATTAAAGATCTTATAGAAAGCGTAACACTATCGTTTGTAATAAAAAAACAAGAATCTAACAGAAAACGTAATCAAGTCCCAAAAAGGAACTAACATAAAATCAAAATGTAGAGACTATAAATAACATTAGATATGAAAATTCATTAACCGACAAGCGGCAGTGTTCTGTAGTTCTTCCCTTCCGGACTGTTTTGAAGTAAAATTATGGGCCACATCAAGTGTATCTAACACTATTTACCCTTTTTTTTTTTTTTTTGAAAAATATACGTTTTTATACAATTTTTTCAAATCTTCAATAAAAAATATAAAACTTTTGTTCACTAACATGAACACTATTTGAAATGAAATCCAATTTACATGATAAAAAAAATGAATTGTAAAAAAAAAAGAGCTTCATATATAGAGACAAAAAAGTTCATTATATTTCAAGGAACTCCACTAGTTTTTAAACATGTCAATGAGAGACGAAAACATAAAAACAACTAAAGCCCATCCCAAAAACATGGAAACAATGTTTTAAAATACCAGCCATACCCCTAAGGCTTTAGGGCTGTTATAGAAACCAACCCTCACAACTCTAACAAAATTAATATGTACCATAAGCTCAACCCATCCTCAACTATTTCTGCAGAATCAGTTCAATCAGTCTTCGAAAATTTTCGCTGAATCAGTTCAACTCGTCTTTGACCATTTTTGTAGAATCAGTTGAACCCGTCCTTGACCTTTTTTGCATAATCAGTTCAATCAATCATCTACCTTTTTTGCATAATCAATTCAACCCACATTTTTCATATAATCAGTTTAACCCGTCCACCACCATTTTTGCAAAATTAGTTCAACTCGTCTTCGACCATTTTTGCAGAATCAATTCAACATGTTCTCGATCTTTTTTGCAGAATCAGTTTAATCAGTCATCGATCATTTTTGCAGAATCAGTTTAATCTGTTCTCGGCCATCTTTGTAGAATCAATTAAACACAACATTTTGCAGAATCAGTTCAACTCGTCCTCGATCATTTTTGTAGAATCAGTTCCACCAATCCTTGACCATTTTTGCAGAATCAGTTCAACCCGTCATCGACCATTTTTTCAGAATCACTTCAATAAGTCTCAGCCATTTTTGCAGAATCAGTTCAACCCGTCCTCAACCATTTTTGCAGAATTAGTTCAACTCGTCTTTGACCATTTTTGTATAATCAGTTCAACCAAATTTCTTTAAAATTGTGACTATAAACCATTTATTGGATCTTTCAGCAATTCTTATTGCCTGAATAGTACCCCAAACCAAAACCATTTATTGATAATATCAATATCAATTCATCCGAAGACAAATGCGAGCTCATTGTGGAGAAATTTTTTGGGATTCCTAGCACAAAAGCTAGGTGGTGTTCCCGGCACAAAAGCCAGGTGGTTTTCCCACCAATTGAAATTTGACATCCACATATTCTTTTTATCTTTAATTCTTAAAAATTGAGATGCTGAATTGTTGATGGAAAACAAATGGAAAATTTTATTTAAACCCATATAACCTATTTCTACACCCAACTTACTCTTTACACCCATTTGATTTTTAACTAGACTATTAATATCTCTTTAAATCCAAATTTGATACCTAATATATCCCCATAAATCCAATTCAATATGTGAATTTATTTTTACACCCATTTGATTTTTAGAAGCTAAATTTGATGTGTTTAGACCTAAGTTCTTTGCATGGTTTTCCACAACACAAAAGCTGATAATTCAATTGTTACCTGCAGAATATGCCTGCATGCTAAAAATCACTGCAAAAAAGCGATGTGTATAGTTATGGGGTTGTCCTTTTGGAAATCGTAACTGAGAAAAGGCCAGTGGACCCATCATTCACAGATGGGCAAGTCTGCAAGTCTGCAAATTTGCAAGATAAAAATCAATGGCTCTCAAGGCCGTTCATGTCTTTGATGTTCCAAACCTCGATCAAGTCACAGAAAATGCTGACGCATTGGCCGTACATTCTTCGTGGTTGGCTCAAGGTCTCGGCATTTGCCATCGAACAAGGAACGATGAATTCGATATATCTAACAGCCCGAAAAATCCCAATAAAAACAAGAAAAGCATACAAGTATCTGTCTTTATAATCAATATGTTCATTAAATTACAATATCAGTATTAATGGAGTGAAAGACGAACAGGTGATCCTTGCTTACAGAGGAGGATTTCAACTTCCATGCAACAACCTGATTTCTGTTCTTTCTTTTTGTCCTTGGGTTCTTGTTTTCGAAGAAGAAATATGAATGCTCAACTCCGTTTTTTGGGTTTTTGTTCTTTCTCGTTTGTAGTTTTTACAGGGGACAGAAAATTTGTTGCAGAAAGCAGGATGATGGAGGAATGAGTGATTGATGGAGGAAGGAGTGTTTGGGTTTATTGATAAATTTGATTTTTATTATTAATTTCATTTTGTACTTAATAGTAATTATGCAATAGGGTACAATAGACAATTAACATTTAAAATTTTAAGTTAGGTGTAAAAAGAGGTTGAATGGGTTTGAATAAAATTTCCCAAAATAAATTAATTTAACGGAGTTGTACATCCACCGTCAACTCTTACCATCATTACCAATTACTCATTCTGTAAATCTTTTTCATTGATTCAGAAATCATCACAAAATTTATCAGCACCCAGAAAATGAAAACGTGAGAGAGAAAGAGAGAGAGATAATCGAGTTTGGGCGCGGCATGCTTTGTGATTTAGAAGTTCACCTCTGTTAGTTTTTTCCTCTCTTTTTAGACAACGGTTTTTTATTCAAAATGGAGGGCGAGTGCTGGGCAAACAAGGTTGAATTTGAAGTCGAATAGGAAATATGATGGAATTCGTAAGTAAGTTGCAGAAGCGCTTGATGGGGAAGTTCACATCCTTTAGTTTTTGTTTGACTATTAGACTTCTAACTTTTAAGAATTTATTTAATTAAAAAGGGATAAAAGAAGATTTAGATGTCAAATTTCTATTGGTAGGGAACACCACCTGGCACATAGCAATAGATGAAGAGATAAAAGTGTGAAAAAACTTTTCTACTATAAAGGGTAATTTTATAACTTACACTCTAGAGAAAAAAAAGGTAATGATGTCATATTTCACATGTATTTACTTTTATCTCTCCTTGTAATGTTTAAAAAATGTTGACTCAATATACAATTAAATATTAAAAGTATATTTTATATATAATTTTTCCTTTTTAAAACTTACATAAATATCAACTAACACGTAGATAGTGCTACAATTAATTGCGACAAAGTCTTTATCATTATTGCCTTCAATGTTTCATATAACCCAAGTACCTTTACAAAACATTAT
Organism: Heteromeles arbutifolia; assembly: GCA_024362995.1. Taxonomy (NCBI): domain Eukaryota; kingdom Viridiplantae; phylum Streptophyta; class Magnoliopsida; order Rosales; family Rosaceae; genus Heteromeles; species Heteromeles arbutifolia. Next base: position 28,563,502 of record JANCRC010000014.1, read on the forward strand.
CAATTTAATTTATACATCCTATCGAAATAGTGATAATGTTTACTAAAAAAAGTAGCTGTTTAGGGCGTACTTTATGAAGGAACTCTTGAGCAAAACAAATAGCAAAATCTTAGTAAGTAAAAGGAAAATACATCAATATCTATCGGATTTGTGATTTCTATTCGTTTTTCTCGTATGGTAAAATGGTTATGTCCAGAATCCAGCTTTATGATTTTTCTACTCGTTTTTCTCGTACATTAAGCACTGAATTTGTGTCATTAAATTAAGAGAATTTTAACGAAAAACTCCTAGTACTATTCATTTTAACGAAAAACCACATTTTTACACTAAAAAGTCAATCCTGGTACTATTCACTTTACCCTTTATTTTGTCCTTATCGTTAAAACTCAAAATTTTCAAGCCTTTAATGACATAAATTGTATCGTTTGGCAATATGATGCGCTGATTCGCTGAATTTGACTGTAACTTCCATAGTAATTTGCTCTAACCCTCTCATTCACACACAAACTTCACATCACCTCTTGCAGAAGAACCAAAACAAAGTTATGCCTTCTCTGTAGCCATCCGGTCATAACAAGGCGCTGTTCGAAGCAATGCAAATCAAACTTGATGCTGGCACAATTTTCCTCACAGCATTTGCATTTGCCACAACCATCTACATGTTAAACTCCGGCACCCGAATGTACCCCATTGCCCTTAATCAGCACTCCTTCTTTCTCTCAACCTTCACCAACCCTATCTCGGAACTGGAGCGTGCCGTTTGGGATGCGGAATTGATATTCAGCCAAAACAATGGTCTCCAAGTTGACATCAAACACTTTCAGGGTTTTGTGTACTACCTGAAATTCAAGGCTCTGTGGTGTGCCTCGGTGAGGCCAGTGAAGGTTGAGGGGAAGAGGCCAAACGGGCTGCTCCTAAGATTTGATATGACAGAGTGTGGGGAGGAATTAGGGTTTGATGTTTTGAGAGAGGATAATTTGAAGGAAGTTAGTTTGGAGATGAGGATGGACTTGGTTGTGCCATATCAGCTTGGGAAGACTCAAATTTGGGCTTGGCTTTGGGGTTCGAGTGTTGAGACGTGTAGAGAGTTGCGAATTCAATTTGTGTCTTCGTTAGGAGAGGGGAAGCTTGTTAGCGAGGGAGGCTGGTGCTTCATTCCCTTGCCTGAGTATTGAGAGTTAGATATGTGAAGAAGAATCTAATAAGACTTCTTTTCTTATGCCTTTTTTTGTTTGTTTTTCTCCTTACTAAATTATCTCTTGAACTTAGGTGTGAAGCATACCTCACGAAAAGAGTTTGATTCTCATTCTCCTCGTGTTTTCTCCTGACAAGATTCATACTGATGGGAAGAGGTATTGTTTAGATCCATGTGTATACAGGTTATAATTCCCTTTAAAAAAGAGAAGCATATTTTTCACTTGATTTTACAGTTTCGTAAGGTTTAAAATTTTGGGCACAAAGCCCTTGATTTTGCAAGATTCAATTTCCTTTGGTGTAACCAAAAAAATAGTTTTCAACATAAAGTTTTTGTTTTCGAAGGTAAAGATATAAAATTACTATTTATGTTTAGTTGTTTTTTGGCTAGTTAAGAATGAAAGAATCAAATAATGGCAAGAGAAGTAGAGCTTTGTGCACGTTTTGATCACATTTTCGTCATTTCAGTATCAGTCTTTGAAAAGAAGACAATTCCATTCTCTGTAACTTAAGCGTTGTAGATCACATACCAGATAAGGTACATGACAACTCACTTCTCAAACAATTTGCTTCAAATTCAAAATTCTGTCCACATGCTACTCGCTTTTGGTTTGTTAATCCTTTGTGCTTACAGGTGAACTCACTACGCTCTCTCTCAACAAGATTATGTGATTTATTGTACTGTGATTCAATGGAATGTAAGAAAGATTTCTGGAAGAAGGAATGAATAATGCAGAGTACTTCACAGTGATGGAAGCCTCACTGATTTCATTGAATTTTTGCTTCTTTCTCTACAATGCAATCGGATATTACTGTTGCAACAAGAAGGGAATCTTGCCCTTCTCTCTCTTCTAACAGAAGCCCTCCATGACATCTATTCTATAAGATAGTTACAAGTGTCACAAAATATCACTAACTCTAATTTAATCTAGAACATCCATTTGGAATATGATCCAAGGGCTCTGATTAAAACAATTAGAAATGGCTAAACATATTTTAGCTAATACACTTAAATACTAACACTCCCTTCTAAGTGTTTAGTTGAAATCACCCCCAAAGCTTTCCTCAAGTACTCAAATTGATCTCTTGCCAAAGCCTTTGTGAATATATCAGCAATTTGCTCTTCAGTTTTGCAATAAACCATATCAATTTCACCATTCTACAATGCATCTATGATGAAATGGAACCTTATGTTGATGTGCCTTGTCTTGTGATGTGCTACTGGATTCTTCGAAATTGCTATGGCAGAGGTGTTATCACATAAAACCAGAGTTGGTTCCACTTGTTCCTCACCAAAGTCTAAGAGAACAAACCTTAACCAAATAGCTTGTGCAGTTGCTTTTGCAGCACTTACATACTCAGCCTCTGCAGTGGACAGTGCTACACTACTTTGCTTGATTGAAGCCCAAGAAAATGCTCCATAACCAAAACTAAAAGCATAACTAGAAGTGTTCTTTATGTCATCTTCACTCCCTGCTAGTCACTATCACAATAGCCAATAAGCACAACATCTTTGCATTTCTCATATGCAATTCCATAGTCTAGTGTTCCTTGGATATACCTCAGCACCCTCTTTGCAGTTCCCATATGCTTTCTAGTTGGATTGTGCATGAATCGAGCTAGCAAACTTGCAGCAAACATAATATCAGGTCTTGTAGCTGTTAAGTATAACAGACTACCAACAATCATTCTATAAAGACTTTCATCAGCCATCTCACTCCCATCAACTTTGCTTAGTTTTTCATTTGCTGCAAGTGGAGTTGTAACAGGTTTGCAATCCTTCAACCTAAACTTCTCCAACAAGGTCCTTGCATATTTCTTTTCATGCAGAAAAATGCATCTGTTTGAATTACTCCAAGCCCTAAGAAATGATGCAACAGGCCAAGATCTGACATCTCATATTTTCTCATCATTTCTGCTTTAAATTCATCCATCAATGCACAAGAGCTCCCTGTGTATATAATGTCATCCACATACAAGGAAACAATAAGAATTCTTGCCTCAGTAGCCTTGATGTAAAGAGTTGCCTCACTTGGACTTCTATGAAAGCCAGCATTGCAAAAATAGGAGTCAATCTCTTTATACCAGGTTCTTGGTGCCTGTTTCAACCTATATAAAGCCTTCTTGAGCTTGTAAACCTTGTCCTCCTTACCTACAATCACAAATCCAAGTGGCTGATCCACATATACTTCTTCATTTAGAACCCTATTTAAGAATGCATATTTCACATCAAGTTGGAATCAAGCCTTGCCACAGGGGCAAATGTCTCATTGAAATCAACCTCAGGCTTTTGAGAGTACCATTTTACAACCAGTCTTGCCTTATTCTTCTGTATAGATCCATCTAGGTTCAATTTTGTCTTGTAGATCCACTTGACACCAACTACTGGTTTATCAAATGGTCTATCAACAACTTCCCAAGTGCAGTTCTTCTCTGTCATAGCTATTTCTACCCCCATTGCCTTCTGCCATGACTCATTTTTAGCTGTTTCCTCAAAACTCTCAGGCTCAACAATGCATAGATTACACTTTGCATACACTTCTGTCAAGCTCTTGAATTTCAATAGGGTATGATCATAGTCTTGGGAACCTGTGCTATTCTGCATTGGGACCAATTTTGAACCATTTTCAATTGATTCACAAGTTTCAGATGCTGGTACCAGAGACTCATCATTTACATCACATCTGTCACTTGAGCTCCCTTCTTCCCTTTGTTCACAGGTTTCCACATCAGTCATTGGTACATTGATACTCTTCTCAGATTGACACTTCCAATCCCAGCAAGCATTTTCATCAAATATCACATCCCTTAACATAATCACCTTCTTTGAATCAAGGTCATAAAGTCTACAACCTTTCTCACATGTGCCATACCCCAAGAAAATGCATTTAACACTGGTTTCATCTAGCTTCTGTCTGAGATGACTGGGAATGTGAGCATAACATATAGAACTAAAGACCCTTAAGTGCTTGATTCCAGGCTTCCTTCCATTATAAGCCTCAAATGGGGTCTTCTTCAAGAGACTTGGTGGGACACCTATTCAAGATGTACACTGCTATGTTGACAGTTTCAGCCCAAAATTCAAATGGAAAACCATTTTCAATCAGCATACATTTTTCCATTTCCACTATGGTTCTATTCTTCCTCTCAGCTACACCATTTTGATGTGGTGTATAAGCAACTATTAGCTATCTTTCCATGCCTATTTCTTCACAAAACTCTCTGAATTCAACAGATGTGTACTCCCCTCCTCTATCACTTCTCAGCTTTTTCAACTGATATCTACATTGTAACTCAACTGTGGCCTTAAACTTCTTGAATACACCAAACACTTCAGATTTGTATCTCAAGAAATAATCTAACATATTACAGTGCAATCATCTATAAAGGTAAGAAAGTACATATTCCCAACCTTTGTAGGAGTTTGCATAGGTCCTCAGATGTCTGAGTGAACAAGTTCTAGAGGGAGAAATGCCATCCATAATGCTTTATTTGGAAATGCATCTCTACAATGCTTCCTAAGAGCACATCCTTCACATATCTCGTCTGTCACTTTAAATTCAGGCAATCCCAACACCATATCTTGTTCTTTGAGTTGCCTCAGACTACCCATATTCAAGTGTCCTAACCTCATATGCCAGATCATGGATGATTGACACACACCAGCTTTTAGAGCAATCTGCATCTCAGGTTGAAGTTTCAAGGGAAAACTCTTAAATCCTCCCTTCTAGTCATGTGGCTGCTGCATCCACTATCCACATAACACGTCTTCACATTTCTTCACAATGGCATTATTACAGGCATAAAACATTGTGGGGATGTCATTGACTTAGTTGACAAAGTTAACATGCTGATTACCCTTCTCATTCTTGCCTCGGCAATCTTTTGCCATATTCACCAATTTATTGCAGTTATGGCATCTAGGTTTATCTTTGAACCTACGTTCACCAAAGTGCAACTTATCACAGTGTATACAAGGATTCTTAGCTCCCTCAATGGTACCTGCTGCTTTTCCAGCTTGATTTGCAGGCCTATTATCCCACTTTTTGCCTTTTGACTTCTAAATTTTCTGTGGTTTGAACCCTTGGTTCCCATTATACTTATTTTGTTTTGGAGTAACATTAAGACTAACAAAAGCTTTCTCATTTTGGGTTTCAACATGCCTATCAATTCTTTGTTCATACCCTTAAAGGATAGGAACAACATTTTGAGCATCAACAGTCTTTAGATCCTTAGTGTTTTCAATCACAGAGGCAATACTGTCATAAGATCTAGGTAGACTAATCAACAGTTTTTGAACAATTCTTTGATTACTAATATCTTCACCATAACTTCTCATTTGGCTAATTAAATCAAGCAATCTAACTAGATATGCAGAGAAAGCGTCATTTTTACCCATTCAGGTGTAGTCAAAATCTCAGCGTAAGCCTTGAAGTTTCATAGCTCTCACCTGTTTATCTCCCACAAATTCTTGCTTCAGGACATTCCAAGCTGAGTTTGCAGTCTCTTGGATGGCGATTCTTAAAAAAAAATTGATCGGAAACCATCCCTTGAATGATTCCAAGTGCCTTTGCATCTTTGACGATGTTCTCCTTCAATAGCTTGTCGTCCGTTGTGGTGATGTAATGACCCGTCCCCAAAAATTACGATTTTTATAATTTTAATACATGAATGCCTTTCGAGGCAAATACATTGACTTATGTTGACCGCCTTGTCGTGTCACGTAAGGTTCATACCCTTAGCGTAATCTTCTAGTAATCATCGCTACGAACATGTGGGCGCAAACGGAACATGATTTGGAGTTATAACGAAGGAGATATTAACGTTTAAAGTCAGGGGCATTTTAGTAAATTGAATATTTTCTGGAAGGCTCCAGATTTTTGGAGCAAAATCTGGAAAGCCACGTGTGTGGCCCAGATTAAAGGAAAGAAAAAATGGGCGGTAGAGATGGAAGATAAAGGAGAGAAATGAGGGAGAAGTGAAGGACAATCAGGAGAGGAGAAAGAAGATAATCAACCAATAGGAGAAGAGAGAAATGAGAGAAATGAGAAAAGGGGAGAATGAGAGGAACCTGGTGGGTTCCCCTTAACCCGTACCCGACCCGGTGGCACCCATGCTTTCCGATGCCATTCATGCGATTTTTCCGGCGAATCATGCCATGCCACCACCTAGAATCAACTACACGACCATTCTTCTTCAAGTTCCACCCCAAACTCGACGATTTTTTTGTCTTGGTTTCATGGGAATGGCATCAGTGGCACCGAGGTGTTCTTGGTGGCAATCCGCCAATTTTTGAAGCAAATTCCTTCGATCTCTACCACCATTAGACTCTCATTGAACCCAGGAACAAACCCCAACCAACCATAAAGGCGGCTGAGCACCAGAGGAGTCGAATCAAAGCACACACAAATCTAGGGTTCCGACGGGTTTAAGTGAAATTGAGGCTTTTCCCCGCCAAATTGGCCTTAGTCACAGGTATGAAAGTTGTTCCTCTCATTGAGATTTTCATTCTTGTAAAATTTGGGAATTTTTGGAGTTGTTTGATTTTCCGGCGAGTCAGGGGGAAAACCCCGAGGTTCCTCCTTTGGTTTTTCACCGTGCCCAATCCGAACCCGCCATCCATTTTCCCAAATTATAGCGTTTTACTAAAAGGTCCCTAATTGTGTTTAGGCGCGTTAGCGGGAAGCGACGTCATCCTCACTAGTTCGAGCAGTTCTCAGGCAATAAAATTAGTGAGTAGACCCCTTCATAACTTAAATATTTTTATAAAATATTAGCCTAGCATGCATTTCATAATTCATGCATTTATATTATGTTTTCCGGATTTATATAATTATGGTTTTTATCGAATTCATGGTTTAATAGCTTTTACGGAATATTCATGATTTTATTGAAATTACATTTACAAACGGTTATGAATTATGAGATTTGCATATATGGATTTTTATTGATCTCGAATATGACTTATATTATGAAGTTACGAAGATGATTTATTTTATAGATTTGTGAACATGATTTGTCATGGATTTATGATACGAGATTTTGAAATATGTTTTTAGTACTTATCTAGTGGGTTATCATACGGCACATCCGCACACCACGGGTATTGTGAGATATGATATATTATATACCCCTAGCTTCACCACCGAAAGCAGTGTCGGTGTGGATGTAAGCTATTTTATTCAGCTTCACCTTCGGGTGATGGACAGGTACTGCCCTCGGGGGACTATGATACCCCTAGTTGAGTACTTCACTGATGAGATTTACAGATTTGCCTTCGGGCAACGTTTTCAGCATTATTGAGCATGGTTTTACACGTAAATGTTTTACGAAGGTTTTGTGTGGCATGCTAGGGTTTTCATAAAACTTATACGTAGTATTATATTTGTTTTCAAAACAAAGGGTTACTATGTTCAGAAATAAAATATTTTCCTATTATTAGTATTATTATTATAAACTCTGATCCACTCACCTTTACTGGTTTTGCACCCCCTCAGGAATTAGGATCGAGGCACATGATCTCGGCGTCAAGGCACTTCAGCTTAGTTATCCTCGAGTCTTCTTAGTATAGGTATCATTTCCTTGTTCATATCTTTTCTTAGTAATCCTTTCATATTATTCTTAGTAGTTGTATGCTCTGAACGCGATTCTGCATCGGTTTATATCTTTCTATCTAAATATTTTATCGGTATGCATGTTTTTAATGGCTTTCGTCACCCTCGGGTGTCGACCAGCATGTGCCTACCCTTGTATTTGGGGATATCGGAGTTGGGGCGTGTCAGTTTGGTATTAGAACGTGGTTGTTCAGAGCATACTTAGGATCTTCTCGAACTCTAGTAGTGTGTCGGCCTTGATATCATTTGGATGTCACGGCTTCCATGTATTGATGTCCTTCGGCACAGTTGTGCAATACTCATTCTGCGCAAATAGTCACATTCTATAGGAAGAATATGAAACTCGTGTTAGGATCGTGCCTTAAGTTGATATAAGTGATTGAGGAAATGAACGACTTCAGCATTGGACCGATATTCTACGACTTGCGTTCCTTTGGAATGGCAGGTAGAGTTATACTAATTAAGAGATTACTCAAAGTATCCAGAGTTCGTGTTAGAGGAAAATCAAAGAAGCATCAGTTGTAGGAAATGTTAGCTTATGTCTATGGGGCAGACCGAATCAATTTTCCTTGTTTCCGTTGAAGGAATGCGTGGGGACCCTCAAGAAAGTCTTCTTGGTGATTGTCTTAGTGATAACATTCTTGCCTACTCCACTATTCCACCCACGAGGTCAACCTAATAATTATCTACAGCCAGATTGATATCCAATTCCTCAAATGTCGACCATACTTAGACTCGTATCTTTCTTGGGAGGCGTGAGCATAACAAAGGTTATTCTTATCAAATTCAACACTGTGATTGTTGGAAATCGAGAATTTTCTCGAGTGTCATGAAACTCGGATTACCATTGGTCTTGTCGGTTGCTATCGACGGTTGCTAACAATACTTTAACCATAGTCCTATTTCCATTTCCTTCAGTTAGGAAACAAGTTAGCTTTGTTTGAGATGTTGCCTCACCCTATCATTGTTCTTATACTCTTCCATGCCACCAACAAATTTCTAATGTGACGGTGATGTTTTACTGAAGGTGTAGTTATGCATTGATCCAGCATATCGGGTGACACGTTTACCCTTCGACGGTTAAGACCACATGATGTGAACCGTCCTATCTACGACCTTGAGTCATCTGCTACCATCCAGGTTTGGAAGTTTAAGGACACCCTCACCGTGGAGGAACGCATAAGATCTTTATCAACCTCGCGCACTTCTCGATTAACTTCACTCGAAATTAGCTAATTCTTATGGAGCGGTGATGGTTAGGATATGTCAATGTCTACAATTGCACAATCATGTACCACCCCAATTGTGCAATTGTAGTTACGAACGACCGTAGTAAAAAACTCATAGGCACTGAATGCTCTTCAGTCAGTTCTATTTTCATCCTATGCAGAACTCTTGAATACTTTTGCGACATTACCTTTTTTATTATCAAGAAACCTTGTTGGCTAATTTTTAGGTTTAACCTTTCTACCTTTGGCGTGAGATGATAAAGAAATTGTTTAGTCATTCGGCATAATTTTTCATTTTTGAATTTCTCACTCTCTGACGTTTTGGTGTGCATCGGCTTTGTTCGTAATCTCAGTTTCACCTCCTGGTATTAAAGGTATCTTAGTCAATCTTGGATCACTCTCTTTTTCTTCGTATCATTTTTTTAAAGTGAGAATCACTCAGACGTTGAAGTTTTTAGTTGAGATTATCAATCCTTGAATCACTCAATCAGCATCCTATCGAGCGAATCTTCACCATTGGTAATTTGATATTCCTAGAGCTACCATTGTGACAAATCGTTGTGAATTTTGGATCGAATAAAAATGTATGTCTCTATTCGTAAACTTTCATTAGAGTATTGTTCAAGAAGAGTTAGCGTTTGACCATTTCAAATTTCTGTCACAAGATCAAGTTAAATACTCACACGTATTCAAGCATCGAAACTGTATATTCATTCCAATTATCTTGTACTCCAGTTTTGATGAACTTGTTTTGACTCTCAAATTCTTTAGTGTTCTTTTAACCTTCTCGACATGGTTTCTTGCTCAATCAGTAAGGAATTCACGATAGATCGACTCGGCATGCATGTGCCAGTTTCATATCGATGCTAGTAAGAACCATTGAAGTATAATCTTCTCGCAAGTTTACCAGACTTACCAAGAAGAATTCCAAGCGGCTTTGAGGATTGAGCAGTATTTCAGCATGGTATTGGTGAAGGTAAGAATGTAGGTTTTGAGCTTGGCGATTGTGGCGTTAATTTTCAAGTGTGGCTCGAGATTGCATCTGTCATTCGAAGGATGTCGTCAGAGATATGGTTTCTCTAATTCAAGCTTTCAGATCTTATACCCTTCGATTTGGAGAGCAACTCTAGTGATTAGTCACGAAGGAAGTTTTTTGCAATATATGTTCGTCTCTACGTATATTTCCACTGCTTCACTCCAGGGTCTTATTGTTGTGGGAACATAGATGTCGAAACACTTCTAGCAGCTGGATTGGTACGCTCTGGGAAAGTACGGCATAGCGATCGAGGCATGAATCCGACGATCTAGGCATATTCGCACATGAAGAGCAAAACGATATTTTGGCATCCTCAGGAACTTCTCACTAGCTTATTGAGACAACAATGGGTTATCGGCGTTACAGGTTGCAGACTGTAATATCGATGGCTTATTTGTTGGGTTCGATAAGCAAGTGGGCAAGACGGCTCATCTACGGCAACACTTACTAGTTAGCTATGGTTCAGACTCATTCTCGAATTTCGTGACACGACGTATGTTTGGCGAGGTCCATTTTCATTTTGGGTTTTGATTTTTCATGCAAATATTTTTGAACTACTTTATTTTTGCCATTACAAATTTTGGGTCAGTTATTTCCACTCTTGGTTTTAAACTTAACACAAATTTTTGAATCGTGTGTTTTTATGTATCTATTTTTGTCGTCTTATTATACACATATATTTTTGATCTTATGTTATTACATAATTATATGTATTTTCAAATTTATATTTTTTATACGAGTATACTACTATACTATGTTATCGAGGAATGAAGAAGGTATGAGCTTGGAGGCATGAAAGAGGAATAATTGCAATCCGATTGCGACGAAATGGCATTCTCTTTTATGTAGCCGCTCTAACTTGATTTCTTCCATATATATAAATATATATATATATATATATATATTTATATACATATACATATTTTCTCTCTATTTCCAAGTATTTTACATTTAGCAAGTTATTTTAAATTTCGGGGACGAAATTTTCTTAAGGGGGTAGATTGTAACAACCCGTCCCCAAAAATTACGGTTTTTATAATTTTAATACGTGAATGCCCTTCGAGGCAAATACGTTGACTTATGTTGACCACCTTGCCATGTCATGTAAGGCTTATTTTCTTGGCGTAATCTTGTAGTACTCGTCGCTACGAACGAGTGGGCGCAAACGGAACGTGATTTGGAGTTATAACGAATGAGATATTAACGTTTAAAGTCGGGGGCATTTTAGTAAATTGAATATTTTCTGGAAGGCTCCAGATTTTTGGAGCAAAATCTGGAAAGCCACGTGTGTGACCCATATTAAAGGAAAGAAAAGATAGGCAATAGAGATAGAAGATAAATGAGAGAAATGAGGGAGAAGTGAAGGCCAATCGAGAGAGGAGAGATGAGAGAATCAACCAATGAGATGAGAGAAATGAGAGAAAAGAGAGAATATGAGAATGAGAAGAACCCACTAGGTTCCCCTTGACCTGTACCCGACCCAGCAGCACCCATGCTTTCCGACGCCATTCAGGCGATTTTTCCGATGTATCACGCCGCGCCACCACCTAGAATTAATGACACGACCCTTCTTCTTCAAGTTCTACCCCAAACTCGACGGCTTTTGGCCTTGGTTTCGTGGGAATGGCACCTGCGACACCGTGGTGTTTTTGGTAGCAATCCGCCAATTTTTGAAGCAAATTCCTTCAATATCTACCACCATTAGACTCTCCTTGAACCCAAGAACAAACCCCAACCAACCATAGAGGCGGCGGAGCACCGGAGGAGTCGAATCAAAGCACACCCAAATCTAGGGTTCCGACGGGTTTGAGTGAAATTAAGGTTTTTCCCGGCCAAATTGGCCTTAGTCACATGTATGAAAGTTGTTCCTCTCATCAAGATCTTCATTCCTGTAAAATTTGGGAATTTTTGGAGTTGTTTGATTTTCTGGCGAGTCAAGGCGGCTGGCCACCACGCGCGGCGGCGCGTGGAGGAAAACCCCGAGGTTCCTCCTTTGGTTTTTCTCCGTGCCGAATCAGAACCCGCCATCCATTTTCCCAAATTATAGCGTTTTACTATAGTTTTACTAGAAGGTCCCTAATTGTGTTTAGGCGCGTTAGCGGGAAGCGACGTCATCCTCGCTAGTTCGAGCGATTCTCGGGCAATAAAATCAGTGAGTAGACCCCTTCATAACTTAAATATTTTTATAAAATATTAGCCTAGCATGCATTTCATAATTCATGCATTTAATACGTTTTATATTATGTTTTTCCGCATTTATATAATTATGGTTTATATCGAATTCATGGTTTAATAGCTTTTACGGAATATTCATGATTTTATTGAAATTACATTTACGAACGGTTATGAATTATGAGATTTGCATATATGGATTTTTATTGATCTCGAATATGACTTATATTTTGAAGTTACGAAGATGATTTATTTTATAGATTTGTGAACATGATTTGTCATGGATTTATGATACGAGATTTTGAAATATGTTTTTAGTACTTATCTAGTGGGTTATCATACGGCACATCCGCACACCACGGGTATTGTCTATGGCCATAGGACTTATATGATGGAGGAGTGAGATATGATATATTATATACCCCCAACTTCACCGCCGAAAGCGGTGTCGGACAGCTTCACTAGCCACGGCTAGTGCCAGTGTGGATGTATGCTATTTTATTCAGCTTCACCTTCGGGTGATGGACAGGTTATACAGCTTCACCTTCGTGTGATGAACAGGTACTGCCTTCGGGCGACTATGATACCCCTAGTTGAGTACTTCACTGATGAGATTTACAGATTTGCCTTCGGGTGATGTTTTCAGCATTATTGAGCATGGTTTTACACGTACATGTTTTACGAAGTTTTTGTGTGGCATGCTAGGGTTTTCATAAAACCTATACGTAGTATTATATATGTTTTCAAAACAGGGGGTTACTTTGTTTAGAAATAAAATATTTGCCTATTATTAGTATTATTATTATTTGCATCAATTTATATCTTTCTAACTAAATATTTTATCGGTATGCATGTTTTTAATGGCTTCGTCACCCTCGGGTGTCGGCCGGCACGTGCCTACCCTGGTATTTAGGGATATCGGGGTTGGGCGTGTTAGGTGAGTTCCTCCTCAGTCTTCGTCAGAGTAGCAAAGCCCTTCTCAACTATATCCCAAAGTTCATGGGATCGGAATACCCTCTTTATTCGAATCTGCCAGAAATCGAAGTTGTCTCCATTGAACACTGGTGCTCGAAGATCAGCACCACTTGATCTAGCCATATGAGACTTGATATCAAGGTCATTGAGATTTCTTCTTTTGAATTTCCTTCAGCAATGGAGCTCGAAGATCAGTTCGAGTTCTTCACTGCCGGAGTCACAGATCACTCCCAGTTGCAGATGATGCAACCTGGCTCTGAGGCCATGTTAGATTATGTGATTTATTGTATTGTGATTCAATGTAATGTAAGAAAGACTTTTGGAAGAAGGAATGAATAATGCAAAGTACTTCACAGTGATGGAAGCCTCACTGATTTCATTGAATTGTTGCTTCTCTCTCTTCTAACAGAATGAAACAATCTTAGCCCTCCATGACATCTATCCTATGAGATAGTTACAAGTGTCACAAGTGTCACAAAATATCACTAACTCTAATTTAATCTAGAGCATCCATTTGGAATATGATGCAAGGGCTCTGATTAAAACAATCAGAAATGGCTAAACATATTTCAGCTAATACACTTAAATACTAACATCTCTATCAATTAAAGAATAGTTATTCCAAATAACGAGTGATCTGCCTAAGAGCAACTCCAGCGTTGCTGGTTGCTCGGGGGAAGGTGGAGAGCAAAGGGCCCGAGGCCCTGTGAAGGAGGTCCAGCGGTGGAGGAGGCCGAGCAACGGTGGAGGCCCGAGCAAGGGGCCTGTCAACTGCTGCCAGCCCGAGAGCCCGATGGGTGTGACGCCAGCGCTGGCGTCAGCCCCTTTTTTTATTTTTTTCTGTCAGGCGCGTGCACCCCACTCGCGCGTGGGGGCGCGTCGCCCGACCAAAAATAGAAAAGTCAGCCCACTTTTCAGATTTAAATGTTACCGTTGGGAAGCCACGTGGCTTCCCACGGTCCGTTCGATCCCAACGGCTCTTTAATACGAACCGTCCGATTTCCAACGGTAATAAAAAAAAAAAGCTGATTTAATATCAACCGTTCGATCTGAGATCAACGGTTGATGTTAATCTGCTTTATAAATTAAAAGAAAAAGAAAAAATAGTTTTGAAATTAAGAAAAGTTACCGTTGTGACACGTGGCACAATCTGGAGTGTTGGAATTCAATTTTTTTTTAAATCCAACGGCAGAGATTAATTATTTGAATAAAAAAATTTTAAAATTTGTAAAAAATCCGAAAAAAATATCTGAAAATTTAAAAAAAAAATTGTTTCTACTTTTCTATAAATACCTTCTCATTATCATCTACCTTACACCACAATTTCATATTTTCTCAATTACTTTCAACCACATTCCTATATTTCTCTCAAAGTTTCAATCCAAAATTTTTCAACAAAATGACTACTGCTGCAGGTACGAATTGGACGCTTCTTGAAGATGTTGCGTTGTGTAGTTGTTGGGTTGAAGTTACTCATAGTTCGCTTACGGGTAATGAGATGCAGTTGCGAGAAATGTGGAGTCTTATTCATACCAAGTATCTTGAGAAAATGGGTGGGGAAAGAACCAAAGAATCGATGTCCAGCCGTTGGAAATTACTTAGCCAATCGTTTGGTTTGTGGAGAGACGCCTTGGCACAAGCTAGTAATAATCTTCGAAGTGGGGAAAATTACACAGATCAGGTAACAATATATTATTTATTTGTTTGTACTATACCCAAATTTACATTGTAATTATTTGTTTGTATTATTTATTTGTTACCTACTTTAATTATAATTATTTGTTTGTATTATTTATTTGTTACCTACTTTAATTAAAATTATTTGTTTGTATTATTTATTTGTTACCTACTTTAATTAATTATTTCTTCTCCCCCATTGTGTAGCTAATTCAAGCACAAGCTTGGTATGGTGCCAAAACCAAAAGCAAAAATAAATCATTCAACCGGTGGGAATGTTGGAATATTGTCAAAGATTGTCCTAAATTCAGAGTTGTGCCTGTCGGTCCAGAAGTTGTCATGAACAGCACCCCTCTACACTCTACACCTGATATTGGCTCGCATGATGATGATACAGAAGAAGTGCCCGAAACGCCTATCCCTGAACAAGTGTCGGGTTCGACCCGTTATCCAATTAGGCCTCAAGGTAAGAAGGCTTCAAAGAGAAAAGGAAGTGCTTCCAAGCATGATTATGCAAAGTACATGGAAGAACTTACTCGCCATAGTGAATTGACTTTGGCGCGGGAAATGGCGAAATTTGAGGCTGATAAGGCTAGAGAAGATGCAAAAGCTGCAGCTGTTGAGAGAGAATTTCAAGCAAATGAGAGAGAAAGAGAGCTACTTAGGCAAGAAAGGGAACTGGGTAGACAAGAAAGAATGGCTCAACGAGATCGTGAGATTATGAAGGAGCCTTTAGAAGGGAAGTCTCCAAACTCTAAATTTTTTTGGAAGTCGGAGAAAGCGGAAGTGGTGCGAAGGAGGCTTGCAAGAGAAGCGAGAGCAAGAGGAGATGGTCCTAGCACGAGAAGAGAAGATCTTCCTACCACTACAGATTTTATAAGTGATAGTGAATAGAGTATTTGTTTGTAATCGGAGCCCATAGTTTTCCAATCACCTTGGGTTGTAATTTATTATTTATTGAATAGAGTATTTTATGTTGTTTCAAATTTATTGAATTTAGTACCTTATTTAAAGTAAGAGTAAATTTATTTAATATGGTAATATATTTATACTATAAGAGAATCTTTATTCAAACTTCCATAAACACACCAAATAAAAAACTCACGAAATGAACTAAAATAAAACACACCAAATAAAATTACATAAACATACCGAATAATAAAAAACACACTAAAACATACCAAATAATAAAAAACACACTAAATGAACTTAATTATCTTCAGCTTGTTTCAATGCCCACTGGTGCTCTATCAAGTCTTTTTGCCGGGCATTGTGCATTTCTGGCCTTTGAAATGCAGTATATCGTTGAATGACCCTTTCATTGTAACGCCATCCCTTTCTAAAGGCTCATGTTGCACGGGCTCATCGGTGGCGTCATGAGCACAATATATACGTGTTCTTGAATTGTTCATTGTCTCTGGCTCATATTCATCAACGGCTTCATAATCGTACTCATCTTCCACAATCATGTTGTGAAGAATGATGCACGTCATCATGATGGAGCGAAGCGACTCTACATCAAACAATATGGCAGCACCCCTAACGATCGCCCAACGAGCTTGGAGGATACCGAAACAACGCTCCACATCCTTCCTGCACCCCTCTTGACAGCTTGCAAAATGTTTTTCCTTTGCACTTCGCGGACGTGGCACTGTTTTGACAAATGTTGACCACCTTGGGTAAATGCCGTCAGCTAGGTAGTATGACCCGTCGTACATACGTCCGTTCACCTCATACGTGACTTTTGGTGCCTTTCCTTGCAGGACATCGTTGAACACTGGGGATTGGGCAAGGACGTTGAGGTCATTTTGAGCTCCTGGAACCCCGAAAAAGGCGTGCCAAATCCATGTATCAAAAGATGCCACCGCCTCCAAAATAATACTTTTTGCTCCTTTTCTGTCTCCATAAGCGCCTTGCCATGCACTTGGACAATTTTTCCACGTCCAATGCATACAATCAATGCTCCCAATCATCCCAGGAAAACCTCGCATCTCGGCCTTCTTCAAAAGCCTTTCCAAGTCCATGTGAGTAGGTTGCCGGAGGTACTCTGCGGTGTAGATAGATTCAATTGCTCCGCAAAACCTCATCAGGGACTCAAGAATGGTTGATTTCCCCATCCTTGCTATCTCATCCACTTGGTCTGCAGATGCTCCATACGCAAACATCCGCAGAGCAGCAGTAAGTTTTTGCTGGGGAAGAAGACCCATAGCACCACAAGCATCCTTCTTTTGCACAAAGTAAGAATCATGGTTGCAAACATCAGTCATGATTCTGTTAAACAAATGTCGTTCCATTCTAAAACGACGTCTGAAGTACGTATCAGGAAATGCACTGTTATGGACAAAGTAATCGTCCAACAGCTCTTCACCCCGTCGTACCCTGCTTCTATCAAGGTTTCTGGAACGGCTGGGCATGCAGATCTGACCCAGAGCTTGGATGACTTGACGGGAATGTGAGGCTGTGGCCATTCTTGCTTCGTCATCTCTCATTCTACGCTCGTCATCCTCTTCCCTCTTATTTCGGGCCACTTGGAGATTGAACATTCTTTCAGATTGGTTAAACAATTCTTCCTCTTGCTGATCGATTTCCCACATCAGCCTTGATGAAGAAGAAGACATTGTAAAAAGGAAGCAGAAACTATGAATAATTATACAGATTTTGGTGATGAAGGAAGCAGAAACTATGAATAATGATAGAGATCTTGAGAAAATTGGTGTGAGATTTGTGAGGCTGGATGGTGGATTATATGGACGATTCAGAAATGATTGGCTTGTAGATAGGGCCACGTGGCATGCCGTCATTCGTTAAAAATCTGATTGAAATCTATCATCAAAGATTCTGAAAAGATAACGACACGTGGCACGATGACATTGGATAAAAATCTTATCGAAATCGATCTCCAATAATTATCTTTTCGGATAATGACACGTGGCGCAACGAGAACGATTTAAAATCTGATTGAAATCTATCGTCAAAGATTCTGAAAAGATAACGACACGTGGCACGATGACATTGGATAAAAATCTTATCGAAATCCATCGCTAAATTTTTTTTTTTTATAAAATGACACGCGGCGCAACGAGAACGATTTAAAAAATCTTATCCGAAATTACAAATAATTTTATTTTGTATTATTTAAACAAACAAAAAAAAGTAATATTTTATTGCCTATTGCCAGGGGGGAGGGCTCCAAGGGTGGAGATGCAAATGGTAATTACTGTTCATTAATGGCAGTTACTATTCATTAAAGGCAGTTACTGTTCAATAGGGTGGATTGAATAGTGGATTGCCAGGGAGGAGGGCTCCAAGGGTGGAGTTGCTCTAAGGTCAGTTAGCTCTAGTCGTTGTGGAAATCTAGGAACAATCTGTTTGGCAAGGGGAGCGAATGGATCCGGTAGAAAAGGGTGACCCAAGCGGCGACATTGCTAGAGCAATATCTTAAAAACCAACCAACCAAAGAAAAGCAACAAGTGCACCAGCGAAAATGGTGCGCTCCTGACCCATGTTGGCTTGAAGTTAATTTTGATTTTAATAATGCATTTTGCGAGTCTAGCGGGAGTATGGTGGCATCAACTTCCGCGTCCGAAATAGAGAATTAAATTTTGTCGTTGCGGCTGCATCACCCGGTGTCTGCTGCTCCACCTCATTTGGTAGCTATGGTGGCTTGTAGTAGTGTTCAAATGGTATGGCTTTATCCATCGGTCTTTCAGAGTTGCAGTTTGCATGTGCTGGCAGCCATTCACATCAAGAACCACGTCCAGTCGTATGCGGCATGATAATTGAGGACAGCAGAGTTTCTTGCTTGAGCATATTTCTGAGTTTCTTTACACACAACGATATGCAAATGGTGTGTCACACCGGTTGACTCAGTTTGGGTTGTCCATGAACATGGAGAGGCTTTGGTTCGAGGAAACACCAAACTTTCTTTTAGATGCTTTACTTAAGGATTGTAAACACACACAAAATTAATTGATTTCTCTTGTGCTCATAGGGGGGCGTGGCGTGGGGGCGTTCTATCAGGACTCCGGCTCATTCAAATTTCTTAGAGCATGGTAAGGGTAAATTGCTTTGGCAGCCACATTCCAGGTCTTGGTCTGTAGTATGGCTCAGCAAATCACTTAACGCATGAGCTAAGTTTTTTCTCCCCTTCGGTTGTAATTCTTTTTAATAAATATCATTGTTTTCTTTCAAAATTTGGCGCATAAACAAATTCTGCTTGCAGTACGTTGCTCACTGTCTGAGGCTATGACATATTGTCGAATGAGAAATTCCTGATTGAGATTGTCCTTTGTAGTAGCTGACTTACAAAAACTGTGACCGGGTGGAGGTCACCTCTATGTGAGTGAGCTACCGCACAGCCGCACATGACAGCCTCACCCAAGATTTTCTCCGTCCACGTATGTCATGAATGAAAGCTTGACTATATATTTGGAAATTGGATTATCTATGTACTCAGCTGTCAACACCATTGTCATTTTCCAATTCTGCTAGCTATATCAATGCATTGACACTCATAAATTATTTGCTTAACATAGAACTTCTAATTAATTACCTTGTCCCACGCTCTTTCCGCGCTTTTCACACTCCACGAACCTATTTTTACACTGTTATTTCCTTCAATAATTATTCTCCCTCCAATACCACATTGTTCTATCTCCCACCCCCCAAAACCCCCTCTCTCTCTCTCTCTCTCTCCGGGGAGATTCTTGAGGGCAGAGAAATAGAAATTCATATATGGCTTCTACAGCCCAAAGTAGTCAAGCCCACGCAGCAGATCAACCTCCAACTCAATCCTCAGAGACCGACCAGCCTCGTCCCTCCGTTGCCGGCCACCCCCAGCCCGTGTACCCTCCGTCTACTATGAACTATGCTCAGCCTCAAAATGGGTATCCCCCACCCCCGCCCTACCATGGCTACCCTCCAAACGCTGGTTACAACCCTTATCAGGCGGACCCGAACGCGTATTACGCCACCACCTACTCTCAACACGACGAAGCCGCGAGCAGCTTCGCCCGCTGCTTCTGCATCATACTGTTCCTCTTACTCACTGGGACCCTTCTGGCTAGCATCATCATGTTCGCAGTCGTCCGCCCCGAAAACGTCACCTTCAAAGTCGAGTCCTTCGGCGTTTCCAATTTCAACATGGTCCCGGCAACCAAAGTAGTCTCGGGCAAATGGGAGGCCACGATGTCCGTGGAAAACCCTAGCTTCGGTCTGAGGATGTACGTGGACAAATGGGAAACTGCCTTGTACCACAAGGATAACTTTTTGTCGTCGGGAGGGTCGTTCATGCAGGATATGCGGTTGGACTCCAAGTCCAAAGGCACCATGCAGTTGAAGATGGAGATGTCCAACTCCACGGCGGGAAGCTCGTCGGTGGAGGACATGGAGAAGGAGCAGAAGGAAGGAGGGGGTGTGAGCTTCAACTTGAGGATGTCGCTCACGTACACAATGCAACATGGGTGGTGGTATAGTAGAAACTATAGGGCTGGGATACTCAGGGTGAAATGTACGGATTTGAAGGTAAATCTTCCGGTGGGTGCAAGTAGTGGAAGCATGCCCGGTGGGAGCTCAAAGAAATGCGACATTACGGACGGTTGGTAACTCAACTGCTGCTTGAAATATATAGTCATGTCATGATAGGCGAGAAAATGGGTCGGATTTTTGTTTTTGATTTCATGATCTCATTGATGATGATCTTCTTCCCATGTCTCCATTTGTGGGAGATTATCTATTAATTGGTTGTATATTAGATGAAGTGGTGTTTTTTTCTGAATTTAGAAGCCTCTGATATTTGATTGTTGTAGATACTTTAATTTTGTTAAATATTGGAAGATATCCCTAGTTCCCTTCCACAAACAATGAAAGAAATATAGTGGGGCATCTTGGTATTGAGAGCTAAGAAATATAACAGTGGACATGAAAATGCATGCATTCTGTTGATGAGTAGGGTTAGGTTGTAGTTCCACACAACTCATAAAAATGTGTATTATAAAATAACTTACATAGCACGGTACACCGTCGTGTGTCGTTCATGTAAATAAAATAAAGACATGTAGGCAAAAACTTACACATATTTTTATTTCATTGGCACGAGATGCCATCATAATAGTGTACTTGTGGTAAATAAGTCATTTTATGAAAAAAAAAAAAAAAAAATATTATTGGCACTTCAAAAAAATCATTTTGCACTCTTCTCAAATATAGTTTTCCTCTTATATTTTTATATGTCTGGAGCGCCGAATTACTTTTTTTTGGAATGTCGATAACGCCCCTCCTGAAGAAACATAATTTATTGTTGACTAGAGATAATGACAATGTACAGCAAATCTTGAGATTCCGAGGCCCATGCTTGATTCTCATAGAAGGCTTTGTTAAAGGCATGTTGTTTTTTTTTTAGCAAACGATATTATCTACACTAAGGGAGATGAGGGTGGGCTTAGCCTCACAATGGGCTAGTAATAATGTGGTTCAAATTTACCTTTGGTGAGAATCGAACATAAGACCTCTCACTTACAAGTGAAGAGAAATATTATTAGACCGTAGTACTAAATGGCAAAGACATGTTGTTTTTACCTAGCAGAGCAAAATTATAGACTGAGGATAATTTTGTCTTTACATTTTACTTTAAAAAAAAACAAAACTTTGTTTGGTAATTACTTGGAGTTTTGAATTTTCAAAATAAGTGAAATTAAAATTAAAAATTGTAAATGAAATGTTGATCAAACAACACTTAATAAACTAGTCCATTGTGAGGCTTAGCCCACTCCCTCACCTCTTTAATGTAGATAATATCATTTGTTCAAAAAAAAGACGACACTTGATGAAAATCTAACAATCCCAAACTATTTTGTTTGGGCTTTATATACAAAATAACAAATGTAAGGCTCGTTAGCGCTTTAGTTTTCAAGGGCGGAGCTTGAAAAAGCAAAGCGAGCTTAGAATAGCAGCCTATTACGTTTCTTTTTTATTCCTTTAATTAATATTATATTAGTAAAGCGCATAGATGATATCGTTTGTTTAAAAAAAAACGACACTTAATAAAAATCTAACGGAACCCAAACTATATTTTTGGGGCTTTTATAAGCGTGACTACATAATGTAGACACAATCTTGTTGACGTGAATTTGGGCTTTATATAGAATCCATCACCGATGGGGCAAATGGCAAGCCTGAATGAGCCCAAGGTCAGCCGTGAGAGTTACCTAAAACAAATCGAGAGAGGATCCGTGTGGGGACGACACATGACGACAAGATAAGTGTCGCCGCCGTGTTGAAGGGGCGCTAAGATTCCTCAATACGTTGCTTTCAACCCAAAGTCACCGTCGTGCCGGAGACGCCTGCTTTTGGTTTAAGTGCTACTGATTTTCCCATCCCCAGTGCAGTATTAATTGATGACAGCTTCCAACCATCTGTCAAAAAATAATTGTTGTTATTAATCGTTAATCCAAAACATAAGCTCTCTGATTTGAAATGGCTGCTTCTTCATCCCAAGGACAAGACAAGACTGTCACCGGCTATCCAGCTCCGCCCGCCCAATTCGCCGCCGGCTACCCTGCCGCAGCACCCTACCCTTATGCGGCCCCACCGCCGCACCTCAACCGTAATAATTACCAGCCCACTGGGCCCTTCAGGCGCAAACCCACCGTCCTCTGCCGCATCATCATCGCCGCCGTCGCTGTGTTCACCATCATGTCCATCATCTTCTTCATCTCCTGGCTCGTCCTCCGCCCCCAACTCCCCGAGTTCCTGGTCGAATCGGCCAGCGTTTCCCCGCTCAACGCGACTAGCTCCGAGCTAACCGCCACGTGGGACTTCACCCTCCTCGCCGCCAACCCCAACCACAAGCTCACCATCTTCTACGAACGCCTCAGGGCCTCGCCCGTGTACGGAGGAGTTCCGCTCACCACGGCGGCGGTGCCTCCCTTCGTCTCAGCCAAGAGGAACCAGACGCGCGTCAATTTCAAGCTCGCGACGGTTAGGGAATACGTCGGCGACGACGCGGCGAGGGGAATCGCCGACGGGAAGGATCGCGGGTCGGTAAGGTTCGGAGTGTGGGTGGTGGCGTGGGTTCGGTTTAAGTCCGGGGTGTTTCAATCGAGATCGCAGTCGTTGCGGGTCTTCTGCAATCGGGTCGAATTCACCGGGTTTGCCCGGAACAATGGGACCGGGACTTTGACGGGTCAGTCAAGTCCGTGCGAAGTTGAGTTATGAGACTCTGAGTAATCAGTATAATAATACAAATACGTTTTTTCATATTATATTTTTCTTTCGTTTTTAACCCAAAAATTGGTGAACGTTATAAATTAGTCCTTATTTATGATTTTGGGCTATGGAATACAATTGCTTTCTGAATCATAGCATCGTTCGTGCTATTTTGCATATTTCTGTGTAGGAGTTGGCGGAGTGTTGAGTTTGGTTGGATGATGTTTTAGGACCTTGCCACTTTGCTTTTGTATAGATTAAAATTAAGCGTAGAATAGGCCGATTGCAAGGGGGATTGATTTTCGCACCCCTTTTTACCTCTTGCATGTATGTACGAGGTCAAAAGGGAGTGTGCAGAAATCATTCCCAGTAAAACCTGTTATTGTTCTCAATCCATCCGAATTCTATCCAAGTTTGCCAATACACGCGTTATGTGACCCTAAGTCACCTACAAGTGATGCACACTTTGGTTCGAACCAGACGGAGTTTGGATGGAAAGTATGATTTGAACTGAGATTGGTAAATAGGCTTGACAACTAACCCTCAGCATGAGTTTTGAAAGCCTTTCCATTGTATATTCAAACTTTAGAGTTCGGACTATCAAGTATCGAATGTAGCTTGGTGAAGTTGTTCTTTACACCAACTCAATTTGTAGGGACGCATAAATTCGTTATTGAAGGGTTGATTGTGCCTTTACGATACACATTTGCACCAAGCATTAGTTTTGGAAAACTCATCTCTTTCTTCTAAAGACATCCTTGCCTATTACTCGTGAATGATATCGAAACATTAGTAGGCTTCTATGTTAGGATGTCCAGTTTACTGTGCTTGTATGGCTGCTTGTAAAGTTAGTTTTGTGATTGAAGCTATTGTATTGTGATGATATGATTATAAATTTGTAGTCAGTGTTATCGGGAAGTATATAAGGTTCTTCTTAGGGAAGGGAAGGTCGATCTATGTATACAAGGTTTTTCCTGGGGAGGGAAGGTCGATGCTAGTGTTTATCTGTTTGGTTTCAAACAAGGTTCTTCTTGGAAGTAAATTTGTTGGTAATTGTTCTCTCATAGATGCTATATAGGTGCTTGTAGTGTAAATGCGGCGTTGATTGTCTGCTTGTAATGGTCAAGTTGTACTATAGACAATACTGTTCGATATGGATTAAGAATTCAAAGGAGTGGTTGGGAAAAAAATGTAGTTAGTTCGACTCATTCGAAGCATTTCTAGCACAATGTTAATGTTAAAGAAGGTTTTTATTTGATTTCAGTAGGTATGTTAATAGTGGAGTTATCAAATGTAAACTCTTGTACTAGTTTTGTGTTTACATGTCTTGTTTTGTATCTACTTCTTTCCTAGCCGTTTTCCAGGTAAGGTACTGTTCGGGCAAGAAATCTAGCTGGCGGGCATTCCTGGCTCGAGCACACAGCTCCCCGAGGAGTTGGCACTTTGGTTGGTTGTTGAGCTCTTGCTTGTTAAGAGGCTGCAAGAGGAGTACACAGTTAGTTCTGAAAGGTGTCTTTGTAGGGCCTTAGGTGTAGGCCTTGAGGCTTTCAATCAAAACTTAATCAAGTGTGGAGGCGTGGCACTGCCATCTCTGTATGGCAGATGTAGAACAAGTTTGTTTAAGCCGATTACTTGTGCCCCAAGTTATTCTGACTTCTTATGTATCAAAGGATTGTCGTAGATGGGTTAAGTCTACATTAAGTTCTTTTCTATGCCTTGAGATCAAGGACTTATTTATCTTGTATGCTTAAAGAGTAGAGGTCCAGATCTGATTAAGTCATCAGTTTTAGTTCACTTTTATCTTCTTATGATGGTAAAAACCTATAAATGAACTAGATCTGAGATCCAATGGTACTTTGGATCAATAAAGGACTGGAAATGACTTGAATATATACTGAGGAATACATTATAACACTAGATCTATTAATGGAAAGACAATACAAAGAGAGTCAGGCAAGATTTAACCTTGTCGGGCAAGGTTGAATCTGGTGCAGCTTCTTTTCTTTGCAGTTACAAACGTTTGGGAGCTAAAGAGAGATAGATGGCAAAAAAGTTTACACGAAGGGTTCGATACTACAGCATTTTGAAAAAAGGGTAGCAGAGCTTTTACATAGACAAAAGATGTCTTTCTAAGGGAAATCTAAGGCTAAAAGGGTACAGAATCTAGACAAAGCTCAGCTTTCTGGGTATTTGCTTGACTGAGAGACAAGTTGTATGTTTGTTTGTTTGATTGGTTGAGTGTCCTTATCTCTGGGCCCCCTTCCTTCTTTTATAGACGAATTAGCCCGACTGCTTACAGTTTTGTTCTTGCCCAAAAACAACTGAAGGATAGTGACTCACCAGCTATTTACTTGTACTGCCACGGAAAAGTACTTTTGGCTGATAGGTGGCTGGTCTTATCACTTGTCATATTTAGATTAGGCACATAGCCTATGCATTAATGGGAAGCCGCCTCATTGTCTTGAGAGGGTTGATCTGGGCTTGGCGCTGGGCTTCGGGCGAGTCTCCCCACTTTAGTCCTTTTGGGCCTTCTTTTATTTCTTCCTTTCTTCAGGCCCAAAGTTCAAATATTAACCCAAATAGGTACTCTACTTCGACACTAGATTGCACGTTTTCTCTTACGAGAATAAAACAAACTAATATTCCAGTAGCATTACAACTTCACTGTATTGCACAATGTTAAATGTTTTCTCATCGGAGAAGAAGATCAGCTGCTGCTCTGACTCGATTTTAACCGTGTCAATATGCTGTTGAGTTGAGCACACATGGCACATGTGATGCTGCGTAGTAGTAGTACAAAGCTTGCTTGTATTAGCTTTCATTTTCACACTACTACAAAATGGACTTATTGTGTCACTGGGTGATGTCGCTTTAATATAATATAGTGGCGGATAAGATATTTGCGACACCTATTGAACATGACGTCGGATTTACTGTCGCTTGTAAGCGTCATAAACCATCTATGTCGCTTTTAACCGACGTAAACATCTAATGTCACTTATAACCGACATACATTTTAATAAATTTTAAATAATGGTGTCACTTTAAAAAAAATAGTGTCGCTTTTAAGCGACATAAAGTATTAGTGTCGCTTCTAGCCGACACTAATTATTGTTTTTAAATATTTTAAAGCATGCGTCGGTTCTGAGCGACATAGATTTTATTTTTTTTTAATATTTTGAAACCCGGTGTCAGTTGTAAGTGACAGATTGATGGTCTTTATATACTATGTCCCGTGTTTTCTTCTTCCTATCTTGCATCTTTCTTAAGGATGAGTTTATGAGGTGGCACGTAACTAGGCCTGGCAAACGGGTCGTGTCTATCGTTTTTGTGTAACACCTATTATCTTAACGGATCGTGTCGTGTCTCACCCATTATCTTAATGGGTCCTTGACAGGTGACCCATTATGACCCGTTAAGTAAAATATTTTTTTTTATATTAAATTTGCACATACCACACATTGCCACATAAATATTACTTCAGAACATTAAAACACATTTGTCGTTTAAACACATTTGTCGTTTAAGTACTACATCTACACTCGAAAATAAGAGCCTAATAAACAAACATCCATACATTACTACTCTATTACAAAATGTTAAATGTGCAAGGATATGCAAAATGAAAGAGTTTTTGTTTTCAAGGTTGTGAAGCCTTTCTCAAAAGTTTAAACCTTGCCAATGGAACTCAAAGCTTGCATGTTATTCCTTTTACAAAATCCTCAATTTTCATCGATCATCATGACATAAGATTTTGTGGTATCCACTTCTGTAAATATTTTAAATTTACGATCAAATTAGTTCATTGTATTCATATAGGATCAAGGAGTGTAGCTGTAAAAAAATCATCAAAATCGAAGTTAAAATAACCGTTAAATCGTGATTTTTCGTTTATAACCGTCGAAAAGTTTTGTCTAGTTACTTGATCTTTGAATGTTTGTTTTTTGCAATTTTTGGCGTATGCGATCTCGAAGCATATATAAACAAGTTTGACGGTTGGATCATTGAAATTAGTTTCGTAGGATGCGTATCCCATCAAAACGACAAATTCACTAACACTTAGAGTTCATTTATACTTTCATTAAGTATAACATAAGATTTTGTGGTATCCACTAGTGTAAATATTTTAAATTGAAGATCGAATTCATTCATTGTATTCATATAGGGTCAAGGAGTGTAGCTGTAAAAAATTATCAAAATCGGAGTTAAAGTAACCGTTAAATCGTAATTTTTCGTTTATAACCGTCGAAAAGTTTTGTCCCATTACTTGATCTCTGAATGTTTGTTTTTTGCGATTTTTGGCACATGCGATCTCGAAACATATATAAACAAGTTTGACGGTTGGATCGTTGAAATTAGTTTCATAGAATGTGTATCCCATCAAAACGATAGATTCACTAACACTTAAGAGTTTATTTATACTTTCATTAAGTATAACATAAGATTATGTGGTATCCACTAGTGTAAATATTTTAAATTGAAGATTGAATTCATTCATTGTATTCATATAGGGTCAAGGAGTGTAGCTGTAAAAAATCATCAAAATCGGAGTTAAAATAACCGTTAAATCGTGATTTTTCGTTTATAACCGTCGAAAAGTTTTGTCCAGTTCCTTGATCTCTAAATGTTTGTTTTTTTGCGATTTTTGGCGTATGCAATCTCGAAGCATATATAAACAAGTTTGACGGTTGGATGGTTGAAATTAGTTTCGTAGAATGCGTATCCCATCAAAACGATAGATTCACTAAAACTTAGAGTTCATTTATACTTTCATTAAGTATAACATAAGATTTTGTGGTATCCACTAGTGTAAATATTTTAAATTGAAGATCGAATTCATTCATTGTATTCATATAGGATCAAGGAATGTAGCTATAAAAAATAATCAAAATCGGAGTTAAAATAACTGTTAAATCGTGATTTTTGGTTTATAACCGTCGAAAAGTTTTGTCCCATTACTTGATCTCTGAATGTTTCTTTTTTGCGATTTTTGGCGTATGCGATCTCGAAGCATATACAAACAAGTTTGACGGTTGGATGGTTGAAATTTGTTTCGTAGAATTCGTATCCCATCAAGTTCAATGGTGTGTGTGTGTGTATATATATTTATTAAGTAGATTTAAATTTATTTATTTTGTACGTATAGCACTTAAGAAATTGAATGATATGTATATTTAAGCCGATCCAATGGTCACCAATTTTTAAAATTTAATTTACTATATATATATATATAATTATAGTTTTTAGGGGTATAAAATTGTTAAATTAATATATATAATTATTATAGTATTTTTTAGTGTTATAAAATTATAAAATTAATATTTTGAATGATCGAATTCTTGATAATGAAAATTTCCATACAAGGGTTAGCGTGGAAGAGACTCCTTTTCTTGAATCATTACCGTTGCCTACCGAGTTCGTTAATCATGCAAATGTCAACAACGAGCTAACAGATGATGACAGGGAATAAATATATTAATTAGACTATGTTTCAATTCGTGTGTGATGATATCTTATCATAAAATTATATTTATGTTTTTTATTAAGTATTATATATAAATTTTATTTTATTTATTAAAATATTATATGAGATAACATAACTGCTTATTTTTTAATTTTGGGTTAACCTTCTTTTTTTTTTTGGGCAGGAATTTTCCCGCTTGTTTCAACACCACTTGCAATCACAGTCAAGCTTGTCAGGCTCACGTCGGTTTGAACCGACGCAAGGTTATCTTATTTCCACGCAACTTGCAATCAATGTCATGTCTGTCAAGCTCGCGTCAGTTTTAACCGATGCAAAATTTTCTTATTTCGACGCCACTTTCATCAAGTCTGTCAGGCTCACATCGGTTTTAACTGACGCATTTTTTTCCTATTTTGACGCCACTTGCCTTTTAATAAGTGTGTCAGATTACTTGACTTAGTGTCGGTTTTAACCGACGCGAAGTCCAAATATTTCGACACCAAGTGCGTTTCAGTCAGTGTGTCAGAGAAAAGCAACAATAGAGCTCAATATATTGGGGTAACAATGCAGTCCTTATTTCTCATCTCTAAACCCTTTTCGAAAACCTGTGTTTACGTAAGTTTTTTACAAAATTTCTACTTCTTGAAATGAGCAGTGGCCAGAAGGGTAATATTCCCTAGAGGGTTCCTCTCCCCCTCCTGTGTATGGAGCGTCATCTTTCAACAGCTTAAAAATTTCTCGTGCTATCAGTTTCAGTTCGCCATCTTTCACGAAACCTTCCCATACCAGTTACGAGCTAAGTGTTTCTCCTTATTATGGAGACAGCAGTTCCGTCGGTATAGCTCCACCTGCTCCCAATTCTACCTATGATAATCAGGTATGCAAACTTCTCAGCTGCCACCTCTAAATACTGTTTTGATGGGTTTTTAGCACTCTTGTGGGTTAACAGTTTATATGGTGTTGAACAGTTTTGCCCCATTTGCCTTACGAATCCGAAAGACATGGCCTTTGGTTGCGGGCATCAGGTACATTTTTGAACTATAGTTTCAAGATGAGTTGAGACGATCATATTTTTAGTACCATGTTCTTAGTGTTACGTTTTCAGTGCAAACATGTTGCGAATGCGGACAAGATCTTCAGTCATGCCCAATATGCCGAAGTGCAATCCAAACCCGAATAAAACAGTATTAACGACGACGTGTTTTCATGCCAAAGTTGGCTGACATTATGTGTATTTGTTTATTTTTTCAATCACATTCTTTGTAATCCATTGCTTCAGGTGGTCAGGAGGTTACTAGGTTTGGTAAATGGTTGGTCGAATCCAGCATATGGTGATGATGATCCATATGTGAGTGAATATTTTGGTGATTTTTTTGGTTGTTTAAGAAGAAAATGAAAAAGAAATGAAGAGTTGGCCTCAAAAGAAGTGAAGTTCTGGTGATTTTATGGACGACAGCAGCATAATTATTTTATTTACAGAGATGTTAGGTAATGTCGGTTACGACCGAAAGTAGATCAACTATTTTATTTATTTAACTTATGTGATGTCGGTTTGGACCGACAGTAAGTGTGATATTTTTATTGTTTATTTGTTACTTAATGTCGGTTTTGACCGCCATCATATCATATTTTCATGTCGCTTATAAGCAACGTAAGAGCCGCCGTCGCTTTTAAGCGACGTTGTTGTTCATTTTTATTTTATATTACTTTGCTTCTTGGTGACAGATTAAGGGGCTAAGCAACGTCATTACCCTTTTGGTGACGGTAGTATTGGTGTCGGTTCCTCTATCCGACATTGCATGATTTAATGTCGGATTTTTACCAAAAATCCGACAATAATTGATGTTTCTTGTCAGTTTTACACTGCCAGTTATATCCCCTTTTATAGTAGTACAAGAATTTGTCCGATGCTGCTTTTGTAATAGTGGTACTTGTGATTTGAAAAGTTCAGTATTTTGAGAAGTTCACGCTTCGTTGAGCTAACTATTTGCTTCTCAAGTCTTCTTAAATTCAAAGAATTTCATTTTGTTCTCGACGCTGAAGTGGTTTTCTGATGACTTATAATCTGCTCTTCAATTTTCTCTGTGGATGAAAACGTATAAACCATTTTCCAGAAATTTGAATAGAATAGTTTGGGTTGATGCTGGAGTACATTCTATTTTCGTGACATTTTTGAGAAATATATATGAGAAATGGTAATCAAAGTCCTTAAACTATTCCTGATTAATTTTCTCTATATACATATTATATTTTTTTGTTATTGAGTTAAATATTGGAGGAAGCTAAATCTCAGTTTTTTCATCGAAAAGCTGGCTAAATTGGTCAAACAATTTTACAGTTACAGTTTGGGTTAATTTTATTTCAAATTTTAGTATCAAAATCAAGCACAACCAAACCTATAATTTTAGAGGGTAACTAATTTAGTTCTTTTAGGGTTTACGCCATTTTCATGGACACTTGTAGACACTGAGTGATTAGGTTTCCATGATCATTTGTGTTCACTACATTTCCTACAAAATGTGTGTGCGATAAACAAACCTTTGAGTTGCTGGGATTGATTCATGTGGTAGGTTGCATGTTATAAAATAATGCCTCCATCTTGTTGCAATGATTTATGCAGGCTAAGAGAACAAGAGAAATTAAAGTGAAAATAAAGGATTCAAGGTATGAGACGTCAAATTAGGTTTACAATGAAGAGATAAGTGGTTGAATAAGGTTATGGTTTAGCTTTGGTTGACTAAATTTGTGTGATGGGTTTGGGTAGACCTGGCATTTGTGTCGTGTTTTCCGTATTCGTGTCGTGTTCATGTCATACTCGATATCTTAACGAGTCGTGTCGTGTAACACCCGTTAAAATAAACGGGTAAATTGACCCGACCCGATAATATTAACAGGTAATATGACCCGACCCGTTACCCGTTAAGGAAAATATATTTTTAACCAATAAATAATCAAATGAAAAACATAATACTAAATAAGTATATACATATCATATTGTCACATCCAAAACATAAAAACGCATTTTTCTTTTAAGTATATATTTACATACCCAAAATAAGAGCATAATAAAAAAGCATTAGAACATTACAAAATATCAAATGTTCAAAAGATTTGCAAAATTAAGGACATTGGAACATTAGAACATTGGAACCTTGCACATTTTCTTCCGCACATCCGATTCTTTCACAAGATGGACACATAGTGAGGGTGGTTGTTGGCATATGCATGTACAAAGGTTGGTTTAATCTGTTAGTGTTTCACAGAACTACTTCAAGAACTCACAATCTACCTCAGTTTGCTTAAGCTTTGTCCTACTATATCCTAATCGTTGTTTGGTATGAAATTATGAATAGGTTGTGGCATTTCTTGCAGCCA
The DNA here is from genome assembly GCA_024362995.1 of Heteromeles arbutifolia. NCBI lineage: Eukaryota > Viridiplantae > Streptophyta > Magnoliopsida > Rosales > Rosaceae > Heteromeles > Heteromeles arbutifolia. The sequence continues at coordinate 28,595,443 of JANCRC010000014.1, forward strand.
TAGATATCATGGCTGAGCAATTTCCTGGAGCCTTCTCTGGGTATTCTCTACAGGTTCTTCACTTTTCCCTTATAATTTGTTACTGATGCTAAATATATTATAAGAGAAAGTCTAATTATTTGATAAAAAGGATCATTTTCAGTATAATATTGACATTCAAATGAAAAGAATGAGAAAATGCCTTGCGTGAATAATGAAATCCAAATAACAATTAGCTCAAGAACTACAGTCCAATTCAAATCGAAAACCCACATTAGAATTACATACCTCCCAATAGATTAAACTACATACATCCCAATACATCCCAGATAACAATTAGTACAAGAAATAATGCAAAATTTGGGAAGGACTCGGTTTAGATTTGGCAGGTGTTCGGGCAGGAAATCTGGCTGGCGGGCATTCCCTAGCTCGAGCACACAGTTCCCCGAGGAGTTGGCACTTTGGTTGGTTGTCGGGTTCCTACTTGTCGGGATGCTGCAAGAGGAGGACAAAGTTAGTTCTGAAAGGTGCCTTTGTGGGACCTTAGGTGTAGGCCTTGAGGCTCACAATCAAAACTAACTAGGTGCATAGGCGTGCCACTGCCATCTCAGTATGGCAGATGTAGAACAAGTGTGTTTAAGCCGATTACTTGCGCCCCAAGTTATTCTAACTTCTTGTTATCAAAGGATTGTCGTAGATGGGTTAAGTCTACATTAAGTTCTTTTCTATGCCTTGAGATCAAGCACTTTTATTTATCTTGTGTGCTTAAAGGGTGGAGGTCCAGATCTGATTAAGTCATTAGTTTAGTTCACTTTTAATCCTTTTTATAGTAAAATCATTAAATGAACCAGATCTGAGAGCTGATGGAACTCTGAATCATTAAAGGATTGGAAATAACTTGAACATATACTGAGGAATACATTATTATAACACCAGATCTATTAATTGAAAGACTATACAAAGAGAGTCAGGCAAGATTTAACCTTGTCGGGCAAGGTTGAATCTTGTGCAGCTTCTTCCCTTTGTAGTTACAAAGGTTTAGGAGCTAAAAGGGCATGGATGGAAAACAAGTTTACACAAGAAAATCAATACTACAGTATTTAGAGAAGGGTAGCAAAGCTTTTACATAGACAAAAAATGTCTTTCTAAGGGAAATCTAAGACTAAAGAGGTGCAGAATCTGGACAAAGCGCAACTTTCTGGGTGTTTGCTTGATTGAGAGACAAGTTGTATGTTTGTTTGTTTGATTGGTTGAGTGCCTTTGTCTCTGGGCCTTCTTCCCCCTTTTATAGGCGAATTATCCCGACTGCTACAGCTTTGTTCTCGTCTGAAAGCAACTGAAGGGTAGTGACTCACCAGCTATTTACTTGTATTGCCACCGAAAAGTACTTTTTGGCTGATAGGTGGCTGGTCTTATCACTTTTCATATTTAGATTATAGGCACATAGCCTATGCATTAATGAGAAGCCGCCACATTGTCTTAAGAGAGTTGGTCTGGGCTGGGTGCTGGGCCTCAAGCGAGTCTCCCCACTTTAGTCCTTCTAGGCCTTCCTTTCTTCCTTTCTTTCTTTAGGCTCAAAGTTCAAATATTAACCCAAACAGCAGGTTTAAGCATAAATTAACACGAAACCTTAACAAAAACTAGAAGAAGAAAAAAAACCCAAATCTGAAACGCAGTTCTTGATCCAAATTCCAATTAATTTAAAAAATGCCTACTCATATTGAAATCCCAATCCCAACTTTTCAATTTTTGGAGAAGTAGACTTACGGTAGCAGTGTCGTCGACGGCTGTGGTGTTGTCGAATAGGAGAAGGTTACGGGAGTAGGGAGAGAGAAAGGGATTAGGGCTTTTGTTTTGATCAAATGGTGAAATTGGAAAATAATGGAATAGAGAAAGGGTTTTTTCATCCAAAAATGTTCTAATAATATAAGTGAAATAGAATCCAACGGTACATATTTACTCTCATTTATCTTACGGCTATTATTTAAGTAAAGTCTTTAATAGCTTTTTAATTAATGTAGAAGTGTAAAAAATATAGAAAAAAATATATAAACGCTCGTAATAGCAAGCTTTACAACTTTCGTGAATAGCTTAACTTCAAAATTCGTCACTATAATCATATAAATCATAAATCAAAATTTAACCGTTGATTGTTGTTTACATTTACGCTTCATTTTTCTCATCAAATTTTGTTTTTTTTTTTTTTTCAGATTTTCTTTTTTTAAAACATGATCTATTAGAGGATGCAAGAAGATGAACAGTTTGGATCGTTGATATTATGTTCGGAGTTTTACGGTTAGTGAAAATATTGCCTGATGTTTATAAAGTTTCTATAAACTATATGACATCGACTCATATTTTAGTTAACCGTAAATATCGAAACGTGATATCAAAGATCTAAACCGTTCATCTTCTTAGATCCGCCAGATGATCATATTTTCAAAAAAAAGAAAATTTAAAAAATGAAATTCAGTAAGAAAAATAAAGCTAAATGACAATCGACGGTTAAATATAAATTTAAGATTTATGGATTACAGATTATAGTGTTGGATTTTGAAGTTGACCCCTTCATGAAAGTTGTAAAGCTTGTCACTATGAGTAATTGTATTTTTTTTTTTTTTACATTTTTTACACTTCTACAATAATTATTATTAATTTTGCCCTCAAATAAAAAACATTATTCATGAGGATTTTAAAAATCTAAACGATAATGTAAGTGTAACCATTATCTACTCGTGGAGGAATAATGATGAATCACGAGTGTTTATATATTCTTTCACATTTTTCATACTTGTATGTATGTCTTCTTAATTCTTGCCTATACAAATACTATACTAGTTTATTTTAATTGTGAACAACAACATGTTAAGTAAAATTTATCCTCGTAATGATAATAAGGAACTCTCATAATAAAAATAAATAATGACTAAAACTTTTTTTTTATAACTTATATAGAATAATAATACAAAATTATATATTTAATATAGAATATATTGTATATATTAATATGACTATTGTATTTTATAATAAATCAGTAATTAAACCTTAAAATTATCAAAATAATTTTTTTTTAATGGGTCGAAACGGGTTACTCACGTGTTACCCCCATGTATACCCGTTAAAAACAAATTATTAATGGGTTCTTAACGGGTCACCCGATAATGACCTGATTAGTTATCGTGTTGACCCGAAACCCATTATTTTCGTGTCGTGTTACTTTGTCGTATCAGAAACTGCCGGGTCTAAGTTTGGGTACCCTACGGGATGCTCCATTTTCTTAGTTTTAAGGTTAGTGTTAGCATAGAGAAACATAGATTTAGTTAGTAGCTGCTGACTCATGTAGTTATTGATTAGTGAGTTTAGTTTTTTAATTAAGTTTGTTAAATTCCAATTAATTATGTTTAATGTTGTGTATATAAGTCTGGGAGATTCCAGATTATTTAGTATAGAATTACATTTGTTGAGTTAATAAAAGAAAGCTCTCTCTCTAGTTGGTGTGAAAAAGATTTCAAGGGTCTTGTCAATTTCAGGCATGGATTTTGTGACGATTGCTTTTATGATACCAGAGCTTGTTCTCTGCGTGTGAAATCCAACAGTCACACTTGCTCTATGTCGCTCTGTTTGTGTTATTCACATATTTGATTTGAAAATTCTTCACAAGTGAGGGGACATTTTGACGAATCTTATGTTGATGAGAGAATGAAGCTTAGACGGGTTTATAAGTAGTTGAGTTACTCCACATATTATCAATTGGTTTTATATTGAAACACCAAAATTCATTAGTCTGGCTCAGTATTTGTTAATCCATTATTATTATACTCGTAACATGTTATTAGATGGATCATTACATGTTTATGCTGTTACTTATAATGTGGCATATTTGTTACGTACTGATGGACTCTGGTCTTTTTTACCTTCATTTTAGATCTTTTATCCACATATTGCATCAAACCCAGCTCATCCATGCTTTGTTGCCCTTGGTCATCTCCCTCTTGTTGTATCATATTGCTGCCAAGTCAATGAAATAATCATGCCACATCATCCTGTTTTGAGTTTTATGTTCTATATTTATCAAGAATATTTAAACTATTCTAATCTACGTGGAGGGGGATTCGAACTTGAGTTCAAGAGAGTGAGGATGCTACTTAGTATATTACGGTATAGTGGTATTCATTTTGACTTGTAAGTGAGAGGTCTTAGATTGTTAGCTCATTATGAGGCTAAGCTCACCTTCCTCATCTGAGTGTAAATAACATTGTTTGTCCCAAAAAAAAAAAATAGAGAGAGAGAGAGAGAGAGAGAGAGAGAGGGAGAGTAAGGACAACTTTGGTCAATTGGTCTAACCTATATATGTTTTATTTCAGGGCTTTATATTATAATACAGTATATAAACTATATATAAAATGACAGTTTTTATTTCAGTTTCAATTGTCTAATCATTAATTTTGGTGCTTGTGATGATTTGGATGATCACTAGCTCCAACATTCAAGGTATGTTGACAGAAAAAATGAAAAAAAATTGTTCAGATTGAAGGAAGAAAATAAATTAGTCATGAAAGAAATTATTCATTCAAATCCTCGCAAAATAGTAGAATATCATAACTATATAACCTATCATTTCTTATCCCCACAAAATAAGAGATTCTTCTTTCTACTTCAACATGCCTCAAATCCTATGAGTTATCGAATGCAACCCACTCTTAGACACCAAATGAGTCCTATATGTATAATCTATACATTTATCAGTATGACGATGTAAAAAACACGTGATAACTCAGAGCATGTGTACTTATTGATTAAGAAATTAGTTCGCTTTATCACCGATTATAGAAAATCATGCATCTTTTTTTATTTTTTATGCGGCGAGGAATAAATACTTTGAACTTGGACTAGCAAGAGACTAATCCCTTCCTCCTATATAATTATCAGATTTTTAATAGGCATCTTGGTTCCACCTATTGTTATAGTAATTAAGGAGCCAGTTGATGAAGCACTTGTGGAGAAACCTATTTGGCCATGGCCTAAATAACTTTATGAAACCTTATGTTATACAAGTGACAAGGTAATTATATTTTTATATAGTAGTTTAACTTTTGATATGATATTAGAAACATGATAAGATTCCTAGACAACGATAAGTGTGTCCATATTTGTATATCTCCAAGTTGGACATGATTAGGCCCCTGGTGGATCGGTGTTGTGGTTGAGATCGAAAGAGATTGACATCGATACTTAGTGCATGCAAAAGTAATTTTGTTATCTGGGTTTTCTTTCCATTTGTTTTTCTGGGAAGGTTATAAATTTATAATGTCCCCGTGAAGAAACAGTTTGGAATTTTCTTAGCAAAAACAGAAGCAAGACTTTGTTGGGTAAAAGCAACGGGCTTATAGCTCAGCCGGTTGGGAACATTCTCGCTTACTCCCAAGCTTTTCAGTTTGAATTTTCCCTCCCCGTAGGGATAGCAATTCTAACCGTTAAACCCAATAACTGTGGATAACCGCCCGAATGGATTGGATTTGGATATGAAAATTCGGGTATGGTTTGGATATGGGGAAAAACCGTTTATATTATTCGGTTATGGTTTTGGATATGGTTATAGAGGTTCCCAAACCGTATCCATAACCGAATCCGATCCGATTAGTAAATAATATAATTTATATATAATATATATATATATAAATATTTGTATATCTATTATTCACCAAACCATTACCTTGAGAATACAGAAGTTGCATTTTGTAGGAAAGTAAAGTTTTGAATCAAAATTAATGCGAACTCAATGGTGCTTATAGGACATAACAAACACAAGCCAACATCATCAGCGTTTTAATTTTTATACTCAACAAGATCCATTCATTGGATCATTTTATACATCAAATGTTTAATGACGAAATTGATATCTACTAACTTATAATTTTTCAATTGAACGAATATATTTTTTGTATTGACGAAGATGGATATACCCGTTAACCGATGGGGAATCCGTTACCCGGTGGGTATGGTTATGGATAATACCCGATGGTTAATTTGCGGTTATGGATATGGTTATTTTTCGTGGTTATGGGGATGGATATAGCATTTCCGTTCCCAAACCAAACCGTTCCCATCCCTACCCTCCCTGAAGAAAGGAGAATAAAATAAATAAATAAAAGGCATTCATAAAAAAAATACAAGTTTTGTGAGATTGATCTCAAATTGAGATGCGTTACGTTTATTGACAATTATTAGAACAATCATTTTTCATTTACTTCCTTTATCATTAGAGAATTAATTAGTAAAGAAACAAAGTCATCGTACTTCGCTTGAGTAAGACTAATCTTAATTAGTAATAGTTTTCACATTTTGGAGGAGCCTTTACTTGTGTTAAGTCTGTTTTTCTTGATGATTATTTCTTAATTTCGTTTGGCTATGCCTTAGTTTACCTAAAAATTAAAGATTTATATCATCCAAGTGAGATAATACGTACGAGTTACAGTTAACAAAATAATTATTTGACCAAAGCAGAAAAAAGTTAATTCACTTAGCAAAACTATACTACAAATATCAGACCATATAATTCTCTAATAAAATTGTGTTATATCATGTAGTTGTAACGAATCATACCTTTTGGGGTTACAAAAGGAGGCCAAATGAAGGAAGATTCAAACTCAAACCTGGAAGGGTAAATGTTCGATACTTCTGGAGATACAAACACTACTGCCCCTTGAGAAAACTTCGATTAAAATTAAATTTTGTAAGATATACTGGAGAATATTAAATTAAACCGTGTGGATAGGTACGTAGGATCTCTTTTGTGCTTTGAAGAAGAAATAGTACAAGAAGGTCCAAAGGATGAGAACCATGTCCATGTGATGCCATGTGGAAAATACGATTCAAACGACTCTAGTCGTTTACACCTACTATTATGCAACATTTGTAGTCAAAACACAAAACAATGTTTCAACAAATGCACCTAATATTAGGCTGTTTCGTGGCCTTGAAGGCACATAGAAGTGATAGGGAGTAGAAACAACTACCCAAAAAGTAAAAGGAAACCCACAAGAACTTGAGTGCATCAAAAAGTTGGTTAGATGGCATGTCATTTGATCTTTACGCTTCTTCATAATTCATCGATGATGTTAGGAGACATAATTTAAAGTTGTTGCTTGCATCATTACTTATGATCTTCATCTCTAATTCAAGGAAAGTGTCTAAAATCCAATATCCTTTTTGTGCTTATTTGCAACATATTGAGTGTTTTTTAAGGGAAAATTAGGTTCACATCCTTCTTTTTGTTACTCCATTGATTAAAATCCTATTCATTTTCAATTTTTGATCAAGGTCCTTAGGTATTAATAACATCACTAATTATTTGAATAATAAAATATTTTTATTTTTAAATATATTCCTTTAGTGTTAAAAATGTTACAATTAATATATTTATATTTTTGGCTAAGTTTTTTATCATATATTTTTATTTTTAGTTGTACCTATTTTTAATTTTGCAAATATTTTTTAATTTGTACCAATTTTTTTTTTCATTTTTAATTTGTACCTATATATTAGTTTCTTTTTATGCCCATATTTTTTAAAGTTTTATTTGTGTTTGTACCCATGTGTATACCGTCACATGACATTGTATATTTAATCAATGATAGAAAAATTACATATGGTATATTTATGTTTTATGCCTAAACTTTGTATCATATATTTATGTAACATCCCACATCGCCCAGGGGAGTGATCCTTAAATGTATATTCTCATCCCTACCTAGCACGAGGCCTTTTGGGAGCTCACTGGCTTCGGGTTCCATAGGAACTCCGAAGTTAAGCGAGAAGGGGGCTAGAGCACTCCCAGGATGGGTGACCCACTAGGAAGTTTCTCGTGAGTTCCCAGAAACAAAACCGTGAGGGAATGGTAAGCCCAAAGCGAACAATATCGTGCTACGGTGGTGGAGCAGGCCCGGGAAGTGGTCCGCCCCGGGCCGGGATGTGACAATTGGTATTAGAGCCAATCTCTGGCCGGAAGTGTGCCGACGAGGACGTCGGGCCCCTAAGGGGGTGGATTGTAACATCCCACATCGCCCAGGGGAGTGATCCTTAAATGTATATTCTCATCCCTACCTAGCACGAGGCCTTTTGGGAGCTCACTGGCTTCGGGTTCCGTAGGAACTCCAAAGTTAAGCGAGAAGGGGGCTAGAGCACTCCCAGGATGGGTGACCCACTGGGAAGTTGCTCGTGAGTTCCCAGAAACAAAACCGTGAGGGAATGGTAAGCCCAAAGCGGACAATATCGTGCTACGGTGGTGGAGCGGGCCCAGGAAGTGGTCCGCCCCGGGCCGGGATGTGACAATTTATGTTTTTAGTTTGTACCCACTTTTAATTTGCAACATTTTTTTTTAAATTTGTAGTTTTTTTCTTTTTAGTTTTATTTTGTACCCATGTATTAATTTCTTTTAGCGCCTATATTTTTAAAATTTCATTTGTACTCATAATTTTTAATCTTTTATTTGTACCCTAATTTATTTATAATGTACCCATTCTTCTTTATTAATGTACCACTTTGTTATATGCGAAATGTACCAATTTTTTAACACTATGGATACATTCTTTTGCCATTTATTATTTCTTATTTTTACATAGTTTTTATCCATTTATTCAATCAAAATGTTTGAATTTTTTTATTGTAACCGTTTCTAATAGTATTATAATGAGGGATTTTAAATTTATAGAATTATAAATCTCATAAAATATCAAACAATTAATGTCAAAACTATAAAACTATAAATATTAATAGTAATATAATGAGGTGTACAAAGTCAAGGGACCTTGATCAAACTTTGAATACTATTAAGATTTTAATCAAAGAATGTTAAGGATTAAGGACCGCATCCAAAGTATCCCTTTTTTTAATATAGATTTCTAAGATTAATCTTAAATGGCTAGTTTTGAATTTTTTTACTAATTTGTTCATTTTCAAGGACTAATACTATGGATTTCACTTCACATGAGGGAGTATGAAAAAGTTGAATTCTAAAACATTTTCCTTTCATCATAGATGATGTTTCTCCACCTTTCTCGAGTGTAAGAAATGTTCATGAGCTTCCAACATGGTTTGCATCCCCTTTTTTCTCTTCTCAAAATTTGCTTTGAAGTTCATTTTCCATCATATTCCAACACCTTTTTTAAAGAAATTTCTCCCATCGGATAACTGGTAGATGCATCCAAATGATTCTATAGGCTCATCGGCTCACCAGCCCACTATTTATTTCACTTTTTATTGTTAATAGGGTCAGTCAATAAGCTCTCAAAATCATTTTTAATCAACCCAATTAACTACGGAAATGGTTATTGGCACTTAAAAAATCTCATTATGCACTATTTACAAGTGTATTTAAAAAAAATATAATATGTTTTTGGAATGCCAATAACGATTCCGTTAACTAAAGTCATCATCTTGTAATAGTGGGGTACCAAGAATATCATCCCCTTCTTTCACCTCCATGTCTTCTCTTCCCCACTTTTTTCTCTCATTTTTTGGAACTTTTCCCTTATTTTTGAATGACCCACCAACCAAAGGTTCTCCTTTTCTCTCCCCAATGCTTTATTCTACAACTTTTGCATTTTTGTCTCTTTCATTAACCTTGGTTACGAAGGAGAACCAGAGCCGCTGATTCCAGTCACATTTTAGCAGCAAAGCGCATGAAAACAACAAACCAAACCTTGGGTGCAAGTTGTATGAATGGGCCACTTGTTGCTTCCTTATTGGAAGTGTTACACACTCGCTCTCTATTGGTGTCAGAAGGCCGAAAATTTTATAGGTGCAGACGCAAAAATCTATAAAACCAGTGATTTATAAGAACGTTTTTTCTCCACAATCCAAGTTACTATTTTAGCTTTGGAGCTTTGCATCGACCACAATGGGGAGGTGAAGTGTGATTTACAAAACAATTATTCTAATAAACAATTGGGATTTGGTGGTTCAAGGAAGATCTTGTAGGGACATTGTAATTGCCAAAGTAGGGGATAAGAATCAGCATGGATGTCAGTGAAAGTGCAGAAGAGAATACCTTTGAGTAGAGAATCTAGAAGTCGCCATATGCCACAAACCACCCCACCTTTTACTGCATTTGGGATATCCTTGCCCTCTTTTTGCTGCCTTCAGTTTCTGCAAAAGTCTTATCCGATGCATTTTCTTCTTGTTTTAATGATAAACTGAGAATCATCTACAGAACTGGGCAAATGGCACTACTCCGCACAGTCACTGCAGCAAAATGTACTTGGATTCATTGGCCACTAGTACATAAGAGATGCAACACTTAGGAAAAACAATCAAAATTGGGACACAAGGGAATTGTCAGGAATACAACACCATTGTATCAAATAATTAGGGTTTGAGGTTTCCCACTATGTCCTTGGCTAAGGCTGCAATATTACTGCTGTTTTCTTTGGCAGAAAATTCGTAACTTAAAAATGGGGTTTTCAATCAGAAGGTATTTTTATTTACGAATATGGTGTAACATAATAATACTAGGCACGGTTTAGACAATGCTCGTATGTCAAATAATTTTCGTTCAAGTTGATATTTCATAGGCAATTTAGGAGAAGGATGCAGTTGTTACAAAGTTGATGTCATTTGAAATGGCTAATAAGAGAAAAAAAGGTCACTTAATTAGTACTACAGTCTAGTAGTATTCCTCTTCACTTGTAAGTGAGAGGTCATAGGTTCGATTCTCGCCAAAAGTGAAGTTAAACCACATTATTATGGCAAGCTAATTGTAAGGCTTAGCCCCACTCCCCCACCCCTTAGTGTAAATACTATCATTTGTTAAAAAAAATAAAAAATAAAAGGGTTAATCTCAGTTTACTACTCTGAAGTTTTTTTATTTTCAATATTTGGTACATGAAGTTTTTTTCGTTCCAGAATGTTACCTAAAGTCATAATTTTGAGACACTTTCATACATCCGTTAAGTTTTCTGTCAGAATCTCCGTTAACTGATGACTGGGCACCACTTGGACAATGACTGGGCGCCACATGTCAATATGGGCCCATGTGGTATTAAAAATTAAAAAAATTAAAAAAACTATTCTCTTCTCCTCGCTCTTCTCTTCCCCGATCTCTCCCACTCATCCCTCTTCACGCCTTCCATAACCGTCAAATCGGCTCTACGTTTTGGAGAATCCACCGAAATCATTGATATCCTCCAGTTTTCCAACACTCCTGAACACAAAAACACAAACTCGATTCACAAATCAACAATAGCAAGCTGAATACAAAAAAATCTGACGTGCACGGCGTCATGAGTATTGGTCAAAAACCCTAGAAGTACCTATTTGTCCTGGTCTCCTTTGTAGTAGAACATAGTGAAGGGGATGATGAAGAACACGAGCACGGCGTCAAGGATATAGATTGCGAGCCACAGATCCTTCATCAGGAGAGTGAGATTGCACGCGCCATTGTATATGGCGTGGCGACACGCCTGGCGGTTGGCCAGGTCGGTCAGCAGCATGAGTATTGAAATCGCGGCGACAGAGAGCCCCAAAACGACGACGAATTTGGGGAAGTATGCCTGATTCTTATCGTCGGGGTGCTGGTCATTGACGAGCAGGTAGACATTGAAGATGAAGATGATGATGCAGAGAACAATGGCGACGATGATAAGCGCAAGGTTGAAATCGCCCATCGCGACGGAGTCGTTTCAGCTGCTCTCGATTCGAATTGAATTGGAGAGATCGAGAAGGGGAATCAGAAATTAGGGTTAGGGATGTGAAGTTGCGCGTTCGAGTGATCGCAGATCTTTGTCGCTGGTCCGAAAATGAGCAGAGTCGTTGAGGGAAGAGAAATGGGAAAGGTTGAAGGCTCGGTTCCAATGAGGTGGTGAGGAAGACGACGGGGGCGGCGTAGTTTGGGTTGGGGTGGGTGAAGGTTGATTTAGGAAGAGAGAAGGGAGGGGGTGTAATGGGATGAGTGTGAGGGATCGGGGAAGAGAGCAGTTTTTTTATTTTTTTATTTTTTTTAATACCACATGGCCCCATATTGACACGTGGCGTCCAGTCATTGTTCATATATGCGTTACGTCATCAGTTGACGGAGATTCTAACAGAAAACTTAATGGATGTATGAAAGTGTCTTAAAATTATGACTTTAGGTACTATTATAGAATGAAAAAAACTTCATGTATCAATTGTTGAAAACCTAAAAAACTTCAAAGTAGTAAATTGAGATTAACCCAAAATAAAATATAAAAAAAGAAGAAGAGAAAAGAAGAAAGATAGTCGACTGCTTTTACTAATGCCAATAGGACAATGAAGGGAAGGATTTTATGGAATTTTCTACAATTTAGGATATGAAATATTTCGGATGTTTTAATCATTAAATTTTTATTCAAAATATAAAAATTATGATTTAACAATTAAAAAGTTTAGAGTATCTTATATTCTGGAACACTATAAAACTTTGTCAATTTTATTATTTCATGTTTGATCTTTTTGACTGTATGTTTCTTGGTGTACACATTTGATCATCAATCACCTTCTTTTCTACAAGAGGTTTATATCTTGATGTTTGATTTTATTAGACTTTGCCAACATTTGACTCTTGCAACGATCAAGTTCACCCATGTGACTATCCAAGAAAGAAAACAAATTAGCCCATCTAAAAATATTCAACTTTTATGAATTATTTAGGGTAAATGACAAAAAATTATCTCAATTATTGGTGTCACGACACTTTCATACCTCATTTTTTAAAATTGACAATGTCATACCTCATCTTACAAATTTGGTCCAATGTCATACCTTCCGTTAGCTTGCTGTGAATTTCTCAGTTAAATGCTTATGTGACTTGATCCGGGGCCCACTTTTTATTAAAAAAATTAATAAAATATTATTAAAAACTAAAAAAAAATCATTTAATATTTTTAAATATTAAAATAATAAAGAAAATTAAAAAAAAAAAAAACCAACACAAACCCGTGCCCTTCTCCCTCCCTTTTCTCTCTCTTCTCCCCCATCTTCTTCTTCCCCCCCCTCCTGCAACCCAGAAAACACAGAAGGAAGGAAAAAAAAGAAGGTTCACGATTTTCCCTGACCCCCCTTTCTTTCTTCCCCCATCCCGTCTTCCCTAAACCCTCTGCACCCACTATCTGCAACCACACACCCACTACCTGCAACCCAAAAAAAAAAAAAAAAAAAAAACGAAAAAAAATCCAGATCCTGTTGAGGTGGAATCGGGAAACCTTCGCCAGGCCGATTCCGAGGGTGGAGAACCTGGGCGAGCAGAAAATGGGGGGAATGGGTGTGGAGGGAAGAGGGTGGGTGCGGAGGGTGGTGCGAAGGTGGGTGCCGAGGTTGGGTGCGGAGGGTGGGTGCGGGGAGAAGAGGGGGTGGGGAAGACGAACTGAGGGTGGGAGAAGACAAATTGGTTTTTTTTTTTTTCCACTTTTTTTTCTGGGTTGCAGAAGGTGGGGAAGAAGAAGATGGGGGAGGAGAGAGAAGGGCATGGGTTTGTGTTTTTTTTTTTTTTATAACTTTTCTTTATTATTTTAATATTTAAAAAATATTAAATGATTTTTTTTTTAGTTTTTAATAATATTTTATTAATTTTTTAATAAAAAGTGGGCCTCGGATCAAGCCACGTCAGCATTTAACTGAGAAATTCACCGCAAGCTAACGGAAGGTATAACATTGGACCAAATTCTTAAGATGAGGTATGACATTGTCAATTTAAAAAAATGAGGTATGAAAATGTCGTGACACCAATAGTTAAGGTAGTTTTTTGTAATTTACCCAATTATTTAATTTGTGCAAATTGATTGTGCATGGTTTGAAATTTGATTCTTTTTTTTCCTTTTTCACTTGGTCTCTCGCCTGTTACAAACGACAAGAAAATTATTAGATAAAAATTGTTTCCGTAGTAACGCATCCAAAAAGCTAGAGACAAGGTGATGTTTGTAATATTACCAAATTTCTAATTTCTATATGCTAGGGGAGCCTAGTGTGGAAAAAAAAAATCATTTTGGTATAAGCACATAAAAACTTGAGATCTCATGTTTTAGATAATAAAATGAAGGCAAAGAAATGTAACGAATGAATACTACTACAATCATTGATAAGTATTATCTTTATAACGAGACTTACCTTAATCAACGACTCATATAGTCGTGCATGAATGACTGCATGACTATATCCAACATATTTTATACAACCTAATGTAAAAAAGTTGAGAAACATGAGAGAGAGAGAGTACAGAGAAAAAGTTGAGAAACATGAGAGAGAGAGAGAGAGAGAGAGAGAGAGAGAGAGTATAAAGATAAAAAGTTGAGAAAGAGTATAAAGATAAAAAGTTGTGAGAGAGAGAGAGAGAGAGAGAGAGAGAGAGTATAAAGAGAAAAAGTTGAGAAAGAGTATAAAGATAAAAAGTTGAGAAACATGTGTCGTGGGTCGTATTGGTGGTTTGAGAGGGAAGACTTAGACTTGGATGTGGATAGCGTACGTGTGAAAGAGCACATCATCAGTCTTATACTTCATACTTCATACTTCGTACTGTGCCAACCGACATAATCGATTTCTGGTTTCTAGCCTCAATAATGTATAGGAGGATGGTTTGGTTTGATGGTTTTAACACTCTTTTATTTCATACGCATTTTTTTCAAATTTCGACTGTTAGATCGAATGAATTAAAATAAATCAAATAATATAAATTAAAAGAATATATGTAAGAGGTAAAAAAAAGTGTGTATCTTCTCACCACTGATAAAATCAACTTTCTCCGATTGTTGTTTTCTAAGTAACATTTTTGGAACTTTGAAAAAGAGAAAATAACAATTAAGGAAAGGAACTGATGGAAGAAAGGCCTTAATTTTCTTTTTAGGAAAGAAATGGGATCTTTATAAAGTTTAAGCTTTTAATTAAACCAAAGAAAGTCTTGCTTCCTAATCCCAATTGATTCAAAGATAATGAAATTTTATCATCCACAACAAAATCATGCATTTTTTTGTTAAACGATTTGTTCTTACAGCGATGATCTTGTAGTGATTTTAACATACACGTGATCATAATAAATATACGCTGTGACCGAATTAAAAAAACTATAAAAACTACATCAAATTATTATGATACATCTAAATTTAACTACCGCATCCGCTGCTATGTTGGCCTCTCGAAAAATATACAAGAGCATAAACCTTGTCCTGAAATTAATGATAAAATCATGCATTCTGTTTTTGCATTTTTTTTTGTAATTTTTTTGTTTTTGCATCATTGTTAGGCTTGATCTGGTGGCAAGTAGTATTCTGGAATCCAAAAAAACATGTTGCTGGCCGGTTGATCTGGAGGTTTCCTCTGTCATGCTAAGTGGGACCAACTAGTTGCAAGAGACGTGTCACTTAAGCTTTTCCGATGTAATTATATTCAATCGGACGGTGGCGAAGGCTCTTTGCTTTTTCAAACGCCTTTTTCTTTGTTAATTAGTATTAGTCCACGAACATAGTCCTTCCTTTTTCTCACTTATTGAAGTCACAATCGACTCATTTAGAATTGAGTAATATTAGAAAGATTAAACTTACAAACTAAATAATATGTCACCAATATAAATGAGCACGTTTTTCAACGTTTAAGTAATAAATCAATTATCAACTTCTATGTCCTTTAATTTTCAAAATTTAGTTTCTTTAGCATTACTCTTTACAATTAAATATGTAATCATACATTATTTGATTGAAAATGATATACGTACGGACCATTATATTTTTTTTCACATTCATGTTTGTTTTTGCACATCAATTTTTTTATGCAACAATATTCAGATTAGCCTAACTTACATAATAATTTAAAGCATCGAAGCTTTCTTTCATAGAAGTCGATTCTGAGAGCTTTTATTTAGGCTTTTTGTCTTTCTAAATTTGATTGAGGAGATGTAAAAGTAGTGAGCTTCACTTTTTGACTAAGCGAGCACAGCATGAATTATTAAGTTACAGGGTCACACTTACAATCATACTCATTATACCATTTATATTAACAATGCAAATCGGAGATGACATTTATAAATCAAATAATATCACTAATAAGAAATAAGCACGTAAAGCGACAGTTAATTAATAATTAAATTATCAACAACTACATCATTTGGTTTAATAATTTGATCTCTCTAACATTACTCTTATATAGAGTTTAGGGCTCTGAGTTAACAACAAGATCTTGCTTAGTGACTTGAGCCTCTAGTTTAATTAAATAAACTTTAATGTATATATGGGTTAATTGAAGCATTAAGAAGATTAATTGAACACATGAAAATTTTGAAGAAGATGGAAGGATATGAACCAAGCGTTTCTTAAAGGGCAAAATGCTGCATGTGGGTGAGCGTGACAAAACATTTTCAGCTCCAATTTGTTTGAATAAATCCAAACAAAGAAAACGATTGTTCTAACCTGTTTCACTATATGGGCATCTTAGCTAGGGCACACCATGCAGTAAAAGTAAATTGAAACCCACATCCAACTAATCCAAGTTATTTAGATGGAATCACATGATAATAAACTAAATTAGTTGTTCTAATTAGCAATTAGCCTTGTCAAGAGGCACAAGATGACATGGGGCATTTGTGTAATTTAATTGGTTAGTATGAACATGTTGATATGGTTGAGTAATAAGGAAAAACTTTTCAATAAATAATGCCTTGGAAAATAGATGGGTCACCCATTGCCAACTACCTCGCTATACCGTAGCACCAAACAATTTAAAATCTCCCACTCAAGAATAAAATACTTAAACGAGTAAGTTTATTGACTGATATCTCGTATCGATTTAGCAATTTATGGTACCTAAAATGCTATTATTATTAATGACTCAAAATTTATCAATGGATATCGTTATTTTTATCAGCTAGAGAGATAAAATTTGTAAACTAAATTATGTGTCACTAATAAGAATGGGCACGTTTATCAACGCTTAAATAATAAACTAATCGTGAACTTACATGTTCTTTAATTTTTAAAATTTAGTCTCCCTATTATTACTACATGATATGAAATTATCTTTTCATGCAATTAAAATATGCATTTTCCTCATAGTTAGTGAAACCATAGAATGTCTCTAAGCACATTACAATTTACACCTACTTACTTACTTTTATATATTTGCTTTCCACCATGCATACATACATGATCCACCGCATACTTCCATCATCATCCTTAGAAAAACCATCTAAAATATTATAATATATAAATCTACCCACACACACATCCCTAAGCAAAGCTTATTACTTCATCTCAACTCTGAAGATAATCAGAGAGAGAGACACTACAAACTCAACTCAACCATCTTCTCTACTCTCTCTGCCACACCAACAGCCATGTCATCGAAGGACTGTGGACAGCATCGCCACAACAAGCGGCGGAAGATGTTCCGCCGCTGTTGCGCTGGCCTCCTAATCTTCAACTTCATCCTCCTCGTCACAATCCTCATCGTGTGGGCCGTCCTCCAGCCCTCCAAGCCCCGCTTCGTCCTCCAAGACGTCACCGTCTTCAACTTCAACACCTCCAACTCCAACGTCTTCTCCTCCAGCTTCCAGGTCACCATCTCCTCCCGAAACCCTAACGACAAGATCGGCATCTACTACGACAGGCTCAACGTCTACGCGACCTACCGTGCGCAGCAGATCACGTTCCCGACGCTCATCCCGCCGGTATACCAAGGCCACAAGGACGTCAACATCTGGTCGCCGTTCATCTACGGCACCGACGTCCCCATCGCTCCGTACAACTCCATCGCTCTGGGGCAGGACCAGAATGCCGGGTCGGTTCTTTTGCTCATCAAGATGGACGGCCGGGTCAGGTGGAAGGTCGGCACCTTCATCTCCAGTCGGTACCATTTGTACATCCGGTGCCCCGCTTTTATCACTCTGGGTTCCAAGACCACCGGAGTTGAGGTCGGTAACAACGCCGTCAAGTACCAGCTGGTGCAGCGCTGCAAAGTGACCGTGTGAAGAAATTGGAGGCAAAACTGATGTGCCGTTAATTATTGGTTTAACGCCGGTAGCTGAGTTCCTTTTTCTCTCCTTTTTATTTTTATTTTTAGCTTTTGAATATCTGTCTTTCTCGAATATCGTTTTCATGTATATTTTGCTATAGAATAAATATGGAGGATTTTATGATATAGACGTATAGCAAAATTGCAGTCGGTGGTAATTGAATTTTAAGTTGTATAATTATATAGTTTTATTAAATATCATATGAAATCAATAATTATGCATTTTATATTGGTCACATAGCAATTTGGGTGCAAGTGAAGGTTGGGGTGTCCATGTTATTTTATTTCATTTTCAATTCACCCATTTAAAATTTGTATTGTTGCTTGTTTTTCACTCATTTTTTTGTTGTTTATCTCTCACTTTCTCACATTTTTTTATATTTTTTGCCCTTTTGGAAATTTAATTAATGATGAAAACTTCTTAGCCTCTCCTTTCACTGATTTAGTTATAGTACTTAGGTAGAAAGTATTCCTCATTGATTTAAAAAATTAAACTTCAAAAAAAAAAAAAAAAAAAAAAAGAATCCAACTTTTTCCTCAATATTTTTTCTGATTCTCTCACATGGGATTGGTCTTATTATACATAGTCCATCTCATTTTCTTGTGAGAAGTTGGAGAAAACAGAAGCCAATGAAAAGGAGAAGAATATTGAGTGCATATATATTGAATGAGATGAAATGTTTGCTTCTACATATGAGTGGTCCTCGTAGAAAGTATGTGGTGATGGGGGCATGCCATGGGTTTCATGAGTTTATATAAAATTTAAAGATAAATTTATAAATATATGTTTTACTGTGGACCCGAACTTAGCCAATTGGAAACAGCGTGCTTCGGCTACTACAACCGGGTTTAAATTCTCCTCCCATAGTGCCTAATGTTAGTTTGGTAAAGTTTAGGAAATTTGGATGGGTTTGGGGGTGGTTTTATCTTCGACAATCGACATGGAAGTAGTAGTGGTGGTCCTTTTCATAACCCGCGACTCAGCACTTGCTCTTTCAACCTATTAATAATTGAGGGATGGATAGATGGAAAGGGGCTTTTGTTATGTTAAAATAAAAGCTTAATAATTAATGAAGCTTCCAAGAAGGGACCTGCTCAATGCATGCATTGCATGTTATGGTGTTTGTAAGCCTGACGTATTGTTGACGCGTGTGAACACAAGAGTGTCGCATAACGTCATGATAATTTTGAATTTAAAAACACATACAGTATAATCTTTTATTAAAAAGTATCTTTTTTTTTTTAATTTAACAAACGATAATATTTACACTAAAATAATAGAAAAGTGTATTAAGTCTTATAATGGATTTGTCATAATAAGTCAAGTTTTGGTCAAAAAGAGAGAGTTGTGTTTCTACTGATAACAAATTACCTGAAAATTTAATGTTTGGGATTTCATAGGGCCTCTAAAGGAGGATCTAGGAACCACTGAAGCGTGTTCTAAAGAAAAAAAAAAAGAAAAGGATCACAAGCCAACAACTTAGTGATTGTTTGCTAATTTATTTAAAAACTTAAAACTCGTTTTGTAATTACTTTTATTTTTTTTTGGATAATCTGTTTTTTTAAACTGAAAACCAAAAGTAGTTAGCAAACAAGTTTTAGTTTTCAAAACGAAGAAAACTGAAATATAAAATCTAAAAATTAAAAACTGAAATAAAACGCCTGCAACTTGAGTAAATGGAGTAACATGTTACATGTCCCAGCAAAGATCAAGATTCTCCTACGGCTTTTTGTGAGAGAAAGTAGCTTTGATCTTGGGGTTGGTTACCTATGAGAAATGTTTCGGCTAGACTAGCTTCCTCAGTTGTAGGCTGAACCCCTTTGATCTGTACGTTTCAAGATGGGCGGTTTCTGGGCCCGACATACTTATCATCAGGAATTAAGGCAAATTCTGAAATACTAAGTTGGGCCTAGTATGGTCCATGAAAATGGATTTATCTCAAGAGCCCTGTTTTTCATTTGCACAATCATAAATTTCGAAGTCCATTTTGATAAATATTAGCCACCAACAGAATTTGAACCCACGTCATCATACAAATGCTCAATTCCTTTCCACCACTATAGTAAAGGGCCACTTGCTTGAAGTCTAAAAGTTAAGCATACTCAAATTTGATAAACTAGCTACAGTACTTACAAACACTTATGGCTCGTTTGGAAATACTTCTAAAATAACTTAAAACACTTTCAAAAAAAAAAAATTTTGGGTTTGAAAAGCACTTGAAGTGCCTCTTGAAAGAAGTATTACTAATGTGATTCTTCTAGGAAACATTTCAAGTACTTTTTTAGGATTCACTTGCGTTTTTACTTTTTACTAAGAATTGGTTTCAAAAACTTTTTCACCTTCAGTCATTTTAAAAACACATCTAAAAAAGGCCTTAGCATAATAGTATTATAATTATCTGGCACTCAAATGTGCTCTTTACATGTCATTACAACATATCTAGTCATCAAATAATAAGTATTACGTACTTGTAAGTAATGTAGTTAAGCACGCAATAAACTTTTTTTTTTTAAACAAACGATATTATCTACATTTAGGGTGCGTTTGTTTGCACTCGCTAGCATTCACTAGACTGGATTAGATTAAGTGGGAATGCAGTGACGTGTTTGTTCCACGCCGGGACAAGCTTTAATGAGACTCGCCCCGACTAACCTAGACTAACGGCTTCACTAAATGGTCTTAGTGAGACCCCCCGAAATCGGCCGGATTGCTAAGACCAACTCCTTGCTGCGCCCCCCCTTCCTCTTCCTACTTGTTCCTCGCAAAATTCAAAACCCAGATTCCATTTACCAACTCTACTCTGCTTCGCCCCTCTCTCATATACCATTTTCAAACCTAAATCCCTCAAAATTCGAAAACAAAAAAGGAAAAAAATTATGCACTCTTTCCATTCTCAAAATCAGATCCAAACCCAAAATTCGACAAAAAAAAATCGATGTGCGTATGTAAAGCATAGCAGTCGTCCATTCACACATGCACAAGAGCCGTTCCAATTACATATGCACTCCAAACTCCCTAATCGCAAACCTTCGTCGTTGACGCCAGAGAAGCAGAACGATGAGTACCCATATGACTCAAACTCTTATATGGGTTCTGATTTGCCAATTGCGTCTTAGAAAAATTAGAAAAATAAACAAGGGAGATGAACGGAGAAAAATGGGAAGAAAAAGGTGGAGATGAAAAGGAAGAGGGATTAGGACGGAGAAACTTATGAAGGGTGAGGGAAATGAACAGAAAAGATATAGGAAAACACTACGGAGGTTTCTAGAGAAGAAAAATATGGACAAAAGTAAGAATAAAATAATAATAAACGTGAATTAATAATATAAAATAATAATTATAGTGAATTAAATAATATAATATTAGAATTTGTTATTGTTTTTAGTTCTTAGCCCGACACTACACCAAACGTTTCACTAAGTTAGTCCAACTTAGTCTAGTCTAAGCCAGTCCAGCTTAGTCCCCAAAGTTTATCCAGTCCGAGATAATTCGACGCAACAAACGCACCCTTAGGGGTTGGAGAATGAGCTAAGCCTTATAATTGGCTAGCAATAATGTAGTTTAAATTCACATTTGACGAGAATTGAACCTAGGACCTCTCACTTACAAGTAAAGAGAAATAACACTGACCATAGTACTAAGTGATTTTCTTTTCTTTTTCAATTTAATTTTCTTTTGTTAGCTCACTTTTAAGAGAATTTTCCAACTATCTATTCAATTATTTTTCGCCATCTTTGTAAAATAGAGACCTTTTATTCGTTTTTATGTGCAGTTACGTCGTTAGCGACAAAGAAAGCTGAGGGCTCGGTTGGCCCACTATTTGCCCTTGACTTTATAAAGTATGGGGGCATTTTTGCTTACCACCATTTGGTGTGATGTATGCTCATCACGATTTTTATCATCATTAGATGAGTTTAAATTTCTAGATTATTGTAGTGGATATGAACAAATCTCAAAATTCAAACTCATCTAACGGTGATAAATAAGGTGATGAGCATACACCACACTAAATGGTGGTGCGCAAAAATGCACTCTATAAACTATTGGAGGATTTTTTGAGCTTGAGGACAACATTATTTTCTTTGTTCTTGCCTTTCACTAATGGACGGAGAAGTTGTACAAGCGGGTCCCCTTAGCATTTCCTTTCCCTCATGTTCTGCCTATCCTTCTTGAACTTGGTGTGATTTTATCTTGTAAGCGAAAGATTTTTCAATATGAACAGCACATAGAATGATACATTACGTGTTATTATATAAATTGTGAGATATGTGTGTTAAAAAGTTAATAACTTAAAAAATAAAACTTCTCATCACTTATAAAAAAACACGTGATTTACCACCTGTGTTCACATCACAATGAAAATTTTCTCTATGTAAGCAGTTTTGATGCAACGTTGAAATGCATGTGATGTGATTCCGACCCAATCAATGTGGAAATTAGTGGAATGGATCACAGGTCATGATTTCACATAGTTGGACTTGGCCGCAAATAACTGTGAACAAAATATTTTAAAAAGTGAAGGAAGACTTGGCAATGCACAAGTTACTTGATTGTCAAATCTATAATATTTTGCATAAAATTCAACACTAAATGGAGAAGATTGAGATCTCCTCCAAATTTCACACTCTGAAACCAACAAATCTAGTAATTTGGACCGTTCACAAGAATGATGAGGGCGTTGGAGAGAGAGATAATGGTGTAGTTTTGTGTGTGAAATGAGCCAGTAAGACCACTTCCAACAATGACCTAAAACCTAAAATTCTTCATTTTTTACCCTCCAAAACCCACTTCATCTCATGACCTAAAACAACCTAAAACCTAAAACCTAAAAGGAAAGCAAATACCGGCCACAATTTAGCCCACAAATTGAAGTGGGACCCACGGATGAGAGTGAAAAGTGAGCTGTGAAGCCCACACCCCAAAACCCAATCTCCCCAAAGCGCCTCACGTGCCACACTTTTTCCAGCCGAAGGCCCACCCACGTGGGTTGTCCTCTTTTGTTGTCAGCATCACTGTAGCCCAAAGGCTACTTTCTTCATCCAACGGGCCAGTTTAATTGGACCATTGGTTAATCCAACGGTCCATATTCAAATATTTTTTTTTATATTTATATATTTATTGAATCCAACGGCTTAGATCGAATATAATCAAATCTAACGGTAAAAAAAAATCTAACGGTTCAAATTTAAATCAAACGGCTAAAATAGTTTATGTGGTTTATTAAATGTTGTTTGTATTAAGTTTATGTGGTTTATAATGATTTTCATGTATTGATTTAGTGATTTTTCAAAATTTATCAGAATTTAAATATTTTTAGGTTAAAATGTTCATAAAATTAATTTAGGATAGTCTACATAATTTTTTTTTAAAAGTTAATTTAAAAAAAAAATAGCCTTAAATCATTCTTTGATAATCTCGGGCTAAAATTTTAGGCCAGAAGGGTTGGAGTAGAAAAGCTGTTTCTGGGCTAAAATCTAAATTTTCTGGGCTAAATATTTTTAGGTTTTAGGTCACCATTGGAGATTGTCTAAGGTATGACTAATGGAGAACGAATGATATAAATCAAATTGTCCAGATAGCTGAATTTGTCAGCTCCGGAATGTAAGATTCGAAGAGGATCTCAATCCAAGAGAATGGAGATAGATTTTGTGTATATATATTGTTTGTGCTTCGTATATGTGGGGAAATTTTTAGTTGTGACGGGAACACAAGTGGTACACCACGTGTTTTAATAGGAGTGATGAGAAATTTTATTTTTTAAGTTATTAACTTTTTAGCACACATATTCCACAATTTGCATAATAACACATGATGTACCGCTCTGTGTCCCGGTCACATTGAAAAATCTCTCCTATGTGTGGCTGCACCCAGATCAGATTGCTTTATTAATATGACTAATTATCACATGGCTAGAAAAATAAGAAGCTTCTTTTCTTTACTTTTTTTTCAAAAGCCAGCCGTCAAATATGGCCGTTGGTGCACTTTCTATTTTATTTGAATTGAGTAAATCGACGGCTTATTGCTTCTTTTTCTCCGTCTTTTTTATGCATTGTTCTTTTTAATTGGCTTAATGCAAATGCTTACATGGCTTTAACACACTATTGTAATTTGCAAGTTGTTCTACAAGATCATCAACTGATCATTTTTTAAAGATGATAAAAATAAATGTGACAATGCTCTTTTGTTTAAAATATGTATTAGATTAGGTAAAACAGTTCTTTTTTTTTTCTTGGTGAAGAAAAAAATAAGATTATTATTAGCATTTATGTAACCTAACATAAACAAAAACGTTTTGTATAGCCAACAACTTAAGCACAAGTGTAAAGATTTTCTATTCCCAAATTCCACTAATTACTTATTTTTTGGTTACACAAAATGCAATTAATTCATATTTTACGTAAAACACAATAATGCAAGTATAGAGAGATTAGTACAGCAAAACACGATTTGAGAATTTCTTCTCACATGATTTCAGTGTAACACAAGATTTAGCAGTTACATTGTTCTTGTAATCTTGTGATTTTTTATGAGCTTGACTTTTAATGAAATGCTTGAAGTCTACTTATTTTTTTGCAATTAGTCATGTTTTATCGTACGATTTTTAGATATAATTTGCAAGGAGTTTAGTCGGTCAAGAGGTTTCATTCATAAATATCCCCTTGTCCCTTGGGCCAAAAGTCAAGTCAAGCAATGACAACGGAAGCTAACCACAAACCACCTCAATTTCCCAATGCTCACAAATCACCATCCCTCCACACGCTGATAGTCTCTTAAACAAAGACTTCCGACACACACACACAAAACGTACCCCTTCCACCTTCTAAAGCAACCGCGTCGAGTTGATTTTCTCCACCCACCTCCCCACGCGGCCTTGCCACATTCCTCCCTTATATATACCCACGCTTTACCTTCTTCACCTCTCATTCTTCTCAGCCACACCCATCTCACTACTTTTTAATATCCATTACAATTTGTTTGTTGCTCCTCCGACGTCCTCCGCCATGTCAGAGAAACAAGCCCATTTAAACGGGGCCTACTACGGCCCCTCAATCCCTCCCAAATCCCAGTCCTACCATCGCCCTGGCCGCGGTGGCGGCGGATGCCTCGGCTGCTGCTGCAGCTGCATCTTCGGCCTTGTCTTCAAGCTCATCATGACCGCCGTCGTTTTCATGGGGTTGGCGTTCTTCGTCTTTTGGCTCATCGTCCGCCCTAACCGTGTCAAGTTCCACGTCACGGATGCCACCCTCACGCAGTTCAACTTCTCCAACGACAACACCCTCCACTACAACCTCGCCCTCAACCTCACCATCCGGAACCCTAACAAGAAGATCGGTATTTACTACGACCGCATCGAGACCCGGGCCTTTTACGAGGATCAGAGGTTCAGCACGGTTACCTTGACGCCTTTCTACCAAGGGCACAAGAAAACGAACGTGCTGAACCCCGTGTTCCAAGGCCAGCAAGTGGTTGTAGGCTCAAACGTGCTTTCCGAGTACAATCAGCAGAAGAGTACCGGGATTTACGAGATCGATTTGAAAATTTATCTTCGGATTCGGTTCAAATTCGGATTGATCAAGACGGGCAAGTTCAAGCCCAAGATTGAATGCGACTTGAAGGTTCCTATGACTCAGAACGCAAATTCAGTTGGCACTTTCCAGACTACCAAGTGCGACGTTGATTACTTCTAATCAATCTACACAGTATACCTTCTTGTTCATTCAGTTTTTTTTTTTTTGTTTTTTTTGTTTTAAATTTTTGCTACTATTCTTTTGTTTTCTGTTTTTGGCATTATTATTTGATACCTACTCCTGTTACGCATGTTCATAAAATAAATATTAATGTATTATTTTTAGTGGTTAGACTTTTGCTTTCCATGATGGTTACGAAATTGATGTTTTGTTTTTTACAACTTGTTCAACGTTTCTTTTCTTTTCAAAAAGGATAATCCGATGCTAAAGTCTCATGCCATTTCTAATTCTTAACGATTGAATATTGTCCTTTGGAAGAAGCTTCATATAATAAAGGACGAAATCAATTGCGAACGGCATGCAATCTAATTGGAAATGTGAACGGTTGATTGGTGAGATATATACTATATAAGGTTCACTTCAATCAAAAGTTATCAGTACTACTACGATCACAGAGAGAAATTTACATATTTCGATTTCAGTGTCTTCTCTAAATCGTTCTCCTTATGTGAACAATCACGTGAGGAGTGATAGTAAAAATGACACTGAAATGGATATGTAGAGAAGTATTTTCTTGAGCATTGGCAACTCATGTTACCTGTCTCTCGTCTCTGCGGCCACTTAGTACATGTCACATGGGCTAATTTTGCTGAAAGAGAAGACGACACATTGTAGGTGGAATATATTAGTACTGCCTGCTGCTTGTACCAAAACAGATGCTCCTTGCTGTGTTCTACTATTAAATCAACTTTTTCCCCAGATTGTAACTAACTTACAATTAGAAATCATATTTGTCACATGGGCTTTTTCTTATCGTTTTTAAGCCTAAAACATCAAAGTAATGAACCGAACTTATATATCTAAACCAAATGAAATAGCTGATCATTTGTATCTAATAAGAAAGATGTTCTAGAACTTCCGCATAACGTTATGGACTGTAGATCGAGTCGACATGACTTTGTAAACGCAGTTTGGTGACTAGCTTTCGTTGTTTTAGTGGAACAGGTGGGAAGAAGGCAAATTTGAAAGTAATTTATTTTGTTGTGAGTGACTCCTTCAACGAAAATGACATATAATATAACATTTTGCCAAACTACTCCAAGCGTAGTAACTGGGGAATAATGTGAAAATATGCTTGAAATCTTGCCTGCTCATTGAATATTGGGGAACAAATTTCTGCTGATACTACGTTCACATTGATCCACTTGGTCATTTGCCTCTGTCACACTGTTAGCTCAAGAATGACCATTTTTTCCGTGTTTACACTGGTTCGGGTGACTACGCCACCTCCTTCTCTTTGTCTACTGAGTCTGGCACTACTGTTTGTGGTATCCCCACAAGCTTCTTCTATTTGGTGGTCGTGTTCGATGTGTTGTTATTTGCTGGAAGACGAGATCCTTGTTCTTTCTACCTCTGAGGTGTTGGTAAGGTATATGGTGGTGGTGTTTCAAGACTGTCGGAGGAGCTACGGCCATATCGACGAAGATGCTGGAAGAAGACCTTTAGGGTTAGTGTCTGTTTCTCTGTTGCGGGCTCAAACTTTGGTTGGGCTTTTGGGTTACTTTTGAGGTTCATTATTTTGCTTATATGGATATTGTATTTAGACCTCTAATGTGTGTATACTTGTTTTGTTAATGAAGTATCCTTTGACCAAAAAAAAACAAGACTGACCAATGATATGCATATTTTCTGTAGTATGCTACTCTTTGGACTTGAAATCTAAATTTGATGTTTGGGCCGAGCTGGTAGATGTGAGCTCAAGAAGAGGGGCTGAGTCTTGGCTCAGTAATGCTTTGCTGGTGGCGCGGCCGAGTCCTAGGCAAAGTTGATTGAGGACAAGAAATGATTTTGGTGAGGTTTAAATTACTTGGATGATGGCTGGTTTTTAAATAAGGGTTGAATTCATCACTCAAAGATTCAGAATTCTAGTTCAAATAAAACTCCGTGGTGGTGAGTTTCGGCGGGCGGATAAAATTGTGAAGATAATTTTGTATATTTGGGTAATATACCGATTGTGTTACAGTATCATTAGAACTCTACAACTCGATGGACTGTTTTTTTTTTTGGTGAAACGAAGTGAAATTCATTAAATAAAGACTAATACAAGGTTAGGAAAGTCCGTAGAGAATCCAAAACATCCAAACAAGCAAGAGTGCAACCAAGTAAAATACAAGGGAAAATGCCCAACAGAAGAGCCCATAACACACTAAAAAATGAAACCCTAGATCTGGAAGGAGGGACCAGTAGCCACCACCCAAGCAGCCGCACCACCATCGCCAAGCCGTCGCCACAGAGGAGGAGACCCAACGAACCAACTAGATGAAATGGAAAATGGGGGTGGAAAACCACTCGCCCTAAGAGAGCTCTCATAATCCTACTAAATGTGCTAAAAGCACTTTAAGAGCCACCCAAACCGAAAGCATGTCTCCCAATGAAATCCACGGAGGAAACACAAGATGAGTCGAGTGGCCGAGGCTGGATGGACGGTGACTTGCGGCTAGGAACAGCCATTGGAGTGGAAGAAACATGAATCCCGGATCTGAGATGAGAATCGACATAAACTGAGACAAAACTTGGGAAGATTGAGACAATTCCTAGGGAGATTGAGACAGAGCTTAGAGAAACAAAGACTGAGCTCAGATACAAAATCACCAAAAACAAGGATCAAAAGGAAAGTAAGCAAAGTAAGAAAACCGAGAGTTACAGAAAACGTAAATTTAAGGGTTACTACCGACCCCAACCAATAGAAGGATCGGCAGTTGGCAATCAGAGTTTGTGGGTAAAAGACCTTGGCGAGGGAGAGAGAATAGTCACGAGTGATATTTTTTTCAACCGGAGAACGGGAGAGCACCTTGAGCATCGATTAATTTGTTTTTATACGTAGAAGAGGATTTGCAATATATATATATGGCCCAAATAAATGGGCCACCTTTGACAAAATACAAAAAAATAAATGGGCCACCCAGAGAAAATCCTTAGCACTACTTAAGATAAAAAAACAGTAGTTGCTACCATGAGGAGCCACCACTATTGCCGACAACGGATGGATCGCCATTGAAGTAGAAATTATCACCACAGCCGAAAACAATGCACCACAATATCGCAAACCAAACCATATAGAAACTTGAAAAATACCCTGAAGAAAGGGAAAGAGTATAGAGTCGAGGGAAAGAGCAGGAAGGTGGAGAGATTTTTAGTGTGCCGGGAATACGGCCCAATACACCAAGTGTCATAGTACAAGTGGTTGAATACTTGAAAAAAAAAAATGTCAACTACTTGTATTATAACACTTAGACACTGGAAAAAAAAGTTTAGGGTCACCAACCCAAAGCCCAATGGGTAGTCTGCAAAGGTTGTGAAAGATTTCTCTTTTATATGTAACTAGGATTTTTTTTCCCTTGATACATGAGAATGAGGAACAAACGGGACTTTTTTCATATGCTAATATAACTTTAGCAGAGGGGAGGATTTTTACATGTACTATTATATAAGCAGAGAGCAAATATAGTGATTTTTTATTTACGTTATGACATGTAATGTATTAGTTCGTATTCGAATATATTGAAAAATTTATCGAAAAAGATTTTTTAAGGGTCATTAACAGCTTCCATATACTATAATATTACCAAAGAGGAGGATTTTTTGAGTGTCCTTTTATTTATAATAGGGTGAATTGCCAATTTAGTCCTTGAATTATCATCTCAGTGAAAATTAGGTCCCTAAACTATTTTTTGAGAAAAATTAGTCCTTGAATTATAAAAATCTGTCAATTACATCCCTAATATTATATTCAAAGCTACTATATTCAATTTTCCGTCAATTTAAGTCACGTTACTTGCATGTGATATACATTAGACGGTAGATTGGTAGTTTTCCATAAAGAAATAGTGTATGGAGTTAACTTTGGAAGGTAAATTAGTAGTTTTTCATAAGAAATAGTATAAGTTAACTTTGGAGGGTAAATTAGATGTTAGATTTGCAACCTATATGAAATGTGAAGGGCTTATAGGCGAGAAAATGACGGTATTACACTCTAAAATGTGTCAAGTGGCTTAAGTTGAAGAAAAATTGGACAAAATAGCTTTGAATATAATAGTAGGGATGAAATTAGTAATTTTTAATGAATTTAGAGACTTAATTTACTGAAAAAATAATTCAAGGACCTAATTTTCACTGAGGTAATAATTCAGGGATTAAATCGGTACTTCACCCATTATAATAAGATATGTGATATATCAGCTCGTCTGTAGAATACATTGCAAACTTTCTCTAAGAAAGATGTTTTTTGAAGCGTAGTTAACAGTTTCGACATAAAAATAGAAGAAAAAGATAAAAAAGGGTAAAGTTGAAATGAGGTGCTACAGAAACTAGTACACACATTTACTCCAACGTCTAGTACTAATTCTTTATAAAATCTGCATATACAGTTCCCCACTTTTACTTTCCTGCCATTGTTATACGAAAAGCAACAGCCATCAATGATCACCTAACTACAATGCTACCGTTGCAACCGCATTAATGAACTATTGGACTGCCAAATCTGACCCTGCTTTGACCCGACAATCCAACTTCAGATCACTGATGGATCATGGAGAAAAGAACTTTTTTTACAGTTCAGACTACAAAATCACGACTAGGAGAAGGCGAAGGAGTATAGTACGGAGGCGAAGCACAAGGAGTCGTGAACGGCGGTGTTTCCTCCTCCACCTTTACTGTCACAGTCACAGCTACATCCAGTACCACCGTCGTCGCCTCTTTCTCCGCACAAGATGAATACGTCGTTGTAGGCGTCTCCGAGTCCAGACCCTCTCTCTCTTCCTCCTCCTCGATCGTGAACAGCACCCTCGACGACACGCCGTACAGTCCCTGCTGCCACTTGAACACCTCGTCCACGTCGACGTCGATGTTGCGGTGCAGTGAGCTAGGTGGTTGGTTGCCATGATGAGCTTCGTGGGGCCCGATGCGGGTCGGAAACCGGGACTTCCTTCGCCGCCAGAGGAGGAAGAAGAGCTGCGCCACGAGGGCAGCGAGAGTGACCGCAAACACTACAGTGAGCGCAGTCCCGAGCTTGCTAAGACGACCATTCATGTGTTCGTACGTGTGTGTGTATGTCTCTGAAAGGTCTTTGGGGAAATGGCTCAGTAGGTTCTTCTTTTTCAATGTTTTAACCTAACGGATGGTTGACTGCGTACCGGGAAAATGTGGGGAGAGAGGAAGGGGTTTTGACTGTTTGATAGGTGGATGGAGGCTTTGGTTGAGAAAGTTGCCGGTGGACGAATGGATAAATCATAAAGGTTTGGTTAAAGAAGAAACTATGTTAGCTGAGAAGGAAAATGACGTTTTTTCTTGGAAATGTGGGTGGAGGGGGGCGAGAGGAAATGTGGCCAGGATGTAAAGGAAGTGAGTGTGTGATGGCGAGGAAGTCGAAGGAGTGAGGATTTGGACTTTGCATTAAATTTGAAATTAAGTGGGCCGTTGGAGTGGGGGCTTATCTGGTGTTTTGTAATTTGCTCCCATTTTATAGTTACGTGAAAAAACCTAAAAGGCTGCCTACTTCACAAAATTATGAAGAATACTTTGAAAGCAGGGCTGGGATCCAAAAACTGAAGAAAAATTAAACCGAACCGAACATCGGATTAAAATTGAAAAAAACTAAACTGAAAAAAATAAAATAAATTGAACCAAATTAAAAATAAAAAAAAAACCCAAATCTCTTGGTTCGATTTTGTTTTCAGTGGTTCGGTTTCAACTCAAGACACTCAAGACGTCCTCCAATAAAGTAAAGATTAATTATCACAAAATCATGTGTTTGAAAGTTTCTCACTTACTTTGCAACGAAGCTCCTAGAGCAAAAACTCTCTCTCTAAAAAATATATAAAAAAATCAGAAGCCGTTGCCATCCCTCTAACACTAAATTTGAGAACAACACGGTCGCCACCCCTTGCTTCTACTTGGGGTCAGTGGCAGTCCACTGCCTCTCCCTCCAACCCTCCTCCAATCTCTTCCTTTCCCTTCTTTTTACTACACTTCCTTCCCTGTTGCCTTTTATGGCCCCTTTATCTCTAAATAGTTCTCATCCTCTTGTGCGCAACCCTCAATCACCTCCTCATGTTGCTGAGTCGGTGGCATGCACCCTCGGCGTTCTTCGCCTCTTCCTCGGTATTTATTGTCGGCTTTTGGTATTTTATTGTCTTTAGTTTTCCACTATTCCCTTCTATGCGTTGTCCCTTTTCAAGCTCATACACCTCCACTCTAACCCACATGTTTCCTCTACCTTCCATCATCAAGCCTTTGCATAGACCCACAAGCATTGAATTGAAAAGGGATACCATAAATGTTTTCACCTCTCATTGTCCTCCCCCAGTCGGCATGCTAGGTTTTCCTCAAGGCCAAGCGTTCTGCAGTTTCGGCCAAAGTAAAGGTATTTCACATACCTCTGTTAGCCTTGTTGACTGATATACACAGTAATAATACACATCAGCAAGATTGACACATCAACAAGGTTGTGGTTAGCTGACACTTCAGCAAGGTTGTTAAACAGTTGGGATTGTAGGAAGTTAAGGGTGGTTGTTAGTTTGTTAGTAGCTTACTACTAAAGCAAGGCAACATTTATAAATGGTAAACATTTCTCTGTAATTTGGATTCGATAATTTTGCAATACAAAAGTTCATTCAATTTTCTTTCTCTCTCTAAATTCTTCTGCAATAGTTCTTCACTTAGTTCTTCTTCTTCGATTCATAGATTAGTGTTAATATGGTATCATCGCCAATGGTGATCGTACGTTTTATGCTACACTGTTTCTGAAAGAATGTTGTTCTACGTGATAGTTGGATGAAAATTTGGTGTTCTTGGTAAAGATTTTGGTGCTCGTCTATGGAATTTCTTTGGAGAGAAGATCTGTGCACTCCAGATGTTTAATGTTTCATATCAGTGAGTTTTTCTCTACTGTCTTCTCTATTTTACAATAGCCAGTTGAAGTTTTTCGAAATTGTGAAGGTTTACAAAGGCCAATTGCCATTTCCTTCTTGAATTGTATGTTCTTTTTACTCCTTAAAGGCCAATTGCCGAAGAGGGTTATGTTGGGTATATTTGAATATTGTTCTTAATTGCAATTTGTGCAAAGTGTTGCTTGACAATTTCTTGAAATTTTGTTGTGGAAAAGAAGAATTCTTGTGATAATTGTCAATATATCTGAGAATACCATAGAATCTGTGAAGATCGAAAGTCTTTTGGGAATGCTTACTGTGAAGTTCCAGGATGATAACTTTGTTAAATGGAGTTTTCAGTTTCAATCAGTCTTGCATGGTTATGATTTGCTAGATTTCTTTACGGGTGATAATCCATGTCCATGTAAATATGTCATACATACTGAAAATGGTGTGACAAAAGAGATAACTACTGCTTATAAGAATTTGGTGAAAAAGGATATGGCATTACTCAGTTTGCTCATTGCTACCTTATCTGATGATGCTATGAAGCATGTTATTGGATGTAAAACCTCACAGGAAGCATGGGGTGCCCTACAAGATCGTTTTGCTTCTGTTTCAGTATCCAAAATTAATCAATTAAAGATTGAGTTCCATACTGCACAAAAAAGAGGGGATTCGATTGACAAATTTATGTTGAAATTAAGGGTTATAAGAGATCAATTCATTTCTATTGGAGAAAGGGTATAAGAAAATGATCTTGTTATTGCTGCTTTAATTGGATTACCATAGGAATTTGATATGATCAAGACTGTGATATTGGCAAGAGAGACATCAATTTCTTTGAAAGATTTTCATGCCCAGCTTCTGAGTGCTGAACTTACTATTGGATCCAGAGTTATAGCTCTTACAGGTTTAATGTCTGCAATGTATATGAATGGTGATAATAGTAATGGACATAATGGTTCTTATCAAGCAAATGACAGTTATCAAGATGAAAGTTCTAACATGGGGACAAATAGCTATCAAGGGGGTGACAGCTCTAACATGGGGCAAATAGCTATCAAAGAGGATATGGTTTTACTGGAAATAATCAAAAGCCATTTAACTCCTAGAATCGAGGGTCATTTAATTCTAACATGAATTCTTTTGGACACAATTCTTCAAAACCTTACTTTGGTAACAAGAATAGAGGATTAAATGACAGTTTTTCTGATCAAGGTAAAAGTCCATAATCAAGCTTCAATGGTCATTCATCTAATGGTGGATCAAAGAATTGTTCAAATTGGCAAAGTTGGAATAAAAATACTACCTACAGGTCATCTATTACCTCTGAATGTCAAATCTGCTCAAGAAGAGGTCACACTGCACCTAATTGTCATTTCAGGAGTAGTACTAATAATAATCAGTATCAAATCTTGGTATGCCAGATCTGTGGAAAGAAGGGTCATAATGCATTGAAGTGTTTTCATAGGAACAATTATGCTTATCAAAGGGCTCCACCACGTCCAACACTTACTGCAATGTCTGCACAAGGTCAACAGAGTTTCTCTCAAGCAACAAATAATTCTCAACCACATAGATTTTCT
This sequence comes from Heteromeles arbutifolia, assembly GCA_024362995.1. Lineage (NCBI taxonomy): Eukaryota > Viridiplantae > Streptophyta > Magnoliopsida > Rosales > Rosaceae > Heteromeles > Heteromeles arbutifolia. The sequence continues at coordinate 28,629,632 of JANCRC010000014.1, forward strand.
GTTGTTTATACATGGGTACTAGATATTGGAGTTACACATCACATGACATCAAATATCAACAATATGAATTAAGTCACTGCATACAATGGTATGAGAAGATAATCATTGGAAATGGTCAAAGTTTGGATGTGAAACATATTGGTTCCACTAAACTCATTACTCCAGATCATTGCTTATTTTTTTTAAAATGTTCTGCATGTACCACATATTATTGTGAATCTTTTATCAATAAAGAAATTGTGTCATGATAATGAATGCTGGTTTATATGTGATGATACTGTGTTTTTCATACAGGACAAGGCAACCAATGTGATACTCTATCAAGGAAGGAGTGATGGGAATCTCTTCACCGTACATGTGACAGTGTTTTTAAGATCATGTTTTGTAAATGGAATGGCAAAAGATGTAAAAGCTGGTTTTGTGGGAAAGATGATAAAGACTGCAATTTGGCACAAGAGACTAGGACATCCATCTGAAGAGATATTGACAGCAATGTTGAAAGCAACAAAAGTACCAGTTAGTATAGATTCTTCTCAGTCACTGTGTACTTCATGTAGTTCAAGTAAAATGTGTAGGCAATCTTTACCTATAAAACAAAGTAGTGCTACTTTTATGTTTGACAGAATACATTTAGATGTATGGGGTCCTTCTCCAAAGGTGTCAATTGAATGATATAAATATTACATCAGTTTTATTGATGAGTATTCAAAATTCTTGTGGATATTCCATTTGGTTAATAAATCTAAGCAGTTTCTGCATTTATAAAGTTCCATGCCTTTGTATCAAATCAATTCAATACTGAGATTAAATGTTTGCAAACTGATGGATAAGGAGAGTATATGAGTAAAGTGTTTATCACTTTTCTGGAATAAAAAAGGATTGTTATAGAATATCATGTCCATATACTCCTCAACAGAATGGAATTTCTGAGAGGAAACATAGACATTTGGTAGAAACAACATTGACATTAATGTATGAAGCAAATTTATCTCTATCTTTATGGTTTCATGCTTGCTTATATGCAACTTTTTTAATTAATAGAATGACAAGCAAAGTATTACAAATGAAGTCTCCAAATCAAGTGATGTTTGATAGAATTCCTGATATTCAAAATTTAAAAGTGTTTGGGACAGCAATGTATCTATTCCTCAGGCCTTATAATACAAATAAGCTGCGAGCAAGATCTGTTCATTGTGTTTTCTTGGTTATGCTCTAGGATATAAGGGAGTTATATGCTACAACATTGCAATAGGAAAAATGGTTTTATCAAGGCATGTAATTCATGATGAATCAGTGTTTCCCTATCAAGTTCAGTTCATTACCAAGTTCAGTAAGGACTCACAGGTTCCATGTAGTAATCAGAGACCTATTGTAATTCAGGTTCCTATTCAAAATATTACAAAAGAACAAGTTAGTCATAGGGAAAACAACAGTGAGGTTGCACATGATATGTCAATCTCTATATCTGAACATAGTGTTAATCCAGCTGGAAGATCAAACTCCTTGGAATCAACATATGTCCCAGAACATTCATCACTGTCACAGGGTACTTCATCAACTCAAGATTCTCATCCCTTCACTCCTAGTTCTCCTGGTGTATCACAAATGTTGCCTGTCCACAATGACACACAACTTGAGGTAATTCTTCCTCTCTTATCTCCTATATCATCTAATCTTGGTGAATCAAGTAATGTTTCTGTCCATCCAATGGTCACTAGATTGAAGAATGGTACAACACCACAAATGAGTTATAAAGGGTATCTGGCTACACTACCTGAACTTCAGTCACTTTAATTAACTAGAGATACATATTTTGGTGGAGGTTTCTCTTTTTTGGTTGTTAATAGTGATGCTGCTGAACCATCAACATTCACAAAAGCTGCTATAATGCCATAGTGGCAAAGTGTAATGAAAGAAGAGTATGACTCTCTTAGGGCTCAAAGAACTTGGGAATTGGTACCGCCACCTAATGATAGGTCCATTATTGGCAGCAAATGGGTATACAAAATAAAAAAAAATCCAAATGGCACAGTTTCAAGGTATAAGGCAAGGCTAGTGGCATAAGGGTTTTCCCAAGAACAAGGTGTTGACTATTCAAAAACCTTTGGTCCAGTGGTGAGGCATACCACAGTTAGAATTGCCTTGGCATTAGCTGTAATCAATCATTGGGATTTGTTACAGCTAGATATTAAAAATGCATTCTTGCATGGTGAATTGCAAGAGCACATTTACATGAAACAACCTCAGGGTTTTGTGAATATGACTAAGCCAACACATGTCTGCAAACTAATTAAGTCCCTATATGGACTTAAGCAGGCCCCAAGAGCTTGGAACTTTAAGTTCACAAGCTATTTACCTGCAATGAGATTTAAGGCTTCAACCTCTAATTCCAGTTTATATGTTAAACATTGTGAAAGTGATATTGTCATACTACTTCTCTATGTAGATGACAGTATCATCACTGGTTCTAATTCAAGTAAAGTTTAAGCTATCACAGAGTTGTCCAAGGTATTTGAGCTCAAAGACATGGGCAGGTTAATATATTTTCTTGGCCTGCAGGTCAATTACAAACAGAATTGAGATATTTGTGTTAATTAGTCCAAGTATATTAAGGACCTCTTTCATAAAGCTGGTATGAACTCATGTAAACCAGTGTCAACACCATGTAAGCCTCATAACCCTTTACTTCTCACTGAAGGAGATGCATTGTCAGATCCCAGTTTATATAGGAGCATTGTTGGATCATTGCAATATCTAACCTTGACAAGGCCAAATATTGCATATGTAGTGAATAATGTGTGTCAGTTTATGGCTACACCAATTGAGGTATATTTTAGGGCAGTTAAAAAAATATTAAGGTTTCTAAAAGGAACTATGCAACATGGAATCACCTTTTCAGCTAATACATAAATTGGAATTACTGTATTTAGTGATGCAGATTGGGTTGCAGACTTGAATACAAGGATATCTGTCACTGGATACGTAGTTTACATTGGAAACAATCGAGTTTCATGGCAATCAAAGAAACAAGATTATGTGTCAAGAAGTTCTACAAAAGCTGAGTATAAGGCCTTAGCTCACACAGCTGCTGATGTGGCTTGGATAAGAAATATTTTGAAAGATATGGCTGTTGTGTTACATTTTCCCCCTATGATATATTGTGATAATAAATATGCTATTGCTCTAAGTGCAAATCCAGTGTTTCACTCCATAATTAAGCACTTAGACACAAATTATCATTTTGTAAGGGAGAGAGTCCGAAAAAGAGATCTTCAAGTTCAATACCTGCCAAATAAAGATCAAACTGCTAATATTTTAACTAAGGGCTTTCATAGTCCATCATTTCTCAAGCATTCTTTCAATCTCAAACTAGGAAACCCAGTTGAGATTGAGGGGGAATGTTGACTGATATACATAATAATAATACACATCAGCAAGATTGACACATCAGCAAAGTTATGGTTAGCTGACACTTCATCAAGGTTGTTAAACATTTGGGATTGTAGGAAGTTAAGGGTGGTTGTTAGTTTGTTTGTAGCTTACTATTGAAGCAAGGCAACATGTAAAAATAGTAAACATTTCTCTGTAATATGGATTCTATCATTTTGCAATACAAAAGTTCATTCGGTTTTCTTTCTCTCTCTAAATTCTTCTGCAATAGTTCTTCACTTAGTTCTTCTTTTTCGATTCATAGATTAGTGTTAATAAGCCTCACCCCTTGTCCATCTATTACTATATTTGTATATATTTGCAGGGGTCGATGAAGGTGATTTGGATCTAGTGGCTATCTCTTAGAACAATATTCCTAGTGATGAATTTTGGTTGTGGTGTACTTTTGGTTGTGGGTTTGTAACTTTTGTGCTACGATGTCTTGGTTGAAGTGACCACTCGATCGTTTTCTCCAGTGTGGCTACCTTGGTGGATGCTGGCAAGGCATTTGTGGCGGCAACGGTAATTGAATTTTGTGTTTAGAGGATAAGAATTAGGGTTCTTTCAATTTTTAGTATTTGTGCTTATTGGGTTGGGCTCTTTATATATTTGGATTTCCCAATATGTGTTGGGTTTTTACTTCCTTTGGAATGGCTTCGTGTATTCCTTCTTTCAATTTAATGAATGTTAATTTTCAACTAATAAAATATAACTCCACCATTTTTTTGCTGCAATGATTATGGGCTCGTTTAGAAGTGCTTTTAAAATGACTGAAACCACTTTTGGTGAAAATGTTTTTGAAATCAATCCTTAGTAAAAATTTAAGTATATTCTGGAAAAACACTTTAAGTGCTTCCTGCAAGAAGCTAGATATCTGCCACTTCTTCCAAAAAACATTTAAATTACTTTTGAAACCCAAATCAATTTCACCAAAAATGTTTCAGTGGTTTTAAAAGCATTTTCAAACGAGTTTATCAAATAGTCGTGTCCATGATTAAGCATTAATTAAATTGACATGAGCTACATTTGGACCTTGAATTTCCATTTATATTGACATGAGCGACATTTGGGCTGGGTGAATCAGGTTGAACCAGACAACAAAGCGCAGCCAGTGGCAAGTGAGATGACTCCAAGAAAACAACAATCCCATTGTCCTTGGTTATAACACTCTCTTGTACTGAGTATTTTGGAAGCAATGACTCAACATAAGAATGAGATTTGTTTTATACTGATTAGTATTAATGATAGAGTTATTTGTCCGTGGTCTTGAAATTGTGCCATGGAGCTTAGGTCCAATAGCTTTTTGTTAGGTACTATTGTGCATACGTATGTTAACGTGTAACTTATTGACTGATGTGAAACTCAGTACATTAATTTTTGTTAGGTACAATTGTGCATGCGTATGTTAACGTGTAACTTATTGACTGATGTGAAACTCAATATATTATGTTATCTTCTAATCGGTCATTTGAAAAAATTGAAACCATTGTTATTGGACGATCATATACTTTCCAAAAATCTGAATTCTTGATCAATGGAAGAACAATATCATTGTTAAATTATTATTAATTTTACTTTTCAAAATCAGTGTGTGCTATACGTGTATTCAAACAATAGTACTCTTACAGAAGCATGCGTAGAGATGGAGTATGTGTATGAACTATGAGAAATGTTAAGGAGATTCTCTCAAAAGTGGTACTCTTTATGAACTTATCGTCACCTCATGTTTTTGACACAATTTTCATATCAACATTATAAAATATTAAATAAAAAACATGAGATGACGGAGAACTTATGAAATGTCTCACTTTGAGAGATTCTTCTAATTGTAAGAACTATATGCTTTTGGAAAACGACCCAACAATCATCGAAAGCATCATCATTCATCGTCTCCAAAATCTAATCATCATGCACCCACATTCTCTGGTTTATTCGCGTGTGCTTGGCGATCACTTTTTGACCAAGTCTTCCATGAAAGACCACCCCACCAAAAACAAAACCAAAACCAAAACAAACAAAAAAACCCTAGATAAAACTACAAAGCAATATGCATGGTCAATTGGTCATGGTACCATGGTGGGAGACTGGGAGTGGTAGCCCCCCTTCCTTTCTTCAGCATAACAGCAACAGAGCACATGAACGAAAATTCCCTTCTCCTTGGATCCCTCAATCTCATCACTTTCAAATGATAAAACCCTAAAAAAGCACAAAAGCACAAAGAGACTATGGAGTGAGTGATGATCAATACAATGACTACACATTGGTCTTGTCTGATCTAATATCTATATCTATGTATAGATCGATGGTCTTTTGGATCCGCGATTTCCCTTACTTTCATGCAAAAAAATTCACGCATAAGGGAAAGAAAAAGAGGAGGGAAGGAATTAGGAATTGGAATAGAGGACAGTGACCTTATGGAAAAGAGGCCATCTGATTCTGATAGCTTCCCCCTTTTCTTAAAGTCTGCGAAAGCCCTCTCTACCTCTCAAGTTGTGTGTGGAAACTTTGTCTCCATGTTTAGCCCCTTTGTCTTTTCTAGATGCCAACAACGGTCTTTCTCTTTTTGTGGGTCTCAATTTACAGTTTTAGAGGGACCTTTGTAATGGTGTCACTTGTACCTCGTCTTTGGTTTGCTTGTTTTTTTTCAGAATCAAAACCCTACTTGGTCGATATTCGGTGCAAGGAAATTAGGGCTGCAATATAACATTAATTTTGTTGGCTCGGCTTTTTGTGTTAATTATTAATTTCAGATTTGAACTGAAAATTCATGTACAAGATGGAAACTGAGTACGCGAGCATCACTAAATTCTTTTACAAATTATGTACTTTTGTGTTGAATTAATATTGACTTGTCAATTAAATTGGTTAAAGTTTAGATAAGAAGTACAATTAAAAAGAAACAATAATAATAACAAGGGAGACCACTTTTTTTGTACCATATTTGAATACTAGAAGAATAATAAAGTTTGTGCTCAAGATTACAAACTTCGTTACGTGAATCATAGAGGAACCAGATTGATTAAGCCCTTTTCTTAACATTGATGTACAATTTGGATAATTAGCATTGTACCTTTATCAAAGTGTGGTGTGGTCTTTTGTCTTAACCGAATTTCTCCAATTTGAGGAAATTTATGGCACAGTTTTAGCTATGCCCTCACTTGATTAATTAGCCGAATTTCAATAAATAAAAAAAAAAAAAATAATACCATATGATGGACACAGTAGAAATATGTACTTGCCATGATTAATAATTTGATTCCTTGAATATTGACTGTATGTATTACTTACAACATCATGTACGTAGTATTTAAATTTGACAAAAAAATGTTATTTCTTTAGCACTATTAGGTATTACTAAGAGAATAATGCAGATGAAACACATATATATTGAGAAAACTATATGATTAGAACTTCCAAAAAGTTAGGTGGATGTATTGGTCAAGCTGTGCCCTATGGTGGTTCTATAAAAGGTTTCCTAAGTAAAGGAAAACCTATATTGGCTCTTAGACATGAAAAAGAAATCGAGTAGGGTAAGAATAAGCTTTATGTCTCTTATCCTACAAGGCTTATAAACTGAAGTTTATTGGGCCGTCTCAGTAGGCCCTGTGCTGATGCAGCACTTTAAAGTTTTGTATGTGACGAATTCGACCAATAATCATCATCCATCAAATTTAGGTCTCACAGTTTCTTTTTGAATTTAGTTTAAGGAAGATGACTGGAACTCAAGCAGAAGAGTATTCTGATTTTGATAACAATATATTGTAACCCTTACCCTCAGTGTTCTCTTTCAATCTAATCCACCATTGTCAACCCATTCAATGTCTTCTTCTTTTTTAAGCAAACAATATTATCTATACTAAGAGGGAGGGAGTGACTCAGCCTCACAATGAATTTGCAATAATATGGTTCAAATTTGATTTTGGCAAGAATCGAACCAAAAACCTCACTTACAAGTGAAGAGGAATACAACTAGATCGTAATACATTTGTTTTTTGCTTAATTTTAACAGCAGTACCATAATTTTGAAGTGCAAAAGGTCATTATGCATGCACTGTTTTCTCCTCTATCTTACCACTATAAAAAAAGTGCATAATAACTTTTTTATAGAGTATTAATAACAGTTTCATTTCCATGTTACTATACAAGAGCTAAAGGGTCAAGCTTTAAAGTTTAAACCCAGGCTTAATTAAGAAAAATAATTAAGTTTGGGCTCAGATCAAACCTAATTTTTAATTCAACCCAAGACAACCAATCATAAAGGTGTTTGGGCCGCCCACCCTCCTAACCTCACGTCGACTATCAGTCATTCACAAGCCACGCATGAAACATGCATTGCCACAAACTTCGGACTACTCAGAAAATGTAAATGATTTGTTTTCTATTTTAACTCGAAGTCTTGAAGCGTCATATAAGACCACAAATGTTTGAACTTAATTCATGCAGTCGTCTCAATCAAAGCGTGAGCTTTTTTACTCAGTGTCACAGTCTTATAGTTTTCTCTGTTTCTCAGTAAAGCATGAACATTTTCTCTGTTGCACTAAGGTGTCATTGGCAGCTTTATGTTGATTTTACTTGCGCAAGTTACATCATTTTACCAAAGGTGGCAGCCACAGTAACATATGTAAGCCCGATGTTTGTATAAAAATTGTAAGCTTGATAAGAATTTTGGGTCCATTTCCGACGCGGTTAGGTTTTTGGTCGCTACTATAGTACCAAGGCCTCAATAATTTACAAGAAGTTTTGATTTCGATTACTATCCACTTCATTATGAATGAATTCAAATCACTTAAACCGTAAATAAGTACCTAAATATATTCAAACCACGCACAATAACACACAATCTAGCCATTTGAGAAAAGCTTTTCGTATAGTTTTTGCAGTCAAATTATTCATATCAATGTGATCCTCCACTTGGCCTACTCCTTGTCCTTGGCATAGGGAATGAACCCAAAATGCGCTCCATGTGTTTTTCAGTGGCATGATACAAATATAAATATAATCAATATTATCGATTGGGTCCCTTTTCATAGGCTCTAACAGTGGGAAAAAAAGGTTGAACCATTTGTGCCGTACAAAAAGATGCATTGCGCAGACGGTCAAAGTTAGCACAGTAAGGAAGGAAAAATGTCAGCCACAAGGAGGAATCAGGATCCTCGCTGAATCCATCCCCTAGGGATCTCACAATCCTATCCGTTCATCGTATATCGTGCGGTCAAAAATTATTTAAAATTTAAAATTTAAAATTTAAATATAAATAGTACCTAACGAAAACTGACCGCACAATATAAAATAAACGGATATGATTGCGGGATCCTTAGAGAAAGATCCGGCGGTGATCCTGATTCCACAATGAGTGAAAATGAGGACAACTTTGTTTTTCAAAAGGGACACCCGCTTTCTGCTACAAATTAGAATTTGTTATTTATTTGTTTACTAAAGATACTACTGTTAGAGTAATATCAGAAAAATATGATTAATAGGATTTATTAATTAAAGAAGAATATGAACAACACTTACATGTTCGTTATAAGAAAACTTGAAACTTGATAGCATACGTTATCCATACAAAGAAGTATTACAACAGTGAATATATGTTATAACGACAAACTTATAAATATATCAACAACAAGATAAATGAGTAAAGTTGAAGAAAACTAATAAACTTAGAGATTGAGCCTTGCACAAATGCAATGTCTTAAAAACAGAATTTTGTCCCTACTCTTATGTTTGTAATTTGGGAGGCATGTGGGAGCAAAAAATTGCAGTACAATAATACATAAAGTCAAATGGGACTCATAAATAATAATAATATACACCAGATAGAGGAAACAAAATTACAATAAAGGGATACACCCCTTGAAATCCTCTTTCTCTAACCACTACCTATATTCTACAAGAAATAGTCCTACACTGTGGGAATGGTGCACTGGGCAAAGCAAAAACCTGGATAAGCTATGAAGCTCGCGATTGTGTGAGTGATAGTAATACAACATATGTGATTTAGAAGTCATTTGATCTCAGTTGAAAACAAAAAAACAAAAAAAAACATCACTTTGCAATCTTTTGTATATAAGCAGACCTTATTCACAAATCTTGATTGAATCCACATAGGCATTCAACCCACTTTACATATAATAAACTAACAGGACTGTAGCGGCACATTTCATAAAGTTCCATAATCCAGACCTACTCAAAGGAATCAGATAACAGAAACAATTACAAGATTCCAGACATACTCGTGGAACTAGAAAAAAACATACACATACTGAATTCCAGACATACTCATGGCAAATCCAAGTCAAGCTTTTGTCCCAGACATGCTCATGGTTATACAAAGAATTCTAGGCCCAGACATATTCATGGAAAACCTAGAATGAAGGTATTCACATGGGTTTTAGAACTCATGAAATTAGAACGAAAGATAGAAATCTAGGGTTACAAACATACTCATGGAACCAGAAAGAAAGTATACAATGATAACAGTTCTCTACAAACCCTCTTAGTTCGCTATCATTCAAACATACACATATATATCATTTCACAAAGCATATCGATGGCGGGGTAATAACACATTTATACTTTCATGTCATGTCCACAAGCATATCAATATGAGGATTTTCATAGGCAAAATACTTATCACATAATATTAAAGTCAACGCACCTGAAGTCTAAACTACTATCAACTAGCACGAAGATCGAAGCACTCAAATATGATCAACGCCTGAGAAAAAAACACAAATCTTAACTCAAAATTCTATATATAAATGATACACCAAAATAATTCAGGGCACGTTGACTAAAAGGTCAATCGTCGTCAAAGTATGCCACGTTAGGGTCAACAACACTAGATTCTCAAATTCGGAAGATCTGAATGTTAGATTTTTGTTCCACAAGTTCTTAAATGTTCGACAATCAATAAATAGCATGTTGACAAAATTGCACAACGATCCAATTGTCAAATTATCATCAATTATGAAAATTAAGCAGTTGTACAATTATCTCAAAAATTGAATAATCAAATTATCGTATCGAGTTTCAACAAATGGACCTTGGATATGTGCTCAAGGCATTGAGCACATATTTCTGCCCAAAATCCATGTTACTGAGTTTTCCCACGCGCCGCTGCGTGCTGGGGTTTTCAGCGAACAGAAACCTAGCTTTCTAACTACTTCAAATTCCACCAAAGTTTACAGATATGTAGAACTCAACACGAGAAACAAGTTTTATACATACCACGAAGTCCAAAAGTAGACGAAAGACGACTAATTTTGCCGGTAAAGATTGCGGGTGTCGTAAACTTCACGACATTGATTCGCAGCCTACGGTGGTCCAACGAGATCGGTGAACTACAAATTCTAGGTGGTGGCGTCAGTCGCCGCTTAACAAATTCGCCCAAAAATGAATAAGACCGCCGAAACCCTAGAGAAGTTGCGGCCTCGCACCAATGACCATGTCCTTTTATAAACATCAAAGTATCTAGTGGAAGTATATACTCAATAAGCATCACTTTCAATGTCTCCTGTTTCTTACTCTTAAGACCCCACACTTTTAGTGTCTCCTTATTTCCTCTAAAATAGAGCTTGAACAACCACACCCCACCCCCCCAACCCCAATCCCGTCGTCGTTTTCATTCTATAAATATATACATCAGAAAACCTCAACTTCATATAAGGTTTTCGGCTTCTATGCAAAATACATATTACTCACGTGATTCTAGAACAAGGTCTCAATCAACCCTAAACGGTCATAATCCATTTTGCTTATTTTAGTAAAACTGATACATATCTCCGAGGAGACAAACCACTGTCACGGTTTCACACTAAAACCGTTCATTTCTTCTGCATTCTCACGCACTTAGTGCAATGACATCCCCATATACAATTTTAACAACAACAAAAAAAAAAGATACATCCCCATATACAATCATATTTTCTGATATTGCTCTAACAACTACTTTATCTTGCTACGTGCTTTTAAGGGAGAAATTAGATTCCAAATAGAAAACTCATTAATTAAATAATTCAGTGTTTTCTGACAGGGATATCATGTATACGATCTAAACAAGTGAATGATTGCAAGCTTAATTAACATCACATAGGGTAAATTAGTTCCATATACAAATATATGCTCCATTATTTCATTCTTTTTTTTTTTTTTTTTTTGACAAACGATAGAGTTAATGAATTAAACTGTTAGTTGTTAGGTGTAAGGAAGATCAGTGAAGATCGAACCTGCACCAGTGCACATAGACATAATTGTTTTTCGCCACTGCGGTAAAGCGCCATGTACTAAATATATGCTCTAGTCAATAGATGATAATTAAATCGGTCAACAAATTATATAAACTTAATTAATTATATATTTCAGCCCTTTTTTAGATGAAATGAAAATTTATTAAGAACAATATACACATGTTAGGTATGCCAAACGTAACCAAGATATCACACACATCCGAAGAAACACCACAATTTTACAATTACAAACTCATCTAGAATAAAATATAATTCTTAGCTAAGAAGGACCCACATCTAATCAACATGAAAGATAACAATTACGAGGACCAAACTATTGTAGAACTACTTTAAAGGCACCACGAGTAAAAAATCGCGTCACCCTCTAATGGTTTTGCAATTGTGAGTAAAAATAAACAATGATGAGTCACATCCAACAAACATTAAGCTTCCTCCATAAGAAGTATAAAAACGTCACCTCAATTATGAACAACAATCACCGCTAGACATTAGAAAGGTTCTTATGCGAGAGAGCAACTACAACTAATGAATACTCACCAGAGCGAAAAAACAACCACAACTAAAAGAGAAAGATGGTTAGAAGATATGAGAAACCAAGAGGGATTGACCAACCCAAGCCAAAAACAGAGGTCGGCAACTTGGAATTTTTTTCTTAGTTTTTCTCTCTAGCGGTTTGGGTTTGAGAATTTTGTACGGTAGCAATTGACACCCATTATTTCCAGTTCTCATAACTTTATTTATGATCGTGGCCAGCAAAGTTAATTCATTTAGTTTTGTAATGAACTGTTCTGTAATTTACATCATATAAGAGAGTTGCGAAAACAGTGGCCTAAGGATTTAACATATATATGGTTATATAGCTTCAGTGCTTGTAACAGCCCGTTCCGATGTTACGTCACTAGGGACGTGAATTTAAGAAATACCCTTGCGGGATTATTGATTTGTATGTGTGTGTGAAGTGGTCCAATTATTCACACACCCTAATTAATTGGAACCAATCACAAAATGGGTCCTTGTAGGTGATTGGTGACCCAAGTACACCTCACCCTCACTCTCTCTCACTCCACCGACACTCTCTCTTTCTCTTACTCTCGGTTTCACTCTCTCTCTCCCTCATACCGTACGGACGCACCCAAGAACACTCTAAACCCCACGGATCGAAGCTACAAATGAGTCCACTGTGCTCGTAAGGACTCCACGATCACAACCATACCCATTACAGGTAAGAACTCTTCCATTTTCACGTGAAACCATTGAATCCCGAATGAGCTACTGTTCATGCAAATTTTGATACGTGATTTTTAGGAGATTTGAAGCTTCTAGGAAGCTTAGTGAGGTCCTAAGGAGGCTCGGAGTGTTTCGTTTGAAGGATTTGGACGTCGGGATCGTGAGAACAGAGTTTGGCCGGATTTTCTTGGATTTTGCCGGTGAGATTTCGTGACTTTTAGAGCTTTAAATTGGTATGATCGTGTTCTATAAGTTGAGATCTTCATTTTGGTGTAAATTGCATGAAAAATGGTGTAGAAATAACTGAGAAATCGAAGTTTGAAAATTTCCCGGTTTTCCGGCACCGGCGACGGTCGCCGGAGTCGCGAGGTTGAAGACGACGGAATATTCCGTCAAGTCTGACGGAATATTCCGTCAAGTATGACAGAATATTCCAACGTCGTCAGTTAGTTTTAACGGTAACCGTTGGAAGTTAACGGAATATTCCTAGAATATTCCTGACGGCGTTAACTGACGCCGTCAGTGTGCAGTGCACGTGGCGGCGCGTGGGGGCGCGTCTGGCCGTGCCGTCGCCGGCGCGTGGCGGCGCGTGGGTGGTCTGAAAATTTTTGTAAAAATATGGGGATGTTCCTGAGATTGTGTAGGTCACGGTGGTATATTCATATACCCAATTTGAGCAATGTATGAGAAGTTATTCCAAAGGTTTCGTTTATGTGCGTAAATTAACGTTAATTCAGTTACTTCTCATATAGGCGAGACCTATCCTGAGGACGAGCGTAGCCAGGCTAGGCACGGAGGTTACGACCCGTCTACATACCAGTGAGTGGGCAGTTTTGTTTTCCGTATATACCTATATAAATGAATTTTGCCCAGAAAAAATCAGTTTAAATGAAATGTGTTATGAATGTGATATGAAATGCCATGCAAGGTATCTATATGTTTAATTATGCATTATTGATTGTTTATATTACTGTCGGTGCTGAGGACGCACAGGTAAGTGGCAGGTAAGTTTATATGCTAGTTGTTGTGAACGAATGTTGAAATGTAATGTGATGTGATGTGATATGATTAGAGCTCATAGACCTGCACACTGATATTAGTGCTCACGCCCAGAGAGGGGCTCAGTCTTTCACGTGTTGTTCACCTCCCGCACCGCATGCTCGCCTTGGATCCAAGTTAGGTGCTCAGTCCTGTCGAATAGGCCACTATAGGTGGGTTCGACTCGTAGGTGACCCGCGATTTATCGCTCAGTCTTCACGTGATTGTAGCACTAGAGCATATTAGTTTATTATCAGTGATGTTGTGCAGACCACTAGAGGTGGTATTGATATGTGTGCAGGATATATATATATATATATATGATTTGATATGATGATTATGAGATATATGAGTTGTTGAGTACGATATGAGCTATGTACAGCCGAGGGCTGAGATGAGATATGAATATTCAATCACATTCTCATAGATGCTTTGGCATTCATTTGATACTTTGGCATGACATATGCATACTTTCATACATACTTGTTTTGCAGCGGATTTTGAGAAAGATATATATATATATGAGTATATACTTTATTTCTGGGAAATTATACAGGTTTTACGGCGAGGGGCTAGTACTTTTGAAAGGAAAGGTTTTGAAAAGAATTGTTTTACTGACCCACTCAGTTTTATGTTTTTCGCCCCTCCAGGTATTAGGTAGCGTTCGTTGGTGGCATACGAGGAGCTTAACGGACGTTCTGACAGAATCCCATCTATGTAGGACCACCTTCGGGTGTTATTTCTATTCAGTTCTTTGCTTGACTGCACGTAGACCTTATGCTCTGTAATATTGAATCTCACACTCCTTGTACACTAGTTTGGCTAGTGTTTCGGTTTTAATTGGTTCGTATTTTGAATTGATCCTGCTTCCGCACAGTGCACATGGCTTACGTCACGCTCACGTGACGGCCAGCACGCCCTACCTACGGGTTCGGGTATGTCAGTGCTTCATTCATGTTAATTAAAGAAGTAAATATATGCATTACTACCAAAAGAAAACTGTATGTATTAGCACCAAAATGGAAATTAAATGCGGTGGAATTAAAGTTGGACAAAGAAGACAAATGGAAAATGGGAAACTGGTAAAAGAAAAATTGGACACACAAAAAAAAAAAAAAAAAAAACCAAAGGCAGTCTAAGATGGAGGCTTCTTCCTTTCAAGTATGGAACAAAGTGGCAAAAGATAAGTAAAAAGTTAAAGAGAATATAATTATATATTAAGCTGGATTTGGTTGAAAACAAGGAGAGAGAGAGCTGGCAATCTTTTGCCCTCCACATAATGCAGTATGTCTCAAAAACCCTAATATTTTCAAAAGCCATAAGCGACAAATTCCATACTTATGCTTAAGGGTTGTAATTTAAAGTTGTGAAGATAATGATCTTTTCGTGATTCCAAAGTAGCAAAACATCTTTGAAGTTAAAAGAGGAGATGCTTATCGATATTTTCTTAATCCTTTCCTTTAATTTTTTAAAACTTTTTTTTTTACTTAATATATATTGAACCTCCCAGCACAACTTTCTGCTTTCCAAAGATGAGAATGTTGGGGTTACGAAAATCAAAGAAAGAAAAGTTATTCTTTTACAAAAAACGAATCACAAAGCATGAAAAGTAGTGCTCTTTTGATTTCTCAGGGAAGATTTTACTTTAAATTTCTCTTTCAAAGAAGAAAAAGTTGCTTCTCCTTTGCACAACCCTTACGTTATGAATCATTCCTTAATCTAATATGTGCGTTCCCAACATTCCTGTTTCGTATATTATAACTATATTTATCATGTGCTCTATCTTCACTTCAATTCGAAATTTGGTATTTTTCGTTGTTTAATTAGATCAATTGTAATTATCTTATAATTTGTAAAAAAAAAAAAAACTATATATCATAGTGCAACTTGCTTTTTTAATCTATGTTTTAATTTAGTTTGGTTGCAACTCAATCACAACAGAAAAGTAGAAGGAAGGAATTAGCCTTTGCCTGATTACCGACAAACCACTTATCTGTGGGTATGAAAGACTTATTCAACGATTTAGCGCCGTGAAATTTACTGTGGTGACTAATATTGTTAGCATTTTCCATAGTGATATTAATATCTTGTGAATGTATTTTATTCACGGATGAAATCATATATTCTTATGACCATCTGTTCTTGTATATTCATGTGAGCAACTTATCTAAAAATGTGTCGTACCGGAGGTGCATCTTGAAAGGTTGAATTCTTCCCTGTGACTGAAATATGTCGTTATTTTTGTTACCCAAAAAAAAAAATTCCTTATTTCATTCCATATTTCGTGATATTGTGATCACATATTGTAAATTACATCTCCAATATTACAGGTTTTTATTAGTTGGGAACTGTTATTTGCGCTCCAAAAATCTTATTTTGCACTTCTCACAAGTACACTTTTCTTTCCAAAATATAGAAAGTTTGGAGTGCAAATTGAAAATTGTAGAGTGCCAATAACAATTCCTTATAAGTTATATATTGTTCTCATAAAACCAATATTAGAGATGTAATTTTTTAAAACAAATTATAGAATATCTACATTAAACTATGAGGAGAGGATGTGAAGGTACACTGTTTGATTTCCTCAATGTAGCAAAAATAAATAATGAATACAAAACCTTTTGTGTTAGAAGTAAAATACAAGAAACACTGAGAACAAGAGAGACAAGAGAGAATGGAAGGAGAAATCAAAATATTCTTTCCTTCTCATTACAGTGCCTATTTATAGACTTGGGTTTACATAGAAAGGTTACGGTTTACATAGAAAATGTCCTAACTAATTACATATCACATATTGACCAGAAATGAACAACCACGTAATAAATAATACTTAAAAGATTTTGTGATTTATAGGATGTTAAGCTTTAAAAAAAAAGAAAGAAAGATAATACTTGTTTTTTCGTTTATGGGGAACTTACTTGTCCCCCACTTATGATTAACGTGTCTTCACCATACGAACTTCATAATCAGATCTGTTCATACTCAGTATCATCGTCTAAAGAACATATCTGCAAAAACTCATTTAATTTGGAGATCGTTTAGTCATCCATGCATGTCAACCAATTGACGATTTAAGTATCATCCTCATCATGATGAAGCTCCTATTTGTTTGATGCATATGAATGACTAAACAGTCTCCAAATTGAATGATTTTTGCATATATGATCATTATTTGATCATAAAGAGTGTGACAACGTTAGTTATAAATGTGAGAGGAAAAAGAAAATCATCTCCCAAATGCTGGCAAAGCATGCATGTAAACTATTGTGTACGGTGAAGGAGGAACAAAGTCATTCGAATAGAGATAGAACACTAGAAGAATCCCTTTGCAATCAAAGTGTTAGCCAACCCCCTAAATGAAAAATCAACACCAATAATAATCGCTTGTTGCTGCCACAAATAAATAAAATTGTAATGACTAATAGCTTGACAACCCACCAAGAAACCAACCATGCTAATTCCTGAAAGCTCCCCATAAGTAACTAGTATTTTCTTTAGATAGACTATCAGGTTTAAGCTTAAGCCAAGGAAACCAAGGCATATCAAATCACATGACTAATTAGTATGAAGGACTTTTCAAGGGATATGCCCAAATAAGAAATTATACGAATATCCATACTTTTAGAGTATCCAGGACTAAACTTACCAACATTAATGAATCTAGGTTACATAGACTTGCATTGACGATGTAAAGGAAAGAGTCGGTTCTAAAATATAAACTTTAACTTTACAAGAGATATGTGGGACACCGAAATAAAACATTATACGAATATCCATACCTGAAGTGTATTCGGGGCTAAACCCACCAACATTAGGCATCTAGACCAAGTATACATGAATTAACAACAACGATGTAATGAAATTAGCCGGTTCTATAAAATAAACCTAGTACACGGTTTCCAAATAGCAAATATGGTAAGAAGGCCCGCAAAAATCTAATGATTGTGTAGCATGAAGAGAAAGGAAAAGGATCCGTGATCGTGATTGTTCATCGTACATCGTGCGGTCAGAAATCATTTCAAAATTTAAAATTTAAAATTAAATATAAATAGTACATAATGAAAACTAACCGCATGATATACAATGAACGGTCACGATCGCGGGATCTCTAGGAAAAAGATCCGGCGATGATCATTTTCTGAAGAGAAAAAGGCTTATGTATAAATGTGTCATATGTTTTAAGAGAATTACTATTGGCACTCCAAAAATCTCAATTAGCACTCCAAATCTTCTAATTAGAAAGAAAAATACACTTGTAAGGAGTGTAAAATGAGATTTTTAAAGTGCTAATATTAATTCCCTGTTTTAATTGTTAGCAAATCAAAGAAATAGAAAAAAACTAAATTAAAAAACTATTTCTTATTCCATTTACAAAATGAAAAAAAAAAAGCAAATTACAAATTGCTAAGTCGACTACATAGGGAAATTGTTATATCTTGCTAAGACAACTTTTCTTACTGAGTCACAAGAGGTGCATTTATCAAGACAGTTAAAAGGAAAATAACAAAACAATAAAAGGAGGAAAATAACAAAGCAATAAAAGGAGGAAAATAACGTTGAACCCTAATTAAAAACAGGAAAGGAATCCTACTTGGTATCATACTAGAAAATCCCAAGACGAAAATTGATGATAATTGTCAAGATTACAACATGACTGAAAGCGATTTTGATAAAAGTTTCTTAAGTTCTAAAGGCACTTAAAAACACATTTTGGAAGAAACATCAGTTATGTACTTCTTACAAAAAAACACTTCAAGTACTTTTATAGGATTCATTTGCTTTTTACTAAGAACTGGTTCCAAAAACAATTTAATTAAAAACACTTTTAATCATTCTAAAATCATTTCCAAACAAAGCCTACACCTCGTAAAGAATTAAATTTTGAATTACAAGAGGTGAATTCATAAAGGCCTGATTTAAAACAAATAAGAAAGTTATCTTGAATCATAGTTAAAATAAGAAATGAATCATAATTCTTATCCTACTAGGAAACCCTAAGACGTCAAGTAATAAAAACACCAATATACCGAACTGTTAACTTACTAACTTTTCCAGCATGAATTACTCATCCCATTTTGCCTCTCCCCAACTTTCTAGTATCCATTATTGGAATTCTTTTTATTAACTCTATGTTTGTAAACATTCACCCACATTTTAATCCCTCAACTTTCCTTGAACAAAGGTGGAATAATCACTGTTGTACTGAAACTTTTTTTTTTAAAAGAAAAAAGAAAAAAAGAAAGAAAGGAAAGGGTGGCAACAGTTGGCAGCATATTGATACCTGCATGTAGATGGAGTAAATTTGCCATTTACCAAATTAAATTGCTTTGCTAGTGACTGTCACAAAAGACCACGTAGAATAAAGGCCAAAGCATGTTTGGCATCATGAAATGCTTTATCGATTGTTCATGTTCTATATCTCAGATAGAGAGCTGGTAGATGCTCTAGACTTGATATATACTTCTCATCATCATGATGAAAATGTTAATGCTTGGTTTGAGCAACCTACCCATGTACTTTTCGTGGGTCATGTTTCATCAATATAAAATGATCAGTTCATTTGCATATATATATATATATATGTGTGTGTGTGTGTGAAATTAAATTTTTGGGGGTACGAATATTTTTTTTTTTTTTAATCTAGCCGATCTGGAATTATAGTTAGAGCAAACGAAACCTAGACATGGAAATGGAGAACAAAATACTATTATGGTTTAATAGCATTGTTTTCTATTTGTAACCCAACACCTAACTCCCAATATATATATATATATATATATATATATATATATATATAACTTCACAAAGTAACTAGTTTTTCATCTAATTACATTTCTTTGCTTAATGTGTGTGACCGACACAAATGCTATTTTTTTACCCAACATGTGTGAGTGTGACATTAATACACAAACTTTTTTACGTGCACATATTCTTTTTTGTCCACAAGCTCACCACCATGGTTGAAATGGCACAAACGGCGTAGGCAATATCTAACGACTAACCGTTGGCGCCATGGTGGCTTTCTTTGTCCAAGAGGAGGCTTAAGTAAGGAGCGCCTCTGACCGCAGAGACGCCAACGAAGCCTTTATGAGAAGCTACAGAAGGAAGAACACCTTTCCTCCAAGCAAGGAGGGATGATTGATGACAGGGAGAAGGGATGTTTTTGTTTAAGATTTTATCTTTCATTTCTTCTTCTCAAGAAAAATAAAGAGGGGCCGGGGGTACAATTGTTATTCCCAATTAATGTTAGCACGAGAATTACTTCTGAAAAGAAATAGCTCATGTGCTTCTCCTCAAAACAAATTTTGGTGAATTATATAAAATGAGCTTTCTTCTTGAAAGATATTATGCCTTTTCAAACCACTCTCAAACCGACTCTTAGATTGATAGTTGATATCATACTATTAATTTGTTCCAAGACTATTTAACAAGAATTGGGAATCCCAACTTATATCAAATCCAACTGTCCATCATACAAGTGGTCGTCTTATTCTCAAACATTGTTTCCATAATTGTCAAATATTTCAGCAACGGGAATAACTAGGTATCATAAACATGGTGCGTACAAATTGTGATAGAACCAAATCTGGAACATTCAACACTCTCTCTTCTCAACTTGTTTAGTGCATATTGCTGGCTACTTGGCAGAGATTTCATGCATGAACAAAGAGTAAAAATTTAAGGGAATGTGGTCCATTTTTCTGATAGATAGGGTATTGAATTTCAATTCATGGTCTGAAGTTCGAAACTTTTTTTTTCCTTAAATTATTGTAATAATTTTGAACCATTCTCCTTCTCCTTAATAATAATAATAATTAAAAAAAAGTAAAAATTTAAGGAGAAGTGCCTTCACAAAAAAATAAATAAATAAATAAATAAACAAAAACGAAGAAAATTATGAAAATTAAACCGACCACCAATCTGTTACAGGAAAATCACGGATCATAATGTACATGTAGTATACATAAAAGGAAATCTTTTTAATCCCCAACCCTAAGAATCTAAAAACATGCTAAAGAAGAAAGTTTCAAAAGAAGCAAAAAGACACTTCAAAAGAAAAACCACCAATCAATCTTTTGTTTTTCCTTCATTTCATTTTCACAACTCTTGAACTTTGAAAACAATGCGTCTATCGACAGATTCAAGAAGACCAATGTCATCAATCGATTGACATTCGGAACTATCATCGTCATCAAATGAAATGTTCAAATCCAGAGACACACAAGGGCTTGTTTCCTCTAAAGCAGCAATATCCCTATTATCTTCATCATGAGGCCCTTCTGATAATTTTTGCTTGATAGGAGGAGAGCAAGCTCTCGATCTCGAGCTGAAGCTTTCGCAGCTCAAAATAATGATAGCATCTCCAAGACCAACTTCTTCGCCACTCGAATTGGTTATCCGTCCTCGTTCAATTGCTCTCTTAAACCCCATTTGAGAGCAATAGTCCGCTTGCTCCACATCTTCGATTAAAAACACCCTATGGGGATTAGACGACACTGACTCCGCGAATCTTTGGACATAACTGAAACTTTGCTCGTCTCTCGATCTCTTGTTCCTGCAGTTCTCAGTCGAATCAGCTCGAGTCGATGAGAAACTGCTTAGTGCAATGGAAGTGAGGTTGGTTTGGGAACCGAAAACAAGCCTAGCCAACTCCCTTGCAACTTTTAACTTAGCTTCCATATCAACCCCCTGAAAGAACAACCACGTTTCCTGTTTAGTGCCATCATTGTAACTTCCCATCTTATTCCCTTTTCTTCTCACCATGCCTGACCTACATTTCAAGATTGTGCTTGAAATTTCGGGAATTATATCCTTCTGCCATGGGACTTTGCTCTCCAATGCAGTGCATAGGATTTTGAGGTTTTCGGCATTTAGCTCCTTGAACCTCTGGATATACTCATCAGTTTCCATGACAATATCACTAGATGAGGCTGAAGTAGGGGTAGAATTGGGATTTGATGAAAGTGGTTGTTTTGGACTAGTATTGTTCTCTGGAATGTACATTCTCAAACTGGGCTGATCATCAACAGCCTTGTTGCAATTAGATTCAGATATCCAGAAATGTTGGTGCCTCCATGACTGATGCTGGTGGTGCAAATTAGGGTTTTGTTGTTGTTGCTCATATGAAAAGTTGGAAGTAGAGGATGAGGGTGAGAGAGAAGAGATTAATGTGAGGGTTTTCTCCGAGGAATTATTGGAAAGATGTTGGTGCATTGAACCGCAAGTGGAGTTCCACTTTTTGCAAAGGTCTGAAATTGTAACAGAGTTCTGTGTACAAAAAAAGAAAACAAAATAATTGCAAAGAAAAAAGTTAGTTTTGTAGTACTTCTATTAGTGCTAGATGGGCCATATAAAGGTAGATATATAGGTAATAATTGTGAATAAGTTGAAGAGGTTGAGATATGTTATAATTAGAACCTGATCATTAGCACTGCTTAGTACTTTGTTCTCGTTTTTGTACTGTTGGAGCCATGCAGGAAGGCTTGAAGTGGTGGATTCACTGTTGCAAATGCTGTTGCTTTGTTGTACATTTCGAGCTTCGGCTTCAAACTTGGCGGAGCATTCGGCGCAACAAGTGAGCTGCTTCGGATCTCCACCTTCAAGCATTTGCTTGTTGCTTCCAGTTTCAGCGATCTTACTTGTAGACTGATCACTTTGTAAGTCATGGCTGCAAATACAAGTAAACTTGATGTTAATAAGAACAATAACCTGACTACGTTAGTATTCAAGGAGAATGGGTACTGCTAAAGACTGTAATTAACAAGAGATACAGTTAAAAGAGGAGTCTTAATAAATGTTGAAGTTCTCCTTGCTCACAATTCCCCATCCAATTAAAAAGGAAGATAAAAATAAAGTGCAAGGTGACTTAGAGAATAGAGAGGTTCACTAATTTCAAAAAGGGAAATAGAAAAAAGAAACTTAGTCAATAGTTTGCACATTTCCCTCAAGATAAACGGATGTAAAGATTTAACACATGAACATTTTCTAAAAGAGAGTAAGGGAGATGAAATAAAAGTATGCAAAAATTTTGTAAATTTTTAATTACCATTACTAATTAATTAGCTGCTTAATTTATACCTGTCAGTGACAAGACTCAAACGCAAGTTGCTTGAGGAAATTGTAAGAGGATGAATACCCCAAACAGTCTCCAGAGATGGATGGCCAGATTTACATCTCATGTAAGTTTGGAAGGTAGCCATCCCCACAATCCAAAGCCTCCCATTCGAATGATCTCCATTGTTAATGCCACAAAGCAAGTTCCCAAGCTCCATGATCATGTGTTCCACAGGACAATAATACCCCCTTCCCTGATCACTTGAACTGCTAGCCCTATATTCGCTAGTCCACCTGAGATCTCCCACATACAAGATAACGCCTTTGGTCACACAACTTCTCACTAGGCTTTTGAGTTCTTCAAGCTTCTGCTCAACCTGTACTCTAGACATCTGTCTAAAAGAGGAGAGAGTACGGGTTATGAATTTCACCTCTCTCAAAGCCTCAACAACATCTCCCCTCTCAACTTTGTCCATTAGTCCTCTAACCACACCCTCAACACTAGCAAGACACTCTCCCACAACCACAATACTTTTCCTTCTTTTGTTCACTAAATTCTGTATAACACATTCCACATCCTCTTTCCTAACACTTGGATCTACAGGCAGCACTGGCTTTCCATCTTTAACTACTCTAATTTGACTACCAATTGAAGGAAACTGATGAGGGTTGACTACCAGGAGATTACTATTGCTTTCCTTGGACTTGCTACTCACAGAAGGTGTTTGAGAATTACATATTTCTAATGAGACAGCTTGTTCTACATTGCTTTTCACTTGGGTACTGGAAAACCCAGCTTCTCTCATGACTCTACTAACACTTGGATCATCTAAGATGGAAATTATGAGTTGCTCCAACTCTATTTTCACAGCTAGGAGGGGCTGCTGCTGGTTCTCAATTGAACCACGCCTTTGGTGAGCTTGAGCACGCTTGAAAGCCGCAACCAAGGCATTGGAGATGGAAGGGTGTTGGGGGTGAGAGCCCAACATGGGGCTAGAATTGGAAGCTGGGAGGCGGTTGAGGGCAACGTTGAAGCAAAGCTCAAGGGCTTTGCATTGGAGAGGGTGAGAGTGTGATTGAAGGCAAGCGGTTCGCAACAGGCCTGTTGAAGAAGAAAGCATGGTGCTTGCAACATGGAGAGGAGTTACTTGGGCATGGCCACGATGCCTTGCTAGGGTTACTGCTTGCTTTACTATGTTTGCAGCCTCTGTGGTTAGACCTTGTTGAAGTGTGCAACCTCCTGCTCTCATCTTCAACTCTTATGATCACCGATCACCTGCTTTAATAATAAGAAAAGGAAGGTTAAATTCGATGGTAAAACTGTAGATAGAGAACTTGTTGAGATATTAGGTGCTTGGGCTGGTGATCAGTTTAGTGGATAAAGAAAGAAGTGAGGTGGATTTTGAAAGAGACTAAGGAGTGTTGGAACTCAGTTATGTGCAGCTAGATCAGTTATATATGCAGTGCAGTGGTAATGAGATTTTGTTATCTAGCGATCTAGATGATCGTATTGAGAGAAAAAGAGTCAGGAGGATACACAAGAAGATCTAGAGAGAGATAGGAAGGAGAGAGTGAAGGCCAAGGGGTTGTGAAATTTATGGGAGAGTGGGGTGGTGCTTTTCTTGTAGGTGAGGTAAAAATTGGGGTCCAAAGTCGATTTGTAGCGGAAAGTGGAATGCATGTGCTAACAATTAAGCAGGACTCTAATGTTATGCACCAGTATCAAAGGCAACTCAGCTTTGCCATCTCTCTTTAATTCTATCACACATCAAATTTGATAAAAGATATGGTATTCATTTCGAAGTGGGTCTCTCTTTTTTATGCAAAAGAATTTGTTAAATAATAAACATTAATGATAGGGTACTAACCTAGAAATAAACACCCTTATTATTTATAACACAAATCTTTGATAAGAAATGTTCTCTTGTCAAACATCTTTAAGTTGTATGTAAATTTTAACTATTGATCAGATAGATTCTTACTTGAGTATTTATAATCCAGACTCAATGCTTAATATTTACAATATGTAAGAATGTAAAGTGTTGTCCTATATCGGAAACGATGGAAAGTAAAAAGACTTTGATGTGCTTAAAAGAGTTGGGCTAGTTCCTATATTGTCAATTAATTTTATGGTTGAGTTATTGCTTTCATGGTGTTAGAGCAGATTGTCCCACGTGTAAAAGTCCAACAGCCACATGAACTTCATATCACCCGATATGTGTTGTTTTTACATGTTTGGCTTGAGTATCAACACATGCGAGGGGAGTATGAGAATGTGGAGTGGTGTTCCACATCAACTGATCTACATCACTCAAATTGTGGTGTCCATGTGTTTGGCTTGAGTATTGTCACGTATGAGGAAGCGTTTGAGGATATAAAATGTTGTCTCACATTAAAAAGTTAAGTAATCTTGCATCCGCTTATAAAAAATTGAGTTAATTCCTATTTTGCAAATTAATTTTATGCTGCAATTTCAAACTTCCTTCACAAAATACATTTTTATGCTGCAATTGAGTTTGAACTGCAGTGGCAAACTAATTAAAGAAAAGTGGTCTATATTTACTTTGCTAGTGCCTGCACTGCAGATGGGCAAATGATCAAATGATCAATCTCTAAAGACAGTCATATCCTTGTTTAACAAATATCATGCACTATCTAGTGGTAATCTTAACGTTAATATATAATTTCATTATATATTGGTGCCACACGAGGATAAATAGTTCAGTAATAATCTTATTATCATGATATTTATTTAGGTATGATTAGGTCATATGGTTTATATTAGAGAGACTATTTTCCTTGTTTTCTTTTTTAACACGAGAACTGAGAGAGCATATGATATGTATGGATCCGCCAAAACCGAGGGCCTGAAAAGAGAATGGGGACTATGTGTCTCAAGGAATCGGGAACTGTGTACGATTTTCTTCCAGACTCAAAGACATGGAATAAAGCTTAAAGCGTCCCACCATTTTAGTTGTACATATTTTTATGGATATACAACAAAGCAAGCTATAGCTGATGAGCTTGACGCTTTAAATGCCATATGTTGCATCATGCATGGGGATTAATAACAACTCTCAGACATTCCTTCCTCTACCATTCTCCTTTATTACATAAAGTTCAGCTTTTGGACCCTCTTTAGTTCGTTTTTTCATTTCAAAACAAAAAAACATATAACCACCATGCATGTAAAGAAAAAAAATCTTTAATGGACAAATTACAATGATATCATTTTTGCATCTTAATATTGCCCAGTATAATTTTCAATCACTCCCTTTATTGGTGACAAAAAAAAAAAAAAAACCCCTAGCCAGCCGCTAAAAAGAACAAGGAGTAGAGCGCTTATGCTTCCTCACTTCCCCTCTTCTCTTTTTATTTATTTCTTTTCTTTAGTGTTTTCCTTGAGGGAATAATATTCTCTTGTGATAGTTTTTCTTGTGATGTTCCTTGTGGTGATTTGATCTTAACCGCACTCAGACTTGGGTTCCTGTTCATCATCGCTTTCTGCTCTTTTTTCATGCCAAGTCTACTTCTAATATACTTTTTTTCAATCTCTTATTTTGCTTAACTTTGATCATCACTAGTTTGAAGAACATTGTTGCGACATGCTCTTATACATGCATTTAGCCTACTTTGGATACCAAGTTCGAGTCTACAATCCGTGAATTGTTCCACGAGTTCTTAATTTATGACGACATGTGATGAGTACTATGGGGCGCGACTTCGATTCATGGTGGTGATCAAGGTTTAGGGTTATGAGTTACTTTATGGTGGTGTTATTGTAGGTTGTATGAGAGTTGCTTTGAGTTTTGCTTAAATGTGGTGATGTAGATTAGTATACTTGATATGTATATCATGATGTATAATTTTTTTTTCTAATGAAATATAATTTCTTATAAAAGATTATTCCTATAACATCCAATTCAAAATTAATCAACAGTACATTTAAATTTCGTTATTACTTACGAAAAGTCCAAAAAAACTTTAGTTTTAATGAAAAATGACAAATAAAAGTGTAGTGAATAGTACTAGGAAAAGGTAAAAATGTGGTTTTTCGTTAAAAGTGAACAGTACTAGGAGTGTTTTATTAAAACTCCCTAAAAAATAAAATAAAAACTAAAAGACAATGTTCCGATCCGATATTACTTTTTAAAGACAGTTTATTGGGTAAGATTTAACGACTATAACCCATGAAAGTGAAAGCATTGTTAGCAAATCAAAGGGTTGAAAAGACAAGAACTTCATTGCGAAACTTTGAATCTTATTCTATAGATACAAAAGAAAGAACAATCCAAAACTGTGAAGAAGGTTATATCACACAAAAAAAAAAACTACATTTTACGGAGACTTAATTCTTACGAGTTACATGAGGTTTATTTATTAAGATCTAATCCTGAAACAAATATGAGAGAAATCTTAATGTATAAAATACCAAAAATACTTTGGGTAACAATAAACTAACATTGCTAACTTTTCCAACAAACATCAGTTAATAAACTTAGAATTTTGTGAAAGAAAGCTGTGAAGCTTCTTCAGAAGACTATATACATCCTTCTCTGGTTTCCATTATCTAAAACTAGATAAAATTTATGGACAATATGTTATGTATTAGCTGTAATGTATCATGTAAATTTTCCAATTTTCCAGTATCCAAAACTGAATAAACTCTTCTTCTTCAGCTGTATCAGTCACACTTGTATTTTTTTGTGGGCACTGTGTAAGCTTTTTTGGTGGCTGGATCAGTTGGTCTTATTCCATAGCACGAAACATAGAAAGGAGAGCTCAAACACTACTCGCCACCATGGCTAGATGTTTAAGCTACTAACATTATAAAATACATGCATTAAAAACTAAAACGTATGTACATATATGCAGAGATCCTCACACAAAAAACGAGAGATCTTCTGCCCCTTTTATTCCTCAATCATCTTCTATCTCTACTTGACTTATTGATAAATCAATGATTTTACTTCTACCCCAAAAAATAGTTCTCTAGCTAACAAGTAACTTCAAAGAATGAAGGAGTAAACAATTTACCAATTAATCATTTAAACTCATATTGAAAAAAACTAGTAAATACAATAATGATAATGGGTAATTTCATGACGTTCACTAATAATAACTTACAAATTATAATAAAGGTCTTGGTGTAAACATGTTGATAGTGTAATAAATTATATCATTTTATAACCTCACGATTATTATGTAACATTAGACTACAAACATCAACGATATAAAGAAATATTATAATGTAATTTTACTGAGAAAAAAAAGTTCCAATACCCTTTTTGTTAAAGGAGATAGTAGAATTTCTCATATATATATATATATATATATATATTGTTTGGGAAAATTTCATGCATATATAAAAATGCGAAACAAATATGCAATGGAGTTTGTATGATATAGGAGGTAGGGACCCAAACAATGCCTATACAGGTATAGATAATCCAAAACTCTCTACTATTCATTCTTAGCTCATTCATTCCCCAGTCAAAAAGTTTCTTCTATCTTTGTTGGCCTAAAAAGACATAGAAAGGAAAGCCACCAAATAATTTGAACACAAAGCACTCTGCACTGCTACAAAAGGAGCGTTTGAATGAGATGAGGAATATCTACGATTACTTAGAATACACCCTAACTCGGTCTCTCTCTCTCTCTCTCCTCTCCCAAACACTAGTAACGGTTAACTTGGTTTAAAGAACGAAAGAAGGAAAGAAAAGAAAAGGAAAAGCCATGTCCATATAACTGTAGAAGTACTAGTTGTTAATCTGTGGATGGACACCCATGAGATTTGTGCCAAAGTGCAAGTTTAAATGAGGGTTTTGTATCTTTTCTCTTTTCCCTTCTTTCACTGTCAAGTGCTTTGATATATATATGTTATGGGAACACAAATGTATTTAGCGAGTTGGTGATATTTTACTAAATTTTTTTCTTCTTCTAGCTCCTCTCTCTTTTGCTTAAAGTAAAGCACTCTCTCATAAAGCCATAGTACTAAAAGTAAAATATGGCATTATCTACTCAAAAGGGCCGCTCATTTTATGCTTTTGAGCTTCAAATAAGAGCATCTTTGCCCTATACGTGGCCATGTGGGAGAAAGCAATATCCAAGTGAAGAGAGCAGCAAACCAGAAATCTAGAGAGAGAGAGAGAGATAGAGAGAGAATAGTGCATATAGATATGGTATATAGCAATATATGGAGGGAGGCCCTGGACGGCCAGTCGACTTTAAAGGTAAGGGAAATGAGAAAAAGTTGCTCAAATTTTGACATGACAGCCTTGTTAATGTAAAGGCGATGGAATTACGTACCAGACGCTCCTTTTCCCAAAAGTTTCCATTACTTTTTCGCTATTGGTATCCAAATTGCTCTAATTTATTAATTAAACTAGTTAAATCTTTCATTATTTATTCTTAAAAGGCGGCATCAAATTCACCATGATTCATAAGATAATTTAACTAGATATTAGACATATGCCTACTTCATCAGCTGCAAGCTTTATATATAGTGAATACATTGTCGTTACTATGGTCATAAACCTATTCCATTTTAGATACAATTAATCAGGATCATGTTGCACTTTGCAGGTGCAAGCTATATGATGAACACTCGTGCTTCAATTTGCAGATTGTTGTGCTGTACGTACTCAGCTGCAGGTTGCTGATCAGTTTTTTACTGTGAAAGAACAAGGACCGTACTGAAGCACAAGCTTTTAAAGCACGAGCTTTCAAAGCACGAGCTTTTGGTGCACATAATTTGCCTCAGATAAGTGGTGTCCAGTTGAGTTGTGATCACTAAAAGCACGGATTTTCCTGCACTTGATTGCAGCAATTATGTACATTTTGGTATTTGCCATGGTATTCTGATTAGCTAGGCCTGCATTCAACTAGAGCAAGTTACCTTGCCAATTTTAAGATATGTCTCAAGCTCAAATGTCTCGTACTCCAATATATAGACACGAACATTGTTTTTAAGAAACTATTATGTAGATATATTGCAAAACAATTACATCGATTTCTAAATATGTTTCTCACGTTTAGGTGGATGTTTTTGCTTCTAATTACAAATCAAACCAAAGTCAGAATTTTTTTAATTGATACAACGATATATTTATACTAGGAGAGAGGATTTAGGATTAGCCACATAAGAGGCTAGTCATATTAAATAGGTATTGAACTCATCATCTACGAGATTCGAACCTAAGGTCTCTCACTTGTAAGTGAAAAATAACGCTATTAAACAGTAATATTAAAGTTGCAAACCCAAGTCAGACTTTAAAACATGCGAACAAAATGTTTTTATCTTTTCTGGATACAAGCGATATTTTTACTCTTAACCACTTTGGGAAAAAGGAAAGGAAAATGGTTTGAACCCGAGAAGCATTGGGTTGAAGAAAAGGGTTGTAACCACCAGCACTTGCATGAACCAAATGCTAATCTTTTTGTTTCTTGGCAATACTAGTAGTGTATCAAACAAATTGTTTAGCATTAATCGTTTGCGTTCCCCTACCATTTATCATCAATCAGAAAAGATTATGTTTAAAATGACGATGAAAAAAAGATAGAAAGAAAAACAATCGCGGCTAAAAGATTCTTTGTGCGTTAACATGGAAGAACAAAGATGATTAATTTCTTAATCATCCAGGAGGAAGATAGTCGACGATATTATAATAATAGTAACATAAAGCACTTATGGTTATCTGAAAGTCATTTTAGCTCTCAATTTCTAACACATTTGGTGATCAGTACTGATCTATTATTATAAACAACTACTGTAAATACAACCCTTTTATGTGACAGTAACAAAATTTGAAAGAAAAAGGTGAGATGAAAGACAGAGAACTCAACCGAGATTGTTGGCATGCTAACTTACAACAGCAAATAAAAGCTTCACTCGTCTTCGCTCTCTGATAAATTTCCATGACAAGTATTCTGCAGGAGAGGAGCAAGTACGCTCTCGACAGAGGATCTCTGCTTCCTCGTTTCCTCAAGTATTGACGATCGAGCAGCTTCGCAAGCCTTGGCATTCGGAAAACCAAGTGTCCATCTCCCATCAGCCACATGATTGGACATCCCCGAACGATGGCCTTTAACTTTACTTTTATGGAGTTTTGGTTCAAACTCTCTTATCTGAAGATGCAACCATGTCGGATGATCCTCGTCTATTTTTGGCTGTTTCAAGTGAGAAACCAGATTAACTATGTAGAAAAATAGCAAGGACAAGAAAAACAGTAAAGATACAATAATCCAAAGTTACTAACATATCTTTTTCCTCATCTGTTCTTTCCCACTTCTAAACAGACCCTATAAACCCTAAAGCCAAATCATTCTCACTTCTAACTGCAATTGACCTTTTAAAAAATAAAAGAATACTTTGTCACCAATTCCTCGACTGTCAGATTGTGAGCCTCTTTGTAATACTATATTGTCTTTTGTTCGTATGAAACTCAAAAAACTCATTTCCCATACAATAGACAAGGCTTTGCACTACTATATTGTCTTTTGTTCGTATGAAACTCGAAAAACTCATTTCCCATACATTAGACAAGGCTTTGCACAACTCTATTTCAAGCCTGTATCATAAACAACGCTTCAATATAACAATTGGACTCTAATCTAGCATAGTGCAAGACCACCAAGAACCCCGGCCATAACCATCAGCCTAATTGAGAGAATTGATCAAGTGAGAATCATATCTAAATCAGTTTAATGACCTCTCACGCTAAAGTCAAGAATTTCAGAGTTGAACTTGATGTTGATATACCAAACATGGCCAGGACAAGAAGCAAGCATATACTATTTTTGGACTTACAATTAAACCAGCCAATGGCGCAATAGCAAGTACAATTCCTCGTTGACTACGGAAAGGATGCTTCTCTGCAAGAATCACTTTTCCAGATGTTTTCCTTGACACAGGTATCAGGTAGATATCCCTGATGCCAGCGTTGGAAAATGCAATTGTACATGGAATTCCGGATACTGCAAAAATTTGAAGGAAGTGAGAATATAAAATACACACAGATCATTCAACTATTGAACAATACCCACCTAAAGCAACCTCCGACCCAAAGCTTGCAGATGAACCATCTGAAGCATGCATATCACTTGAATCAGCAAACGCACTGCTGTCCAGCAAGGGTTGGTCAAGCAATTCCCCTTTGAAAATAGTTGATTTAAGTTGAAGATGGAGAATAAAAACCTAAAATTACACCAAGGGAACCTTCAACGAGAAATCAACATAAAAATAGGAGGAGATTACTAGTACAATATTACAAGAGAGGTTAAAATTGATACTAATAATGAGGATTACCTTCACATTGTCAACCATCCTTTGCCAAGCAAAGTATGAAGTTGCATCACCTGCAATATCATATTTCTCTATCATCTAAACCCTTTTCTGAAGCTTTACGACAACAAAAGTACAAAACCATAAAGAAATTTTTTAAATAATACGAAGAAATTACGTACCATCTGTAGTTTGTTGGCTAACGTCAAGCTCTAGGAGAAAAAGAGGATCTTTACACTGGGATGATTCCTCGAGAGCTGTATGTTCGAAAATAGATAAACTGAATTTAGTAAGTAGTTCCATATTCCATATCAAATCAAGTCGGTTTTTGCCCTACGTTAGAATCTGAAATAATTATTGAGACACATCCTAACAACTGAAGCTTCACATGATATGAGAGAGATATTTTTAATTTAGAATTCTTATCCGGCTATTTCAACCTCTGAACCTATAATGATCTCCACACATGATAGAGACTTTTTAAGAGTATAAAATGATTTTTAGCGTACATCTTAATAGTTTAAGCTTTTGTCAATAGTGTTGAAACAATAAAAAAAAATCATGGAATAATATCATGAGATCTTGAGTGCGAACCCTTGCGACTACAAGCTCACAAATTATATTGGTACCCACGTGGGTTTCAGTAGGAAGAGATGGTATAATATGAAAAATGTTGGTCTATATCCTAACAGCTTAATCTTTTGGGAACAATGGAACTAAACTACCACCATCCATAAAAGAAACCATATCACCTCCTACCTGCTTTACATTTTGACCATTCGTTCCTGAAAGCCTCTGGGATATGATCAAACCAGCATCCATCAAGCTCTTTCTGAAGACATTCACGGGACCGCTGATATGACGTCTGTCCACATAAACTAGAAAATATAAAACTTTAGAAAGTATGAGACAGATTTACACCGTATCACATCATAGACTACTAGATCATAAGAAAAAATAAATGTGTACTTCAGGGTGGCTTTTTAATCTTACCTCAGAAAGGTCAGACAGCGTTCTTCAAAATCTATTTACATTTATTAGCTACATAGCGCCCAGGCAAAGATGAATTTCAAACCGACAGACCTATTTATCTGTAACCCCAATTTACCATCTGTCAAACTTTTTACTTTGAAACCTATAGACAATCCCACGGTTCCCACCATACAGTGTGGTACTCCAAAGCTAGGCCCTGGGAGGGTTGATGTGGTACTATTCCTTCTCAAGGATTTTAACAAATATCCATCATTATCTCCTCTGGATTTAGAAAGCTCAACCTCAAGTTTTCTAATTTCGAAGTATGAGCTACTTCAAACTCGGAGCTTCAACCAATTACTGGTCATTTTCAGTCTTACCAAGAAAAAAATGAAAAACTAAGAAGGTATCAAAAAACATAACCAAAATATGGTGAACAAGAATCATTATCCATTTCATTTTATATACAAGTGCTTCTACCAAATCAGTTAGATCCTTACATTGAATAGCTGGAAGTTACAATCACTAAGCCCTTTTCCATGACAAATCAAAAGCTTCCGCAAGAACCACCCTGTATGCCATTGGATTAGTATAGAGTAAGGTGGTTGACTTGCTAAAACCTTCAATAATGCATTTAATATCTGTAAAATGAAAATTCAGTTCATCATGACACTGAAAGCCACAAGGGTCCAATTTTAAATGGTTAAATTGCTGACCCAAAACGACCAATAAATAGAAATATTATGTAAATAAACAATAATTATCAAAAAGTCACTGTACCTGATCCCTATGCTTCCCTAGGAGATTTCCAATATTTTTATCCACATCCTGTCGGGAAATAAAATTTGTCAATAGATTTCCAAATTGTTTCAAGACGGTGGAAGGAAGTAAAATGAATCTTTAAATTGCATATACAAGACTAGTAAATGCAGAACATTCAAACAAAAATGTCAAGAAAGGTATGCACAAACATAAACAGGAGAAATGGTTGTCAAGAAGTTTCAAAACTTGAAAAATGAAAATCAATGTAATGGTCTTTAAATGCAACAACAAATACATAATGCGCAGAATAAGAAATAGAGCTTCAAGAGACAGATAAACATAAGGATTAATCACCATCATACAAAGAACTATTATACAGTAACTTGCTTTTATTAGTCAGCAGACTAAGTCCTCACTTATTACCAGCTGCAAATTACAGAATATAGAAATTGTACATTGAAAAAAAATTGAAATTATTAACTCACAATCATATCATGCATTCCACTTAATCCAATCATTTGAGCCAGCAAAGGATGAAGATCTGCATCAATGAAAATACAAGATATGAACGAACTCAGTCAGTTCCAAAAAAGGCAATCAGACTGATGCATTGAAGTTATGTCTTCTGTACAACACCAGATTCTAAATTAGTACCTTTTGTTTCTGCTAAAATAAACAACAAGAATAGTGATGCTAGCAATAGACTATGATTCTCGGAGAAAATATGTGCTAGTATTCCACTCCTGCACCAGGAAAAAATTTCATAATAGTCAAAATGTATGTAAGAATTATCAATTGTCATCATTCTTTGATATAAGAAATCATTAAATGACCTGTTAACTAACTTAGTGAAATGCGAACGCATTGGTTTTTTAGTCTTATCATTCGAGTACCCCTGCCAAAAGTAATGAGAAAGAAACTACATTTCTCTCATTTCTTTACTCTCTTTTTTCTGGAGAGGAGGTTATAAGAACTAAAACAGAAATTTAACAACCTTTTAATAGAGACAGTATCAGTAGGGAGGCTAGTGTTTTCTGCTCCTTCAATCTCAGGACTAGAAGATACTACGTTTCCCATTTCACTCAATAGAGATTCAGCATGACCATTGCTCTCAGTTGAGTCCCTTTGAACAGCATCTCTTACACTTGAAGTCATATCAGGATATAAAATTACTTCGGCGACAGAGTTGAACATACCCTTTCCACCAATGACTTGAAGAAGACGAGAAACAGTATAGAAAGACAAAACTGCAGATAGATTTGAGCCCTGGATCATAAATGCAATGCTGAATGAATACAGCATAAAGGAAAAGTAGATCATTGCAAATAGTACTATGTAGTACGTACATTACAACAAATGCAGCTTCACATTGAGTTAGCAATGCTTGATCGCGTTTTTTGTGATTACTTTTCAACATATATTAAGTGGTTTCAAAAAGAGGGGCGTGCAGGAGGTGAAAAAGGATGTGCAGAAATTATTTCCCAAAATGTAATGTACACAATTCTAGGTTTTCCAATAGGAACTATCTACCAACAAAAAGTATTGTTCCTTCTCATGAAGGAGATAAGAATGTGAATAAAGCTGATACGAGGAAGAACATCTTACATTACTCTGCCCTATCTGCAGTAATGGGAGTAATATGGGAAAGATTAATATTCTGAGAAGATTTTCAGTTACTACTCTACTCAAACGAGATTCGCCTATACCAAGCATGTCCTTCAAGTAATACAGATCATCGACTATCTTATCAGTTTCCAAAAGTATTTCTTCTTTCTTTTGACTTGTACGCATCCTGCATCAATATTAACCATTCAGTATTGCATATACAAAGTACCTGAATCTTGTTTTACCAAATTGAAGTACACATACTCTGCATCATGGACAAGGCAATCTAGATGAAAGAACTGCTTGCTTAAGCTTGAAACCAAATCTGAGAAATACTTCGAGACTGGAGGAGTTGTTATATATTGATAAACCATATCATCACTAACTGCACAACCAAAAAATACTGTTTAAAATTATGGAAAATGTAATTGCAACCAAATTTCATGAGTCTCTTCTGTTAGCAGATTAGGAAAGGGGAAAAAAGAAAGATAATAACAGTATACCATTATATATACTGAGAGTTAATGCACGTATAGCTGTCTGAATCATCTTATCCCCATGGTGGGCAAATTTGAGAGCCTCATTATACAGAGGAAATGACACTACAGCATCCTGTGATTGGAGGGAGACATGGAAATGAAAATTAATTATGGGTCATGCATATCAGACATGCACACTTAGTAAAGTTCCCACACTTTCTAAATGCCAAAAACAATTTAACGGCACACTAAATAAATGCAGCAACAAAGTAGTGACCATCCTTTAATTATTGATCAAGGTACGAAACAGTGACTGTCATTTCTTGTAACTCATTGCTTCTGCCCTTATAAAAACAACATAAATTATAAAAATTAAAATCAAAATTAAAAAAATGAAAACAGATCACTCGAGCATAGATGATGATGAAAATAACAGATAAGACTCCAAAAAGAGGAAATGCATTACAGCTCTCCAGAGTCCCACATGGCAATGAGAACTGAGAAAAAGGACTGGACCAATCCTTGATGGCCCTGCCTGAAACCACTTGGAGAACAGAAAATGAGAACATGGGACACATGAAGTGACCTACATGCTGTAGTCTAACAGGCTCAACCTTGAGGCCGAAAACCAAACATTTATAGCTATTGGTTCTTAAATATAGTAGGATCCCACTGAAAGTGTACTTTAAACAACGTTTTCACATCCATTACCAATGGTATGCAGGATACAAATACGATTTCGACTGCCATTGCAAACAGAACTGCATCTAACAAGTAAATCATGAATGGTACCAAAATTTTACACAATAAACTCTAACTTACCCCATGAACCTTCAGAAGAAGGCAAAGTGTATCTTTGTTTAACTTATTGCCAACTGCTCTGAGGAGATAGAAACAGAGGAGTTAGACAAGAATAATAAACTTCACAAGTAATGACAACATCAAGCTAAAACTGCATCGCAACTGTTTTAGCAAATAAGAGTTAAATACATAGAGAGAGAGAGAGAGAGAGAGAGAGAGAGAGAGAGAGAGAGAGAGACCTCAAAAAGGAAACGTAATATAATGCTAGATCTCCTCCAAATTCAAACTTATGTCCTATAATATTGTTGATGTAGTCGTTGCTAAAACAATAATCTGCAACAGAAAAACCATATCACTAATAAGTACAAGCAATAAGCTTAATCAATGACACAATTGGTGAAAGACAAAAATAGAAAAACACGAGAAGGCATATTTGAACTGATTTTCCATCATGGTTGCAGCTACCAAATCTTCGGTAACCTAAAAATTGAAGGAGTAAATGTAAATATTGATTTGCATTAGAATCTTACAAATTGAATGGTCACTATTCATGTTTTGAATCATTATACTCAGATACTGAAGCAACGGTGCCTCAATTCTTGAATTTTTACTGATCATTAGCACACGCACAAATTCTGCTAAAACTTGGTATTCCATAAAATATCTGCATATAAGTTATAAATAACAATTAGAACATGAACAAGAAAAAAAACGCGTGCCCATATAGAAGCTTTACCATGAACAACAGTTCATACTCAAAAATTAATGGGTCTTGTCTATCTCCATAAGTAACTAGCTCCACAATGGACTGTAGTAAATCTATGACTAATTCCTGTTCGGGAGTTGGAAAAGGAAAAAGAGAGATGTATGAGTTAAAGGGAAGAAAAAGGTTGATGCTTTAAATTAAATTAAATGAACTTATAGAAGAGTCAAACAAAAGTTACCCTATTATGCCCGTCCACAACTTTGATCTCCCGCAGTTCATGGATTACGTACCTGTATCCATAAAAAGAAAAAAGAAGTATTAGTAAAAATACTTGATGATGATTATACGATGAGGATACCTATAAATCAATTGTTCCGCATTTTCTCAAATTTACAATAAAAATGAATCAATGAGATACACTCTTTGGGCAAAACTTCACTTTACTACTAAATCGTGGATACACTGTAGACATTGTTACCCCTTACCTCTACATTTCCAGAAATCGGGTTTTTAAATTGGTCACCGAACGCGTAACTAAAATTCACCCTCTATGCCTTCAATCTATCATATGATACAATGTAGGCATTACCTCCACACTTCCAAAAATCGAGTTCTGAATCTGGTTAGAGGACAAGTATCTAAATTAGAATTCACCCACCACTCTTTATACCTTCAAATATACATCAAATTACTAACATCCAAGATTTATTCCCCATATACCATAGCTCTCAATTTAGTTCAACTGAAAGAGCCCAAATTCGACTATTTTGCTTGCTCTTACTCAAATTTACTAACAATTGTTTGTAATAAATGACGGACTAGTCTAACAAGTTGTAAACCCCTAATTTCAGAAAAACCCTAATTTATGAAATTGAGAGTGAATGTAGAAGTTGAAAAATTGGAGAGAGGAAAACGAGGGAACTTACTTGAAGTAGTGGAGCGAGAAGCGGTCGATGGAGCGCCAGAGAGAGCGCCACATGGTGACGTCGGCGGCGGTTACGAGACTGACTGACCTGAGCGATCAAACCGAAGACGGCTCAGAGAGCTGTATTTTTGGTTTTTTGGTACAAAGGGAAGGCAAGAAAGGTAGGAGATGGGCGTTGTTCTTCGTTGTCGTTGGCTGTTTGGTTGGGGGGCACAACACAACTAACTGTCAACGTTCCTTTCACATTCCCTAAACAAAATACTACATGTGTTCTCCACGCAACGCGCCAAATTATGAGGACTCACTTCTGAGTACAATGACAAATTTTGTATTGTGACCGGAATACGGGTGGTACACCACGTATTTTTATATCAATGATGGAAAATTTTATTTTTTAAGTTATTAATTTTTTAATACACATATCCCACCATTTGTATAGTGACACGTGGTGTACCATCTCGTGTGCCAATCACACTGAAAAATCTCTCAAGTAGAACGAACAACGTGGAGTTTTGTTCTTAGAGTGTATTTTAGTGTAAAATTTTTCTTTATCGTACTAATAATAAACTCATTTAATATAAATTGCTTTCTAGTTTGAGTTCTCTATTTAATCTGGTTTAGGTCTCAAATCCTTTTATTACATAATGAATCACCGTAACATGACGATTCAAATTGTTTTGATTTAGGTCTCAAATTAGTAGAGCAAACAAATGAATAAGTTCATTTAAAGATTATATATATATATATATATATATATATATATATATATATATAAGTAATCTCACCACCTAAATTGTAACATTATAATGGAGGTACATTTACGATGTGTATTCAATTGAGATTTTAAGAAATTTTAGATGATTTATAAAATCATAGATTTTGATAGAGTTTAATTGATTTCTAAATATTCTAAGTAAATTTTTGAGTGAATTCTCTCAAATTCTCAAGGGGATGTGAGATTTGAGAGACTTAAAATACACTACGAAATCTCCCAAATTCCCTCAAATTCCCCACTTTTTAAAATACTTTAAAAATCAATTTCTAATTGAATATAAATGTTATAAACTTCTTTAAAATCCAAATTGAATACACCTAAAACTTTCAGAAAATGACTTAAAATCCCGATTAAATAGGATTTGTAAAAACAATTAAAATCTCTCACTAAACCAATTGAATACACCTCTCTTAGAGAGAGATGACATCAAATTCAAATAGTCTTACACTATGTTTGAATAAAAAAATTTAAGATTATTGAGGGATTTTAAAATAGCAGAAATTGAAAGGACATAATTTTATTTTCTAGAATTTGGAAATTTTTTCTTAGTTGGTGTTTAGAGCAAGTCCACCCCTAAGGACTTTGCGCCAGCACCCAGCGCATTTATCCACTCAAGTGAACAGTAATAGACCCCAGTGAACAGTAACAGGCCAAAGCATCTCCACCCCTAAAAAAAATGCGCTGGCACCCAGTCAAAAAATGCGCTGGCACAAACAATCTCCACCCCTAGAAAATGCGCTGGCACCCAGCCCATTTAAAATATTTTTAAATTTTTTGTAAACGAATAAAAAATTAAAATAGTTTTAATTTCGGATAGGATTTTTAACCAATCTCGTCACGCCACGTGTCCTTATCCGAGCGTACTATTTTGTGAATAGATTTCCGCTAAGATTTTAAACCAATCCCGACTCGCCACGTGTCACTTCCGGTTTACAATAATTTTGCCAAGATTTCGATAAGATTTTCAACTAATAACGTCATGCCACGTGTCATTATCCGAACGTACTACTTTGTGGATAGATTTTCGATAAGATTTTCAACCAATCCCGACGCGCCACGTGTCACTTCCGATTTACAATAATTTAGCCAAGATTTCGATAAGATTTTCAACCAATCACGTAGTGCCACGTGGCATTGTCCAAAACCTCATCCTTTCTTTTTTTGTCCATATAAACCCTACATCCCTACATCCATCCTCACACCAAGCTCAATCCTTCTTTTTAGCTCAAAATCCTTGTTCATCGTTTTCAAATCTTGAAATTTTATTACAATGTCTTCTTCAAGGAGAGTGTATAAACAGTTGCAAGAGCAACAGAAAAGGTTGTTGGCACAACAGGCAGAATTGGCCAATCTCGATGAAGGTGAAGGTGGAGATGAGGCTTTCTTCATAGAGGAGGATGAGGATGATCACCATAGAAGGCAGAGGGCCTCACATTCTCGTCGTGTCATGGAAGTCGTGGGTCAGATATCCAAACCCAGACGTGCTGCAAACCTCGATAGAAAAAGGGAAAGACGAGGTAAAGATCTCTTGGAAGATTATTTTATTCACAACAGCATATTCCCTGATCATGTTTTTAGATGTCGTTTTAGAATGCAACGAAGTTTGTTCGAAAAAATCTTGAGTGCTATTTGCAACCATGATCCATACTTTGTGCAAAAAGAAGATGCTTTTCATGTTCTAGGTCTTCTTCCCGAGCAAAAAATTACGGCTGCCTTGCGAATGCTTGCATATGGAGCATCTGCAGATCAAGTGGATGAGATCACGAGGATGGGAAGATCAACTGCTCTGGAGTCCCTGATGCGTTTTTGCTCTGCAATTGAAGCCCTCTACACCAATGAGTACCTCCGGACACCCACGCCAAAGGACATGCGAAGGCTTCTTAGGAAGGGTGAGATGCGAGGCTTCCCTGGAATGATTGGAAGCATCGACTGCATGCATTGGACTTGGAAAAACTATCCAAGTGCGTGGCAAGGAGCTTATGGCGACAGAAAAAGAGCCAAAAGCATCATTTTGGAAGCGGTGGCTTCATTTGATACATGGATTTGGCATGCTTTTTTTGGTGTTCCAGGAGCTCAGAATGACCTAAATGTCCTTGCCCAATCCCTAGTGTTCGACGAACTGCTGCAAGGAAAATCCCCGAAATGCACATATTGGGTTAATGGTACCCAATACGAGGGATCATACTACCTTGCAGATGGCATTTACCCAAGGTGGTCAACGTTTGTCAAAACAGTGCCACATCCACAGACTGAAAAAGAAAAACACTTCGCAAAATGTCAAGAAGGGTGTAGGAAGGATGTCGAGCGCTGTTTTGGTATCCTGCAAGCTCGTTGGGCGATTGTCAGGGCTGCAGCTAGAATGTTTGATGTTGAGGCTCTTCGATCCATCATGATGACGTGTATTATTCTCCACAACATGATTGTTAAAGATGAGTATGATTATGATGCCGTTGATGAATACGAGCCGGATCCGATCAACAACTCACGAACACGTATCTACTGTGCTCATGACAATACCGAAGATCCCGTGCAACACGAGCCCTTGGAACGGGATGGATGTTACAATGAATTGATCGTTCAACGGTACACGAACTTGCAAGAGCCATACTGGCACGTAACCCGCCAGAATGACTTGATTGAGCACCAGTGGGGATTGCGAGAAGGTGAAGATAATTAAAATGAGGCTTGTGGTTGAAGAATAAAGTGTATATTTTTTAAGTTTATGTAATTCTATGTAGTGTGTTTTGTTTTTTAAGTTTATTGTGAGTTTATGTAATCTTATTTCATGTGTTTAAATAAAGTACAAAAATAAATAAATAATTACATTAAAATTGCATAATAAATAAAATTAAATTAAATAAAGTTCTAAAAAT
Organism: Heteromeles arbutifolia; assembly: GCA_024362995.1. NCBI lineage: Eukaryota > Viridiplantae > Streptophyta > Magnoliopsida > Rosales > Rosaceae > Heteromeles > Heteromeles arbutifolia. Next base: position 28,671,813 of record JANCRC010000014.1, read on the forward strand.
AAATAAGAAATAACATAAGAAATTACATAAGAAATTAAATAAAGTTCAAAAGAAAATAAGAAATTACATAAAAATTACATAAGAAATTAAATAAAGTTCAAAAGAAAATAAGAAATAACATAAGAAATTAAATAAAGTTCCAAGGAAAATAAGAAATAACATAAAAATTACATAAGAAATTAAATAAAGTTCAAAAGAAAATAAGAAATAACATAAAAATTACATAAGAAATTAAATAAAGTTCAAAGGAAAATAAGAAATAACGTAAAAATTACATAAGAAATTAAATAAAATTTTAAAAAAAAAGAAGAAATTACATAAAAATTACATAAGAAATTAAATAAAGTACTACAAATAAATACGAAATTATACAAAGTCTCTGGAGCTAGGATATGTGGTGCTAGGATCTTGGTTGCTATGATTTGTGTAGCTAGAACCCCATTCACTTGTTTCCGCATCTCTTGCACGCCTCATTCGCATGACATCTCTTTTTTCCGAGCTCCAAAAATATTTTGAATTCGGAGACAGTCCTACTAGAGACTTGCTCATAGTGTCACGATCTGCTTGAGCCATCCTTTCTTCTCTAAGCATTTCATTTTCTCGATGAAGTGCTTCTCTAACCAGCTCGTTCTCTCGATTAACTATTTCTCTTTGTCTCTCAGCCGCCGCATCACGGGCCTCAGTAGCTGCTATTATTGCTGCCATTGCAGCAGTTTTTTCCTCATCTCTAGCCTTTTCCCGCTCTATGGTCAGTTCACCTTGGCGGGCAAGTTCCTCCATATATTTAGTGTATTCATTTTTGGAAGAACTACCTTTTTTCTTTGATGCCTTTTTACCTTGAGGCCTGAGGGACTGACGAGTCGGTTGGGTCTCGGGCACTTGTTTAGGCGTCCCTTCCGTGTCTTCAAATGTGTCGGCTTCTTGTTCGGCCGTGTCTAGTTCTGGCGAACTATGTAGACCCATGCCGTGCATGACAACTTCTGGACCGGTTGCCACAATTTTGTATTTAGGGCAATCTTTAACAATTTCCCAACATTCCCATCTGTTGAATGATTTGTTCCCGTTCTTTGAATTGTAGAATGCTTGAGCTTGTAGTGTCTATAAAAATGTGGGATAAGATAGTGTTAAAAAATTACATAAGAAATAACATAAAATTACATACGAAATAACATAAGAAATAACATAAAAATAAATAAAAATAACATAAGAAATAAAAATAAATAAAAATTACATACGAAATAACATAAGAAATAACATAAAAATTACATACGAAATTAAATAAATTAAAATATTGATGTGGGTGGAATGCATATAAATAAATAAAAATATTGTCACCTGATCCGCTAAACTTGTCCCACTACGCAGGTTACCGGAAGCATGAGAGATGGCGTTTTTCCAACAAGTAAAGGATGCGTTGAGTTTTTTTCCAACGACCTTGAAGACCTTGACTAGATCTGGCGTCTTTTCCATGTACATCACAAAACGCTTGCGTAATTTTACTCCACATTTCTCGCTTATCCATCTCATTACCCGTAATCGGGTCATGAGTAGTGTGAACCCAACATTCACACAACGTAACATCTTCAATGAGCTTCCACGAAGACATTTTTTTCTCTTAAAGTGTAGAAAATATTGAAATGTAGATAGTATAGGAAGTGTAGAAAATATTGAAATGTGGTGTAAGGTGGAAGATGAGGGTTAGGTATTTATAGAAAAAATAAAAATAAATTAAATTTTTTCTGTAATTTGTACACAATTTTCTGTATTTTTTAATAATTTTTAATTTAGTTAATTAATCTGGATCGTTGGATTTGAAAAATATTCAAATCCAACAGCCCATAAAGTGCCACGTGGCCAACGGTCATAATTCTGACCATTGGGCCCTTTTTTTTTTAAGGGGACAAACGTGGACCGTTGATTTGTGATCGGACAGTCCAGATCAAAATTTAAATTTAAATTTTGTTTACCGTTGGAAATCCAACGGTCTAGAAAAACTAGCCGTTGGAAATCCAACGGTACATAGCGCACCACGTCGCCTCCCCGGTGAGAACTGAGTGCCCCTGCGTCGCGGGCCCCGCTTGTCGGCCACTCGCGCCCACGCTCGCGTCAACTGCACACGCCTGGCGCAAAAAAAATTTAAATTGTCGTCTGACGCCACGCTGGCGTCAGATGGACCGGGCCACGCCTCAGTCAATTTTGGACTAGGCTAGAGACCAGCTTGGGCTGGGTGCCAGTCAATTGGATCGGCTGGAGGGGATTCACTGGGTGCTGGCCCGTTTTTTTGGCTGGGTGCTGAGCAAAAAGCCCTCCGGTGGACTTGCTCTTAGGCCCAAAATATTAGGTTGGGCCGAATTGGAATTGTTCTCGGCCCGGAAGGTTTTATTTGGAGGCTTGTGGTTTATTTAGCCCATGGGCCGAGATCGGCCAGGTTCTGTTAGGAAAAGTGCTGTTTGGATAAAGGTGAAGCAGGCAGAGTCCTACGGATAACAGGAATCCTGATTCATTAAGGGGTCTCGGCAAAGATGAGGTTGACGAGATATAGAGATGTGTGCGGCATGATAAAGGCTAGGTTCAAAGTCCTGATTGAAGAAAGATTAATCGAGATAGTTTTGGATCAGAATACGGACGAGATAATTTTAGATCAGAATACGGAGTCCTAATCCAAGTATGACTTGATTGCAGAGACGCTCCTATAAATATAGAGGCAGTGGCACCATTCAAGGCCTCCAACTCAATACACAAATCTGCCCTGCGCAAACCCTCGCTCTACGCGAAACCTCTCAACAACCTTGAGATTTTTATTTTCCTTTTCGCCAACAGTGATACCTTCAGTTTGGATAAACAGCACTATCGCCGTAGAATCAGCCGACCGTGAAGCACCTTCAGTTTGGATAAACAGCACTGCGAAGAGGCCGACTGGTTACCTATCCAAGTCTCGGTCGAGAAGGATTTTCGAATCCTTATTGGCAGAGGTCATCTCATTAGCCTTCTCGGCGAAGTGAGGTGTTACCATGTTACTATATTCGACACATTGACAGCCGAATTTGATATTGAACTTCGTAAATTAACAGTCGTGTCTTCAGGCTCTAGAACCCGAAAGCCGAGAATTGTTCCTTCCTCGGCCGCAGTCGCAAGATCAAGAAGTCAGCAGCGCGACCAACGCAACATCAACAAATTTTACTCCTCAGTCGAGCTCGGCCGACGAGTTGGCACGCCTTGCACACAACCGAATGACGTAGTTAGCTTATTAGTTACTCGGCTTGCGCGCCATGTAGGCTTGGTAGTTTTTAGGGTCAACATTTTGGCACGCCCGGTGGGACCCAGTGCTAAAACTACGAAGTTCATGCCAATTGAGACACGACCAGTCAAAAAGAAAGCAGTTATGGGAAAATCAACGACTGATTTGTCAGTACCGTAGACACAAAACCCTATTGTTACCGCAACACCAGAGTCGGCAAGCACGACACGCCGAGAAAATGAAGCTGGTCTCGGCGGTCAGCCTCGTAATGCAGAGGCTCCTAGCAAAACCGCATGCATTTTCAATGAGGTGGTAGTAGAGGACTGCGATAAAGATGGTGGTGAAAGCGCTGATCCACCAACAAGGTCGTTTCTCCGAAGACGGCTAGATGAACAATCTTAGCAAGTTGAACAGGTATTTAACCGAGGAATAGACAGTCTGCGCGACGTAATAAGTAGTACTAATGAAACACACACCAGATTGCTTGAAATGCTGGTACATAAGATCTGTGAAGAAAAACCCTCCGATCATTTTCGGCAATTGCCACTAAGAAATGATCTTTTACCAGTAGTACGGGCCGAGCCAGTGCCTGCTCGGCTCAAGTCAATTGACCTGGAAAAGAAAGGAGGATCGAACAGTAGAGCGGATGGATCTGACCAGAAAGTAGAAGCGACATCCATCGATACGACCAAAATCCAGAGGATGATCGATTCAGCCTTGAAAAAGGAGCCGAAATTCCCAAAATTCATCCACCCGTACCCTACTTACGTCGAAAAATTTGAATATCCCAAAGGTTTTAAAATCCCAGATTTCAGTCTGTTTGTCGGATAGTCGTCTTTATCCTCGTTAGAACATGTGGCCCGGTTCACCGCTCAATATGGTGACGTTAATAGCGATTTCCATAAACTGCGGCTATTCAACTTCTCATTGACAGGCTTAACCTTTGCGTGGTACATCAATCTCCCACCAAACTCCATCTAGAGCTGGGAGGAGTTGGCCGAAAAATTTCATGAGCAATTCTATCGGCCGGGGATGGAAATGTCGGTTTCATCATTAGCTAGGATAGCTCAAGCATCAGATGAGTCGCCAATGGATTACCTGACCAGGTTTAAGTCAGCAAGAAATTGGTGCCGAGTACCCCTTCCTGAAGTCAAATTTGTTAGACTAGCTTTGAATGGGCTGGACATGGAGTACAAGAAGAAATTCCTGGGGGCAAACTTCCGAGACATGTATGAATTAGCTCAACACGTGGAGCAATATGACTACCTACTCCGAGAAGAAAAAGTCTCAAAGTCTCCATCCCGAGGAACCATCTATAAAAACCCCACGGTTAGCTATGCCTCAACTGAACCTAAAGAGTATGCTAATATTGATGCAGCCGAGATAGTCATCGATAAATCGTATGTTTGCAAAGCATTGACGTACGCCAATCCCAAGGATGTAAAAACTCACTCGGCCACCGAAGAATCTACCACCAAAACATCAAAGGTTTATACTTTCGACATCACTAAGGCCGACGCCATCTTCGACCAATTGCTGCTGGCCAAGATCATCAAGCTTCGGCCTGGGCATAATATTCCTAAGGCCGAAGAATTGAAGGGAATAACATATTGCAAGTACCATAACTCGAATAAACATACGACAAACAACTGTGTCATATTTCGAGATACCGTCCAAAGCTGGATCGACAACGGCAAACTCAAGTTTCCAGACAAGAAAATGAGCGTTGATACCGACCCGTTTCCTACGACGACGGTTAATATGGTAGATGCCCGTTTACCTAGAGACAAATGGAAAGAGAAGGTTGAGCCCGTCTCAGTGCAACACTTTCGAACGAAGAGTTCTCAGCCACGGCTCAAGATAGATTTATTTTCGAACGAGCCACCCGAGGTTCTTTCAGGACCAGCCATCATCCAACCTATGACAAACTCCAGCGCCGAGGAAGAAGATAAATCAGTGATTCTTTGCAGTCGGTGTAAGACAAACGTCGACGCAGCGCCAAACACTTAGTGCGAGCCAGCGCCAGGGAGTTTTCGACAGACTAGGCCCCAAAACGCGACCGACCGAACTACCCCCAGTTAGACGGCGCCTCGACTTTGATGCACCATTCTATAACGAGGATTATTACGCACGGAGTTCTAGCAGCTCGAACTCATCGGCAAAGCGAAAAACCTTCAAACCTCCGGAACCGCGTGATCAACGTTGGTACACATATCATTCCCCTAAAGGTGTGTACACTGCACTATCCAAATCACAGAAGCGTCGGCGCCAAAGAATGGACTGCATGGCTCGCCGACAAGCAGCTCAGGAAACTTCGGCCCTCAAATGGCAGCCAAAGAACAAAACTAGCAGTGACGACGAGCGACAACCCCCGACCATCATGACAGAGTTGCTCCAAGAAAGACAAGTGATCAATCCTGACGTGGAAACCATATTTGAAAAGGCTGATAGGCGAAATGAAGGCGCTCCTTGAACAGTTGAAGGCGCGCCTTGAACAGTTGAAGGCGGAAGTCGAGAGCAAACTTCCCCTACCTATACAGGAGCCTTTGATCAGGGTTAGACGGAACCTGCATCCACCGTTCCTCGGAGAGGCATTGGAGTATATGCGAGAGTTTCACAAAAAGCATTCGGCCAACGATCTATACGGTTTGCCGAAAGCATGCCAAGATACGATTGATCTTGTTCTGGCCTGTCCTGATGCTGAGCGAATTATTCAAAAGAATTTGGACCTAGGGCTGAAAGCTAGGTTCCAGCACATACGAGAGGCTCGAGTCCTCGGCTTTGACGTCGACCCATATACCGATATCGAGACAAGCGAGCTCCCATTTTCTCTGGAAGATCTCCAGCACTTGCGATACCATTTCGAAGTTTTTTCGACCGTTTCTCTTTTCGGCCTTACGGCCGATGAGACGAAGCGCGTAGAACGCTTAGATGCCTTCCTAGACATCAAGGACGCCCGCATTATGTATCAAAAGCAGGCTCGCGGCACAACGGAAGTCCTAGACCCTGTTATGGTTCCCAATAAGCCTGTGCCCCTCGACCAACAGAAGGAAGTCCTCCAAGACGCCTTGCAAGAACATACCTCGGCAACGGTCGATGAGGTCAACCCAAAAACTGTCCATGACAGAAGTCCGGAGGAGAAAAACCCGGCAAACGAATGACCGTCAGTGATGAAAGATACCGGGCCGATGGGTCATTCGGTCCTCGACAACATGGAAATCAGTATGGTCCATGTTCTGCCTGCAGATTTTCAACCACGCACGTCCCAACCTAACTTCCTAGACGGTGACGTAGTGGCCGATGAGGCTACCCAGGCCGACTTTGTGCTCCATGCCGAAGTCGAGTTAGCGACAAAAGAAGATAACCTCAAGGCAACTCTCGCCGAATTATTTCCTCGTTCATCATCGGCTAATCTCCATCACCTAAAGCCGTTGTATGTTACGGCTCATGTCGAGGGATACCCAGTGTCCAAAATTTTCGTTGACTGTGTAGCGACGGTCAATATCATGCCTGTGACAATCATGAGGGGGTTACATCGTTCTAACGACGAGCTTATTCCATCAGGGATCACCATGAGCAGTTTCGTTGGTGACAAATCCCAAACCAAGGGAGTCCTCCCGTTGGAGGTGACCGTCGCAGGTCGAAACCACATGACCGCTTTTTTTATAGTTGACTCCAAAATCGAGTACAATGCGTTGCTCGGATGGGATTGGATTCACCAAACCAGTTGTATCCCTTCATCGCTATATCAAGTTCTCGTCTTTTGGGATAGGAAGACAGTCGTGGTTCACCCAACCGATTCTCAGCCATTCGAAGCTAACATGATCCAGGTACAATACTACGACGATCATGTCGGGTACATCACTTTACACGGCTTTAACGCAGAAGTTCGGCCAACGCAGATTTCTGTTCAGAAGGCCATCGAGGTTGGCGCCAAAACTGTTCACCAGGATTCGGCGAGGCTCGGGTTGGCCAACTTCATCACCGACCCTGATGTCTGACGCCAGTCAGACCAAACGTCGAGCCATAGTTTCATCGACCATGGAACGGTTGCTGGCTCATTGGTACGCTATCTCCCAATAACCGGATTCGGGCGTCAACCTCGTGTAGTTCCTCGCCGAATGCGACAATGGCCCTGTCCTCTCTCTCGACAAAATCCAGGCTGCCCCGGCCGAACTCGAGGATAGTCGGCCCCAAGTCAAAGACCCATTAAACGAAATAAATATGGGAACGACCGACAACCCTCGGCCATTGTTCATTAGTGCTTTGTTACCCCAGCATACTAAGACTGAACTCTGCAAGTTGCGTGGCGAATTTAAGGATTGTTTCACTTGGAGTTATCACGAAATGTCTGGCCTTGATCGAACCCTCGTTGAGCATGAATTACGCATCAAGCCTGGTTACAAGCCTTTTCGCCAACCTCCTCGAAGGTTCTCAACCGAAGTTCAACTCGGCATAAAAGAAGAACTGGTTCGACTTTTAAACGCCGGGTTTATTCGAATTGCCCGATATGTCGAATGGTTGGCAAATATCGTGCCGGTACTGAAGAAAAGCGGTGCCTTACGCATTTGTATTGATTTCCGTAATTTGAATCTGGTAACTCCCAAGGATGAATATCCCATGCCGATCTCAGATTTGTTGATTGACGCCGTAGCTACTCATGACATAATGTATTTCATGGATGGCCATGCCGGTTATAACTAGATCTTTATCGTCGAGGCCGATGTTCATAAAACTGTCTTCCGGTGCCCGGGGGCACTCGGAACATTCGAGTGGGTAGTCATGCCATTCGGCCTCAAAAACGTTGGTGCCACGTACCAACGCGCCATGAATGCCATCTTTCATGATCTGATTGGTACCATAGTTGAGATGTACATTGATGACGTGGTGGTTAAATCAAAAAGTCGCCAAACACATCTAGATGATCTTCGGCAAGCTTTCTTTCACATGCGGCGACATAACCTCAAGATGAATCCGGCTAAGTGCGCCTTCGGCGTATCGGCCGGTAACTTCTTAGGATTCCTTGTGCATCATCGAGAAATTGAGGTGGACGAAAACAAGGCACGCGCAATTATCGCTGCCCTACCCCCAACGACAAAGAAACAATTACAGTCCTTACTCGGCAAGATAAATTTTCTCCGCCCTTTTATATCTAATTTGGCGGGGAAAATGACAGCGTTCTCTACGCTTTTGAAATTGAAAGACTCGGATCGGTTTGAGTGGGGCAAAGAGCATCAAGCGGCTTTTACACAGATCAAGGTTTCCCTTACCACGCCGCCGGTTCTCGTGCCACCTCGGCGCGATAAGCCTCTAAAGTTGTATATTTCAGCGGTCGAAGAGTCTATTGGCTGCCTCCTCGCGCAAGACAACGATGCTGGCCGCGAACAGGCTATCTTTTATCTCAGTCGGGGTCTGAATGCACCTGAGATCAATTATTCACCTATCGAGAAATTTTGCTTGGCTTTGTTTTTTGCCACCACAAAACTCCGACATTATATGCTTCCATCAGTCACACAAGTCATCGCCCAAACCGATGTTATCCGTTACATGCTAACACGACCTATAGTAAAAGGCCGAATCGGGAAATGGACAATGGCATTATCAGAGTTCAGTTTGCAGTACGTGCCTCAGAAAGCCGTTAAAGGCCAAGCTTTAGCCGATTTTTTGGCCCAACATCCCTCCCCATATGATGTCGGGGGCAATGACGTCGAAATCGGCATGGTTGAAGCACGCAATAACCACTAGACGATGTACTTTTATGGCTCTAGTACCTCAGCCTCGGCTGGTGTTGGCATCGTCATTCAATCGCCTAGCCACAGCCGATGGTATTTTTCTCTCCGGCTCGATTTCGATTGTACGAATAATCAGGCCGAATACGAAGCTCTTATCATCAGCCTCCATGTCCTTCATGACTTACGAGCGACCCGTGTCCTCGTCTTCGGTGATTCAGAACTTGTGATTAACCAACTCAATGGTTCTTTTCGATGCATGAGTTGTACTCTGGCACCCTACCATATGATTGCCAACTATTTGGCTGAGTCCTTCGATGGCATTACATTTGAGCACATTTCCCGGGTTCATAATACCGACGCCGACGAACTGGCTCAAATCGCTTCCGGAGCACAACTCCTAGGGGGCAAGCTAGGCCGGGAAATACCTATGTTACAACGACCATACCCGGCCTTGATTAATCAGTAAGTTCTCCGACGCGATAATGTGATACGCATAAGAGTCATGTCATTACCTTCATTGTTGGACCGACAAGACCCTATAGATGTTTGCGCAGTTGAGGCAATGCTAGATGATTGGAGGAAGACCATTATGCGGTATCTTGATAATCCTAATAGCAAACATGACCGCAAAACAAGGGTTCACGCCACAAATTATGTCATGTACCAAAATGAATTATATCGAAAAGGCGGAGATGAACTACTATTGTTATGTCTCGGCTCCCAAGAGGCTGCTCGAGCAATCACAGAAGTTCATGAAGGAATTTGTGGATCTCATCAGTCGGGTCGGAAAATGCGATGGTTGCTTCGACGACATGGCTATTTTTGGCCAAGTATATTAAAAGATTGCATTGAGTTCACACGGGGATGTGTGCAATGCCAAATTCATGGTCCTATACAAAGAGTCCCGGCCGAATCACTGCACTCGGTCACCAAACCATGGCCATTTAGAGGATGGGCTATGGACGTAATTGGCAAAATCACGCCGTCCTCCGGGGCTGCCAAGCATGCATGGATACTTGTGGCGACCGATTACTTTACCAAGTGGGTCAAAGCAAAATCGTATGCCGAATTAACGTTTAAAGAGGTTTGCGACTTTGTGGAGGAATACATCGTGACCAGATTTGGGGTACCAGAAACGATCATAACTGACAATGGCACGATCTTTACAGCCGAGAGGTTTAAAGAGTATGCGGCGAATCTAAAAATTCAGCTTGAACAGTCCACGCCATACTATCCACAGGCAAACGGACAAGCCGAAGCAAGTAATAAGGTGATGATCGGTATTCTTGAGAAAATAATAGAGGAAAGGCCTGGCATGTGGCATTTGAAGTTGAATGAGGCTTTATGGGCATATCGGACATCGCCCCGAACAGCGACTGGGACAACCCCGTACGCTCTAACCTACGGGCATGACACAATACTACCAGTCGAATTGAACATAAATTCGTTGCGAATAATCGAGCAAAGTAGTTTGATGCATATAATTTACTGGTAGCACAGAAAAAGATTGCCGAACGAGCCTATAACCAACGAGTTAAACAGAAAACATTCGGTGAAGGAGATTTAGTTTGGCAAACTGTGTTGCCTATAGGAATTAAAGATCCTAGGTTCGGCAAATGGTCGCCGAATTGGGAAGGACCGTTCATCGTTCATAGTCCTCGGCAATGGGGCATATCACCTTAAAGATCGAACCAGCGCAGTTCACAAGTTACCAATCAATGGGAAATTTTTAAAGAAATACTATCCGACTACTTGGGAAATGCGAGAATAAGAGTTTCATCTTATTAAAGATTGTCAAAAAGTACAGCTTGAGCCGGTCAGTCAGCACATAAGTAAATCTAGGGTGACGAAGGAAGAAGGGTTTCAAGCACGGCCTTCAACTCCAGCCACCTCACTTCGCCCATTGTGACCTCGGCTTGACGAATCCTCTTATCTATTTTGTGCTGCTCGACCCGCTTCATGCTCACCGCATAATCGGTTAGGCAGTTTTTGCCACCTAACTTGAAATCCTTCGCAAGTTCAGAAGCCACTGTCGATCTCCGATTTTGAAGTTCGACGATCTGACGGTCCAGGTCGGCTAGAGCGTCTTTCTTCGCTTTCATGGCTTCAACTTTTGGGTGAAGAGCTTCAAGGGCACCCGACGCAGCCTTCAAGTCATCTTCGGCCCGAAAAGCTTTTTCGAAAATGCCAAAGAATTCTCGAGTCCGCTCCAAGGCCGAAGATGCCCGGGTAATAGCTTCAGGGCTCAACTAACCATTAACCGCGAGGTCATTGAGATATTCGCCGACGGAATCGAGGCCCTTGCGTTCGAGAATTTGGGGGGCCGAAAGCGACAGGAGTTCTTGCAGCTTGACAAGAGTAGAGGAGTCAGCCGAGGACCCAGTCGTGGTCGCCGAAGGACCAGCAGTTCTCGACGCAGCTCAGAGGAGGGCGTCGAATTCGACTTCCCACGAAGGCTGCACGAAAAAGAAAGATCAGAATATGTTGAATCATCAGACAAGCAAGCAAGAGGGAAATTTTAGATCTGCTGAGAAGAGACTTCGGCCATATCTGCTAGATCGTTGCTCGAACTCAGAGAGCTCAATGGCCGAGCCTAGTGTTTTAGACTACTTCTCAATTCACGCGGCCGATGAAAGTTATCTACATTTGATGGCCACTGAGGTGGCCAAGAGATATAGATAACGCCATTCGGCGCATAAAAATTTTGGTGAAAAGAGAACGCGGGCACCTGACATTTAGTATTTTTCTGGTTTAGCATTCTAAGGCAGAAAGTTGATAAAATAGAACAATGAACTGGGTGCTTACATAGGCGAAGGTGGCTTCCTGAAGAGGGATGCCGAGGTCTTGATCTTGCGGGTGAATCGGCGTTTCCGCCGTTGCTTCTGGCTTGGCGGCAAGGCCTTTCCCATGATCAACTGCGGGAGGATCGACCTGACCGACCGCTTCAGCGATTGCAGGTGTCTTAACCCGGCCGGCTGCTTTAACCGTCGGAGGAGGACTGCTGGGGTTGTTGTCGCTCTCATCATCCTGAAATAAGAGGTTGTTAAAGTTGTTCGAAGTTGTTCAAGAGAGAAGGAATTAACAACCGCATCATTATACCTCCATGATGATTGCCGACTATCTTGGAGTCTTGGAATGAGTTCTTCTCATTGCTGCGGTTGCCTCTTCCAAGATAGGGGCCACGGCCGGTTCAGAAGTGGCCGTCCTCTCAACCGGCAGAGAAGCAGCCGGTTCGGAAGTGCCGTGTCCTCGGCTAGCTGGGTAATTGCCAGCTCAGCCGTAACTTGTGGCTTAGATTGAGCCTCGGGTGCTTGGCCAGTTTGGGCCCGCAGCACGACCGCCTCGATGCCGATGGAGGGAGAGACGTCAGCTGGGGCTGATCCTGTCGTTTGGCTATCGACGACATGGATCTCCCGTTCCCCTTTCTTTGCCAATTTCTTGACACGCTTGGAAGGTTGAGGGACCACAGTTGTTGTCTCGGTCTCTTGTCGGGGTCGTTTGCTTGGCCTGGATGAGGGAATCAATTTCTTCTTGGCCGCAACGGCGGCCACCACCTCTACCCTCTTTGGTGCTCGGCTGCCTGGGAAAAGATGAGATCGAGTTAGTAAAATTATGACAATTTTTTCAAAAGCAAAGTAAAAATAGCTGTATACCTTGGGCCGCTTCTTTAGGCGGAAGAGCTGGGGTCTTGTTCGGACGGTCACCGAAGAGTCTGCTTGTGATATCTTCAACCGGTACGCCAAAGAATTGTTGGGTGCACCCTTCCCACCAGTCACCAAAGGTATCGGTGCTGAGGGATTCAGGGACGACCGGTCGAAGGCGAAGCTTCTGGCACCGCTCTTGAAACTCCCTCTTTGCATCTTTGCATTCCTTTTCCGAGAAACCAGAAAGGCGCCATCGGCTCAAAAGAGTGCGAGAAGTGAGAAAGGGGACCGGGCAGCCTTGGAGGTAGCCGAGTTGCCGGGCGGTGAAGTTTGGATGGTAGACCTCCCAGCTCACTCGGCGGGCGTCACAGCCAAGAGGAAGGTCACGAGCAAGCACGAACGACCCCCATGATTGACGGAGATCGACGTCTTCCTCCGTGCTCCATGTTGACAAAGGGAGCGTGACCGACGAAGGGTATTCCCGACGACGACAGATCAAAAATTCGTCGTCGGAGAAAGCATCGATGGTGAATAAGTATTTGAATACTTCCTCAGCCTTGTGCGTTGTCGCTGGTCGGGAAGCCAACTGAGCACCAAGCACCTCGGTGGGCAAGAAGTTGGCGATTTCTGGCCGAAGGAGGACGAAGTAAACCTGCAGCCAGAGTTGGAAGACCCAGAGAGGGCCGCTCTGGTGCGGGTCGACCTTGTGAAGGGTCATCTCGGCCAGACAACGGAGGAGGTGAACAAGGATCGTCGGGCTAAGAGCCAAAGTGTGGCCTCTATCGGCCACTGGCATGTTCTCGACCAGACATTTGTTTGACTTGGTACAATAGATGTATTTATTGTACCAATAGAAGAGAAATGCCTCGTGCTCTCCTTCTCGCAGATCTTCGTCCCCTCGGCCGGCGAAATGGAGGTAGAGGGTGTTGTAGTTGAAGAAGTTCTTGTGAAGTTTTTGAACCTCTTCCTTTGAGCCCGCTTGTCGAAAAGCGCTTTCAGGTCAAGATTCGACGGGTACCCAGAGAGGGCCGAGAGGGAGGTCGCTAGAAGAACCGTGACGTCAAGGATGGTGGGACTGATGGGGCCGAGAGGGAGGACCATGGTGTTGGTAGCCGAGCACCAGAGGCTTGTGGCGGCTATGAGAAGCTCATTGTCCATAGCTATCTCTAGTGATGAAAGGCGGATGGCGTCATAGATGCCGAGTGTTTTCCACTGTTCTCCGAAAACCTTCTCCATTCGCTCGACCCAGGCCGTCCAGGTTGCAGTGGTCGAGGGCCAATAGCCTTGAGGTTTTGCCGAACTCCACTTTGACCACTCGAAGCCTTGCAGCAGGAATTTCAGGCTCTCGGCTTTGAAAATTTCAGTAATAGGGGATGGCACGGCCGCTTTGAAAAGAGGACCAAGGATCTGATGGGGGTGTTCATGTCGCATTCGAAGCAAATGGTTTTAATGGCGCAGGGATCGACGATCTTCTCGCATTTCTTGCATTCTTTGGGGAGCTGTGAGGTAAAGGAAGCCATTGCTAATAGTTGGGAGGTTTCTGGAAAAAAGGGTTTCTGGTTTGGAGTCTGAGTGCAAGGATCTTGGAGAAAAGGGGTTTTCCTTGGGTGTTTCGGGAATGAGAGCAAGAGATTTCAGAAAATTGGAAAGCGTAAAGGTACAAATGAAAGAGTTCTGGTATTTATAGGGTCCTTGGAGGAAGATCAATCGTTTCAGAATTCGAAATAAAAGGGAAATTAGTCGAAAAAACTCTAATCATTGTGAATATCCGGAGAATCCAGGTGAAGAAACCAAGTTTTTCGTATTTTGAGGATGCACGTTTACGTATGGCGGCGAGTTTTATGGGAAAGGACATTTTGATGCTTGCACGATCGCCAGGTTATTCAAAAATTCGCGGATCGAGGTGTAATGATTAGGCTTAGTAAGAGATTCGACAGTTTAGTGAACCGCACGCTTCAGGCGTCATTACTAGGTGCAGTTATGGCAGAAGACGCCACGTAGTGAGACGGTTGGCAGAAAGAAGATCGTGAAATTGTGCTTCATAAATGCTCATTGGAAATCGAGGATTAGGGTGATGAAGAGATTCGCTTCTTCAAGGTCAGGGCTCGGCCGGTAGATCTCCAGGCCGAAGACCTCAGAAGCGAGGAGGCAATGTTTAGGCCCAAAATATTAGGTTGGGCCGAATTGGAATTGTTCTCGGCCCGGAAGGTTTTATTTGGAGGCTTGTGGTTTATTTAGCCCATGGGTCGAGATCGGCCAGGTTCTGTTAGGAAAAGTGTTGTTTGGATAAAGGTGAAGGAGGCAGAGTCCTACGGAGAACAGGAATCCTGATTCATTAAGGGGTCTCGACAAGGATGAGGTTGACGAGAAATAGAGATGTGTGCGGCATGATAAAGGCTAGGTTCAAAGTCCTGATTGAAGAATGATTAATCGAGATAGTTTTAGATCAAAATACGGACTAGATAGTTTTGGATCAGAATACGGAGTCCTAATCCAAGTATGACTTGATTGCAGAGACGCTCCTATAAATACAGAGGTAGTGGCACCATTCAAGACCTCTAACTCAACACACAAATCTACCATGAGCAAACCCTCGCTTTACGCTAAACCTCTCAACAACCTTGAGATTTTTATTTTCCTTTTCGCCAACACATCTTCAGTTTGGATAAACAGCACTGTGAAGGCAACCGGTGATACCTTCAGTTTGGATAAACAGCACTATCGCCGTAGAATCAGCCGACCGTGGAGCACCTTCAGTTTGGATAAACAGCACTGTGAAGAGGCCGACTGGTTACCTATCCAAGTCTCGGTCGAGAAGGATTTTCGAATCCTTATTGGCAAAGGTCATCTCATTAGCCTTCTCGGCGAAGTGAGGTGTTACCAGGTTACTACATTTGGCACATTGACAGCCGAATTTGATATTGAACTTCGGAAATTAGCAGCCTTGTCTTCAGGCTCTAGAACCCGAAGGCCGAGAATTGTTCCTTCCTCGGCCGCAGTCACAAGATCAAGAAGTCAGCAGCGCGACCAACGCAACATCAACAAATTTTACTCCTTGGCCGAGCTCGGCCGACGAGTTGGCACGCCCCGCACACAACCGAAAGACGTAGTTAGCTTATTAGTTACTCAGCCTGCGCGCCACGTAGGCTTGGTAGTTTTTAGGGTCAACAGTTGGTTAACCTAAAAGAACAATGAAATTAAATACGGAATTTGTTATTTTTAAACTCTCAAACCTAGAAATTGGGAAATGACACATATTTACATGGAATTTAAACTTGGAAATTGGAGGTCCAAATTCTAAGATTTTTTTTTCACACGGAAATTCTAAATTTTGTTTATGAATCCAAACGAGGGAATTGGTGTATGTCAATTTATAAATTTCAACTTTTATCTAAATTTCAAGTTTATTTCCCTCATCTAAACATAATGTTAGGGATTTTGATTATTAGTGTTAGAAGATTGAATTTGATATATAACCAAACTATAAATAGGCAATTAGTTCGGTTTAGGAATTTTCAAAGTTTTTTTTTTTTTTTTTTTCAGTTTTTCTTCGTTTGAACCAAATTCAATAAAAAATTTGGATAAAACTATGGAAGCTGCAATAACATTCAACAAAACTTTCTGAACCAAATTCATATCACAAACATACAACTCCAAAAGTGAGCACTTTGGGGAAGCTTTTCATATTTGCAAGAAAATAAAAGGAAGAAAAATAAATTCCCGAGGCCATTTGATTGTGTTGTCTGACCGCGCTGCAAAACTATCGGCCATGGTAGTGGCCGGGCCATACCCGAAAACGATCGGTTAGCTCTAGGTCTGCTTTTCTCGTATCCATTCAACAAAATCGTCAAGGATCGAAGGCCATGCAAGTTCAGGATCATAGTTGCTAAGATCTGGAAAACTTATCGAATCGCAAAACCGGTAAAAACCCATCCACTGATCCATGCTTATGACTTTGTAATCACTCTGAATCTTCAGATACTGAGTAAATAACTCAACCTGCGCTGGATACTGGCATCCCAAAACAATATTTAACAACTCGCACATCATGTCTAGATCTATGCCCTTCTGTTTCTCCTCCGTCAAGCAATATCTGAATGCATAGGAAAAGAAATCCATGAAGTCTGATGGCTCCCCCTTGACCTTTTTCTCCAGCTCTGCAAGTGCATTGTTTAATTTATTAACTTTGTTTATCTTTAGGGTTTTAAATCCTTCTTGCCATTCTTCTAGGGTAAAGTATCCTTGTTTTTCGGCTTTCATCTTCCATGCAAGCATCAACATCCTAACGTCTGTGTGATCAACTTCGATATCTGAACAAAGACGTTCGATCCCCTCTGGCTCGATCAAACCAGAAGACGCATTCGCGTATGAATTAAAGGCGGTATCAACCCGTTTGGCGTTGCGTCCCATGTCGAGCTTATAGGAATGTTTTCAGTTAAGTTCTTCGACCTCCATGAGGAGGGCACATATTTATAAGGATACAGTCATTCCTTGTAGGGCAAGGAAAACAGTAATTCCTAATCCATTTAGAATAGGAAAACAAAAACCTACAAGGAAATAAAATATAAAGATGTAATTACATTCTTATTCTAATTCGAACTCGCGTACACCAATATATCTTTTAGACTAGGAAACAAAATCCTACCAGGAAATAAAATATAAAAAATATAATTACATTCCTATTCTAATTTGGACTCACGTAGCCACGCAGTACTATAGTCTGGTGGTATTTCAATTCCTTACAATATCTTTAAAACATTTCACTTTCATACCTCAGGTTTGGGCTCTATTTCAATTTCTTACAACATCTTTAAAACATTTCACTTTCATACCTTAAGTACTATTTTATTTCAAAATAATACCTCCGTTACATTTTCCATCCATTGATCCGTTAAATGCTGACGTGGCTGCCACATATATGCCACGTGGCTGCCAAATGTCTGCCACGTGGCAAATTTTTTTTTTTTTATTTTTAAAAAACCTGAATTTTTACAAAAAAAAAAAAAGGGTAAATTACACTTTCATACCTCAGGTTTGAGGTCTATTTCAATTTCCTACAACATCTTTAAAACATTTCACTTTCATACCTTAAGTACTATTTTATTTCAAAATAATACCTCCGTTACATTTTTCATCCATTGATCCGTTAAATGCTGACGTGGCTGCCACATATATGCCATGTAGCTGCCAAATGTATGCCATGTGACTGCCAAATGTATGCCATGTGGCAAATAAAATTATTTTTTTATTTTTTTAAAAAACTTGAATTTTCTCAACAAAAAAAAAATAAAAAATAAAAAATTTGAAACCCACGTCTGCAAGACGAAGAAGAGGGAGGAAGAAAAAAAAAATTGTCCCTCCCCCACCCCCCCCCCCCCCCCAGCGACCCACATCTGCAACAAGAAGAAGAAGAAGAAGAAGAAGAAGAAGAAGAAGAAGAAGAAGAAGAAGAAGAGGGAGGAAGAAAGAAAGAAAAAAACCCCAAAATCCCACCCGAGATTAGGTGGATCTACCACAAAACCAGTCCAAAAATCATTTCAAACTCAAACTATTTTCAAAACTCACCCACACTGAAAATCACCAGATCGCGGAGGGAGGAGGGTCCCGGAGGAGGGGGGTGGACGGGAGAAGGGTCGTCGGGTGACGGGGGAAGGGCTTTTTTTCTTCTTCCTGCATATGTGGGTCGCTGAGGGAAGGGACAAATTTTTTTTCTTCCTCCCTCTTCTTCCTCTTCCAGATGTGGGTTTCAAATTTTTTTTTTTGTTGAGAAAATTCAGGGTTTTTAAAAAAAATTAAAAAATTATTTTATTTGCCACGTGGCAAACATTTGGCAACCTCGTCAGCATTTAATGGATCAATGGATGAAAAATGTAACGGATGTATTATTTTGAAATAAAATAGTACTTAAGGTATAACAGTGAAATGTTTTAAAAATGTTGTAAAAAATTGAAATAGACCTCAAACCTAAGGTATGAAAGTGTAATTTACCCTTTTTTTTTTCTTTTTTTTTTTTGTAAAAATTCAGGTTTTTTTATAAAAAAATTTAAAAATTATTATTTTTTGCCATATGGTAGACATTTGGCAGCCACGTGGCATATATGTGGCAGCCACGTCAGCATTTAACGGATCAATGGATGGAAAATGTAACGGAGGTATTATTTTGAAATAAAATAGTACTTAAGGTATGAAAGTTAAATGTTTTAAAGATGTTGTAAGGAATTAAAATAGAGTCCAAACCTGAGGTATGAAAGTGTAATTTACCCTATTTATAAGGATACAGTCATTCCTTGTAGAGCAAGGAAAACAGTAATTCCTGATCCATTTAGAATAGGAAAACAAAAACCTACAAGGAAATAAAATATAAAGATGTAATTACATTCTTATTCTAATTCGAACTCGCGTGCACCAATATATCTTTTAGACTAGGAAACAAAATCCTACAAGGAAATAAAATATAAAAAATATAATTACATTCCTATTCTAATTTGGACTCACGTAGCCACTCAGTACTATAGTCTGGTGATATTTCTCTTCACTTGGGATTGAGAGGTATTAGGTTCGAATCTCGTGGATGACAAATTTGATACCAAATTAGGTTGCCCGACTTAATTAAACTCTCCCTCCCCTTAGTGTAAAAATATATCGATGTACTTAAAAAAAAAATAGACTCACGTACACAAATATATCTTTTAGACTAGGAATAAAATCATACAAGGAAATAAAATATAAAGATATAATTACATTCTTATTCTAATTTGGACCCACGTACACCAATATATTTTCGGATGATGCTTGTGTCTTGTCTTCTATTGAAAATGAGTCCCACATTGATGGGAGGGACCTTTGGTTTTATGGTGGAACCTTAACTTTCTTCATCCACCTATGATTAATGTACTTCTACCATACAAACATCACAATTTGAACCGTTCATTCTCTTTTCATCATATAAAGATCATATATGAAAAAACTCATTCAATTTGGAGATCTTTTAGTTCTTCATATGCATCAAACAAATGAACGGATCATTATGAGAATTTTTTGCAGATATGATCTTTAGACTATGATAAAGAGAATGAACAGTTCAAATTATGATATTCGTATGATGAAGATGAATTAATCATAGATGGAAAAACATGAACCGCCATGGCGCATTATCCATATTTTTCTACTCGTTTGTTTAATGTTGACTTAGTGTTCATCTATACTTTAGTTAGAGGTGACCACATTCATACTGTTACCTATGTTATCACAAACTCGTATTACAATTTCAGTGAATTGTAACACTCAATCATTAGATTCAAAATTTTACAACGGAAGAAAAAAAATTCAAATTCTGTGCATTGGTTGTTCATGGGCATCAAAAAGTTCGCAGCCTGGCCGGGATCCCAATGGGCTTTGTCTTAGCCTGACCCTTTTATTTGGGAGAGTCTTAAACTTGGACTTAACACTTTGCCCGACCTTGGATAGTGAATCTGGTGACCCATTGAGTTCATGCTCTCTGAGTCTCACCTCAAAAAAAGTTTGTGCATGTGCAGTATCCTATCTTTCTTTTCTTTGAGGAGAGTGTCTGGACAAGGGATTTTTTTAGTATAAAAAGGTTTAGGTTAAAATTAGTAAGAAGTATGCATTACAGGATATTAGATAGAGATCTAAAATGTATTAGTTAACATCACAAAGCCAATAAACAAAGGAATTCAAATGACTCTTTATATAAATTAAAAACAAAAAAGGACGACGGACAAATGACTCCTTTTACGTAGTCATTTACAAATTTCTCTCAATTCTTTGCATTGACTAATGTATGTGTCTTTATCTAAAGTATTGTGAAGCATTTCTTAGTAATGTAGCTTACATATTACTTGGAAATCACTCGTCCAAATAGACTATAAAAGGCCAATTAGTGTGGTTTGAAAGAGGCCATTCTCTAGCTACGATCAAATTTGTTATGTCCCTATTTTTGTTAGTGAAAAATTTGTTTCCTCAGTTTATCATTTTATGATTGAGCTAACTAACTAAAATCTTTCGACTACAATCAAGATTAGGTTGAAGCTTGAATTCACCTAGCAAAGAGCACCTTGGGTAAGACGCACTAGTGAGTGACTTCCTTTCCCAATAACAACGCTATCATGCACCTTTGACATTTCCTTTCGGTATAGTGGCGGAGTCAGGATTTCTTGTGAGGAGGGACCTCTCACAATGTAAAAGAAAAAAATGATAGTATTTATAAAATTACCAACCAAAATATCACAATATGTATCCAAATTAATTATATTTATTCTCGATGAGTTTTCATATTTTGAAACAATAGCATGATAACCTAGTCATCTATACTATTGCGAGAATTAGTAGACTAAGTAGGAGGAATTAATAAAAAAACTACAAACCCTAACTGTGACAACCCGTCTCTACTTTTACAATTTTATTAATTTTAAAAGAGTGAATTGATGAAAGTATCCCTAGAGGCGAGGGTATTGACTTTCGTTGACCAGCTTATAATGAGATGTACGAAATGTTATTTTAGCATATCCTTGTAGTACTCGACAATACGAACGCGTGGGCTCAAACGGAATCGAAATCAGAGTTACCGTTAAAATTTTATAAAATTACGATCGTAAATGGTGTATTAGTAATTCCATTTTAAAAGATATTTTGTATTGTTTGTGAGACATATGGGGCCTACGCCCCATTCCTTCACCCCACACCCGTGTCCCCTACCTCTTGGGCAATCACAATTCATTCTTTTTAAAAATGTCCCCTCACCTCACTTCCAACACTCATTGGCTGCCAACTCATTCTTTCCCTCTAACGCTTTCAACCATCTCCCTCTCATCTCTCATATATCACTTATCTCTGTAAAAAACGGTGGAGCCGTGCAGCGCAACCACCAACTCGCTACCTCTCCGACGAACTACATCAGAACCACCACCGCCATCTTACTGCCTGGACGAACTTCACGAAACCCAGAAGTGGGGGAAAAAACCCCAGGCCTTCTTGTCCCCTCTCCTCTTCAAACCGTGGCCACCATCACCCTTTCTCGTGACTGGAAGACCACACGATCACCATCATCCTGCTGCAGTGGACCACCATCTCCCTCCTGCCGTTTTACTCAAGACACCCTGGCTCGAGGACTTATTCTCATTCAGTGGGAACCACTATTGCTCAACGTTGCTCCGACGGGCTCCATTACGGATCTCACCGATCTTAGTGATGGTGATCTTGAAAACACATTAAACGAACTCCTATCATTGTTTAGAATCACTTTTAAGCTTGATATATGATTTTTAGGCTTATTTGTAATAGGAAACATCACGAGGAAGAAATTTCCAGATTTCTGGAAAATTTGACCTTGACCATTAGGCCACTTTTAGGCCGTCCTCCCAGCCACCTTCGGCCACGTTTGGACTTCAAACTGGTATAAACCTTTTCCTCAAATTTCTAGCTTTGCTCTGGTTTTTAAATCACTAAAAATGACTGAGATTTGAGCTCGTTATGAGCTCTAGAAGTCGGACCAAAAACCTGCAAAACGCAGGTTCTCGGGGGCAAGGCGAGGACGATGGTACTTGTAGGCGCGTGGGCGCGCGTGAGGGAGCCACCGCGAGTGGCGTGTGCGGCGCGTGACTGATTGGGCAGCGACCTTGTGGCGGTGCATGCGACGGCACGTGGAGGAGCCCGAGGTTCCTCCTTAGGTTCCTAGACGTGCCGGACCCGAATCCGCCCTCCGTTTTTCGAAATTCGATCATTTTAAAATAGTTTCTTTATTAGCCGTACTTTATACGAAAACGCGTTTATACGTTAGTATGTTACGTATTTACATAAATGATTTCGCTTCTATGTGAAACGCATCGCAAGGACTCTCGATGCTACGAGGCGGGTTCGACTCGACGACATGATTTGTGAGTGGATCTTTTCTCTGATATATATATATATATATATATATATATATATATATATATATATATATATATATATATATATATATATATATATATATATATATATCGGTTAGTTGCCATATATACATTCCTTAATGAATTTCCTATGTGATTGCCATAATTAAATTAAGGTTTGTAAGAAATGCCTTATGGTTGGGAAATGATGAAATAATCCTACTATGGCATGATTATATTTAAGTTATTTGCTCATCATTGCTGCACAGGTGTTAGTACTCACCCGGGCCAGGGTCAAGCTTTCACGTGTATGTGCACATCGCATCGTATGCTCACTTTGGATCCATTGTAGGCGCCAGTCCTATCGTACAGGTTGCAATAGGCAACTCTGACTTGTATGTGCTACGCATAGCGCCAGTCTTCATGTGATTGTAGCATTATAGCATATATCATTATTACACCCAGTTCTGTTTATGTCAAAATACCTCTGCATGAACTCGTGTGTCAGCATATGTTGATGAGCATTCAATGTGATATATTTATTTAGGAAAAAATATGTGATTACAGACGTCTTGTATTTGATTACGAAAGTTATGACGTATGGTATCCTTGAAATATTGCTGGCTATGGTAAGTATTTTTATACTATACGTACTATGTATGTTTGAGAACTATACTTGTTTTCCGATGAGGGTTTATAATGTTTTCAAAAGGTTTTTATTAAAACTTTATTTTCATGCCCACTCACCCTTTTGCGCCCCTCCAGGTTTTAGCAGCTCAGCTTTCGTATCAACGAGGATTCTTGGCAAAGCTTGCTGTAGATGATTACCCCCGATGGTATAATTCTCACCATATCTTACTGTACTGTACTTATGCTATGACATCACGTGTGAAATAGGTTCATTCTAGCTCCCAGGGAACTCTTAAAATTAGGCACTTTTAGGTTTATATTTATTCATATATTCCACGACACTAAACTTTATGGCTTCGTCACCTTCTAGGTGTCAGCCAGCACAGCTCGATTTGGAGTCCAAGTGGACATTCCGGGTCGGGGTGTGTCACTAACACTCAAATTAGAGGTATAATAGAACAAAAACAAATAAAAAATATAGACAATAATAAAAAGAGTTCTTTAGATATACACCCTCATAAGTTTTATTTTCTTGGCAAAAACCCACCTAGTTATAAACTTCCCAATAAAACCTAAATTTGAAAATAACTGCCAATTAGAAAAATAATTGACCTATTATTACAAGATATTTACAACTTGTACCACAATATTCAAAATAAATCAATAAATATAATTACTGACCTTAATTACAATGTTGAATCAAATAACATTCTTTGTCACATCCCAGCCTCCGCCGTAGCAAGATATTGTCCGCTTTGGGCCACGCCCTCATGGATTTGTTCTTGGGTTTCGGCACGAGAACTTCCCAGAGGGTCACCCATCCTAGGACTGCTCTCGCCCAAACTCACTTAACTTCGGAGTTCTTATGTGATCCGAAGCCAGTGAGTTCCCAAAACGCGTCTTGCAATGGGAGGTGAGCATGTACATATAAGGTCAGGGACCAGCCCTCACCTTTCCGATATGGGATCTCACAATCCACCTCCTTAGGAGCCTCATGTCCTCGTCGGCACACTCGAACGGACGGTGAGTCTAGCTCTAATACCAAATTGTCACATCCCAGTCTGCATAGCAAGATATTGTCTGCTTTGGGCCATGCCCTTACGGATTTGTTCTTAGGTTTCTGCACAAGACCTTCCTAGGGGGGTTGTCACATCCCAGTCCTTATTGCAAGATATTGTCCGCTTTGGGCCACGCTCTAATGGATTTGTTCTTGGGTTTTGGCAAGGGAAAAGTAGGAAATCGCAAGAGGGAAGCTGAGAGGTGCTGGTGTGTTCTTCAATTGGTACAAAGGGTTAGCTTGAATTTGTTAATTTCCTATTTTCTTACCACTGCAACCTTGAATTCTGGAAAACAGCAGTTTCGTGAGCCTCACTTTGGCTCTTGTTTCCTCTCAATCCATTTCATGTTCTTAAAGAGTCTTCTTACATATTTGAAATTAGACTTGACAAGGATCAAAGCCCAATTTATTTCATCGTTTTTGGTTGAGATCTTCTATGGAAAAATATGATTTGAAAATGTGAAAAAAAATCTGGAAATCTGCAGATTTTCTGCAAAAAAACTGGTTGTGAACTCAACTTTGGAGTTTGATTATTTTCTTCTTTTAAATTTGTTTTGAGAAACTTTTAGTAAATTAGAAACTGGTTTGTTAAGCTTTAAAATCCAAATAATTTCACCCTTTTCCATGGAGTTTTGAGGGATGAAAATAGGGTCACAATATGGGGACTTTAAGTTTGGTTTTTCACGGGGTTGTGATAGGTATATTTGGGTAAATCTTTGTTAGGCTGAAATTGAATTGTCATTTCCAGTTTTATGCTAACTTTTAATTATTTATGTGATGTTAGGCCTGGGAGTGACTCCGGACACTTCGGAGGCTTAGAGAGGTATTATAGTTAGCTGGCCACGAGGTAGGGACTTTATTTCCTAATAATAGGTCTATATCATGGTTAATCTTTGTGATATCAGTAATTATATCTAATACAGTAGTAATGAAATGCTTGGTTGAAATTGAATTATTTGTTTGTCATGGTTGTGTTATGGGTTGATGGTTCCTTTCCAGTGTATTTTATATAGTGACTGTTAAATGTTGTTATGTTTTGATGAATGGTTGAGATATGTAAAATTGCTGGATTGAATATGTTGAGGTTTACAATTGTATTTGTGGGTTGAAATGTTCAGGTTGCATTACATGTTATAGAGTTAAGTTTTGGGTTGTGTAAACTTGGTTAAGCCAAGTGTTGAAAACTTATATATGTTCAAGCGTAGGGTGAAGAGCTTGAATGTATTGTTGGGCATCGAGGGAAAGGGCCCATATTAATGAAACTGAAACCACGAATAAAATTCGAGGGTTAAGGGAGGAATGGGAGTTAATTTATATTCTATGGTATTCGGAATCAAGTGGTATAAACATGGTATGGGACGTGCAGGTTTGGACGCCATAAATATAAGTTAGCGGGATTAGAAGGGAGTGAGTTCATGTGTACTTCTTTGCCATATCATTTGTGTGCTTGTTTCCTAGTTGTACTTAAAATAAAGTGTCCTAGTATCTTAAGAGTGTGTTGTAAGAGTTGAACTCTTTAAACTCATGATGTATTAAATAAACAAGGTCTAAATGAACTTTTAGATGGCTCTGGTTCCATCATACTTTCGTTGTAATATTTTAATGATTTTTTTTTCTTTCTATTCATGCCCTAATTCGATTATCTTTCTTATTCTCGAATTTGGGGTGTGACAAGTTGGTATCAGAGCACTAGGTTCGAAGAGGAAGTCTTAGAAGGGGTAGATAGAACTTAGGGTAAGACTTACTAGATATCCTAAGTTGTTTATGTTAAATTTAATGTTAAGTTTAATCAAGCAAATTATCTCTTGAAGTCATGTATACTTCTTGATTTAATTGGACACTAACCTAACCCAATTCTTACAGCACGTAGATGGATCCTGTTCAGGGAGAGGATATGTGGGGAGCCTTCCAGGTAACTCCACAGGGGGTGGTAATTCCTAATAACTTAGCAGCCTACCATGACCAGATCGATCGACAAGCAGATTTATTTCTGTGTCAAGATATCAAGAGTACGATTTTGGCTACCCCACACCTGTCATTGCAACAGATTAAGGGAATAATCAAGTATAGGATGAAGTCTTTTGAGAAAACTGTTACAGCTAGTCGTCAATTAGCCATGTTCGAGGTGATTCTCGACCATAAGTACCAGGTTGTCTATAATGAACTTGTCCAGGAGCAGGCAACTATTGGTCAAGCGCTAGCCATACCACCAGACTTCATACCGGTTGGTGAGATACCACCAGAGATGGCTATTGAAGTTACTTACCAGGAACCTCAGACCCCTCCACCAGCAGTTCATGAGTCGGACCCCGAGGAATAGACTTAGTCTCTCATGCTAAGTTAGATAGTAGTATGATATAAATCAGGGAATTAATTGTTAGAAATACCCATTTTTGGCAGTATATGGGTATTTGACTTAAGGGGAAAGAGTATTTTGACTAGTAGTAAGATGGTCTTCGGACTAATGTTAGAAAAGTTCTGAAGGTGATGTAAAGTAAGAAATAAATTGTCAGAACAATAGGAACATTGAGGTACTTGTATAATTATGACCTTATGTGAAAATGTGAAATATGTGCTTGTTTCATTTTATTGTGAGATTTGGAATTTTGCATTTGTTATAAAAAAAATCAAAAAAAAAATTGATGTTCTGCATATCTCTGTAGAGTGTTTTAGAATTAGATTAATCATCAATCCAAAAGAAAAAAAAAATGATCCACTTTAAGTGTTACAATCTTTGTCAAGATGGCGGGAGCAGGTGAAGTTCCAAATCGTAACAATGGAAATGAGGAAGTGGTGGCAGCTATTCTGGATATGGCAAATGCAATTAGGGAAAGTAATAGAGGATTCAATGTCGAAAGTGAGGCGGAACGAGTGATGAAAATTCATGGAGAGTTTCGCAAGTCCCGACCCCCAGTGTTTAAAGGAGTATCTGATCCGATGGTGGCAGAAGAATGGATAAGGCAGATCAAACGGAGCATGACCAACCAGAGAGTTCCCGAAGAATTAAGGGTGTCCATTGCTTCTAGTTACTTGGAGGGGCAAGCGTATCACTGGTGGGAATCAGTTCAGGGTATGCGAAATACGGAGGTGATGACTTGGGAGGAATTCGAGGAAATCTTTATGGAGAAACATTTCCCTGAAGTACTGCGGGAAGCCAAAGCCAAAGAATTCATATATCTTCAGCAGCGAGACATGACTGTCGCACAATATCAAGCTAAGTTTGAAGAACTTTCCCGTTTTGCACCTTATATGATACCTGATGATGCCAAAAAGAGCAAAATGGTTTGAGGACGGTCTCCGAATTGAATTAAGGGACAAACTTTCAGTCTTTAAAATAAGATGCTATGCAGAGCTTGTTGATCGAGCATATATTGCTAAAAGAACTGCTCTGGAGTTTAGAAAAATATTGAATTCTAAGAATATGGGCGGAGGACAATCTAGTAAGCGTCAGAAGTTTGGACCCCCTCAGTATATTTCTCAATCATCAAGGACAAATGCAATGACTCGAGCACCATTGACTTGTCACCATTGTCATCAGCCTGGCCATTTACGGCGGAATTGCCCCCAACTACAAACTTACCAAGCCACACAAATGCCTCAACCACTATACCGTGCTCTGTATCAACCTCAACAAAATCAGCGGGGACCAACTATGAATCAGCAACCACAACGTCCACAAGGACCATTCACTTAGGGAAAGCCTATGTCCGATGCTGGTGTGAAACGTTCTGCACAAGTCACTCCAGGACGTGCATATGCCATAAATAGCGTGGAGGAACCAATCGAACCTGAGATGGTGGAAGGTATCTTTCCCGTATTCAACTCTTGGGCAAAAATTTTATTTGATTGTGGTGCTTCTCATTCATTTATGTCTAAATCATTTGCATCTATCCTTGGAATCAATCCTGAGTTCGCAAACGGAATCCTAAGGATTGAATCGCCATTGGGTGGTGGTAGGGAAATTGACAAAATCTGTAGATCTTGCCCTATAGAGTTAACTGACCGAAAAATATGTTGTGACTTAATGATAATGTCTATGTCTGAATATGATATTATTCTTGGGATGGATTGGCTCATTCCGCACCAAGCTCTTATTGACTGTGCAAACAAAATGGTGACCATAATTTCCTCTGAGGGAGAGAGACTTAAGGTCTATGGAAATGTAGACAATCATTATCCCAGATTAACTTTAAAAACAAGAGACAAAGACTACTCTGGCTGGATTGCCAACTTGGGAGCTGAGAAGATTGAGAAGCCAATAGTTGACATCCCAGTAATAGTAACGGAATATCAAGATGTATTTCCCGAAGATCTTCCTGGTTTACCTCCGCAAAGAGAGATTGATTTCATTATTGAGGTATATCCAGGCACTTCACCTATTTCAATAGCTCCATATCGCATGGCACAAGCAGAATTAAGGGAATTAAAGGCTCAACTTCATCTATTAAAGAAAGGTTTTATACGTCCAAGCACATCTCCTTGGGGAGCACCAGTGCTGTTCGTTAAAAAGAAAGATTGCACCCTTCGACTGTGTGTTGACTATCGTAAGTTGAACCAGGTGACAATTAAGAACAAATATCCGTTACCCAGAATTGATGATTTATTTGATCAACTTAGAGGATCATGTGTTTTCTCTAAAATAGACCTTCGATCTGGGTACCATCAACTTCGAATTAAGCCGGAGGATATCCCCAAGACTGCATTCAGAACTCGATATGGACATTTCGAGTTTTTAGTCATGCCTTTCAGTTTAACAAATGCCCCAGCAGCCTTCATGGATCTAATGAATCGAGTATTTCGACCTTATTTGGATCATTTTGTTATCGTGTTCATTGATGATATTCTGATTTACTCCGCTTCTCAAGAGGAACATGAGCAACATTTGCGCCTCGTTTTGCAGACATTAAGAGAACATAAATTGTATGCAAAGTTCGGCAAATGTGAATTTTGGCTTACCAAAGTAAAATTTTTGGGGCATATAATCTCTAAGGAAGGTATAGCTGTTGATTCTTCTAAAGTAGAGGCAATATTAAATTGGCGGCAACCCAAGACTGTCACTGAGATACGTAGTTTTCTGGGATTGGCTGGTTATTACAGGAGGTTCATCAAGGATTTCTTACGTTTGGCAGCTCCAATGACAAAGCTAACCCGAAAAGGGGTGAAGTTCGAGTGGACTTATGAATGTGAAGAATCTTTCCAAGAATTGAAAACTCGATTGACCACTGCTCCAGTACTTTTAATTCCTGAAAGAGGTGTGGGTTATATGGTGTACACTGATGCTTCATTGCAAGGTTTGGGAGGAGTTCTTATGCAACTCGATAAGGTTGTAGCTTACACCTCAAGACAACTGAAGACTCATGAAAAGAACTATTCCACTCATGATTTGGAATTGGCTGCAATTATTCATGCTCTGAAAGTTTGGCGACACTATTTGTATGGTGAAAGGTTCGAATTGTATTCTGATCGCAAAAGTCTAAAATATCTTTTCACTCAAAAGGAACTTAATATGAGGCAAAGAAGATGGATGGAGTATCTCGAAGATTATGACTTCGGATTGCACTATCACCCAGGAAAGGCAAATGTTGTGGCGGATGCTTTAAGCAGAAAATCTCAAGGGATGGTGGCTAGTCTAAAACTTCGGAAGTGGAAGATGATGGGATCCATTAGTGAGTACAACTTATATGTTGATAAGTGGGATAAAGGAGTTCACTTATATA
The DNA here is from genome assembly GCA_024362995.1 of Heteromeles arbutifolia. NCBI lineage: Eukaryota > Viridiplantae > Streptophyta > Magnoliopsida > Rosales > Rosaceae > Heteromeles > Heteromeles arbutifolia. Next base: position 28,701,718 of record JANCRC010000014.1, read on the forward strand.
ACTTGAATGTACAACCCACTTTAATAGAGAAAGTCATCAAAGCACAAGAAAATGACCCACTGTCAGTCTCAATCTGAGATAAGATGACAGTTGACGGTGTATTCGCGGAGTGGACAATTGACCCAAACAAGGGTGTAAGGTATTCGGGTAGACTCTATGTACCTGCAATTCCGGAATTACGAAATGAGATTCTTCATGAAGCCCATTATTCTGCTTATACAATTCATCCGGGTAGTACCAAGATGTATCATGATCTTCGTCGTCAATATTGGTGGAAGGGTATGAAGAACAAGATAGCAATCTTTGTCTCAAAGTGTCTTACATGCCAACAAGTGAAGGTGGAACATAAGAAACCACCTGGAATGCTTCAATCACTACCTGTGGCAGAATGGAAATGGGACCATATCACTATGGATTTTGTGACAGGTTTACCACGTTCTCCAAAAGTACATGATTCGATTTGGGTCATTGTGGATCGGTTAACCAAATCCGCACATTTTCTACCCGTTAAGACAACTGATTCCACTGAAAACCTTGCAAAGTTATATATCAAGGAGATTGTGAGGTTACATGGAATTCCTATTTCAATTGTGTCGGATAGAGATTCAAAATTTACTTCTCATTTTTGGAAAAGTTTACAAAATGCTTTGGGGACGAAATTGAGTCTTAGTACCGCTTTCCATCCGCAAACTGACAGACAGTCAGAAAAGACCATTCAGATTTTAGAAGACATGTTGCGGGCATGCATGTTGGATTTTCATGGAAGCTGGGAGAATCACCTTCCATTAGCAGAATTCACTTACAACAATAGTTATCAATCTAGTATCGGAATGGCACCTTATGAGGCACTTTACGGGAGGCCATGTAGGTCACCTTTGTGTTGGGCAGAGGTTGGTGGGAAGGAAATTTTGGGACCCGATCTAATTCAAGAGACCACTGAAAAGATAAAAATCATCAAGCAATGGTTAATTACAGCACAGAGTCAACAAAAAAGCTATGCAGATAGGAGAAGAAGACCATTAGCCTTCAAGGATGGCGATCATGTTTTTCTGAAAGTTTCACCTAAGAGAGGAGTGAAAAGATTTGGAAAGTCGGGAAAGTTAGCACCTCGGTTTATTGGGCCATTCGAAATTCTTGGACGGGTGGGAGAAGTGGCTTATAAGTTAGCTTTACCTCCTCAGCTATCAAGTATCCATAATGTTTTTCATGTTTCTATGCTACGAAAATATGAACCGGATCCGACACACATCTTGGATTGGGGAGAATTGAATCTGGATGATCAATTGTCATTCGAGGACAGACCTATTCAAATATTGGATCACAAGGAGCAGGTTCTACGCACCAAAACTATTCCTTTGGTAAAGGTTTTGTGGCAACATGGGAGCATGGAGGAAATGACCTGGGAACTAGAATCTGAGATGCGTGAAAAGTATCCTGAGCTATTTGACAGTATAGGTACGCTTAAATTTCGAGGACGAAATTTTTTTTTTTGGAGGGTAGAATGTAACACTAGATATATATATATATATATATATATAATAATAGTAGAATAAATTTTAGCATTACAAAGAAAAAATAAAACAAAGAAGACCAAACAAAACAGTCAAGGATGAGCTAACGTGTAGCCATCCCAAACTCTCATTCTTCTTCCCAACCATCACACGGTGAGAGAGTCAAGGGAATCAGATTCTGTCCATAAATGTTGGGGGTGATGTGGGTAGTTTAGGGGGTATGAGTAAGCATTCTAAATCAGGAGAGGTAATGATAGGCTTAGAAGGAGTATTTCTAACTCTCACTGAAGAATTAGAGGAGAGTGAGAGGTTTTGGAAAGGGAAAAGTAGGAAATCGCAAAAGGGAAGCTGAGAGGTGCTGGTGTGTTCTTCAATTGGTACAAAAGGTTAGCTTGAATTTGTTAATTTCCTATTTTTTTACCACTGCAACCTTGATTTCTGGAAAACAGCAGTTTCGTGAGCCTCACTTTGGCTCTTGTTTCCTCTCAATCCATTTCATGTTCTTAAACAGTCTTCTTATATATTTGAAATTAGACTTGACAAGGATCAAAGCCCAATTTATTTCATCGTTTTTTGTTGAGATCTTCTATGGAAAAATATGATTTGAAAATGTGAAAAAAATATGGAAATCTGCAGATTTTCTGCAGAAAAACTGGCTGTGAACTCAAATTTGGAGTTTGATTATTTTCTTCTTTTAAATCCGTTTTGAGAAACTTTTAGTAAATTAGAAACTGGTTTGTTAAGCTTTAAAATCCAAATAATTTCACCCTTTTCCATGGAGTTTTGAGGGATGAAAATAGGGCCACAATATGGGGACTTTAAGTTTGGTTTTTCACGGGGTTATGATAGGTATATTTGGGTAAATCTTTGTTAGGCTGAAATAGAATTGTCATTTCCAGTTTTATGCTAACTTTTACTATTATTTATGTGATGTTAGGCCTGGGAGTGACTCCGGACACTTCGGAGGCTTAGAGAGGTATTATAGTTAGCTGGCCACGAGGTGGGGACTTTATTTCCTAATAATAGGTCTATATCATGGTTAATCTTTGTGATATCAGTAATTATATCTAATACAGTAGTAATGAAATGCTTGGTTGAAATTGAATTATTTGTTTGTCATGGTTGTGTTATGGGTTGATGGTTCCTTTCCGGTGTATTTTATATAGTGAATATGTTAAATGTTGTTATGTTTTGATGAATGGTTGAGATATGTAAAATTGCTGGAATGAATATGTTGAGGTTTACAATTGTATTTGTGGGTTGAAATGTTCAGGTTGCATTACATGTTATAGAGTTAAGTTTTGGGTTGTGTAAACTTGGTTAAGCCAAGTGTTGAAAACTTATATATGTTCAAGCGTAGGGTGAAGAGCTTGAATGTATTGTTGGGCGTCGAGGGAAAGGGCCCATATTAATGAAACTGAAACTACGAATAAAATTCGGGGTTAAGGGAGGAATGGGAGTTAATTTATATTCTATGGTATTCGGAACCAAGTGGTATAAGCATGGTATGGGACGTGCAGGTTTGGACGCCATAAATATAAGTTAGCGAGATTAGAAGGGAGTGAGTTCATGTGTACTTCTTTGCCATATCATTTGTGTGCTTGTTTCCTAGTTGTACTTAAAATAAAGTGTCCTAGTATCTTAAGAGTGTGTTGTAAGAGTTGAACTCTTTAAACTCATGATGTATTAAATAAACAAGGTCTAAATGAACTTTTAGATGGCTCTGGTTCCATCATACTTTCGTTGTAATATTTTAATGTTTTTTTTTTCTTTCTATTCATGCCCTAATTCGATTTACTTTCGTTGTAATATTTTAATGTTTCTTTTAGATGGCTCTTGGTGGATTCATGCCCTAATTTTGCTCCACCAAACATAATTGGAATAGCAGAATTTTGACATGGATGGCCTTGTTGGCCGAATCCACCAAAGTAACTTTGGTTTACTTTGTGAACATTTTTCCATGTTCTTGGATTCAAGTTTGGTGTATGTTTTAGTTATGGATAATCTTATTGATATTGTCCTCGAATACGAGTTAATTGAATCATGTTTCTTGTATACATGTGACCAAATTCAATTAAACACGTGATTAGGTAGGAATGTGGGAAAGTTAGTTGTCTGGATGAATGCGTACTACGCACACTAACTTTACACCTAACTCACATCTCTAACAACGACTTCAGGTCTATCTAACCTGATTAAGAGCACTAGCACCCTCCTCGTTGTATGAATGGTATTGCATCACCACTTAAGGGACCTTAAATTCTCCCAGTCGTTGAGTTTTTAAGGATATTCGAGATAACAATGATCATAAATGAAACCACTGAAGTAAATAGAGTGAAATATCTTTGCACTACCTCAAAAAATGAGCCTGAAACTTTGATTTGGGGCCAATGGGCTTTCTCCCAACTGGGGAACACACCACATGTGGCCGGCCTGGAGCCTGGTGATTGAGCAGTTTACTTGCTTTGGCATGACCTTTTGGGACACTTAGGTTGAACAATGATGCTACAACGCATCTCCTTACCCGAAGTAAGGATTTTGTGTCTACAAGCACACTTTGCCAAAACCCGCTCATTTTGGGAAATTTGATTTCTGAATCCTTAGCAAAGATATGAAACGACTCCATTTTCACAGTGGATTCAAGGGAATATATATGGACTAATCCAACCAAAATGCGGACCATATAAATATTTATGGTTTTGGTTGATGAATCGACAAACTGGTCACATGTTTGTCCACACACATTACTGCTAAACCTCATGGCTGAATAGACCTGAAAGGATAATAAAAAAATGGGTGCACTAGTCACCATCTAAAAGGAAATGGGTGCATCAGGCACCATCTAAAAGGATAATAAAAAAAATAACAATAATAATAAATAATTCTAAAAAAAAAAAAAAAGGGAAGTAACATATCTTAGTCAGATATACGTTTTATTTGTATTTAGCACAACATACTGAATAAAATAAAGCATGTCCATTGATATCTCTAAGAAGTTACAAGTGTGTACACAAAAAAAAAACAGAAAAGAAAAGAAAAGAAGAAAATGGGAGCCTTCATGAAGTCACTTATGTGAAGCCTCAGTACTCAGCGGAAGCCTAGAAGAAGAAGGCACTGAAGATAGATTATTCGGAACCTCAATACTTGGTCGAACTCCAGATGACGAAGGCAAAAAGTGCCTCTGGAATACAGCCACAAACCTCTTATGTTCACTTTGAATTCGACCTCCAGAGTTCTGCAGCTGATCAAGCTTTCTCTTCATGCTCGTCGAATAATTATTTGCAAGCATATGCAACTCTCTATTCTCGCACTTGAGCCTTCTGATATCTTGTTTAAGAGTTGCCACCTCAGCCATCAATGATTCAACTTGACAAGTCCGAGCAAGTAAGCGTTGGCCCATATTGGACACGGAGCCCGCACACTGAACACTGAGAGCTAAGGACTCTTGGACAGCCAACTCATCGGACCGTCTTGAAATCGACTTATTATCTCTAAGAGTAAGAAGGTTCCTAGCTACTACCGTAGCCGTTGTTCCATCCCCCATCACAGAGTCGTCAACTCTAAAAGGGCCATTAGAAGAAAAGAAGGACGAGCGCTATATATTACCCTGACGCGGCACACCTGTATCACTCATGAGACTCAAATCTAGGCAAATGTTAGACGGGTAAGCCATTTTCAGAAATGGTAAAAGAAAAGGGTTGAATAGAGTAAAATCTCAGAAATACACCAGAGATAATTTTCACGAGCAGGTAATCTTCAAAGTGTGCATGTTGGATGTGATCGACACCTCTATAAAAGGAGAGGTAACACAGCCACTAATTCAAAAATCGAAGAGACACCACTCTCTGAATTTCAAAAGCCGAATTTTCATGCATAAAGTCCGTCAACGCTTTTCAAGCGCAATCTCAACTTGTCGGACAACACGTGCAACTTTGTCAAAAAATCTCTGACAAAGTTGAAAACGCGTTTCACTATTCCAACTACCACACTTTTGCCGACAAGCATGGATGACAAGGCCACATCTACACCACCACCTGCTATTGCGCCTTTCCTTATATAGGTCGACCTTTATCCTCCATGGCAAGGCATACATCCAAAATGCTTGGCTCTTCTCCCTTGCTAAGAATGCATCTGCAACCAAGCCTCTCAGCATACTCAGTTGTCTTCCTCTTCGAGAACATCTCTTTGATTAAGTCACTCAAAATGATCAGCTCATTTCCTCAACCAGAAACCCCTCTCGATCGAAAAGTTTACACCCGCATCAAAATCTTATACTCTTTCCTCCAAGAGCAAAAGTACCTCATATCATCAGGGTTGAGAGCAAAAGTATCTCATAGCATGCTTTCTCCCTATCATTTTCTTTGTCCTCCCTCTTCACTGCAAGACAAAAAGAAAGAGAGCAATCAGCCGGCGCTTGGAATCAACCTTTCGAGTTGGAACCGACTACCTGGAACCCCCTCCCTGATTGCTTACCTAGCCTTGCTCTCGAGTACTCATCTTCAACATCTTGTGTTTCCAGAGAAGATACCACATCCGCTTGGAGGACAGATAAGGCAAATTGATACATCGAAGCATGTGGAGACAAGCACAACCAATACATGCGCTAATTCATCCGCTGCTTCTTCAAAAGCAAACATATCTCATATCATCAGGGTCGAAAGCAAAGGTATCTCATATCATGCTTATTCCCTGTCTTTTCCTTTGCCCTTGCTCTTACTTGCAAGACAAGGAGAAAGAAAGCAACTAGTCAGAACCTGAAATCAAACGTTCGATCTGAAACTGATTGCTCGGAACCTTTACCTGATTGCTTTCCTCGCATTGTTCTCGAGTGGTCATCCTCAACTGTTGTCAAGGTCACGAATTCCTCCGGATTTACCTCATGACAGTTGATCAGATATTGGCTCTTTACACTGAAGCTGCCAAGCAGGGATGAGTCGCTAAGAAGTAGTGCTATAAAGGATCATTCAAATGCAAAGGTTGCGCACCACTTCTGCTATGCCACAAATTGAAGTAGAAGATTCAATGATGAGCTGGAACAAGCCACTACAACACAACGCCTTTCCTACAGAACCGCATAATCCAGACAAAAGAGTCTAAGTCAGATCCAAGCTCGGCATCGCTGCCCTATCTAAAGAACTCGAGAAGCTTCAACAAACCTTTCGCTGACATCGTCGCCAAAAAGCAAAGCCTCGCCGTGCAACAATGTCAAATCACTACTACTTCTTCAAAAGCAAAAGTATCTCATATCATCAGGGTCGAAAGCAAGAGTATCTCATATCATGCCTTCTCCCTGTCCTTTTCCTTGTCTTTGTTCTTACTCGAAGGACAGGGAGAGAGAGTAATCAGTCGGCACTTGGAATCAACCTTCCGGCCTGGAACCAATTACCTGGAACCTCTTCCCTGATTGCTTACCTAGCATCGCTCTCGAGTACTCATCTTCAGCTGTTGATGTACTTCCAGATAAGATACCACATCTGCCTGGAGAACAGATAAGACGAGTGACAATGAAACATCAATCTTGTGGATCATCAGCAAACACAACAACTGTACGTGCTGATTCATCCCCTAACCCTCTTCAATATGAATTGGAAAGATTAAACAAAGAAACAGGTCATCACCTCCACCTCATGCCTGCCTGCCAAGTGTTCAAATCCTGAAACCACTCGTGGTCCTATTTAAATTCAAGATCAAGCCCCAACGACCCTTGAAGAAATCACAAGTCGGATTCAAAATCAAGTGTCCACCACCCTTGAATCAAATTCAGCTCCAGATAAAAGGAGTAAGTTCAGACCTTTGGAGGAAACCAGGAAACCCTCCAGCCCAGTTTAAGATTAAGCCTGTGGAAAATCAACAATTGGAGGAAGCCAAAAAATCTTCCAGCCGAATTCAAGATCAAGCCCTAAAGGCCCGTGAAGAAATTTCCAGCCAAATTTAAGAACAAGCCTCAACGGCCCTTGGATCGACATCTACTTTAAGGAACTTCAAAACGCATCTTTTACACGTGACAAACACATGTATACAACGCGCCTTGAAGTAGGGGCATTTGTAGACATCGAAATTTCTGTGAAATAAATGTTGACAAATGCATTAAAATTACAACCTTTACTCATTTCATCAACATCATACACTCACTTCACCTACAACCTCCACTCATTTCACCAACATCATACACTCATTTCACCTACAGCATACATTTATTTTACCTACATCATACACTTAATTCACCTACAACCTCCACTTAATTCACCAACAACCTCCACCCATTTCACCTACAACCTCCACTTACTTCACCAAGAAAATTTGTGGTGGTAATTCATTCTCAAAGCCTATAAATAGGCTTCTCCATCAAGGCCAAAAGCACCAATTGACATCACACAAAAAACCTTGAAGCTTTGAAACTCTAAAAGCTCTCAAGCAAATCCCGAAGGATCAAGAAAACTCTCTTCGTTCTTCATCAAATCCCCCTTCAAGATCAAGCCCCCCGACGGCCCTTGAAGAAAGTGTTCATCGTTCATAACCTTCAAGATCAAGCCCCAAAGGCCCTTGAAGAAACATCCAACCGTTCATCCAAGATGAAGCCTCGACGGCCCTTGGATCAACAACACAACCCACAAATCTACATCTTACGAAGATAGAATCAGAGGACTAAATTGTAAAAGAGATTGTAACCCAAAAATTAATACAAAATATTATTTTGTACACGTGTTCTTGTTTCGTTCATTTCAGGAAAATTCGTGTTTACAGTGGAATCTAGTCAATGGATTTTATTAGTATAAAAAACTTATGTCGGGTTTTATTGGAGAAAATTAAGCTTTAAGGGCTAAAGTCATATTTTCAGTAATAAAAATTTACAAATTTTATTGTTACTTATTGAGTGGATTTTTAATTTTTTCGATAAGTTGAGTGGATTTGGGATTTGGAATGACAAAAAAATATGAAAGTTCAAGAATGAGATAGGAAATAGCTCTCAGATTTCTGGATTGTACCATGAAAGAGATCGGATTAGAGTGTGAGACAAGATTTTTTATTTTTTATAAATAAAAGTGAATAATGGATTTAATTTTTAAAGGTTTGATTTGTGATAAAAGTGATAAAAGACCATAACAAGATATATTGAATTTATTTGAAATGTTGAACACTAGGAGGGATTTTTTTTTTTTGGAAACTAGGAGGGATTTAGAGCAAGCAAAATAGGTATAATACACACATATAAAATGTACTCAGTCACCTTGTTTAAGCAAAACATTAAACATAAGATGGTCAACATTCGCCGTCATTTTCATGATTTCCTTATAAAACTAACTCAAACCTCACCCGTTCTTCACGGCCTGCTCAAATTACCTTCTTACCTGGACTATAAGCATGCATAATCAGGAACAAGAAGTTTATATAACCTTTGCTACTTTTCTAGCCTGTATAAATGAAACGCGAAAACTCTACCATGTTATGGTGTATGGTATGTACGAACAATGGAAGGTCAAGATCTTTTTTATTTTATCTGGTCAAAAAGTCTGGGCAAAAAATGTACAATTAGGCCATGTCCAACCGAATGGTCCAAAGGGTCGAAAATAGCCCAAAAACAGTCTCCAACCGAGGGCTAGGCCAGAGGGCTGTGGAATCTGAGAGGGCCCCATGGAATCGGAAAGGGCCAAAGGGCCCCGGGCTGGCCATAATTTTTTTAAATGTGTCGGATTTCCTGTCGGTTATAATACATTCTATTACTTAATATAAATGTATTATTGTCGGTTATAACCGATAGTAATACATTTATACTAAATAATATAACTGTATTACTGTCGGTTATGACCGACATGAATTCTTAAGAAAAAATTCAAATGCAACGGCTAGCTGACTAGCCGTTGCATTTGAATTTTTTTTTTTTTACAGTTTTATTATTATTTTTTATTTACAAAAATTTTCATATAACTTCTATTTTTTCCTATAACTTTTATTTTACAAAATTTGTTTCATATTTTTTTAAAATTCCATTTTTTCCTGTAACTTCTATTTCACAAAATTTGTTTCATTTTATTTTAAATTCTATTTTTTTCCTATAACTTCTATTTCACCAAATTTGTTTCATATTTTTTAAATAATAAATTATGTTTGGCCCTCTGTTGGAGACGGTTTTTTGTGACAGGGCTAAAACGAGCCCTCTGGCCCTCTGGCCCTCGGTTGGAGACGAAGACAAATATAGCCATGTATTGTTCATTAAAATATTAATATCTTGGAGAATCTTGGAGGGCCAGAGGGCTAAAACGAGCCCTCTGGCCAGCCATCGGTTGGAGATAGCCTTACGTTGGCCGGTTTCAACCCAAGTAGCAAAAAAATTTATTTAGTAGGATACTACAATTTTATTATGTGACGTTACTAATTAATTCATGCATGCTTCATCATATGAGTGAAAATGCGTTTGTATTCTAAAATATAATATTAATACCACATCGTTGTGTTCTACTAACATACGGTAGATTCTCACACACCACTGAAAGCCAAGCTACTAATTTGGATAAAACAAATATCTTTGTATATATAGGAAACTTCTATGATATTTCTGTGATTTTAACCGTATAGCTCCAACTTATTTAAACACTCACTGTAAACTTGCAGCATCCGGGTCCCAATATATCACGCGACAAAATTGTAAGGAACTAATGCCATAGCTAGGTTGTTCTTTTGTACATCACGAGCGCCGGTTAGAAGTAAACTTCTTTGTCCAAGAACGAACTTTGTAGGAGATTCTGTGAATTATTTTACATTAGGAAAGTAAAGTCTTGTAAATTGTATATAATGTATAATGTACCCAACGCAATATTGTGTCGTTTTACTTTTATCTCTCTCTTTTTTGTTAAATTGATTTTGAGTTAGATATTTTGATTTTATCTACGTACGTTCTCCTCAACGCACGTCAATCTCTACATACATGCATGAATCGATGAAACGACAATTACGTCAAACATAATCCAATTACAATTCAGATTAAGTTTGATTATGCAGGCCAGCCTATAACTATTACATGAAGTTTGACTGATGGGATGAGCACAAGCTAAAAAAGATTAATTATTGGATCAAACCGTCCTTTCTTGTCATGAGAAGGTGATTGAACATGCCATATGCTTGGTAAGCAGTACTAAAGCACCCCACAAAACACTTCCTTTGGCAAATAATGGTTGGTGAGTGGAGATTCCAAAAGCAAACCAAAGGTCGGGTCCTTATTTGGTGACTCATTTCTTTTGTTCTTGTTGAATCACATGCATTTCCTTCCAATCTTCAAATATTTCACTTATCCTCCACGACAAGTTGAACAAAAACCTAATTTTTGTATTCTTATGGGACTTACTTTTCACATTGGTATTTTTCTACGGGATGGGATTTTTTTCTCTGCCATAATTTTATGTATTCTAGCTAGCTGCTGAAGTTGGACCTTCCCCACATGAATAAGGTTTAACCCTAACCACTCTGTTCATAACATTTTTTCCTTGAAATCACACTAAGGAAATCCGTCTTTATTGGTTATGTGTCTAGCTAGCTGCATTTTACAATTTCTTAGAAAAATCTAGAGGAAATTTGAAGGGGAGCGATTTTCACACCCTCATTTTCTCTCCCCTAGACACTCTTATTTATTTTTTACTGTTTTAGATTGAATAAGTCGGAATAAAATCAATATAAATAAATAAATAAAAGTGTGTAGAAGAAAAGAAAAAAATAGGTGTTTGAAAATTATTTTCCAAATTAAAACTGGCCAAGTTTTGCATCGATTATAGACTTTTTATCCACTTAATACTACGATTTAGTTGTATTTCTCTTCATTTGTAAGTGAGGGTTTCTTATGTTCGAATTCGTGAATGGCAAGTTCAATACCACTTTACTCTCCCATTACTTTGTGTAAATATATCGTTGCATTAGAAAATATCCTTTCACAATATTCAAGCTCCTCTCCATTTTAAGAGTCTAAGAAAAAGCAATTGGAAGTCTTCAAAAACCTAATTTCAAAATTTTCCAAAAATGTCCAAGCAATGACTTATAAGTTTATAACATCCATTCCCCTACTAGTAAAAAGATAACATCATTCCCCTACATCCAAGTCTTGTAGTGTTCTTATTGGAGTAGGATTCTCTCCCCTCTTTTTTTCATTCCCCTTCCCTTCCCTCCTATTTGAACTTTTTTATAGAAAGAGAAAGACAAAATAGAGAATGTGAGAAGAGGGAATAGAAGGGGATGAAAAGAGGAAGGGAGAAAATCCTAGTCCGTTCTTATTAGCACTGGAGAAAATGACTACCCACCAAAAACGGTGGAAGAAATCATATTGTAAAATCTGACCTTTAAAAACTTCATGCACTAAGGACATGGAGTGGATGAGAAATAGATGGCTATGGTCGTCCTCCTCATCATATATCAAACAATTTGACCCACTCTGCTCTGCTTCCTCGAATTGTTGTGGTCCTAAGCTACTTATCCATGCGTCTGTTATCTTCCTTGGGGAGTTATAAGCCTAGTAAACAGTATGGGGTTCCACCCTGGCCTGGTTATTTTTGGGACCCCAGTGGCTCAAATTATCAAATGATTGCACATGAATTATATGTGTAGTGTACCACTGTATATGTATGTTTTCTGTGAGAAAGATGATAAAATTTGTGCGACAAATGTTTATATTGACAAACTGTGAAATTAGACACGACGTCTAGATATAAAGAATCAATCGGATCAAGAATCTAGACTTAGTATACAATTTAGGTATCTTATGTATGTTGAAATTTGTAGTGTTTGATAAGTTCATATTGTTAGTCTTTCTTGTAATGTTTTTTTAATGACAGAGCCTAAAAGTTCATCAAGACTTTGAAAGTCTCTTATCCAAACATAATTGTGGATGCAAATTTCCGCCGTCTTCTTTTGACGAAAATGCACTTGCAAAATAATAACATCTAAGATTAAGGCCAAAAGCCTCACGCGCCCACGATGAATGGGGGGACTTTGGTAGAAAAATCTCCAATGCCAAAGTTAGAATTTGAGAGAGAAGTGTCGGATGAGTGAACTGTTGAGTGCGAAGTGGCTGCTGCCCCCTGACAATTTGATGTTTTAGCTAGTCTTCGAGTATTCGATCTTTTGAGCTGTGTGGCCTTCTCACACTGGAGATCAATTAGTTTATCCTCTCGCACTGGAAAGCAGACCCAGATGGGTGTTAGGGAATTAGTTTACCCTCTCGCACTGGAAAGCAATTCATGTATCCTTTCGCACTGGAGAACAGACCCATATGGGTGTTGGGGAATTAGTTTACCCTCTCGCACTAGAGAGCAATTAGTTTATCCTTTCGCACTTAGAGAGCAGACCCAGATGGGTGTCGGGGAATTAGTTTGTCATCTCGCCCTAAAGAGCAATTAGTTTATCCTTTCGCACTGGAAAGCAGACCCAGATGGTGTTAGGGAATTGGTTTACCCTCTCGCACTGGTGAGCAATTAGTTTACCCTCTCGCACTGGAGAGCTTACCCATATTTGTGTCGAGGAATTGGTTTACCCTCTCGCACTGGAGAGTAATTAGTTTATCCTCTCGCACTGGAGAGCAAACCCATATGGGTGTCGGGGAATTGGTTTACCCTCTCGCACCGGAGAGCAATTAGTTTATCCTCTCGCACTGGAGAGCAGACCCATATGGGTGTCAGGAAATTAGTTTACCCTCTTGCACTGGAGAGCATAGAAGTCATTATCATGAGTGCAGCTGAGGAAAGCTGGACTGCTGGACAACTGAAATAATCCTCAGCCTGTGAGGTCTTATTTGGCGATTTGCTTGAGACTTCGAATTGCTTATGGAACCCTCATAAGGGTGTAAGTGGGAAATGCATCGAGCTGCTCCCGGACTTTCTTCAAGTATTGTGTCATCATTAAATGTTTAGTCGTGTGCCATTCTGAGGCTTGGTTGGTGATCAGTGAATGGATTGCAAGCTTCTTCCCCGCTTAGTCTTTCGCTAGTAGAGGCTGCTAATAAAACCCTGTCTTCTGCTCCGTCGTTGGATGCTTTGAAGTTTGGAGTGCCATAGGCTTGGTCGGTGCAATTAGGACCCACAAGGTGAGATCGGTAGGGCTGGAAGCCGTGGTGCAAGATCAGCACAGTTAGGAGCCACGGTGACAGATCAAGGGTTGCCGAGATCTGTGGAGCAGATAGGTAGAGTTATGAGCTATGGTGACAAATCAAGGGCCATCGAGATCCGTGGAGTAGGTAGGCACTACTGTGAGCGCAGAGCTGGGGTTGGCTTGGGCTAGGTTATGCGCAGTAAGAGGAATTGGACCACCAGGTCTGTGATAGATCCATGTTCATCCCCAACTGCATTTGAGAATGCATTTCCGAACACCAGCGTAGGACCAACTCTTTCTTGAGGTGGATCTTCAAATAACACCCACCCTTTACAAATTTCCAAACAACTGTGATGGCTAAAGGGTTTCGAGTTGTCCTCCATATACAATTCCTCCGCTTAGCGTACCTAGAAAATATAATTACAAAAATTAAAGGAAATTCATTTATGAAATTAAATGTAATATAAATAAATATTTAAAATAACTTGTGAAAACACTTACTTCGTCGTAGTAATTGGCTCCGCTTTCATATCTGCTTTCGGCCTTTAACACTGCTTGATGCCATTTATTCAAACTTGGATGAAGATGTTTTTTCCATCTTGAAGAACAACTCTCGTGGTTTCGGGAATTCGATGGAGTGGTGCCTTTGTATCATAGTACTTTTTGGACGTACGAGTCCAAACACCTTCACTTGTTTGAGAACTCCCCCTCACGCTATCTTCCAAGACCCATCTATAAGCCCTGCAAAGAGCTTCATCTTCTTTTCGGGTCCAAGCCTTACCTTTCATTGCAGATGTGGCAATTTGAAAATTATTGAAAAAATTGAAGGAAAGATTATTGGAAGAGGTAAGAGAATAGAATGTGAAGAATTGAAATAAAATGAAGTAAGATAGTATGGAATGGTGAAAATTATGTGAGAAATTGTGTAGGAATGGTTTAGGTATTTATAGGGAAAAAAATTACAATTTTTTTTTTTAAATTTGTCCCCAAAAAAAAAATTCAAATCCAACGATAACCTGGCATCAGCTAGCCGTTGCTAGCTAATGTCAGCGGGTAGCCGTTGGAGTTCAAAATTTAGGCTGGCCTGAGGCTGATTAGCTGGCTCATTTAGGCCAGCCAGTTGGCCTGATTTGGTGGTTTTGGCCCAGTGGGGCCTACGAGCCCTTTGACCTAGCCCTCGATTGGAGACGGTTTTCGTGTCATTTCGAACTATTTTTAGCCCTATAGCCCTTTGACCGGGTCGGTCGGAGATGGCCTGAGAGACCTGGTGCATGGCATTTTGGGGCCTTGCTTCCAACAATTAGGTTTGATATTTTAATGGTGGTACATAAATGTGGATCTGCCAATGTCATATTATCTTTCTGATTGATGATAGCTCCCATGCTGTGTGTTCTTCAATTGCCACAAATATCTTGGACAACGTGGGCTTGAATGTTCAATTGAGTGGTGGACCAATGATAATTGTGGGTAAATTTGTATATTGAGCGTATTCAGACTTTAATTTGATAAATTAAAAAAAAAAACCAAAATATAGATCTCTTATAAAATTATAGTCATTTAAAAAAAAAAAAAAAGGAGTGGCTATAATAAAAATTATAGGCTATCTTTTAATTTTATGTTAATTATAACAAAAATACTAATATACCTTTAATACTCTTAATAACAACTCTAAACTTCTCATATGCTCTTGGCCGTCGAAAACTCACTCTGCTTCTCCTCTCCTCTCATCTCCCACAGAAAATGGTTATGGCTTCTTCTGCAACTTCCAATCTATTCAAGACCATGTCAATGGCAGACGCATGCCTAGTCTACCTCCCTGACCTCTCTGCCGCCAAAACCACCAACCCATTTCTCTCAATTCCCTCCAAACCCATAAAGCTCCACCTCTCCTACACTCCCTCTTCGTTCTTCTTGTCGCAGCGGCCCCTTTGGAACAAAACCCACTTCCGTCGTCGCTTTCGTTGCCCAGACCTCGGACTGGGTTCAAGAGGACAATGCGCTTACCACTGATGGAGCGGAGGGCAGCGAAGAAGAAGGGGTCTTTGAGGAAAGAGAGGAGGAGCTGAATGTCGAGCCATCGGAGGAGGTCAAGGTGTTCGTTGGAAATTTAGCTTTTGGTGTTGATAATCAAAAATTGGCTGAGCTATTTGAGAAGCTGGAACTATCGAGGATGCTGACGTGAGGTTTTGAATTTCTTTGGATTTGTTTTGTAAAAAGCTTTAGTCATCACATTATTTTTTTTATCATAAATTTAAAATGATTATTATAATTCAATATGTAGTTCAATTTTTTATTATTTTTCCAAATTTCCTTGACAAATAGGAGATTAGGATGTGATGATGGACTTATGGTTCAGGGTTGGGAATATACCAAATTAGAAGACTTTTATTTGATCGTATGGTATGCATGTTGTTCGCTTCAGATGTGCCCTCGACATCAAGTCACATTAGTCGCCAATCTAAGATTCAAACACAGGGAGTTTCAGCGTTAAACATTTAAGTTTTTTTAATAGAAACATAGTGCAAAGCACATATAAAAAATTTCAATTTATTCACTAAAGCATTTCGTCGAACATTTTGTGGGCTTATTATCATCAGTCAAATCATGTTGCGCACATGTCAACATATCTCGGCATATAGTGAAGCAATCTGATGAGTGTCATCTAGAGAATTTGTTGAGTGCACTCAACGGAACTTGTTGAATACTACCGAGATACGTCTAGCACATTACGTCAAACATTTGATGGGCACAAAAATGATCCATACCAATAGTCAAAAGTCCTCAAAAAACCGCGGGGCTCGGTGTGGTAGTCCAATGTAATTGACTAATTTGTGGACTTAAGGTTTTCATATAAATTGGAAAATAAGATTTCCTCTGCAGACTTTTGCAAAAAACCTACAGGCGACCAAAAAACCAAAATATATAAATAAAAAATAATAGTCACTCAGTATTACGATCTAGTGGTATTTGTCACCGTTTGGAAGTGAGAGGTCTTAGGTTCTAATCTCGTGAACGGCGAATTCGATACAAAATTAGGCTGGCTTAGTTAAACTACTCATTCTCTTGGTGTAAAAACATTAATGTACCTAAAAAAAATAAAATAATAAAAGTTGTGAGAGCGACACCACGACACTCCCATGTTCACGCGTCATGATGCCGTAGATTTCCATTTCGTCCGGTTCATTAGCACCAAGCACCGCCGCGATGATGCTCCTCGGCGTCCCACCGCGAAGATTATTAGCCTCTCTGCATATGCCACGTCGTACGCGTATTGTTAACGGAGGAGGATTGTCTGCCCTCCCAGTTCCGGTGCCCTTCCATGCCCTTCTGTTTTGTGTGGTCATGGTTAAGCCACGTTAACATTTTATATTATTTTTTTTATAAAGATAATAAGACAAAAATAAATAGTAATATAAAATATTGACGTGACTTAACCGTGACCACACAAACAGAAGGCATGGGAGGGCATCGATACTAGGAGGGCTAACAATCCTCCTCCATTGTTAACTGTATGCAAGACACTGGAACGAGAGTCGAGGGGGACTTCAAACGGCTACAAGTCTTGTTTTGTTTTCATCCGAGACTATTCGATGTCGTTCCGTTATCATTTTCAACGCCGTAAAATTGGAGCTGGAATTTACAAGGGTACCCCACCTTTATGCCCCATCAAGAACAACAAGGTTCCTCTCATGCTAAGCTGTCCTAATAATTTCCAACCATATGTTGTGGTTTTTCAGTTACTAATTAAGTATATTGCAAATTAAAAAAGGGCAATTTTTACCAACAAAAAACAAAAAACAAATAATAACTAGCCTTATTGCATTAAGTGTGGTCGGCTTTATGAATCTTCAAATGTCATTATCTTCAGGTTCTTCATATCTTCTCTTATAGTTTCTTTCCAAACCTTCTTAGGCCATCTTCCACCATTTTGGTCATGAGTCTTCGTCTCATAGTCGCATCTTCTAACCGAAGTATCTGTAGGTTTTCAGTGCACATGTCCAAACCACCTTAACCGATTTTCTCTCATCTTATCTTCAATTACTATCACTCCTACGTTATCTCAAAAATCCTTATTCTTAATTCTATTCTTTATCGTGTTCCCACACAACCAATGGAGCATTCTCAATTTCGCTACCCTCCTCTTTTTTTTACTGAAAAAACAAAAATAAAAATAACGTAGAAGGAAGCTTAATGGAGGCAATGACACAAAGTGCTTTCTTTTCTAACAAAACTTTGGTAAAGAGAGCGTAAAGTTTAAAATCATTGTAACTTTTTTGAAGAAATCTTTTTTTCTTCTTTCTTGGTTAAAGGCTTGAAGCCTAAGGAAAGTTTAAAGTGGTGGAACTGTTTATGTAGTGGAGATTGCATTACAATCCTACATATCGTATATCGTTTTAGTTTATTGTACATGTCGATGCATGTAATTATACATAAAAGCAGAATGCCTTCATATGTAGTGACGTATCCCAATTACATCAGCAAAGAAATTGATTTCTCTAAAAGTAAGTTTCCAAGAAAATGTGCAAAAGATGAGGCAATTCATCGAATATATTCAATGATTGCCTTTAGTCTTCAAGAGACTCTGCAACTTTTGAAAGAGAAAAAAAAAATTATCATCCGTTAATGCATCTAAATTTTAGAGAAGCAAAGGAAGTGGCGTGTGCTGGTAATACACGTGCAAGAAAGGGTGGTTTGTGTAGCTCAAATCGAACTTGATTCGCCCTTTCTTACCTCCCTTCACTATAAAGAAGCCCCACCAAAACCAAACCTTGGGAAAGTACCATCTCTTGCTCCCATGGCAAACCTCACCTCCCTCCTCCTCTCTCTCACCACTCTCCTCTCTCTCCTCCTCCCTTCTCTCTCATCTAAACTCACCATCCCTCTCTTCCCATTCCCCAAACCACCGTCCACCGATCTACTCCAATCCCTCAACTTCCATGCCACCGCCTCCCTCTCCCGAGCCCACCACATAAAAAACCCCGAAAAATCCCCCCACCCTTCTCCCTCCACCCAAGTCCCCCTCTTCCCCCACAGCTACGGCGGATACTCCGTCTCCCTCCGCTTCGGCACGCCGCCGCAAACCACCTCCTTCATCATGGACACCGGCAGCAGCCTTGTCTGGTTCCCCTGCACCAAACGCTACACTTGTTCCAAATGCCAGTTCCCAAATATCGACCCCACAAAAATCCCAACTTTCATCCCCAAACTCTCCTCCTCCTCCAAAATCGTCGGCTGCAAAAACCCCAAATGCGCTTGGATTTTCGGGCCCGAAGTCGAATCCCAATGCCCGAATTGCAACGACCCAACTCGCCAAAACTGCTCCCAAGCCTGCCCAACGTACATACTCCAGTACGGTTCGGGCATAACAGCTGGGGTTTTACTGTCCGAGTCCCTAAATTTTCCCGGGAAAATTGTCCCTGATTTTCTCGTCGGCTGTTCGTTCTTCTCCATCCGGCAGCCAGCCGGAATCGCAGGATTCGGCCGCGGAATGGAATCGCTGCCAACCCAAATGAGGCTCTCCAAATTCTCTTACTGCTTAGTCTCCCATAAATTCGACGATACCCCACAAAGCAGTGACCTTGTTCTGTACACCGGCGGCAGCAGCGCCGACGAACCCACCGTTTCTTCGACCCGAAGAAACGACACGAAAGCTCAGCGCTCGAGCTACACGCCGTTTCAGAAAAACCCAGGTCCTCCAAACTCTGCATTTCGCGAGTACTACTACATACTGCTCAGAAAAATCATCGTGGGCAAGAAACACGTGAAGATTCCGTACAAGTTTCTCGTCCCCGGAGCCGACAGCAATGGCGGGACGATCGTGGATTCCGGATCGACCTTCACGTTCATGGAGAAGCCGGTTTTCGAAGCCGTGGCGCAAGAGTTTGAGTCACAGATGGCGAATTACACGAGAGCAAAGGACTTGGAAACCAAAACGGGATTGAGACCCTGTTTCGATATTTCGAAAGAGGAGAAGTTGGAGTTTCCGGAATTGGTTTTCCAGTTCAAAGGGGGTGCTAAGATGGAGCTGCCATTGACAAATTACTTTTCGCTGTTTTCGAGCTCGGGGGTTGTGTGCTTGACGATTGTTACTGATGAGGTTATTGGTCCAGAGAGTAGTGGTGGACCTGCCATTATTTTGGGGAATTATCAGCAGCAGAATTTTTTTGTGGAGTATGATTTGGAGCGTGACAGGTTTGGGTTCCGGCAACAGAATTGTAAATGATGAGGCTCCGTCACATTAGACCGATTTACTTGAAACGGCTACACCGTTATTATAACGTCAGGAAAACAAAAGGATGCAAAACAAGTTTTTGTGCAGTGACGATAAACGATGATGACAAGTTGTAGGGAGGATAATAATTGTGTTTTTTTTACATTAGTGATAATTTTTCACGATGGAGAAGAAGTTTTAATTTGCTTTCTCGATTGCAGAAATTAAGCTTAAATTAGAATTTTTAATAAAAATGCAAGTGAATCTTAGAAAAGCACCTGAAGGGCTTCTTATAAGACGCACATAAATGGTAATTCTTACGGAAACTGTTTTTGAAACTCAAAATTATTTTTTCTAAAAATATTTTCAGTCATTATAAAAATGATAAAACTTAAGTATTGGCTGGTACAAATTTACTGACCTCCTAACAGTCCAAACAGTAAAGACACTAGTTCATTTTTAAGTCTCTAAACGCACAACATAGGACCACAACATAACATCCCTGATTCTGCAAACCAAACATTCCTCTTCTCCCTCATCCAACACTGAATCCCTCTTCTCCGGTGACCCCAATCCCTCTTTCTTGCGATCCACCCCAATTCCTTTCTTCTACAGCGACTGTGGTCGTCGTCCTCCGTTATGGATGACGGCGACCTGTCATCATCAATCAAGAGAGTCGATCTGTTTGTGAAAGAATTGCAGTGCTTTTGCAGGTCTGGAGCGGACTGTGGGCAGAGAGAGGTAGAAGAAGGACGTTTGGTATGAAGAAGTAGGGATAGTTGGTTGTGTGATTAAAGACTTGACAAGTCAGGTGTCTTTGTTTTATTGTAGGTCAATAAATTTTGAGTACTAGTCAGCACCCAGTATTATCTTTTTTTATAAACACTTTCAAACAATCCGCACTTACTAATATTTGGAAGGCCCGCTTAACCTGCAGCATTTCCTATGTAACCTTAGATGAGACGGTTTTGCATTATTTATGCGATGGTGTTATGTCATGCCATGAATGTTATGTTTGTATTTAGGGCTGTAGTCAAATTTGGATTTGAGAGGATTTTAAAAGATTTTAAAATCTTATGGCACGTTTACGTACCAGTAATCGGAATCAATTTACAGAATTGGATTCTGATTATGAGATACACATTTGTTTACGTAATCTTGGGGAATCAAAATACATGTGGGGTCCACACGCATTAAGGAATCCAACTCCTAATTTTGGAGGAATTGGACTCCCTACATGAGGGAGGTATTTCAATTCCTTGAGACTTGAGGAATCCGGAATGGATTTTTTCTACCAATCATGCCCTCACTTGTTTCTTATTATCCCAATATTACCCTTCATTTGACATTCATTATGCCATTTTTAATAAATAAATAAAACATATATATATATTTTATATAGATGAATTTAATTATATAAATTTAATTTAATTAATTAGTATGAAAATAATTTATTTATGTAAGGGCAATTTAAATAATCAACCTAGTTTTCATTCCGATTGAAGTGAATTAGTAAACAACTTATATGAACTCAATATCATTACTACAATCTTTTAATAAATAAATAAAACCTATTTATATATTTTTATATAAATGAATTTTATTATATAAATTTAATTAAGAATTAAATTAAGTAGTATGAAAATAATTTATTCATGTAAGGGCAATATAGTAATCAACCTAGTTTTCATTCCGATTGAAGTGAATTAGTAAACAACTTATATGGACTCAACATCATTTCTACTCCGATTCCAGACAGTTTTAGTAAACAACTTCAACAGGAATCTGATTCTGATTCTGATTCCACCTCATTTCAATTCCTCCTCAATCCAATTCCTCCTCAATTCAATTCCTCTCAATTTGATTACGGATTAGTAAACGCGCCCTTAGTGTAGTTAATTAAAAGATTTTAAAGGATTTTAAAATCCATTCAAATCTAGGTGTAATCAATTAAAGGATTTTAAAATCCATCCAAATCTAAGTGTATTCCAAAAATTAAGATTTTGGAGGATTTCTATAAGTTGTGGATTTTGTAGGATTTGAGAGTAAGAAGTATATATAACCAAAACTAAAAAGAATTCAACTTCACCCCCTAGGATTTTAAAATCCTTCTTCCCCTTCTTCCCCCTTTGCTCTCATCCATATTCCGAAAGGTGGCCATCACTCCTCGATTACAGTCCTCTAACTAACTCCAATCTCCCACATTTGGCATAAATGTCAATCAGACCAGCGGTCACTCAACCGCAACCAAAGCCGATTCAAATACGTGTGAATCCAAATCCCAATATCCAAAGCTCCCAAATGAGCACAAGCACATAAAACACTAACCAAAATCGCCTCATCGAGTTCTGTATCCTAAACTACATCAACTGGAACAAATAAAGACCTTCCCTGAAACAACCATTCTGCACACACCCAAAAATCATGGCACCTCAAATCCCCCTGTCCCTTGGAGACTCATCAAAGAACAATCTCGCCATGTCAAGATTGCCCACCTTTGCAAACCCAGAAATCATGACCATCTATGAAACTGCACTTAGGCTAGGCATTTCATCGAACACGTACAGTGCTCTCTTCACATTATCAAACGCAAAGTACATAACAGTCAGAGAGTTACCCACAAAGATATCAGAAACAAAACCCAATTTCAAACAGAACCCATGAACCAATTCCCCAAGACAACACCTTTGCATCCTCGCACAAGCCTTTAGCAAATAAGGGAGGGTATAGTTATCTGGGCACATCCTTTGAATTTATTTGAATTTTTCAAATTTAGCTCAAAATTCCATCAGGTTTGTTGTTTCTTTATCGAATTTTATACCTTCATGGGCAAGAGGAAATATTTTTCCTTTTTTGTTTAATAAAAAAATTATATGAAAATCCACCACAATTCACCAAAATCTACAAACTAAATCCATTCAAATTCTTTAAAATCCATATGAATTTTGTAGGAATCTTAAATCCTCCTAAATTGTGACATCCCACATCGCTCAGGGGAGTGATCCTTAAATGTATATTCTCATCCCTATCTAGCACGAGGCCTTTTGGGAGCTCACTGGCTTCGGGTTCCGTAGGAACTCCGAAGTTAAGCGAGAAGGGGGCTAGAGCACTCCCATGATGGGTGATCCACTGTGAAATTGCTCGTGAGTTCCCAGAAACAAAACCGTGAGGGCGTGGTCGGGGCCCAAAACGGACAATATCGTGCTACGGTGGTGGAGCGGGCCCGGGAAGTGGTCCGCCCCGGGCCGGGATGTGACAGATTGGTATCAGAGCCAATCCCTGGCCGGAAGTGTGCCGACGAGGACGTCGGGCCCCTAAAGGAGGTGGATTGTGACATCCCACATCGCCCAGGGGAGTGATCCTTAAATGTATATTCCCATCCCTACCTAGCACGAGGCCTTTTGGGAGCTCACTGGCTTCGGGTTCCGTAGAAACTCCGAAGTTAAGCGAGAAGGGGGCTAGAGCACTCCCATGATGGGTGACCCACTGGGAAGTTGCTCGTGAATTTCCAGAAACAAAACCGTGAGGGCGTGGTCGGGGCCCAAAGTGGACAATATCGTGCTACGGTGGTGGAGCGGGCCCGGGAAGTGGTCCGCCCCGGGCCGGGATATGACATAAATCCTATCAAATCTATCACTTTTAAAATCCTTTAAAATCTTAGTTTGACTATTTAGTAGTTTCTACTTAGTTTTTTTTTTTTTTTTTTTGGTTAAATTACATTTTGTCCCCTTTGGGTGTGGTTTAATTGCAACCTCATACATCATCTTTAAATATTTCAATCTCATACACAAATTTGAATTTTATTGTAATTTCATACATCCGTTAATCAAACCGTCAATTTGACTGTTAAGTAATGACGTATCACTTATCCACATTTTTACTAACGTGGATTTCACTAACATGCCTATTTAAATAAAAAGATAACTTTTTATGTTAATATTTTTAAAACATTTATAATGGGCCCTGCCACTACTACTATTCACCCTTTTTTCTTCTTTAAAATGAGACATCTGGTGGCAAACCACTATTATTCATCTCTTACAAAGGCCGGAAAAACTCACAGAAGCATTTCAGACTTCTCTTATCATAGTCAAGTAGACTCACTATCTTAGAGCCTCGAACCCGGGACCTCCCGATTTTTTGTATTTTGGAAGCCAGAACCTACGCCCTTATCACTAAGTCACTTGATGTGGTTATAGTTTCTATTTAGTTAAGTTTTGCTTTGAGAATTAATCATCTTTAATCTCCAGAACTGGAGAATTAATCATCACATTGCTATATTTAATACTAAAAAGGGTTGGAGAAAAGTAGGATTACTTTCTATTTTTTCATAACAAACAATAAAATAATTACGTTAAATTCTCCTAAATTACGAGAAGAGGTTTGAATTTAGACGCAGAGTACATGTCTTCATCTGTAAATTAATCTGTTTTTCCCCGAAGTATATGTCACTTTCCCCTTAACTGTCTTGAGCCTTACACTCTGGTCAACAATGCACTTCCATTACCCTAGCTTAATCTATATTTTCATGCAATTCTTAATTAACAATTAATAACATGCAAAACTACACCTTGCAGTTGCAACGCTATTTTCATACCATTTTAATTATGTTTAGATGAATTTTTTTTTTTTCAGTGTGCCAGGAACATAGTTAGATACACCAAATATAATAACACAATTAGTTAAAAACTTTTTTAAAAAAAACCAACTAATTGTATTATTACATTTGATGTTCCGAACTGTATTATCAGCACACTAAAAAATCTCTCACGTTTAAGCAGCTAAGCATTCAAAGTTTTATTGTATTATTTCCTTTAGCAGTCCAATATTTTAATTGACACACCCCGTCCCGAAGGAGGGCGTGCTGGCCGTCACGTGAGAGTGACGTAACCATTTACACAGTTCGGAAGCTTAAAAATACCATTGTGAATTCTGTCAGAATACCGTTGGATTCCTCGTGGCCACCAAAGCTCTGCTCTAACTCGAACCTGGAGGGGCGCAAAACAAAGTTGAGTGGGTCAGTAAAACAAGTATTTTCAAATCTTTTCTTTATCAAAGTTCTAACCCCTCACTGTAAAACCTGTATACTTTCCCAGAAAATAGCATATATAAATATATATAGCTTCAAGAATCTCAAAACACCATTCTTTATCACTTTTCAGAAAATATGCCATGCCATGCGCCAAAAACATAATGTGGATGCATCAACATAAATCAGGTGAAATAATAAATCAACCGGAGACCCTACAGTGGTCCTGTACGGCTGATTCTAAAGCTCAATATCCAATCCAGCCGGAGTCACCAACTGTGACCTGTACGGCACTGCCGGAGTCGCCAACTGCGACCTGTACGGCACTACGCTGCACATGAGTCGGAACTACCTGTAGTAGTCTGTACGACTCGGATGGTGTAATAATACGCTCTAGTGCTTCTCTCATCAATCATCTGTGCACATAATCTAGGGTCACCTACTAGTCGGAACCGTCTCTAATGGTCTGTACGACTAGCATGTCGGAACCACCTCCAGTGGTCTGTACGACTAGCATCTACTTGGATCCAAGGTGAGCGTGTGATGCGGGTGAATAACATAAGCACTAACACCAGGGGTGCAGGTTATGAGCTATCAACATAAATCACATCAAACAATTCAATGAACCAAATATAACTCACCTGATACTCACCTGCGCGTCCGCAGCACCAATTCATATATATGCATCATATAGTTATCAATTCACATATCTCATATCAATTCTATGCATGGCATTTCAAATCACATGATTAATATAAATCTAAGCATGGCATTTCAAAATATACTTTCATTCAAAAATCGATTTCTGGGAAAACGTTAAGTATATATATATACTGAAATAAACTGCCCACTCACCTGGAGTTTGCCCTGCAACTCCCTAGCACAACACATCAAGGCGTCATGACGATCGGTGCCTAGAACAACCATCAAATCATGCCTCAGAATCATATCGATAGAATATATCACTTATATAAAACACGTCACTAAGTAGTTCGATCCGGAAGATCTGCAACTCAGATTTCCAATCCGTAACTTCCAAAGGTCCACAATAAATCTTTAGAACAACGTCCTAAAATTTCATGACCATCCAACGGTCGGATCTCCGTCAATTGTCGAACTAAGTGACGGTTAACATTATATTTTATGAACTTACAACTCCAATTCCGGGAGATCCGTAAATCGGATTCTCGATCTGTAAGTTCCTACATTCTTCAAATATTACGTACTACTACGTATCAAAGTTTGGTGACAATCCAACGGTCGGATCGTCAATTCATATTTTGGCCTAACCATGCATCTTAACGAATTTAAGTCCAAATGATCAACCAACGTTAAGCCATTATCAAAACTGAACTCAGGACATCCAATATAGTTTAAAAATGACATTGGCGGCCCACTGGCCACGCGCCGCCGCACGCGCCGCCGTGGGTGGCGGTCGGCCGCCCCGGCTCGCCGGAAAATCCAACTATCTCCAAAAATTACCAAAATTTACAGGAATGAAGATCTCAATGAGTAGAACAACTTTCATACCTGTGGCCAAGGCCAACTCGGTCGGCAAAGCCTCCAATTCCAACAAAACCCGTCGGAACCCTAGGTTTGGTGTGCTCCAATTCGACCTCCAAACTTGTTCCAACGCCTCAACCACTGCTTGGGCTTTGTTCTAGGCCTCAAGAGGATGCCATGGGTGGTGGTGATTGGAAGAAATTGCTTCACATCGTGGCGGAAATGAACCCAACCCGTGCGCCCCCTTTTGCACGGTTTCTTCCATTTTTACAACCAAATCTCTCTAAATTTGAGGTGGAATGGGTAGAGGAAGGGTCCTAGAGTGTTTCCCATGAGGTTTGTTGAATCAATTCGCCGGAAAAACGAGTGGAAATCGACGAACATGGACACGGGTGCCGACCGGGTCCGAAAACGGGTCAAGGGGATCCGGCCGATCCCCCGCGCCACACTCTCCCTCCTTTCCTCCTTTCCCCTATTCCGATTGGCTGGGCTTCTTCCTCTCTCCTCTCCCCATTCGTCAGTCTCTCTCCCTTCTCTCCTGAAGCTCTCTTCTTCTTCCTCTGGTTGGGCAGATTTTGCCCAATCCCTTCTTCTTCCTTCTTCTTCCGCCAGCCACAACACACACACACACATAAACTCATTTCTTCCAATCCTAGCCATCCATTAATTCCTCATTAAATCTGGGCCGTCCATTTCTATAAAAGAATTCCATATTTTATTCTTATAATTCCCAAAATGCCCAAACTTCAAACTTTAATATCTTTTTCGTTATAACTCCAAATCACGAACCACTTGCGCCCACGCGTCCGTAGTGACGAGTACTACGAGGATATGTCAAGAAAACAAATCTTAGATGGCACGACACAACGATTAACCTCGAACAATGCGCGTGCCTCAAGGGCATTTTCGTAAAATCACTTAATAAATTATAAAATCAATATTTTCCGGGACAGGCTGTCACAATCTACCCACCTTATAGAATTTCGTCCTCGAAATTCAAACAACCAAACAATCCATTAGTAATCATAAAATAACCTGGGGTAGATCTCCCTTATTCGATCCTCTGTCTTCCAAGTAGCTTCTTCCGCTGAATGATTCCCCCATAAAACTTTTACTAAGCTCACAATCTTATTTCTTAGAACTTTGTCTTTCCAATCCAAAATAGTCATTGGCTCCTCATCATAAGTCAAATCCGGATAAATTTCCAATGGTTGAGGATCTCTCACACGTGAAGGATTTAAAACATAATGTCAGATCATCGAAACACATCGTGCGCTTACGACAACTCTAGAGGCAACTCAAGCCTGTAAGCCACTTCACCGACTCCCTCGGTGATCACATAAAGTCTGATGCACTTAGGACTTAATTTACCTTCATTCCCAAATCGAATCACACTTTCTAAGGAGAGAACGTCAAAAATACGAAATCATCCACAGCATACACTCGATTAATGGCACATCCATCTGCTAATCTCTTTTACCGCTCCTGGGCTACTTTCAGGTTAGACTTAATCACCTGAACAATCCGAGTAGACTCATCCAAAATCTTAAGACCCACAGAAATTCTTTCGTCTATTTCTGACCAACATAAAGGTGTACGGCAAGCTTTTCCAATAAATGCCTCAAATAGCGACATACTAATGCTCGACTGAAAGCTGTAGTTGTAGGCAATCTCCATCATATCCACCCGCTTAATTCAAGCGTCACTAAACTGCAATACTGAGGATCTCAGCATATCCTCCAAAATTTGAATGGTCATCTCTGATTGACTATCTGTCTGAGAATGATAGGATGTACTATTGAGTAATCTTGTATCCAAAGCTTCGTGCAACGCTAACCAAAACTTAGAATTAACCAACATACCCAAAAAGCTCAACGTATCCGTAAGCCAAAATCCCATTTCCATAAAACAAATAATTAGTTGTTGCACTTGTCTGGAAAGGTTGCTGTTCTTCACTAGAGTAAAATGTTCTGACTTAGTAAGCCGATCATCTACCACTTCAAATTCCATCATAACCATCTCGTGTACGAGGAAGTTGTACACATAATCCATAGAAATGTTTTTCCCCTTTCCACTGAAGAACGGAAAGTGACTGTATCAATCCAAAAGACTTCTTTCTTTCCACTTCAACCTGCTGACCAATGATACACATACTTACCTACTCAGCAATTTCTCTTTTTATACCCAACCAATGGTAAAATGATCGAATAGTATGATACATCTTAGTACTTCCGGGATGCATTGCATAAGCTGAATAGTGCGCTTTGTCCAAAATTATTTCCTTTAATTCCATCTCATTAGGCACCTACATCCAGGTCTCAAGAATAAGTACGCCATCTGATTTTCGAACTCTGAAGTCTTTCTTTTCTCGATATTCTTTGCATCAATTAATTCCTGGTTTCTTAATCAATCCTCTGGGCATCGAGTATATGATCAATCAGAATAGGCCTAACTTGAAAACTAGTAAGCGAGGTTTCATCTCGCTCTTCTATTTCCAACTTTACTCCAGTAGATCTCAAATCTGCAAGAAGAGGAACATAACAAGCATACAAGGCATTTAT
Organism: Heteromeles arbutifolia; assembly: GCA_024362995.1. Taxonomy (NCBI): domain Eukaryota; kingdom Viridiplantae; phylum Streptophyta; class Magnoliopsida; order Rosales; family Rosaceae; genus Heteromeles; species Heteromeles arbutifolia. The sequence goes on from JANCRC010000014.1 coordinate 28,730,599, forward strand.
TCTCACGAGCGTCTTCGTATTAAGTACATCAGCCCAAACATTTGCACGATCACCCTGGTCGTGCAATCATAATCACTAAGCAACTCAATCCACCTTCGTTACCAAAAATCAAGATCCCGCTGAGTAGACAGATATTGGAGACTCATTTGATTCGTAAAAATCTTGCCTTTCTCACCAATAATATAATGTCTCCATACTTCAAAGCAAGGATGATAGCCATAAATTCCAAATCATAAGCAGGGTAATTCATCTCATGAGGTTCCAATTGCCGTGAAGAATAAGCAATCTCCCTATCTTTGTATCAATACACATCTCAAACCATTCAAAGAAGCATCCTAATAGACCTCATAATTCCCGTTATCATCTGAGAATGCTAACACAAGTGCATGAGTGAGGAAATACTTCAACTGTCGAAAACTTTGCTTACCATTTTCATCCCACTCAACTTGACCTCTTTTCTCGTCTGTCTTGTCAATGGCAAGGCAATGACTGAAAAATCCTTCACAATCCGTCCATAATAGCCTGCTAAGCTAAGAAAACTCCTTACCTCAGTCCCGTTTTGGGGTTGTTCCAAATTATCCACCGCTGTTACATTTTAAGGATTCACTTGAATACTTCATTCGTCAAACTCATAAGATTCGTCAATCCGAATGGCATTACCAAAAACTCGCAAGGACTATAAAGAGTTCTGAAAACTGTCTTAGGGACATCATCACTGAAATCTTCAATTGGTTAATAACCAGACCTTAATTCAATCTTTGAAAATACACATGCACCTTTAAGCTGATCAAACAATCATTAATACGCGGTAATGGATAACGATTCTCAATCGTTACCCGATTTAATTGCTTATAATCAAAGCATAGCCTTAATGTCCACATTCTTCCTCATAAATAAACTGGGGCTCTCCATGATGACATACAAGGTTAAACGAAACCTTTATCAACCAATTCCTGTAACCGAATTTTCAATTCTTTTTGTTCATCATGAATCAATTTATAATATAAGCTTTACACCTGGAGACAAATCAATAGTGAATTCCACATCTTCGTCTGGTGGCAGTCCAGGTAAATTCTCAGGGAAAAGGTCAGGAAAATGTTTAACCACCTAGACCTCTTCCACACTACTCAGAGCAACATCATAGTACCGCATGAGCTAAATATCTTAGGTAGCCATTCGATAACAATCTCTTTGCTCTCACAGCAGAAATAACGGCATACCTCACTCCACTTTGCATCCCCCAAAAGTAACCTCTGGTCATCCAAATCGATGGAAAGTAACTGATTTCCCGTAGCAATCTATCTTGCCACGATCATAATGCAACCAATCTGTGCCAAAAATCACATCAAATCCACAATATCCAATTGGATAAGATTCATAGGCATAACAACATCTTTCACCATCATTGGACACTCTGAATAACACCATACTAACGTAGGATGACCTACTTGTTTACTCGCTTAACGAATCCAACAATAAGTTATGGATATTACGGTCTGCAGCCCGCAATAACGATAACTCACTGTTGTCTCGATAAGTAAGCAATAATCCCCAAGGGTGCAATATTACCATCTTGTCTCTCATTAGAAATACATATACACGCCTCGATTGTGCTCCATCATTACTCTATTTGGCAACATCATCAATACCAAGAAATATATATCAGCCGGAGTCAGCTAGTATGACCTGTACGGCTGAATCTATAGCTCGTCCACCCAGCTGGAATCATCCAATGTGGCATGTGCAGCTGTACTCATAACTCATCGATCACTGCTAGTATATAAGTCGGAGTCACCTCTTATGACCTGTACGACTCTAATCCTGAACACCATGGCTCATCTAACCATAATTACTAGATCCAGGTACCTGATGGATCAGCGCTAGTGGTGGCAAAGAAGACTACGGAGGCATTTACTGATTATGGGGACAATTTGCAGCTCTATGTTCCATATATCCACATGTAAAGCATCCATTGCTTTCTTGTCTACACTATCCAAAGTGTCCATTATTGTACCTACGGCACAAAGGTACATTCCCTCTATCTGAATCACCTTGTCTCAAATTGTAAATTATTGCTTCTCACCATCAATATATGCCGAAAGACTAAACCTTTCCTTAAACAATTCTTTAAATAACTCTCGATTAGCTCTTTCCTCTGGTGACGTCATACAAGACTCCTGTCTCCACCCGGATGCAATTTCAATACTCAGAAACCAGGTAGTCGTCTTGACCTACCGTCAAAAGAAAGATTTCCTTAACTTGCATAATCTGAAACACCTTTTCCAAATGATTAAGCCATCGGCCTGCTCCCTCAGGTCATTCATTTTCCATAAAGTGATTCAGCATCAACTTATAACCAGTCCTAAGAGAAAAATCCTTTGGATAATAGATTCAGTCACATTAGTACTAGCTTCCCATAACAGAGCTAAATAGGGAAAACTAGACTCAACTAAACGACGTGGCTCTCTACGAGGCGGTATTGTTCTGACAGAAGACACTAGAGAATTCTCAAGATGTACAAGACTACAACCTAGGCTCTGATACCAACTGACACACCCCGTCCCGAAGGAGGGCGTGCTGGCCGTCACGTGAGAGTGACGTAACCATTTACACAGTTCGGAAGCTTAAAAATACCATTGTGAATTCTGTCAGAATACCGTTGGATTCCTCGTGGCCACCAAAGCTCTGCTCTAACTCGAACCTGGAGGGGCGCAAAACAAAGTTGAGTGGGTCAGTAAAACAAGTATTTTCAAATCTTTTCTTTATCAAAGTTCTAACCCCTCACTGTAAAACCTGTATACTTTCCCAGAAAATAGCATATATAAATATATATAGCTTCAAGAATCTCAAAACACCATTCTTTATCACTTTTCAGAAAATATGCCATGCCATGCGCCAAAAACATAATGTGGATGCATCAACATAAATCAGGTGAAATAATAAATCAACCGGAGACCCTACAGTGGTCCTGTACGGCTGATTCTAAAGCTCAATATCCAATCCAGCCGGAGTCACCAACTGTGACCTGTACGGCACTGCCGGAGTCGCCAACTGCGACCTGTACGGCACTACGCTGCACATGAGTCGGAACTACCTGTAGTAGTCTGTACGACTCGGATGGTGTAATAATACGCTCTAGTGCTTCTCTCATCAATCATCTGTGCACATAATCTAGGGTCACCTACTAGTCGGAACCGTCTCTAATGGTCTGTACGACTAGCATGTCGGAACCACCTCCAGTGGTCTGTACGACTAGCATCTACTTGGATCCAAGGTGAGCGTGTGATGCGGGTGAATAACATAAGCACTAACACCAGGGGTGCAGGTTATGAGCTATCAACATAAATCACATCAAACAATTCAATGAACCAAATATAACTCACCTGATACTCACCTGCGCGTCCGCAGCACCAATTCATATATATGCATCATATAGTTATCAATTCACATATCTCATATCAATTCTATGCATGGCATTTCAAATCACATGATTAATATAAATCTAAGCATGGCATTTCAAAATATACTTTCATTCAAAAATCGATTTCTGGGAAAACGTTAAGTATATATATATACTGAAATAAACTGCCCACTCACCTGGAGTTTGCCCTGCAACTCCCTAGCACAACACATCAAGGCGTCATGACGATCGGTGCCTAGAACAACCATCAAATCATGCCTCAGAATCATATCGATAGAATATATCACTTATATAAAACACGTCACTAAGTAGTTCGATCCGGAAGATCTGCAACTCAGATTTCCAATCCGTAACTTCCAAAGGTCCACAATAAATCTTTAGAACAACGTCCTAAAATTTCATGACCATCCAACGGTCGGATCTCCGTCAATTGTCGAACTAAGTGACGGTTAACATTATATTTTATGAACTTACAACTCCAATTTCGGGAGATCCGTAAATCGGATTCTCGATCTGTAAGTTCCTACATTCTTCAAATATTACGTACTACTACGTATCAAAGTTTGGTGACAATCCAACGGTCGGATCGTCAATTCATATTTTGGCCTAACCATGCATCTTAACGAATTTAAGTCCAAATGATCAACCAACGTTAAGCCATTATCAAAACTGAACTCAGGACATCCAATATAGTTTAAAAATGACATTGGCGGCCCACTGGCCACGCGCCGCCGCACGCGCCGCCGTGGGTGGCGGTCGGCCGCCCCGGCTCGCCGGAAAATCCAACTATCTCCAAAAATTACCAAAATTTACAGGAATGAAGATCTCAATGAGTAGAACAACTTTCATACCTGTGGCCAAGGCCAACTCGGTCGGCAAAGCCTCCAATTCCAACAAAACCCGTCGGAACCCTAGGTTTGGTGTGCTCCAATTCGACCTCCAAACTTGTTCCAACGCCTCAACCACTGCTTGGGCTTTGTTCTAGGCCTCAAGAGGATGCCATGGGTGGTGGTGATTGGAAGAAATTGCTTCACATCGTGGCGGAAATGAACCCAACCCGTGCGCCCCCTTTTGCACGGTTTCTTCCATTTTTACAACCAAATCTCTCTAAATTTGAGGTGGAATGGGTAGAGGAAGGGTCCTAGAGTGTTTCCCATGAGGTTTGTTGAATCAATTCGCCGGAAAAACGAGTGGAAATCGACGAACATGGACACGGGTGCCGACCGGGTCCGAAAACGGGTCAAGGGGATCCGGCCGATCCCCCGCGCCACACTCTCCCTCCTTTCCTCCTTTCCCCTATTCCGATTGGCTGGGCTTCTTCCTCTCTCCTCTCCCCATTCGTCAGTCTCTCTCCCTTCTCTCCTGAAGCTCTCTTCTTCTTCCTCTGGTTGGGCAGATTTTGCCCAATCCCTTCTTCTTCCTTCTTCTTCCGCCAGCCACAACACACACACACACATAAACTCATTTCTTCCAATCCTAGCCATCCATTAATTCCTCATTAAATCTGGGCCGTCCATTTCTATAAAAGAATTCCATATTTTATTCTTATAATTCCCAAAATGCCCAAACTTCAAACTTTAATATCTTTTTCGTTATAACTCCAAATCACGAACCACTTGCGCCCACGCGTCCGTAGTGACGAGTACTACGAGGATATGTCAAGAAAACAAATCTTAGATGGCACGACACAACGATTAACCTCGAACAATGCGCGTGCCTCAAGGGCATTTTCGTAAAATCACTTAATAAATTATAAAATCAATATTTTCCGGGACAGGCTGTCACATTAATGGTACCTAATCTTGGTGGGTGCATGGTACTGATCATAAATTCATCACTTCAAATTTAATTACTTTAATCTACAAAACCCTAATTAGGATTAAAGAAGATATGTGTGTAATTAAGCTAGGCTAGACAAGTAGAATATTGACACATGTTTAGTAGCTCCCTAGATCACCGGCAAATGCAACCTTTTTATCTTAACTCCACGGTTGGCAAATCTGTTGTCTTTTAGGTTAGAGTTTTTATTTAAGTTAATCAGCTGCATACAATACATGCATGAGCACCGTCCAACATATTTGTGGAATTCACATGTAGTTGAACTAAAAAGCAAAACATGAACCTCATTACCCTAATGTTATTAAATCCGATTTTGATCCGAATCCGATTAAGTTCTAGGGAATGAATTGAGATTTTCAATATGATAATCTTAGTTATTGTGGAGTCAAAAATAATCAAGGAAATTATGAAGGTGACATGTGGGATTTTGGGTAAGAATAACAAAATTACCCTCGAGGTACATCGGGATTCTCACGCGCATACAACGGACAATAACGACTCAATCAAGGAAGAGTCAAAGGTGATCAAAATGATATTTATTCAAAACCCTCTCATCACTCCTCATCAAATCCTCACCCACAAGGTAACTCCCAATTATTCTTTTTGACATGCCCCTATCCCGATATTCTCCGAACACCAGGATAGGCACACGTTGGCCGACACCCAAGGGTGACAAAAGCCATTTATTGAATGCAAATGCTGAGAACAAGAAATAAATAAGACTTATAAGTTTAAAAATAATTAATATACGAATGAGGAACGTGTTCTGAGCATACAAATAACTAGAACATTAAAAATAAGTAATATAAAATTGAATGAATAAGAGGATGGGTCCTACACCGAGAGGACTCGAAGATGCCAATGCGGAAGTGCCTTGATGCTGGGATTGTATGCCTCGATTCTAAGTCCTGAAGGGGGCGCAAAACAAATATGAGTGGAACAAGTTGATATATATAATAAAACAGTTATCAACATACTAACCCCCAAAGTTTTATGAAAACGAATAGCATAATAAGTGATAGGTTTTTCCGAAAACCCTAGCATGCCATAAAACCTTTCCAAAACGTATCTCATATAAGGTGTGCTAGCTAGTGGTATCATAATCGCCTGAAGACAGAACATAGAACTCTTCCTTCAGAACACTTTCTTCACAAATATCAATCACCCTAAGGCTCCAACCTACATCCACCCGAAGGCATATATAGTATCAATCGCCCAAAGGCTCCAACCTACACCCACCGGAAGACAGATATAGTATCAATCGCCTGAAGGTTCCAACCTACACCCACCCGAAGGCATATATATAGTGACCACTAGATACACACAAAACCATTGAAAATAATATTTCCAAACATAGGTATATATATTACAAAAGCATCTTCATAGTATAAAGTCATCCATCATCTATACTATAAAGAAGTGTGTGAAAACATGTTCTAAATAGTATATTGTCATCCATCAGATATCCTACACAGAACATGGTTCGATGGAAAATATGGTATTCCAAAATAAGCTCAGTATAGCATAATAAACAATTTCTCATAAAACGTTCACAAAACGTATTCAACAACTCATGCTTTTCATGTATGCATTTCTAGCAGTAAAATATGCATTTTTAGAAGGGGTCCACTCGCAGATACTTCACCGCTGAAGAGCCACACAACTAGCGAAGACGGAATCACCAGAAATAATTGTTCCTAAGCACATAAAGGGTCCAATTAATAAAACTATACTATAAAAATTGAATTTGGGAAAATAGACGTCGGAAACGGATTCAGGACGTCGAATTAATCTAAGAAGGGTCCCGGGTAAATTTCTAAAAGTCAATAGAGAATATTCCATGGGAATATTCCTTGGAATGTTCCAGGATTATTCCTTGGAATGTTCCAACCGGATATGGGCTGGGTTGGTAACCGGTTTTGGGCCTAGACTTTGGGCCTGTTCCATTAGGGTCTTGGGTTGGGGAGAAATGGCTTGGCTCCTAAGGGTTTGGGCCTGGAGTTCCTGCACGGCCCAAGGCCTGGGTTGCATTGGGTTTAAAGGGTTTTAGGCTTAAGGCTCGTGGGTTGGGCCCAGGTTCAATGGGCCAAAGGCACGTGGCAGTAAGGCATGAAGGCCTGGTTTCGTCGGAAAGAGGACGCCGGAGCTTTCAAGCTCCGGTTACCCCAAAACGTGACCAACCCATGTCAAATAAAAATACAAAACTGAAGCCTAAAGGAATAGGAAAAGATCTATACCCTTTTCAAGGCATGCCGTGGTTAGAGCTCGCCAGAGTTTCGCTTGGGAACCTACGATCCACACCAGAAACTGGGTTTTGGTTTCCTTCTTTGTTCCATCGCGATCACGACATTCACAAACCTAAATTAGGTTAAAGTTGAACCATAAAGACGAATAAAATAGAACTAAGGTACTTCGAGGCTTACCCCACGTCGGAAGGCCGAGAAGCTCGCCGGAATTCTCCAAACTTTTGCATCGGTTTTCATAGTGTTACCATCTTTATCTGCACTAGCAAAAGGAGAAGAAGAACGAGGGAGATTAGGGAGGTTCGAGGGGGAGTGCTGGTGTGTATGTGTGGGTGTGCTTGGGGAATGAGGTTGCGGAGAGAGTTGAGAAAGAGATTAGAGACAGAGAGAAAAAAAGGAAAGGGAAGAAAGAAGGGGAGAGAAAGTGGAGGAGGAGTGCCACGTGGCAGCAAAAAAATAAAGAGGTCGGGAATCAAAAAGAAGAATGGTCCCACCCGGCTCACCATTTAAGAACCAAAAATAATATTGTTTTAGGGGTGGGTTTCATACTTTTCAAATTAGGATTAATTACCAAATTAATTGCAAGATATTATTTGACATAATATCTTGCAATTATATTCAAAATCCCACCAAAAGTGGCATGTCTCTACTCTCCAAATAGGGTCGGTCATACCCCTATAAATAGCCCCATTTCTCCACCAAAATTCTAAGTTCATTCTCTCCCCAAAAATTCCTAAACACCTTATCTCTCAAATTCTAACTTTGGCATCGGAGATTCTTTGGCCAAAGCCCCCATTCATCGTGGGTGCGTGGAGCTTTTGTCCTTAATCTTAGGTGTTATTATTTTGCAGGTGCATTTTCGTCAAAGGAGAAGACGACAGAAATTTGCATCCACAAATCGGTGCTTTCATTGAGAGTTTGATTCACACGCTCGAAGAAGACTCTCGCATTCAAAGTTTCTCGTTCCTCGTTCGTTCGTAAATTTTTCATACTTTCTTATTTCAAGAATTTTTTAATTCTTTGAATAGAGGTGAGGAAAAAATACAATGACGGGAAATTCGGAAACCACAACGAACGAAACTTCCTATGTTTAAATATCCGGATCAAATAATGGAAGACGAGACGTAGCCCTACTACGACGATCCACGAGTCTCAAAGCGATGGCAAGAGGATCAACTTTGCCACCATGGAGTACCACCATAATGGCAGCCACGGGGACCACCGTGGCAGTGGGGAGTGGGCTAGCTCCATGGCAGCAAGCCCACGGTGCACAGGGAGTAGCAAGGCAGCCACAAGCCCAGGCCCACACCACTTTGCAGTAGTAAGCCCAAGCCGCTGCACTAGCAGCGCATGCCCAAGCCTCATCCACTTGGCGCACGACCCAATCTGCAGCCCACGATGCAAGGCAGCCGAGCCAGGCCCAGCGCAAGCCGGCTCGAGCCACTGCCTCAGCAGTGCAAGCCCAAGCAGCTGTGGCAGGAAAAACAGCTTAGCACTCGCGGGCCCAAGGCTAGCGCGTTCCCCAGCCGAGCCCATGCCCAGTACCCATAAGCACCTCACGCGGGACAATCCACGCTAGGGCCTGACCCGCTTCAGCGATCCGACTCGCTCTCGGGGTCCAATCCGAGGTCCAGCTCATTACCGTGGCCTAACCCACTTCCGTGGCCCACCAAACAATCCCAACCGGTCCAAGACCAGTTCAACCGTCTCAGCTTCAGATTTCTAGAACGACGATTGAACCAGGGGTATTTTTGCCTCATTTCTCCGTAGATTTGACATATCTTAACTCAAATCTCGGGCCCGGTGTCCATTACACTTACACTACTCAATGAGACGCATACCATCCAAGCTTTTCCAACCAAAATGGCGAACAACACTTGTCTTGACAAGTCATAGAGTTAACAAGCATCCTCGCGCAACAGACAACCTTGGTGAATCAGCTTTTGTAGCTTATAGAGATGCAGTGTGCCCCAGACGAGGTGTCCCGAAGTAGGACAAGGGCAGACGACGAAACTCTCTAACAGCGTCCCTGCAAGCAACCACTCAACCAGTCGCGAACCGAGGGTTCTGGCAACGTATACTCTCGTCTTAGCGCGTGGAGGATCGTGCACTCTCAGTTAGGCCCACGAACGAGTATACATTCATGGTTAGGGCCATACTCTGATAATCAACATGACCAATCTTCCAGGTGAAGTGTTCATTCGCGGCTAAGCCTACAAGGAGCATCATTCACCTCACATCGGAGTAAGCAACACGATGGATGGAAAGAAGCATTCATTCAATCAGGCTCAAGTTTAACCAGCAGTCTGCGAATAATTCGCTCGCCTGCTATGAACATACCACATACACCGTAGCCGCAACATAGACTAGCTGAGCACATGGAAGGGAAGCCTAAGACCAAAAGGTCACGACCGGGGGCAGCTGGAAGCTCCGCTGCCCCACTAGAGGAAAATTCAAGAAGAAGTTGAAAGGCTCCTGACCGAACGATTGCGCAATTTCCAGTGCAACAAAGCTACTTACGAAACACTCCAACGAGACATGACCAACATAAGCGAGTCACATTTCATTGACAAGATCGAGCAGACAGGATTATCCCATATATATTGTCGAATACAAAGATTACTTTTGTTTTGACAAACGCAACAGCTCAGCCTAATGGCATGCCGGGGACAGACGAGTACTAGAATGACACAGCAACCCAACCACCAAGAACTGGGGGTAGGCCTTGTTCTCAACACTCCAGACAATTCAATACTGAAGCAGCACATAACCAGTAGCTAAGCATCTCTCCTACCATTCAAGAAATAAGGGTAGAAAATCCATCTTCGGGTAAAGGTTCCATACCTAGGGCTACGGGACGAAACAAGGCCTGAAAATGGAAGGAAAAGGGCAAGGCAAATGATGATTACGCCTTTCAACAGGAAATGGCATCCTCATTGTTATTAATGGTGGAGCAAAATGCCTTTGCCGCTGAAAAAAAGAATCGTAGGCACGAAGAATGGGCAAAACAAATACAAGAAAAGATGGATGATAGGATCATGCAAAGGAACACTTCGGGTTACACTCCAATGAGTAAGGCATATTTTGATAGGAAAAAGAGGGAAATTATGGCCCGACTGGAGTTGTTTACATCCGACTATACTCCTACAATCGCGGATGATGATGATGATTATAGTCTTTAAATTTAAGTTGTTGTAGTCTTTAATATTTAAGTTGTAGTTTTTAAATTTAAGTTGTTGTAGTCCTTAAATTGAAATAATAAATTATGTTTGGCCTATCCATTTGACTCTCAAAGAAAATGGACTCCTCCATTCTCTTTTTTTTTTTGTCAAACTGCATGAATGTGAAGGGTGCCCCAATTTTAGTTATAGTCCCACCATTTCCTTCACATTCAAGTGTTGGAAAAGTTAGGGTTCGATATTTTGGAAGTGCTTTTAAAATGGTTGAAAGTGTTTTTGGAACTAATCTTTAGTAAAAATGCAAGTGAATTCTGAAAAAGCATTTTAAGTGTTTCTTGCAAGAAACACGTAATTGGTACTTCTTACAAGAAATTCAAGTGTTTTGGAAACCAAAACATTTTTTTTTCTTTTCTAAAAAGCGGTTTTAGTCATTTAAAAGCACTTCCAAACGAACCCCTATTTGACTTATTATTATGTTTTTTTTTTTTTGGTATTTTATGTCTTAAGGTTATCTTGCATAATAAGGATTTGGATTCCTTGCCAATTAGGATTAGGATTTAGTTCTGTATAAATAGGATGCTTTGTAACTTTGGAGGATGTAAGTCTAACAAGATATAGTCGTGGTTTGGCATTGAGGTGCTTAAAAAAAGCTGCTTATTTTTTAAGTTTTTATGTTAAAGGTGTTTGGTAAACTAAAAAAAAGGATTATTTTGGAAGCTGTGGTGATTGACAGCTGAAATCATTAGAAAAGCCGAAGCAGTGTTTTGGAAAACTTTTCAAAGCACGCGGAGCTACAGTGCATCTTTAATGAAACTTTCTAAAGTCCAATAACACCCTCGTCATTTTTACAAAATGACAGACCTTGTCCTTAATACTTAACCTGGAATCTCTCACACTCGTTCACCCCCTCCCTAGCATCAGAGTAAGACCGCAGCCGTCCCGCCCACTTCTGCTCAACATCGACCACCACCACTGCACCAACATTCATCCATATTCTCCTTCCAGATCCTCCAGATACACAAATAAGAAAAAGATTCAATATTTTTTAGAAACCATTTTTGAAAATTTACCGACTGGATCGAATCCCAGAATCCGAGTGAGAATCAACCCAGAATCCGAGCAAGAACCAGTCCAGAATCTGAGCGAGAAAAAGATTCATGCTTGCAAAAAAACAGTCGGAATAGATGAGAGATGACACGCCCCGACCCGATATTCTCCCAAATTTTCATTTAATCCCAATTAAAACTTCACACAGAGGTTCAGAGATTTACCCAGTCGTCGATTAGGAATGAATTGGTCTTTGATTAGTTGTAATGGCACCGATGATGCTTCGTTGGTTTCTGGGCAGAAAATACAGAGCATGCATTAGCTCTAGTCCTTCGAATTTAACCTTAAACTTCACAGATAAAGTCAAGAAAGTTACCCAGAGTTGAGATTTGGCGATTGGTGTAGATTTAGTCTCGAGTTCGCCGGAAAAATGACCATGAAGGTCACCAGATTTCTGGGCATGAACATAGAGAGGGCACTGGGGTTAAATCCCAAGAATTTCATGCCAAAATTCGATATGCAGGATACAGAAGTTGTACCTGAGATTAAATGAAGGTTAAATTGAGTTTGAAGGACCCCAATTTCGTCGAGCCTCAGGTCAACTCGTCGAAGAGTTTTTCACCGAGAGGGAAGGGTTGGTTTTCTTCATTTTTGAGTACTTGATCTTCACATGCTTTTCCACCATTCGAATCAATAGGTCAAACTACAAAATAGGGAATATTGGTATGGATTTCACTCGGAAAGTCGATCTTGTCGATGAGAAAGAACTTTTGGACGATATGGTCCTCAGATGGAGAAAATCAGATGAAAAAATAAATTAGGCAAAAGGATAACTCTAGAATTCTAGATGGGAGAGAGAGACAGAGAGAAGGATGAGAAAGGGAGTGGGCGACTAACTGATTTTGTCCTGATTCTTGCCGGAGAGCACAGGGATTTGAGTTCTCAGATTTTCTTATCCCCAGCACCCAAAACACGATTCCCGTAAACCAAACTTGGGGTTAAATTCGTAGGGGTGGAGATGATGATAATCTGGTGGTGAGATGGTCTAAGATTGAAGGTTTGTGTGTGGGGTTGTCTCGGTGGAGGACATAGTGCAGAGAGAGAGAGCTGAGAGTTTTCGAGAGAGTTCGGGAGTGTAGAGGGAAAGAAAGACACAGGGAGAAGGGAAATGGGGTGTGGGCCCTACGACCACACAAAATCCTCACATAAAAATAGTAATATTAAATAAAATATCATAATAATAATATAATATTATACCATTTTTGGTCATTTCAAACAGTCACTGCTGTTTTACATAAAAATTTATCAAACACTATAATACTGCTTTTTTTCTTTCCAAAAGCACTTTTACAAAAAAGTTTACCAAACACTCTACTGCTTTATTTCACAGCTACTTATTCTCACAGCACAGCAGAAGCAATTTTTTTCAAAGCACAACAATACCAAACTAGCCCATAGTCACTTCAAGTTATGTGGCCTTCATGACAATTTTGTAATGTTTCTTTGTTTTATTTAGTTAAGAATTATTCATAGTTTGCTAATCCATTTGTTCGTATGTTCTGTGTGCTCTGATTTTCATCAGGAGCTATAAATTGGCTTAGGATTTTGAGTTTACAAGTTTACATATTTATGTGATGAGTGACTGTCGCCGTATAAGCCATGTTTTCTTGCCATGCAAGTTTTACATGGTAGTATTCTGAAATTTTTGAACCATAATCAATTCCTCAAAACATTAAGTTTTACCAAAGACAGCATTCTGAAAAGTTTTATCCAGTTTGTTAATTTTTTTTTTATTTCAATTACACAAAGTGTTTCAGTGCAACTCTCTCTGAGATATCATAGTTACAATTTGACGATCAAATTGGTCATTTTTGTCTGGTTTATTTGCAGTCTCTTTCGAACTATGATTATGTTTGTAAAGTCGGCCAACAACGGCCCATTACCTGCTTCAATAATGGCCCAATGTAGTGTTAGTTTATTTTTTCTTTAATTCTTTTTTTATTGGAATATACTTGCATTTTTCCATGGAGAATGTGATGAAATTAAGATTCCATCATAAAATCAATTGGCAATATGGGGAGTAACCCAAGATCATATAAGCACATAGCAAACATTGTCCCTCATCGATGTGGGACAACTCTCAACACGCCCCCGCACGTGTGGCGGATTTTCAAGCCTACAAGTGGATAACAACTGGGTGACGTGGAGCGTGTGTGGCCGTTGGGCTTCACACGTGGACAACCTTGCTCTGATACCATGATGAAATTGAGGTTCCACCATAAAACCAATTGGCAATATGGGAAGTAGCCCAAGATCATATAAGCACATAGCAAACGTTGTCCTTCATCGATGTGGGACAACTCTCAACAGAACACACATCTCACTTCTTACAAATAATGTATATTCACTGTATAAATTTCATACGTAAAAGAATTCAATTTCTTAATTTTCATGTAAAGATCATCCCTACAAAAAATCATTTAAATCTCCATCCAAACCTATGGAACAAATTGACGGTGTGAATACCAAGTAACATATTCATGTTTAACTATCCATTTGTTTGATACATTTGGATAACTAAAAAATCTCTTATTCAAATTATATATTTTTGTATGAATGATCTTGATTATTTAATGGTTATGATTATGAAATTTAAACTGTGAAGATACGTTATTAGTAAGAGGTGAGATATGTGCATTTCCTCATAAGAGATACAAGTATTATCTTCTTTTTTTATATTTATTTAATAAAACTCTCCATTGTACTTTTAAGAAATTTTTATAGAGTCAAGTCACATAGTGTATGATTTCACGTGTTATAATAACACGTGGTATAACCAATCATCTCTCATTATAATGTGTGAATCTATTTACTAATACTATACAATAGGAAATAAGAGAATTTTTTAAAAAAGTTGAACGATTGAGTCTAGAAGAATGAATTCTCATTTTATAGACATTCATCGTATTGTATCTTTTCTAAAAAAATCTGTCTAGAGAGGAATGAATTCTCATTCTATTGACACTATATACACATTCTATTGACACAATATACACATTCTATAGGTAATCTTATCTTTTTATGATCAAACACATTGGAAGGTATAGCTCTTATGATAAGCATAGTCTATTAATTTTCATATTATTTAGCAAATCAAAACAATAACTTATAAACCAAAACCATGTGTCATATTGCAGAAACATGTTAGTTTCTCTTTGAGTACTGTTGAATGATCAAGATTTAGGATATCACCGACTGCTAAAATTGTGCCGCCAATTAATGCACGTCCAGGAACATTATTCGCGTACCCTTTCTCAGTTTTCCTCCAAAGTCCAAATATGTTTATATAATATAATATATACACTTTCGAATATATGTTATGGGTCGAGTTTGATAGAGTAGATTAGGTTAGATGTATCATGTATGCAGTAGCAGATGTACATTGGGATCAAGATGGTTTCAAGATTATTCGGAGTTGGAGAAATAAACATGTGAAATTTTTCTGAGGACCCTTCGAATGTTTAGTACATGTCATTTTAGTGCCCATTAAGTGTTTGATGAAATTCCACTTGCAAGTTGCATCGAAAACACTTGACAAATTCTCTCAATAGCACTTATGAGATTGTTTTGGCATATGTTAAGATATGTGCGTAACTTGGTTCGGCTAACGATAACAAGCCGAATAAGCGTTCAACGAAATGCTTTGGTGAATAAAATTGAATTTTCTTGCTTGCTTCGTGCTCTATTTCTATTTAAAAAAACTTGGAACTTTAACAATTGGATTCTCCAAGGTTTGAATTCTAGATCTGCTACTGCAAGCAAGGTCTAAAATATCGATGACATCGGAAATATCGGTAGTCCAAAAACACGGAAATTTCGATGGAAATATCGGGATATTATCGATATCGATAAAAATTGAATAAAAACCACGGAAATTGTAAGAAAAACTTGGAAATTATTATTGAAACTTTGCAGGATGTTTATTTAGTCAATTATCTATTAGTTTGTCATAAAAAATTGGAAGGAAATGCATTGCATGATGGATTTAACTGATTTAAGTTGATTATATAGCGAGCTGGCAAACATTGTGAGTGTAGAAAATATATAAATATTTTAGCATATTTTCACAAAAATATAAGTGATATGGTGGTCAAGGTGTTGAAGGAGTAAAATGGGAGGAGTTCGAATCCCTTTGGTGTTTTTTTAAATATAGAAATTTAAAAAATACGGAAATTTCGATGACATCGGAAATATCGGTAGTCCAAAAACACGGAAATTTCGATGGAAATATCGGGATATTATGGATATTTTAGACCATGATTGCAAGTATGTGACATGTATAATCGAATCGTTTTACATATAAAATACTGTAGATTAAGTTTTGGCCGACCAAGTTGAAGGCATTGACATGTTTAGCTAAGAATACTAACCATAATCTTTTGTATACAACTGACAAATCATCGCTTTTTTATCAATGAATTAAAATTCTAAAGTTGATCCCGAAATTATTTATTTATTTCCAACGTATCTATCTACTATGCGTGTTTGAAATCTCGATCGAAGTTGTCTGTTTAAGTCGTTAATAACTTAATGTTGGTCAAAAGAAAAGAAGATTTTTCCAACTTCCAAATCATTGCATATGCCGCTATTATCTTTGTTTGTGAAAACGTATCTTGATTAGCGATTTCGCTTGTTTCTAAATCACATTCATCACTTTTAAACTGGTTTATATTACTTCCCTTATAACTAAAGTCCATAACATAAAATTACGTCAAACTTTCACATTTTGGGCACGAAAAGGAGTAATGGCTGTATAAAAAAAAGAAGAAGAAAAACTAACATTAATCAATGTATAACTAGATTTATTTTCTTTCGATGACTGATCAAGCAATTAGTCACATATATTTGCGCGCATGAGTGACTAAGTTTATCACTCATTTTCAAAAAGAGAAAATGTTAAACTTTTTAGCTGAAATAGATTGGCATAACTCTTCATTTGGTCATTGATATTGAAAATCGATAAAAGTGGTCTCTGCGTTTGAAAGCCGTCAATCATTTTGGTTTTTCCGTAAAAAATCTCTATTAAATAGAAAAACAAGTAAAGGGGTGAATGGACAAAAATACCATCAATTTAACAGAGGTTTTCCACAGAATGACTAAAATGATTGACGATAGAAAAACTCAAGGGCCACGTATATCGATTTTCAATCTCAAAGACCAAAGTACGAGGTTATGTCAATCTCAGTGACTATTTTGGCTACAAGGCCGATGTAATACATATATGCAAACTCTCACACCAATGAAATCGATCTTTTTCTTCTTTCTTTAGGGTATGTTTCGGTGGTAAGTTTCCAAATTTCATGGAATTTTGGCAAAGTAATGAAAAACTGATCACAAAAAGTTAGATAGGAGGGGTTACAAATTCGTCACATAAGCATTACAAAAGACATACGAGAAATTTACAAATATCTACTTATTGAGTTATTTATAAATTCCTCATACACATAACCGTAGGGGTGTGCTATCCACATATTCTATTTTACTTCTTACACATCATTTGTTAATTTCTATTCGTTGATTTTCTTCAATTCATCTGATCCAACGGTCGAAAATTAGAAGTATGTGTGAAAAGTAAAATATGATGTGTAAATATCACGTCCCATAACCGTAATGTTCATTGAGCATATTTTTAAGGGAGGTTTAATAAAACACTTCTAGTACTGTTCACTTTTTAACGAAAAACCACATTTTCTCATTTACCTGGTACTATTCACTATACTTTTAAAAAGAACTTTTAATTAAAAAAGAAGTTTTTTTGAAGTTTTTGTTAATTTTTCTTATTTTTAATTCCTCTCACTTAATTTGTTGTGATCGATTTCTTCATCACCCTACGAAACTCCATAAAATTTTAAAAGTTCGTTTTAGTTACGACTTGGACTAAAGGTCAAATTTTTCCTTAGCTAAACGCGTCACAGACTCACAGACGCACAACTTCGAACCATGAAGTAGAGTACCTGGAGTGGTGCATTAAAGAGTGAAGGTGACAAGGTGCATTACAGTTCAACTTTGTCGGGAGATGATCCCATTCTTTTTCGGAATTGGATCCACTTCAGAATTTAGTATCTATAAGAGCAACTCCACCCTTAGAACCCTTCCTTCCTGGTAATCCACTATTCAATCCACCCTATTGAACAGTAACTGCCTTTAATGAATAGTAACTACCATTAATGAACAGTAATTATCTTTTACATCTCCACCCTTGGAATCCTCCTCCCTGGCAATAGTTAATAAAATATTAGTTCTTTTTGTTTGCTTAAATAATAAAAAACAAAAAAAAACATGGAAATGGGGCTGCAGGTCCTCGGGCTGACACAAAAAAAATAAAAAAATGCTTGGCCCTCGGGCTGCAGGCCTGTCAACTCCTCACCCCCCTTGTGCTCGGGCCCCCACCCTCACTCGGGCTCTCCAAGGCTGGAGGGTTGTCCACAGGGCCTCGGGCCCTTTCCTCTCCCCTGTCCCCCGAGCACTGTACAACGCTGGACCTGCTCTAATCTAAGGATCAATTTATTTAGTGATGTGATATTCACACAACTATTTTTACTTCTCACACATTTTTTTAATTTTCAATTTTCTGATCGGATAGAATTAAAAAGATCAACGGATAAAAATTAATAAGAAGTACATGAGAAGTAAAAAATAATATGTGGATAGCACATCCCTTTATTTACGTCATTGATTGATGTCTAAAAAAAATTAAAACCATTGATTTGTGTGTAATAGGTCAGAAAAATAAATTAATACAGACTATTAAATTTAATTTATGCGATCCAGAATAATTGATTATTCCATTCCGAACATTAAGTTCCGGAACGGACTGAATTCCTTCTTTTTCTACCATCATAATCATTCCTCTTTGATTGATTGAATTTGATGTGTCTGGAAATTAAATGAGACAATTGTACTTTATTTAATGGATCGATGACAAGTTGACAACTTGAATATTACAATATTTCTCACAATTTAACGTCAATTCTCGTGTCAATATTATAAAATATTGTACAAAGAACATAAGGTAGTAGATAGTCCATAAAGTCTTACTTTTGGAAGAGTCTCCTTAGCATTTCTCTGAGACTCTTAAAAAATGAACTTTCTGTGTACTATCTATCATCTCATGTTTTTTGCACAAAAATTGACGTTAAATTGTATTGTGACAAAAAATCTATGAAGAGTCTCACTTTTGAGAAAGAGTGCCCTTAGCATTTCTGTTTTGAGAAGCTAACAGACTCTTTCAAAAATGAGACTATTTATATATTTTTTAATATTGTTAATACAAGAATTGATGTTAAATTTTGAAGAGTATTATAGTATTCAACTCTGGGGCCATCAATTTCCCAATAAAGTTCGGTCTTCAACTGTAGATCAGCAGTAAACTACTTATCAGCTTTTTTTCAATGAAATTACACGTGGATGTACGCGGGCCGAAGGATGTTCATACCATGACGTGAGATGCATTTACGATAGACAACAGAAAGCAGGAAAGAACACGTGCGGCAGGCCGCCGGCAAGCAACCGACTGCGGCTGGAGAAGGGAGAGGATTGCATATGGAGCAAAAACAAGTGAAAAGATGGAAAGAAAATAAGAGAAAAGACATTGTGACAAAGGCATGTTCTTTGGACTGATGGAACTCTTGTCTCGAGATTTGCAATTTCTTTTTCTCATTCATCTTTTGTTCTTCTACTTTTATGCTAAGTAGTACAAAATATAAGAATATTGAATAATTTGAATTTACTGAACGACAATTAAAAAGTTAATTTAGGTCAATTTAGGTCATTTCCCTTGGAAAATGATCATCGACGGATCCTTTTTTTTAGAGATTCTATGATTTCATCCGTTTATCGTATATTATGCGATTAGTTTTCATTATATATTATTTATATTTAATTTTAAATTTTAAATTTTAAAATTATTTATGACCATACGATATATGATAATTGGATGAGATCACGAGATCCCTAAAAACCCTAAGAAAGGGACCCCGCGAGAATCCTTTCCCTTGAATGTTAGTGGCATGAAAGAATTTCAAATGTTATAATAATTTTCTTATCCAGATTGTTGCATATATTTGATAGGAGAATGACAAACACACACCTTATTTTTAGCTTTTTCACACACCTTTACTTAATCTTGTCCACTCTTTTCGGTTGATTTATTCGATTCTATTGCCATAATTAAAAAAAGTGTGAAAATTGAAAACGCTGTGTAAAAATCACATCTCATTTGATATTTGTGTTATGTGAATTTTCTACTATGTTTGAATTTTGTAAATTTTGTAAGAAGAATATGTCTACATCGCTCTATTTTTTAGTAGATATTCTACACTAACAGAGAGATGAAAAAGTTTGAACTCAATATACAATGAGTTGAAGTAGAAGACCTAACCATCAGGATAATCCAACACTTACATATTAACTTTATACTTAAGTTTAACTATCTCTTCCCATAAAGATGAATTTTGTTTAAAATATCAGTAATATGAAAACACAATAATGTTTAGACCTTCGGAAGCATCCCGATTTTATTTTTCAAAATAATAATGTAAATTGACCAAAAAAAATAAAATTGCGGAGAGACTTGTAGAGGGGATAAAATGACTTAATACGATCTGCATAAACTATAAAGAACTAGATACGGAAGTTCTTGTCTATCCTTAATACTGGTTTCCTCCTCTGACCAAAGATATAATCAAATGTACTTGCATACTTGCATGTGAACTAAATTATTACGATGACTTCAACGATCTAATTGATGATGTTAAAAAATAAATGCCAGATAATGGGGGATAGTTTTCTAATTGTTATAGTAATATTTGTTCCGAAATGTGATTGTGTAAATTTAAAAGTATGATTTTAATAAGATTTGAGAAGTTTAATATGTTTTAACTCGTATTACTTGTGAGGTAAGTAAAACTTATCTAAACAGTATATATAAAGACAAAAGTTCGTAGAGAAGCTGTGCAATTTCACAACCATTGAGCTTTTTCTTTCTCTTTCTTGCCGTCTCTCACTACCCTCACCATACAAATTTTCCCTTAACACTAACTTATTTTGAACGATAAAAATTATGTTTGTCTAATCGAAATAAACTGCCGAAATATAATTACAAGTCAAATGCTTTTAAACCAATCCACCGGCCAAAGCAAAATCCCAAGTTCCTATTTTTTTATCCTCATAACAAATTTTTATAGATAATACTGCAACATCACAACAAAGAAGTGTACAAAATAACAGAAATCATGAATTAGAATGTAGAAGCAATTGACGTTAATAGAAAATAAATGGAGGGTTGCACGATGTTGAATTGTATATTCCAAGTTAGCAATTATATTGTTTTTCATGCTCTCAACTCTCAAGTGGCTGCCGCACACAAAAGAAATAGGGTTTTACACGTGAAACTGCATGCCAGATAACAACGGAAGCAGAAGTCATTATCCTACTACTCTCGCGAGTAAATTTGTCTTTGTTTGGTCAGTACAAAAAGGATTGTGTTATTCACACTTTCACTTTTATTTTTCATGTATTTCTTTCAATTTTCGATTGTTGAATCGAATGAAAGAAGAATATTAATAAACAAAAATTAACAGAGGTGTGTAGAAGGTAAAAATAAATGTGGGAATAGCATTACCCTATAGAAAATGAGGATTTATTATGGGCTAATTTGGTATTGTTGTGCTTTTAAAAAAAACTGCTAAACTAAAGTTTTCGAGTGTATGTAAACTTTTTTTTTTTTTTTTTTTGGTAAAACTGCTTTAAAAAAAAAAAACTTTTACAAAAAAAAGTGTCTGAGTGTTTTTTAGACTTTTATATAAATTGTTGTGAATATGTTAATTGACTAAAAAGAATATGGTCTTTAATATGATATAATAATTGTCAAAAGAATAATATAGGGGCAATGATTGTAATTATGTAAAATACATGGGGGCTATACTTCCATTTAAAATTTTCATTAAATTGACATTGATTACTATGATTTGAAAAAAAAAAACACGTTTTTAGAAGTATGAGTCATGTGCAATGGGGACAAAATTTATTCTTAATCCAAATAGATGGAAAAATAGTAGTTTTTGTTAAAACTAAACTTTTATTAGTGTTAGTATTTAATTTGAATTTGCCTTTTCTTTTATCACATTCTCTTTTGGCTTTTTAACAAAAATAGTCTATGAGATTAAGACAATTTGTATTGGTCTTTTCTAATGATATCTTAATAGCATAATTCTTCATTTTGACCTTTAACATTTTTTGTAAAGGGGGATAACTGTTGTGCTGTGAGAATAAACAGATGTAAACTAATGTTTTTGAGTGTTTGGTAAACTTTTTTATGTAAAACTGCTTTTAACAAAAAAAAAAATTTTACAAAAAAAAAATGTTTGAGTGTTTGGTAAACTTTTATATAAATTGTTGTGAATATGTTTAATGACTAAAAATGATATAGTTTTTAATGTGATAAAATAATTATCAAAGAGAATAATATAAGGGCAATGATTGTAATTGTGTAAAATACATGGGGGCTATACTTTCCATTTAAAAATTTCATTAAATTGACATTGATTATGCTTTGAAAGAAAAAAAACACATTTTAAGAAGTATGAGTCATGTGCAATGGGGACACAATTTATTCTTAATCCAAATAGATGGAAAAATAGTTTTCGTTAAAACTTTTATTAGAGTTAGTATTTAATTTGAATTTTCCTTTTCTTTTATCACATTCTTTTTTGGCTTTTTAACAAAAATAGTCTATGAAATTAGCATAACTCTTCACTTTGATCTCTAACATTTTTTTTTTTCGAAAGAGGGACAACGGGTGGCAAACCATGGTTATTCACCCCTTCTGGGGGCCTAGAAGACTCACATAGGCATTTCAGCCTCCCCCTGGCCACAAGTCTAGCTTCCACACGAACAATAGGTTTCGAACCCGAGACCTCCAGTTTTTAGTTTTAAGGAAGCTTCGTAATCCGCTCTTTACCATTGGGCCACCAGCTTGTGGTTGATCTCTAACATTGAAAATTGATACAAGTGGTCACTAGATTTGTACACTGTCAAACATTTTATTCATTTCGTGAAAAATCTTCGTTAAATGAAAAAACAAGTAAAGGGGTCGATTAGACAAAAATACCCCTCAATTTAAGGGATATTTTTTATGAAATGACTAAAATAATTTATGATAAATAACCTCAAGGACAATTTCTATCGATTTTCAAAATAAAATATTTAGGTGACACGTTATGCAATATCAGAAAACAATTTGTCTCTCTTTGTTTGGTCGGTACAAAAAGGATTGTGCTATTCACACTTTTACTTTTACTTTTCATGCATTTCTTTCAATTTTCGATGGTTGAATCGAATGAATGAAGAAGATCAATAAATAAAAATTAATAAAGGTGTGTGGGAGGTAAAACTAAGTATGGGAATAGCACTACCCTATAGAAAATGAGGATTTATTAAGGGCTAGTTTGGTATTGTTGTGCTTTTTAAAAAAAATGGCTTTTGCTGTGCTGTGAGAATAAACAGATGTAAACTAAAGTTTTTGAGTGTTTGGTAAACTTTTTTTTTGTAAAATTCCTTTTAACAAAAAAAAAAAGTATCCGAGTGTTTGGAAAACTTTTATATAAATTGTTGTGAATATGTTAAATGACTAAATGATATGATCTTTAATGTGATATAATAATTGTTAAAAAGAATAATACAGGGGCAATGATTATAATTATGTAAAATACATGGGGGCTATACTTTCCATTTAAAAATTTCACTACTTTGATATTGATTACTATACTTTGAAAAAAAAAACATGTTTTTAGAAGTATGAGTCATGTGCAATGGCGACAAAATTTATTCTTAATCCAAATAGATGGAAAAATAGTAGTTTTCGTTAAAACTTTTATTAGAGGTAGTATTTAATTTGAATTTGCCTTTTAGTTTATCACATTCTCTTTTGGCTTTTTAACAAAATAGTCCATAAAATTAGCATAACTATTCATTTTGATATCTAACATTGAAAATTGATATAAGTGGTCACTGATTTGTACACCCTCAAACATTTTATTCATTCCAAGAAAAATCTCTGTTAAATTAAAAAACAAGTAGAGGGGTTGATTAGACAAAAATACTTTCAATTTAAAAAATATTTTTTGTAGATAGACCAAAATAATTTATGGTAAATAAACTTAGAGATAATTTCTATCGATTTTCAAAATAAAATACTAAAGTGACACTTTATGCCAATATCAGAAAACAATTTGGTTATTTTTTTTTTTTCACATAGTAACCATTATAATCATGCGCCGGAAACCCAAAGGTCCAAAGTGCTGATCATATGGCACCTAATTACCCAAAACCGTAATGCCGAAACTGACGATGCGAAGCATGGAATCACTACTCCAACTTATTACTAAATTCCCATCGGATTGAATTTTTTTTCCTCCCTTGGAAAAACAACTTTCTACAATTCTATTAAAATATTCCTCAGTACATTTAATATTTGATAAATATCAGTTTATTACTCTTATAATTTTCAGTACATCAAGTTTTTTTCGTCCCAGAATTATACCTAAAGTGTAAATTTTAGGACAATCTCATAGATCCGTTAGTCAAACTGTTAAGTTTTCTGTTAACTGATAACAACGTGGCGACCACATAGACAATAATTAGACGCCACGTGTCAATAAGAGTTCCACGTGGATATTAAAAATTACAAAATTAAAAAAAATTACAAAATTACAAAAAAAAAAAGAAAAAAGATGTTCTTCTCCTTCGAACATCTTCTTCTCCCTCCCTTCTCTAACCCTCATCTCTCTCCTCCTCTGCACACCCTCTCCGCACACCCTCTCTGCACACCATCTCCATTTTCTGTCTCTAACCCTCCTCTCTCTCCTCTTCTGCACACCATCTCCACGTTCTCTCTCTAACCCTCCTCTCTCTTCTCCTCTGCACACCCTCTGGTGCGGGTCAACCCAGATCTGGGTTTGGTGTTGGATCGCGATGGGTTCACTCCCCTGCATCTGGGTGTGATCAAGGGGCGTGCTGAACTTGCCGGCCTCAAGAAACGTCCGACACACTGGACGCCGCCGTGAAGACGCCGGAAAAAGTGTGCACATTGGGGAACGCGTTCTCCGCCCGCATGCGCCGGAAAAGCTCGACAACGACGAGAGAGGAGTCTCGGAGACCCTGCTGGGAGTAGCCATTGGTGAGAGAGTTCCAGGAGATGACGTCCTTGTCGGAAATGGCGTCGAATACGAGGTGGGCTCCTGGCAAGTCCCCGCATTTGGCGTAAAGGTTGACGACGGCGTTGGCGATGTATACGCAGGATATGGGACCGGCTTTGATGATGTGCGCGTGGACGGACTTGCCCTTTTGGAGGTCCTTTTGGCGGGTGAATTGGACGATGGCGGCGGAGGAGGATGTGCGGAGGAGAGAAGGGAGGGAGAGTTTGTGCCCAGAAACTTTTTTTTAATTTTTAAAATTGAGTGGGTCGGGGGTTGAGCGAGGGAGAGGGTTGGATTTGCACATATGGGTGGAGGCCGAGAAGGGAGGGAGAAGGGAGCGACGGTCGGGGTGGAGGAAGAACAGCCTCTTTTTTTTTTTTTTTTTTTTTTTTTGTAATTTTTAATATCCACGTGGAACCTTTAGCGTCTAATCATTGTTCACGTAGGCCCCACATCATCAGTTAACGGAAGATTTAACAGTTTAATTAACGTATGTATAAGACTGTTTCAAAATTTATACTTTAGGTATGATTTTGGAACAAAAAAACTTGATTTACTAAATGTCAGTATCGGTGTTGTTGGAGTGGGCTCATGGCCCGTCTACCTAAAATTTAAGATGGTATCAGAGCTAGGGGACGGCCCGTACATCCATGTGAACGGGTGGGTCTCCTTTGACCCCGTGCGAACGGGTAAGCTCCCGCTTGGCTCCACGTAGGCCAAGAGATGCCACGTGAACGGGTGGGTCCCCATTGGCCCCGCGCGAACGGGTGAGCCCCGGCTTGGCTCCATGTGGTTGCCGATGTGTGGAACCCCATGTGTGACCCATAAAATGGGGTCTCACGTGCGGGGGAGTGTTAGAATTCCTCTGTCCCACATCGGCCAGAAGGCTTGAGAACAAGCCATTTATATAGAATTACCCCACTCTAACTATAACCGAGGCCTTTTGTGATATAAAACCCCACACCTGAGGGATTGAGCAGGTGGCTAAGTGGGGACAGTATCGGTGTTGTAGGAATAGGTCCATGGCCCGTCTACCTAAAATTTAAGAAAAACCACGGATAATAAACTAATATTTACCCTTTAATAATTATTCAACCTTCCAAATAGGAAATTGAGTGCTCTAGACTCTACAGAGCCCTATGCCTATATATAAACAAATATAAATGTTAATTACTTGGCCAAGGCGTTGTATATTCTTCCCATATAAACAAATACTCACTTTGTTTTCATTCCCAACCATCCATCCCCCTCCCTCACTTGCTCAGAAGATCATTATCATTATTCTCTCTGAGAGAGAGAGAGAGAGAGAGAGAGAGAGAGAGATGGAAGAGACAAAGTCGAGATTCAATAGGATTTGTGTTTTTTGTGGTAGCAGTTCAGGGAAGAAAGCCAGCTACCAAGAAGCTGCTGTTGAACTTGGGAAGGAGCTGGTAAACAACGTTCAATTCATTTTTATAATTTATCTTTCAATTTCTTTTCTATTTTTTGTTTGTCCTATATATTCATCCTTTCGGGTTCCAAAATTCCTGCACAAATTGGAACGTTTCATCACCAAAAGAATGTTTCCTAGAAATTGTTTAGTCGTATATATGTGCATATATGCCAAATTAATCTATGTTGGGTTTCTTCAAACGATTCTACTCCTGGGATTCAGAAAAGCCATATTTTCTTTGATTTTCATAACAAGAAACAGAAGCAAACTAAGGGAATGGGGATACGAACGTGGGTTCAGAGCGGAAGGACACTGCTGTAGCCAACTTGGTTGATTTCAGGTCTAAGGTTTGCTTTTATTTCTCAAGTAGTGTGGGGGGTGTGGAGGGTTGCGTGTTGCAACCAAACAAGCGTTTAACGTGGGCTTATGATTGTTCAAGACCTGGAGCTAGCTAGCATTGATCCTGATTAGGGTTTATGTTTGGCATGAGAGAGAGAGAGAGAGAGAGGGAGGAAGGAGAGTGCAAGCTGTAAACTGGCTGTCAGTTAAGCAGCTTT
Organism: Heteromeles arbutifolia; assembly: GCA_024362995.1. NCBI lineage: Eukaryota > Viridiplantae > Streptophyta > Magnoliopsida > Rosales > Rosaceae > Heteromeles > Heteromeles arbutifolia. The sequence continues at coordinate 28,757,573 of JANCRC010000014.1, forward strand.
GTTGCATGATCTGAGTTTTGATTTTAATTAAACCCTTTTATTTTTATTAATTCTTTCTCTCCAGGCAAGGAGGGAACCAAACGTGCTCTCTCGGTATCATGACTGATTTAAGCGTGTTCACAAGCTTCCATGACTGAACCTCATCTCCATGATTTTTGTTTATGGGGTGACAAGAAATATATATATATACACACACATACTTGATTTAAAATTTTTAAATAATTATTTTTCACTCAATAGCCTCTTTTAGCTAGCTAGGGTTTTATTCATTCATTCATTCATTCATTCATTCCATCCACTGAAACATACTATTACTTATTGTTGCTGCCATCTCTTCTAGTTTGTTTCAATCAAATCATGCACTTCTTTTTTTATATTTTATGATGAACTGGGTTTCTGACGCGTGTTGATGGGTTTTGAATTTCGATGTGTTTTGAAGGTGGAGAGAAGGATTGATCTGGTCTATGGTGGTGGAAGCGTGGGATTGATGGGTCTTGTTTCTCAGGCAGTTCATGATGGCGGGCGCCATGTCCTAGGGTTTGTAGTTCTCTCTCTCTCTCCCTCACTTATACACACACCACACGCATGGGTTACCCTAATGAAATGATTGGCCAAATTGGTTGCATTCTTATTTTTTATTGAATTGAACCATACCATTCAAAATTAGTCCCAGTTATATGTTAATTAAATGGGTTCACAAAGGCGCACAGCATAGGAATCTAGGATCAAATGCTCCCCCATATTATACAATGAAATTTGTGCATTCCCTTGTCCTTTATTTTTCTTATTGGGACAAAAAGGTTCACATATTTATGGAAAATTATTGTGTCTTCTAGATATTGTGAACATGGTTCGAAACCACTTAAGGTAATGTGATCTAAAGTAAGCCTAAAAGTTAACCTCCTTTTAAGTTCTTACAATGTCAGTTCCCTCTGGAGCTTCCAGTTAGAAAGATTTATAGAACTGGAAAAGCTATTTACTAAAAGTATGGAGACTTTTAGAGGAAGTGACATTGCATTGTTTTGTGAAAAGCCTGCTTTCCCTGTTATGTAAGAGCTCTTGGTCTGTTAAAACTTTAAACACGTTCCATAAAACACAACCGCAGAAAATTAGTATGGTCAATGCCTCTTGCTAAATATTTGATGAGTTAATTTTCAAGTATATGTCTATTCGCCCATGTGAAACTTTTTGTAAATTCTTTTGTTAATATATAGCAGTTTGCTGATAAATATATGTTGATGTGGTGTTTTTGCAGAGTTATTCCAAGGACCCTAATGCCTAGAGAGGTACATTTAAAAACTTAAATGTGCTGGTTTTAAGTGATCATTTGGGGCTTTGCGGATCTCTAAATGATTAATTAATAATGTGATTTGATTAAATTATTGTAGATAACTGGTGAAACTGTTGGAGAAGTGAGAACTGTCTCAGATATGCACCAAAGGAAAGCTGAGATGGCCCGTCAAGCTGATGCTTTTATTGCCCTCCCTGGTATGGTTTTGATCCATGAACCGGACATGACACAAATGTCATTATTAATGTTAATGAATGTTAAAGTTAGTCTTCCTCGTGTGCATAGGTGATTGTTAAATGTTGATGTATGTTGATCTTACTCTGATTTTACATGGATCAAGGGTTGAAAGCCATCCATGTGCATGTGAAGTTGTGAACCATTATCCAAATCAACTCTCAATTGTTTTGTAAAACCCTTTAATTGAAATTATTATGTTCAGGTGGCTATGGTACCCTGGAAGAATTGCTGGAAGTCATTACCTGGGCTCAGCTTGGAATCCACCGCAAACCTGTAAGAAATACTCTTAATATTTATCCACCCCTTTCTATACAAGGGTTTTGAATGTCAAAAATAATTTTATAAATCATTCAAAACTTTACAAGAAAGCAATCTCTCACATGATGCCATGTTTCTTGTTTGTTCAAATGTGGTTATGATGTTGTAGATAGTTGTTGTTGATATCCTCAAATTTTCTATTAAACACTAATTAACATCATTTTCTTCATATTAAAGAATATTTTATCATGTCTCTTGTCTCCATGACTAAATAGGTCTATCATATGTCTATGATTAATTAATTTATCATGTTTCTTAAGTACACGACTCATAATTCCATACAAATTAAGCTAGCAAAGCTGAAGGGAGATGATATTGTGAGGATGTGAGTCAATCTAATTGCGTGGTATGGATGTATGAGAAAGTTTGATATAGAGAATCAATGCATGTGGTACTTAATTCTAATTCACATGGAAAGATAGCATAAGATTAGGTGGTTTGATTATTTGGAGGATCTCCGTTTGAATGGGAGAAAGCCTCTCATTTCTTATCTTTTTAGGTTTAAAAAAAGAGAGGTTGTTGGTCAAAGAAGGGTGTTGTTGGTCACAAGACAATGAGGATATATGAACAACATTCGTATAATATGGAGATTAAATGGATGTTTGAAGTTGGATATTATTAATTAATTGGTTGATTGATTAAATAATTAAGTGAGAATTACTTGTTTTTTGTAGGTGGGGCTTTTGAATGTGGACGGTTACTACAATTCGTTGTTGTGTTTCATCGATAAGGCCGTTGATGAAGGCTTTATTTCTCCTACTGCACGTCACATTATCGTGTCTGCTCCAACAGCCAAGCAATTGGTCAGACAACTGGAGGTATGCTTCGTGCCTCTTTTCATCATATCATATGCATCATAGAATAGAATATGATCATCAAGATAAATATTAACGGACCTGGTTCATGTGTTACGGATTGTACACTCCAAGTCCTTGTAGTGTTCAAACTATGCCACATTGATGCTCATGGATTCCCATCCTATGCATGTGCTGAAGTTTCAGTAATATAAGCATGGTCTGGACAAAGTAGACTTTAAGCTTAGAGTTTTTATATAACCAAAAATGGAGAAATTTCCTTTGTACAATAAAATGAGAACCATTTTTTTACACACTATAACATCACGCTTATGGGTTGGTCCGGTTCAATCTGGTTGAAAATTTGGGTCCTTCCCAACCCTATCCGGCTGACCTTGGCTACAATGCTGGGTTGGGGAAAAGGCGTTCTTGTCACCGGTTGCATGCAATTGGGTTTCTCAACTAAAGTTGGCTATTATCAATACCTAGGTTTAGATTTGTTAGAAGATTTACCAAGGGTTTGTAGGAAAGAGTTGTTGCTTAGTTTTTGCTGTTGTGCTTGAGCCTTCCACGTTACCGAAAGAAAATGTATTTTCGTATGGTTTCATCAGGGAAGATTAGTACTAACCCACCCTTTTTGTTATTTAACTACACAGTAATTTACAAATTTACTTAATGATATGTTTTGGTTTTTTGGCCTCAGGAATATGTACCAGAGCACGATGAAGTAACATCAAAGTTGGTGTGGGAAGAGGTGGACAGAATAAACTATGTATCTGAACCAGGAGTGGCCACGTGATGTGTTGCTCGATTGATCATGCAAAAGTCTTTTTTTTTTTTTTTTTTTTTGCGTTTTGGTTTCACAGTATATACGGTTAATATACGGTATGACACCGTTCATCATCAGCGGCAGCATAGGAACTTTGGGTTTTTGTTTTTGTAGCTGAAGCCAGAAACTCTCTCAAAGTCCTCTTATAATATATTTTGTTCGAAGGAAAAAAAAAAATTAGAAAATGAAGGAAATGCTTGCCCTTTTTGTAAAACTCTGAAGGAATCAATTCAAGTTTCTTCTTGGCTAGCTACATGGTTGTTCTACCGTGTCGATTCTTTTGTGACGATGTCTTCTGGGCATCTACGGTTTCTTTAAATTTGTGAGGAAAATGTCAGGAGAATATACGAAAAGATGTATTGCAAACTTGTCATATGGTCCCCAAAACTTCAAAAGTGGATATTGTTGTTTTTGAAGTTGATATGAATATATGTCACAAGAGGCTGAATACCTTTTATTTTCAGTAAAGTATTCGACTGTAAGAGATTTTTATCTCAGTTGATTAGGAGCATTCACTTTTTCAATGTTGGCCATACGAAAAAACAAGAAAAATATTTGACCGATTACGTATTAATCATTAAGAAAAGGGCTTGTTTTTCATGCATATATAGCATATTAAGCAGACTTCTTGTTACAGCCAGCTTAAGCAACATGACAACTGAATTGACAGAAGACCACTTAACCAATTCAATTCATAATTTTGAGTATGAATTTACAACGAACGAGAGATATGACGGTTAATAGTTGAATTCTTCCTTTAATGATTTAAATAAAGGAAAACTAATAAAAATGATTTGAAAACTTTGAGTTTTAACGATAAGAACAAAATAAAGGGTAAAGTAAAAAGTACTAGGTTTGACTTTTTAGTGTAAAAATATGGTTTTTCGTTAAAGTGAACAATACTGTGGGCTTTTCGTTAAAACTCCCTTTAAATAAAGGATTCAATTATCAACTGTCACATAATGTGATTTTATAAAATATGATCTCTTAGACATTTTCTAATTAAAAATAGTTTGTCATCAAACTTGAGGACAGTTTGTTGATTAGGTTCTAAAAGCCAGGTGGTGTCAACATGTGAGGCACATGAAGTTTATTAATGTCCAAATTGATCAAGGCTTTTAAGATAAGGTATAGATCTAATTGAATCAGAATAAGATCCTCACCCTCAAAGGTCAACTCCATAGTCAATAAATCTAAGGCTTCTCTTGTTGTTGGTAGTACAAGGGTTAAAAAAAAAAAAAAAAAAAAAAAAAAAAAAAAAAAAAATCTGAACGAATGTGGTTGGCATATAGCTTGGCGTTTAGGTTATCTACAAATCTTTTGCTCTAGTTCTTTAGATACTTTGGTGGCTTCTAAATTTCTAATACAATTGGAAAAAATACCAAAAAAGAATGGGGGAAAATGCGAAACACGTTCATTTTATTTAATAAAAAGAACGACGAATTCAAGAAAATGTAAGTTGCTTGCTTATGTGCTAATTCAAGGAATGTACTTGGTCTTCATAAGAGACTTGAAATTTAACATAACTATAAAGAGATTTGATTGATGCTTGGTTCCTACCAATCAACGATTGTGAATCACTTGCGCGTAGATGCATAGACACTTAACGTGTATTAAATTGTGTTAAAGTATAATCGTGATCAATCTAGTGAGTGTGAGGAAACGCTTGAGTTTGTTCTCCTTCTTCTTTGATGGTGGGAATCTTGTGCCAACTTGACAACAAAGCTCATATTGAGTTAACATCGTAAGTCCTTGTGTTTTTGTGATTGGTTTATTTTTGTATTTCTTCGCGTTTATGTTGTTTCGCACTTATTATATAAGAGGAATCCATACTAGAAAAATTCAAAATCATAATCATAATATCAGCTTGAAATTTCTCTATTGACCTAAAATACTTTTTAACCACTTCTACGTCGGGTCCAAATATTTAGATATAAACACATAATTTTAAATGCGTGGATAAACGCTCTTAACCACTTGAACAACTAACCCCTTACTATTACAGTCGGACTGAAATATAAAGTTGTACCTTCTATATCTAGCTTAAATTTCTCTCTGAAAAACATATACTACTCTAATTTGATCATGTGGTAAAAAATACACACACACATATAGAGACACACACTACTCTCCTTGGAAAAATTTGATACAACTGTTGACTTAAAAATACATATGATTTCTGCCCAAAGCTGTATATCTAGCTTAAATTTCTCTCTGAAAAACATATACTACTCTAATTTGATCATATGTGGTAAAATACACACACACACACACACATATACATATAGACACACACACTACTCTCCTTGGAAAAATTTGATACAACTGTTGACTTAAAAATACATATGATTTCTGCCCAAAGCTGTTTTTTCTAGTGTTTGGGGGAACCATAGACATAACGATAATATAATCCACTCTAATTTGCAAGGAAGAGAATTTAAACTTTGGGTTATCAGGGAGCGTGCATGCACAAACCTAACCAATTGGCCGAGTCCACATCTGCTGGAAGCCAAATTTAAGGTAATATAGCATAGTACAAGTTGCTGCTGTTTTGTGCAAGCTGCAGTGCCTCTAAAAGTTTGCAGGGCTGTCATCCAATTGTTTCTCATCTTCTATATCAACCTCCATAATTTCCTGAGATCGAACAAGAACAAGATTTTCATCACTGAAAGACTAAGACAGTAATGTTTAAGTGTAAAAAATAAAGTGATCCTGATCAGTTGGGGTTTTAATTAACTCACAGGGATCCTCTGCTTCAGATAATTGGCCAATCTAGCCAGAGCCACGCTCCATTGGTGCCAAAACCGGCCTTTAAGACTGATCTTCACAAAGGGTCTGTCCAGTTCCGCGAGTTCTACTTGTCCTGCAAGTCATCTCCTTATCTTAACTGATTTCCCACCACCAGAAACTAAACAAAATGAATGGAACGAAATACATAGAAGATAAAGAGTTCAACCTGTCATGCCAACTGAAGTGTCGAAGAGCTGCCCGAATTCAACCTTTCGAATGTTGTCTTCTGTTAGATCAAGAGGCTGCGAAGGCTTAACTGCTGCTGCTGCTGCCGATATTGTTGGGAATTTCTTGCCAGTTTTGGTTCCCTGTGTTGCTGGGAACGTGGAGATCCTTAGCCTTGGGCTTTGTGTGTGGTTGTGGTTTGCTGTTTTCAGGATTTGGGTTTTGGAGATTTGATGACGAGTAATGGGAAGGGTTAGTGTTGAAGAATGCAGGACTCCTTCCATTCCAAAAGCTTCTCCTTCAATTTGCCTTCCAAACTCCAAAGACGAGCTACAAGGATTAGTAGAGAAATGGATAATGGTCACTTCTCTTTGGGGGATACAATTTACTTGCTTAAAGTCTTAAGCGTTGCTGCTCTACTAAGCTGTCATGTGAGATTTCAGCTTCTTATTTAAGCAGATTTTATGATTCCTCAAAAGTTCAGACTCCACCAGAAGTAGTAAATTCGAATTTCGTGTGCTACGTAACTCACTAGGTATAGAAGCCAGGGACAACGCAAAATCTCAATTGTTTGGAAGTATGAATCACACATCTGAGAACTAAAGGACCTTACATGCACTTACAAAAAAGATTTAAGTTGCTCCGCGCTTTTGTGATCGGCTTTATGGCGGAACTCCATACTGAACTAACTACTTGAGTAATCAAAATGCACAACGATGCTATGAGTAACCGGTTGATCGTATTCAATGACTATTTAGCTTGTATTATCTTCTCCTCCCTTCAAATTCTGAATAAGATGACGATTTGCAGATTAGTCGGACCGAACCAACCCTTGCCCGGAAAATGCAAAATAGAAGAGGAATGATGATTATTCTCTCCATCTTACAAGTTTCAGATCACATAAAGTTACATAGGCTCGGCCTGTTTCCATGATAAAAGAGAAAGTGATGAACGAAATTGTATGCTGCTTGAATACGCTGAACAAACGTGTCGTGCAAGCCCCATCGATTGGGTTTTATTGTGACATGCTGATGCTCAAAATAACCAAGGACTGAAAAAAGAGATTACACAAATACAAAAATCGTTTACACCTCCCTATTTGAATCCGACATGGATAATGTTATGCAATGTACTAGCTTTATATTGCGGAGAAGTACTCTTTGCTGCCCTTGGGGTCTGGCTTCATGGACTTCTCCCCAGGCTTCCACCCAGCAGGGCAAACTTCATCGGGGTTGTCCTGCACGTACTGCAAGGCCTGCGAATCCAACAAAGGCAACGAAAGGAAGCAACAAAAACCAATTATAAAATGTAATAGGAAACATGACTTAGAAATTCTCAGATGTATGGCAGATCTTGAAAACTAAGACATCCTATTTCTATTTTGGACTTGATGAATATGTTTACCTGGAGTGTTCGCTTAGTCTCATCCACACTACGGCCAATGGCTAGATTGTTAATGGTGGAGTGCTGAATGACGCCTTCCTTGTCAATAATGAAGAGTCCTCTCAAAGCAATTCCCTATCACAGAGAAGCCGAACATCTAAATAATCCAGAATATGACAGCACTATCATTCATTAATTTCAGAATCAGTTAGAATTACATATCATACCTGATCTGGGATCAGCACATTATAAGATTTTGAAATTGATTTGGTGACATCAGAGATCAGTGGATACTTCAAGTCTCCAAGACCGCCAGATTTCCTATCAGTTTGGACCCATGCAAGGTGGGAAAACTACAAAAGAAAAAAAAAAGAAAAAAGTGTAAGGCCAACATAATTTCATCTTACCAATCAATTTTAAAACTATTTTACATCAAAGAAAGACACAGACACACAAGTTAGATGTACATACGAACAAAATAGCAAAAATATGAAGATTCACATCATTCATCAACCATCAGCAAGAACACAACTCTCCAATGTCGCCAATCTTAGTAACTCTGTTTGATTAACCTCAATTATAGTATTCCAGATGATTCAATTTCTCTTCCAACTTTGCTATTATTTTTCTTGGTTGAATATCCTCCTTGTCTATTAAGTATTCGTTCTCCAACAACAATGGGAATTGATCTTTTGGCTCAACCAAAACCACATGCACCGTCTGCGACCCATACCACGAGTCCAATTTCATTTCGAAGTCAAAAATCCCAATGCATAAAATTGACACTTTTAGAACTCATGCTACGGTACTTATTTGTTTACGAGTAAATTGTAGCTATGGTCCCTTAACTTTAACTCAATTGGAGCAATGGTCCCTCAACTAAAAATCCATTACCATTGGTCCCTCAACTTATCAAAACGTGCAGCTATGGTCCCTCAACTAAAAATCCATTACCATTGGTCCCTCAACTTTAATTCAACTGGAGAAATGATCCCTTAACTTTAACCCAATTGTAGCAATGGTCCTTCCAATATAACTCGTTTTGACAAAAATTTTGACATAGTTGACGAAAAGAACCATAATTATACACTTTGATGAGTTGAGGGATTCTAATTGTATAAATGGTCATTCCAACATAGCTTATTTTGACAAAATTTTGACAAAATTGATGAGAAGGACTATAGCTACACATTTTGATAAGTTGAGGGACCAATGGTAATGGATTTTTAGTTGAGGGATCATTCGTACAATTTACTCTTTGTTTACCCATCAAAAGAACAAAGCATGCACATAGTTCAAGGTGCAACTTAGAATAATATCGCATGTGCATTATGCAGCTATTGACCTTTGCAAGAGAACACGGCTACAACATGTCTAGGTGGAACTTTTTCGTGGTATATAGGCAGAATATTGACATTTTGTGGTATGTGTGGCAAATTGTGGTATTGAAGAAAGTGGGGAGCAGGGCAACATACCACACTGTCAACTGAAACACCCAAGATTTCTGTGTTGAGCTCCGCAAACTCAGCATGGCGGTCGCTGAAAGCAGTGATCTCTGCAAGATGGGTTCACAAATTTTGAACAAATCAATCAGATTCGATTAGATTCATTCAGCATCCAATAAAGATTAAAAATTTGTATGCAGAAATGGTGATTGTGAAAACATGCTTACCTGTAGGACAAACAAATGTGAAGTCCAATGGGTAGAAAAAGAGAATCACATACTTCTTCCCAATGTACTCAGAGAGCTTGACCTGAAATCCAAAACCAAATCTTTCAATTGCAATGAAACAAAGGGCTCATCTGTCATATGGAACCCCTTCTATAGGATGCACTTCTGCTCATAAGCGCTTTTGGTAGAAGTGCTTTTATTTGGAACATGTTTGAAGTTTCTATCGAAGTCCAAAAGTTTCCTTAAAAAGAACATAAAAAGTGCTTCTTGAACAAGCCTCTGGCAGGTGCTTCTCTAGAAAGAACTTATATGAACCAGAATCAATTTAAATCTCTCAGAAGCAAATCCCAAATAGAGCGGAAAATCAAAATACAGATGCGATTGCAAAACAAAACAAAAGGAGATGAATTAAATTAAAAATTGGACCTTGACAAATTCCTGGTCGAATACAGCCTCGGCTTCGAAATCAGGAGCAACATTTCCAACGAGGGGAAGCTCACCGGCGGAGGCTTTGACGACGAAGGACTTCCGGGCGTGAGAGCCGCCGCGGGAGAGGGAGGCGGAATGGACGACGCGGGGGAGGCGGAGTCCGTGGATGGATTTGGGGAAGGTCAGGGTTTGGGAGATGGGTTTGGAAGAGGCGGCTACGAGAGGGGTGGGTTTGGAGGAGGAGAAAGCGCGGGAGGGGGCGGAGGAGATGAGGGCGGCGGTGGAGGCAGCCATGGTGGTTGTGGAGAGACAGTGGCCAATAGTGGGTGATGTGGGGTGAGAGGTCTAAGGTGGAGAAAAGGGTCGGGGGACAGTGAGAGGATAAGTTGTACGGGGTAGGTAGGGGAGAGAGGGTTGGTACGCTTCAACTGAACCGGCCAACCGGCTCCAGACATCTGGGGCAACCGGAAATCTAGGTAATAAATAACACATAAAAATTCGGGCACAACTTTCCCCTTTTTTCTCTCTTACCCACGTTATTATAATTTAATCTTCTTCGATTCATTCAATCTAAACACTGATATTTCTCTTTCTACACATTTTTTTTTTTAATTTCTTATTATCGAATTAAACATATCAAACAAAAACATCAATCAAGATTAAGCAAACTAGCAAGAGAAATGCTAAAGAGATTCTTTCAAAGTGAGACTCTCTCATGTTTTTTATACAATGTTTTAATATGTTTGTAAATGAATTGTGCCCAAAATATGAAGTTCCAATTTTGGGAGTCTCATTAACATTTCCTAATTAACAAAAGTATGCAGAAAGAAAAAGAACCAGGATCCTCGTCGGATCCACTCCCTAGGGATCCCACAATCGTGTCCGTTCATCGTATATCGTGCGGTCAGAAATCATTTAAAATTTAAAATTTAAAATTCAAATATAAATAGTACCTCACGAAAACTGACCGCACGATATACAATAAACGGACAGGATTGCGGAATCCCTAAAAAATGGATCCGGCGAGGACCTGGTTAGAAGAAAAAAAAGTGTACCGTTATCATTTCACCTCAACATATTTCGAGACTAGTGGTTCTTTGTACCCATAAATTTTGTCTCTAGATATCGATCAAATTTATTTGAAATAAAAAACTCTTATACCCATATATAAAATTACCACAAATAACTTACCCATTTTTTGGAGACGTATATAGAGCCTTCCTTTTTAATATCCAATCATGAATGAAGAAAAAAAAGCCCAAGCCCAAACATATCCCTCTTCGGCTAAGTTACTCCGGGCTGACTAGATTAGACTGGACTCGGGTAATATCCAATTTATTAACCCGGCCCATTCGTGGTAGATTACTGATTTCTCCCTCTATCCCTGACCAATCACAATCTCCACAATGATATTGTTGGAGCATTTTAAGCCTTATCTTCTTCTTCCCCCTTTTCCCCCAAACCAACACTCCTCAGTCCTCAGCCATGACCAGCTGCGCCCAAACAACAACCAACCAACCAAATGCAAGAAACCCACTTCCTCTCCACCGCCATCGCCGCCACCAAACAGCCCCTTTTCTCCTCCATTCCCAATCCCATTCCCGTTCCCAAACCCCAATTCCCCTCCTCCTCTCACCATGACTCTTCCCACTCCTTTCCGCCGCCGAAGAAAACCCCCAACTTCCCAATCCTCTCCGCCACCAAAACCACCGTCTCCCTCCCCCTCCACTCCCTCAAGCCCCCAACCACCCCCAACCCCCACTCCGACTTCCAAGAAAAATTCCTCTACCTCGACTCCATCGGCCTCGACTTCTTCTCCCTAATCAACCACCACCCTCCCATCCTCTCCTCCCCTCTCTCCCACATCAAATCCACCGTCCACTTCCTCCTCACCTCCATCGGCTTCACCTCCCCAGAGTTCCGCCGCCTCATCGGCATGTGCCCCGAAATCCTCTCCTCCCGCATCGCCGAAATCGTCCCAATCCTTACCTTCCTCCTCCGCGAAGCCCACGTCAACGGCTCCGATCTCCGCCGCGTCATCAACCGCCGCCCCAGACTCCTCGCCTGCAGCGTCAAAACCCGCCTCCGCCCCACCCTCTACTTCCTCCAGAGCATCGGCATTTCCCAAGTCAACAAACACACCTCCCTCCTCTCCTGCAGCGTGGAAGACAAGCTCCTGCCCCACATCGACTACCTTGAAAAAATCGGCTTCTCCCGCCGCGACGCCCTGTCGATGTTCCGGCGGTTCCCGCAGCTGTTCTGCTACAGCATCGAGCAAAACTTGGAGCCGAAATTCAATTACTTCGTGGTGGAGATGGGGAGGGAGATGAAGGAGCTGAGGGAGTTTCCGCACTACTTCTCGTTCAGCTTGGAGAATCGGATTCGGCCGCGGCACCAGCGGTGCGTGGAGAAAGGGGTTTGTTTTCCGCTGCCGGTGTTGTTAAAGACGAGCGAGGCAAAGTTTCGCGATAGGTTGGAGTTTTGTTGTAATTCTTCTATTCCTTTGACAACTTCTCCTTTGTGGTGTACAAATTCGGTTTCCGATGATTTAGAAAATTGAAAATATATTATATATAAGGTCTATTTCCAATTTTTACAAATTTACGCTAGTGATTAGGGTCCGGAGCCGGTGCAGAATGATTTTTTTGGATTGCTAATGAGGATTTTCGTCAAATACTTTATTTAATTTGGAGTGAAAGTTTGGAGATTTCCTCGACTTAAAAGCAATGCTTCCTATTAATTTTATTATTATTATTATTTTTAGAAATATTTCCTAAGATCATGTATTAGGAACAATTTTTATAAGATTAAAAATCTTGTTTGGTTTGAAATTAATATTTTTTTCAAATCTTGAACAATTGAAAAAAGACCTACCAACAATTCCAATTCCTTGGTGGAGCTGCCAAAGGAGAGTGAGTAAAGTGATGAGATCAGAAGAGTGAGGTAGAGAGATTGTAGAAATTCGGCCAAGATTCTGCCGGCCAACGGTAGGGGTACACCGTGACTAACGATAGGCAAACACCGTGACATACCGTCTTCATCTATTACGTCTCGACCCCAGGAACTCAACTTGACCTTTGATAGAAGACAGAAGCACATTAGGGAGAGAGAGAATCCCACGTGAGAAATGAGAGATGAGAGACACGAAGTAATAATGCGTAAATTAGAGTACCGAACAAAAAATTCTAAAACTTGACTTTCGTTGTTCTTGCTGTGGTCTATTTTATCTGACAATGTTAAAGGGGACAATGTTAAAGGGGGCTGGCGGCAAAGAGTGTAGAGAGAGATGTGTTTGTAGAATTGTAGGGGAATATGTGTGTGTTGTTATCCCTCTTACATTGTGCCTTTATTTATAGTAAAAGATGAGAAGAGATATTCCTTCATCCCCAAGGAATATAAGATACAATAGGAAATGATAACTAGAATCAAATCTAATCTAGGATTTACACAATCACACCTAAACTATGAATGTTTACAACACTCCCCCTTGAGTGTGTAAATACTCAAGGTAGATTCAGCATCATGCAGAAGTTGAGGAAGTCGACTCGTCAGCACTGATTCCAAGGAACAACGCTTATTCTTAATAAGGTAGGAACTTGCATAACTAAGTAAGTCTCACTAAAAGAACCCAAAGGCTATGAAAAAAAACCCAAAGGCTATGGAAAAAAACCCGAGTAGGGACAAAATCCATAGTCTAAGGAAAAATCCATGAGAAATGCAAAGTCAAAAAAAACGTCTACAGGACGTCATCAGGGATATGACCAACCCAAGGTAGGTGGCTCGTTAAAACCTAATTAGGTAGCAAAAACCCAGTGAGAAAAATGCTCCTAATCGTAGGGAAAAAGAGTACATTAAGGTCAAACAAGTATCTTCAGAATACTCCCCCTGAGTTTGACACAATTCCAAAGAGAAATAGCAATGTTACAACTCATAAAGTTTACGCATACCAATTCCATGAACAAGCTTCTGAAACGTCGTATTCGGCAGTGATTTGATGAAGAGGTCGGCCATATTGTCTTGTGAACGGATTTGCGTGACTTCAATCTTCTGATGCTCTTGTTGTTGATGTGAAAAGAAGAAATTCGGCGCAATATGCTTGGTGTTGTCTCATTGGTTGTGACCCTTCTTGAGTTGTTCGATGCATGCTGCGTTGTCTTCAAAGATCATCGTCGGGACATCAACGAGGGGATAAAGATCTCAGAAGCTTCGAATATGGCCCACTACTGATCTCAACCAAAAGCATTCCCGAGTTGCTTCATGTAAGGCGACGAAGTGGCAACTAAGGTCTGTTTAGTTGACCTCCAAGAGATTGCGGTGCCTCCAACGGTAAAGACATAACCTGTTTGAGAACGCACCTTGTGCGGATCAGACAAGTATCCTGCGTCGGCATAACCAACAAGGCTAGAATCAACTCGAGGAGCATAAGGTGTGGCATCATTCGAGGATTCGTAGGGATAGAACAAGCCCAAATCTGTAGTGCCCTTAAGGTAACGGAAGATGTATCTTGCCAAAAGATTAACAGCGAAGGAGATGTCGGGTCTAGTGCATTGAGCTAAGTACAATAAAGTGCCTATTGCACTTAGATAAGGAACTTCAAGCTCCAAAATCTCTTCATCATCCTCATTCGGACGGAAGGGATTTCCTTTTGCATCTAGCAAACAAACAACCATAGGAGTACTCGAAGGCTTCGCTTTATCCTCATTAAAGCGGTGTAACACCTTCTGGGTGTAGTTCGATTGATGTACTAGGATTCCATCCGAACAATGCTCTATCTCGAGACCGAGACAGTATCGAGTCTTACCTAGATCTTTCATCTCAAATTCCAACTTCAGGTGCGCGGCAGTTATCGCGAGCTCTTCAGGAGTTCCAATGAGGTTCATGTCATCGATACATACTGCAACAATTGCAAATCTGAAATGTGACTTCTTTATGAACACACAGGGGCATATTTCGTTGTTCACATATCCCTGACTAGTCAAATACTCACTCAGACGTTTATACCACATTCTTCTGGATTGTTTCAAACCATAGAATAAACGCCTCAGCCGAATTGAGAATGTGTTCTGGGGTTTGGAAATATTTGAACCAGTCAACATAAGTCATTCGGGGAACTTTCATGTAAATTTTCGTATCAAGATCCCCATAGAGATATGCGGTTACTACGTCCATCAACTGCATACTCAGTTTTTCAAAAACTACCAAACTGATAAGGTAGCGAAAAGTAATCACATCCATAATAGGTGAATAAGTTTCGTCATAGTCAATCCCAGGGCGTTGTGAGAAGCCTTGTGCAACAAGACGAGCTTTGTAACGCACAATCTCGTTCTTTTCATTATGTTTCCGAACGAAAACCCACTTATAGCCAATGGGCTTTACATGTTGAGGAGTAGGAGTTACAGGTCCAAACACCTTACGTTTCGCAAGCGAATCGAGTTCGACTTGGTTTGCTTGTTTCCAGTTTGACCAATCAGTTATACGTCGACATTCATCAACGAAACGCAGTTTAATGTCATCACTCAACATAATCTCAGTAGCTACTGCAAATGCTAATGCATCGTCGATAATCATCTCACTTCTACGCCACATATCATCTAAGCTAGCATAATAGACCGAAATCTCACGATTCTCGGGAGGAGGATTTGTTTCTTCAAGGATGCTTCCGTAATCTAGAATTTCCTCATGAGTTGGATAGAATGAGTAAGCGATAGTCGAATTCACGGTAGGCTCTACATGACCTTGTGCCGTGGATTTCCTCTTCCGGGGGTGTGAATCATTTGAACCAAGGGGTATGCCACGCTTTTGTGGAGGGACAAATGATTGGCTAACCACTAATGTACGTGGATCACTAAGATTGGCGTCCTGGGCTTCTAGGAGGGTAGTTCATCGTACATTTGGTACATCCATCTTTGCAGGCGTATTCGTAGCTGGAATGTGTGATCTTGTCACGCTTGCTAGATCATTGAAAGCATCTGGCATGCTTTGAGATATGCTCTAGAGATCTAATATGCGCTGCATTTCAGTTTCAGACTGAGCAGTGTGAGGATCTAAATGAGACAAAGTGGGAGTCGTACACGATAATTCGTGGCGTTCATCAGGAATGTTGACGTTCTTATCTCCCTTAACGACGGGAAAACTGTCTAATAGAAGTGATAAACCGTAAAACGAGCGGTAAACAGATCGTCTGTCAAAGGTTATAAGTAACAAATAATCGAAGGATAATCATATCCGACATAGATTCCCATCCTTCACTGAGGCCCCATTTTTGTACGTAAGGGCGGCGAGATCGGCACATATACCGCACAACAAAAAACGCGCAGATACAATATGTCAGGTTCGTATCTGGTAACCAACTAAAGGGCACTAAATGGTTGTGTCGCAACAGGCCTCAGGCGGACCAACTTTGCTGCGTGTACTATTGCATGGCCTTAAGCAGCGATCGGGAGCTTGGTACGTATGACCAACGATCAAGCAATCATTTGTAAGCGCTTAATGAAAGCTTCTGCCAGGTCGTTCTGGGTGTTACATGGGGTATTGGATGTTCAACTTCAACCCCAACCGACATGCAATAGTCATCAAAAGTTTTAGATGTGAATTCTCCAGCATTATCCAATCAAATATATTTGATTAGATAATCAAGGTGGTGAGCCATGAGTTTGATAACCTGAGCCAACAGTTTGGAGAATGCAGCGTTCCTTGTGGACAACAAGCACATATGTGACCAACGTGTGGAAGCGTCA
The DNA here is from genome assembly GCA_024362995.1 of Heteromeles arbutifolia. Lineage (NCBI taxonomy): Eukaryota > Viridiplantae > Streptophyta > Magnoliopsida > Rosales > Rosaceae > Heteromeles > Heteromeles arbutifolia. The sequence continues at coordinate 28,774,218 of JANCRC010000014.1, forward strand.
ACCAAAACCATAAAATATCTAAATGGTCCGCAAGGAGGTTGAATCGGTCCACAAATGTCCCCCCGAATTCGTTGTAGAAAAATGGGAGGATTCGAATGAATCTTGTCATAAGAAAGCTTAGTAATAAGCTTTCCCATAGAACATGTTTGACATGTGATTCCGTGGATTGAACCTAAACTTCGAGTTAGTGGATGCCCGTGTGATGATTTGAGGATACGGCGCATTGTTATTCGTCCAGGATGTCCTAAACGGTCATGCCAAAGTGTAATTTCATGCGCGGTCCCAGTAGTAGAGCCGGCCACATAGTGGCATTCTATGGGGCATATGGTCGTAGTATACAGACCACTCGGGATACGCTCCATCTTCTTTAGAATACGCTTCTGGCTATATTCGTAGGAAGTTATGCACAGAAATTCAACTCCGTTTTCTACGTGGGTTTCAGCGTGGTAATTGTTATCTCTAATGTCTTTGAAACTTAACAACGTTCTTCCGGAACGTGGAGAATAAAGTGCTTCAGCAATGGTCAAGAGTGTACTATTTGACAACAATATGCGTGCCTTACCGTATCCTTCAATCAGGTTGGATGAGCCTAAGATGGTTGTCAGAGGTGCATTCTTAGATATGAAGTTAGTGAAATAGATACGTTCACTCAAAATGGTGTGCGTGGTTGCACTATCTGCCAGACAACTAACTTTTCCACTAGTCATACCTAGAATGAAAAATTAATTTGAATCGGTCACATGCATAAAAGTTCTTAAAACAAATATCAATTCAAAGTAATTTTTATTTATTCAAGGATGGTAATTAATTAAAACTTAATATCCAAAAAACAAATCACCAATCAATAATCTAAACATAAAGGAAAATTGTTCAAAAAAAACAAAGGAGGGGTTCGGCCACTTAGTGGAATTCAGCCTCAATTGTCTTATTTCAACTAAAAAATAAGTCTATGTCTAAGATTCTAATCTTCCATAGGGGTGGTATCCTCTTGAAAGTCAGAAACCTCCATCTTGGTAGTATTCGAGTCGTCCACTTGCATGAAGTTTGATTCAAACTTCTTACGACGAGAATGATATTTATCTACAACCTTCTTGGGAGCGCGGTAAACACGGGACCAATGGTCATTTGAACCACAGGGATATCACATATCTGTGTCCATAATTTCAGGTGCTGTGCCCTTATTCTTGAAGTTTAGGGCCTTGGGAGCGAGGTTTGAGCGCTTCGGGGCTTTATTTCCTCCTTTGGATGGGCCTTGACTCTGTTGACCTTGGTGGGATGGATTCTGGCCGCCCCTACCACGCTTCTTTTGGCGTTTTGGGCGTTGGTTAGTGTTATAGTGTGCTTCAGGCACATCAGTCGCCTCAGTAGGTCTAGCTTGATGATTCTTCACCAACAGCTGGTTCTGCTTTTCAGCGAGAAATAAAACAGAGATTAAATCCGAGAACTTAATGAACTTCTGAGCTCTATACTATTGCTGCAGGACAATATTAGAAGCAGAGAAGGTCGAATAGGTCTTCTCCAAGAGATCTTCTTCGGTCAAAGTTTCATTGCAAAACTTGAGAAGTGATCGGATTTGACAAACTTCAGAATTATATTCATTCACAGACTTAAAGTCTTGGAAGCGCAAATGCTGCCAGTCGTGTCTTGCTTCAGGCAAGAATATGTCCTTTTGGTGATCAAAATGATCGGCCAAAGTGACTCATAATGCACGTGGATCCTCATCAGCAAGATACTTAGTTTGCAGAGCGTCATGGATATGTCTTCGGATGAAGATCATAGCAGTGGCTTTTTCAGCTTCGCCAACAGGCTCGTCCGTTGCTTCTTCAATGATAGGACGCAAGTTCTTTGTAGTGAGGTGGAGCTTCACATCTTGAACCCACTTGAGGTAGTTCCTTCCAGAGACCTCCAAAACGGTGAAGTCGAGTTTTTTCAAATTCGACATGTTCCTATCACAAAATAGATGGACAAGATGTGGTTAGTGTAATGGAGAAAAAAATCAATCCATTCACATATGAGTAGAACATACAGGTTCTAATAGACATGTATTGGTTTAATTTTTGCATGAAAACTTTCATAGGTGATGTTTTTAAGTGAAAAACTTCAGGTTTTCAAACAAGGCATATTTATAAGAAACTTCGGGTTTCAAAAATAATTATTGACACACCCCGTCCCAAAGGAGGGCATGATGGTTACGTCACTCTCACATGACGGCCAGCATGCCCTCCTTCGGGACGGGGTGTGTCATGTGACGGCCATCACGCCCTACCTACGGGACGGGGTGTGTCAATTATGAACTTCATGTTCATATATTCCTGTAGGCAAACACAAATATATATGCAAACAAATATGCAACAAGAATATGCAAAAATATAACTTTTAGGTTTACAAATATAATTGAATTAATTTATTTGGACTTCGAGCCAAATTAAAGTATGGGTGAAAAATATAAAACCCATTGGGCCTAAAATAATTAGGCAAATAAGATTCGGGGCCCAAACAAAAAACTAAGCCACATGTGACTTAAAAAAAATATTTGGTCCGTACTACCTAGGCCCAAAAATTGGGCTAATGGTCTTGGGTGTAGGCTGCAAGCCTACGGGGAGAGGGCTGGGCCGCTGCAGGCAGACCCCAAAAAAAAATTTTGTTTTTTTTTTTTTCGTCGGCCCAAGACAGTGGGCAGGGGAAAGCCCAAAGGGCTGGTGTTTGGGACCATGTGTAGCTAAGCCCTAATGGGCTCGGGTCATAACCAAAAAACACCCCAGCGCTTGTTGGGAAGGGTCGCTGGAGCGCTGCCACTGCTGGTGGCCGTGTTATGGGTTGTTGGGACTCGGAGAGAGTCATGGTAGCTATGGACAATCATGGAGATAATCAAATCTCAACGTTCTAATAACCAAAAACCCTAAAAATTGAAATCGAATTTTCGAGAAAATTCCAACGAGATTCCGACGAATCTCAATCAAATTTTTGACGTGGGACGACGTCTGGTCGTCGGTGACATAAACCAAAAGTTCAAGGCAATGGCTGCAGGCCATGCCGTCGTCGAGGACACCATGAAATGTGTCAGGTTTTTGAGACTCGGAGCTTCTAGCTCCGTGGGTTTTTTAGGAAGGAAGAGAACTGCAGGTTTTCGGCTTGCGTGGATACCTCATCTACAGGATGGTGGTCACAGGTTTGAAAGAACCCTAGGTTTTCAATTCGAAATTTTTTATTTATTTTAAAATTCAATTTTTAATATATAATTCAATTCAATATTATACATATGCAAAAATATTTGATTCAATTCATGCCAAATATCAAATTCACATACTTGAACAATTATGTAGAATCTAAAATACGTAAAACGTAAAGTTGGGTCATGCATCATGGTGAATGTTCATGCTATCAGGGCTGCAAAATATCGAGTTAAAAACCGTTATTTTGAAAGAACCTGATTGCGTGATGATATGGATGAACTGGTTTGATGAAAAAATTCTTCAACGTCAGATTCCTAAGCGCAGCAGTATGAGTGTGTTGATAACGTGTTGTGGTCTATTTTATCTGACGAGGTTAAAGGGGGCCGGCGGCAAAGAGTGTAGAGAGAGATATGTTTGTAGAATTGTAGGGGAATATGTGTGTGTTGTTATCCCTCATACATTGTGCCTTTATTTATAGTAAAAGATGAGAAGATATATTCTTTCATCCCCAAGGAATATAAGATACAATAGCAAATGATAACTATAATCAAATCTAATTTAGCATTTACACAATCACACCTAAATTAGGAATGTTTACAACAGTTCTCAAATAATACGGGCTGTTTTAAATTTTAGGGTAAACTGCCAATTTAGTCCCTGAATTATCACCTTAGTGAAAATTAGGTCCCTAAACTATTTTTTCAGAAAAATTAGTCCCTGAATTATAAAAATCTGCCAATTACATCCCTAATGTTATATTCGAAGTTACTATATTCAATTTTTCGTCAATTTAAGTCACGTTACTTGCATGTGATACACATTGGAGAAGTAGATTTGTAGTTTTTCATAAAGAAATAATGTATGGAGTTAACTTTGAAGAAGAAATTGGTAATTTTTCATAAAGAAATAGTGTAAGTTAAATTAGACATTAAATTCGCAACCTATATGAAATATTAAGCACTTATAGACGAGAAAATGATGGTATTACACTCTAAAGTGTATCAAGTGACTTAAGTTGATGAAAAATTGGATGCTTTGAATAGAATAGTAGGGATGAAATTAGCAATTTCTAACGAATTTAAGGACTTATTTTACCGAAAAAATAATTCAGAGACCTAATTTTCACTGAGGTGATAATTCAGGGACTAAATCGGCACTTCACCCTAAATTTTATCAAGTCTAGTTTTGCAAAATAGACGTATCAGACTATTTTTTTCACTCCAAAATTTAAAAATTGTTTTTTAGTTAAAAAATCTGGACTCAAACTTTCCTTCAAATAGTAATTTTACAAAAGTATACATGTACGTTGTTGTTAGCTGAAGTAAGTTGGGGAAGTTAGGGTTGGAGGAGATGTGAGAGAGTAAGAAATGAGCCGTCAAGTAATCACAAAAAAATTTATTTAAAGCCAAATAAAGGCGCGGATCGGCGATTCTTCTTGTAGTTTTCGTTTGTTGTCTTTTCTATTAGCATGTTGCACTTTTGCCCCATCCTTTTGGGATAATTCGAAAATAGCCATCCAGTATACCATTTTTCCCCTTTTGGTGTTTTTTACATTTTATTTCTCATTCGTGTCCCTGTATATGCCTCGACTTAATCAACTAACTGATAGTCTAATTGTATCTTTATTTTAAAATTGAAGGATGTGACAAATTCGAGTTATAATTAGAATAACATATTTTGGATTACTTTGTTTATGTTGGTCTTGATAAACCTATAATATCTAAACGTAGTTTTTTTGTATCTTATCATAGTGTAACTGTCACATCCCGGCCCGGGACGAATCACATCCCGGGCCCGCTCCACCACTGTAGCACGATATTGTCCATTTTGGGCCCCGACCACGCCCTCACGGTTTTGTTTCTGAGAACTCACGAGCAACTTCCCAGTGGGTCACCCATCTTGGGAGTGCTCTAGCCTCCTTCTCGCTTAACTTCAGAGTTCCTACGAAACCCGAAGCCAATGAGCTTCCAAAAGGCCTCGTGCTAGGTAGAGATGAGAATATACATTTAAGGATCACTCTCCAGTGAGCTCCCAAAAGGCCTCGTGCTAGGTAGAGATGAGAATATACATTTAAGGATCACTCTCCTAGGCGGTGTGGGATGTCACAATCCACCCCCCTTAGGGGCCCGACGTCCTCGTCGGCACACACGCAGTCAGGGTTAGGCTCTGATACCAATTGTCACATCCCGGCCCGGGACAGATCACTTCCCGGGCCCGCTCCACCACCGTAGCACGATATTGTCCGCTTTGGGCCCCGACCACGCCCTCACGGTTTTGTTTCTGGGAACTCACGAGCAACTTCCTAGTGGGTCACCCATCCTGGGAGTGCTCTGGCCCCCTTCTCGCTTAACTTCGGAGTTCCTACGAAACCCGAAGCCAGTGAGCTCCCAAAAGGCCTCATGCTAGGTAGGGATGGGAATATACATTTAAGGATCACTCCCCTGGGTGGTGTGGGATGTCACAGTAACTATCACACTCATGTTAACTTTAATCAGATATCTTTCGTTTGGTTGCGGAGTAGAAGATTGTGAATAAGTATGTGAAAGAATGCCATGTTTGGACAACAACAATAAAATTAGAAAACCTACAACATAACTATAAAGAGGGTATTTCATGCGTTTAACCATATTTTGAAAAATTTTGTCCATGACTTGGGAAGATATTTAATGCATTTTTTTTTAATTTTTTGTGATTACCCTAGTTGTTTAATATACCACTTTTGAATGTGAAACATAACCTTTTTGCTGAAAAAATATGCGCATTTGATTCTTATTGCCCCATAAACTAGATGTAGAAATAAAAATAAAAATGGTATTCCCTCGTTTTCATTTTTCAATTATGCCTAAACATTGAAAAGAAAGTGTTTCCTTCTCGCATAGGAATGAGCATGACAAGTTTATATTCGAAGAGCTCATTTCGCTAACCAAATGTGTTCAAGCTGGCACTTAATTTAATAATTTCTTTACCATATATCATGGATCGTCCTTAATTATACTTCACACTAAAACTAAATCGATGAAGAAAAATTGCCCTGGCGACAATTTTGTACAAAGTCAACTTTTAATTATTTTGATATTTTCTTTAATTGTTCTATTTCTACTTTATTATATATTCTCCTAGGGCCACAACACAAATAGGAAAATTGCAGGGGTGGAAAATAGGAAAAAAGTTAACAAATTAATTTTTTTCGCCGGGTTCCCTCCACATCTATCCGAAACAAAAAATTCCCTCCCTTCCCTCGTTTTCTGCTAGCTCTTCCCCTAACCCCCATAAACTCACTTTCCCTCTCTAACCCTCACTTTCTCTCTCTAAGCCCCCTCTCTCTTTCTCTCTCTACCCTTCTCGGATCCCATTTCGCCTCCCCATAAACCCTAAACCCCCGCCCTCCTCCGCCCTCCCTCCGATTCTCTACGGATTCCCCAAACCTGAAGATCCACCTCTCTCCTTCTTCGGTCGTCTCTCGGCAATCGGAGAGCGCCGCTAGTTCGAGCCGGTCGATCCCTCTATGTCCGGCTTCGCTCGAGCTCCCAACCGCCAAGCACCGCCGGCGACGGCAGCTACCGGCGGCGGCGGCTCCCAGATTCTGCCGCCGTTGAGGCGTCACCTCGCGTTCGAGTCCACGAAGCCACAGCCGTTCCCTCCCGACAATTATCATCGATTCACCGGCGGTCCTCGCAGAGCTGGGGACCAAGAACCTGAAGCTATTCTTGTTCGATCTCCTGTGAGTTGTTGTCTTTACCATGGATATCATTGTGTCAATCTCACTGCGTTGGTTTGTTTGGGTGAATTGCGTTGTAATTGTTCAAAGAATTTAGGGTAATTCTGGTGATTGTGATTGATTTTTGTGTTTAGGGTTGTGTACGAGATTGGGAACAATTTCTAATTAGAAGATTTGTATTAGCTCATAAATGCTAATTTTTAGGTCATAAGCTAATATTGTTCACTTACCTCTAAGGTAGTGCTTCTTAAGATATATTGTAAATTGGTGGTACTTCTAAAAATATTATAATTATGTTGTAAATTTGGCTAACCCAAAACTGCAATTGTTAGTCGCAACCGGAAAAAACGACAATTGTAAGTCTAGTGCATAATGCAACTTGTCAAGGTGAAGTATTGTGCTAAATGCTGGCGATGAGGGGAAGACTGAGAAATGATATGGTGTTGATGTGCATCACACTTAAATGTGTTGCCTAATCTGGAGTGAAGGTACTGATTTGGAAGTAGACTTTCAAGTTGTAGTATTTGGCTCCTTTTTAGAATCAATTGTTGCTCATGGGGTGTGTTAGTTTCTTGATCAGGTGTATAAATCAATATTATATTAGGGTAATTGAGTATAATGACAATGATAGCGGTCCCATTGTCCATCCTCCATTTCATCTAGATTGATTTCCAGTGTTCATCTCATCGAAATCATAATGTTGCATAGCCATTACAGTTTTGCATTTTAACTAGTATGGAATGGTTGCTAAGTCACCCTGTGCCTATTTTTTTAATGAGCATCCTTTGACTTCGCTGGTGTTTTTCAGCAACTTACTCGGAAGGACAACAATGAAGTAGGGTACAGTGGTTGGACCAGCAGTCCTGGAAATACTAATGTTATACAGAGTCCCCTTCAGACTCCTGTGTCTGCAAAAGGGGGAAGGGTAAACAACAGGTCAAAGGCTTCCAAGGGCAGTAGATCCGGACCTCAGACGCCTGTGTCAAATGTTGGTGAGTCTTCTTATCTCTTAAGTTTTTTGCTTGACCTCTACCGTTTTGACCTAACTTGAACGAATCACCAAGATGAGCTTCAGATGCATTGTTGATATTAACAAAGTCTTCTTTCTCCCTGGATTAAATACACCTAGAACTGTCGACTATCTTGTTCCATAGATATTAAGAATCTAATTGGATTGCTTCTGTCAACATGCAGGTTCCCCTTCTACTCCAGCCGGAAGCTGTCGTTATGACAGTTCTCTAGGTAATCGGAGAATGAGTTTTCTTCTCTTTGACATGTGTGGTTTTTAGAGTTCTCAAGGCTGTCATATGGTGTCACTTTGATATAACTGTGCTTAAATTGTCCAGGTCTGTTGACAAAAAAGTTCATCAATTTGATTAAGCGTGCAGAGGATGGAATTCTTGATCTAAACAAAGCAGCAGAAACTTTGGAGGTAATCATTTTCTGTCAGGGTGTATATATATACACACTAACACAAATTCTCTGCATTTGGTGGTGTACTGATCGACGGTTTTACAAATGAAACAGGTTCAGAAGAGGCGGATATATGACATTACAAATGTTTTGGAAGGAATAGGTCTCATTGAAAAGAAGCTGAAGAACAGGATACGTTGGAAGTAATCTTTGATAGTTTATTCTAAAAATTTCCTTTCATTTTCAAGTTCTAATAAGATTTGGTACACATGGAAACTTACACAAGGATGGGTTAAATGATTGATTAGGGGATTTGATGCTTCAATGGCAGGGGAGTTGGATGGTGATCTCTCTATATTACAGGTATGTCAATGTTGCAAGTTCTTGTAATGCAAAGGTCAGGAACTTATTTATTTATATATTAATTATGTTGTTCTTTGAATTGTCACGAGCAGGGATTTGTCTGTAGTACATAAAAACTGCTGAACTCAGGTTCACATAATGTTTCTTAATTTATAGACCAACAATGTCAACTGTCTAGATTGCTACAAAAGTCATGGTGTTAAAAGAAACTTTGACAATTTAGTAGCTTCTTTAAGAAAGTTGAAAGCCTAAGTTGTGGTGTGTCCTGCAGGCAGAAGTTGAAAACCTATCCTTACAAGAGCGCAGATTAGATGATCGAATAAGGTTTATGCGGTTAATTTTCCTTTTGGACTCCAATTTTCTGTCTTGAGACTTTTGAAAAGTGCTGACGCCTCCACCCTTGTGCAGAGAGATGCAAGAAAAGTTGAGGGATTTGAGCGAAGATGAAAACAACCGAAAGTATCGTCTTGTCCATTGATTTTCTCATATAATTTGTCTTTCTTTTTTATGTTTGTATTGTTAGTCACTTGCTTCTATGTATACAAATACATTCTTATCTTCTACTCTTACTCTAGGTGGCTTTTTGTGACTGAGGATGACATTAAGGGCCTACCTTGCTTCCACGTGAGTTCCACGCATCACATCGAACACTGATTTCTATGATGGTTTAGTGTTTTCCATTAGGTTAATTACGCCTTTTCTTTTTCAGAATGAAACCCTGATAGCAATTAAAGCTCCACATGGAACCACCTTGGAAGTCCCAGATCCTGATGAAGTAAGTCAAGCACAAATTTTTCTGAAGGTAAATGTTTTATATTCCTTTTCTCTTTGATACATAACTGAATTCTTCTTCAATATGCACCAGGCTGTTGACTATCCACAGAGGAGATACAGGATAATACTTAGAAGCACAATGGGGCCCATTGATGTCTACCTTGTCAGGTATGGTTTCCTTTTTTTCTTTTGTGGACAAATATCGTTTTACATTTGAGGTCCTCTCCCTTTTTATTTATTTGTGTATTGTTTTGTGTGTATTATTTGGTGTTAGTCAATTTGAGGAAAAGTTTGAGGATGTGCATGGTGCTGAACCACCTGTGAACTTCCCAATTGCTTCTGGTTCTGGGTCCAACGAACACCCAACAACAGAAGTGGTAAATGTGGAAAGCAGCGGGAAGGAAATTGAGCCTTGGCTGCAACAGGGTCATCACACGTGCTCTGACATGAACGCTTCTCAGGAGTTTGCTGGGGGAATGATGAAGATTGTTCCTTCTGATGTTGATGTAAGTATAGTTGTTCTGACCGATTTGTCTTCTTATGTAACTTGCAAAGGTAAAAGAGAAAAACATCATTCCAACACTGAAAGTCAACTATTGACAATGACAAGAGAATTGGTGTAGCTTCCGTATAAGTCTCAGATTTGAAGATTGTTAACTGGACTACTTATCATATAGTTATATGAAGGTACAACATAAGACGTACAATTTTATTTGTTTGTATGATGATATCAGAAAGCTGAGCAAAATATAGGAAGACTTGTTACGTGGATGCTTTTGTTGGACCTATTGCAACCTTTGCCAGAAAAGTAGAACAAGCGGATTCCCATATGCTCCCATAAAAGATTTTTCAGAACCATGTATACGCTCAACAACATATACAGAGACAAAATATTTAGTCTTGCTAATACTAAATATTTTTTTGTTATTGTTACAGAATGATGCAGACTACTGGCTTTTGTCTGATGCCGAAGTTAGCATTACAGATATGTGGAGGACGGATTGTATCCTTTTTCAAAATTGTTCCCCCTTTTTCTTTTCACTCTCTTTCCACTCTTTTGGTTTTCTTTTCAATTAAATTAATACTTCACTGTGTGAATGATCAGTTCCTTCACTATAACAACTTCAGCTGGTGTTGGATGGAATGGGACAGACATTCTTCACGCTGACTTTGGAGTGACTGATGTTAGTACTTCAAGGCCGCAAACTCCTCCATCTAGGGTTGTTGAAGTCCCATCTCATGCTGTTAACTTCGCTCAAAGGTGAATCTTCGTTTGTGTAACGGAGTATCTGTAGAAATGTCATGTATCTACCCCATTGGCTGCCTTCCATCACTGTCGAGTATTGCGAGATGCAACACCAGCAATGCATTTGGAAGAAGTTGATGGATGACAAGCTGGGAGTTATTGTTACACTGTACAGTTCAGTATGTCTTAGACCCCCGTTGTAGGAATAAGGAGTTGATTGTTACACTGTAGAAGCGGCGGATTTTCAGCAAGGAACGAAACATTGAGGGATGGCACATCCAATAACGGTAGGCAGCGCTACATACGGGAGAAAAGTAATGCTGAATCTAAATGGCATAATCTAGTTGTACGATGCATGCTCATTGTTTACTGCATGCATGCACCGTGGGGGGGGGGGGTGTGGTTCTGTTTGGAATCCTTGTCTGTAAATGCTGTGGTTTTAAACATGTCGCAGGACAGGCATGCTGGATATTGTTACGGCAGCAGAGATTTTCTAGTCCTGAGTTTAATCTGATTCTATTTTCTTAAGAATGTTATTGTCCGGATTTCGTGTCTCTTTATTCCAACACTAATCGGTTTATATCCATTGTGCACCAATGCTGCCTCTATTTTTTCTCTACCAGCACCTGTTTTTCCAGGTCCCAACGATACGCAGTTATCTTGTCAAGTGTTTCGACCCTTGAAATACAACCCTAAGGTATATAGCTGTAGAACTTGATATACAATTTTCAAAAACATGGATACATTTAAGTATAGATTTGCGATAATTGCGATAGTTAGTGGTGATATTTGTGTGTGTGATGGTGCTAATGGTGATATGTGGACTGGAGTATTTGTGGATTCATATCTAGTTCTTTTAGAGAAATGCAATGGGCGTCTTGTGTGTGAAGAATTGTTCCATGAGAAATGCTAAAGAGACATTCTCAAAAATGAGACTTTCTATGAGCTTTGCCACCTTATTGTTTTTTACACTATATTTTATAATATTGACGCTTTATTAGGGTTATCTCATCTGGGATCCCTGAAAAAGAGGATCAAGTTGTCCCTTACGAACAGTTTGATGCACTATCTCACTTCAACCATTTGAAAGAAATGCGGCCAAAAGAAGAAAATCTATGGACAGACCCCATCGTCTCCATCCCATAGGAACTACAAGGTCACTCCAAGAATGCCTTCGGACATAAATTAACGTTAAAGGGCCTATATGACATGACTAATCAATATAAATACTTTAACACTCCCAACAATTTAAACTCATATTCAAAAGCTTTTTCGCTATGTTATCAGTTTCGGTATCTATAAAAAATCTAACTTTAAAAGAGTTTCGTTAGCATTTCTCTTGTTCCATTGGTTTCCAAGCATCACTTCCATCATAGTATCGAGTTTAGTTGTTGAGTAGTCGTGTGCGCAGCCTCCCTCTGTTTTCAAGTTGCAACTAGGATTTGAGCGCATGCGGGTGGCCCCAACCAGAAATTGGCGGGACCGCAAACAACAATCTTTTAAAACAAATAAGAAGATAAGATGGTGTTCTGCGCGTAGAGACAAAAACGACGTTTGTTTTAGGCCAATTATTGCCAAAACGCACCCCGCCGGAAACCCAACCCCGCGTTTCACGTTCCATTCGCCCTCTCTCTCTCTCTCTCTCATATTTTGTTGTTTCTCTTTCTTCTGCTTTGCTTTCAGCTGCTCTACTATGGACGATTCCACCCTACTCAGCCCACACCCGGCGGGCCCACTACTCCCGTCAAGCAAGCTCGGCCGCAGAAACTCCATCTCCACATCCGTGGTGGTTCCCGCCAAGCTCAGCCTCGACACCACCACTCCCACCTCAGCGACCAAGCATCTCCAGCGCCTCCACAGCTCCACCTTCCCAAACGGTGACGTTTCGCCCCCAGCACTGCCTCAACTGGACCTGGAGTTCCTCTCCCTCAAGAGCTCCGAATCCTACACTTCTCTCAAAGACCTGCTCCCCTCCTCCGCCGCCGCCTCCGCCAACAACTCCGGCTACGAAATCTCCATCCGCAACCGCCTCGTGAAGCAGGCCGCCTGGGCCTATCTCCAGCCCATGTCCTCCACCTCCGGCCCATCGGGCCCAAACTTCCTTCGCCGCCTCTGCCAAAAGCTCTCCCCCTGCCTCTCCTTCTTCACCAACCGCGTCGTCCCCTTCCTCTCCCGAGCTCTCCGCCGCACAATCCTCTGTGTCGGTCTCGCCACCTAAGCCAGCCTGCCATTTTTGTTCGTCTGTATATATTTTGACTCAAAAGAAAACAAAATGGAATGAAAGAATTTGAATTCGGAGTTCGATGAATCAATCAATCGATTTCTGTTGCTGGGATTTGTACAATTTTTGTTCTTGTTTTTTGTGATTACAATCTAATCTCTCTCACTGGATTGGCTTAGAACGCCTGAGCCGGAGCTTCTCAGTCAACTCGTCAACCTGCCCACCATCCGTTTGATGTCGGGGATGAACCACCTTGGGGGACCTCGGAGTCTCAGACATGGCGCGGTTGACTGTGGTGGCTCTGCCATTTGGTGTTGCTGGTGGGGATTCTGGCTGCCACTTGTTCTTCCCGCTCGGTTTGCGTAGAGGCGGTGCTGTGTCCTGCTGATCATCATCGAGTGTCTGCGACTGCGAGGTTGGTTCAAAACAAACAAACAAACAAACAAACAAAAACAATGAATTTTCAGTAACTTGTTTCCCAGGAGAATTCAAATCTTTGTTTTCGTGTACGAGAAATTGTTTCTTGCTGAGAATTGTATGGGATCACGCATAACATGAACCAGGTAAATGAACGACTGAATGTGCGGTCAAGGATTCTGGGGCATACATACTAAACTTCGATCGATACTAGAAAAACCTGAGAATTGTATTGCATTGTGAATGCGGCGTACCTCGGTGGTGGTTTTGGTGGCGAACTTTGTGGAGTTAGCAGCCATGTACCGAAGGGCTTGGAGGAAAGCAGCGTGGCCATATTGGGCGAAGTTCTGCCAGTAGAGTACCGTCAAATCCCAGGCTCTTGCTCTCATCTCCAGTAACTTCCTGTCTATGTCTGTCTCATGCTTTGCTACATATGGCCTCAGAAAGGTCTTGTACACAAAGAAAGTTCCCTGCAACCGCATTTCAAACGCCATTCCAATGAGTCAAATTGTTATCTTAATGTTCGTGTAGTCGGTCGGACTTATAGTCTGCTAGCATAAGTCTAGCACAACGTATGCACATTTCAAATTGTCATGTTATGTTGTCAGACTATGAATATAACTATTGCCTAAATATTGACGGAATGTATGGTCGATCGTCTTCAAATTCAAAGTTTGCTAACATAAATCTAGCGCGGTGTTATGTGTTTCTTACCTTGGTCTTTGGATACCATAGGTATATAAAAAGGGCCACCTTCCCTTCACCATACATGGGCAACCTTCAAATTTTCACAATTCAAATGTCAAATTAAATTTAAAATGTGGTATGTAAAATGAGTTTATAGTAAGAGAGTGACTTGTACCATGAGATGAATACATCTCCAACCCTCTCAAGAACTGTGAGCATTGCCACAATTATCCTGTGAAAACGACATGTCGTTATTGCATGATCTATTAGACTTTACCAATTTAGAGCTCAATCAAACATGCCCATAACATGTAAATATCCATCCACATAAGTCATCAAAATGCTTTAATGATATGTTTACAATGATAGGGACTCAAAAGATAAAGAAGGAACTCGGATAAATAAAAACATTAAATTTCATCAAAAGTAATACGTATAATTATTCAGATAAGGTAAAGTTTATTTTTACGTTAAAATCGAATCTACAACATTTTCTCTCTTTACTTTTTCTTCTATATTTTTTAAGGCGTTTTAGCAAAAAATTGTCTCTAAAATTGGCATAACTCCTCACTTTGGTCTCTGAGATTTGGAATTGATTGAAGTGGTTCTTGAGTTTGTCCACCATCAATTACTTTGGTCATTTCGTGAAAAATATCTGTTAAATAAAGATAAAATGACAAAAATACTCTCAATTTAGTAAGCAATGGGCCATAATGATTTGACAAAAATTGAGGGTATTTTTGTCATTTTATCCTTATTTAACGGAAATTTTTCACGGAATGACCAAAATGATTGATTGTAGTGGACAAACTCGGAAACCAAAATGAGGAGTTATGTTAATCTCATGGACGATTTTTAGATAAAAAAAAAAAACCAACAAATTATTAGTCGAATTGCTACCAAGGATCTGAACTTAACCAATATGAGATGACAACCAAAACATGAAAATACTCTTCCAAAAGGTAACCAAAATGAATTTCAAACATCAACCATACCAACCCTATAAGGGGAAGAACATAAATCAAAGATGTCAAAACAATAGTGTCTCAAACCTATCATGTGTTGCTTTGTGCTTTAATTTTTTCCCACGTCACATGGTTGGTTTGAACTATCGTCATATTGACATCTTGGTTTCATGTAAGTCTCTTGCCATATTGGCATATGACTAAAACGACTGGGGTTTTAATTACGTACCAGTATTGACACCAAAACCGGAGTTCTTCAATCTCAACTCTGTTCTTCTCCACTGTTTTGTAGCACTCAAATGCTGGGTATGCATACCCAAGAAACAATCTGCACACCCCCAACAAAACAAGTCAAAACCAACCCGAAAAACAAAACCAAAAGAAAAGTCGAAGATCAAGATCCAAAACTGGATTAACGTTAATGAAAAAACATTAACATACAAAAGAATTCTGGTTAGCAAGCTTCCCAACATCTTTCAATCCCTTCACATCAAACACCAAAACACAGAAATTATATCCCTGCAACACGAAACCAAACTTTTAAATCAACCCCACAATTGCATTACTTCGAAGCCCGAAACGCATAGAACGTCGAGATTTCAGAAAGACGGGCCAGCGTTGATCAACTCACCTTCTCGTTGAGAACAAGTTAAAAGGAAGAAATAGAACCACAAATGCCCACCAAGTGAGGAGTTCCAATTAAACAGCAAGAAGGAAGGGATTAATATTATTCTTTGAGAAGAAATGGGGTTTTATTTACTCTGATTCTGTGAAGGAAAATGTGTTTCGAGGAGAGAGAGAGAGAGAGAGAGAGAGAGAGAGAGATTCGCAGGGAGTTTGAGACGGGAAGAAATTGCCAAATTTCTAGAATGCTATATTTGTATATGTATCGATTCCTATATATACACAATGGAGTTTTGGGGAGTCAAGCTGTTAATCCACAACAGGATCAGATTTAGATTAATTAATTAATTTAATTAATATGTCAGAGATGAACAGAGATTTGGATTTTTAAAAGAAAAAAAGAACAGAAAAAAAAGGAGGATTTCTTGCGACGGACGCCTCCTTACAATTTTACACGCAAGTCTGTGGGGAGGGAGGGAGGGAATTCTCGGGATTCCTCATTTACCGTTTGGCAGTTGGTTCCTCTTAGGGGTATTTTTGTCATTTGACATACAAGGTACCCGGTCGCCAGAGGGTGCGAATTTGTTTTTTACTTTTGCTTATTTTTATTGCCATCTAAAATAATATTTGGTTTTTCTGTTGGATATTTTGTTTTAACGATTAATTAAGAAAAGAAAACTCCACTTAACCAAAATGAAAAGAAAGAGAAAGAAGTAAAAGGTTGCATCACATTGCAAAAGTCACCTATATCAGATATATTTTAATATATAACATTATTATTTAGACGATTTTGTAATAAATTGAAATTTTAAAGGATAATTAGATAATCTATGTATATTATTGAAGAATATGAGTTTGGTGAAACATTCAAAATATTGAGAATGTCTTTTTGTTAATTCAAATTCTAGAAGTAGACGACTTGATCTCTGAAACAGGCCGTTTTTGTTGTATTCGTGTCGTTTTTGCATCATACACGTTAACTTAATTGATCGTGTCATGTCTAATCTGTTATTTAACCAGTTCCAAACAAGTGACCCGATAACGACACGACTCATTCACGGGTCGTGTCGTTTCGTGTCGGGTTTATGAATCATGCAAGAAATTGTCATGCCTAATGCCTAGATCTTGCAAACAGGTCATGTTCGTGTCATTTACGTATCATGAAATTGTTATGCCTAATGTCTTGATCTTTCAAATGGGTTGTGTTTGTATCCTTTACTTGTTATAATTGTTATCTTGACGAGTTTGTAACGGGTGACCTAATAATAACCCGATTCGTTAATGTGGAGCCAAAAATAAACAAGAGGCGACACGTGGATTTTTGGGTTAAGATGACAAATTTACCCTCGAGGCACACCGGGTCTCCTACACGCGAGCAGTGGAGAATCATCCATCAACCAAATCAGGAGTACCCAAAATAGGTAACAAGTTCAAATTTGTCTCATCCATCCTCATTCCATAACCTTCAAAACCTTCCATATAAATTGGATTAATTAGGCTAATTAATGGATTAATTCCTAATTAATCCATTAATCACCAAATTAATCACCATTTTCACACAAAATCCTCTAAGGGCCGGCCACCCCATTCCCTATATATATGACCCTATTTCTTCTAAAAAGCTAAGTCCACACTCTTGCAAAACTCCCAAAAATTCTCTAAACACTTTTCTCTCTAAATTCTAACTTTGGCATCCGAGGTTCTTCGGCCAAAGCCCCCCCCATTCATCGTGGGCGCGTGAAGTTCTTGGCCTTGACCAAAGGTGTTGATTTTTTTGTAGGTGCAATTTTGTCCAAGATCAAGGACGAAGAAATTTGCATCCACAAATTTGTGCTTTTATTGAGAGTTGAGATCCACATTTGTAGAAGACTCTCGCGTAAAAAAGGTTTTTTCTCTATTTTCTAGTCCACTTGTATTTTTCGTACGTTCTTATTATTAGAATTTTTTATTTGCAAAGATTCTTTGATAAAACGTAAAAGAGGAATACAATGGCTAGAAATTTAGAAAATTCCACGAGTGAAAATTCCAATAATCAAGAAATAGGACTGCGGCGATCCACGAGGCTAAATATGACAACAAGTGGAATGACACCATCGTTTCGAGGTTCCACCATGGCAACCACCACAGGGACCATCACGGCAACTACCCATAGCGAGGTTCATGACACCACTACCAAAGCCATGACTCAAGCCATGTCACTCCAAACCTAACGTGAGCCCAACGCGTTGCCAAGCCGAGCCCTAGCCTCGCATCCACGTGCTCCACACGCTGACCAGCCTACTTCCGCGGCCCAACCTGCTCCCGTGGCCCAGCTTGCTTCCGCGGCCCAGCTTGCTCCTGCTGAGCAGTCCGCTCTCGTGGCCCAGCTCGCTCCCGTGGCCCAACCTGTTCCTGACGGGCAGCCCGCTCCCACGGCCCAGCCTGCTCCCGCGGCCCAGCCTATTCCCACGGCCCAGTCTGCTCCCGTGGCCTTCTAAGCAACCTAAGTCGGTCCAAGATTAGTACAACTGTCCAGGCTTCAAATTTCTGGGACTACGATCAAACTGGGGGCATTCTTACCACATTTCTCCGCGGATTTGACATTTCCTAACTCAAATCCCACGCCCGGAGTCCACCACCTTTCCACTGCTCAATGAGGCACATTTCTTCCAAGCTCTTCCAATCCAAATGGCGAACAACACTTGTCTCAACAAATCATAGAGTTGACGAGAGCCCTTGCATAACAAACGACCCTGGTGAACCAGCTCCTGCAGCGCACCAAGATCCAACATGCCCCAAACGAGGTGTCCCGAAGTAGGACAAGGGCAGACGAGGAACTTCTCCAGTAGCGTCCCGGCAAACAGTCACTCAACCAGCTACGAACTGAGCGTTTGGGCAGGGTACACTCCCGATTGGGCCCCCGAGATAACGTATACTCCCGTCTTAGCGCGCGAATGAGTGTGCACTCTCGACTAGGCCCACGGACGAGCATACACTCACGGTTGGGGCCACACTCTGATAATCAACATGAGCAGCTTTCCAAGCGAAGTGTTCATTCGCGGCTAAGCCCGCAATGAGCATTATCTATCTCATATCAGAGTAGACAACACGACGGACGGAGAGAAACAATAACTCAATCTGGCTCAAATTTAACTAGTAGCCTGCGAAGAACTCGCTTGCCTGCTAGGAACGCACCATAAGCACCGCATTCGCGACATAGACAAGCCAAACACATAGAAGAGTAGCCTATACCAGTAAGTCACAACTGAGGGCAGCCGAGAGCTCTACTACCCCAACAAAGGAAAATTCATGAAGAAGTAGGGAGATTCTTGACCAAGCGATTGTGCAATTTTTGACGCAACAAGGTCATTGACGAGGCACTACAACGGGACATGACCAACATAAGCAGGTCACCCTTCACGGACGAGATCGAGCAGGTAGAGCCTCCATGCAAGTTCAGCATGCCACATTTGACATCCTTCAAAGAGGATGGAGACCCAGAAAGACACTTGAAGCACTATCGAAGCGCAATGATCCTCTATCGAAACAACGACGATCTAATGTGCAAGATATTCGCCACCACTCTATAAAGCGAGGCGCAAGATTGGTTCTAAACCCTGCCGCCACAATCTATCTGGAGTTTCGATGAACTATCTTTGGTTTTCACCAAAGAATATTCATCATATCGCTCGATCAAGAAGAACCCAAATGAGTCACTTCGCGATTATATGAAGAGGTTCAAAGCAAAGAAGGCAAAGATAGTCGGATGCAACGACTCGATAACTAGAGCAGCCTTCCAGAAAAGACTTCCAGCAGACCACCCGCTGTTTGGAAAATTGATCATGAAAGAAGATTTAACTCTGGCAGACTCTTTTGCTCTAGCATAAAAACATGCACTTTAGGACGAGGCTCACTGATCCAAATTTAAGGACCGAAATGAGTACTAGACATCACCTCCTTACTATCTAAACCGGAAGCAGCAGAGGACTTCTTCACATATTTGATGGTATCTGAAGCAGCAATAAGCTCTACCATCATACGAGAAGAGCTGGGGGTCCGACCTGTATTCCACAATTCAAAAGCTCTTCTCGATGCTTCCAGAAATTCAAAAGCTAACTTTCGCGATAGTTCTTGCAACCCGGAAGCTCAGACGCACGCAATCATCCTCATGACGCACTATTATGCCCAATCCAGACGCACGATGATAAATGTGTAAACACTAGTGGATGCAAAGTTTTTTGACGAATGCAACAACTCGGCCCAAAAGGTGCGCCAAAGGCAGACGAACACTAAAAGGACACACTCAAAAGCAAGTTTTGTCTTCGTCGCCCCAAAAGATTCTACACATGAGCAACATGTATCGGCAGTTGAACATCATCTCCTGCTACATGTAACATAGCCCAGCTCCACGGCTCCCTACTACGCCTTCACACCTAGCCTAGGCAACGCAACAGAGCGGCCTAACGACGCCCCGGAGGTAGCCGAGCACGCCCTAGCCACGCCTACTTCACCTGATGGAGACTTCTAACATTTGTATGTCGACAGCACATCCAACTACAAAGGTTTGAGCATAGGCGTAGTCCTTGTCACCCCAGACGGTTCGATGCCCGAGCAAGCGATCACTCTAGGCTTCAAAGCATCTAACAACGAAGCAGAGTACGAGGCCCTACTAGCAGGCATCTGAATGGCAAAAGACTTGGCGGTGAAGAAGCTTGCAATTCATTCCGATTCCTAGCTAATTACCAGCTAGGCTACTAAGGAGTACACGGCAAAACATCTGACGATAACGCAATACCTAGAGAAAGTACGCAAGCAGCTTGAGGTATTTCAGACTTACACCCTCACTCAAGTTCCACAGGCAGACAATGTTCATGTGGGAGCACTAAGCTGGCCTAGGCTCCGCCCTCGACCACCAACTCAAACACTATATTCCGATGGAGTATCTAGATGAGCCAAGCATAGAGGCGAAGCCAGCAGCCGAGGTGTCACAGGTTAGTACAACTCTAAACTGGCAAGATTCCATTGCAGACTACCTGGTTAATGGCACATTCCGCACAGAAAGATTAGAGTTTGGGAAGCTCTAAATTAAGGCAGCACGGTACTACATGTGGAACAACATTCTCATCCAAAGATCCTACACCAGACCACATCTCCGCTGCCTAACACCTTCCAATGACTTGAAGGTTTTAAGCTTAATCCACGAATGTGTTTGTGGAAACCACTCCGGAGGTCGATTCTTAACATAGAAGACTCTTAACGCAGGCTACTACTGACCTACATGCACCAAGATGCTAAGGAGTTAATACAAAAGTGCGACCGCTGCCAACGCTACAAGCCGGTACTAGCACTGCCTGCTAATGAGCTACACTCGCAGACAAGTCATTGGCCATTCATACAGTGGGCAATCGACCTGGTAGGACCTATGCTGCCTGCTACTGGGGGCAGATGCATGATGATCATAGAAATCGATTACTTCACCAAATAGGTAGAAGTAGAGCCCATGATGACCATGATTCAGAAGGACATAGAGCACTTCATATTGAGGAACATCATTTGCCGATTTGGCACCCCTCAATCCATCGTCACCCATAACGGCCTGCAATTCGTGGGCAGAGATTTGGCAAAGTTCTTCCAAAAATATGGCATCAAGCAGCACATGTCCATGCCGAGATATCCTCAAGGCAATGGGCAGGCCGAAGCATTCAACAAAACAATCCTCGACTGCCTTAAGAAATCCCTCACCAACAAGAAGGGAAAATGGCCAGACGAACTCCCCGGATGTCTATGGGCATATCGCACCACCAAAAGATGAGCAGCCGGTGAGACTCATTTCTCTTTGGCATTTGGCTCATAAACAATCATTCATCCCAATGTCATTAAGCCAAGTATCACCGTTCTACTACCAAGCATTGAGCAGAATAGTAAGGAGATGGCCACAAGCTTAGATCTGGCAGAGGAAAAGCGCGAGCAGACCATCACCCGCATCGTAGCCTACCGACAGCAGCTGCTCTCCATTTACAACAAAAAGGGTCAAGATCTGGTAGTTCTAGCCCTAAGATCTAGTACCAAGAAAAGCCATCATCACTGCCCACAGAGAAGGCTCCAAAAAGATGGATCCCATCTGGGAAGGTCTGTACAAGATCAACAGAGTAGACAGCAAGAGTAATTACACCTTCGCCACCATGAAATGACAAAAAGATCGAAAAACAGTGGAACGCCTACAATATGAGGAAGTACCATGTGTGACCTCCCGCTACATCAAAGCTCGAAGACTCAAGTAGCTCGACGGGCACTACCTCGCAAGCTGAAGACTATCCAGTTGTTATGCAGTTCCTACCTTATAGCTAAGTTCTCGTTGGTTTCACTCGTTTTTCAATGAGAAATTCAGAAGCAGTTTACAACTTGGCTCGGCTGCATGCTTACAATAACTGATCACTCATGCACTTCAAAAGAAAGATCGCACACTTCTTAGGGACTTATTGCAGGAATTGTGCCCCCCGAGGGACCAACCATGCTCTCTAGTGTGAGAGGGTAAACTAATTTCCCGACACCCACATAGGTTTGCTCTCCATAGTATAACTAGATACACGATGGCTTGCGCCGAGATTCCTAGAAGTAGCCGCAATGGTCATTTTCAAGGCTTAGCTAACTGAAGGATTTTGGGTCTCTTGGCCTAATCCGCGAGGAATCGGGCCCTAGAGACGGAGGGGGAACATTACGCAGTACATCCAATGGATGGCTGCCCTAGAACCCTAAAGCTGTTACAAAGTGCACTAAGGTAGCCTACGGTTTCCAGAAGATTGCCTACGACTTGCCCTTCGAGCAGTAAAGCCATGCTAGACTTATACAACCGCACATTCCTTTGAAAGGTTAAACAAGCTAGCGTGCATATACGAAGCTTTATCCACTGCTGATATGCTACGTAGTCGATAAGCTTCACCTCTGCCAAGCGCAGAACATCCTACACCAAGTCCTAAAGTGTTGTGATACTTGCTACACAACCTACGGAATTGGAGAAAGCCAAGGTTAACAGCCTAGTGGTTACGCGGACTTGTCTGCTTCTGTAAGTAAGGCATCCGGCTGCTAACCCTATGGCTAACAACTTTGCAAAGTTCTACACTAACACTTACGGCTGTATAGGCTACGCGGGCCTGTCTGCTTATAGAAAAGTAACACACCTGCCACTGGTCTATAAAGTCTAAAGGTTAGGGCATGAACAAAAGAAGTGAAAATGAAGAAAAACGAAGGAAACATGTTTATAAACAACTAGCAAAGGCCAAATGAGTTCAAGCAAAACAAGAGCCATAAGGAAAAACAAAGAAAATCCTAAAGGCTACCTAGAAGACTACAGCAGCTTGGACATCCTACGATTACTCGGTCGCCATACCTTCAACAGCCGCGACGTTCTTTGCAACGGCATCATCCAGCGCTTCACCACCGGCTGCCCCAGTCTGGGCACCAACTTTTCCAACAATTTCACCAATGGAGGCCTCAAACGTAAAAGCAAGCAAAGAAATAGAGAAGGTTTCGAAGTCTTTTTCAGCATACTTGAAGTCAGACGGCCTACCAAAAAGATGATCTACATAACCCAGCTTGTAGAAATCGGCTTCACTCTGAACAAGCGGAGCCTCGAGCATAGCCTTCTAACCTTTCAGCTGCTTGATTTCCTCGAGCAGACCAACATGGACGCGCTGCAGCTCATCCACTTCTTTCTTCAAACTTTCATTGATCTTTAGTGCACCTTAGAGTTCCAACACTTGGGGTTCAAGCCTATCAACAACCTTCTTGAAGTGGATCACTTGGTTATAAGCAGCAATCAACTCTTCATCCTTTGCGTAAGCAGCGGAACGAAGCTCGAAAATGACACACTCAAGATCTTGAATCTGAGGTATGTAACACATGATCTCATTCTCTACATTTTCATACTTAACTTAGATTGCGTCAAGCCTAGTCTTCAAGTCAACGATCTCTTGGTGAGCGGTCTGAAGCTGCAGAGAAGTGGGGGGCAGAGATATTAAACCCCTTCAAAACGACGAGCTCAGATTCCAACCTTTTGATCTTCTTGGCAGAAGAATAAGGTTCAACAGCCACAGCCTTTGCCACCTCCTTGGCAGCCTTCGTATCTATGTGCTTAAGGAACATAGACTCGACTGCCAGAATAGTCGTATTCTGCATCATGGCAAGTAGGGCAGTCTTCCTATACTCGGTCATATGCTTTGCAAATGAACTTGGGCAAACAATCCCTCTAATTTCATCGACAAACTTGGCATAAGCGTCCATGCCTTCAAGCAGATCTGGTTTTAAAAGGGCACAGATCTCAGCAGCTTCCCCAGAAACAAGCTTAGTGGATTTCTCATAGCTGCCCACGCAAGCAGTTTTCTCCTTCCCAGCAGGCGATTCAGTCTCAGCAGTAGGAGGAGTGGGCATTAGTGCCACTTCAGCAGCAGAGTCCACCTTATTGCTTTTCATAATAGCAAGCATTTCCAAAGGTGAACCAGACTTAGCTCCCAATGGACGTCTTGGTACATACTTCGGCACTGGGGGCGTGACAGGACCTCTACGCTGAGCAACCCTATCAACAATCGAACTAGCCATTTTTGGCATGGCAGGCGCCACATGCTCAGATCTAGCAGCATCATTTTCTTCCCATTGGAAGAAGTCATGCCAATCACAGGCCTCTAGGCAGCAAGTGGATCCTCACGAGCAGCATAGGAAGTATTTAGTTTTTTCTCAACCAGCATCTCTTGAGCAGGCGGGGAAAGTCTATTCTTTCCACCTTTATTCATAGTAAGCTCCACGACAGCATTCAGACAAGCCAATGCATCCGTCTTGATCCTTTTAACCTCATTTCTCGAGAGCAGCCCACTTTTCTCATGGCTAATAAGATTAAGTAGCCAATGTCATTCATAGTACTCAGCAGGGGAGTTCAACCCATACCGGTTTTTCCCTCATTTTTCTCTCAGACCAGCAGGCAGGAAACCTGTATGCCTAGCATTTCAGTAGCCCATGAGGCTCGCGACCTCCTCGTTTCTCTCAAAGGACATGAGTCATGTGGCTCACCTAGCACCGCGCCCCAACGTCTTAATTCGTTGCCCCAGCCGCACAGCTGCCCTTGGCTTTAGCCAAACCAAGCAGCTCAAGCAGTGGTCTCCGTCACAACACTTCCTCAGCCCATGCCGAGCTAACTCATGGCCCCTGCCAGCCGACGTGCCACACCACCCCGACGGCTGCCCCGCGGCAGCATTATCCAAGAAGAAGATAAGGAAAATTAATTTTTTCTTACCTCGGTGCAGTGCGGAAAAGACAAAGAAAGCAACGAAAGACAGACCTTTGCACATGCAAGATGTAGAAGATTGTTAGAGGAGAGGGAACAAATATCCTCTAAGCTCTATCTCTCTTGTAGGGTAGAATAAATCGTTCTCCCAAGTTGATTTAATAACCCACTTAAGGTGGACTTAAATAGGCTTTGAGAGAAATTTATTTCCCTTTCCTAGAAGGATCTATTTTCCTATTAAAGAGGGAATCTACATCAAAATAGGAAGCAGTCCTAAGTTTCCTAAAGCAAGAAGATCTCTACACTTGCTACCCTTTTCTGCGAGCTGCCCAACAGGTGTTGGGGCATTTATGGAGCCAAAAATAAACAAGAAGCGACACGTGGATTTTTGGGTGAAGATGACAAATTTACCCTCGAGGCACACCGGGTCTCCTACATGCGAGCAGTGGAGAATCATCCATCAACCAAATCAGGAGTACCTAAAATAGGTAACAAGTTCAAATTTGTCTCATCCATCCTCATTCCATAACCTTCAAAACCTTCCATATAAATTGGATTAATTAGGCTAATTAATGGATTAATTCCTAATTAATCCATTAATCACCAAATTAATCACCATTTTCACACAAAATCCTCTAAGGGCCGGCCACCCCATTCCCTATATATATGACCCTATTTCTTCTAAAAAGCTAAGTCCACGCTCTTGCAAAACTCCCAAAAATTCTCTAAACATTTTTCTCTCTAAATTCTAACTTTGGCATCGGAGGTTCTTCGGCCAAAGCCCCCCCCATTCATCGTGGGCGCGTGAGGTTCTTGGCCTTGACCAAATGTGTTGATTGTTTTGTAGGTGCAATTTTGTCCAAGATCAAGGAGGAAGAAATTTGCATCCAAAGTTAACGTGTTAACATGTAACCAAATAATGACCCTACCCGTTAACGAGTTGACTAAAAACCTATTACTTTTATGTTGTTTCATGTCAAGTTAATGGACCTGCATGAAATTGTCAAGTCTAATTAATAGCATGAAATTGTCAAGTCTAATTAATAGCACAGAAAAATGTATTTCTATTTCGCTAGCTTAATAACAACGAGTTCACGTTTGGGTTTGTTCTTAATTTTACATTTTTCGACCTGTACTTCATACATTCTCGCCCTATTCCTTCTACCTCATCACATTGCATAACCTTCTTGTATTTATAAACATCACACTTTAAATCATCAAAATATGCATCTTCCCTGTAGTGGTCATTGACATAGATGCATACATTGTGATAAAAAAAATAACATTGACATAGATGCATACATTGTGATAAAAAAATAAAGAAAAAGTAGCAATTTTTACATGGTATTTTCTAGGTCCAATTTTTGACGCTGTTGAATTATACTATGATTATTAGATGAGGCTAAGATGTCTTTGTGAGTCTTTTCTATCTTGTGAATTATAATGATGCAACCACCAAGTAGTATGCTTTTTTACTGGAAATAATTATTAAAGAACAAAATACTGCAAATAAACAAAATATCGAGAGACAAGATAAGACAAAACAACAAAAGTGAAGCAGACAGACAAATAACTTTAAAGATCAGATGGAATAAGGGTGTATTTGACATTTAACATTTGGTTGACATATCTTTTTAAACGTGAAACACTATAATACTAAACTAAAAACGTGACTACTGTCTTTGAAGTAGTCACATTCATGCCGCATCACAAGTTTACAACAAAATGCTCCCCACTCCAAGCCTTTGGTCAATGATCCCCCACTAAGGAGAGGAAGATAGCCTACACCTACGGTCTACCTTTTCTTTTGGCAATAGAGACCCGATCTTAAATTTGATTGTCAAACTGATCGGACGTTTTAATATACTCGTTATATTATCTTTATAGTCTCACCATTCATTTTTATAAACGTATCATTTTTTCTAGATTGGTTAACTCTGTACTTAAATATTGTATAATAATTGAAACAACCAATTTTCCTTCGAAAAACAATAAAAAATTCTCTTCAAGATGTTCTAATCTTTGAAGTTTACCAACAAAAAATCAATTTTTGGAGTTAAATTGGGGATCAAAGCATGAAGGTTAATGACATCTTTACCTAAATTGTTGATTGTCTAAACTCCATTCCAAGTAAGTAGACGTTTAAGTTATATAACTGCTCGAGTTGTTCTATGCTTAAGAAACGAAGGAAGAATTTCAAAACAAGTTTGTCAGTTCGAGGAGTTAAGATTTGAAGGTATATCTTCATCGATCTTGACCATGTCAAAGTTGATGTAATGTCCTCTCGTAGCTAAAATCGAGTTTTATTTATTATTTATTATTATTATTTTTTATTTTTCCAAAAAGAGGACCAGCTGGTAGTTTCGTCACGATAATCTATCATTCTGAGGACGTGGAAGACTTACAGAAGCATTTTAGTCTCCTCTTGGCTAGTATCGTGTGATTCACTAGCAGTAGAAATCGAACTCAAAATATACCATGTAGATTATGAGCCTAAATATCGTCTCCAACTATTGAGCCAACCACTGTGGGGGTTGCAGCTAGATTCGAGTTCCGGAGATCAAATTGATATTGGATAATGGATAAGTGGATCCTTAATTAAAGTTGTTATATTAGGCCAACAAGACAACAACTAATTAATAGTTTTTTTGAACAAATTATAATCTTATTCCCAGTCACATGTTACCAGTCAACATATTATTAAGTAATGGAAATTAATATGACGATTCATAAACTAAATGTGTATAAAAGTTTTTATATAAATGATTATGTATTAGTTATAAGATTCAGTCGCGCTCGTGCATTATCCACAGTGTAAGACTGAGTAATACATAAATTAATGAAATTATTAACTACAGCTGTTCCTAAATATGTATTTTTCAACACAAGCAATTTATAGTATATAAAATAAAAAATAAATATAATATTATATGTAGGTGAATGAAACCAAGAAGCAATTGTTGATGTATGGTGTGCATTTCAATTTCCTGCAACTTCCTTGAAGATGAACTGATGGGATTTCCCTTTTGTCCATTCTTTCCACTACTCTTCCCCTGTCTATTTTATTAATTGGGTTAATTAAATGGTCTTAAATATAATTACAATATCCACGATTTCATGCAAAACATTGTTTGGTGTTATGTTTTTGAAGGACTATGAACAATTTCAATAGCAACCAAAACCGTTTGAAGGTCATAAACAAAAAGCTTTAGCGACAAAAATTATTTCTATTTTCTCTGATTTTTATAAATTTTATTTTCAAAATTTTAATAACCACATGCATAGCATGTGTGCAACTGCTAGTTATAACAAAGCAACAAGTATTATCTATATTTGACAACAATTTTTTTTTTTTTTGTCTATATACACAATTGACACCTAGCCAAGTGGACACCAAAATCGAGACATGTTGGCTGACACTAAGAATGTGACGAGACCATAATATGCAAGTGGAGTGTAAAACGTATGAGTAAATTAAAACCAAATCTAGAACAAATGTAATATACGAGTAAGAGTGTGCATTGCGGGAAGAACTCTTATTACAATGCATCAACATTGGAACATAGATAAAAGTGCAGCATAAAAGAGGATATTCCCATTTTGGGTAGGATAAATATTGTACAACTAATAGGAAATAAATTTACTACATTGTCAGAATTCCCCAAGGAACTCTTGCTCACCACAGAATCCAGTTACCAAGTCATGGAGGAGAGTATTAAGGGTACAAGTTAGCAATACAATTAGAAATACAGTTAGCAATGTAGTTTGTAAGTTTGTTAGTATTTGGTTAGAGTAGTTAGGATTTCTCTTATAAAAATAGTGTGTGTAATTTTCATTCAATCAATTAATACAAAAGCATATTTCTCTCTCTAAACTCTCTCTCTATCTCAGATCTCTGTGTTCATCCCTCTGTTCCTCATTTATTCTTGATTTTCCCTTCAATTCTCAAACATTTCAATGTAGTTAACATATTATCAGAGCTAGGTTCGGGCTCATGCAAGCCAACGAGCTTGTCACCAAGAAGGAAACAAGCCAGGACTCTTAACAAAGAGTCGGCCTTTGAGTTCCATTGAAAACAAGTCTGGACTCTTAACATAGAGTCGACCTCTGAGTTTTAATTGCCGATGTGTGGATCTCTACGTGTGAACCACTAAATGCGGTTACACGTGAGGGGGAGTGTTGGAATCCCACATCGGTGGGTGCAAAGGAAAACAAGGGGTTTAAATATGATTACTCCACTCTAACTAATATCGAGGCATTTTGTGGTAAAACCCACACATGACGGATTGGGCATGTGGTAAAGTTGGGGATAGTATCGGTGTCGTTAGAGTGAAGCGGACCCGACGATCCAAAAATCCAACATTTTGTTATGAGCGCTTTTGAATCAAGGCAGGTGGGAAGAAGGGGAGAAACTGGTGAGCAATATGTGTTCGAGAGGCTGTGAGCCGAACGTGGTGACGTACAACATTTTGATTAGCACGCTATGTTGCGATGGCAAAGTCGAGGATGCAGTGAATGTGTTAAAGATCATGAAGAACAAGGGATTGACTCCGGATGCGTATGGTTATGATCCGTTGGTTTCTGCTTTCTGCAAAGAGGGGAGATTGGATTTGGCAATAGAGTTTTTGATTTACATGATATCGGATGGCTGCTTGCCGGATATTATGAACTACAATACAATATTGGATGCGTTGTGTAAGAGTGGAAAGGCAGATCAGGCTGTGCAAATCTTCGAGAACTCGGTGAAGTGAGATGTCCTCCAAATGTGAGCTCATACAACACCATGTTCAGTGCACTGTGGAACTGTGGAGACAGAGTTCGAGCTTTGAATATGGTATCCAAAATGGTAAGCAAAGGAATAGATCTCGATGGGATTGCTTACAATTCGTTTATATCGTGTTTGTGCAGTATATTTTCTTATCTCAGCCTATAATTTCAGAGTCTAACAAACTCAGTTGTTAGCATGAATCTACAGTAAGTCCGGTTATACGATAAAGTTTGAAGAAGTTGTAAACAGTAAATCTCACAAAGGGTAATTCCATGATGTGAATAGATAAATCCCACGAAGGGTAATCCTGTGTTTTGAGTAGGTAAATCCCACGAAGGGCAATCCTACATAGATGTTGATTTTCAGTTGTTGAAATTGTGAAGGCCGATGCCATTGTTCAAAGAAGTTGTTTTTTGGTAAAATCCACAAAGGGTGATCCCGTAGTGCTATAGTTAAGGCCGATGCCACACTATAGTTTGTTAATTTTTCTGTTTTTGTAAATATTAAAGGCCGAAGTCAAGTTGAATGAGATAGTTGACGGTAAATCCCACGATGTGAGATTTTTGTATTGTCGAACATATAATTGTGAGATTTTTGTTTTCCGATGTGAGATTTTTGTATTGTCGAACGTATAATTGTGGAGTGAACAGTTATATATTCTTATATAGTTATATAAGGCCAAGGGCAAGCTACAGATTATACTGTGGAAGCAGAGAAATGGGTGAGCAGGAAAATTCAGAATCTGAAGTAATTCAAGTGAAGAATCGTGCCACATTTCGTCTGTGCAATGTGTCAAGGTTCTTACTTTTTGGCTACAAATTATTTGTGATGTGTGATAGTTTTCGTGACGACTGTTTTGTGAATTGGGTTTTTTTTCCTGTTTGATATTTTGTTCAGTTTCACCACTGAAGTACTGGAGATCCCTGCAGACAATCCAACATTGCATGTTCTTGTTATACCTGGAAATCCAGGTGGGTTTTTGGGTTTTTGTGTTTATCTGGCTGGGATTGATTCAATTGTCAGAACTTACTATTTGGATTTTCGGTATATTGTAGGTATTGTTTCATTTTACAAAGACTTTGTGGAGTCGCTGTATGAGTTGCTGGGTGGAGCTGCGTCTGTGACAGGCAAGAATTGGGTGTTTTTTGTATGTCATTTTCGGTTAACTATTTTGGAAGTTGTAAAGTTTATGCTAATTTGTTTTCAATCTTGTGTCTATCATCAGCTGTTGGGCATATATCTCAGACCAAAAAGGTATTACATTTTTCTTATACAAGGTTCGGTCATACTTGTATTAATCTTTGCATCAATTTTCACTACTTGCCCTTTGTTGCTCATGATTATCAGTACGTGGTACTGTACTTTGGTTTCCTTTCCAACCAACTAATCGCCTTTAGAATCGGCAAGTATTATGTTCAGGAATATGTTAAATTATGCTATTGGTAAGGTTAACCCTGGGTTTCTAATGTGAAGAAACTGGAAACTAGGGTTCTGACAATTATTGTAAATTATTGAAGTATCCTAAGCTTCAAAATATCTGTAAATCAAATTACTTTATCAGTTGGAGTGCATGAACCAACTCAAGGGCTCTTTGATCTTTGTTTTTTGAACGTAATTCATTTGGACAGATCACAGATGTGAGAGCCGAAAGCCACTAACAGGTCTTCTTGCCTTTTTCTTGGAGAGAAAAGCTAAACCAAAATGAGTAGGAGTGTCTATGAATCAATTATAATTTAGAGGGCACAATGATGTATGTCTTCGGTAGTTAATAAAAGGGTGGTGGGCATCTTATGGTCCTCAGGTTCAAATGTTTCTGAATCTGAAAGATACAAACTTTCTTAAGATGGTTGCAAGAGTAAATTTCAACCAATTATGCATGCAAGTGCATACTTTGACCTTCCATTATATATATAGTAGTTCTTGCAAGTCTCATTTCACCCATTTGTTTAGTTGAAGAATTATTTAATGACTTTCTATCATTTATTATGTAAGATATTTGATCTTGCTTGACACTTTGCTTCGGTGGTCGGTGGCATAGTCATGATTGTTTTATGATATTCTCTTCTTGTTAGAACTGGGAGCATGGAAGGCTGTTCTCATTACAAGAACAAATTGATCATAAGGTAAACTGTGCTTGCCTTATGGTTTTGTTTAAATGGTCGGGCGGACAAAAGAGACCAGAGATCTGTGATACATCTTCAAGTTGTTTGTGTGGTGGTTTAATGTCCCGTATAATGGAGTGCCGCATTTTGAATGTCATTTCTTCCCAAATCAATTGCCTTCTAGTTGATCTGCTTGTATTAAAAATATCAAACCGTGAAATCCAAATTACTGAATTGAGCATCTGAAATTATAAGTTTTCATGTCATTCCATGCGTTTGTTTTATTTTAAAAGCAGCAATCCAACTTTGACTTGCAGATCTGACTTCTGTTTAGAACACTATTCGATTTCTCCTTTTCCAATACTTTTCCTATTGGCACTCATTTGCTAATTTGTCTGTATTGGAACTTATTAATTATAACAGTGTCTCAGGCTTAATAGAATAGTATATTAGAGTCACTGACTTCTAACTAAATTTGTGTGCTGATGGACTTCATCAAACAGGAATTGCAAATAATGAAGTTCCTATATTACTGGTGCGATAATTTTCTCTCTCCAATTTCTGCTGCTAATTTCAGTTTAATGCCTGCTGTGTGGAGAAGAGGGGTGTATAAGTGCAATTTCTGTTCCTAAATCACCTTAAGATTGTTGGACCATGTTAGATATCTCTTGCATTTGAGTTCTGTGGCATTTGCTTGTCAGCAATGCTGTATCCACTAAACTTTATTTCTAGCATGTACATCAGCAACATTGCAAAGACACATCCATTGCCTTTACGTTAACACTCAAGCATTCGTTAATCAGAAGCATTTCCCAGTGTCAATACAAAATGTTCTCTTGTTTCAGTTTTTGTGTGTCTAAAGTAGGAGTAGCCGAAATTGAAGGAAAGATGAGAGAAAATCGGTTACGGTGGTTTGGACATGTGAAACGAAGGTCTACTGACGCTTCGGTTAGAAGATGCGATTACGGGACAGAAGTTCAGGGCCGAAGGGGTAGAGGAAGACCTAGGAAGACTTTAGAAGAGACTCTAAGAAAAGACTTAGAGTACTTAGATCTAACGGAAGACGTGACACAGAACCGAGCGCAATGGCGTTCTAGGATTCATATAACCGACCCCACTTAGTGGGAAAAGGCTTTGTTGTTGTTGTTGTTGTTTCAGTTTTTGTGTGTGATTGTTTACTGACAGTAGTATTTTTTTATGAACTTAACATTGTGATTGAGTGCCCTCTCTACCTCTGTTTTTTTTTTTCATTCGGGTGTCATCCATAATGTATTTCCCCTATGTAGAAAATAAAGGGGTTTAATTGTTCAATGGTTGTGTTTTTAATCTTCGATCAACGGTTGGGTGATGAACATCTGTCAGCATTTCCTGGTTCTGAACGAGGATTATTAGTGTACCATATTTTTCTGTGTTCAAAAGTTGTTCTTCAGGTGGTGATCTCAACAAATTCTGTGATCACCAATTCATCCACAGGAATACACCAAAGAATTTGACAGATTGTAAAAATTGATTTTCTTCGGCTTCTGATTTTTACTATCTTCTTATAAAACAGCTGAGTTTAGTTTCCTGCAGGTTGGGCACTCTATTGGTTCATATATATCTCTCGAAATGTTCAAAAGATCTCCAGAGAAGGTGACAACAACCCTGTACACTTTTGTCTACTACTCATCTGTCATGCTCTTACCACCACCCATAGGTTTCTGACTACAAAGAACCTGTTACTTAACATTGTTTATGGAATTTTAGGTGACATTTTGTGTTGGACTCTATCCATTTTTGGCCTTAAACCGACAATTCATACAGCAGTCTTTCATCAGGAAGCTTGCAGTGTAAAATTCTTTCTTTGTTATGAATTCTTTTGATTTGGTCCCATGCATTAGCGGGATCTTCTGTGCTTCATGGACATGCAAATGCAATAGACAGTTATTATAATGAATGTTTTCCTGTTTTGCTGGTACCTTTCGGTTTTACTATTTTATTTCATGCCTACTTTCAGTGGTGTCTCTTATGGTTTGTAGGTTTCACTTATGGGACAATTGAAGTTGAACATTCAATGAGAATACTGACAGATGATGAATTGTAGGGAACTGTTATTGACTCCAAAAGTACACTCCTCCAAGTTGAGTTTCTCGTTTATGTGTTTAGGTGGGCGGAATGCCGGATGACTTATTTATAGTGTCAATAACAGCTCTTCTTGTTTCTAACCATTTATTGGAATTATCACTTGATCCTAATGTATATTGACTGGTTCTGTTAAAACTCATTCTAGTGATATTAGTTGTGACAGTCTAACATTAAGGTATTCATAGAGAATAATATCACAGAATATTATGTTTCAGGTCCCGCATTATAAGTGTTGTCTTGAGCTTAATTGTTGCGCTGTTGGGATTGTTTCCTATCCGATTGTTGAGGTTAATTGTGACCACATTCCTTGGGAAGCTTTGGTCAGCTACTGCAGTTGAGGCTACTTGCTCTCACTTGGTAAAGGTAAAGGTTTTTCTTGTAATAGATTTATGAAGTTCGCTTCTTAGGTCATATATATTTTCAAAAAAGTTGTAAATCTTTTCTTTTCTGCTTATTTCTTATTATGAAGGAGCTTATACTAATGTTCTGCTGATTTTACTATTTTGCCACCATAAAGCGGTTTTTTTTCGTTTGTGAGGGTGTGCACACTCACATGCATGTGTTTTGAATCTTTTCCATCAACATTTGATTTGTGTACTTGCAGTACCATACCATGTGCAATGTCCTCTTTATGGCAATGACAGAATTCAGAAAGGTAAACTCTTGGTTTTCTGTAAATTTTAAGATATTGTAATTGATTGTGAAAGTTACTAATAGTGTTTTGAAAAACTGTAGTTACTGACTGTGAGGATGTATATTGGCTTTGTGCTACTGCATCTACTGGGTGCATCCTTGAACTGATTTGACGAATGAGTTCTTTCCTAATTGGTATTCATGTATGCGTTCAAATCTGTTATCCTCGTGTTAACAGGAAAGTTATAGCACTAATACATTCGACTGAAAAGTTCCAGTTTCCATGCCGGTGTTAGACTATTTATTCTAGACAACATAAGATAAGATATTCTCTATGCATGTTTTGCATCTTTAGCTTCAACAAACACCAAATTTGCTGCATAGTTCGTCTAGGAAAGTTAGAACTGTGATAAACACATTTTGTGCTTACCATAGGACTACGCTGTCAGCTTTCAGAAACACCAGATTGGGCATTCATGAGGGAAAAGCAGCACAAAATGGCATTTTTGTTCGGCATTGATGATCACTGGGGTCCACTGCAAATGTTTTGAAGAGGTAAAATTAAATAATTCTTTTCAATGTTGATTTTGGAAGTCAAGTATCATTGAGATTTAAGAAATTAATAGGGATATCGTGTCCCTGCCTGTTTGTGCAAATGGATATGTTGCGAATGCATCTATAGGTAGAAAACATATGTGAAGTCTCATGACCTTCCGGACCCCAGAGATTCCCAGATACCTTTAACGTGTGCTTCTTGCATGAAATTTGCAGCCACTCTCCTTTTCGTTTTTTGATCTGGAAAAGAATATAACCAAGAGTAGCTTACAACTCCACCAAGAGTAGGAATCTAGGAAGATCAGGGGCCTGGAAGGTTTTAGCACATACGTTGTTCGCTCAAGCTTAGTGAATATATTTTGATTTATGTCATCGATATCTTTTGGAGAACTGCTTAGTAATATAGTCACCTATGCACTGCTAACAAGAGGAATTTTTTGCTGTGAGATAATAAATTGATTGGAGATAAGACTTTTCGAGGCTCCAAAGGTTTAGCATTTCTTATCCCGTTTTTAAGTTTAAACTGTGGGGTAATGTTTTAGCGATGATTCCTTATTATGGTTTTCATATGAGAAAAGTATATGATCACAGTTTTGTCCCCGACAAACATTGATTGAGAATGCTTAAATGGCCAATAAATTTGGGTTCGCTTAGAAAATTTTCTTTCCAAGCAGATATAAGATACAGTACAAATCTTGATGCTATTGAGTGTTAAATGTGTGTTGCAATTTTGTTTGGAGAAATGATTTCTGTACGCCATTTTTCACCTCCTGCACACCTTTTTTTTTCTAGCCATTGGATTGAACAAATCAAAAGAGAATCAGAGGTTCATATTTAAGAGGGTATGTGTAGAAGGTGTAAAATGGTGTGCAGATTGCACTCCCCTTTGGTTTGGGCATTCTTCTACTTTTGCTGTTGGCACTGGGCTTATTACTACTTTGCATTTCTGTGGGTCCCAGATTTCCAAGCAGGTCCCAGATGCTGTTCTATCAATTGAAAGAGAGGGCCATACTCATGCTTTTTGTTGCACTGAAGCAGGCTCAATATGGGTTGGTGAGCATGTAGCAGGCTTGATCAAGAACAATCAAGCGTCATACATATACCTGCCCTAGCTGCTAGCTAGCCCACCATGTTTGTCTTTAGGATTTGCAAATATTACACTTTCGACTGGATGGATAAGTCAATAAATAAAATAAATCTAGAGATTTGATTGTTGCTTGATTAGTTATACTATTATCAGCGAGTAAATTTGATGAGCTGCCTGCTTATGGACAACGAGGGATTCTTCCGTGTAACCAGTTGTATATCCGTTCTCCTTATCTCTGATACACATATGGACTTAATCTACATGATCCTGAACAACTAAGACAGCCCGTGGACTACATTTTTGTATAAGGTTTTAGTTAAAATAACAAAACTATCCTACCATATTTATTGATTACATCTCCCTCGCATAAGATTTACGAAGGATTTATCTGAGTGCTCTACATTATAGGTATTACTCACACTCCACGAATTAATTATTAGCTTTCCATCACTTGAAAGCATCTAGTACCACACCATGATGACAAGGAAGCAACACATCAAGTACACAACCCGTGTATTCTATGTGGTAGTCAAATCGTGCGGTTGAGATCAGACTGTCATAGAAACAGATCACAGGACAGCCATTTTAGCATGCAGGTGACCCTTCACGAGCTCCAGAAATTTTTCATTTTGAAGGAAACACGAATAGTACATCACGTGTTTTTATGTAAATAGTGAGAAATTTTATTGTTTAAGTTATTAACTTTGTAACACACATATCTCACCATTTGTATAATGACACGTAATGTACCATCTCGTGTGCCGGTCACATTGAAAAATCTCTCTAGGAGCTCACATGCAGACTTTATAGATAGAGAGAGATAGCTCCTCTCCCAATCCACTTAGTCAAATCCCCTCATCCCAACAACTCTCAGTTGCTCCCTCAACTCTAAACCTCTCTCTCTCTCTCTCTCTCTCTCTCTCTAAAACACACACAATGCCTACAACAACCAGAAGAAAGCTCCGGCTGAGCAAAGTCACAGTCGACATAGGATGCGGCAGCTGCAGAAAACCTAGTAAGCTATTCCAAATATTCAACCCTAAACCTAAACCCTCCTCCAAAACCCTAAAACACAACCACTTTCCTCCTCCTCCTCCTTCTTCTTCAACCCCACGCAACAATTACAACAAACTCTACAAAGACAACGACCACGCTCCTTTTTTAGTCACAGATTCTGACACGAAGAGCACGAGACCAGTCAACGGCTTCGGTAGAATCGGCAACGAGAGCGTGGCCGTGGAGAAAGACTCCGGCGACCCTTACTTGGATTTTCGACACTCGATGCTACAGATGATACTGGAGAACGAGATATACTCCAAGGACGATCTCCGGGAGCTTCTCAACTGTTTCCTGCAGCTCAACTCTCCCTGCAACCACGGCATTATCATCAGGGTCTTCACTGAGATCTGGAATGCTGTTTTCTCTGTCAGGTCTGGAGGTTCGGCGTTGCTGCACTTTGCGAGCAACAAGTCATGTGACTACTAGCTGAAGCTGTATCTTGTGCACGTGCAACGGAGTTGGGAGACGTTTCCAATTACATGTCGAGTTAAGAAGAAAGACAATGGGATTAAATCTGGTTATTTAAGGTCTCTTGTATGGTTGTGGGGTGCATGTAACGTAAAGAAATATTTTCCATGAATCAAATATTATATGAATTATGGTTACGATTTTTTATTTGTTTTTTTTGTATTAATTATATTTTACCACTTTCCTAGAGTACAAAATAAAGTAAATCGTCGCATGATATAATGTGGGATCATGAGTTTTGTTACATAGTGTAACATGGTAAAAGAATATTTCTATATATGTATTTTTCAGTTCTAAAAAGTTATACATTTTTACCTTTCACTTCTAAAATGTTACTGTACAAAATTTACAGTTACAATGTCTTCGTGAATTTTTTTCAGTGCAACACACTTGTGATTTTACATCTTATGTGGTTATCTTTGAATTGGAATTGGAAGCTTGTAAGTTTTAATTAGAGTTTTGTCCAACAAAATAAAATAAAAAGTTTGATTGGAGTGGACTTAGGATTATTCGAGCAGAGCTAAGCTGCAATAAAATAAAGGACGACACTTCATACTTATATTATGCATACTTTTTTTTTGTCGAAGCATACTCTTACTTGTGAGTAATGTATTTTTATTATACAAAAATTATGATCAAAATGGCTCAATTGTGCTTGAACTATCTCTATAAAATAATCAATTAATTTGAGTTCGTTTAATCTTTCATAAGTAATGAACAAACCGACAATTCTGATAATAAATATTATAGTTATAATGAATTTGTCAATTTATTTAAGGGTTTTTATCATAAACAGTCCCTGAAATTGACCCCATCAATCATGATGGTTTTTGAAATTGAAAATCGATCAATATAGTCCCTGAATTTTACCCCCGTGAATCAATGTAGTCCTTCCGTCAGTATTCCGTCCAAATCGGTTTTTTTTTTTTACTTCTTCCTCCTCTTCCTTCTTCTTCTTCTTCTTCTTCTTCTTCTTCTTCTTCTTCTTCTAGGTTGCAGGGGGTTGGGTTTTGGGGGGAAGGAGGGGACGAACTGGGTTCCCTTTTTTTCTTCTTCTTCTTCCTCCTCCTCCTCCTCCTTCTTCTTCTTCTTCTGGGTTGCAGGGGGTTGGGTTTGGGTGGGGGGGGGGGGGGGGGACGAACTGGGTTGGGTTTTTTCTTCTTCCTCCTCCTCCTCCTCCTCCTCCTTCTTCTTCTTCTTCTTCCTCCTCTTCCTTCTTCTTCTTCTTCTGGGTTGCAGGGGGTTGGGTTTTTTTTTTTGGGGGGGGGGACGAACTGGGTTCGGGATTTTTTTTTCTTCTTCTTCTTCTTCCTCCTCCTCCTTCTTCCTCTTCTGGGTTTTTGTTTTTTTTTCCTTCTTCTTCTTGTTCTTCTAGGTTGGGGGTCCCGAGGGGGGGGAGGGGGGGCGGGCGGTGGGGGCGGGGAGGGGGAGATGGGGGCTTTTACTTATTATTATTATTTTTTTAATTATATTTTGGACGGAACACTAACAGAAGGACGACATTGATTCGCGGGGTTAAAATTCAGGGACTACATTGATTGATTTTCAATTTCAGGGACCATCATGATTGATGGGGTCAATTTCAGGAACCATTTGTGAAAAGCCCCATCTTCCCCCCCCCCCCCCCGGCCGGTGCCCCCAACCCAGAAGAAGAAGAAGGAAAAAAAACAAAAACCCAGAAGAGGAAGAAGAAGAGGAAGAAAAAAAAAAGATCGAATCTGCAACCCAGAAAAAAAAATCCCAAACCCTGTTCGTCCCCC